>CM038142.1:560123268-561352136 GCA_021437245.1 Aegilops speltoides | reverse complement strand
TTACTGTTGTTCCCGCCAGTTTAGGAACGATTTTAGAAGTTGCTCAAAAAAAAGGAAAGATTTGAGAACCTTTCTTGAATCATTTTTTTCTTCTGTTTTTCATTTTTGTTGGTTTGCCGGAGTTTTTTTCTTTCTTCTTTTCAGTTTTTGTTATTTTTAAATCACGAGCATTTTTTTATTTGGACAAATTTCAGAAATTCGTGAACTTTCTTTTGAATCTTAAACATTTTAAAATTCATGAACATTTATTCAACTTGTGAGTAATTTTTAATTCCAAAAACATTTCGAATTCATGGTTTTTTCGAACTTTTTGAACATTTTAAATTTGCTAGCATTTTTCAAATACGCGAACATTTTTTGAATTCATGGAATTTTTTCAAACATGGAACATTTTTCAAACAAATTATGGAATTTTTCTGAAATTTATGTCTTTAAAATACAGAGATTTAAATAGAAAATCGATCAACAAAGTTAGTCCAAAAAATCAACAGGACAACTCTCTCTCTCTCTCTCTCTCTCTCTCTCTGCGGGATCTTCTCCACGCGACCTTTTCCTCTGCTCTGGTAGCTTGCGCCCGCCGTCGATTGCTGTTGCAACCCATCCTCATCACAATAGTGTAGTTGCTGCAACTCTTTCCGATCGCATCAGTGCCATTGTTGGAACTATCCTGTTGCAGTAGTAACAGGATGGAGGCGAGCAGCGCGAAGCGACCACTACTGGTACTGGGGGTGGCCCCTATGCTGCAGGGCTATGCTTCAAGGTGCGTGTAGATGTTGCCAAGGTGACGATGTGGGGGTCATTGGGAGGAGCTACAACATGGGATATGTTTCAAACAATGGGGAGATATTGTAGGTGGAAGCGGACCAACACCGCCCTAATGTTGGTTGGACGCGACCATGCAAAGTCGACCATCACTACTACCACCCACTTTATCGCTGCTGCAACCCGCCTGATAACCCACAAGTATAGGGGATCGCAACTGTTTTCGAGGGTAGAGTATTCAACCCAAATTTATTGATTCGACACAAGGGGAGCCAAAGAATATTCTCAAGTATTAGCAGGTGAGTTATCAATTCAACCACACCTGGATAACTTAGTATCTGCAGCAAAGTATTTAGTAGCAAAGTAGTATGATAGTAATGGTAACAGTGATAAAAGTAACAATAGCAGTTTTGTAGTAATTGCAACGGTAGCAACGGAAAAGTAAATAAGCAAAGCACAATATGTGAAAAGCTCGTAGGCATTGGATCAGTGATGGATAATTATGTCAGATGCGATTCCTCATGTAATAGTTATAACATAGGGTGACACAGAACTAGCTCCAGTTCATCAATGTAATGTAGGCCTGAATTCCGAATATAGTCATACGTGCTTATGGAAAAGGACTTGCATGGCATCTTTTGTCCTACCCTCCCATGGCAGCGGCGTCCTAATGGAAACTAAGGGATATTAAGGCCTCTTTTTAATAGAGTAATGGACCAAAGCATTAACACATAGTGAATACATGAACTCCTCAAACTACGGTCATCACCGAGAAGTATCTTGATTATTGTCACTTCGGGGTTGTCGGATCATAACACATAATAGGTGACTATAGACTTGCAAGATAGGATCAAGAACTCACTATATTCATGAAAACATAATAGGTTCCACTACTAGGAAAAGGCATGCTAGTGGCGCACCGAATTTGCCTTCTAATGGCGCACTACTGGTGCGCCACTGGCATCACACCATTAGAATTAAATTCTAATGATGCACTACTGGTGCGCCATTAGTATCTGGTGTTCTAATGGCGCACCACGTAGTGCGCCATTAGTATAGCCTGCAGTGCGCCATTAGAATGCCTCCCAGGGGCCATATGTACAAATGTGCTTTGGCATTCTAATGGCGCACCAGCAGCTAATGCGCCATTAGTGTGATGATCACAGTGCGCCATTAGTGTCTTGTGTGGTGCGCCATTAGTATGAATATTAGGTTTTATTTTTTTTGCTTTTCTGATTTTTGCACAGGTTACAAAATATATTATTGCATAGAATATAGACAGCAGCACACAGCAACATCAGATTCATCAAATACAATAGAAGATTAGTCTCCGAATACAATTCATCATATTAGTCTCCGGATTCAAAAGACCGGACAAAGATGAAACATTACAAGTCTCAAGACCGCGAGTATCGAGTTTGCCTTCACATTACAAGTCGATATCGATCATCTAAACTACCATCACATAGAAGAGAGTTGTGGTCATCACGATGAGCATCATCGCGATCAAACTGGTCTTCATCCGGTTCCTCCAACGCTCCCTCCTCTCTCCCGCTAGATAGCGGGCGTATCTAGATTCGGCCTCCGCCCTAGTGGTGTACCCTTTGTAACTGTTACCGCTGAAACGGTGAACCTATCTCCGACACTCCTCCCAGTCATCGTAGACTCCGGGAACCTTACCCTTGTACACGACATACGACGGCATCTCTATGCACAAGCCAAACAACAGACAATACATAAGCAATGTGTAAGTATGCAACAAAAGGATCGGAAGAGAAAAGCAAGACATTAATAGCACGATTCATGGTCCTACTAATAAATAGCATCGATTACATCTAAGTTGAACAACCGTCCAAACCAAAGAGACATACGAATTCATTAAAGTTTAATTACAACATGAGTCAATCAATGTTTCAGAACTACACATCACTACTTTCGACTCAACTCATCGGACAGGAGCGTGGGTGAAGCCGCCGTCTATCGTGATGGTCATGAAATCACGGTCGTTGTCACCCTGCATTTGTAGCGTTACATCTATCTCACTGTTGGACGGTTGATATCTGAGGAAGAACTGCCCCGCGGTATGAAGGACATCTTGATGGATGATGTCCGCAAACTCCGACTGGATGCGAAAGAATTCTTGTCTGAGGTCCGCGTCCTGGACTGCCGACAAGCTCGCGGCCCAATCTTTGAGATTATCTGGTAGCAGAAGGTGATGATGGTCCCTTACGATCGCCCGCATGTGATGGAGGGCGTAGTAGGCATCCTTCTGACCGCCAAAGGCTGCATGACGCAATGAACTTCGTATTGTGTGAGAAGATGTGCTTGCCGTGCTTACTTAACCGGCTTGGTGAAGGTGCCTCCAGTTAGGCGTGGCGGGAGAACATCATCAAGAACTTTCTTCACATTTGTGTAGTCTATCATGGAGTTACGGTTGGGTCGAAATCGTGGCCATGGAATATTTCGGGCTTAATAGGATGGGTGTGCAATGTGTGTCACCGCACGAACACGGAATGTTAGAAAAAAAAACGATCGAAATCTAAGAAATCATATGTTACGGGCGGTTAAGGGATGACTTACTCGGAAAGTAAGGCACAAGGAAGTTATCCTTATCTGCGTTTGCGAATAGCGCCTTGAGGTGTGAACTTCGCAACTTGGCGGTCCCAGCGCTGCTCAAGTGCTTGGCACGCATGTAGAAGGGTCGACTATCACGATGTCCGGGTATTGTCTCTAATGATCTGCATCGCATGCTCGGTAAAAACAGCCGAATGAATGTGTAGTGCAGCGGATGAAGGTTAAACATAGCAAAGATGTCATCAAACCATTGGGCGATCATACCCCGATGTCGCCATCCACAAAGCCCTTGCTCTCGGCACCTTAGCCACGAAACCGGGTATGCCACATCCTTCTCTCGAGACGCCGCTTCTCCAAAATCGAACAACGTCGTGCAGACTCCGCATAGCACCGGTTGCAGCATTCAGCATATTTGGCGGTAGCATCGCCCTACCCGCCACATGCACCCTCCTCGAGATATCCTTAGGTGAAGGTGGCCCGTCCTGAGCACGGATCGAACTTCGGTGCGGCCGACTCGCACTGGCGCCCTTGATCTCTGTAATAGGACCGAGTTACGCTCACGATCGCCTTCTTCAGCGTGTTGGGGCTGATAATATTCGCGCCTCAGCTATCGAGGCTCGGTGAAGGCGGAGCTGGGGCGTGTCTGAGAACTGAACGCCGACGGCGCTTGTTGCAATTGGATTTCTCCGCCGTACCAGCTAGATCGCGGTGGTCTTGGTTGGGTTCTTGAGAAAGAGGCCCGCAGAACTCGTCAGCGTACCCATGTTCAGCAAAGTACTTGTCAACTTTGGTAAATGTACCGTCGTCGTTGTCGTCGCCATCCGGATCCTGTGCCATAGGGCTGTCCGGATCCTGTGCCATAGGGATGTCCGGCAGGTCCGGTAGTGTTGCGGTGTTCTTGCCATGGCTTGGCGCCGCACGATCGGCGGTCTTATGCGTGGGTGGTGTCCCCGCCCCAAACGAATCGCTCTTGACCATAGAAGGGCCAGTTACCACAGTGCCGAGGGTCATCTCATCTTCTTCGTCGGCCCCGGCGGTCGAATCGGAGGTAACAGCTCGTCGCAGCTGGCAGCACCGGACCACTTCAACCCTATACATTGTGGTTGGCATCGGATTACCGTGGAACATGGGGTTGCCGGTTGAATGATTCGCCCTTGGCGACATCGACCAACTTCGGCGCCCACGAAGTGCGAGAAGAGTGCAAGGAATGTTGGCGGTGCCTGCGAAAACATGTATAGGGCGTCGAGGATGCCCACCAAAACAAGAGATGAAGTCATCGGCCGAGAGGCTTAGTTACCGTGATGCCGTCGAGCTCGGCTAATGTCGAGCACCGCCAACGGCGGGTGCAATCGACGGAGGGGGCGCTTCTCGGGCGAGGTGCGGTCGGCGTACACCGGGTGCATTAAGCTCAATGCCGTGCGTGCGGAGACACGAATACCGCCTCCGCGGAGACACCAATAAGCGCCGCCGCGGAGACACCAATGGTGCCGCCGGAGACACCAATGGCGCCGCCGCCGGAGACACCAATGGCGCCGCCGCCGGAGACACCAATGGCGCCGCCGCCGCGCTGTGCGAGTTGCTGGCCGTGAAGCTGGGAACCGGGGGAGGCCCCTTTTGGCCGCCCGCAATCCACGTCGTCAGCCCATGAATCAACGTAGGCACCATGGCATTGAGCTTCGTTCCCAGCTGTTGTTCCACTTGCTCTTGGACAAGCTCCGAAATCCGCGCCACTTGTGCCTTGAGTGCTTTAACCTCGCGCGTCTGGCTTTCCGAGCTGGCCTTTTTCTCCTTCCGCACACCAGCGGTATAGTATGACCCCATTTTGTGGACAAGCCTTTGCCGCCACACGACCAGGTGACGTCGGCTTATCGAGCTGATCCTTCTTTTCATTACGTTCAACGCCCTATTTAAAGGGGTGTCGAAGGGGAGCTCTTAGACGACCCAGCGCTCTCGCTTTCATTGTCTGCGAAAGGAACATGAACCATTTAGAAATATTGGGGATTAATTAGAGTGCAACCATATGGAGCTAATTACGGGGGGTGTATTCCTTACGAGAACAAGCTCAAGCGCCTGGTCTTGGATCCGTGGTAAGCTCCTTTGTTATCGGGTCCTCCTTGTACCGGCCCGACATAGTTCCCGATGCGCTTGTCACCGCTGTATTTCTCGAAGCGGGCGGTAGGCCTTGCTCGGCACACTCCGCGTCCTCCTTGTCCCATATAGGCTCCGCCACTCTATAACCGCCGGGACCGAGTTTGTGTTCCCTAAGTTCAACTCCGCATTTCTTTCCCCATCGACTTGATTCGGAGGTTGCGGGGCTCTGGCACTTGATCTTGAACTCCTTGTACTCATCTTCGCTCATCAAATGATATTTCGCCTTGATCTTGTCATAACTATCACCTTTATCAATCATTCTCTTCACCGCGCTTCTCCAAGTAGACAGGTCGTGCTCATCTTCGTGAGGCGGCATTGTTCACTCTATTCCACGAGGCGTGTGTTTTCAAATTCGGCGGGAACTTGTATCGTTCGTGCAGCCGTGAAGAGGAGGTTCGCAAATTCCTCGGTCCTTATGCCTAAGGTTCTCGGTGTTGATCGAGGCGGTGCTCGGAGAATGCACCCGAGCTGAACCGAGTACCCTTGACTATATGTTTGGGCTCCGTTGGATTCCGTCGAGTCCACTTGAGTGAATTCCTCCTTGACGGTGCGGAGCGCATTGGCGCCGGTCCTTCCTTTGCTTCTTCGGTTGGCTGCCATCGTGTGTGCGCCGCCATCATCGATGGTGGCATCCTCGGCGGCACCATCGGTGGTGTCATCCCAGCGCCACTAGGGGTTGTGTAATCAGGATCGGTGTCTTCCATGGCGTCATCATAGCGGTGAGGTTGTTCCTCCATCTCTTGGGACAGCTCCGGAATTGCTTGCCGCCAACCACCGGCCTCATCGTTGTGGGCCATGTTTCTCTCTAAATAGGAAAAAAGTTTGGTCAAAAGATGGTTATTGTCAAGGAACAAGATCATGCTCTCATGATTTAGGGTTTGTCGACACCGAGGCACCCTAAAAGCCTAAGCTTTCATCATTTAGGTTCTCATCGACACCGAGGCATCCGGGCAGCCAAGTTAAGTTTTCATCATTTAGGGTTTATCGATGCCGAGGCACCCTAGGTTGGGCCTAATCTTGGCTCTATTGCCACCTATGTTGGGTTTATCATCTAGGGTTTATCGATGCTAAGGATAATTCTAAGTTGGGCCTAATCACTTGGCTCTATTGCCACCTATGATTTAATGCAGCAAGAATGGCGGGCGATTGATCCTACTTAACTAAGTACTAAGATAGCCCGGCCCATGCATTAGTCGCAAGTACCCCATATGTCCTATTTTTAGCAAATTCATGCTAAAATTCACGGAAAATTTCAGCATGACCTTTGCTGAAAATAGGACTTATGGAGTACCAATTTGCGAGCGGAAGTTAATCGACATTCCGACAAACTCAAGGGCCTCTCGAGTACAAAGAGCAGACATCACAACTTGACAAAATTTCCAAGTAGTACAGCAGCAGACATCACAAGTAGTACCAATGAACATATAGCCCAATACATTCTGAATTTCGATAAATGACAGCAAGTTAACTCATCTTGACAGCAACAAACTTATAACAACATAAATGAAATTGCAGTTCCAAGTGGGTATCTGAAATAATAAAACCAGATAAATGATTTTGTTCGCTCCACTTAACAAAAATAAAGAAATGATTTCTTTTAATACATCCGTAAGCTGCACCTTTGTCTAATATGTGTCATAAATGACAAAGCTGCACACTTGTCTAATATGTGTCATAAATGACACTAAGATCTCATTACACTCTACATATGCAGCATCTATAGAAAGAGGCCATCGGTAATATTCGGTCTTGTGACAAAAATCAGTGTTAGGCATGCAAAGATCCCCACCACATCCTCGAGCCAGCTACCATAGCACGTCTCGTGTCGGTTACTTTTGGACATCAAGCACGTTACCCTTTTCTTTCTGCTGAACATTGTTCAAACTCTGAATAAGAAACAATTTGGAGAGATGCAAATTTATTATAGCTTTCTGACTCAGCTGAGTATGATGTAATATCTTCTCTAAACGGTTATGTCAATTCCATCTTACACACAACCGCAATGTGTTGCAAGACTCACAAGCATGCAAGGCACATCTTCCGTATCAAGGAGAAAATAAGCGAGATATTTGGCAAGGTCTTTGGTCTGTTCAAAGGCACTTGTCATTGGAGTAATCAAAGTGAGTTGTGTTTAATCGGGCAAGTACTACTAGTTATCGTGTGCAAGGTTATTGTGAATGATTATAGAATATTAGTCTAGATTAGGAGTTTTAAATCGAGTACTCCATCAGTTGGGATACTACTCTAGATTAGTGTAGCCACTATCTAACAAAAATTTCAGAACTGAATTTCAGAGTACTCTAAATGTTGTGTGCCCTAGTATTTCCTGTGTTCCCTTGCATTTCTATAACATTTAGTAGCATGACAATTTTATCATGTTGAAAAAAATTCAGTAACACGAATTTGGCTAAGCCAAGCATGATCTTGCTTGCATTGCCGCCTTTGCTACATGAAGCAATAGGGTAGGTTCAGTTTCACCGAATTTTGAAACTATACATCATTTGCTGAATTTTTGCTCTACATCACTTGCTCTTTGTAAATTATTGCATATATCCGGTGACTGAATTTTTGAAACTATAGGTGAACCTCTTGAGAAGCATAAAGCAGTTAACTGAAACTATCTAAAATAGTTAAATCCACTTAATGCTTACCTAATGCAGGCCAATGAATGAAATGAACTACAATTTGTTCTCTGAAATACATGTAGGCCAACAGAGAGGATGTTCTTACAAGGGAGCAAGAAGCCTGCCGCCATGGCCCTAGGGTTTGCGGTGAGGGTGGAGGAGAAGGAGGAATCACACAGGGAGGGATGGAGGAATGGAGGAAGACGCCCGGCGTTGAAGCTCCGGCAGGCTGGGCGTTGAAGCTCGGTGACACGCGGTGGGCTCCTCCACTCGCCTATCTCTGCGTCTTGGCTTGGGCGGAGGGCGTCGAGGCCTTGGCGGCGGGCGGAGGTGGGACAGCAAGGTGGCGGCTCGGCTCGGTGTCGCGTGGCCTGGCTGAGCTGAGGTAGAGGCGGTCGTCGTCTCCTCCTGCTCGGGGTCTTGAGGCGGCAGCGGAGGCGGCGGCACAGGGAGCAAGGCAAAGTTAATTAGGTCAGTGGGGATCTGGCGGCGAGGAGAGAGGCGAGGGGAATAGGTGGAGGAAGCTTTCTAATGGCGCACCACCCGCCGGTCGCGCCATAAATCGACTATTCTAATGGCGCACCACCCCACAGTGCGCCATTAGAATTTTGTTATAATCTAGCCCGCCACCATATCTACAACCTAACCCTATCTACAGAGAACCCACCCACTAGCTTTGACTGGTCAAGACATGCTTACACACACCAGGAGGTCTTGGGTTCGATTCCCAGGATCCCCAATATTTTTTTATGCATTTTAAATGGTGTTTTTTATATTTATTTGTGTTTAAATATGTTCAAACCTGTTTAAATCATAACAGTAATATTTTTTATGCATTTTAAATGCTGTTTTTTATATTTATTTGTGTTTAAATATGTTCAAACTTGTTTAAATTATAACAGTAATATTTTTATAAAAATAGTAAAAAAATATTAAAAATATGTTCAAAAAGTCTTGGTCTTGGGGGCGGGTGCTCGGCGGTGGAGCGGGAGGTTCTTGTCGGGGTTGGGTGCGACATATGCCAACAGGTGGCTTATCATGGTGGGGGCGAGTAGAGCGTCGCGGTGCACAGAAGCAGGATGAGGCGAAGACATGCACGCCGGTGAATCTTACCCAGCTTCGGGGCTCTCCGAGGAGATAACACCCCTACTGCTGCTCTGCGGGGTCTCCGCATGATCACTATGGGCGATAGTACAATGGTGCTCCTCGAGCTGTGTGGAGGCAGGAAGGAGCAAGGCTAGCTCTTTCCCTTCGCGATATGTGTCTAAAACCTATCAGGGCCGAACCCTTTGCATGGGTGCCCCGGGGGGTTTATATAGGCCTACCCCCCAGGGGTACAATGGTAATCAGACTAGGCATGGCCCCCAGTCGTCAGTCTCTCTTGCAGCCGTCCTCCCCGCCGGCTTCTTGGGCCCGCCGACTAGCGGGTCCCGCGGACAGGCAGAACACTGTGCAGCGATCTTGATGATGCAGGCTTGGTCATGGGGTCGTGGGAACAGTGCCGCCGTCTGTCAGGCGATCACTGTCGCCACTCCCCGTCCAATCTGGTTTATGGCTTGTAGGGCCCTGGCCGGGAGGCGGCCGACTCTGGGAAGGCCGACTCCGTAAACCGTCTTGAACTCTCCGGCCGTCTTCCGCTATCTCACTGACGGGGGGCCCGGCGATCTCTGGGCCGTACTCGCCGCCATCGAGGGCACAGTGTCTCGTGCACTGTGGCTGAGGTCAAGGGAGGCATGGCAACAGTGCCGCGCCTCACCGGAGATCTCCTGGTGACGCAGCTCACTGTAGCCATGCCTTCTTCCCGTGGGTTCGAGGGGACAGCCACGACGGGGCCGTACCCTGCATCGGTCTTCGTGAGAAGTCGCGGGCCGACTCTCATAGTCGGCCCCTTGAGAGGTCGCAAGCCCGGAGTCGGCTTGCTCCAGAGTCGCCATCTGAGGGCTCTGCTTCTTCGAAGGTCGCCGGCTGGGACTCGGCCTTCTCGAAGGTCGCCAGCTGGGACTCGACCTTCTCGAAGGTCGCTAGCCGGGACTCGGCCTTCCCGAAGGTCGCCCGCTGGGACTCGGCCTTCTCGAAGGTCGCCACCGGGACTCGGCTTTGAGGGGCACAAATGCCCGATGTCTTGAAAGATCTTGGGTCTGGGTCAGCCTACCCACGGCCCATTACTCGACAGTAGTCCCCGGCTGGCGAAGCCCGTGAGGCGCCGCCTCGTGGGGCCGGCGTTCAAGCTCTGCGGTGCCGACTCGAGATTCGCCGCCCAGCTTGACCTCGAACCGCCTTCTGGAGTCGGCTGGCCCGTGAGGGGCCGCCGCCGCTAAGTCGTGGCGGAAACCGGCGGCGTATCGGCTCGCTTCCCGCCATTTGCGAGACGGTCCTATCGCGTGACGCCACGTGGAGGCGATAGCCTGCCAGCCCACGCGCGTGACGGGACGGGCCGCCAGGTGGGGCCCGCCATTACCGCGCCTCGGCTCCCGAGCGGATCCGCTGTGGCCAAGGGCGGTTGGCATCCCCGTGGTTCTGCGGGCGATAACCGTGGGGTTTAATCGTGGGGCGTCGTGGGGTCGTGGGCGCAGTTGATCCCCACGTCGCCCCCTCGGCTTCTCAGCCCTCGGGGCTATAAATAGGCTGAGGGGGAGCGGCAGCACAGCACGCGCACTCCCTCCCCCGCTCTTTGCCCTTCTTCTTCCTTTGCCTCGCTCCATTGCTTTCTTCTTCCTTGCCGACGATGAGCTCTTCCTCCGCCGCGCCCCCCGCGTTGCGCTCCGGCGAGTGGGATGGCTCGGACGTGGATGCGGAGGACATCGAGTTCCTCCGCCGGACCCGGCGCCTCCCGAGCGCGGATTTGGTGCAGGCCCGCCCTGCGCCGGCGGGAGAAATCCGGCCCGCGCCGGAGGCAGGCGAGCGGGTCATCTTCCGCTCGCACCTCATGCGCGGGATGGGGCTCCCGGCGAGCGGGTTCCTCCGCTCGTTATTCGAGTTGTACAACCTGCAGCCGCTGCCTCACCCCAGCGCGTGGTGCTTCTCTCCGCCGCCACCTGTGCGAGGGCTACATCGGCGTTCTCCCCACCCTCGAGCTGTGGGGAGTTCTTCTCTTGGCTTCGGCACACAGGCTGCCGGCCGCGCCGCGCAATGCGCACATACATCGCGACCGGCGCCGACGGCCGACAACCCCTTTCCTCCCATCCGCTGGTGAAGTCGGTGAAGATGTGGCGAAGGCGTGCTTCTCGTGAAGAACGTTGCCACCGGCGGCGGCCGGGTCAACCTGCCGCCCGCCGACTCGAGCGGCGGCTGGCGGCCGCCTAGCTGGTCCCATCGGTCGAAGTCGCTTTTGCCCTCCGGAGTCTGTGCCGTGGCGCGCCTCCGAGTCATGACGAAGTCGGAGGGGCTCGTCGCCTCCGATCTCCTGGCCGCCGTGGCGCGCGGGTTCTTCCGCTCAAGGCGGCCCCACCTCATCTGCCGGATGAGCGGCCGCCTGATCAAAGCGGCTGTGCACCAAAGACATGCCGCAGCGAGAAGTGGCGAACATGGTGAACCTCATCGCCATGCTTGCAAGTTCACCGACGAGTGGCAGTTCGGCAAGGAGCCGTACTCGCGCGACAACCCTCCGCCCGATGGTAAGTTGTTTCGTCATGCTTGATCTCGCTTGTATCCGACTTCGAGCTCTGATCTTGTTGGTATTCTTGAGCAGAATCCCCTCACGGCGCCCGCTGCGGCGCTCTGAGAGCAGCGTGAAACGTCCTCGACCATGCGTCAGCGACATCAACGACCCGACTTGGGGCGCGGCGCTGAGGCCGACGCCGGCAGGCGGCGGAGAGGAGGAAGACGGCGGCCTCAGACCGTCGGCGACCTTCGCCGACTGGCCCGAGGATGACATCGACGCGGAAGTCATCCCGCGCCGCCAACCGAGAGCCGGCCCCTCCAACCAAGCCGGCGCAAAAAGGCGCCACGCCGGGCCGAGTGCGCTCGGCGGCCGGCCGAAGAAGCCCAGGGGGACCGCCGCCGCGACCAAGCGGGAGGAGGCGGCCGCGAAGGCCAACCGCTTCCGGAAGGAAGTGAAGAGGCCGCCACTTGTTTCTTCGTAAGTCTCTTACCCTTTGTTTCTTTTCTGACTTTGCTTGAATCTTTCTGACTCTCCCCCCTTTCTTCCCCAGCCACTCGCAGGCCGTCCCTCCGGCCATCGAGGCGGATTAGGAGTCTTGGGCGCAGGTAGTGATCGCCGCCAACGCCCCCCGAACTGTTGACGAGCAGATCTTGAGCATCGGGGCTCGCCTTCGCCCTGCTCACCGTTTGATGCGTCGCCTTCAACGCGCCGGCGCCCAAGTCATTACCGCCCTATGGTCGGAGGTGCCGGCTCTGCGCACCGCCAGACGGCCGACTGGCTGGAGGTCGCCGTCGGTCGCTTCGAAGCTTGGAAGGGCTCCTCGGCCCGCGCCGGAGCACGACGGGCCCTGGAGTTCGTCAAGGGGTGGTACCCTGGGCTGGACCTGGACCGCCTGGCCGCGTTCCGGTCCGAGGCCCAGGCCGAGTTGGGGGCCGTGGAAGGCGCCCTTGTCGAGCGTGCGGCGGCCATCGCCGAGTACCACGGACACCGATGTCTTTGTGCGAGAGCGGACCGCCCGGCGGCGAGAGTTCCGCCAGTGGTTCGGATGCACCAGTGGTACGAGAAGACTCGGCGGAGGTAATCGGCTCCAGCACCGAAGGGGAGGGCGAGTCGGAGGACGGAGGCGAGGAAGAGGCGCCAGAACACGAGGCAGGCGGCCAGCCTCAGCCTGATCGCGCCTCCAGCAACGAGCCTCGAAAGGACCAGGCGACCGCTGCTGAAGGCGACCAAGCCGAGACCGCCCAGCCGACTGCCCCGACGTCAGGCGCCGCCGCCGCCTCCGGCCCTCCGGCTCCGGAGGCCGCCCCTTAGAGTGCATCCGCCTTACCTGTTTCTTTTGTTCTTTTGTTTTAAAAACTTGTTAGTTGCGAACAATTCCACCCGCGGGGTGTATTCGGCCAAGGGCCTTATGTAAATATTTATCAAATTTCCGCCTTCCCTTGCTTTGGCTCTTTAGACTTTTTTCCTTTGCCGCCTTCCTTCGGTTGCCGCCTTGCCAACTGGGCAGCCGCTCTGCGGACTGCCGCTGGGTCAAGCGCTCAGCTACCTTGGGAGGCAAGTACTTAGTCGTTTAGAACGCCGTAGCAAGTTTGGCCGGAGATCGTCAGGCCGACCCTCGAAAGTCGGTCGTCCTTGATAAAGGTTGAAGCTATGAGCCGACTGCTCGTGAGTCGGCTCAGTAGGGGGAAACTGGGAGCCGGCTTGGGCTATGCGTAGCTCTTAAGTCCTTAGCCGTTTTTCATGTGTGCGCTCGCTCTTTCCATCTCCCCGTTTACCGACAGTCGCTCTGCGAGCTGCGGCTTTCCGTAGGAGACGGCTTTGAGCGCAACACATTACTTGTCTGACCTCAGGGAGCATTTCATAGCACAAGGCGGCGAGTCCCCGGGCCGACTAGTCGGACCCGGTGCCGGACAGTATGATAAAAAAGGAGGAAGCATTTCGGAAGCGAGATCCATATCATACAGATAATCAAAAAGGCAGTCCCCGAGCTCGACTCGGGGGGCCTAAGGTCTTAGTACTTAATACAGAAAGGGGAGTAGCGCGATACATACTGCATCAACTGTAAAATCTTCGAAGAAGATTTGCGTTCCACGGGCGCTCTGTCTCCTTGCCAGAGTCGTCTCTCTTGCGTGCTCGGGGCTTCTGCGCGTCGATCAAGTAGTAGGCGTCGTTCCCTAGCACCTTGCTGATGATGAAGGGGCCCTCCCAAGGCGCCGACAACTTGTGCTGGCCGGCTGTTCTCTGAATCAGCCGTAGCACAAGGTCGCCCTCTTGGAATGACCTTGGCTTGACCTTGCGGTTGTAGATGCTTGACTCTGCTGGTAGATGCTGGACCGGCTGAGTGCCAACAGCCGGCCCTCTTCCAGCAGGTCGACGCCGTCTTGGCGTGCTTCTTCAGCCTCCTCTTCGGTGTACATAGAGACTCACGGAGAGTCGAATTGTATATCCGTCGGGATGACGGCTTCGGCACCATAGACGAGGAAGAACGGCGTGAAGCCGGTTGATCTGTTTGGGGTCGTGCGCAGACTCCAGAGGACGGTAGGCAGTTCTTCCACCCAACAGCCGGCCGAGCGCTCGAGTGGTTCGACCAATCGAGGCTTGATGCCGGATAGGATGAGGCCGTTGGTCCGTTCCACCTGGCCATTTGACTGCGGATGGGCAACGGACGCTAGGTCCAGTCGGATGCCCTGCGTCGCGCAGAAATGAGCCAAGGCGCCTTTGGCGAAATTGGTGTCGTTGTCTGTGATGATGCTATGCGGTATGCCGTACCGCACCGTGATGTCGGCAATGAAGGTCACCGCTGTGGGCCCATTTAATTTCTTGATGGGCTTTGCTTCTACCCACTTGGTGAACTTGTCCACTGCGACGAGCAAATGAGTCAGGCCGCCTCGGGCCGTCTTGAAAGGTCCCACCATGTCCAAGCCCCAAACTGCGAAGGGCCAGGCGGTGGGGATTGTCTTTAGTGCAGAGGCCGGCTGAAGGGGCTTGGAGCGGAACACCTGACACCCCTTGCACTTCTTGACTAGTTCTTTAGCTTCTTCCAGGGCAGTCGGCCAAAAGAAACCGTGCCGAAAGGCCTTGGCCACGAGCGCCCTCGAGGCCGCATGGTGACCACACTCGCCCTGATGGATGTCTTTGAGGATCGCTTGGCCTTGCTCTGATTCTACGCAGCGCTGGTGGACACTAGTGACGCTGCGTCGGACTAATTCTCTGTTGACTATGGTGTAGGCTGCCGCTCGGCGTTGTACTTGCCGAGCCAGAGTCTCATCTGCAGGCAACTCCTTGTTGACTAGGAACTTGAGGATGGGCTGTGCCCATGAAGGTGCTGCTATCTCTTGATCGCCACCACAGCTGACTTGGACAAGGGTGGCTGGGCTGGAAGGCGGCGGGTTGGACTCTGCTGCCGCTTGCTGAATTGAGGGAATCTCTGGGCCGACTGGGGCAGCTCCAGACCAATCGACGCCTTGATCCACAGCCGACCGGGCGTAGTCCCGGGCCGATGGCGCGATCCCCGGCCGACCGCGCGATCCCCGGCTGACTGTAGCTTTCTTGAGGTCGCTTGCTGGGGTCTTGGAGTCGGATCCGACTATCTCTGGGGGAGCCGGCACGAAAATGGAGTCGGATTCTGGTGAAGGCTTGATAGACGGCTTGAGGAGGCGCTGAAGGGCGACGCCAGAAGGTATCGCCTGGCGAGTGGAGCCGACTCGCGCCAAAGCATCTGCTTGATCGTTGTCGTTTCTTGGTACGTGGAGGAATTCGCATCCTTCAAAATATCCGCTGAGCTGCTGCACCAAGAAGCGGTAGCTTGCCATGTTTGCGTCCTTGGCGTCCCAGTCGCCGGATGACTGCTGAACCACCAAGTCGGAATCGCCATAGCACAGGATCCGGCGAATGCCGAGTTCCTTGGCAAGCCGGAGCCCATGGACGAGTGCTTCATATTCGGCGACGTTGTTGGAGGCGGCGAAGTGGATTTGCAGCACGTATTTGAGCTTGTCGCCCTTGGGGGAGGTGAGGACGACGCCGGCTCCGAGGCCGGAGCGCATCTTGGAGCCGTCGAAGTCACGATCGCCAATGAGTAGAGTCGGTATGCAGCAGCAATCTTGAGTCTCGGCCCGGTCGGCGAGGAAGTCGGCTAGCGCTGCGACTTGATGGCGGTCGCGAGGTTGGTAGTAGATCGTGTAGGGAGCTAGATCGATAGCCCACTTGGCCACTCGGCGGAAGCATCTCGACTTCCGATGATCTCGGCGAGTGGGGCGGTGCAAACCACGATGATTGGATGCTCTTGAAAGTAGGGCTTCAGCTTCTTGGCGGCAAAATGCACGCCGTAGCACATCTTCGGTAGTGAGGTAGTTACGCTTGGAGGTCGGCGATTACCTCGCTCGGGTATATCTTGGTCTCTGGACGGGGCGCCTGCCTTCCTCCTTGCGCTCGACTACAATAATCGGCTTGACTACCCGGCTGGTGGCGGCGATGTACAAGAGCATAGGCTCTTTGGGAGTCGAACCGCCAACACAAGTCGCCGACATCTTCTTGATTGGAGAAATGCCTCATCGCCTTGTGGTTCCACTCGAAAAAAGTGGTCTTCTTCATTAGTTGATACAATGGCGAGCTTTCTCCCCAGCCGGTGATGAATCGGCTTATTGAAGCCAAGCAGCGGTGAACTTTGCACATCCAACGATCGGCTGGGTACCTCCATCCTCTCTATGGCCTTGATCTTCACAGGTTACACTCTATTCGCGTTCGGAGACCGAGAAAACCAAGGAGTTGGCGGTGGGACTCGAACACGCATTCTCTAGGTTGAGATTGATGCGGAATCGGCGCAGATTCTCAAGGTCTCTTTAAGATCCTCTAGCAGCGTCCCCACGCTTCTCCGTCTTACCACCACATCATCCACATAAACATGGGCATTCTGCCGAGTTGCTTGAGGAGGCATTTCGCATGCAACGCTGAAAGGTGGCGCGAATTCCTCAAGCCGAGCGTCATCGTCGGTGTGCGAAGGCTCCAAGCGGCGTGATGAGCGCGGTCTTGATCTGTCCGCTGGATTCAGCTTGATCGGTGATATCCCGAGTATGCATCCAAGAAGCTCAACAGCTCGCATCCGGTGTGGAGTCTATCACTGGTCGATCCTTGGCGAGCAAGCGGATCCTTCGGGCGAGCTTTGTTGAGGCTGGTGTAGTCGATGCACATCCGCCACTTTGCTTGTTCTTCTTGACACTAATGCGGGGTTAGCCAACCACTTGGAAAAACACCTCCATGATGAAGCGGCTGCGGGGCGGGCTATCTCTTCTCCACTACCCTTCTCTTCTCTTGACGGCGGCGCAAGGGCTGCTGGTAGCTTCACTTCCGGCGACATGTAGCTTGTGCTCGGCGAATTCCGTCGGTACACAGGCATGTCCTTGGGGGACCACGCGAAGATGTCGATTCTCACGGAGGAAATCGGCGAGCTCGCGTTCCTATTCTTTGTCGAGGCGGTGCCCATGACAACGTACCTCTCCGGTGCTCGGGTCCAAGGGTATCTTCTTGGTTTCTTTAGCGGCTTGAATGATCCTTCGCCTCCGACTCCTTGGGGTCGGCGACATCTCCGGCTGCTTCCCAGCCATCGCCACGACACGATCAAGGAGCCGCTTCTCGACGCGATCACGAGACTCGGCCAGCCGATGCTCTCGGCCGCCTGGCGGACGACTTCTTGTAGTCGCCCAACGGTCGAGATCCCTTGGAGGTCGGCATCTTCATCTTGAGGTAGGTGTAGTGGGGAACCGCCATGAATTTGGCGAGCAGGCCGACCCTAGCAGCGCGTGGTGCAGGCTCTCCAAATCCACCACCTCGAACCAGATCGGCTCGGCGGAAGTGATCTTTGTCTCCGAAGAGGACGTCTATCGAGGATCTTGCCAATCGGCGAACAGGGAGGCGGGTACAATCCCATGGAACACGCAGTGCGGCTGCTCTGCAGCTGCCTCCGCTGATCGAGCTTCTCCATGGTATCCTTATGCAGGATGTTTATGCTGCTGCCTCCATCTATCGGGACCCGCGAGAAGCGGGCAGCCCGCTTGTCGATGGCCAAGGTCGCTCACGAGAACCAAGGCGTAGAGCCGGACTCGGCATCACCTCGGGTGATCAGCCCGACTCGGTGATAGGCTTCTCGGACCAATGCATGAACTCGGGGCTTCGCTGCCCTGCGTTGACTTCTTCTGCTGTTGGCGCTGCTGCGCCGATCATCTGCCAGATGGTGAACACTCGTATGCTCCGTGCTCTTACGGGAACTTCGTCACGGACGCGCCCGGTGGCGAGCCGCCCGGCTGCGGAGGGCGGAGGCGGCGGCGGCCCCACGGCGGCGGAGGGCAAGGCCGTCTCCTTGGCGATCTGACGAGCGATGGCACTTTCGGTGGTGTGGTTCGACAGCTTTGCGCCGCTGTGAAACTTGCAAGGACCATCCAGTGCGCTCATAAGAAAGCCGGCAACCAGTTGGACTTGCCGCCCTTCTGCCGCTTGGCCGGAGGCTGCCCCTCTGGTTGCTGATCTTCTACTGTCGCGACTTGCCGACTGTTGGAAGTCGGCTGCGGGGCTTTGCGCTTGTTGTCGTTCTGCTGCTGCCGTCGGCTGGCGTCTCCAGCCGGCGTTCTGGGAGCCTGGGGAGTCACTTTGCCTTGCGCGTTGACTTGGATCTCCGTCTTCATAGAGGAGTCGGCCGTGGCGTGCTTATGCGCTATGATTAGCAATTAAATCGAGGTCTCGGGCTCGTCGCGGAGGAGCTTGTGCTTGAGGAGGTGCCCTCTCGGCACCCGGCCGTAAAAATACTCGATGGCCTGCACCTCGTGCGCGCCCTCGCAGGAGTTTGGAGTTCGCCCGGTAGCGTAAGATAGTCGCGTCGATTCCTCGGGGCCTTGCGCTGGGAGAGCTGGCGCGGCTTGGGAGGTCGCTTATGCGTCTTTGGTGAAGTTGCGAATGAAGGCTTCGGTGAAATCGACCCAGCTGTTGATGCTGCGGGGCTTCAGGCTGTTCAGCCATGTCGGGCCGTGCCACAGAGCATGAGGAACATACTTGGCGGCGACTTCGCTTGTTGCCGTTGGCGTCTTGACGGCCGTGGAGTAGTCTATCAGCCAATCTTCCGCTTCACGGGCGGTGTACTGGCGTATCTCGAGGGCGTGAACCCCTTGGGGAAGGGCTCATCTCGATCACGAGCCGAAGCAAAGCGGACCCAGCTCGTCTTCTTCTTCTAACGCCGAGATCTGTGGAGTCGGTCGATCCGGTGGCGGGCATCGTTCTCTCCGACTCCCTCTCGGCGGCCAAGGCGATCTCCGAGAGTCGGATGCTCAACAGGCGGCGGAGAGACTCGCCGTTCTCTTCGGGGCGGGGGAGGCAGATAATCATCTCGCCGCTCCATTGCTGCTGGGCGGCCATCTTGGTCGCTTCGATGGAATTCGAGTCCGGCTGTGGCTCGCAGCCGGCTCCTTCTCTCTCCTCCCGCGGACTCCGCCAGTCGGCGTCCGGGAGGTCGCTCCTTGATCTCGGCGAGGGGGTAAGTCGTCATTCTTCTGTGGCTGCGCGTCGGCGCGGCCGCCTGCCGCGTTTTGCGCAGCAACCGCGTCAAGGAGCTGCTGGACTCGCTCCGTCATCACACGGCGCTCTTCGCCGTCGAGGTTCCTCAGCTCTTCGGTCGCCGCTTGGGCGGCGCGGATGTTCTACGCAGGGGTGGCGTACACGGGGCGCTTCGCTCCGAACAGATCGGCGATGGCCGCGCCGCGCTCTCGGACCACTCCGAGACGGCTCGGCCCAGTCGGAGCCGGCGAGCCGCCCACAGCACGGTCCATCTCGCGCTGGTAGGCTTCGGACAAGCGTCTCATGCTTGCCAACTTCTTGGCGCCTTCAATGATCTGAAGGCGTCGTTCTTCCAGCATCTCTGCGTCCGCGTCCTCTGGGAGGGGCGCGGACGGTCTCTGCGAGGCGCGAGCGGCGGGTCTGGCGTTTTCACGGGCGCTTCGCCGTGGCGATGGCGAGCACCTCCGTGGCGGCGCTTCGTCGCTTTCCTCGTCTGAGCGGCTCGTCATCGCCACCACGTTGGTGGGGAAGGTATCAAGCGTCTGGCGTCGGAGTCGACCAGCGCCGGGTCGGAGGAGTTTATGGACTCCAAGTCTGGCGGGCCCGCCGGCGACTTGAAGTTGGTCGAGGAGGCCCGCGAAGGTTCTCGGGGCCACCGCGCCCTTTTCGGCGCAGGCTCGTCGGGCGCACCTCGCCGATGTGTTGGCGAGGCCGCTCGCTTCTTGCAGCGGCTTGGCGCCACGCAGCGTCGTCTGAACTCCATCTGGCGGCGGGCTGGCTGCGCTTCGCCCGAGGAGGAAGAGGTTCCCGTCGAACAGATCTCCGGACGGCGGTGCACCTCACCCCACGGTGGCCGCC
The DNA here is from genome assembly GCA_021437245.1 of Aegilops speltoides. Classification (NCBI taxonomy): domain Eukaryota; kingdom Viridiplantae; phylum Streptophyta; class Magnoliopsida; order Poales; family Poaceae; genus Aegilops; species Aegilops speltoides. Next base: position 561,332,030 of record CM038142.1, on the reverse strand, counting down.
AAATGTCGGGGTTGGGTGCGACATATGCCAGGGTGGCTTATCATGGTGGGGCGAGTAGAACGTCGCGGTGCACAGAAGCAGGATGGGCGAACATGCACGCGGTGAATCTTACCCAGCCGGGGCTCTCGAGGAGATAACACCCCTCTTTGCTGCTCTGCGGGGTCTCCGCGCAGATCACTATAGGCGATAGTACAATGGTGCTCCTCGAGCTGTGTGGAGGCAGGAAGGAGCAAGGCTAGCTCTTTCCCTTCGCGCTATGTGTCTAAAACCTATCAGGGCCGAACCCTTTGCATGGGTGCCCCGGGGGGTTTATATAGGCCTACCCCCCGGGGTTACAATGGTAATCAGACTAGGCGTGGCCCCCAGTCGTCAGTCTCTCTTGCAGCCGTCCTCCCCGCCGGCTTCTGGGGCCCTCCGACTGGCGGGTCCCGCGGACAGGCAGAACACTGTGCAGCAATCTTGACGACGCAGGCTTGGTCATGGGGTCGTGGGAACAGTGCCGCCGTCTGTCAGGCAATCACTGTCGCCACTCCCCGTCCAATCTGGTTTATGGCTTGTAGGGCCCTGGCCGGGAGGCGGCCGACTCTGGGAAGGCCGACTCCCGTAGGGCCGTCTTCGGACTCTCCGGCCGTCTTCCGCTATCTCACTGACGGGGGGCCCTGCGATCTCTGGGCCGTACTCGCCGCCATCGAGGGCACAGTGTCTCGTGCACTGTGGCTGAGGTCAAGCGAGGCATGGCAACAGTGCCGCGCCTCACCGGAGATCTCCTGGTGACGCAGCTCACTGTAGCCATGCCTTCTTCCTGTGGGTTCGAGGGGACAGCCACGACGGGGCCGTACCCTGCATCAGTCTTCGTGAGAAGTCGCGGGCCGACTCTCATAGTCGGCCCCTTGAGAGGTCGCAAGCCCGGAGTCGGCTTGCTCCAGAGTCGCCATCTGAGGGCTCTGCTTCTTCGAAGGTCGCCGGCTGGGACTCGGCCTTCTCGAAGGTCGCCCGCCGGGACTCGGCCTTCTCGAAGGTCGCCAGCTGGGACTCGACCTTCTCGAAGGTCGCCAGCCGGGACTCGGCCTTCCCGAAGGTCGCCCGCTGGGACTCGGCCTTCTCGAAGGTCGCCAGCTGGGACTCGGCCTGAGGGGCACAGCCTGCCCCGATGTCTTGAAAGATCTTGGGTCAGCCTACCCACGGCCCATTACTCCGACAGTTGCGATGGGTGGAGCTAGCGGGGGAGGGTGCGGGTGCGATCGAGATGGAGGGGGATCGAGATCGAGATGGAGGGGGAATCGAGATCAAGTGTCCTCATGAATTCAAAAAGTGCCCATGAAATTTAAAAATATTCATGATATCAAAAAGTGCCCATGAAATACAATCGAGAAATGAAGACTATGATTTAAATACAATCGGTCTTAGCTAGCTATCTGTTCACAATCTTCTTGCCCTTCTTTTTCGCATAAGCGGAGTTCTTACGTGGAGCAGACGTCCTTTAGGTAGGGTGGTCCTGCTTCTTCTTGTGGTGTGTGCTGCTACTTCATCGTCGTCGTCATGTTCGATCTTGAATCATTGTACTTGTCGAAGTCTTGCTCATTGGCTACTCCATCCATTCCGATGATCTTCCTTTTGCCTCTCCTCCGACAACACGGTGGGCTTTGGCGGGTCGGTAATGAAAAAGCATTGGTCCACTTGGGAAGCCAGTACCCATGGCTCATTTTTCGCGGTGGCGTTTGCGCCCTTGATCTTGGATTAACCGGGTATAACCATGGTGGTGAAATACCGGTCTTCTTTTATGACGTTTTTGGCCCATCTGACACGGAACATTGGGACCTTCTCTCTAGCGTAGCTCAGCTCCCAGATCTCCTCGATCCTTCCGTAGTATCTATCCTTGTCGTTACCGGTGTAGGATTCCATCGTTACCCCGGAGTTCTGATAACCATCGCTCTTCATGTCCTTGTCCTCGGTGTAGAATGTGTAGCCGTTGATATCGTGCGCCTCATAGGTCATCGAGGTTGTGCTCGGCGCCTGTGACAAAGCGAATATGAGTTGTTCTTCAGCGGAAGAATCCTCATGTAAAGGGCAACGAAGCTTCGCTTGAACCAACGCGTGAAACATGAGTTGTGATCTTTGAGTATATCTCCGTCCGTCCTCTGTTGGCCTCGGTCATTGTCGTCTTCTTAATAAAGGTTTTGTGCTCTACCACGAAGGATCGACCACGTCTATGTGTTGTAGCGCGACTAGGTTTGCTCTTTCAAAGTCGGCGAGTCGACCCTCGAAGTCGACATGCATTTTGCGGCGACCCTCACGGTGACCCCATCCAAATGAGTCTGCCAAGGTGCTGTTGGCGGGCGGACCAGCGGGTTCTCGATGCCTAGATAATTCGTGCGATGGGAGATGCACTCTTGATCGAAAAGCCCCGGCTATGCTTCCCTCTAGGCGTGACATGTTGCGAGCGTATCCTTTGATGACACCATTCATCCTTTCGAGCGGCATCATCTTTGTGCAGAGCGTCGGCCCGAGTTGGATGATATCCTCCACTATATGGACCAGCGGATGCACCATAGCGTCGAAGAATGCGGGCGGAAGTACATCTCAAGCTCACATAGTATCACCACGATCTCTTCTGTAGCCTTCGAGTTGCCTCCGCCAATCGACTTCCGAGATGGCGTCAAAAAAGTTGCATAGGCCAAATAGCGTTTCACGGACGTGCGCGTCCATGATCCTGGATTACAATCGGAAGTATCTGCGTCATCGACCGCGTGACGGTCGTGAGACTTCATCTGCTGAACTTCGCTTCACTGGGTCTAGGTATCTGCTTATCTTCCCAGCGTAATCAGAAGGAAGTTTTACTCCTAGGAGGCAGGTGAAAAACTGCTCGATCTCCTCGACTTAGAGTGAAGCACGCGGGAGGTAGTCATTTCCGGTCTTCTTGGCCTTTTGCCTTTGCGGCGACTTTCCGTGTCCTGCTTCGCCTCATCATCATCATCATCATCATCATCATTAGTGTGAAGCTCCTGCTGATGCCCATTGATTTCAAGTCTGCCCTTGCTTTGGCCCATCTTTGGTCCTCTCGGCATGTTGAGCGGGTACCAAGCAGACTCTCGCACACGTTCTTCGTGATATGCATGACATCAAGGCTGTGAGGCACACGGTGGATCTTCGATGCGGCAAGTCGAAAACAGACCTCGTTTTCCATACCTTCAGCAGCGCTCTGGCGCCTTCGCTTCTTTCGGCGGTGGGCGGTCTTTCCAATTTTCAACAGCTTGTCTATTTCCTCGCCGCTCCTCGTACAGGCGTTTTGGGTTCGGTTTCACCATCGAACAGATCCTTGTGTTTCCTCCACAGGTCATCGTCAGCGAAGCCACCTTGATGTCCCATGAACACGATTTTGAAGACCGGGATCTCTATCTAGCTGGCGTCGTTGTGTCATCCATGCACCCGCGCATCCGGAAAATCCGTGGACTACATGCCCCGAGATATCCGTAATCGAGATAATCGTGCACCGTCGTGAGCGGTCACGGCTCTCATAGGGAAATATTCTTTCTGCGGCGTCCCACGTATTGGCTGGTGTTTTCCACAGCGTGTCAAGCTCCTCTTCGGCAGCCCCAGATCAGATTGATGTCGTTCCTGGTTGTTTCGGCCCTTCAATTAGCATACTCATGTGAATGTACTTCCTCTTCATGCACAACTAGGGGAAGGTTGTACATCCACACAAACACAGCCAGGTGCTATGTGTGCTTCTCTGGCTGCCAAGCGGATTGACTCCATCGGTGCTCGCGCCCGGCACGATGTTCCTTGGATCGTTCCCAATTCAGGTCTTGAAGTTCAACGCTTGCCAGCGCTCGCATCCTTAGGGTGACTCAGCATCTTGTCTTTTTATCTATCTCCGGATCATTTCGTCATCTTCTCGCTTCTTCTCCTCCCTATCCGCGTGCCAGCAGGAGCTTTGCTACCTTAGGGTCCGCGAAATACCGCTGCGGAGCGAGTGATCGGAAAGTACCACACCGATTTTCGAGGAGCTTTCTTCCTCTTCTTGTATCGAGTGGCGCCGCTGCGCGGACATATGGTAGACTCCGCGTGCTCGTCCCGATAAATGATGCAATTGTTCATGCACATATGGTATTTCACGTGCGATAAATCCGGAGGACACACGATTTTCTTCGCCTCCTCGAAACTGGTGGGCACTTGTTCCCCTTGGGAAGGCGTTCGTGCAGATTGACATGTTCTCGTCGAAGCATCGTCGGCCATTTTGTGTTTACCTTCATCTCGAGCCATGGCGTTACTTTCGGCGGGTATCCTCGGGCCTGCATCCTTCATACAATGGAGTAACGCGTCTATCTCCGTTGATCCAGCTTGGCTTTCTCTCGGGCGGCAGCTCTTGCGTTATCCGTCCGCTTGAGAAGCAGCTCTTGAATATGAGGTCCTGCACCCAGCCTCCATCGTCGCCCGCTCTGGCATCTTCATCTTCATGATCATGCCCTTCGTCTTGATCTTCCTCATCATCATGTCGACATCTTCTACATGATGATCGTCTACAACATCACCGTCGTGATCATGTCACGGAGATTCTTCGTCTTCTCGCCCGCCCTCGCCATGGTGGTACTTGTCTTGTTGCCCTTCCTCATTTCTTGCCGGCCCGGCCATGGACAACATGATAGTCATCTTCATCACCTTGCCACCGATAGCCATCCATGAAACCACGCAAGAGCGGTGGTCCCGCACCTGCCGAATCCGGTCCGCAATAAGGCTCTTCACTTGCATCTTGACATGGACATCTTATCTCCGTCTCGTTCTTTTGAAGCATCTCGGCCTTGGCGGAGCTCAAAAACCTATTCACGATGCCTTGGGTCATCGTCTGCGGACCATGGTCGCTCAAGGGTAGAGCAAAACGATATGTTAGAACCAAGAAAAATTTGGCATGACCTTCCTAAAAATAGGACCAAAAGAATGCATAGTGCCAAAATTCTCGCTTGACGCGAAATGAATCAAAACATTCCGGCAAAATATTGGCAACTATCGCATATTTCAAATACCGGGACCTTCAAACACAAACATATATGCAACACCACAAACACATGCAACACCACAGACATACATAGATCTAGCTAGGCCACAAAAAGTGCATGTGCACGTTGTTGGAGCGAGCTAGGGAGAAAAAAAAGTAGATCTATATCATGAAGATAGCTTTCCCTTACTTACCTATCAAAAGAAGGTAATTTCACCACTTAATTTTGTTGAATCTATGGTGGAAATGAGGTGAGGAGGAGGAGATGGCCGAAAGCTTGGAGAAGGAGGTGGATGGAATGAAGTGGGGAAAGTGAGTGGGTAGGTGTGGGCTGTCCAAAATATCTTGTTGGTCCCAGGTTACTAATGGCGCACCGTAGGAAAATGCGCCATTAGTAACCCTGGTTACTAATGGCGCATCAGCATACGGTGAGCCATCAGTAGTTTTGCAAAAAAGTAAAAATAATAAGTATATATACTAATGGCGCATCTCCTCTGAGTGCGCCATTACTAGTTTAAACTAGTAATGGCGCCTTTGTGCGACGATCGCCATTAGTAGTTTTGCAAAAAAGAATAAAACAAAATTTACAGTAATGGCGCACTGCACTTTGATACGCCATTAGTAGTTATAGATAGTAATGGCGCATTATGGACCAGATCGCCATTAGTATGTATGGGAAAATGGAAAAAATAATTCATACTAGTGGCGCTGCTTCGCTTACGGTGCGCAATTAGTGTCTTCCACACTAATGGCGTATCACAAACAGGTGCGCCATTAGTATATAGTAGTGGCGCACTGCTTCCACGGTGCGCCATTAGAATCAATCCTATCTATAGCCCTTTTCCTAGTAGTGTTCAGATCTGAAATCATGGCACTCGGGCCCTAGTGACAAGCATTAAGCATAGCAAAGTCATAGCAACATCAATCTCAGAACATAGTGGATACTAGGGATCAAACCCTAACAAAACTAACTTGATTACATGGTAAATATCATCCAACCCATCACCGTCCAGCAAGCTTACGATGGAATTACTCACATACGGCAGTGAGCATCATGAAATTGGTGATGGAGGATGGCTGATGATGACGACGGCGACAATCCCCCTCCCCGAAGACCCGAACGGACTCCAGATCAGCCCTCCCGAGAGAAATTAGGGCTTGGCGGCGGCTCCGTATCGTAAAACGCGATGAAACTTTCTCTCCGATATTTTTCTCCGCGAAAGCAAATATATAGAGTTGGAGTTGAGGTCGGTGGAGCTCCAGGGGCCCACGAGGCAGGGGGCGCACCCAAGGGAGGGGGCGCACCCCCCACACTCGTGGACAGGGTGTGGGCCCTTGGCCTTGATTCTTTTGCCAGTATTTTTTATATTTTCCAAAAGTTATCTCCGTGGATTTTTAGGTCACTCCGAGAACTTTTGTTTTCTGCACAAAAATAACACCATGGTAGTGATAACCCACAAGTATAGGGGATCACAACAGTTTTCGACTGTAGAGTATTCAACCCAAATTTATTGATTTGACACAAGGGGAGCCAAATAATATTATCAAGTATTAGAAGTTGAGTTGTTAATTCAACCACACCTGGATAACTTAGTATCTGCAGCAAAGTATTTAGTAGCAACGTAGTATGATAGTAATTGTAACAGTGGCAAAAGTAACAATAGCAGTTTTGTAGAAATTGTAACAATAGCAACGGAAAAGTAAATAAGCAAAGCACAATATGTGAAAATCTCGTAGGCATTGGATCAGTGATGGATAATTATGTCGGATGCGATTCCTCATGTAATAGTTATAACATAGGGTGACACAGAACTAGCTCATCAATGTAATGTAGGCATGTATTCCGAATATAGTCATATGTGCTTATGGAAAAGAACTTGCATGACATCTTTTGTCCTACCCTCCCGTGGCAACGGGGTCCTAGTGGAAACTAAGGGATATTAAGGCCTCCTTTTAATAGAGTACCGGACCAAAGCATTAACAAATAGTGAATACATGAACTCCTCAAACTACGGTCATCACCGAGAAGTATCCCGATTATTGTCACTTCAGGGCTGTCGGATCATAACACATAATTGGTGACTATAGACTTGCAAGATAGGATCAAGAACTCACATATATTCATGAAAACATAACAGGTTCAGATCTGAAATCATGGCACTCGGGCCCTAATAAGCATAGCAAAGTCATAGCAACATCAATCTCAGAACATAGTGGATACTAGGGATCAAACCCTAACAAAACTAACTTGATTACATGGTAAATCTCATCCAACCCATCACCGTCCAGCAAGCCTACGATGGAATTATTCACGCACGGCGGTGAGCATCATTAAATTGGTGATGGAGGATGGTTGGTGATGATGACAGCGACGAATCCCCCTCTCCGGAGCCCGAACAGACTCCAGATCAGCCCTCCCGAGAGAGATTAGGGCTTGGCGGCGGCTCCGTATCGTAAAACGCGATGATACTTTCTCTCTGATTTTTTCTCCGCGAAACAGAATATATAGAGTTGGAGTTGAGGTCCGTGGAGCTCCGGGGGGTCCACGAGATAGGGGGCGCCCAGGTGGAAGGGGCGCGCCCCCCACTCTCGTGGACAGGGTGTGGGCCCCCTGGCCTTGATTCTTTCGCCAGTATTTTTTATATTTTCCAAAAGTTATCTCTATGGATGTTTAGGTCATTCCGAGAACTTTTGTTTTCTGCACAATAAACAACACCATGGCAGTTCTGCTGAAAACAACGTCAGTCTAGGTTAGTTTCATTCAAATCATGCAAGTTAGAGTCCAGAACAAGGGAAAAAGTGTTTGGAAAAGTAGATACGTTGGAGACGTATCAGGCAATTCTGCTGAAAACAGCGTCAGTCCGGGTTAGTTTCATTCAAATCATGCAAGTTAGAGTCCAAAACAAGGGCAAAAAGTGTTTGAAAAAGTAGATACGTTGGAGACATATCAACTCCCCCAAGCTTAAACCTTTGCTTGTCCTCAAGCAATTCAGTTTATAAACTGAAAGTGATAAAGAAAAACTTTTACAAACTCTATTTGCTCTTGTTGTTGTAAATATGTAAAGCCAGCATTCAAGTTTTCAGCAAAGATTATGAACTAACCAATCGCAATAACACTTAGGTCTCATGTTTACTCATATCAATGGCATAATCAACTAGCGAGCAATAATAATAAATCTTGGATGACAACACTTTCTCAAAACAATTATATTATGATATAACAAGATGGTATCTCGCTAGCCCTTTCTGAGGCTGTAAAACATAAATGTAGAGCACCTTTAAAGATCAAGGACTGATTAAACATTGTAATCCATGGTAAAAGAGATCCAGTCAAGTCATACCCAACATAAACTAATAGTAATGCATGCAAATGACATCGTGCTCTCCAGCGGGTGCTTCTTAATAAGAGGATGATGACTCAACATAAAATTAAATAGATAGGCCCTTCGCAGAGGGAAGCAGGGATTTGTAGAGGTGCCAGAGCTCGATTTTAAAATAGAGATGAATAACATTTTGAGCGGTATACTTTCACTGTCAACGCAACAACTATGAGATCTCGATATCTTCCATGCTACATACATTATAGGTGGTTCCCAAACAGAATGGTAAAGTTTATACTCCCCCACCACCAACAAGCATCAATCCATGGCTTGCTCGAAACAACGAGTGCCTCCAACTAGCAACAGCCCTGGGGGAGTTTTGTTTACTTATTTTGATTTGCTTTGATCTTTTTGATCATGAGACTGGGCATCCCGGTTACCAGCCATTTTCTCGTGAATGAGGAGCGGAGTCCACTCCTCTTGAGAATAACCCACCTAGCATGGAAGATACAGACAGTCCTAGTTGAAACATGAGTTGCTCGAGCATACAAAATAGAATTTCATTTGAAGGTTTGGAGTTTGGCACATACAAATTTACTTGGAACGGCAGGTAAATACCGCATATAGGAAGGTATGGTGGACTTATATGGAATAACTTTGGGGTTTATGGAGTTTGGATGCACAAGCAGTATTCCCACTTAGTATGCAATGAAGGCTAGCAAAAGACTGAAGCGACCAAGCGAGAGAGCGACAGCAGTCATGAACATGCATTAAAATTAATCAACACTGAGTGCAAGCATGAGTAGGATATAATCCACCATGAACATAAATATCGTGAAGGCTATGTTGATTTGTTTCAACTACATGCGTGAACATGTGCCAAGTCAAGTCACTTGAATCATTCAAAGGAGGATACCACATCACAACCATTTTAATAGCATGTTGGCACGCAAGGTAAACCATTATAAACTCCTAGCTGATTAAGCATGGAATAAGCAACTATGATCTCTAATTATCATTGCAAACATGTTTATTCATAATAGGCTAAATCAGGAACGATGAACTCATCATATTTACAAAAACAAGAGAGGTCGAGTTCATACCAGCTTCTCTTATCGCAATCAATCCATCATATATCGTCATTATTGCCTTTCACTTGCACGACCGAATGGTGCGTATAATAATAATAGTGCGCGTGCATTGGACTAAGCTGGAATCTCCAAGCATTCAATTCAAGGGAGAAGACAAGGTAATATGGGCTCTTGGTTAAATCAACAATCATGCATATAAGAGCCACTTAACATTTTCATTATGGTCTTTTCCTCTCGACCCCCAAAGGAAAGGAAATAAAACTATTTACACGGGAAAGCTCCCAACAAGCAAAAGAAGAACAAGAAATATTTTTCGGTTTTCTTTTAATTATTACTACAAGCATGGAAATTAAACTAATTAATTTTTTTGTTTATTCTTAAGGTTTATCAAACACACAAAAAGAAAGCTAGAAAAAGAATTTAAACTAGCATGGATAGTGCATTGAAAAAGTATGAGCACCGACAACTAGAATAAGTGTGTGAACATAAATGTAATGTCGGTGAGAAATACGTACTCCCCCAAGCTTAGGCTTTTGGCCTAAGTTGGTCTATTGCCAAGGATCACGGCTACTCTCCCCGGTGTACTGAGGAGTGTCATCTGGATACCACTGGCTAGCGATCTCCTCCGGATCCCACTGATAACAGGATGGACGATAAGGGTCCAGTGGCGGTTCCGGCTCAGGCTCTGGAGCTGATGTCTGGCCTTGGTGCGTGTATACGGCCGACGGCAAGATGAGGTAAGGGCCTGCAGTTAAATCAAACAAAGAACGTGCATGCAAGATAATAGTCTCATTGTGTTTCTTATTAAATCTCAGGTTATACAGAAGCATCTTATCATCATTGTCAACAATAGATTCATGCGCTACCATGCTCCTATAATATAAAAAGGTAGGAGGCAGCAGTGTCTCCTCTTTCTCATAATGCCTCATAGGTATCTCAAAATGTTTAGCAAGGCGTGCAGCATAGATACCTCCAAAGATGGGGCCCTTTGTAAGGTTTAGACTTAATCGTTTAGCTATAACTGCACCCATACTAAAAGTGTTATCACCAAACAAGGCATGGAACAGAATAATAATATTAGGAACGCTGAGGTTTTCACAATTTCCGCGACCAATTAAGCATCGACTAGAAAATATAGCAAAGTAGCGTAAAACAGGAAAATGTATGCTAGTTATTCTTGCATCGGAAATCTTCCTCGATTCCCTACAATAATAGTACCAATAAAAGCATCCACATCTTTATCATGTGGTTCATCTAAGCTGCCCTCGAAGGGTATTCTACAAGCCGCGCAAAAATTACGTAATGACATTTCCTTAGCCTCATCATATAAATGAAAAGATACTGAAGGAGGTGAATTCTTAGGATAATAGTAAAGGTTTTGCACGAAAATATTGGTGAGTAAGAGATACTGTTCGATCCGGTCGTGGAGGGAGTCGGTGAGGCCCGCATTTTCAGCCAAAGAATAAAAGTCTTCATAAATCCCGGCTGCTCTCAAGAAATTATCACAAGGCCACTCACACGGCCTTACTTCCGCTACGCGAGGAAGATTATACTTGGTCTTTTCTTTCTCCTTAGCTTGTTTATTTTTGGAGCCTTGGCTAGAAGAACCCCTCAAGAACAATCTCTTCATTTTTTTCTGAAATTTTTAGTAACTCAAAATAAAAGTGAATCAAACTCAACAAGATTGATAGCAACTACTCCCACAAGTGCCTAGAGCCAATATCAAGCATTAGAATTACTTGGGACCTCATAAATTTGACATGCAAGCTCACGAACAAGGTCACCTAGGCAGAAAAAAAATTGCAATGAATAAAGCACTAGAACAAAAACTAATTGCACCACTGGAGGAGTCACATACCAAGGAACAATCTCCCAAAGAAGTTTTGTGAATGGAGCTTTGAGCAAAGAGATCGAAAATCGCAGCAAAATGAGCTAGAACTCGTGCTTGAGCTGGATGGGGATTTTTTTGGGAGGAAGATGGAGTGTGTGGGTGCAGGAATAAGTGGAGGGGGGCCACCATGGGCCCACAAGGCAGGGGGCGCGCCCAGTAAGGGTGGGCGCGCCCTGGACCCTCGTGGCCAGGTGCTTGCCCCCCTGATGTGTTCTCAGTGCCTAAAATCCTCAAATATTCCATAAAAAATCATACTAAATTTGCAGGGCATTCGGAGCACTTTTATTTTCGGGATATTTTTTTATTGCATGGATAATTCAGAAAACATACAGATAATACTATTTTTGCTTTATTTATTCTAATTAACAGAAAGTAAAAAGAGGGTACATAAGGTTGTGCCTTCTAGTTTCATCCATCTCATGATCACCAAAAGGAATCCACTAACAAGGTTGATCAAGTCTTCTTAACAAACTCATTCCGAATAACATGGAACCAAAGAAATTTCGAATAACACTAGGTTACCTCAACGGGGATATGAACATCCCCAATAACAAGAATATCATATTTTTTTCTTGGCAGTAGGAAGAGGAAATTTAAAACCTCCAATAATGATAGTTGGAACTTTTCCAATAGAACTGATGCTAAGAACTTGAGGCTGTTTCCTCGGAAAGTGTACCGTATGCTCATTATCATTAACACGAAAAGTGACATTGCCTTTGTTGCAATCAATAACAGCCCCTGCAGTATTCAAAAAGGGTCTACCAAGGATAATCGACATACTATCGTCCTAGGGAATATCAAGAATAACAAAGTCCGTTAAGATAGTGACATTTGCAACCACAACAGGCACATCCTCACAAATACCGACAGGTATAGCAGTTGATTTATCGGCCATTTGCAAAGATATTTTAGTAGGTGTCAACTTATTCAATTCAAGTCTACGATATAAAGATAGAGGCATAACACTAACACCGGCTCCAAGATCACATAAAGCAGTTTTAACATAGTTTCTTTTAATGGAGCAAGGTGTATAGTTGGTACTCCTGGATCTCCAAGTTTATTTGGTATTCCACCTTTAAAAGTGTATTAGCAAGCATGGTGGAAATTTCAGCTTCCGATATCTTTCTTTTATTTTTAATAATATCCTTCATGTACTTAGCATAAGGATTCACTTTAAGCATATCAGTTAAGCACATACGTAGGAAGATAGGTCTAATCATTTCAGCAAGGCGCTCAAAATCCTCATCATAATTTTTCTTGGATGGATTAGGAGGAAAAGGCATGGGTTTCTGAACCCAAGGTTCTCTTTCTTTACCGTGCTTCCTAGCAATAAAATCTCTTTTATCATAACATTGATTCTTTGATTGTGGGTTATCAAGATCAGCAGCAGGTTCAATCTCTACATCATTATTATTGCTAGGTTGAGCGTCAACATGAACATTATCGTTAGCATTATCACTAGGTTCATGTTCATCACCTGATTGTTGATACATCTCCAACGTATCTATAATTTTTTATTGTTCCATGCTATTATATTACCCGTTTTTGATGTTTATGGGCTTTACTTTACACATTTATATCGTTTTTGGTACTAACCTACTAACCGGAGGCCCAGCCCGTATTGCTGGGGTTTTTTTGCCTATTTCAGTGTTTCGAAGAAAAGGAATATGAAACGGAGTCCAAACGGAATGAAACCTTCGGGAGCGTGATTTTTGGGACGAACGTGATCCAGAGAACTTGGAGTGCAAGTCAAGAAGCAATCGAGGCAGCCACGAGGGTGGAGGGCGCACGCCCCCCCCCCCCTACTGGGCGCGCCCCCCTGTCTCATGGGCCCCTCGAGCGTCCACCCACCTACTTCTTCCTCCTATATATACCCACGTACCCCGAAAACATCAGAGGCGACCATGAAAAACTATTTCCTCCACCGTAACCTTCTGTATCCGCGAGATCCCATCTTGGAGCCTTCGTCGGCGCTCCGCCGGAGGGGGAATCGACCATGAAGGGCTTCTACATCAACACCATAGCCTCTCCGATGAGTTGTGAGTAGTTTACCATAGACCTTCGGGTCCATAGTTATTAGCTAGATGGCTTCTTCTCTCTCTTTGAATCTCAATACCATGTTCTCCTTGATCTTCTTGGAGATCTATTCGATGTAACTATTTTTGCGGTGTGTTTGTCGAGATCCGATGAATTGTGGGTCTATGATCAAGTTTATCTATGAGAAATATATGAATCTCCTCTGAATTCTTTTATGTGTCATTAAGTTATCTTTGCAAGTCTCTTCGAATTATCAGTTTGGTTTGGCCTACTAGATTGATCCTTCTTGCAATGGGAGAAGTGCTTAGCTTTGGGTTCAATCTTGCCGTGTCCTTTCCCGATGATGTTAGGGCAGCAAGGCACGTATTGTATTGTTGCCATCGAGGATAAAAAGATGGGGTTTATATCATATTGCATGAGTTTATCCCTCTACATCATGTCCTCTTTCTTAATGCATTACTTTGTTCTTTATGAACTTAATACTCTAGATGCATGTTGGATAGCGGTCGATGTGTGGAGTAATAGTAGTAGATGCAGGCAGGAGTCGGTTGATAACCCACAAGTATACGGTATAGTTGTAGCCTCTTTTGATAAGTAAGAGTGTCGAACCCAACGAGGAGCTAAAGGTAGAACGAATACTCTCTCAAGTCCTATCGGCCACTGATACGACTCTACGCACGCTTGACGTTCGCTTTACCTAGAACAAGTATGAAACTAGAAGTATTTTGTAGTGTTGTTGGATAGGTTTGCAAGATAATAAAGAGCACGTAAATATAAGCTAGGGGTTGTTTAGATAAAGATGCAATAAAGTAAGTATTAGTAGAGAGCTTTTTGTTAAGTGAAAGTTATTTGTCCAAGGCAATCGATAACTAGACTGGTAATCACTATTGCAATTTTATTTGAGGGAGAGGCATAAGCTAACATACTCTCTCTTCTTGAATCATATGCACTAATGATTGGAACTCTAGCAGGCACCCGCAACTACCAAAGATTCATTAAGGTAAAACCCAACCATAGCATTAAAGCATCAAGTCCTCTTTATCCCATACGCAACAATCCCCTTACTCGGGTTTGTGTTTCAGTCACTCACGCAACCCACTATAAGCGAATCATAAACATATTGCAAACCCTACAGCAGGGATCCCTCATGCTTGCGCGACATGGAGGGCACCATAGGGCAGCACCAATAATAAAACTGCAACTCAAACCAATCACGATCATCAATTAACCCATAGGACAAAACGGATCTACTCAAACATCATAAGATAGCCATACATCATTGGGAAATAATATATAGCGTTGAGCACCATGTTTAAGTAGAGATTACACCAGGTAAGAGAGGGGTTACACCGCTGCATAGAGGGGGAGAGTTGGTGATGAAGGCTGTGAAGTTGTTGGTGAAGATCGCGGTGATGATGATGGCCCACGGTGGCGTTCCGGCGCCACCGGAAGCAAGGGGGAGAGGGGTCCCCTTCTTCTTCTTCTTCTTCTTCCTTGACCTTCTCCCTAGATGGGAGAAGGGTTTCCCCTCTGGTCCTTGGCTCCCATGGCTTGGGAGGGGCGAGAGCCCCTCCGAGATTGGATCTATCTCTCTGTCTCTCTCTGTTTCTGCGTTCCCAGATCCTTCCCCTTTGCCGTTTCTTTTATATCCGGAGATCCATAATTCCGATTGGGGTGAATCTTTCACCCAGATTTTTC
Organism: Aegilops speltoides; assembly: GCA_021437245.1. Classification (NCBI taxonomy): domain Eukaryota; kingdom Viridiplantae; phylum Streptophyta; class Magnoliopsida; order Poales; family Poaceae; genus Aegilops; species Aegilops speltoides. The sequence goes on along the minus strand of CM038142.1, from coordinate 561,317,000 downwards.
ACATAAAATTAGCTTTCTTGCGTCAAAAGAAGAGCATCAACCGCCTTACGAGTAGCCCACCAGGGTGCTAGGCGTGCCCAGGGAGAGGGCGCGCCCCCTGTCTCATGGCCACCTCGGACACCGTTTCGCGTTGATTCTTCCTCCGGAAAATCCCAAATATTCCAAAATAGTTCTCCGTCCGTTTTTATCCCGTTTGGATTCCGTTTGATATTGGGTTTCTGCGAAACATAAAACATGCAACAAATGGGAACTGGCACTGGGCACTGGATCAATATGTTAGTCCCAAAATTAGTATAAAAAGTTGCCAAAAGTATATAAAAGTTGAAGAATATTGGCATGGAACAATCAAAAATTATAGATACGACGGAGATGTATCAGCATCCCCAAGCTTAATTCCTGCTCGTCCTCGAGTAGGTAAATGATAAAAAATATAATTTTTGATGTGGAATGCTACCTAGCATAATCTTGATCATATGTCTAATCATGGCATGAATATTAAGACATGAGTGATTCAAAGCAATAATCTATCATTTGACATAAAAACAATAATACTTCAAGTGTACTAATAAAGCAATCATGTCTTTTCAAAACAACAAGGCCAAAGCAAGCTTATCCCTACAAAATCATATAGTTTGGCCATGCTTCATTTTCATCACACAAAATGCTCCCATCATGCACAACCCCGATGACAAGCCGAGCAATTGGTTCATACTTTTTAACGCGCTTCAGCTTTTTCAACCCTCACGCAATACATGAGCGCAAGCCATGGATATAGCACTATAGGTGGAATAGAATATGATGGTGGGGGTTTATGTGGAGAAGACAAAAAGGGATAAAGTCTCACATTGACGCAGCTAATCAACGGGCTATGGAGATGCCCATCAATTGATGTCAATGCGAGGAGTAGGGATTGCCATGCAACGGATGCAATAAGAGTTATAAGTGTATGAAAGCTCAACAAAAGAAACTAAGTGGGTGTGCATCCAACTTGCTTGCTCATGAAGACCTAGGGCATTTGAGGAAGCCCATCGTTGGAATATACAAGCCAAGTTCTATAATGAAAATTCCCACTAGCATATGAAAGTGATAACATAGGAGACTCTCTATATAAAGAACATGGTGCTACTCTGAAGCACAAGTTTGGTAAAAGGATAGTAACATTGCCCCTTTTCTTTTTTTTTATTTTTTTCTTTTTTTCTTTTTTTTGGTGGGCTTCTTTGGCCCCCTTTTTTATTAAGGCTTCTTTGGCCTTTCCTTTTTTTCTTTTTTTTCATGGGGCAATGCTCTATAATGATGATCATCACACTTTTATTTACTTACAACTCAATATTACAACTCAATACTAGAACAAAGATATGACTCTATATGAATGCTTCCGGCGGTGTACCGGGATGTGCAATGATCTAGCGTAGCAATGACATCAAAAAATAGACAAGCCATGAAAACATCATGCTAGCTATCTTATGATCATGCAAAGCAATATGAAAATGAATGCTCAAGTCATGTATATGATGATGATGGAAGTTGCATGGCAATATATCTCGGAATGGCTATGGAAATGCCATGATAGATAGATATGGTGGCTGTTTTGAGGAAGATATAAGGAGGATTATGTGTGATAGAGCGTATCGTATCACGGGGATTGGATGCACCGGTGAAGTTTGCACCAACTCTCGAGGTGAGAAAGGGCAATGCACGGTACCAAAGAGGCTAGCAATGATGGAAAGGTAAAAGTGTGTATAATCCATGGACTCACATTAGTCATAAAGAACTCATATACTTATTGCAAAAGTTTCTTATCCCTCGAACCAAAGTACTACTACGCATGCCCCTAGGGGTATAGATTGGTAGGAAAAGACCATCGCTCGTCCCCGACCGCCACTCATAAGGAAGACAATCAAGTAAACACCCCATGCTTCAAATTTGTCACACAACGGTTACCATACGTGCATGCTACGGGACTTGCAAACCTCAACACAAGTGTCTCTACCATCCAAAACCACCCACTAGCATGACTCTAATATCACCATCTTTATATCGCAAAACTATTGCAAGGAATCAAACATATCATATTCAGCTATCTACAAGTTTTATGTAGGATTGTATGACTAACCATGTGAATGACCAATTCCTGTCATCTCTCTAAATTGATATAAGTGAAGCAAGAGAGTTTAATTCTTTCTACAAAAGATATGCCCACGCTCTAAAAAATATAAGTGAAGCAAAAGAGCATTCTACAAATGGCGGTTTTCTATGTGAAGAGAAACACGCAATCCAAACTTCAAATGATATAAGTGAAGCACATGAAGCATTCTATAAAGCCATACTCAAAAGATTTAAGTGAAGTGCAATGAGCATTCTATAAATCAACCAAGGACTATCTTATACAAGCATGGTGCATAAAAGAAAAATTAAAACTAAATGCAAAAGACGCTCCAAGACTTGCACATATCGCATGAACGAAACGAATACGAAAACATATTGATACTTGTTGAAGAAAGAGGGGATGCCTTCCGGTGCATCCCCAAGCTTAGATGCTTGAGTCTCCTTGAATATTTACTTGGGGTTCCTCGGGCATCCCCAATCTTGAGCTCTTGCCTCTCTTCCTTCTCCTCATATCGAGACATCCTCGATTAGACACTTCATCCACACAAAACTTCAACAGAAAACTCGGTAAGATCCGTTAGTATAATAAAGAAAATCACCACTCTAAGTACTTTAGCAAACCAATTCATATTTTGTTTTTGCATTGTGTCTACTGTAATATAGCTTCTCCATGGCTTAATCCACTAATATAAATTGATAGATTCATCAAAACAAGCAAACTATGCATCAAAAACAGAATCTGTCAAAAACATAACAGTCTGTAGCAATCTGAACATTCACCATACTTCTGGTACCCCAAAAATTCTACCAAAATTAGTAAAATAAACAAGTTGTACAGCAAGATAATGCAAAAGGAATCAGAACCACTTGACGTGCTAGTTAAAAATGTAAAATCGTGCACTACAGCCAAAGTTTCTGTCCTGCACCGTACAAACCAACAAGCAATGTAAACATCCTAAAGGCAAACCTTAGCACATTAAATTTATAATACAATGGAATTGTACAAGGGGATAATTATTTTGATGAAAAGTAATCAAGATTCACAAAGTTTCCGTGAGCATGAACAAAGTTCAAGGCTAGCTCCCACTTCAACAATGCTTGTCTTTCTCACTTTCACTTTCCTTTTTGAAAAGTTTTTAGGTTCCCCTCTTTATTTTTTTGTTTTTAAACTATATGAAAGCACACAACAGAAATAAATGACTCTCTAAAACTTCCGGGTTGTCTCCCTGGCAGCGCTTTATTTAAATCCATTAAGCTAGGCATAAAGTGCTCAAGTAAAGGATCCACCCTGATCCCAAGGTATATCAAAGCCAATTTTAATTAGCAATGATTTGTAATTTAGTAGTGAGCACAAAGTAACATATATCATGTAACAACGAAGTCTAACTCTCTTCCTATGCATCGGCATGTCATAAAAGAACAATTCATGCACACATAGTAAAGGCCAACGCATAGTATAAGCAGTTTCTTGCAATTTCATAGTGTGGGAAACATAGAGAGGTGGAGATATAGTTCCTCTCTCATAATAATTGCAAGTAGGAGCAGCAAGCACATGCATACTATATCTATCAAAATCATCATGTGCAATAGTAAAAGGCAACCCATCAATATAATCCTTAATAAGCACAAACTTCTCCGATATAGTGTAGTTTGGAGAATTCAAAAAGATAATAGGACTATCACGCGTGGGTGCAATAGCAACAATTTCATGTTTAACATAAGGAACTATAGCAAGTTCATTTCCATAAGCATAATTCATATTGGCATCTTGGCCACAAGCATAGCAAGCATCATCAAAAAGGGATATTTCAAGAGAATCAACAGGATCAGAGCAATCATCATAGCATTGTTTAATTCCCCTTCCCCGCAAGTATACGGGATAGTTGCAGCCTCTTTCGATAAGTAAGAGTGTAGAACCCAACGAGGAGCTAAAGGTAGAAAAAATACTCTCTCAAGTCCTATCGGCCACTGATACGACTCTACGCACGCTTGACGTTCGCTTTGTTGGAAATATGCCCTAGAGGCAATAATAAAAGTATTATTATATTTCATTGTTCATGATAATTGTCTTTTGTTCATGCTATAACTGTATTATCCAGAAATCGTAATACATGTGTGAACACATAGACCACAATATGTCCCTAGTGAGCCTCTAGTTGACTAGCTCGTTGTGATCAACAGATAGTCATGGTTTCCTCACTATGGACATTGGATGTCAGTGATAATGGGATCACATCATTAGGAGAATGATGTGATGGACAAGACCCAATCCTAAGCATAGCATAAAGATCGTGTAGTTCGTTTTCTAGAGCTTTGCCAATGTCAAGTATCTCTTCCTTCGACCATGAGATCGTGTAACTCCGGGATACCGTAGGAGTGCCTTGGGTGTATCAAACGTCACAACGTAATCGGGTGACTATAAAGGTGCATTACGGTATCTCCGAAAGTATCTGATGGGTTGACACGGATCGAGGCTGGATTTGTCACTCCGTATGACGGAGAGGTATCTCTGGGCCCACTCGGTAATGCATCATCATAATGAGCTCAAGGTGACCAAGGTGTTGGCCACGGATCATGCATTACGATGCGAGTAAAGTGACTTGCGATGAACGAGACTGAACAAGGTATTGGGATACCGACGATCGAGTCTCGGGCAAGTAATGTACCGATTGACAAAGGAATTGCATACAGGGTTTTGATCGAATCCTCGACATCGTGGTTCAACCGATGAAATCATCGAGGAGCATGTGGAGCCAACATGGGTATCCAGATCCGCTGTTGGTTATTGCCCGAGAGTCGTCTCGGTCATGTCTCAGATGTCTCCCGAACCCGTAGGGTCTACACATAAGGTTCGGTGACACTAGGGTTATTAGGAAGACTAGTATGTGACTATCGAATGTTGTTGAGTCCCAGATGAGATCCCGGACGTCACGAGGAGTTCGGAATGGTCCGGAGGTGAAGTTTTATATATGGGAAGTTGTCATACGGACACCGAAAAGTTTCGGGGTTATCGGTATTGTACTGGGGCCACGGAGGGGTTCGAGGTCCACCGGAGGGGCCACCTCCCGGAGGGCCACATGGGCATAAAGGGAGGAGCCAGCCCCGGAGGCTGGGAGCACCCCACCTTGGGCCCATGCGCCTAGGGTTGGGGAAACCACGAGGGGCGCCCCTTGCTTGGGGGCAAGCCTCCCTCCTGCCGCCGCCCCTCTAGATCCCATCTAGAGGGTCGGCCCCTGCCCCTTTTCCTATAAATAGAGGGGTGGGGGAGGGCTGCTGAACACATCCAAAGGCACAACCCCTCCCCTCACCAACACCTCTCCTCCTCCGTTAAGCGCTTGGCGAAGCCCTGTCGGAGTACTGCTGCACCAACACCACCACGCCGTCGTGCTGCCGTTGGAGCGAGCTTCCTCAACCTCTCCTTCCCCCTTGCTGGATCAAGAAGGAGGAGACGTCTCCCGTCCCGTACGTGTGTTGAACGCGGAGGTGTTGTCCGTTCAGCACTTGGACATCGGTGATTCGAATCACGTCGAGTACGACTCCATCATCACCATCCCCTTGCAAGCTTCCGCACGCGATCTACAAGTGGTATGTAGATGCAAACTCTCTCCCGTGACTCATTGCTTAGATGAACTCATAGATGGATCTTGGTGAAACCGTAGGAAAATTTTTAATTTTCTGCAACGTTCCCCAACAGTGGCATCATGAGCTAGGTCTATGCGTAGTTCTCAAATGCACGAGTAGAACACAATTTTGTTGTGGGCGTGGATCTTGTCAACTTACTTGCCTCTACTAGTCTTTTCTTGCTTCAACGGTATTGTGGGATGAAGCGGCCCGGACCAACCTTACACGTATGCTTACGTGAGACCGGTTCCACCGATTGACATGCACTAGTTGCATAAGGTGGCTGGCGGGTGTCTGTCTCTCCCACTTTAGTTGGAGCGGATTCGATGAACAGGGCCCTTATGAAGGGTAAATAGAAGTTGACAAAATCACGTTGTGGTTATTCGTAGGTAAGGTAACGTTCTTGCTAGAACCCAATTGCAGCCACGTAAAAGATGCAACAACAATTAGAGGACGTCTAACTTGTTTTTGCAGCGATTGATCATGTGATGTGATATGGCCAGAAGTTGTGATGAATGATGAATTGTGATGTATGAGATCATGTTCTTGTAATAGGATTCACGACTTGCATGTCGATGAGTATGACAACGGCAGGAGCCATAGGAGTTGTCTTTATTTTTTGTATGACCTGCGTGTCATTGAAGAACGCCATGTAAACTACTTTACTTTATTGCTAAACGCGTTAGCCGTAGAAGTAGAAGTAGTCGTTGGCGTGACAACTTCATGAAGACACGATGATGGAGATGATGATGATGGAGATCATGGTGTCAAGCCGGTGACAAGATGATCATGGAGCCCCGAAGATGGAGATCAATGGAGCTATATGATATTGGCCATATAATGTCACAACTATATAATTGCATGTGATGTTTATTATGTTTATGCATCTTGTTTACTTAGGACGACGGTAGTAAATAAGATGATCCCTTACAAAATTTCAAGAAGTGTTCTCCCTAACGTGCACCGTTGCTATAGTTAAATCGCTTCAAAGCACCACGTGATGATCGGGTGTGATGGATTCTTATGTTCACATACAACGGGTGTAAGACAGTTTTACACAGCGAAAACACTTAGGGTTAACTTGACGAGCCTAGCATGTGCAGACATGCCCTCGGAACACGGAGACCAAAAGGTCGAACACGAGTCGTATGGAAGATACGATCAACATGAAGATGTTCACCGACGATGACTAGTCCGTCTCACGTGATGATCGGACACGGGATAGTCGACTCGGATCGTGTAGCACTTAGATGACTAGAGGGATGTCTAATCTGAGTGGGAGTTCATAATTCGATTAGAACTTTATTATCATGAACTTAGTCTAAGAACTTTGCAAATATGTCTTGTAGATCAAATGGCCAACGCTAATGTCAACATGAACTTCAATGCGTTCCTAGAGAAACCAAGCTGAAAGATGATGGCAGCAACTATACGGACTGGGTCCGGAACCTGAGGATCATCCTCATAGCTGCCAGGAAGCAATATGTCCTAGAAGGACCACTAGGTGACGCTCCCGTCCCAGAGAACCAAGACGTTATGAGCGCTTGGCAAGCTCGTGCTGATGATTACTCCCTCGTTCAGTGCGGCATGCTTTACAGCTTAGAACCGGGGCTCCAAAAGCGTTTTGAGCATCACGGAGCATATGAGATGTTCGAAGAGCTGAAACTAGTTTTCCAAGCTCATGCCCGGGTCAAGAGATATGATGTCTCCGACAAGTTCTACAGATTGTAAGATGGAGGAAAACAGTTACATCGGTGAGCACATCCTGAAGATGTCCAGGTTGCACAACCGTATGACCCAGTGAACATTAACCTCCCGATGAGGCGGTCATTGACAGAATCCTCCGATCGCTCCCACCTAGCTACAAGAGCTTTGTGATGAACTACAACATGCGAGGATGGTGAAGACCATTCTGAAGTGTTCTCGATCTCAAGTCAGCAGAGGCTGAAATCAAGAAAGAACATCAAGTGTTGATGGTCAATAAGACCACTAAGTTCAAGAAGGGCAAGGGTAAGAAGAACTTCAAGAAGGACGGCAAAGATGTTGCCGCGCCCGTAAGCCGATTGCCGGGAAGAAGTCAAAGAATGGACCCAAGCACGAGGTGAGTGCTTTTATTGCAAAGGAAGGGTCATTTGAAGCGGAACTGCCCCAAATACTTAGCGGATAAGAAGGCCGGCAACACCAAAGGTATATTTGATATACATGTAATTGATGTGTACCTTACCAATTACTCGTAGTAACTCCGGGTATTTGATACGGTGCCGTTGCTCATATTTGTAACTCACAAAGACTACGGAATAAACAGAGATGGCGAAGGACGAGGTGACGATCTTGCGTCGGGAATGGTTCCAGAGTCGATGTGATCGCCGTCGGCACGCTGCCTCTACATTTACCCACGGGATTAGTTTTGAACCTTAATAATTGTTATTTAGTGCCAAGTTTGAGCATGAACATTGTATCTGGATCTCGTTTAATGTGAGATGGCTACTCATTTAAGTCTGAGAATAATGGTTGTTCGATTTATATGAGAGATATGTTTTATGGTCATGCTCCGATGGTCAATGGTTTGTTCTTAATGAATCTCGAGCGTAATATTACACATGTTCATAGTGTGGATGCCAAAATATGTAAAGTTGATAACGATAGTCCCACATACTTGTGGCACTGCCGCCTTGGTCACATTGGTGTCAAGCGCATGAAGAAGCTCCATGCTGATGGACTTTTAGAGTCTCTTGATTATGAATTGTTTGACACATGCAAACCATGCCTCATGGGCAAAATGACCAAGACTCCGTTCTCCGGAACAATGGAGCGAGCAACCAACTTGTTGGAAATCATACATACCGATGTGTGCGGTCCAATGAGCGTTGAGGCTCGCGGAGGATATCATTATGTTCTCACTCTCACTGATGACTTGAGTAGATATGGGTATGTCTACTTAATGAAACACAAGTCTGAGACCTTTGAAAAGTTCAAGGAATTTCAGAGTGAGGTGGAGAATCAACGTGACCGAAAGATAAAATTCCTATGATCAGATCGTGGAGGAGAATATTTAAGTCACGAATTTGGTACACACTTAAGGAAATGTGGAATCGTTTCACAACTCACGCCGCTGGAACACCTCGGTAGAACGGTGTGTCCGAGCGTCGTGTCGCACTCTATTAGATATGGTGCGGTCTATGATGTCTCTTACCGATTTACCGCTATCATTTGGGGATACGCTCTAGAGACAGCTACATTCACTTTAAATAGGGCACCGTCTAAATCCGTTGAGATGACACCGTATGAATTATGGTTTGGGAAGAAACCTAAGCTGTCGTTTCTAAAAATTTGGGGATGCGATGCTTATGTCAAGAAACTTCAACCTGAAAAGCTCGAACCCAAGTCGGAAAAATGCGTATTCATAGGATACCCTAAGGAAACTGTCGGGTATACCTTATACTTAAGATCCAAAGGCAAGATCTTTGTTGCCAAGAACGGATGCTTTCTGGAAAAAGAGTTTCTCTCGAAAGAAGTAAGTGGGAGGAAAGTAGAACTTCGATGAAGTACTACTTCTCGGCGGGAAAGTGGTGCAGCGCAGAAACCGTTCTGTGATGCCCACACCAACCAAGAGGAAAATAATGATGATGATCAAGGTACTTGGATAAAGTTGCTCTTGAACTCAGGGTCCACAAGGACACGTTCCGCACTGCAGTGGTACGGCAACCTGTCACGGAAATCATGTTGTTAGTCAACGGTGAACCCTCGAACTATGAAGAAGCAATGGCGGGCCCAGATTCCAACAAATGGCTTGAAGCCATGAAATCCGAGATAGAATCCATGTATGAAAACAAAGTATGGACTTTGACAGACTTGCCCGATGATCGTGAGCGATAGAAAACAAATGGATTTTTAAGAAGAAGACGGACGCGGATGGTAATGTTACCATCTATAAAGCTCGACTTGTCGCTAAGGGTTATCGACAAGTTCAAGGGATTGACTACTGACGAGACATTCTCTCCCATAGCGAAGCTGAAGTCCGTCCGAATCATGTTAGCAATTGCGCATACTATGATTATGAGATATGGCGATGGACGTCAAAACGGCATTCCTTAACGGACATCTTAAGGAAGAGCTGTATATGATGCAGCGGAAGGTTTTATCGATCCTAAGAACGCTAACAAAGTATGCAAGCTCCAATGATCCATTTATGGACTGGTGCAAGCATCTCGGAGTTGGAACATTCGCTTTGATGAGATGATCAAAGCGTTTGGGTTATCTTGAGACTTATGGAGAAGCCTGCATTTACAAGAAAGTGAGTGGGAGCTCAGTAGCATTTCTCATATTATATGTAGATGACATACTCTTGATGGGAAATAATATAGAACTTCGGACAGCATTAAGGCCTACTTGAATAAGTGTTTTTCAATGAAGGACCTTGGAGAAGCTGCTTATATATTAGGCATCAAGATCTATAGAGATAGATCGAGACGCCTCATAGGTCTTTCACAAAGCACATACCTTGATAAGATTTTGAAAAGGTTCAAAATGGATCAGTCCAAGAAGGGGTTCTTGCCTATGTTACAAGGTGTGAGATTGAGCTCAGCTCAGTCACCGACCACGGCAAAAGATAAAGAAGAGATGAGTGTCATCCCCTATGCTTCAGCCATAGGATCTATTATGTATGTCATGCTGTGTACCAGACCTGATGTAAACCTTGCCGTAAGTTTGGTAGCAAGATACCAAAGTAATCCCGGCAAGGAACACTGGACAGCGGTCAAGAATATCCTCAAGTACCTGAAAAGGACGAAGGACATGTTTCTCGTTTATGGAGGAGACGAAGAGCTCGTCGTAAAGGGTTACGTCAATGCTAGCTTCGACTCAGATCTGGATGACTCTAAGTCACAAACCGGATACGTGTATATGTTGAATGGTGCAGCTGCAAGCAGAGCGTCGTGGCGGGATCTACGTGTGAAGCGGAGTACATGGCAGCCTCGGAGGCAGCGCATGAAGCGATTTGGGTGAAGGAGTTCATCACCGACCTAGGAGTCATACCCAATGCGTCGGGGCCGATCATACTCTTCTGTGACAACACTGGAGCTATTGCCCTTGCCAAGGAGCCCAGGTTTCACAAGAAGACCAGGCACATCAAGCGTCGTTTCAACTCCATCCGTGAAAATGTTCAAGATGGAGACATAGAGATTTGCAAAGTACACACGGATCTAAATGTCGCAGATCCGTTGACTAAACCTCTCTCCCGAGCAAAACATGATCAACACCAGAACTCTATGGGTGTTCGATTCATCACAATGTAACTAGATTGGTGACTCTAGTGCAAGTGGGAGACTGTTGGAAATATGCCCTAGAGGCAATAATAAAAGTATTATTATATTTCATTGTTCATGATAATTGTCTTTTGTTCATGCTATAACTGTATTATCCGGAAATCGTAATACACGTGAACACATAGACCACAATATGTCCCTAGTGAGCCTCTAGTTGACTAGCTCGTTGTGATCAGCAGATAGTCATGGTTTCTGACTATGGACATTGGATGTAATTGATAACGGGATCACATCATTAGGAGAATGATGTGATGGACAAGACAATCCTAAGCATAGCATAAAGATCGTGTAGTTTGTTTGCTAGAGCTTTGCCAATGTCAAGTATCTCTTCCTTCGACCATGAGATCGTGTAACTCCGGATCTGAGGGAGTGCCTTGGGTGTACCAAACATCACAACGTGGCGGGTGACTATAAAGGTGCATTACGGTATCTCCGAAATTATCTGTTGGGTTGACACGGATCGAGGCTGGGATTTGTCACTCCGTATGACGGAGAGGTATCTCTGGGCCCACTCGGTAATGCATCATCATAATGAGCTCAAGGTGACCAAGGTGTTGTACGGGATCATGCATTACTGATGCGAGTAAAGTGACTTGCGATAACGAGACTGAACAAGGTATTGGGATACCGACGATCGAGTCTCGAGCAAATAACGTACCGATTGACAAAGGAATTGCATACGGGTTTTGATCGAATCCTCGACATCATGGTTCAACCGATGAAATCATCGAGGAGCATGTAGAGCCAACATGGGTATCCAGATCCGCTGTTGGTTATTGCCCGAGAGTCGTCTCGGTCATGTCTCGCATGTCTCCGAACCCGTAGGGTCTACACACTAAGGTTCGGTGGCGCTAGGGTTATTAGGAAGACTAGTATGTGACTACGAATGTTGTTGAGTCCGGATGAGATCCCAGACGTCACGAGGAGTTCGAGAATGGTCCGGAGGTGAAGTTTTATATATGGGAAGTTGTCATACGGACACGGAAAGTTTCGGGGTTATCGGTATTGTCTGGGGCCACGGAGGGGTTCGAGGGTCCACCGGGAGGGCCACCCCTCCGGAGGGCCACATGGGCATAAGGGAGGATCCAGCCTGGAGGCTGGGCGCACCCCACCTTGGGCCCATGCGCCTAGGGTTGGGGAAACCACGAGGCGCCCCCTTGCTTGGGGGGCAAGCCTCCCTCCTGGCCGCCGCCCCTCTAGATCCCATCTAGAGGGTCGGTTCCCTGCCCTTCCCTATAAATAGAGGGGTGGGGAGGGCTGCTGAACACATCCAAAGGCACAGCCCTCCCTCCCAACACCTCTCCTCCTCCGTTAAGCGCTTGGCGAAGCCACAGCCGAGATCTTCTGCACCAACACCACCACGCCGTCGTCTTTGCCGTTGGGCGAGCTTCCTCAACCTCTCCTTCCCCCTTGCTGGATCAAGAAGGAGGAGACGTCTCCCGTCCCATACGTGTGTTGAACGCGGAGGTGCTGTCCGTTCAGCACTTGGACATCGGTGATTCGAATCACGTCGAGTACGACTCCATCATCACCATCCCCTTGCAAGCTTCCGCACGCGATCTACAAGTGGTATGTAGATGCAAACTCTCTCCCATGACTCGTTGCTTAGATGAACTCATAGATGGATCTTGGTGAAACCGTAGGAAAAAATTTAATTTTCTGCAACGTTCCCCAACACGCTTTACCTAGAACAAGTATGAAACTAGAAGTACTTTGTAGGTGTTGTTGGATAGGTTTGCAAGATAATAAAGAGCACGTAAATATAAGCTAGGGGCTGTTTAGATAAAGATGCAATAAAGTAAGTATTAGTAGAGAGCTTTTTGTTACGAGAAAGTTATTTGTCCAAGGCAATCGATAACTAGACCGGTAATCACTATTGCAATTATATTTGAGGGAGAGGCATAAGCTAACATACTCTCTCTTCTTGAATCATATGCACTTATGATTGGAACTCTAGCAAGTATTCACAACTACTAAAGATTCATTAAGGTAAAACCCAACCATAGCATTAAAGCATCAAGTCCTCTTTATCCCATACGCAACAACCCAATTACTCGGATTTGTGTTTCAGTCACTCACGCAACCCACTATAAGTGAATCATAAACATATTGCAAACCCTACAGCGGGGATCCCTCACGCTTGCACGACATGGAGGGCACCATAGGACAGCACCAATAATAAAACATTCAACTCAAACCAATCACGATCATCACTTAAACCATAGGACAAAACGGATCTACTCAAACATCATAAGATAGCCATACATCATTGGTAAATAATATATAGCATTGAGCACCATGTTTAAGTAGAGATTACAGAGGGTAAGAGAGGGGTTACACCACTGCATAGAGGGGGGAAGAGTTGGTGATGAAGGCGGTGAAGTTGTTGGTGAAGATCGCGGTGATGATGATGGCCCCCGGTGGCGTTCCGGCGCCACCGGAAGCAAGGGGGAGAGGGCCCCCCTTCTTCTTCTTCTTCTTCCTTGACCTTCTCCCTAGATGGGAGAAGGGTTTCCCCTCTGGTCCTTGGCTCCCATGGCTTGGGAGGGGCGAGAGCCCCTCCGAGATTGGATCTATCTCTCTGTCTCTCTCTGTTTCCGCGTTCCCAGATCCTTCCCCTTCGCCGTTTCTTTTATATCCGAAGATCCGTAACTCCGGTTGGGGTGAATCTTTCACCCAGATTTTCCTCGTAAAATTAGCTTTCTTCCGGCAAAAGAAGAGCGTCAACTGCCTTACGAGTGGCCCACGAGGGTGCCAGGCACGCCCAGGGGGGAGGGCGCGCCCCCCTGTCTCGTGGCCACCTCGGACACCATTTCGCGTTGATTCTTCCTCCGGAAAATCCCAAATATTGCAAAATAATTCTCCGTCCGTTTTTATCTCGTTTGGATTCCGTTTGATATTGGGTTTCTGTGAAACATAAAACATGCAACAAACAGGAACTGGCACTGGGCACTGGGTCAATATGTTAGTCCCAAAAATAGTATAAAAAGTTGCCAAAAGTATATGAAAGTTGAAGAATATTGGCATGGAACAATCAAAAATTATAGATACGACGGAGACGTAGCATCGGTCTACTTGTCACGGACGTGATGCCTATATACATGATCATGCCTAGATAATCTCATAATTATTCGCTTTTCTATCAATTGCTCGACAGTAATTTGTTCACCCACCGTAATACTTATGCTATCTTGAGAGAAGCCACTAGTGAAACCTATGGCCCCCGGGTCTATCTTTTATCATATAAGCTTTCAATCTACTTTTATTTGCATCTATACTTTTCCAATCTATATCATAAAAATACCAAAAATATATATATCTTATCATACTATCTCTATCAGATCTCACTTTTCGCAAGGGGCCGTGAAGGGATTGACAACCCCTTTATTGCGTTGGTTGCGAGTTCTTGTTTGTTTGTGTAGGTGCGTGGGACTTTTGGGGAGCCTCCTACTGGATTGACCTCGGTTCTCAAAAACTAAGGGAAATACTTACGCTACTATTGCTGCATCACCCTTTCCTCTTCAAGGAAAACCAACGCAAGCTCAAGACGTAGCAATTGTGTTTCAGCATCGGAAATATAAATATCATTGGGATTCTCAGGTGCGTCTACAACAGGTTCACTAGAAGCATGCTAAGTCCTATCATTTTTCTTTTTCTTCTTTTTAGAAGAACTAGGTGCCTCTAAATTATTTCTCTAAGATCTTGCTCGATTCTCTTAGGGTGGCCTTCAGGATACAAAGGTTCCTGAGTCATTATACCAGTTCTAGTAGCCACTCTAACAGCAAAGTCATGTTTATTATTTAATTCATCGAGCAAATAACTTTGAGCTTTAAGTACTTGTTCTGCTTGAGTGGTAACCATAGAAGCATATTTGCTAATGAGTTTAAGCTCACCTTTAACTCTATCCATATAATCACTCAAGCGTCCTATCATGAAAGCATTACTCTTTAATTCTCTACCAACATAAGCATTAAAACTTTCTTGTCTAGCCATAAAGTCATCAAATTCATCTAAACATTGGCTAGGAAATTTAGTAGACGGGATTTCAACCTTATCATATCTATAGAGAGAATTTACCTTTACTACCTGTGTCGGGTTATCAAGACAATGTGTTTCTTCAACAGGTGGTATATTAAGAACATGTATTTCTTCAATAGGAGGTAAATTCTTAACATCTTCAGCTTTAATACCTTTTTCTTTCATTGATTTCTTTGCCTCTTGCATATCTTCAGGACTGAGAAATAGAACTCCCCTCTTCTTCGGAGTTGGTTTAGGAATAGGCTCAGGAGTTGGCTCAATTGGATCAGGAATTGGCTCAGGAAGATTCCAATTATTTTTATTAGTCAACATATTATTCAATAGCAATTCAGCTTGGTCCTTGGAAGCATTGGTTAGTCCATTATAAAAGGTATCAAGTATTTCATTTTTCTTAAGAGGATGATCAGGCAAAGCATTAAGTAATCGGAGAAGCCTCCCCCAAGCTTGTGGGAGACTCTCTTCTTCAATTTGCACAAAATTATATATTTCCCGCAAGGCAGCTTGTTTCTTATGAGCAGGGAAATATTTAGCAGAGAAGTAATAAATCATATCCTGGGGACTACGCACACAACCAGGATCCAAAGAATTAAACCAAGTTTTAGCATCATCCTTTAATGAGAACGGAAATATCTTAAGAATATAATAGTAGCAAGATTTCTCATAATTAGTGAACAGGGTGGCTATATCATTTAACTTAGTAAGATGTGCCACAACAGTTTCAGATTCATTGCCATAAAAAGGATCAGATTCAACCAAAGTAATTATCTCAGGATCAACAAAGAATTCATAATCCTTATCAGTAACAAAGATAGGTGAAGTAGCAAAAGCAGGGTCATATTTCATTCTAGCATTCAGAGGTTGATGCTTCCATTTAGCTAATAACTTCTTAAGATCATATCTATCATTGCAAGCAAGAATAGCTCTAGCAGCTTCTTCATCCATAACATAACCCTCAGGAACAATAGGCAATTTATACTTAGGGGAAGAACCTTCATCTTCACTATCATCAATAATTTCATCTTCAATAATTTCGTTCTCTCTAACCCTAGCAAGTTGTTCATCTAGAAATTCACCTAATGGCAAAGTAGTATCAAGCACAGAAGTAGTTTCATCATAAGTATCATGCATAGCAGAAGTGGCATCATCAATAACATGCGACATATTAGAATTCATAGCAGTAGCAGGTTTAGGTGTCGCAAACTGCTACCTCTTGAGCACTGCGTTGGATTTCCCCGAAGAGGAGAGGATGATGCAGCAAAGTAGCGTAAGTATTTCCCTCAGTTTTTGAGAACCAAGGTATCAATCCAGTAGGAGACCACGCACAAGTCCCTCGTACCTGCACAAAACGATAGCTACTCGCAACCAACGCGATTAGGGGTTGTCAATCCCTTCACGGTCACTTACGAGAGTGAGATCTGATAGAGATGATAAATAATAATTTTTTTTGGTATTTTTGGTATAGAGATGCAAAGTAAAAAGTAAAAGGCAAAGTAAAAGCAAAGCAAGTAAATAAAGTAATGGAGATTGATATGATAAGAATAGACCCGGGGGCCATAGGTTTCACTAGTGGCTTCTCTCAAGAGCATAAGTATTCTACGGTGGGTGAACAAATTACTGTTGAGCAATTGATAGAACTGAGCATAATTATGAGCATATCTAGGTAATGATCATGTATATAGGCATAACGTCCGAGACAAGTAGATCGAAACGATTCTGCATCTACTACTATTACTCCACTCATCGACCGCTATCCAAAGATGCATCTAGAGTATTAAGTTAAAAAGCAGAGTAACGCCTTAAGCAAGATGACATGATGTAGAGGATAAATTCATGCAATATGATAAAAACCCATCTTGTTATCCTCGATGGCAACAATACAATCGTGCCTTGCTGCCCTTCATCCTTTGGGAAAGGACACATAAGATTGAACCCAAAGCTAAGCACTTGTCCCATTGCAAGAACTACCAATCTAGTTGGCCAAACCAAAAAGGATAATTCGAAGAGACTTGCAAAGATAACTCAATCATACATAAAAGAATTCGGAGAAGATTCAAATATTTTCCATAGATAAATTGGATCATAAACCCACAATTCATCGGTCTCAACAAACACATCGCAAAAAGAAGATCACATCGAATAGATCTCCACGAGAGAGGGAGAACATTGTATTGAGATCCAAAAGAGAGAAGAAGCCATCTAGCTACTAGCTATGGACCGAAGGTCCAAGTAAACTACTCACACTTCATCGGAGGGCTATGGTGTTGATGTAGAAGCCCTCCATGGTGGATTGCCCCTCGTGAGCTCGAACAGGCCCCAAGATGGGATCTCGTGGATCTGAAGGTTGCAGCGGTGGAATTAGGTTTTGGCTCCTCTTCGATTGTTTGGGGATACGTGGGGTATATATAGGAGGAAGGAGTACGTCGGTGGAGCAGCAGGGGCCCACGGTAGAGGCGCGCCAGGGGCGCCCTCCACCTCGTGACCGCCTCTGGCACTTCTTGGAGTAGGGTCCAAGTCTCCTGGATCACGTTCGATGAGAAAATCACGTTCCCGAAGGTTTCATTCCGTTTGGACTCCGTTTGATATTCCGTTTCTTCGAAACACTGAAATAGGCAAAAAAAACAGCAATTCTGGGCTGGGCCTCCGGTTAATAGGTTAGTCCCAAAAATAATATAAAAGTGGAAAATAAAGCCCAATATAGTCCAAAACAGTAGATAAAGTAGCATGGAGCAATCAAAAATTATAGATATATTGGAGACGTATCAGGCATCCCCAAGCTTAATTCCTGCTCGTCCTCGAGTAGGTAAATGATAAAAAAAGAATTTTGATGCGGAGTGATACTTTGGCATAATTTCAATGTAAATCTTCTTAATTGTGGTATGAATATTCAGATCCGAAAGATTGAAGACAAAAGTTCATATTGACACAAAAATAATAATACTTCAAGCATACTAATCAAAGCAATCATGTCTTCTCAAAATAGCATGGCAAAAGAAAGTTCATCCCTACAAAATCATATAGTTAGGCTATGCTTCATTTTCGTCACATAAAGATGTTCCCAACTTCTATACCCCCGATGACAAGCCAAGCAATTGTTTCATACTTAAATAATCTCAAACTTTTTCAACCTTCACGCAATACATGAGCGTGAGCCATGGATATAGCACTATGGGTGGAATAGAATATGATGATGGGGATTGTGTGGAGAAGACAAAAAGGAGAAAGTCTCACATTGACGAGGATAATCAACGGGCTATGGAGATGCCCATCAATTGATGTCAACATGAGGAGTGGGGATTGCCATGCAACGGATGCACTAGAGCTATGAATGCTCAACAAAAGAAAACTAGTGGGTGTGCATCCAACTCGCTTGCTCACGAAGACCTAGGGCATTTGAGGAAGCCCATCGTAGGAATATACAAGCCAAGTTCTATAATGAAAGATTCCCACTAGTATAAAAAGACAACTTATGAGACTCACTACATGAAGAACAAGGTGCTACTTTGAAGCACAAGTGTGGAAAAAGAGATAGTAGCATTGCCCTTTTTATTTATTTTCTTTTTTTTCTCTTTTTTTGGGCCTTTCTTTTTTTCTTTTGGCCTTTCTTTTTTCTTTTGGCCTTTTTTTGGGCAATGCTCTAATAATGATGATCATCACACTTCTATTGATTACAACATAAGGATTACAACTCGAAACTTAGAACAAGATATGACTCTATACGAATGCCTCCGGCGGTATACCGGGATGGTGCAATGAATCAAGAGTGACATGTATGAAAAATAATACATGGTGGCTTTGCCACAAATACGATGTCAACTACATGATCATGCAATGGCAATATGACAAAAGTAATGTATGTCATGATGAAGATGATGGAAGTTGCATGGCAATATATCTCGGAATGGCTATGGAAATGCCATGATAGGTAGGTATGGTGTCTGTTTTGAGGAAGATATAAGGAAGTTTATGTGTGATAGAGCGTATCGTATCATGGGGTTTGGATGCACCGGCGAAGTTTGCACCAACTCAAGGTGAGAAAGGGCAATGCACGGTACTGAAGAGGCTAGCAAAGGCGGAAAGGTGAGAGTGCGTATATTCCATGGACTCAACATTAGTCAAAAGAACTCATATATTTATTGCAAAAGTTTAGAAGTCATCAAAAATCAAGTACTACGTGCATGCTCCTAGGGGGATAGATTGGTAGGAAAAGACCATCGCTCGTCCCCGACCGCCACTCATAAGGATGCACAAGCCAGGTACACTTCATGTTTCAAATTTGTTACACAACTTTAACCATACGTGCATGCTACAGGACTTGCAAACTTCAACACAAGCATTTCTCAAATTCACAATTACCCAACTAGCACGACTTTGATATTATCACCTCCATATCTCAAAACAATTATCAAGCATCAAACTTATCTTAGTATTCAATTCGCTCAAAAGAAAGTTTCACCTATCTTGAATACCAAGTATATTAACATTAAGCAAATTACCATGCTATTAACGACTCTCAAAATAATCTAAGTGAAGCATGAGAGATCAATAGTTTCTTTAAAACAAATCCACCACCGTGCTCTAAAAGATATAAGTGAAGCACTAGAGCAAAATTATCAAGCTCAAAAGATATAAGTGAAGCACATAGAGTATTCTAACAAATTCCAATTCATGTATGGCTATCTCAAAAGGTGTGTACAGCAAGGATGATTGTGGTAAACTAACAAGCAAAGACGCAAATAATACAAGACGCTCCAAGCAAAACACATATCATGTGGTGAATAAAAATATAGCTCCAAGTAAATTACCGATGGAAGTGGACGAAAGAGGGGATGCCTTCCGGGGCATCCCCAAGCTTTGACTTTTTAGTGTCCTTGGATTATCTTGGGGGTGCCATGGGCATCCCCAAGCTTAGGCTTTTGACACTCCTTGTTCCATAATCCATCAAAAGAATTCACCCAAAACTTGAAAACTTCACAACACAAAACTCAACAGAAATCTCATGAGCTTCGTTAGAGAAAGAAAATAAAAGACTACTTCAAAGTACTGTAATGAACTCATTCTTTATTTATATTGGTGTTAAAACTACTGTATTCCAACTTCTCTATGGATTATAAACTATTTTACTAGCCATAGATTCATCAAAATAAGCAAACAACACACGTAAAACAGAATCTGTCAAAAACAGAACAGTCTGTAGCAATCTGTAACTAACGCAAACTTATGGAACTCTAAAAATTCTAACAAAATAGAAAGTCCTGGAAACTTTGTTTATTGAACAGCAGAAAAAAGAATCAACGCAAAATCACATTCCTGTGATTTAACAAAATTATATTTGTGCGTGCAAAGTTTCTGTTTTTCAGCAGAATCAAATCAACTATCATCGTAGGTTATCCTATAGGTTCTACCTGGCACAAACACTAATTAAAAGAAAAAACCACATCCAAACAGAGGCTAGATGGATTATTTATTCCTAAGCAGAAGCAAAAACAAAAAACACAAAAATAAAATTGGGTTGCCTCCCAACAAGCGCTATCGTTTAACGCCCCTAGCTAGGCATAAAAGCAAGGATAGATCTAGGTATTGCCATCTTTGGTAGGCAATCCATAAGTGGCTCTCATGATAGATTCATATGGTAATTTTATTTTCTTTCTAGGGAAGTGTTCCGTGCCCTTCTTTAAGGGAAATTTGAATCTAATATTCCCTTCCTTCATATCAATAATTGCACCAATCGTTCTAAGGAAAGGTCTACCAAGAATAATAGGGCATGAAGGATTGCAATCTATATCAAGAACGATAAAATCTACGGGCACATAATTCCTATTTGCAACAATAAGAACATCATTAATTCTTCCCATAGGTTTTTTAATAGTGGAATCCGCAAGATGCAAGTTTAGAGAGCAATCATCAAAATCACGGAAATCTAGCAAATCACACAAAGTTTTGGGAATAGTAGAGACACTAGCACCCAAATCACACAAAGCATGAAACTCATAATCTTTAATTTTAATAGTAGGTTCCCACTCATCATAGAGTTTTCTAGGGATAGAAACTTTCAACTCAAGTTTTCTTCATAAGATTGCATCAAGGCATCAACAATGTGTTCGGTAAAGGCCTTATTTTGACTATAAGCATGAGGAGAATCTAGCACGGATTGCAACAAGGAAATACAACCAATCAAAGAGCAATTTTCATAATTAAATTCCTTGAGATCCAAAATAGTGGGTCTAGCAACATCTAAATTTTATTTCTTTCAATCCCACTTTCATCAATTTCATCATCAAGATCTAGAAACTCCGAATTCTTAGAATGCCTTCTAGGTAAAGGAAGATCATATTAAGTTTCATCAAGATTCATATTGCAAAACAAAGATTTAATGGGGGATAAATCAATAACTTTTAGATCTTCATCTTGATTTTCATAGGAATTGGAAGAACACGCTTTAATAAAGGCATCTTTGGAAGCACGCATCCTAGCGGTTCTTTCCTTGCACTCGTCAATGGAAATTCTCATGGCTTTGAGAGACTCATTGATATCATGCTTAGGAGGAATAGATCTAAGCTTTAAAGAATCAATTTCAAGAGAAATTCTATCAACGTTCCTAGCCAAATCATCAACTTTAAACAATTTCTCTTCAAGCAAAGCATTAAAATTCTTTTGTGAATTCATAAACTCTTTAACACTACTCTCAAATTCAGAGGGCATCTTATTAAAATTTCCATAAGAGTTGTTGTAGGAATTTCCATAATTATTAGAAGGATTACTAGGATAAGGCCTAGGATTAAAATTCCCTCTATACGCGTTGTTTCCAAAACTATTCCTACCAACAAAATTCACATCCATAGATTCATTATTATTCTCAAGCACGGTAGACAAAGGAATATCATTGGGATCAAGAGGAGTATTTTTAGGAGCAAAGATCTTCATAAGTTCATCCATCTTTTCACTCAAAACATTGATTTCTTCTATAGCATGCACTTTTTTACTAGAAGATCTTTCGGCGTGCCATTGGGAATAATTAGCCATAATATTATCAAGTAATTTTGTAGCATCTCCTAACGTAATTTCCATAAACGTGCCTCCCGCGGCCAAATCTAAAAGATTTCTAGAAGCAAAATTCAATCCGGCATAAAAAATTTGTATGATCATCCATAAATTCAAACCATGAGTAGGGCAATTGTGAAGCATCAATTTCATTCTTTCCCAAGATTGGGCAACATGCTCATGATCAAGTTGTTTAAAATTCATAATATCGTTCCTAAGAGTGATGATCTTAGCGGGAGGAAAATACTTAGAGATAAAAGCATCTTTGCACTTGTTCCAAGAATCAATACTATTTTTAGGCAAAGGCGAAAACCAAACTTTAGCACGATCTCTAAGTGAAAACGGAAATAACTTCAATTTGGCAATATTGTTATCCGTATCTTTCTTCTTTTGCATATCACGCAAATCAACAAAATTGTTTAGATGAGTAGCGGCATCTTCACTAGGAAGGCCGGCGAATTGATCTTTCATAACAAGATTCAACAAAGTGGTATTGATTTCACAAGACTCATCATTATTAAGAGGAGCAATCGGAGTACTAAGGAAATCATTATTGTTGGTATTGGAGAAGTCACACAATTTGGTATTATCTTGCGCCATGGCAACAAGTAATCCAACACACAAGCAAACAGAAAGGCAACGGAAAAAAGGCAAACGGGAAAGAGAGGAGGAGATTGGGAAAGAGAGGGCGAATAAAACGGCAAGCGTGAAGTGGGGGAGAGGAAAACGAGAGGCAAATGGCAAATAATGTAATGCGAGAGATAGGGATTGTGATGGGTACTTGGTATAGTTGACTTGCTTGCTGAGCCTCCCCGGCAATGGCTCCAGAAATTCTTCTTGCTACCTCTTGAGCACTGCGTTGGATTTCCCCGAAGAGGAGAGGATGATGCAGCAAAGTAGCGTAAGTATTTCCCTAAGTTTTTTAGAACCAAGGTATCATTCCAGTAGGAGACCACACACAAGTCCCTCGTACCTGCACAAAACGATAGCTACTCGCAACCAATGCGATTAGGGGTTGTCAATCCCTTCACGGTCACTTACGAGAGTGAGATCTGATAGAGATGATAAATAATATTTTTTTGATATTTTTGGTATAGAGATGCAAAGTAAAAAGTAAAAGGCAAAGTAAAAGCAAAGCAAGTAAATAAAGTAATGGAGATTGATATGATAAGAATAGACCCGGGGGCCATAGGTTTCACTAGTGGCTTCTCTCAAGAGCATAAGTATTCTACGGTGGGTGGACAAATTACTGTTGAGCAATTGACAGAATTGAGCATTGTTATGAGCATATCTAGGTAATGATCATGTATATAGGCATCACGTTCGAGACAAGTAGATCGAAACGATTCTGCATCTACTACTATTACTCCACTCATCGACCGCTATCCAGCATGCATCTAGAGTATTAAGTTAAAAACAGAGTAACGCCTTAAGCAAGATGACATGATGTAGAGGGATAAATTCATGCAATATGATAAAAAGACCATCTTATTATCCTCGATGGCAACAATACAATACGTGCCTTGCTGCCCCTTCTGTCACTGGGAAAGGACACCACAAGATTGAACCCAAAGCTAAGCACTTCCCCCATTGCAAGAACTACCAATCTAGTTGGCCAAACCAAAAAGGATAATTCGAAGAGACTTGCAAAGATAACTCAATCATACATAAAAGAATTCAGAGAAGATTCAAATATTTTCCATAGATAAACCGGATCATAAACCCACAATTCATCGGTCTCAACAAACACACCGCAAAAAGAAGATTACATCGAATAGATCTCCATGAGAGAGGGGGAGAACATTGTATTGAGATCCAAAAAGAGAGAAGAAGCCATCTAGCTACTATCTATGGACCTGAAGGTCGGAAGTAAACTACTCACACTTCATCGGAGGGGCTATGGTGTTGATGTAGAAGCCCTCCATGGTGGATGCCCCCTCTGGCGGAGCTCCGGAACAGGCCCCAAGATGGGATCTCGTGGATACAGAAGGTTGCGGCGGTGGAATTGGGTTTTTGGCTCCTGTTCTGATCGTTTGGGATACATAGGTATAAATAGGAGGAAGGAGTACGTCGGTGGAGCAACAGGGGGCCCACGAGGTAGGGGCGTGCCCAGGGGGCGCACCCTCCACCCTCGTGACCGCCTCTGGCACTTCTTGGAGTAGGGTCCAAGTCTCCTGGATCACGTTCGGTGAGAAAATCACGTTCCCGAAGGTTTCATTCCGTTTGGACTCCGTTTGATATTCCGTTTCTTCGAAACACTGAAATAGGCAAAAAAACAGCAATTCTGGGCTGGGCCTCCGGTTAATAGGTTAGTCCCAAAAATAATATAAAAATGGAAAATAAAGCCCAATATAGTCCAAAACAGTAGATAAAGTAGCATGAAGAATTCAAAAATTGTAGATACGTTGGAGACGTATCACAAGCTTACTCAAAACAGAAGGAGAATCTAGTGCAGAGCTAGATGGCAATTCCTTACCTCCCCTCGTAGTTGAGGGGAAAATCTTAGTTCTTTCGTCTTTCAAGTTCCTCATAGTGATCAACAGATATAAATCCCAAGTGACTCAAAGAATAGAGCTATCCTCCTCGGCAACGGCGCCAGAAATTAGTCTTGATAACCCACAAGTATAGGGGATCGCAACAGATTTCGAGGGTAGAGTATTCAACCCAAATTTATTGATTCGACACAAGGGGAGCCAAAGAATATTCTCAAGTATTAGCAGTTGAGTTGTCAATTCAACCACACCTGGATAACTTAATAACTGTAGCAAAGTATTTAGTAGCAAAGTAGTATGATAGTAATGGTAACAGTGATAAAAGTTACGATAGCAGTTTTGTAGTAATTGTAACGGTAGCAATGGTAAAGTAAATAAGCAAAGCACAATATGTGAAAAGCTCGTAGGCATTGGATCAGTGATGGATAATTATGTCACATGCGATTCCTCATGTAATAGTTATAACATAGGGTGACACAGAACTAGCTCCAGCTCATCAATGTAATGTAGGCATGTATTTCGAATATAGTCATACATGCTTATGGAAAAGATTTTGCATTACATCTTTTGTCCTACCCTCCCGTGGTAGCGGGGTCCTAATGGAAACTAATGGATATTAAGGCCTCCTTTTAATAGAGTACCGGACCAAAGCATTAACACATAGTGAATACATGAACTCCTCAAACTACGGTCATCACCGAGAAGTATCCCGATTATTGTCACTTCGGGGTTGTCGGATCATAACACATAATAGGTGACTATAGACTTGCAAGATAGGATCAAGGACTTACCTATATTCATGAAAACATAATAGGTTCAGATCTGAAATCATGGCACTCGGGCCCTAATGACAAGCATTAAGCATACCAAAGTCATAGCAACATCAATCTCAGAACATAGTGGATACTAGGGATCAAACCCTAACAAAACTAACTTGATTACATGGTAAATCTCATCCAACCCATCACCGTCCAGCAAGCCTACGATGGAATTACTCACGCACGGCGGTGAGCATCATGAAATTGGTGATGAAGGATGGTTAATGATCTTGACGGCGACGAATCCCCCTCTCTGAAGCCCCAAACGGACTCGAGATCAGCCCTCCCGAGAGATTAGGGCTTGGTGGCGGCTCCGTATCGTAAAACGTGATGAAACTTTCTCTCTGATTTTTTTTCTCCATGAAAGCAAATATATAGAGTTGGAGTTGAGGTTGGTGGAGTTCCAGGGGGCCCACGAGGCAGGGGACGCGCCCAGGGGGAGGGGCGCGCCCCCCACCCTCGTGGACAGGGTGTGGGCCCCCTGGCCTTGATTCTTTCGCCGATATTTTATATTTTCCAAAAGTTATCTCCGTGGATCTTTAGGTCATTCCGAGAACTTTTGTTTTCTGCACAAAAATAACATCATGGCAGTTCTGCTGAAAACAGCATCAGTCCAGGTTAGTTTCGTTCAAATCATGCAAGTTAGAGTCCAAAACAAGGGCAAAAGTGTTTGGAAAAGTAGATACGTTGGAGACGTATCACCGCCTCATCGCAGTAAATCAAAGGCGACCTCGCGACGACGATCATCGCTGCTACAACCCTCCACATTGCCCAACGTCAATGTTGTGATGGGATGACTGATGGCGATCGTGACGCCCCCAATTTGACCGTACACTAATCATACACGCAAATGTGTACGATCAAGATCATGGGCTCATAGGAAGATATTGTAAGTGCATCTAGTGCCCCTTAGTGATTTTGGTGTATTGAAGACTTATAGGTTAAGTAATTGATGCGTTTGTGAGTGTACACAGGTCTATAAGTCTATGAGGAGTTTGATATTTACAGAGAAAGTCGACCCCTAAAAATGAAGTTCTTCGACTGAAGACTTTCTGAAGACTTTGAAAGTGAAGAAATTGGTGTGACCTTGAAGACTTGGTATTCACTTGAGGAATATGGAGCGTGAAGACTTCTGTTTTCGTAGTTTCATTTTCTCTTTCTTGAGTCATAGGAAACACCGTACTGTTAAAGGGGGTCGAGAAAATACTAAGGAAAAATTTCCATGTGATGCTCAACTCAAAATCCTACACCTACCAATCCCTTGAGTGAAGCCATTGGAAATCTCATACAGATTCGATCAATTTCTTGATGAGAGAGATGCAGTTCTTCCGGTCACTAAGGACTTTGCTCGATCGAGGAGTTAGGAATTCGCCAAAGTCTTGCCTACAATGAGGAACATGATAGCCCCGAGGAATTTGAGAGTCAAATTTCCGACCGTTCTTTGTCTTCTTGTACCGGCTGTCCAAAATATCTTATCCACCTAACGGTCATATCATTGAAGGGCATTTATGTCTTATCATGTCGGGCTGCTCCCTAGGCTATAAATAGCGCCCCTACAACCACTAGCTGGTTGGCTGCTCGAGAGAACTTGACACTTGTCATCTGAGAGCAACCCATCCTTCGAGGACTTTGGCGAAAATCATCAAGTGAGGAAAATCCAAAACCAAACCCCACAAACCCAAAGTGATTGAGCATCATCAAGAAATTGATCTGCGTGGATCCGATGCTTATTACCTTTGAAGACATGCTTCTTCCGACGGTTAGGCGTCAAGGTCTAGAGCATCCAAGAGGAATTGTGGATCGCCGAGTGACCAAGTCTGTGAAGGTTTGGAAGTCACCAAGACTTACCACGATTGATTGGGCGAGGCTGCGTGGTCTTAGTCCAAGGAGAATACGGTGAGGATCTGGGTGTCTGAGTTGCGGCTCGAGAGGCGGGTGTCCGGATCTGTGTGTCCTCGAGTTTAAATACTCGGCCGCTCCAACCAGACGTATAACCGAGACAAAGCGTTGGAACTGGTTTACCAAATCATTGTCTTCACCAACCGACTGGTTCTATTTCCTCAACTCTTTCATTTCCTCATTCTTTGTATTGAATGTTGCTCATATCGTGCTTGAAGACTTTGGTGAAGACTTTCACAAATTCCTCAGTTCAATTTCTTGATCTGTTTGTCTTCATCTTGTTATCCTGTGTTTATGCTTTACGTACTCGATTGCTAGTCTTCATTTCATCATGATGACTATGTTTGTATCTGTAATGTTACTTCGAGTACTAATTCATTGCAAGTAGTTCTTAGCTAAGGAATTTCCTCACCAACAAATTCCTCGATGAAGAATTCATAAAATCGTCTATTCACCCCCCTCTAGTCGATATAACACACTTTCAATTGGTATCAGAGCAAGGTACTCCCTTGTTCTGTGTGATTTTGGTTTAACCGCCGGAGTTTTAGTTATGTCGACCGCAGGTATGATCAAGGTCTCGGCTGGGTGTCCTACCTTTGATGGAATGGACTACCCCTACTGGAAGAACAAGATGCGAATGCATCTTGAGGCAATTGATAACGATCTCTGGTATGTTGTGGAAAATGGTGTCCCCTCTGTCACTCCCACACTGAACGCTACCGATGTGAAGAGATTCAAACAACTCGATTCTCAAGCGAAGAATATCATATGTGGCCATCTGAGCAAAGGACAGTATGGAAGAGTGGGTGCTTGGGAAACTGCTAAGCTTATCTGGGATAGGTTGTCCAAAGTAAATGAAGGAGTTTCAACTCAGCGTGACTCTCGAGTCGATGTTCTTCGGAATCTCTTCAACCGCTTCAAAAGACTCGACAATGAGAATGTTCAACAAACCTTTGATCGCCTCACTGGCATCTCAAATGAGCTTCAAGCCCTCGGTGCCACTGACATCACTGATCATGAAGTTGTGAAGAAACTGCTGAGATCGCTTGATTCTTCATTTGATACTCTGGGACCGATGATACAAGAACGTGCTGACTACAAGTCGCTTGATCCTGCTGATATCCTCGAAAGGCTAAACACTCACGAGTTCCAGCTTGCTGAAAAGGGAGATCTCTATGGCTCAAACTATGGCAAACCACGTGCCCTGAAGGCCAAAGTTGTGTCTGACTCTGAATATGAGGATTCTGGCAGTAGCCTTGGTGATCCTGAAGAACTGAGCCAGGATCTAGCACTGCTTGTGAAGAAATTCCAGAAATTCACAAGACGTGGTCGCTTTGGAAAACCCTCAAGAGGAAATGATTCCTCATCCAGTGACTACAAGAGAAGACTTTGCCACAAATGCAAGAAGCCTGGTCACTATATTCAAGATTGTCCTTAGTGGGAAAAGGAAATGAAGAAGAAGAAATACAAGGATTGCAGTTCTGATGATGCGAAGAAGAAGAAGAAATCTTCAAAATTTTCATCATCGAAATCCTCGAAGTCATCATCTCACAAGAAGGGCAGCTCCAAGAAGGCTCGGGCATTCATTGGCAAGGAAATGGACTCTGAAGCTGAATCTGAGGAAAATGATGAAGAGGAGGAGTCTGAAGAATCTGAGTCTGGTGTTGCGAGTCGGCGTTACTCTTGCCTTCGTCAGCAAGTCCATCTTCAACACTGAAGAAACTGACACCACTGACAAGCCTGATGAAGATAATGATGGCTACGCTCCCATCTATTGCTTCATGGCAAAAGGAGCTAAGGTACTCAAATACAACTCCTCTGACTCTAGTGAAAATGAATCTGATGAGGATCTCAAGCCCGGCTACTCTAAACTTGCTAAAATTACTGTGAAACAACAACGGGCTCTTGAAAAGGTTCAAAACATGCTAGATAAAAGTGATGATATGTTGGGTGAAGAAATGGATCGCACTAAAGCCTTGACTGAAAATCTTCAGAGACTTCATCTAGGTATGATAACCTTCAAGGTCATCATAACTCTCTCTTATGTCGATCATGAGAAACTTTCTTATGAATTTCTTCAAGAAAAGCAAGATCATGAGAAGCTTTCTCTTGAATCTCTTCAAAGAAAGGAAGATCTTGAAAAGCTAAGAGTGTGTTATGAAGATCTTCAGAAGGAGCGCGATTCATTACTAGCTCAACAAATCAGCGCTTCTCAGGAAGAATTTGTTCCTCCATGCTTAAAGTGCATTGAACGTGAATCTGCTAATTCTTCACCTGAATGTTCAAATGCTTCAACTGTTACAAATTCTTCATCTGCCTCTGCTATCACTAATTCCTCATCTGAGGACATTGCTAGTATCACTGACAATGCAGGGTTGAAGGAATTGTACATGACAGCATGTACAAAAGCCTCAAAGGGCATCGACACTTTGTGATGTGCTCAAAAGCAAATCCTCAACAAAACCCTAGGAAAGAGGGTATTGCCTTTGAGAGGAAACTCAATGCTGATGGAACATATTGGAAGCCTGAGCAGTACCCCAAAACCTCATGGGTTGCTACAAAGGGACCTCCAGTTGATCCATCTAACTTATCTGGCTTTACATGTGAATCTCCTCATTCTTCTGATGAGTCATTTGACTCCAACTATAAACTATTCAAAAATCAGAATGGTGAAGTATTTGCTAGATATGTTGGCACTAACTGCAGGAACGGTTCTCCTATGAAGAAAATCTGGGTTCCCAAAAGTTGTGTTGAAAGACTTCAGGTGAATGTCCTCATGACACCACTTGTGAAGAACAGGAACCCCAGATCAAATTCTTCATATGGACCAAACTCCTCATATGGACCAAATTCTTCACGAGGATCAAATTCCTCAACTGGATCAAAGTCCTCATATGATTATCATCGCGCTAACAACTCTGTCTCGCAGGGTAGAGCTAAGGGCTATGAATATGTGCATTATTCTTCAAACCATTATGTTCATAAGTCCTCGAAGAATTACTCTGCTTATTCATATGCTTACCCTAACCCCTCTTATGTGAAGCGAAATGGTTTGGCATCTTTGCCACCTTTCTCACATGGTGCTCGCAAGATGATGAACTCTTTGCCACCCCTCCAGATGTGGGTGGTGAAGAAAAAGAACTAATCTCTTCTGCAGGGTCAGGTCTCCAGACGTGCTCTAACGTCTGAAGAATTTGCTGGGGACCTGACAAAAATGCCTGAAAGGACGCAGGCAAATCATGATGAAATGAACTTTCATTTCACACGTCCTCATACTGCTATATCTGTTTACTGCTTGATGAAATTCATCTGATGAACTTGATATCATATTCTTCACTAATGAAGCATATGAGATTGTAAGCTACACTAATTCATCTGCAGGATGATCAACCCAAAACCACTGAATGGGTCCTCGATAGTGGATGTACAAATCACATGACTGGTGACAATGATCTATTGATGGATGCTCCCTTATCACCGTCACCTCTGAAGCATATCATCTTTGCTGACAAAGGCAAAAGTCAGGTATTGGGTCTTGGTAAGGTTGCTATTTCTAAGGATAAGCATATGGACAAAGTCATGCTTGTTGAATCCTTAGGATACAATCTCATGTCAGTCTCAATGCTTTGTGATCTTGATATGGTTGTTGTCTTTGGCAAGTATCGCTGTGTTGTGATTATGGAAGTGACAATTCCAAAGTCTTGAAGGCTTTAGGAGAGGAGATCAGATATTGTTGATTTCTCTCAGGACCACAACCAGCCGTGTGTCTTCTTGCAAAAGCTTCAGAAGGCTGGCTATGGCATCGATGACTTGGTCATGCAGGCATGAGGAATTTGAACATGCTTGCGAAGAAGAAGCATGTCATTGGCATTGAGAATGTCAAATTCCTCAAGGATCACTTATGCGGAGCATGTGAAGTGGAAAAATGACCAAGGCCAAGCATCCAAATAAGACTATCATGACCACTACCCGTCCATTGAATTGCTTCACATGGACCTCTTCGGACCTAATCATTATTCAGCGGTCACTAATGATGCATCTCTATATGGTTTTGTCATTGTTGATGATTATTCTCGATATACATGGGTACACATTGTTACTTACAAACATGAAGTGCGGAAGTCTTCAAGCGATTTTCCTCGAGGGCTTCAACCAACTTTGGTGTGAAGATCAAGCATATCGAAGTGACAATGGAACCGAGTTCAAGAATTCTGGTCTTGATGCCTATCTTGATGAACTTGGTATTACTCATGAGTTATCGCTCCCTATACTCCTCGTGAGAATGGCGTCGTGGGCGCAAGAACAGAACTCTTGTTGAGATGGCTCGCACTATGCTTGATGAATACAAAATGCCTCAGCGTTTTTGGATTGATGCAATTGATACTTGCTTGCCACATCATCAACAGAGTATATCTTCACAAATTCTTCAAGAAGAAGGCCTATGAACTCCTCACTGACAAGAAACCCAATGTGAGTTATTTCAAAGTCTTGATTGCTAAATGTTGGATTAGAGATCCTCACCACAACTCTAAATTTGCACCAAAGCACATGAAGGTTTTATGCTTGGTTACGGAAGGACTCGCACACCTCTGAGTCTTCAACATTGTTCTTCACAAGATTGTTGACCTTGTAGATGTGCGGTTCGATGAAACTAATGGCTCGCAAAGAGAGCACCTACCTTCTGTGTTAGATGAACCAGCACCGAGGATGCTATCAAGCTCAAGGCAACCGAGGATGTCATTCCTCTTCAAGAATCTGCTGAAGAATTCATTCCTGTTCGTGAAGAACATCGAGTGATGCACTGAAGAACATGATGAGGAAAATGGTGTCAAGAAAATGCTGATCAAAATCCTCGGCGACAACCAACTCATCCACGCGTTGCAAAAGAAGTGCAAGTGGAGAAGATCATTGATGACATTAGCGCACTGTGTCCTCTCACACGCTCAAAAGCCTCACATTTATCTAACTTTTGTGGGCACTATGCTTTTGTCTCTATCACGAGCCCACTAAGGTAGATGAAGCATTTACGAGCCGAATGGATTCAGGCTATGCAAGAAGAATTACATCGATTCGAGCTGAACAATGTGTGGGAATTGGTCAATCGCCTGGATCCTCGCAAGCATAATATCATTGGCACAAAGTGGATCTACCGCAACAAGCAAGATGAAAATGGCCTTGTGGTGAGGAATAAGGCACGACTAGTAGCTCAAGGCTACACACAGTTGAAGGAATTGATTTTGATGAAACTTTTGCACTGTTGCTAGACTTGAGGCTATTCGCATTTTACTTGCCTATGCTAACCATCATGATATCATCTTATATCAAATGGATGTGAAAAGTGCATTCCTCAATGGTAAGCTTGAGGAAGAAGTATATGTTGCTCAACCCCCAGGTTTTGAAGATCCCAAGAATCCTGACAAAGTCTTCAGACTTAATAAGGCTCTCTATGGCCTCAAGCAAGCCCCTCGGGCGTGGTATGATACATTGAAGGAATTCTTCGTGAAGAATGGCTTCACACCAGGTTCACTCGATCCTACTCTTTTTACTAAATCATATGATGGTGAACTGTTTGTGTGCCAAATATATGTTGATGATATTATCTTTGGCTGTACTAACCAACGTTATAGTGATGAATTTGCCTATATGATGAGTGAAGAATACCAAATGTCTATGATGGAGAGTTGAAATTCTTCTTAGGTCTTCAAATTAAATCGACAGCAATGGCATATTCATATCTCAGAGAAATACCTCAAAGATGTAATGAGGAAATTTGGCATGCAAGATTGCAAAGGCGTCAAAATTCCTATGCCCACAAATGGCCATCTATGCATCGATGAAAATGGTAGTGACTTGATCACAAGGTATACCGCTCCATGATTGGTTCTTTATTGTACTTATGTGCATCTAGGCCAGATATAATGCTTAGTGTTTGCATGTGTGCCCGATTTCAAGCTGCACCAAGGAATCACACCATAAGGCTGTGAAGCATATTCTTCGATATCTAGCTCACACACCAACACTAGGATTATGGTACCCCAAGGGCTCTGCTTTTGATCTCATTGGATATTCGACTCGACTATCTTTGGTGATCGTGTGGACCGCAAGTCAACATCGGCACTTGTCATTTCCTCGGACGATCTTTGGTCCATTGGTCCTCGAAGAAACAGAATGCGTATCACCGCTTCATCGTGAAGCTGAATACATTGCTGCTGGCTCATCTTTGTGCTCAATCTGCTTTGGATGAAGCAAACCCTCAAGGACTATGGCGTCAATGTGAAGAATGTGCCTCTCCTCTGTGACAATGAGAGTGCCATCAAGATTGCTCACAACCCAGTTCAGCACTCGAAGACTAAGCACATCCAGATTCGTCATCATTTTCTTCGTGATCATGTGTTGAAGGGCGACATCTCCATTGAGCATGTGAAGACTGAAGACCAGCTAGCTGATATCTTCACTAAGCCCTTGGATAAGAAGAGATTTAGCAAGTTGCGGTGTGAGCTAAATATCTTAGAATCTTTGAATGTTCTTTGAAAAGGACACACATCCTAACCCATATGCAGAATTGATGACTTAGATGTGCAACACATGAAGAAACGTTTTTCTTCAATCAATGAAGAATAACATTCTAAGTGTGAAGAAATTAATGAAGAATTTGATTCTCGAGAACCCTCGACAATTGTGCGCTGTGTCTGAAATCATCATTCTTATCTGATGGGTCACGCCACCACAAAAGTTGAAAATCTTCAATTTGAGTTTCTCCTCATTTTGAAATTCTTGATCTTACAAATTCTTCAACTTTGCAAAACCTTCACTGCTTTCGTCGTTTTTCTTCATTGGCTATATATATATATATATATATATATATATATATATATATATATATATATATATATATATATATATATATATATATATGTGAGTTTATGTCCTCTACAGTATTCACTTATTGCTATTTCTTCAAGTTGTGATTTCTGCTAAGTGAATGTGATCGGACCATTCCCCCTCTCTATGCTATACTCAACCCAATCTATTCACAAATTCTTCATGTGCGTTCTGATTGAAACTCGTTCAAAGTCTTCACTGTGTCCTTGTCAGCTGAAGAAATTGCGAACGATACTTTAAAACAAATCTTATCCAGATTTCCGGTTTTACCGCTCAAACCGTTCCGCATCCCATGATGCATTATTTTATTCACCCACGATCTTACGATCTCATCTCGACAATGACGTGGGTGACACATGTCGCGTGAAGAAGAAAGGGCAGGGGCATGTTCATCCCAAAATCTTTGGGCGAACAGTTTTTACCGTGGCTATAAATACCCCTCTCCCCTTCCTTACTTCATTTACTCCGCTCGGTCGCTGTCTCTCGGTCGAGCTCTCCTCAAACCCTAGCGCCGCCGCTACTCCATCGCCGCCGGTGAGGAAGAGCTTCACTGCCTCGACCTCGTCGCCGTCGTACTCGCGCTGGCTGCAGAAATCTTCACTCCGCCGCCGCCGTAGCAGTCTCCCTCTGCCAAGTTAGGGCGTGGGGGATCTAACTTGACGAACTTCATCGCTGTTCATCTCTGTTCGTCGTGTTCTTCAGTTCGGGTAATTAAAAGTCATTTTTATTACTCGCCTTGATTCTCAAACTTATCTGAAAATCTTCAAAGGTGTTTTATTCTTCAAATCTACACATATGAACACCTCACACACTGTATGCTCTTGATCCATCTCTCTAAGCACTCATTTCTTCAAGATTCCTCAATTGTGCGGATTTTCAATCTGTACAACTCTGGAACCTAAGACAAGAACGCTTAGTGAAATTCCTCAAGGCTCAACTGGTCAAATTCCTCAAAACTTGTCTTTTGAAAAATCTTACGAGAACATATGACCTCTCCAAATTCCTCGCACCTACACTCTGCTCACGGTACTCATGTCCGCTTTGAATCACTAGGTTCTCATCAACTTAACTCATTTGCAGCGTTCCTCGAAGAAAACTGCATACTTCTTGAGTGTTCTATTGTTCAAATTCCTCATCTGAAGAAAATGGCGAAAGGCAAGAGACCGCAGAAGGGAGGAAAGAAACCGGAGGTCATGATCGCTTTTGAGATCCTCGATGAAATATACAAGGATTATTGCACACTGATGAAGCCAAGTTTGGCAAAGAGAACAAAAATCAGCGCAAAGTGCGCATTCAGAGGATGGAACGAAGATGGGCACGAGAATGGAGGGAATATCGCTATGTTACTCCAAAGTACATGAAGAAATTAGCCTGAACCCTCCATGCCCAAGAGCTCCATTGGCACCGCCAAGTCGTGATCCCACCAAAGATCAAGCGTGGTGAAGACTTTCTGAAGAATGGTCTAGGCGTCAAGAAAAAGCGGCAAGACAAGCCAAGGAGGCGGTGAGGAAATTCAATGAGGATTCTGCTGCTGCTGCTGCTGCTACCGAGACCTCGGTCAAACCGAGGAAATCAATGTCGAAGAAGCTCGCATAAGCCAAGTGCTTCACCATCGGTGCCCTCACGGCCCAGTTCCTCGGCCCGCGCCCTCATGGCAAATTCCTCGATCTACTCTGCTCCACCAAAGTCCTCGGCAGCTCCTCCAAATCCTCAACTCCTGTGCATCGGCTACATGTCAAAGGACTCAGGGTTTCTCGATTGCTTCTGGTGTCTCAGCAAGTTCCTCAGCTGCACCAATGTCCTCATCAGGCCCTACTCTGCTGAAGACAAAAGCAACAGCTGGACGCGGTCCTCGGCCAAGTCCAAGAAAGAAGCAGGTTGCTTTCCACGTGCCCTCTGATGACGAGGCCTCTGATGAAGAACTTCTAGAAATCATCAGAGACAGACAAGCAAAGGCCGCTAGAGCCAAAGGAACAACTGTGCCTCTGCTTTTGGATCCGAAGAAGATCCTCGACTTCATTGACTTATGGCATCAGGATCCAACCACTCCAATGCCTGATCTGCCTCTGACTCCTGGTCAAAGTCATATGCTGACCCATTTCATCGCTGAAGAGAAATGGAAATTTGAAAAGGCGCGTGAGATCAAGAGAGCACAAGCTAGAAAGGAGAAGCTTTGAAGAAGAACATCATCGACCGACTCTGAAGAACTTCTCAAGGCTCAATCGAGATCAAGCCCTCGGCAAGGATTTCGATGCATACAATGCTGATTGGCAAGGAGCCAAAGTGAGATTAAATCAATTTGACAAAGAAAATGTCAACTGCTGCAGCCCCATCGCAACAAGAAAATCCTCGAGCTGCAGATTCTCTCACCTTCTTGAAGAACGATGCAAGACTCTGATGACATTCATCTGCGATGAGAATACAAGTTCGGGGCTGATGACTCAATTCCAGCCACCGAAGAAATTCCTGGGCATCCACTAGTAGTGCGCTGAAGAAATGAAGAGATCGAGGCAAGCGCACTGATTGCGCTGAAGAAAATGAACCACAGATCCTCGGCTCCTCCTGCGCCAACACCAACTCCAATTCTTCCTTCGCCTATGAAGTGAAGAAGACCAAGGCTGCAGAGCGAGCTGCAGTGAAGAAAAGGAAGGCATCAGCTGCGTCAAATTCTTCGGCCGCAAAGAAAATGAAGCCAATGACCAGCTCGCTTGAAAATCCAATTGATGTCGTTCCCATTTCCTCCATGTCGTCTAAGGAAATTGTTCCTTATGGAGAAGAATACAAGATCCCAAGCGGATCTGATGAAGAAAATCATTCTGTTGCTACCTCAGAACAGTTTGATGAAGAAATTGAAGTGGAAGCATTCCTTCAACGCCAATCGTTCCTCACCTATGCCTCGGTTCACGGTGAAGAGGCTGGTGTTGAGAAATTGAAAAAGAAGATGAAGACGTGGATATTTGATGCATTTGCACAGTGATGAGCGATGACTTTTGGGAAAGTCGGCATCCAAATACTCCTCTCTTCACTCCTACTCAACAAATTCCTCGGTCCCGGCTACAAGCTGTTCAAATGGGCTCAAGAAACTCATCCCACATCGTCTGCTCATGAAGAAATTCCAGCCGCTAGTCTTTGAAGAACTTCTTCTTGATCCCCAAATTGCACAAGACGAGGAACGAAATTCCTCACTGAAGCACCCGAGATCGCGATTCACGAGGTTGTCTTGCAAATCATCGACACTCCTCTGCCCAAACCAAGAATCCGTTCTCGAGCAAGCAAAAATTCAAGGTGAAGACTTCTTTTCTGAGCATGTGTTCTTCACTGACTACAATCCATATGACTCTGCTCGCATAAGGAAAAGACGTTTCTGGACTGCTACTCAAGCCAACTTCTATTCCTCATTGCTCTTTGACAAGGACAAAATCTTCGATCATGAGCATATTCCTCATGTGGATATGGAATCTCTGCCGTGCTTGAGCCGCCTCTCGAGTTATTCACGATGCGGGACTCTTGAATTTCTGCACTGATATCTGTGATTGGAATGAAGAACTCATTCTTCAATTCTATGCCACTTTGCATATCACGGAGATCTTTGAAGATGTCAATTCATGGGTGCTGGATTGGATGATAGAAAACACTCACTATAAGGCACCAGCAACTGAATTGCTTCGTGTCCTTCCTCTTGATCCTCCCCATGACAATGCACGTTGCATCTACAATGACCGCGAACTAACTGATCATTATATGCAAGTGCTCATGAAGCCTTTGAAGCCAGGGCAGGCCCCTCGAACCAAATTCCTCGTCAAGGAATTGATGTATGTGCCTCGGACTGTCTATCGCATCCTGACGAAGACAATGAGTCCTATCAAAGGCCACGACTCTAATGATGAAGACGTCGTTGGCATCATGAAGAACATGCTTTTCAACATCATTCATGGCGTTCCCGTCAACTTCCATGATTTCTTCATGAGGACTCTGGCTAATGTTGCAATGTCACCTTTTGAGCTGAAGCCATATGCGCCTTGGATTATGAGATTCATCAGGGCAAGATCTTCACTGAATTACAAGGCTGACACTCTGAACCATGGTAGCTACTTGCCGCCCATTGAAGTCCTCAAGCGACCAGTTTCATCATCTGATGATAAGGGCAAGGCAGCTGCTGTGATCGATGAAGGCACTCGTCCATTGGATGGTCAATTCCGTCTAGCTACTTCTTACTCCACCAATGACGATTCTGCAACACATGACACTGCCGCAAATACCTCAGCTAAGCAAAATCCTCAAGCCACAAAGACCTGTGGTGATGACTCGACCGTGAGTTACTCCTCGGTCTTCATCGGAAGGTTGACCGCAATCACAAATGGGTGAAGCGTCAATTATTGCAATTCTTCACAACATGACCTCAACCCATAATGCAAGTGAAGAAAATCAGATATCACCTTCATGAAACCCTCAACCGCACTGGGCTGTTCTCACTCATGTATATTCATGAAAGAATCAAGACTATGGGTCTCCGAGAAGCATTTGACCGGTCTGCACCACCTCCAAAGAAATTCAAGAGAGTCAAAGTTCTGATCCGGTGGCGATTCTTATTCTTCATCGCGTGAAACCGATGAACATGAAGATTTGAGCGACACTACGGCAGGCCCTACTTCAACGACCAACCCGACAACGGCGCGCCTCCATCAACTTGAAATTCTTCAGGGGCGTTAGTCCTCAGTTTCAATCCTTTTGGTCATTTGATGACAAAGGGGGAGAAATCTGAGTTAGTCTTCAAGCGGGTTTATATTATGGGCATTTTGTTAAGTTACAACTCTCGTTCTTCCGAAACTTTTTATTGGATCAAGTTGTAATCTTAAATCCGATGGTGCCTTGATACTTTTGGTCGTGCTCTGATGCTTTGATGCACTGAGCTCTGATACACTTTTGATGTGCTATTCTGCATGCTTATTCCTCGTTAATATTATTGCACGCATGCTGAATCTCATCGGGCACCATATTTCATCATGCATTTCAAATTCTTCATATTATATATCAAATGCGTGTATGAATTACAAGATATAGGGGGAGATCTCCATGATTAAATTCTTCAAATGTGCATTGCCTCAAAAGCAAATTCCTCACTATGCACATATTCAGGGGGAGTTCTTCTATATCTTGCAATCAAATTCCTCAATATCAGTATTTACACTTCATATGTTTATCCCCGTTGAAAACTTAACCTATGTTGTCATCAATCACCAAAAAGGGGGAGATTGTAAGTGCATCTAGTGCCCTTAGTGATTTTGGTGTATTGAAGACTTATAGGTTAAGTAACTGATCGTTTGTGAGTGTACACAGGTCTATAAGTCTATGAGGAGTTTGATATTTACAGAGAAAGTCGACCCCTAAAAATGAAGTTCTTCGACTGAAGACTTTGATATTCTGAAGACTTTCTGAAGACTTTGAAAGTGAAGAAATTGGTGTGACCTTGAAGACTTGGTATTCACTTGAGGAATATGGAGCGTGAAGACTTCTGTTTTCGTAGTTTCATTTTCTCTTTCTTGAGTCATAGGAAACACCGTACTGTTAAAGGGGGTCGAGGAAATACTAAGGAAAAATTTCCATGTGATGCTCAACTCAAAATCCTACACCTACCAATCCCTTCGAGTGAAGCCATTGGAAATCTCATACTGATTCAGTCAATTTCTTGATGGATGAGACGCAGTTCTTACAGTCACTGAGGACTTTGCTCGATCGAGGAGTTAGGAATTCGCTAGTCTGAATTGCCTACACATGAGGAACATGATAGCCCCGAGGAATTTGAGAGTCAAATTTCCGACCGTTCTTTGTCTTCTTGGCTGTCCAAAATATCTTATCCACCTAACGGTCATATCATTGAAGGGCATTTATGTCTTATCATGTCGGGCTGCTCCCTAGGCTATAAATAGCCGCCCCTACAACCACTAGTTGGTTGGCTGCTCCGAGAGAACTTGACACTTGTCATCTGAGAGCAACCCATCCTCCGAGGACTTTGAGCGAAAATCATCAAGTGAGGAAAATCCAAAACCAAACCCCCACAAACCCAAAGTGATTGAGCATCATCAAGAAATTGATCTGCGTGGATCCGGCGCTTGTTACCTTTGAAGACTGTGCTTCTTCCAGACGGTTAGGCGTCAAGGTCTAGAGCATCCAAGAGGAATTGTGGATCGCCGAGTGACCAAGTCTGTGAAGGTTTGGAAGTCACCAAGACTTACCACAAGTGATTGGACGAGGCTGCGTGGTCTTAGTTCAAGGAGAATACGGTGAGGACTGGTGTCTGAGTTGCGGCTCGAGACTATGTGTCCTCGAGTTTAAATACTCACCGCTCCAACCAGACGTATAACCGAGACAGCAGTTGGAACTGGTTTACCAAATCATTGTCTTCACCAACCGATCGGGTTCTATTTCCTCAACTCTTTCATTTCCTCATTCTTGTATTGAATGTTGTTCATATCTGTGCTTGAAGACTTTGACTGAAGACTTTCACAAATCCTCAGTTCAATTTCTTCAGTCTATTTGTCTTCATCTTGTTAT
The DNA here is from genome assembly GCA_021437245.1 of Aegilops speltoides. Taxonomy (NCBI): domain Eukaryota; kingdom Viridiplantae; phylum Streptophyta; class Magnoliopsida; order Poales; family Poaceae; genus Aegilops; species Aegilops speltoides. The sequence goes on along the minus strand of CM038142.1, from coordinate 561,276,230 downwards.
CCTGTGTTTACGCTTTCTGTACTCAGTGCTAGTCTTCATTTCATCATGATCACTATGTTTGTATCCTGTTATGTTTACTTCTGAGTACTAATTCCGTTGCAAGTAGTTCTTCGCTAAGGAATTTCCTCAAAGAAATTCCTCGATGAAGAATTCATAAAAATCGCCTATTCACCCCCCTCTAGTCGATATAACGCACTTTCAGATATCACAACACAACTCTAAACACAAATTAAAATAATACAAGCCAGGGGCCTCGAGGGCTCGAATACAAGCTCGATACACAAGCGAGTCAGCGAAAGCAACAATATATAAGTACAGACATAAGTTAAACAAGTTCTGTCTTAAGAAGGTTAGCACAAACATCAACGATCGAAGAGGCAAGGCCTCCTGCATGGGACCTCCTAACTACTCCTGGTCGTCGGCGGCCTCCATGTAGTAGTAGGCACCCTTTGGGTAGTAGCAGTAGTCAGCAGGGGTGGCATCATCTGGCTCCTGGGATCCACCATCTGGTTGCAACAACCGGAAAGAAGGAAGAAGGGGGGAAAGGGGTAGCAAAGCAACCGTGAGTACTCATCCAAAGTACTCGCAAGCATCAAATATATACTAAGTATGCATTGGTATCAAATGGAAGGTTTGTATTTGTGGAATGAACTACAGAATGCCAGAATAGAAGGGGAAGGCCTAGCCTATCGAAGACTAGCATCTTCAAGCAGCTCTGAGCATCTTGCAGCATGTAGGAGAGTAAAGAATAGCATTTTAATATTAAACAAGCATGTTGTAACATTAACGCCCAGAGATCCTTTCTCGACTCCCTGCGAGAAAGCAATCCCGAAGCCACATATCTCAAGTGTCCATTTCTAGTTATATTAGATCAGGATACAAGTCTGAACGTCTGTTACCCTGGACACGACTATTAATAGATAATCTTCCCTGCAGGGGTGGACCACGTTTTCCAACACGCTTGATTACTCTGGCCGGACACACTTTCCTAGGTCATGCCCGGCCTCGAAAGATCAACACGTCGCAACCCTACCTAGGCTCAGCAGAGAGGTCCCCGCCGGTTTACATCCTAAGCACTCCGGGGACTGGGCCCATCGCCCGTTGCACTCCGGATCGTTGCACGCAGGGCGATCCAGGACACCTCCACTGGGGCGCTGACCAGGCCGTGCTGCAATGCTAAACTGGACGTCAGACAATGCTTCGGCTGATACTACGACGCCGAGGCCCATAACTATTCTCGTGTGGTGGTTAGTGCGTAAAGGCCAGAGGCCAACTCAAAACAAATACCCAAACCTGTTAGTGCATTGGGGACTCACGGAGACGAGCAGAGATTCACGATAATGTGAACCCGTCGCCCCGTCTCGTGGACTTACGGCAAGGGCCCAGACTGCCCGGCCGTGCCACGTGGAAAACTCGCGGGTGCTCTCCGGGCCCGCCCGACTTTCACATTAACTCGCGGATACCCCTCAAGGCCAACCTGACTTCAATAGTGGTCTCAAGTAAAGTCCGGGTAGCCTTGTGTCCAAAAGATCAAGGGGAAAACCCGAGGAATCACCCTCGGGGGATTCCCACTCGATGTAACCATCAAGGTGAACATATGAGGAACCACCCTCGAGGTTGTGTTGCACGACAGAGACGTATCGGGAATTGTGAAGGAGGAACCACCCTCGTTGACCACGACCGAATAGCTACACTACAGAATTATCATCAGGAGTGCGTCACGAGGTATCACCCTCGGCACTCGATAGTAGCTCTACAGAGTCGAGCAACAAAAGGGGCGTGATGTGATGTGAGGTGTCGGGCTCTGGTCGTCGATCACGTTGATCGAGTCATTAATGATGAAGCAGAGGCAACAAAGACAAGATGGGGGTCACTGATGGATCACTAACGAACCTATACTAAGCAGTTTAGGAAAGCAGGTAAGGTACAACAGCAGGTATAAAAGTAGGCTATGCATCAGAATACGAGCAATCAATTACAGTAGCAAAATCTAATGCAAGCATGAGAGGATGGAATGGGCGATATCGGGATGATCAAAGGGGGGGGCTTGCCTGGAAGCTCCGCTCAAAGGGAAGAAGAGTCATCATCGACGTAGTCGATCACAGGGGCATCAGCAGCGGTCTCGGGGTTTACCGGAGAGAAGAGGGGGAAGAAATAGCAAATACACACAAACATATGCATAACATGACAATAAACCATGCTAGGGTGTTCTAACGCAGTGTTACACGATACCGGTGAAGGTGGAAACATCCGGGAAAGTTTTCCCGGAGTTAGGCATTTTCGGATAGACGAACCGGAGGGGAAAGGTTGCATGTTCGCTATGCTAGGGACGTGTGGTGGACGAACGGACCGCGTATTCGGATTTGTCTCGTCGTTCTGAGCAACTTTCATGTATAAGACATCTTCATCCGTGATACGATTTATGTTCTAAGATTTTTCAAAGATTTAATAATACCCGGAAAATCCCTGAAATTTCATTAAGTCTGAGAATTCATCAGTTTTTTAAACATCACTTAGCTGTTTTCAAAAGACTACAACTATTGTTCTGTACATTTATCAATGATAGAGTTCATTTGCTTGATCATCAAAAGCTCTAAAGTAGCTATGAAAACAAAGCTGTTTTTCGGTCTTTCTATTAACAGAACATACCACTTTGCGATTTTCATAGGATCTCCAAAGGATTTGGTCCAGTGGGATAAAATGGAGTTTGTCATGTATACTACCTTCCCATATTATTTTAATCCTATTAACAGTTGTTTAACCGCAGATTAGCGGCTGTCTAGGGGGTTAGTCAATGCAAAAATTGAAAAGCTAGATAGCAGTACAGTAGCTATCATCAGTTAGCATCGGTAGCAGTAGACGAGTAGCAAGCGCAGCAGCATTGGGCAACCGGAAGCAGTAGCCGCTGGTAGCAGCAGGCACGCACGCCGGCGCGTGCGCACGCGCAAGGCACGGCCAGCGCGGGGAGCAGCGAGCAGCGCCACGCGCGCGGACGGCGTAGTAGCAGCAGTGCAGAGCAACGAGCCAACGACAGCAGGCAGAGCATGGGCCGCGGGCGTCGGCGGCAACTACAGCACCAGCAGGGGCACGGCCATGCGCGGCAAGCGGAGCCGCAGCGGAGGCACGCGCACGCAGCAGGGGCGAGCGAGCATGGGACAGCAGCAGCGACAACAGGCAACACGGGCAACAGCGACAGCAGAAGCAGTAACAGGCGGCAGCAAGCGCACGCACGTACGCGTACGCGGGGGTTCGAGATCGACGGAGATGGCGGCCTACGACCACAAATCGAGGGGGAAAGGAAGGGGAATGGACGCGGCTTACTACGAGGGAGGTCGTGGACATGCTTGGAGCCGCGGGGAGGCGCCGGTGGTGGAGATCGACGGCGATGGCGCCGTGGCCGTGGCCGGAGAAGAGGCACGATGGCGTGGCTCGGGGCCGGTCCGGCTTGTGCTAGTGCTCGGGGAGGACGAAGGCGCAGGCGGTGGCCCTCGTAGACGGAGCCTCGACGCTCGGGGGTGCCGGTGGCCGCGGGATCGAGTGACGCACGTCGACAGTAGCGTCGGGCGAGTTAGAAGGGGATCTGGAGGAGTGGGGAGAGCGATGAGGGAGAGGGGTGTCAAGGGGGGCCCGAGGCGTCGCCCTTATCCCCTCGGGGCGGCGCCGACGAGGCTGGTTCGACGGGGACGAGCTCCTGTTCGGGCGCGGTCGTGAACAGGAGAAGATGACCGGGGGGAGAACATGGGCTGGGCCTGGTCGGGTGGCCGAGGCCCGGGGGGCACGGGAAGCTTTTTTTTATAGCCTTTTCCTTCTTTTTTATTGCCCATGTTTTCTTTTATTTTAGGGCACTAAGCCACTATATAAAAAGTTGGTTCACGACCAATATTAAGAAGTGAATATTTGCAACAATTTGAACATTTTGGATTTAAAGTTTGAAAAGTTTTATTTTCGACTTTATTTTAGATTTGAATTTGAACCGGTTTCGAACCAACGCGAATTTAAGAACAGTAATCATGGTGACATGGCACCATTAGAAGGGGATTACTGTAGCTTAATTATCTGGGCATCACAGCGATGCTGCAATGGCGGCGGTGCTGCAATAGCGACGATCGCAACAACGGCGGCGAGCGACAATGCTATAAGGCCTCAAACAACGATGCGATGATGGCCAAACGGTGTTGCAATGTCCGGTGATGACACACTACTACAAATCCGAACACTACAAACCCCTCATCACTGACCGGCCTTTGACCACACATCAATGGTAGACGGGCCACGCACTACTAGGGAAAACCCTATACACAGAATCTTAGCAGCAGCGCGGCTCAAAAAGGAGCGCTGCTGCTAATTAGCAGTAGCGCGGGTGTGGAAAACCCGCTACTGACAAGTGTTTAGCAGTAGTGCGCTCGGTGTAACCCGCGCTGCTACAAATATCGACCGACAGTGCCCACCAAACTACATTTAGCGGCGGCAGCATGCAAGCCATGAAAGCCGCCATCGCTAAAGTCTGTAGTAGTAGCGCGGTTTTTATGAGATCGCTGCTGCTAATTTTTAAATTGGCACACTTTTGGTCCGATTAGCAGTAGTGCTTGTGCCGAAAGCGCGTTGCTGCTATTTTCTTATCAGCAGCGTGTTTTACGTCCCGCGCTACTGCTAATCCGCACCAACCCACCACCTTTTCCCCACCTATCCTCCCCATCCCCCTCCTCTCTACCCTTTCCCCTACCTCCCACATCCTCCCATTCTCACTCTTCTTCTTCCTCAATACTTCTCCCCCATTACTCTCCCTCTTCTACCTACCTTTCTCTCTCTTCATTACTCCTACCTAACTACACCACCTTCATTAATGCATCTCCTTTCTCTTTTTCCTTCCCCCTCCACTAGTTGAAGTTGTATCCTCCCAAATTAGGTAGCTAGGTAGATGTAGCATTTAGTTAAGTGACCTATTTGCCCCCTAACTAGATCTATCTTTATCAAGAAGAGCTTTGTGCACTTTTGATCTCCCTACATCATCATCTCCACCGTGTGCTCGATCTCGAGATAGAGGTGATTAAAATTTCATGCTTTTGCAAAATGGAAATATGTTTATGTGTGTGTGATATGTTTATGGAAATTGTGTGTGTGGCATGAGTTGACGCCAAATTGTGCTTTTAAGTTGCCTATGTTTTGCTTAAATGTCGATTTATTTCCGTTTCGGCGAATTTCGGGCAAACTCTAGATCTATATATGTCCTATTTTTAAGGAAGGTCATGCCGAATTTTTGTATGACTTTGATGCATGCACGCATTTTTATAATCAATTTGTTTATTATTACCCTGCAGAGCTGACGATGGTCAGTGGAATGATGGTGGACAGGTGGTTGCGGTCGGCGGTGCAGGACATGAAAGAAAATAACCGGACAGAGGTTTTATGTCCATGTCGAAAATGCAAAGGAATAGTTTGGCTCGACCCCCATGACTATGGTCGTGTCGAAGCGCACCTGCTCATGACAGGTTTCATGGATGGCTATACTCGGTGGATAATTGAAGATGAGGATGACGATGTTGAGGATGCCGACGGGGCAGGCAATGATGACACGGGGCAAGACGAAGAGATGGTCGATAATGGCGGCGGGAAGAGGCGGACATGGCGGCGGAGAAGGGCCGGACATGGCGGGGAGAAGGGGCCGACATGGCGGCGGAGAGAACGACATGGACTCCACGCAGCAGAGTTCGCTTGTACTAAGTTCAATCGTCTGGGACCCTCATGTTCGGGCATTGCTTCGCAAGGAGACGCAATCTTGAGAGAGCTGCTTCTAGAGAGGAGGCTAAGCTGGAGCAACTGGTGGTAGACTCGAACACTCCATTGTATGATGGTTGCAATCTGAGGTGACCCACTTGAGTTTCACGCTCCAACTCCTAAAGACGAAGGCTAAAACAAATGGACCGACACTAGCCTCGATGAGCATCTCATGTACCTAAAGGATGTTCTTCCCATGGGTAATCTATGTCCTACTAGTGTTGATGAGGCCAAGAAGATCGTGTGCTCTCTTGATCGCCACACGTTAGATACCATGCATGCATCAACGATTGCATAATTTATCGGAAGGAGCACGCGGAAAAACAAGCTGTCCGGTGTGCAATGCTTCTCGATACAAGAAGGCGGGAAGAAATGTCCACGAAAGTTGTATGGTACTTACCGATCACTCCCGTCTCGGAGGTATTTTGTAGATCCCAAGGAAGCAAAGCTAATCTTGCCGCACGCGGAGAGGAAGAAGCCCGACGATGGAGATGATCCGGCCGAGACACGTCAAGGATGGAAGCCGTGGAGAGCGTTGAACAGCTTCTATCGGTATTTTGAATGTGATGCAAGGAACATCGTGCTCGGCGCGTGTACCGATGGCATGAATCTGTTTGGCAACCAGAACACCAACCATAGCACATGGCCCGTGTTTGTATGGATGTACAACCTCCCCCCTGGTTGTGCATGAAATCGAAGTACATTCACATGAGCATGCTTATTCAAGGGCCGAAACAACTAGGAAATAATATTAATTGTATCTGGGGCTACTTCAAGAGGAGTTAGACACGTTATGGAAAACACCGGCCAAGACATGGACGCCAGCAAAGGCGAGTATTTCAACATGAGAGCCGCGCTGATCACGACAGTGCATGACTATCTCGGTTACGGATATGTGGCAGGCCAGGTGTGCCATGGATATTGCGGATGCACGCGGTGCATGGATGATATGATGTCTCAGCAGCTAACGTCAAGGAAAGATGGCGGGTCTGGGAAAATCGTGTACATGGGGCATCGAAGATGGCTCGAACAGGATGACCCGTGGAGAAACCGTGGGGATCTATTCAATGGTCACGCTGAGCATCGAGGACCTCCACGTAAGTGGAGCGGTGACGAAATCGATGAGCTGTTGAAAAACTGGAAGGAGTGCCCTGCGCCGGGAAAGACGATGAGCCATTATTATGCATGGGTCCAATGATGTAATATATATGTTCCTATTTTGTATACATATTTAACCGTCAAATGATGCAATGTATATCGCGTTCCCTTCGTTCACTGCTCTCGGAAAAAAAGTGGGAGAAAATAAAGGAAAAGAAAAAGGAAAACTGGTTATAGTAGTAGCAGTTACAGTCAAGCTAGCAGTAGCGATTTCCTTATAAAACTGCTACAGCTAGTGAAGGTAGTAGCAGCGCGTTTGGTCTAAACCGCTACAGCTAGTGAAGGTAGTAGCAGCGCGTTTGGTCTAAACGCGCTACTGATATGTCAACTTAACCCAAAATTCTCACTCTCCCTGCTTCATCCCGCCTCTTTCCCCCCAAATCCCACTCTCTTCCCCGTCAGACCGTCATCTGCCCTGCGCTTGCCCCGACCGGCCTCGGCCTCGCCCGACCGGCCCTCGCCCCGACCCGGCGCTCGCCCCGACCAGCCCTCACCCCAGACCTGGCCGCTCGCCCCCGACCCGTCGGCCCTCGTCTCCCTCCTCTGCTTCCTCCCCTCCCAACCTCGGCCGTCGTCGGACCTGCCTCCTCGCCCTGCACCCTCTGTAAACCCCCCCCTCTCTCTGCTAGCTAGGGTTCTTCGGTTAATTTACTTAGGTTTTAGTTAGGACAGTAGGTTAATTAGGTTATCTATTTAGTTATGAATTTAGCTAGGTTTTAAAATAGGACAGAAATTTAGGGTTAAGCAATTGTAGTTAAAAGAAAAGGCAGCATTTAAGCAATTGTCCAAATCAACATCCCTTGTTAAAGCAAATTTAGGTAGGCTGAATTTATATGCAAATTTGAACTGGACATGTAATATGTGGATATGTCATGTTTTGGACATGTCATGTTTTGAATTTGAACATCTCATTTGGACATGTGATGTTTTGGTTCAATTTTGGTAAATGATCCGAGTGGCCTATGTTATGCTGGAATGTTGATTCATTTCCGTTCCGGTGAATTTCAGGTGCTCGATATGTCACTTTTTTAGCAAAGGTCATGCCGAAATTTGCCGTGAATTTTGGCATGATTTGTGCTAGATAGTTCGCATATCGAGTGCTGGCACATAGATTTCTTTTTTATGTCATTTCTCATTTTTTTCATACTTTTGGAAATAAACAAGGACACTTAATCATAGGAAACATGTCGAACAACGAAGAAACTGGGTCTTCTGACCAAGATGCAGACGAGATGGATTATGAGGGTGAACAAGAGTACCTCGACTAATTGACTGCTAAGCAAGGTTTGCAGGTCGGCCTCGATGATGGTACTGACGCCAACATCGACACCGATGGCGCCGGCACCGATGGCGGCGCCGAGATCGGCGGGGAAGGTACCGGCGGGGAAGATACCGGTGGGGAAGGTACCGGCGCCGATGCCGCTACCGAAAAGTGGAAGCATAAGAAGCAGAGGATACGAAAACCTAACAAACTAGGGATTGGACGACTTGTGATCACAAAGATGGCACCTGGCAAGTTTGAGCCATTAGAGCCGGAAGAACCTCGCAAGTGCTATGGGAACCAAGTAGGATGCATCCTACGGGAATGCATGAGCATCAACGACGATGACTTAAGGAGTAAAGAACATTTGACGCAATTGCTCCTAACGAAGCTGCATAAGAGATTCAAGTTCGCCGACCGGGATGATAACATAGAACAACCGAGGGATGATCCGAAGATGAAAAAGATTAACAATCACGCCATGGGCATGTTCAGCAATGATTTGGCCTCCTGGAAAGGGAGGGTGAAACGAGCTATTGAGGCCGAGGAACCCCTGTCCAAGATTCTGGAGGAAAATCCGACACTTACGGAAGAGGAGTTTGAAAAGTTCAAGGACACTTGCGCTACCGAGGCAGCCAAGGCTAAGGCTGCGAGATTCAAGAGCCTTCAGCAAAGGAACACGGGGAAACATCGCCTTGGAAGCCGTGGCTACCTCGGTAAAAGGCCCATATGGGATAAGGAGGACGCGGAACGTGAAGCCGCGGGTCTCCCAGACCCCTTCGCGAAGTTCACCAACCCCTTGGAGTGTAACTTCATCAGGGCCCGCTACAAGTGGGACAAGGAGAAAATGGTTTTTTACACAGACCAGATCACGAGGAAATTGATTAGACTACTGGAGAAGCATCACCAGCTTGTAGCCCAAAGCCCTACTTCTCCGATGAGGCCCAAGTGGGACACCCCTCTCAACCGGGCCTAGAACGAACTTAAGGGACTCCCTTTGGGCCAGCAGCCGCAATATGCTCGTGTGCATGGCGCTGGAGACGGCGCCACGTGGAAGGTGTTTTACAACGAGGGTCCGGAGGCCAAGAAGCAGAAAAAGAAGTTTAGTCAGGCGGACATCAACGCGAAGGTGAAGCTTGCGGTCGAGAAAAAAGCAGCTGAGGACGTGGAAAAACAGTCGAGGAGAAAAAATGAGTTGCTTACAGCGAGCGGTCAATGTAGTTATAATCGCTGCGAAATATTCGCTACTAACTTGGTTCCAACTATCATCAACTAGGCGAAGGAAAATCCGGACAAGGCGGTACATGATTTCCCGATGCCCGTTTAAATCGGGAGCAACTCCATGAACAACAACAACGCCGCACCATCACTTGCTCATGCAACCGGGCCTCCACTCGCGGTCGCTCCCGCTCATAGCAGCCCGTCCTCAGTCTCTGGCGCGCTAGGTGGGCCTTCGTCTTTGGCTGAGCTCGACGCCGTCACGGTAATTACATGTCGCACCAACATATATATATAGAATATTCCATTTTCATTGCCTTTCGGATTTTTACGCCACAGGCATATGTGTTTGCAGGGCGAAGAAACCCCGTGCACCATACTCTACTTGATAAAAGGCCAGAAAGTCGACGTGGGAAAGGGGATGATATTGAACCCCTTGAAACCCACGTTCCACAACCAGCCGATCCCCGCTGGGCACTTCAAGGTTAGCTTGTCCAGTGTGAAATCGGGGCACGAGGCGTTGCCTCCTCCAGTACAGCATGTGGGAGAGGACGACGAGACCCCGCCACAGATTGGAAGCTACAAGGTTGGGTGCTGCTATGGTCGAAGAATCTTATTCATCTGGAGCCGGCCGAGAGCACACCAATAACCACACATCAACAAGCATGTGCGGAGACCACCACCCCGCCTACGCAATTACCAGCTCTTGTAGTGCCGAGTGAGAGCGGTGGACGACGTGATGAAGGGGGTGCAATAGTACTGGCTGATGTAATCGGTCCTGTAGAACAGAGAATGGATGATGAGACGGAGGTCAGCCCTATGGGTTTCCTCAATACAAACGCGTATGACTGTGACATAGATATGATGAGTCAACCATATGACGAATCGGGCTATCAGCATGCTAATGAGGATATGGATGATATGCCCGGGTAGGAAGGTCGTTGGAAGGATTGCAAAAAGTCTCTCTTCATGAATTCCTCATAGGACACTCCTGAAGATGTCGCCTCAACACAGGCTCAACTAGCCGGGGGTCGTACAGTGCTTAGCCCGGGAACCCTGGGGCAGGGGTTAAGGAAGGGTCTGGAAGGTATGCCCAAGAAAAAGGAGAGGAAGAGATCGGGGAAGATAACTGCCTCCAGACAAGCCAGAGCACATAGCAGCCAGATGATGCATTCTAAAGAGCGTGTACCCGTGAAAGGTGCGGCCATGTTCCATCTCACAGGCGAGCCGATGCTACCACCGAAACCGCTGGAGGCACTATCAGGGGATCTCAGGAGACTGCACATGTTGGGGAACATAGCAGAAATTTAAAAAAAATTCTACGCATCACCAAGATCAATCTATGGAGTAATCTAGCAACGAGGGGAAGTGGAGTGCATCTACATACCCTTGTATATCGCTAAGCGAAAGCGTTCAAGTGAACGGGGTTGATGGAGTCGTACTCGTCGTGATCCAAATCACCGATGATCCTAGCACCGAACGGACGGCACCTCCGCGTTCAACACACATACGGTTAGGAGAGACATCTCCTCCTTCTTGATCCAGCAAGGGGAGGAGAGGTTGATGGAGATCCAGCAGCATGACGGCGTGGTGGTGGAAGTAGCGGGATCCCGGCAGGGCTTCGTCAAGCGCAAGCAGGAAGGAAGAGGTGTCACGGGAGGGAGGAAGGCGCCAGGGACTCAGGTGCGGCTGCGCTCCCTCCCCTCCACTATATATAGGGGCCTAGGGGGGCGCCGTCCCCTTGTAGATCCCATCTAGGGCGGGGGGCAGCGGCCCTAGGGGTGGCTTGGCCTCCAAGCCAAGTGGAGGCGCCCCCACCCCTTAGGGTTTCTAACCCTAGGCGCGTGGGAGGCCCAAGGGGGGCGCACCAGCCCACCAGGGGCTGGTTCCCACGCCCCCTTAGCCCATGGGTCCCTCCGGGATATGTGGCCCCACCCGGTGGACCCTCGGGACCCTTCCGATGGTCCCGGTACAATACCAATGACCCCCGAAATTTTCCCGGTGGCCGAAACTGGACTTCCTATATATAAATCTTTACCTCCGGACCATTCCGGAACTCCTCGTGGCATCCGGGATCTCATCCGGACTCCGAACAACTTTCAGGTTACCGCATACTATTATCTCTACAACCCTAGCGTCACCGAACCTCAAGTGTGTAGACCCTACGGGTTCGGGAACCATGCAGACATGACCGAGACAACTCTCCGGCCAATAACCAATAGCGGGATATGGATACCCATGTTGGCTCCCACATGTTCCACGATGATCCCATCGGATGAACCATGATGTCGAGGATTCAATCAATCCCGTATTCAATTCCCTTTGTCTACCGGTATAGTACTTGCCCGAGATTCGATCGTCAGTATCCCGATACCTTGTTCAATCTCGTTACCGGCGAGTCTCTTTACTTGTTCTGTAACACATCATCCCATGATCAACTCCTTGGTCACATTGTGCACATTATGATGATGTCCTACCGAGGCCCAGAGATACCTCTCCGTCACACGGAGTGACAAATCCAGTCTTGATTCGTACCAACCCAATGACACTTTCGGAGATACCGTAGTGCACCCTTATAGCCACCCGATTCGTTGTGACGTTTGGTACACCAAAGCACTCCTACGGTATCCGGGAGTTGCACAATCTCATGGTCTAAGGAAATGATACTTGACATTAGAAAAGCTTTAGCATACTGAACTACGATCTTTGTGCTAGGCTTAGGATTGGGTCTTGTCCATCACATCATTCTCCTAATGATGTGATCCCATTATCAACGACATACAATGTCCATGGTCAGGAAACCGTAACCATCTATTGATCAACGAGCTAGTCAACTAGAGGCTTACTAGGGACATGGTGTTGTCTATGTACCCACACATGTATCTGAGTTTCCTATCAATACAATTATAGCATGGATAACAAACGATTATCATGAACAGGGAAATATAATAATAATAATAACTAATTTATTATTGCCTCTAGAGCATATTTCCAACAGTCTCCCACTTGCACTAGAGTCAATAATCTAGTTCACATCGCCATGTGATTAACACTCACAGGTCACATCGCCATGTGACCAACATCCAAAGAGTTTACTAGTGTCAATAAACTAGTTCACATCATCTTGTGGTTAAGACTCAATGAGTTCTGGGGTTTGATCATGTTTTGCTTGTGAGAGAGGTTTTAGTCAATGGGTCTACAACATTCAGATCCGTATGTACTTCGCAAATCTCTAGGTCATATTGTAAATGCTGCTTCCACGCTCCACTTGGAGCTATTCCAAATGGTTGCTCCACTATACGTACCGGTTTGCTACTCAGAGTCATTCGGATAGGTGTTAAAGCTTGCATCGACGTAACCCTTTACGTCGAGCTCTTTATCACCTCCATAATCGAGAAACATGTCCTTATTACTCCAAGGACAATTTTGACCGCTGTCCAATGATCCATTCTGGATCACTCTTGTACCCCTGCGGACACATGGCAAGGCACATATCAGTCGGTACAAAGCATGACATCTTGTATAGAGCCTATGGCTAAAGCGGAGGGGCGACATTACGTCCTTTCTCTTTCTTCTGCCGTGGTCGAGCTTTAAGTCTTAACTTCATACCTTACAACTCGAGCAAGAACTCCTTCTTTGGTGATCCATCTTGAACACCTTCAAGATCATGTCAATGTATGTGCTCATTTGAATGTACCATTAAGCGTTTTTGATCTATCCTTATAGATCTTGATACTCAATGTTCAAGCAGCTTAATCCAGGTTTTCTATTGAAAACACTTTTCAAATAACCCTATATGCTTTCGAGAAACTCTACATCATTTCTGATCAACAATATGTCAACAACATATACTCATCAGAAATTCTATAGTGCTCCCACTCACTTCTTTGGAAATACAAGTTTCTCATAAACTTTGTACAAACCCAAAATCTTTGATCATCTCATCAAAGCGTACATTCCAACTCTGAGAAAAAAATGCTTACTCCAGTCCTTAGAAGGGTTGCTGGAGCTTTGCATACTTGTTAGCATCTTTCAGGATTGACAAAACCTTCTGGTTGTATCACATACAACCTTTCCTCAAGAAAATTGTCGAGGAAACAATGTTTTGACATCCTATCTGCAAGATTTCATAAATAATGCAGTAACTGTTAATCCAATTCCAATAGACTCTTAGCATCGCTACGAGTGAGAAAGTCTCACCGTAGTCAATTCCTTGAACTTGTCGGAAAACATCTTAACGACAAGTCGAGCTTTCTTAATGGTGATACTTACCATCATTGTCCATCTTCTTTTTAAAATCCATCTGTACCCAATAGCCTTACGAGCATCAAGTAGTTCTTCCAAAGTCTACACTTTGTTTTATACATGGGTCCTCTCTCGGATTTTATGGCCTCGAGCCATTTGTCAGAATCCGGGCCCACCATCGCTTCTCCATAGCTCGTAGGTTCATTTTTGTCTAGCAACATGACTTCCAAGACAGGATTACGTACCACTCTGAAGTAGTACGCATCCTTGTCGTCCTACGAGGTTTGGTAGTGACTTGATCTGAAGTTTCATGATCACTATCATCAGCTTCCATTTCAATTGGTGTAGGCGCCATAGGAACGACTTCCTGTGCCCTGCTACACACTAGTTAAAGTGATGGTTCAATAACCTCATCAAGTCTCCACCCTCCTCCCACTCAATTCTTTCGGGAGAAACTTTTCCTCGATAAAGGACCCAGTTCTAGAAACAATCCCTTTTGCTTCCGGATCTAAGACATGAGGTATACCCAACTGTTTTGGGTGTCCTATGAAGATGCATTTATCCGCTTTGTGTTCGAGCTTATCAACCTGAACCTTTTTCACATAAGCGTCGCAGCCCCAAACATTTAAGAAATGACAGCTTAGGTTTCTCTAAACCATAGTTCATACGGTGTCATCTCAACGGAATTACGTGGTGCCCTATTTAAAGTGAATGTGGTTGTCTCTAATGCCTAACCCATAAACGATAGTGGTAATTCGATAAGAGACATCATGGCATGCACCATATCCAATAGGGTGCAGTTATGACGTTCGGACACACCATCACACTATGGTGTTCTAGGCGGTATTGGTTGTGAAACAATTTCCACAATGTCTTAATTGTATGCCAAACTCGTAACTCAGATACTCATCTCTATGATCATATCATAGACATTTTTTATCCTCCTGTCAGGATGATCTCCAACTTCACTCTGAAATTACTTGAACCTTTCAATAATTCAGATTTGTGTTTCATCAAGTAAATATACTCAGTATCTACTCAAATCATCTGTGAAGTAAGAACATAACGATATCCACTGCGTGCCTCAGCACTCATTGGACTGCACACATCAAAATGTATTACTTCCAACAAGTTGCTTTCTTGTTCCATCTTACTGAAACCGAGGCTTTTCAGCCATCTTGCCCATGTGGTATGATTTGCATGTCTCAAGTGATTCAAAATCAAGTGAGTCCAAACGGTCCATCTGCATGGAGTTTCTTCATGCGCATATACCAATAGACATGGTTCACATGTCTCAATCTTTTCAAAAACGAGTGAGTCCAAAGATCCATCAACATGGAGCTTCTTCATGCGTTTTATACCAATGTGACTCAAATTTCAGTGCCACAAGTATGTGGTACTATCATTACTATCTTATATCTTTTGGCATGAACATGTGCATCACTACGATCGAGATTCAATAAACCATTCATTTTAGGTGCAAGACCGTTGAAGGTATTATTCAAATAAATAGAGTAACCATTATTCTCCTTAAATGAATAACCGTATTGCGATAAACATAATCCAATTATGTTTATGCTCAACGCATACACCAAATAACAAATTATTCAGGTTTAACACCAATCTCGATGGTAGAGGGAGCATGCGATGCTTGATCACATCAACCTTGGAAACACTTCCAACACATATCGTCATCTCACCTTTAGCTAGTCTCGGTTTATTCTGTAGCCTTTTATTTCGAGTTACTAACACTTAGCAACCGAACCGATATCCAATACCCTGCTGCTACTAGGAGTACTAGTAAAGTACACATTTAATATAATGTATGTCCAATACATACTTCTGTCAACCTTGCCATCCTTCTCATCTACCAAGTATCTAGGGTGGTTCTGCTTCAGCGACCGTTCCTCTTATTACAGAAGCACTTAGTCTCGGGTTTGGGTTCAACCCTGGGTTTCTTCACTAGAGCAGCAACTGATTTGTCGTCTCATGAAGTATCCCTTCTTGCCCTTGCCCTTCTTGAAACTAGTGGTTTTACTAACCATCAACAATTGATGCTCCTACTCGATTTCTACTTTCGCGGTGTCAAACATAACGAATTGCTCAAGGATCATCATATCTATCCATCATCATATCTATCCTTGATATGTTATAGTTCATCACGAAGCTCTAGTAGCTTGGTGGAAATGACTTTGGAGAAACATCACTATCTCATCTGGAAGATTAACTCCCACTCGATTCAAGTGATTGTTGTACTTAGACAATCTGAGCACAAGCTCAACGATTGAGCTTTTCTCCCTTAGTTTGCAGGCTAAGAAACTCGTCGGAGGTCTTATACCTCTTGACGTGGGCACGAGCCTGAAATCCCAATTTCAGCCCTCGAAACATCTCATATGTTCCGCGATGTTTCGAAGTCGTCTTCGGTGCCTCAACTCTAGACCGTTTAACATTACTGAACTATCACGTAGTTATCAAAACGTGTATTTCAGATGTTCGCAACATCCACAGACGATGTTCGAGGTTCAGCACACCGAGCGGTGCATTAAGGACATAAGTCTTCTACGAAGCAACGAGGACAATCCTGAGTTTACGGACCTAGTCCGCATAATTGCTACTATCAACTTTCAACTAAATTTTCTCTAGGAACATATCTAAAATAGTAGAACTAAAGCGCGGGCTACGACATAATTTGCAAAAACCTTTTGACTATGTTCAGGATAATTAAGTTCATCTCATGAACTCCCACTCAGATAGACATCCCTCTAGTCATCTAAGTGAGTACATGATCCGAGTCAACTAGGTCGTGTCCGATCATCACGTGATACGGACTAGTCATCATCGGTGAACATCTTCATGTTGATTGTATCTACCATACGACTCATGCTCGACCTTTCAGTCTCTTGTGTTTCGAGGCCATGTCTGTACATGCTAGGCTCGTCAAGTCAACCTAAGTGTTTCGCGTGTGTAAATCTGGCTTACACCCGTTGTATGTGAACATTAGAATCTATCACACCCTATCATCACGTGGTGCTTGGAAACAACAAACTTCCGCAACGGTGCACAGTTAGGAGGGAACACTTTCTTGAAATTATTATGAGGGATCATCTTATTTACTACCGTCATTCTGAGCAAATAAGATGCATAAACATGATAAACATCACATGCAATCAAATAGTGACATGATATGGCCAATATCATTTTGCTCCTTTTGATCTCCATCTTCGGGGCTCCATGATCATCATCGTCACCGGCATGACACCATGATCTCCATCATCATGATCTCCATCATCGTGTCTCCATGAAGTTGTCTCGCCAACTATTACTTCTACTACTATGGCTAACGGTTTAGCAATAAAGTAAAGTAATTACATGGCGTTGTTCAATGACATGCAGGTCATACAATAAATTAAGACAACTCCTATGGCTCCTGTCGGTTGTCATACTCATCGACATGCAAGTCGTGATTCCTATTACAAGAACATGGTCAATCTCATACATCACATATGATTCATCACATTCTTTTGGCCATATCACATCACATAGCATACCCTGCAAAAACAAGTTAGACGTCCTCTAATTGTTGTTTGCATGTTTTACGAGGCTGCTATGGTTTTCTAGCAAGAACGTTTCTTACATACGCAAAAACCACAACGTGATATGTCAATTGCTATTTACCCTTCATAAGGACCCTTTTCATTGAATCGGATCCGACTAAAGTGGGAGAGACTGGCACCCGCTAGCCACCTTATGCAACAAGTGCATGTCAGTCGGTGGAACCTGTCTCACGTAAGCGTACGTGTAAGGTCGGTCTGGGCCGCTTCATCCCACGATGCCGCCGAATCAAGATAAGACTAGTAAAGGCAAGTAAATTGACAATATCGACGCCCACAACTGCTTTGTGTTCTACTCGCGCATAGAAACTACGCATAGACCTAGCTCATGATGCCACTGTTGGGGAACGTAGTAGAAATTTCAAAACTTTCTACGCATCACCAAGATCAATTTATGGAGTAATCTAGCAACAAGGGGAAGGGGAGTGCATCTACATACCCTTGTAGATCGCTAAGCGGAAGCGTTCAAGTGAACGGGGTTGATGGAGTCGTACTCGTCGTAATCCAAATCACCGATGATCCTAGCACCGAGCAGACGGCACCTCGCGTTCAACACACATACGGTTGGGAGACATCTCCTCCTTCTTGATCCAGCAAGAGGAGGAGAGGTTGATGGAGATCGGCAGACTGACGGCGTGGTGGTGGAAATGGCGGATCCCAAGGGGCTTCGCCAAGCGCAAGCGGGGAGGAAGAGGTGTCACGGGAGGGAGGGAGGTGCCAGGGACTCAGGTGCGGCTGCCCTCTCTCCCCTCCACTATATATAGGGGCCTAGGAGGGGTGTCGGCCCCTTGTAGATCCCATCTAGGGCGGGGGGCGGCGGCCCTAGGGGTGGCTTGGCCTCCAAGCCAAGTGGAGGCGCCCCCACCCCTTAGGGTTTCTAACCCTAGGCGCATGGGAGGCCCAAGGGGGGTGCACCAGCCCACCAGGGGCTGGTTCCCATGCCCCCTTAGCCCATGGGTCCCTCCGGGATAGGTGGCCCCACCAGATGGACCCCCGGGACCCTTTCGGTGGTCCCGGTACAATACCGATGACCCCCAAAACTTTCCCGGTGGCCGAAACTGGACTTCCTATATATAAATACTTACCTCCGGACCATTCCGAAACACCTCATGACATCTGGGATCTCATCCGGGACTCCGAACAACTTTCGGGTTACCGCATACTATTATCTCTACAACCCTAGCGTCACCGAACCTTAAGTGTGTAGACCCTACGGGTTCGGGATGAAGGAAATATGCCCTAGAGGCAATAATAAAGTTATTATTTATTTCCTTATTTCATGATAAATGTTTATCATTCATGCTAGAATTGTATTAACCGGAAACATGATACATGTGTGAATGCATAGACAAACTAGATGTCACTAGTATGCCTCTACTAGACTAGCTTGTTAATCAAAGATGGTTATGTTTCCCACCATGAACAAAGAGTTGTTATTTGATTAACAAGGTCACATCATTAGCGAGAATGATCGATTGACATGACCCATTCCCTTAGCTTAGCACACGATCGTTTAGTAAGTTGCTCTGCTTTTATCCATGACTTATACATGTTCCTGTAACTATGAGATTATGCAACTCCGTTTACGGAGGAACACTTTGGTGCTACCAAACGTCACAACGAATCGGGTGATTATAAAGGAGTACTACAGGTGTCTCCAAAGGCGATGTTGGGTTGGCGTATTTCGAGATTAGGTTTTGTCACTCCGATTGTCGGAGAGGTATCTCTGGGCCCTCTCGGTAATGCACATCACTGAAGCCTTGCAAGCATTACAACTAATGAGTTAGGTGTGAGATGATGTATTATGGAGCGAGTAAAGAGACTTGCCGGTAACGAGATTGAACTAGGTATTGGATACCGACGATCGAATCTCGGGCAAGTAACATACCGATGACAAAGGGAACAACATATGTTGTTATGCGGTCTCGACCGATAAAGATCTTCGTAGAATATGTAGGAACCAATATGGGCATCCAGGTCCGCTATTGGTTATTGACCGTGAATAGTTCTAAGTCATGTCTACATTGTTCTCGAACCGTAGGGTCCGCACGCTTAAGGTTTCGATGGCGGTTATTATGAGTTTATGTATTTTGATGTACCGAAGAAGTTCGAGTCCGGATGTGATCACGGACATGACGAGGAGTCTCGCAATGGTCGAGACATAAAGATTGATATATTGGAAGCCTATGTTTGGAGTTGAATGGTTCCGACGAAAACGGAATTTATCGGAAACCGGAGGTTACTGAACCCCGGGAGGTAAATGGGCCTCTGTGGGCCTCGAGGGAGAAGAGGAGGGCCGGCCAGGAGGTGGCAGCGCCTCCCCCCCAGTCCGAATAGGACAAGGAAGGGGCGCGCCTCTCCTCTTCCCCTCCCCCAAACCTAATCCAACTAGGAAAGGGGAGTCCTACTCCCGGTAGGAGTAGGACTCCTCCCGCCCTAGCTAGGCAGGCCGGCCTCCCCCTCCCTCCTTTATATCACGGGGCAGGGGCACCTTGGAACACACAAGTTTTGATCTTTAGATCGTTCCTTAGCCGTGTCGGTGCCCCCTCCACCATATTCCACCTCGGTTATACTGTCATGAAGCTTAGGCGAAGCCCTGCGCGTGAAACATCAAGATCGTCCTGCCACGTCGTCTTGTGACGAACTCTCCTCGACACTCGACTGGATCGAGTCGAGGGCGTCATCGAGCTGTCGTGTGTCAAGAACTTCGGGCGCCGAGTAACGGCGCCGGATCGGTCGGATCGCGAGGAGAACGTCGACTACTTCCTCTACGTTGTGATCGCTTCGCTTGGGTCTACAAGGGTATGTAGACAACACTCTCCCCTCTCGTTGCTATACATCACCATGATCTTGCGTGTGCGTGGGAAAATTTTTGAAATTACTCGTTCCCCAACAAAGGGCATCCGAGCCTAGGTTTTTCTATGGTTTGATGTTTTGCACGAGTAGAACACAAGTGAGTTGTGGGCGATACAAGTCATACTACCTACCAGCATGTCATACTTTGGTTCAGCGGTATTGTGAGATGAAGCGGCCCGACCGACATTACGCGTGCGCTTACGCGAGACTGGTTTCACCGCCACGAGCACTCGTTGCTTAAAGGTGACTGGTGGGTGCTGTCTCTCTCACTTTAGTTGAACCGAGTGTGGCTACGCCGGTCCTTGAGAAGGTTAAAACGAGTCTATTTGACAAAGTATCGTTGTGGTTTTGATGCGTGGGTGAGATCGGATCTTGCTTAAGCCCGTAGCAGCCACGTAAAATTTGCAACAACAAAGTAGAGGACGTCTAACTTGTTTTTGCAGGGCATGTTGTGATGTGATATGGTCAAGACGTGATGCTATATTTTATTGTATGAGATGATCATGTTTTGTAACCGTAGTTATCGGCAATCGGCGGGAGCCATATGGTTGTCGCTTTATTGTATGCAATGCAATCGCTTACGTAATGCTTTACTTTATCACTAAGCGGTAGAGATAGTCGTAGAAGCATAAATTTGGCGAGACGACAACGATGCTACGATGGAGATCAAGGTGTCGCGCCGGTGGCGATGGTGATCATGGAGGTGCTGCAAGATGGGGATCGTGAAGCACAAGATGATGATGACCATATCATATCACTTATATTGATTTGCATGTGATGTTTATCTTTTATGCATCTTATCTTGCTTTGATTGACGGTAGCATTATAAGATGATCTCTCACTAAATTATCAAGAAGTGTTCTCCCGGTATGCACCGTTGCCAAAGTTAAATCGTGCCTGACACCACGTGATGATCGGGTGTGATAAGCTCTCGTCCATCTACAACGGGTGCAAGCCAGTTTTTGCACCGCAGAATACTCGGGTTATACTTGACGAGCCTAGCATATGCAGATATGGCCTCGGAACACGGAGACCGAAAGGTCGGCGTGAATCATATAGTAGATATGATCAACATAAGATGTTCACCATTGAAAACTACTCCATTTCACGTGATGATCGGTTATGGTTTAGTTGATTTGGATCACGTGATCACTTAGATGACTAGAGAGATGTCTTTCTAAGTGGGAGTTCTTAAGTAATATGATTAATTGAACATAAATTTATCATGAACTTAGTACCTGATAGTATCTTGCTTGTTTATGTTTGATGGCTCGTGCTGTTGTTCCGTTGAATTTTAATGCGTTCCTTGAGAAAGCAAAGTTGAAAGATGATGGTAGCAATTACACGGATCGGGTCCGTAACTCGAGGATTATCCTCATTGTCTGCCTGTAAGAGTTACGTCTGGATGCACCACTAGGTGCGAACTCTTGCTAATGCAACCTGCAGATGTTATGAGCGTCTGGCGAGCAAAGCTGATGACTACTCTATAGTTCGATGTGCCATGCTTTACGGCTTAGAACCGGGACTTCAACAACGTTTTGAGCGTCATGGAGCATATGAGATGTTCCAGAGTTGAAGTTAATATTCCAACAGAATGCCCGGATTGAGAGATATGAAGTCTCCAATAAGTTCTATAGCTGCAAGATGGAGGAGAATAGTTACATTAGTGAGCATATACTCGTAATGTCCGGGTACTACAATCACTTGACACAATTGGGAGTTAATCTTCCGGATGATTGTGTCATTGATGTAATTCTTCAATCACGCCACCAAGCTACAAAGGCTTCGTGATGAACTATAATATGCAAGGGTTAGTAAAAACTATACAGAGCTCTTCGCAATGCTAAAGGCTGCGGAGGTAGAAATCAGAAGGAGCATCAAGTGTTGATGGTCAATAAGACCACTAGTTTCAAGAAGAAAGGCAAAGGGAAGAAGAAGGAACTTCAAGAAGAACAGCAAGCAAGTTGTCGCTCGGGAGAAGAAACCCAAGTCTGGCCCTAAACCTGAAATCGAGTGCTTCTACCGCAAGCGGTCGTCACCGAAGCGGAACTGCCCCAAGTATTTGGCGGATAAGAAGGATGGCAAGGTGAACAAAGGTATATGTGATATACATGTTATTGATGTGTACCTTACTAGAGCTCGCAGAGCACTGGTATTTGATCTTGGTTACATTGCTAATATTTGCAACTCGAAGCAGGGACTACGGATTAGCGAACACTAGCAAAGGACGAGGTGACGATGCGCGTGGGAAATGGTTCCAAAGTCGATGTGATCGCGGTCGGCACGCTACCTCTACATCTACCTTCGGATTAGTTTTAGACCTAAATAATTGTTATTTGGTGCTGCGTTGAGCATGAACATTATATCTGGATCTTGTTTGATGCGAGGCGGTTATTCATTTAAATCGAGAATAATGGTTGTTCTATTTATATGAGTAATATCTTTTATGGTCATGCACCCTTGAGGAGTGGTCTATTTCGATGAATCTCGATAGTAGTGATACACATATTCATAATGTTGAAACTAAAAGATGCAGAGTTGATAATGATAGTGCAACTTATTTGTGGCACTTGCCGTTTAGGTCATATCGGTGTAAAGCGCATGAAGAAACTCCATCTTGATGGACTTTTGGAGTCACTTGATTATGAATCACTTGGCACTTGCGAACCGTGCCTCATGGGCAAGATGACTAGAACACCGTTCTCGGTACCATGGAGAGAGCAACAGATTTGTTGGAAATCATACATCTGTATGTATGTGGTCCGATGAATGTTGAGGCTCGTGGCGGATATCGTTATTTTCTCACCTTCACAGATGACTTAAGCGAGATATGGGTATATCTACTTAATGAAACATAAGTCTGAAACGTTTGAAAAGTTCAAAGAATTTGAGTGAAGTTGAAAATCATCGTAACAAGAAAATTAAATTTCTACGATCGATCGTGGAGGTGAATATTTGAGTTCTGAGTTTGGTCTACATTTGAAACAATGCGGAATAGTTTAGCAACTCACGCCACCCGAACACCACAACAGTAATGGTGTGTCCGAGCGTCAGAATCGTACTTTCTTGGATATGGTGCGATCTATGATGTCTCTTACAGATTTACCGCTATCGTTTTGGGGTTATGCTCTAGAGACGGCCGCATTCACACTGAATAGAACACCGTCGAAATCCGTTGAGACGACACCTTATGAACTGTGGTTTGGCAAGAAACCAAAGTTGTCGTTTCTTAAAGTTTGGGGATGCGATGCTTATGTGAAAAAGCTTCAACCCGATAAGCTCGAACCCAAATCGAGAAATGTGTCTTCATAGGATACCCAAAGGAGACAGTTGGGTACACCTTCTATCACAGATCCGAAGGCAAGACATTCGTTGCTAAGAATGGATCCTCTCTAGAGAAGGAGTTTCTCTCGAAAGAAGTGAGTGGGAGGAAAGTGGAACTTGATGAGGTAATAGTACCTTCTCCCTTACTTGAAAGTAGTTAAATCGCAGAAACCGGTTTACGAGACATCTACACCAAGTAGTGAGGAAGTTAATGATGTTGATCATGAAACTTGAGATCAAGTTACTACAGAACCTCGTAGATCAACGAGAATAAGATCCGCACTGAGTGGTACGGTAATCCTGTTCGGAAATCATGCTACTAGATCATGGTGAACCTCGAACTATGAAGAAGCGATGGTGAGCCCAGATTCCATAAAATGGCTTGAGGCCATGAAATCGAGATGGGATCCATGTATGAAAACAAATTATGGACTTTGGTTGACTTGCCGAGGGTAGACAAGCAATAGAAAACAAGTGGATCTTCAAGAAGAAGACCGACGCCGACGGTAATATTCTTGTCTATAAAGCTCGACTTGTCGCAAAAGGTTTTCGACAAGTTCAAGGGATTGACTACGATGAGACCTTCTCACCAGTGCGATGCTTAAGTCCGTCCGAATCATGTTAGCAATTGCCGCATTTTATGATTATGAAATTTGGCAAATGGATGTAAAGACTGCATTCTGAATGGATTTACGGAAGAAGAGTTGTATATGATGCAACCGAAGGTTTTATCGATCCAAAGGAGCTAACAAAGTGTGCAAGCTCCAGCGATCCATCTATGGACTGGTGCAAGCATCTCGAGTTGGAATAAGCGCTTTGATAGTGTGATCAAAGCATTTGGGTTTATCTGAGACTTTTGGAGAAGCTTTGTATTTACAAGAAAGTGAGTGGGAGCTCAGTAGCATTTACGATATTATATGTGGATGACATATTGCTAATCGGAAATGATATAGAATTCTGGATAGCATAAAGGGATACTTGAATAAGAGTTTTTCAATGAAAGACCTCGGTGAAGCTGCTTACATATTGGGCATTAAGATCTATAGAGATAGATCAAGGCGCTTAATTGGACTTTCACAAAGCACATACCTTGACAAAATTTTGAAGAAGTTCAAAATGGATCAAGCAAAGAAAGGGTTCTTGCACGTGTTACAAGGTGTGAAGTTGAGTCGGACTCAATGCCCGACCACTGCGGAAGATAGAGAGAAATGAAAGATGTTCCTATGCTTCAGCCATAGGCTCTATCATGTATGCAATGCTGTGTACCAGACTGATGTGTGCCTTGCTATAAGCCTAGCAGGAGGTACCAAAGTAATCCAGAGTGGATCATCGGACAGCGGTCAAGAACATCTGAAATACGAAAAGGACTAAGGATATGTTTCTCGTATATGGAGGTGACAAAGAGCTCATCGTGGCAGTTACGTTGATGCAAGCTTTGACATCGATCCGACGATTCTAAATCGCAGACCGGATCGTATTTACACTAAGCGGAGGAGCTGTCGGTTGGTGCAGTTCTAAACAAAGCGTCGTGGCGGGATCTACATGTGAAGCGGAATACATAGCAGCTTCGAAGCAGCTAATGAAGGAGTCGGATGAAGGAGTTCATATCCGATCTAGGTGTCATACCTAGTGCATCGGGCCAATGAAAATCTTCGTGACAATCTTGGAGCAATTGCCTTAGCAAAGGAATCCAGATTTCACAAGAGGACCAAACACATCAAGAGACGCTTCAATTCCATCCGGGACTTAGTCGGTGGGAGACATAGAGATTTGCAAGATACATACGGATCTGAATGTTGCGAACCGTTGACTAAGCCTCTTCCACGAGCAAAACATGATCAGCACCAAGACTCCATGGGTGTTAGAATCATTACTATGTAATCTAGATTATTGACTCTAGTGCAAGTGGGAGATGAAGGAAATATGCCCTAGAGGCAATAATAAAGTTATTATTTATTTCCTTATTTCATGATAAATGTTTATCATTCATGCTAGAATTGTATTAACCGGAAACATGATACATGTGTGAATGCATAGACAAACTAGATGTCACTAGTACGCCTCTACTAGACTAGCTTGTTAATCAAAGATGGTTATGTTTCCGACCATGAACAAAGAGTTGTTATTTGATTAACAAGGTCACATCATTAGCGAATGATCGATTGACATGACCCATTCCTTAGCTTAGCACACGATCGTTTAGTAAGTTGCTACCGCTTTTATCCATGACTTATACATGTTCCTGTAACTATGAGATTATGCAACTCCGTTTACGGAGGAACACTTTGGGTGCTACCAAACGTCACAACGTGGCGGGTGATTATAAAGGAGTACTACAGTGTCTCCAAAGGCGATGTTGGGTTGGCGTATTTGAGATTAGGTTTTGTCACTCCGATTGTCGGAGAGGTATCTCTGGGCCCTCTCGGTAATGCACATCATGAAGCCTTGCAAGCACTACAACTAATGAGTTAGTTGTGAGATGATGTATTACGGAACGAGTAAAGAGACTTGCCGTAACGAGATTGAACTAGGTATTGGATACCGACGATCGAATCTCGGGCAAGTAACATACCGATGACAAAGGGAACAACGTATGTTGTTATGCGGTCTCGACCGATAAAGATCTTCGTAGAATATGTAGGAACCAATATGGGCATCCAGGTCCCGCTATTGGTTATTGACCGTGAATAGTTCTAGGTCATGTCTACATTGTTCTCGAACCGTAGGGTCCGCACGCTTAAGGTTTCGATGATGCTTATTATGAGTTTATGTATTTTGATGTACCAAGAAGTTCGAGTCCGGATGTGATCACGGACATGACGAGGAGTCTCGGAATGGTCGAGACATAAAGATTGATATATTGGAAGCCTATGTTTGGAGTTCGAATGGTTCCGGACAAAAACAAATTTACTCGAAAACCGGAGGTTACGGAACCCCGGGAGGTAAATGGGCCTCTGTGGGCCTCGAGGGAGAAGAGGAGGGCGGCCAGGGAGGTGGCCGCCCCCTCCCCCAGTCCGAATAGGACAAGGAAGGGGCGCGCCTCTCTCTCTTCCTCCCCCAACCTAATCCAACTAGGAAGGGGGAGTCCTACTCCCGTGAGGAGTAGGACTCCTCCGCAGCCTCTAGCTAGGCCGGCCGGCCTCCCCCTCCCTCCTTTATATACGGGGCAGGGAGGCACCTTGGAACACACAAGTTTGATCTTTAGATCGTTCCTTAGCCGTGTCGGTGCCCCTCCACCATATTCCACCTCGGTTATACCGTCGCGAAGCTTAAGCGAAGCCTGCGTCGGTGAAACATCAAGATCGTCACCACGCCGTCGTCTTGTGGAACTCTCCTCGACACTCAGCTGGATCGGAGTCGAGGGACGTCATCGAGCTGTATGTGTGTCAAGAACTGGGCGCCGAGTGCGGCGCCGGATCGGTCGGATCGCGAGGAGAACGTCGACTACTTCCTCTACATTGTGATCGCTTCGCTTGGGTCTACAAGGGTATGTAGACAACACTCTCCCTCTCGTTGCTATACATCACCATGATCTTGCGTGTGCGTGGAAATTTTTTGAAATTACTCGTTCCCAACAACCGGAACCCCGGAGGTAAATGGGCCTCTGTGGGCCTCGAGGGAGAAGAGGAGGGGCCGCCAGAGGTGGCACGCCCCCCCCCCCCCGAATAGGACAAGGAAGGGGCGCGCCTCTCCTCTTCCCCTCCCCAAACCTAATCCAACTAGGAAAGGGGGAGTCCTACTCCGGTAGGAGTAGGACTCCTCCCTGCCGCCTAGCTAGGCCGGCCGGCCTCCCCCTCCCTCCTTTATATCTGAGGCAGGGGCACCTTGGAACACACAAGTTTTGATCTTTAGATCGTTCCTTAGCCGTGTCGGTGCCCCCTCCACCATATTCCACCTCGCTTATACTGTCGCGAAGCTTAGGCGAAGCCTGCGCCCGGTGAAACATCAAGATCGTCACCACGCCGTCGTCTTGTGGAACTCTCCCTCGACACTCGGCTGGATCGAGTACGAGGGACGTCATCGAGCTGTCGTGTGTCAAGAACTTCGGGCGCCGAGTAACGGCGCCGGGATCGGTCGGATCGCGAGGAGAACGTCGACTACTTCCTCTACGTTGTGATCGCTTCGCCGGGTCTACAAGGGTATGTAGACAACACTCTCCCTCTCGTTGCTATACATCACCATGATCTTGCGTGTGCGTAGGAATTTTTTTGAAATTACTACGTTCCCCAACACGGGAACCATGCAGACATGACCGAGACAACTCTCCGGCCAATAACCAACAGCGGGATCTGGATACCTATGTTGGCTCCCACATGTTCCACGATGATCTCATCGGATGAACCACGATGTCGAGGATTCAATCAATCCCGTATTCAATTCCCTTTGTCTACCGGTATAGTACTTGCCCGAGATTCGATCGTCGGTATCCCGATACCTTGTTCAATCTCGCTACGGCAAGTCTCTTTACTCATTCCGTAACACATCATCCGTGATCAACTCCTTGGTCACATTGTGCACATTATGATGATGTCCTACCGAGTGGGCCCAGAGATACCTCTCCGTCACACGGAGTGACAAATCCCATCTTGATTCGTACAACCCAATGACACTTTCGGAGATACCCGTAGTGCACCTTTATAGCCACCCGATTCGTTGTGACGTTTGGTACACCCAAAGCACTCCTACGGTATCTGGGAGTTGCACAATCTCATGGTCTAAGGAAATGATACTTGACATTAGAAAAGCTTTAGCATACGAACTACACGATCTTTGTGCTAGGCTTAGGATTGGGTCTTGTCCATCACATCATTCTCCTATTGATGTGATCCCGTTATCAACGACATCCAATGTCCATGGTCAGGAAACCGAAACCATCTATTGATCAACGAGCTAGTCAACTAGAGACTTGCTAGGGACATGGTGTTGTCTATGTACCCACACATGTATCTGAGTTTCCTATCAATACAATTATAGCATGGATAACAAACGATTATCATGAACAAGGAAATATAATAATAATAATAATAACTAATTTATTATTGCCTCTAGAGCATATTTCCAACAGCACAACCATGTGTTGTCGACTGAGAAAAGCCTACTAGCCTCAAAGGATCCAGGATATTCGACATACGCGGTGCGTGTGCCTGAGGGGAAGTGCTACGTCGAGACACGGCCCACGGAGGTGTTGTTCCTGCGGTTTGACCATATCTTTGAGATGTTTCTGACAAGGCGGCTCGATTTTACAATCGTCCGCCTTTTTGCGCTACATATGAGCTCCGTCATGAAGAGTGAAGAAGTCTCACAAATCTGTGTGGCAGATCCGTACTACATGCACGAGTCTTTCTTGAGTCTCGGCGACTTTGAGCATGAAACTGCTAGGGAGTACCTCCAAAACTTCATGGTACAGAATAAGGACCGGGAAATTGTCCTTGTGCCTTATCATCCAAAGTAAGTCAGTTTCAGACAACCCTTTAGTACATTTCAATCATTCCTTCTCTCTCATATGGGGAATAATTTGAGGTGTCTTTTCCCCACAAAGAACAGGCGCCCGTCCTTATCGTTCTTTACCCACAAGTCTCCCACGCCGTATTTTGACCCTTCTAGAGACTACGAGAAAAAGACTACACCCACATAATGAATATTCTAGATGATGCTCTCCAAGGCTTCAAAGATTAGCAAGGGCCACATGCGGTCAGAAACAAAGGAACAAGAAGATGGGTTTTGCGCATAAAACTAACTTCTCCTGCATCCATGTCCCAAAACCAAGCAAGAAGGATGGATTCTACATCGCCCATCTCATGATTCAGTTCAACACGGATCACCAAAAGCATCACATGACAAGCAGAAATGATGATCATATCCACAAGTGGCTAGAATCTCATGGAGAAGCGGATTATAAACTTAGAGATGACTTCTTTAGCATCCAAAGGGACATTGCGACGATCATCATGAAAGAAGTCGTCGATGAGAAGGGGATGTTCCACCACGACCCTATATCGTGAGCGGACGTCCGAACTCGCATAGGCATGCAACGTCTAGACCTCACGCCGTTCAAGAAGCTAGGGTCCATCCTCGATGATATGGAAGGATGGAACTTCTAGTGATTTATGATGCCGATGATGATGATATGTGTCGGTTGAACTTGTATACTTTTTGTAGCGATGAAACTTTGTGATGTCCACGGTCCTTGCCGAACTTGCGTAATGCTACTTTGTTAGTTTGCGTACGATGACCTGCGTACCTCTAGTTAATTAGTTTGCGTACTGTATGTTGCATCTAGTTGCTAACCCTTACTTTTTCGTGTTGCTCTAGTATATTTTGTTGCATATGATTGTATATCCTCTTGATGAACATGCATCTCTAACAGGTACCTAGTTTCTTGATGGCGAGATGGAAGTGCTATGTCGTGTACAAAGGGAAGGTTCCGGGGGTGTACAACGAGTGGCCTGAGTGTCAGGCGCAAGTGAATGGGTTCTCGGGCGCCATCCATAAAGGCTTCAAAAGCAGACAAGAAGGAGAAGCTAGTTACTTGAGGTTCACGCTAGTGCGAGAGAGGACTCGTAACCGCCGCCTCATGTACTGCATAGTTCCGCTCTCACTCATAGTGATAGCTCTTCTCGGGTATACCTTTATTTAGATGGATGACGTTGTAGTTGCAAGTATTCGAGACTTGCATGTATTGCTATTTTCGAGATGATGACAAGATACCCCTTTGTGTTGGATGATAATTATGATGAGACTATTTGTATGTATATGCTATGATTACATTTGTGGTCTCGCAGACATTTGTATGTGTATCATGATGACATTTGTATGTGTATCATGATGACATTTGTATGTGCTAAAGATTCTTCTATAAAGCCTGTTCAAATACAAAACAAATACGCAGAAGAAAAAATATTAAAATTAGCAGTAGCGAGTGGAGAAAAGTTAGCAGCAGCGCGGTAGTATCAGTAGTGCGCACAAGGGAAGCGTGCTATAGCTATTAGCAGTAGCGAGCTCCACCGAAGAACGCTGCTGCTACACTTGTATATCAGTAGCGCGGGCGCGCACGCGCTGCTGCTACGGGTTAGCTGTAGCGCCGCCTCCCGCGCTACTGATATACCTAAAACACGCGCTGCTGCTAGGCTTTTCCCTAGTAGTGACGTATGACGCGTAGTGATAAGCATCTCACGGTAATCAGCACTAACTGGTCTAAATTTGGTCTGTCAGTGATGTGGTCTTCTTCCACCTCGGTTCGCTTAACTAGTCTGTGATATGTATTCATCACTGAGCAACAAGTTAGTGGTCGGTCATTGGTGTCTGTACAACATTTATTCAACCTCCTCCCCGTGTTGATCAACGAGAATGTGAAACAAAGACGCACTCACGCATCATCGATTATCAGTGTATGTGTGGGTTCTGAATTAGCATCATTGAACCAGCGACGACTCCCACGCCTCGACGATGCCCGTTCAACTATTGGCGACGATTCCGACACTGGTCTCTGGTTGTTTATACAGAGCAATGCAACTTTCTCCACACCTCACTGGCATTGTTGATGTCTTGTAAGTGCATAGGGTTTTGTTGTAACCTTTTAAAAGTAAGAGTATCGATCCCACATAGAGTACAAGAAATGGACTTTGTCTCTTGTAGTGATTTAGAGTGCTGCCAAGTTGGTTGCGATCCGAAGCAAAGCAGAAACGGAAGTTTAAAATATTAAGTGGCTTTTGCGAACACGGAAACAAAGAGCAAGAGTAAAATAAAAGAGTGCGAGATGTAAGTAACGATTGTCAGAATCGATAGAACTAAAGCGTTCCCGGGGAGTCTCGATTCCCCATTAGTATGTGTCTAACACGATCGATGCATAAGCATAATTCTAATTCGGATTCCTAAGCCATTTTACATGTTTCTACAAGTGGGTGGGGCCAAGTATAGATGCGCTCACACATACAGTAGCCCCATATCATGTACACCACTACCATTCATCCCCACTCAGGTTACGGAATGGTACTTAAGGGTTTTCCCGTGGATGCACCTAAGGCGGTTTCCATTTATCCCCTATTGGAATGATCTAGGAAGGATGGAGATCAACATTGTCACTACCAAGCTCCCCATCCCGCCGTCACACCAATAGTAATTACCTTTTGTCCAAAGAAGGCATATGTTGGATTGTCGATATCGTTGGACGTGAATTAGCAAATCCGCAAATCCAGAGCCAGAGCTTCACGACAGGCCAGCGCCTCGAGGGTCGCCGGGTTGTTTAAGTCGGTGAAGACCATCGCCGAAGAGCCCCAAAACAAACCCTAGTGGTCTCCGCAGCCTTTTTGGTAAGTCGAAGTTGGCACCCTAAAATGGGCTGCAAGTATACGGCCCACGGTATCGTCCTGGCCGTTTCTCCAAGCCGGCCCAGTCCGACGGCCAACGGCCCACACAGACCCCACCTGCTCCTCCTCATCCGTCTTCCTCTCCCTCATTACGCCGCACGTTTCCACTCCTCCCACCCCCACCATACCCTACCCCACCCCACCCCACTCTGCCAACCCTACCGACCAAACACAAACAGCACAGGGCGACAGCGCGGGCCCGCCACCTCGCCGCCCGCCATGGCCGGCGCTCCCCCGACGCCCGCCGAGAAGGACGCCCTCGTCTCCTCCTTCCTCGAGATCGCCGCCGGCCAGACGCCCCACACCGCCACCCAGTTCCTCCAGGTCCGTCCCCTCCCCTCCCCTCCCCTCCTCCCGATCGGTTCGATCCCCCGGCCCAGCCCGTCCGACTCACGCGATCCGCCGCCGGCGGCGCTGCGAATGTCTTTCGCAGATGACGAGCTGGCATCTCGAGGAGGCGCTGCAGCTCTTCTACATCGACGGGGAGGCCGCGCTCGCCGGGGCGCATCCGCCGGCCCAGTCGGCCGCCGAGGCCGCGCTGGCGGCGGCCGCCGCCGCCGCCGAGGTGGAGGAGGGGTTCAGGTATGTCGGCCGGAGCGGCATTCCTAGGGTTTGGCGGCTCTGTCTCTGGCCGTGCCGTGACTAGGCTCCTTTTTAGTTGGTACGAGCGTGCTCACGCTGGGCTGTAATGTTGTAGGTTCCATCCGCCACCGGCAGCCGCGCTTGAGGATGGGATGCTGCAGGGGCTGGGGGATGACGACGATGTCCGTGCGCCGCTGCCTGTGAGGCGCGAGACTCTCTACGGCGACACCCCAATGATTGTGTAAGTGATGGCGCTTCGTTAGCTACCGACTTCGTGTGGTAGCGTGTTATCCTGTTATTTATGTGTAGCCACCGCCAAGTTTCAGATTTATTATGTGCTCCTCTATTGTTCATGAAAATGTGGTGTATTCGTGGTACAAAATTGTCTCGACCATGACCTTATTCGTGGTACAAAATTGTCTCGACCATGACCGTATTCGTGGTACAAAATTGTCCCGACCATGACTCGGTGGAGCACTCTCCTTAATCCTTACTAGAAGTTAAAGGTGGATTACTTGCTGAAGTGCTTAGATCAGACAGGGCATGCTTCATAGTGGGACTTGTGCTTGGATTCCAATTCCAAGATACGATTTTTAACATGGTTGAGGGAGTTGAAGCTTCCATTGTCTTTACTTTAATCTTCCTTTTCCCCAAAAGTTGATTTTTAAGGTAAGGTTGAAATTAGAATTGCCTGCAAATGTCCTAAGAACGTCTTCAATTGGTGTCAATGAATGTCACACGCCTATACTAATTTTGCTCTTGGAGCTATCCTTATGTTTGTCGCACTAGCAGAATCCATACAAGTATTGCTCTTTTTTTTTGGTTATACAAATATTGCTCTTGGAGCTATCCTAATATTTGGAAGCAACAGTTTGCAGCTAGATCTCCCACTTTCCCGTATTCTACACAAAAATCTCTTTCCAGTAGTTTGTGACCGACCATTTAGTTGTCAGTTTTTTTCCCATATGCCTCCCAAATGGGAGCCAGGTTCCATTAATTTGCATAACCAGAACATCAGTTCATAATGGAAAACAAACGGAAAGTTCAAACAATCGGCAGCAAAAGGAGTGTCGTAGCAGCTGGCAACCAATACTGACCAACCGCCCTCTAATCTTTCCATACTTATGTTATCTGCCGCATTCTGCATTACCCGAATGGACCCTCAAATACTGACCAACTGTGCCCTCGTTTTAATTCTATTGCAAATTAAATAGAGACACATGCAAAGATTCTTGAAGCTTGGTGACAAGTATTTTTTCTAAATACGGGGACCTTTACTGATGTCAAAATTTCAATTTATGTTGTAGCTGCAGTTATGCTTGTTACCTGCTTATGACAGTATTGGTATGTGGTTTTATTCTCCGTATAGTTTGCTTTAATTAGTCCTGCAATTAATTGAAAAACACTGCTTGCGAGTGCTTCATGATGTGATGCGTGTTTTGTCGTACTGACTGGCATGCTTTAAGAAAGTACCTGTTGGTTTATGTATCGAATGTATGTGGCTTTTCCAGACACTTGTGAGATATTAGGGTCTTTGACTTCTGATGCCTTAAATACTGCGCTGCAAAAACAATATTATTTTGTAACGTTCTGGTCACTTCTTTTCAGGACCCGGCCTAATGCGACAGTTGCATTTCGTAACTTTGAAGAGGAGGCAAGACAATCTGCTTGGGATTCTGAACAGAATGCCACACCCAGTTCTCGTGATAATCTGGCTTCTTTATATCGCCCACCTTTCGATTTGATGTTCAATGGACCATTTGACAAGGTCTGCTGCATGTCCTATAATTGTGTTGTTATATTCTCTCTTCGACAATGTTATCTGTGTCACCCACAGTCATGTTTTGACTATGCCGGCAATACTGCATCGCATCCAAACACTGTTTGGGCTTCATATCAGTGTTTTGATCTATTAATGACATATGAACTGTTATCATGGAAGAGTACATGTAATATACAAACACTACCTCCGTTGCCTGATTGAACCCTTACTGTTATACAATTAGTTTGACCTAGTAATTTGGTTAATTACCAAAGAAAAATTAAAACCCGCTGAAATGTTTGAGATAGTTTTGTCTCATATTCATTGTTTATGGACACCTGAACTAATTTTCAGTTGGCACTTGTAGATTTAATTGTATTAATTTGCTAGTTCTTCAAAGTTATCTATTGCTCATTTCTTTATTTTACACTAAATGAATCCCGTTGATGTAGGCAAAGTTAGAGGCTTCTTCTCTAG
Source organism: Aegilops speltoides (assembly GCA_021437245.1). Taxonomy (NCBI): domain Eukaryota; kingdom Viridiplantae; phylum Streptophyta; class Magnoliopsida; order Poales; family Poaceae; genus Aegilops; species Aegilops speltoides. The sequence continues at coordinate 561,241,595 of CM038142.1, read as the reverse complement.
ACAAGTGGCTCTTGATCAATTTGCAGTCAACAGAAGAGTTCAGCTCTCACATGGTAATCTGTCTTATTTCGTATTTCATGCCAATTTATGCTGACCCTTCATTTTTTGCCTTGTTAATGTTTTGACTGTCGATCTTTTCTCTGTTGAAGCTTAATCGAGACACTTGGGCAAATGAAGCGGTGGCTCAAACAATCAGGTCAAACTTGATTTTCTGGCAGGTTGGTCCTCCTTGCATTCTCCTTCCATGTCTGCTTGGATCTGAACCTCTAAATTTGTATTTCATCTACCATGTGTTATAATCACACCTGCATCAGTACCTTGATAAATGTTATTGGGGACGTCAACACAGTGCATTAGACATTTTCATCTGTTGTTTCTTGTAATTATATGCAAGAAAATTGTTAAGACATGACACGATGACAGTGCTTTGATGATAAATCTAACACCATTCCCTTTTGGTACATATAAATATTATTTGTACTGGGGTGCTTCTGCCGTTCTGCGCTTCGCTCTTCTATGGTTGCACAACTGCTAACAAACCAATGTTGAAGTCCACCAACTTAACCAGTCAAGTGCTTCAAGATTCATGCAACTCTTGTAGAAAATGTGAAGTGCTCATGTTCTCTGTGTATTGGTGATCAAAGTACTAGAATGTTTGACTGCGTGTATTCTAAATTGACCTCTATGTACACATATGGACCATGGAGAAAATATACTGGCAACAGAAAAAGTTCTAGTTATATGGTTCAATTTCCCCCCTAGATGGAACCATGTCTGTGCACTTCAAAGTTTTTTGTTGATATGTTATATCCTGTTAAACATAGGTTTATCAAGATACCGGTGAGGGGAGGAAGGTATGCACCTACTACCATTTGGTCTCTGTTCCTGCCATTCTCCTAATTGACCCCATCACTGGACAAAAAATGCGTGGTTGGAGTGGAATGGTTTACCCGGACAGTTTGCTGGAGGTATTTTCGCAGCCCTGTCTTTCATCTCACGTTGCTCTGCAGTGGTAGACTGGCAGTAGCCTCTACAATGCGGATGCTCAAATACTAGGTGGATATACTGTTAGGACACGAGCATTCCTTACTATTTTCTGCATGTTTACTGTACACAGGATTTGATGCCTTACTTGGAGAAAGGTCCAAAGGAGCACCATGCTGCTCAACCTCAAAAACGCCCAAGAAAAGTTGACCAGGAAAGCTCTATGGTTAGGCAAGGTATTATTTATGTGGATTTAGCTAGTTCCATACTGGCAGTGTTGACTATATTATCCAGAAAGTCATATTTTTCGTGACATCCTGCTTCCGCTGTGTTCACTCTTTACATTTTCTGGATCCACACTATTGGTTTCTATATTTTAAGTGTTAACTTTCGGTGGAAATAGAAAAAAAAAACAAAGTTGGATAGTGTTTGCATGACATATCTCATCTGTTGGATACATGGCTTCCAAAATACCATAATTTCAAATCTTTTGGAGAGATGTCCAATTCTTAAAAACTAGCACATGGGATATGTGAGGTGCTCTCTAGCTCTAGCTTTGTGGTTTGTTTTTGTTGTACCGTTGATGCTTTCACCAAATGAGCTGGTCTTTGTTTCCTCGCCTTTGTATCATCCAGCCTCCCATGGGGGATTCTTTTAATTTAATTTCCTAAATTAAAAGCCACTGCTAGTTTGGTGGTGCAGTAATATGTTTTTGAGCCTTGGATTCTCAGGTATTATTCTAAGTGAAGTTTTTTTATATGTCAACAATGATACCTCTGTTGTTTGGAATTGGAAGTAAATATACATGCCTGGATGGATGTCATTGTCGATTTTAGGTAAAAGGCGTGCCTGTGTAGTTCCTGCACTGTATGACAAGTAGGGTGTGCTTTGTTTGTGACCGCTGTTAGGCTACATCGATTTTTGCTTCTGGTCAGCACTGAACCCCAGATTAGTTTCTAAGATCGACATTTGTAGCAAATATTAGGTAGCATCAACACATAGGGCCATAACACAAACAAATGGACGAATCTCTGCAGTTGTTATGATTGTTGATGTACATACTTATATCAAAGAAAACAAATTCCTGTAATCATATTGAGTCGATCTTCATTCTTTTTTTGAAACAAACGAATTGTTATTTATGTCAGACACATCTAGTGTGCCTCTTTCCTTTCTTTTTTAATCCCTTCTGTAAGCATCTGGATGCCTGCAATACGCATGTCACCTTACCATTTTGTGGTTGCGTCACGACGTTTCTCCTTTTTCAGGTAAAACAGCTGTAGAGAGTGAAGATGAAGAACTAGCACGGGCGGTGGCGGCATCCTTGGAGGAGAACAAAGGAGCCGGGGGATCGGATGCCGCTGATGAGAAGTCTAATCCCGTGGAAGAGACGGAGCCCAGCTTGAGCGTGAAGATCGAGTATCCCCCTCTCCCTGAAGAGCCGAAAGTGAGCAGGGACCTTCTCTGCAGGGTGGCGGTCCGGCTGCCCGACGGTCGGAGGATCCAGAGGAATTTCCTCCACACAGATCCAATCAAGGTCACACAACTGAAATCAGTTTCCTCACCTTCAGTATCGAAGTTTGTCTCTTTGATGGTAACTTGATGCTTTCTTCTCTGTGTGTGCGCAGCTGCTGTGGTCGTTCTGCTCCTCTCAGGTGGAGGAGGGCGAGAAGCGGGCCTTCCACTTCGGGCAGCCCATCCCGGGCGCGGCCATCAACAAGCTGCAGTACTCGAGCGAGCAGACCTTCAAAGAGGCCGGGCTGGCCAACTCGATGATCAACCTCTTGTGGGACTAGGCCCATGTTAAGAAGATCCCACACCTTGCAAATCGTGCTATTCCTTGGTGGGCTTCGTATGTTTAGTTCCTTTTCGCCAGGATTTTAATTTAACTTATCGCCTTTTTTTTCTTTTCACTCCCGGTGGTCGTAGACTTGGTCGGTAGGCTTTTGGAGCTGAAGTGTGAAAAATGTTTCTGTGTCGTCGTGTCGCGTCGGTCATGTTTTGTTTATAGACCCCCCTCTGCCCTGTAGTAGGACTTTAACTTGGTTCGACTTGATGCACATATTATTCATAGCGACCGGTGCTGGTACTGAGTGCTAGTGGTTTTTACTGACCTGATCCTCTCTCCTTACGGTACTGTCAACAATCCGCTGCTTTTCTCAGAGCTAAAACTAACCCGGACGTGACTGGAAAAGATAACTTGTGCAGATGACGACGGTGATGGGATCGATCGATGAGACGTGCTTTGCCTCCGTCAATTATCGATCCCACCACGGCGGTTAATGGCGGAGGCGGTACCGTTGTCGGACCGGACGCGTGCCCGGCTGTCCACGGACCGTGTCGCTCACTCACATTCACATGTGGTGGCCTAGCTGACTGGAGAACGGCGGTGTTTTGACCGGGCAGCGGCAGCGCTTTGACCGGCAGCAGAGCGGGGGTGGGGCTTATGATTTGCATGCCCTGCGCTGCGCTCCTGATGCGCCTGACGGGCCTGCTGTTGCATTGGCCGGTGTCGCCCTGCCACTCACTCTCTTGCAACCCCCACCCTCTCCCGCTCTGCCACGCGAATTATTGCAGCTGTGGCCTCTGTCCCTCTCTCTCGAGCTCAGCATTTACACATGCTCGCGGCATCGATCGACCGGTCCATCTCCGATCCGACCGACGCACCACTAGCTGGCTTAGCTGCCTGCGACGCCATGCTCATCCGTCCGTACGTAACTTCATCTCTTCCTCATTGAATCATTGTCATCCTGAGAATTTTTTTTTTTGAGAAAAACGAGGCACTCTCATCTGAGATGAAGTAAACAGGGCGACTCTGCTGCATCCAGCGTGCATGCAGCCGGCGGGGCTAGCCATGCATGTAGGGGCCCGGGCCATGGGCTTGCGTCAATCCATCCATCCATCCATCGTCCATCGATCACGCACTTGTCTGGGTCCTCGAGCCACCACTGTTACGGACCTCATTCAACGTACTCCCACCACTGTTACGCCTGCGCTTTGGAAGCATGACGCGCTGTTTCGGCCCTTGTCCGATCTACCCAGTGCCGTCCGCTGAGCCTGAGCATGAATAAACGGAAACGGAAACGGAAACGGACTCCTCCCCTGCCACTGCCTGCGCCTGCAAAGGTGGTGGCATAGTGCGTGCGTGGAGAGTCGCGCCCGCCCGGTTTTACAGCCTTGCATGCGCCGGCCGGATCCACTGCGTGCCTTTTCTCCGGTGAGTGGAGCTCTCCCTCCTCCCTCGCGAGGCGCTAGCATCCAATGCCAAGCCCAGTGTTGTACTCGCACGAGTAGGGCCTACCACACACACACATAGGCTCCCTCTAGCCTCTAGGCACCGCACCAGATGTACTTTGCCTACGCTGTGTGGCATACGATACGATGGCAATGCCATCAACTTCTACAGCATGGCATGCACTCTTGATTTCTTGAACACTCGCATTTTACCCAAGAGCAAGATGAATTTGTGAACGCAAGCTCTCTCCCATACGGTTTACAAACACTGCCATGCATGCATACGATGGGCAAGCCGGCCTGGCACGAGGACACGAGGTGACGTGCATTCATGGCCAGGTGCGTCGTTGACACGAGCGGCGTACGTGTACCGTGCACCTACAGTATCATACGGGCGGCCTGCTGGTAGAGTGGCAGTCCAGTCATCCATACCCCAGGCACATCAAGAGGCTCATTCTTTTTTCTAATGAGAAGGAGGATCACCGGAGTTGGAGGGGCATTTTGGGGAGGAGGGCGACGGAATCGAATCGAATGGCATCTCTGGCAACCGTCTGCGGATCTCCGGTCAAGGGGGCTTTGACTATACGGCCCTGAGCTCCGTGACAGCCAGCCCAGCTGAGCCTGTCAGCGACCTTTTCTGTTCTGCTCTGACACCGTAAAAGGACGCACGTTGGCCACTACCGCCGGCCAGCGTCCCTCCATCCGCAAAGATGCCCGACGCCGTGATGTACCCCGTACAAACGCCAGGCAGCACCACTGTTACTAGTAATTTTTTTAGGATGCGAAATTCATCATGCATGAAAACGATCTCGCGGGAGGGGGAGGGGGAGGGGGAGCAATGATTTACAGCGTTGGCGCTGGGTAATAAAAAAGATCGAAAGCCTGAACCTAGCAAAAACCTTAACGAACCACGGTCTACATGAGTTGGAAATGTACCGCCTCTTTGCTGTTAGCGTTGCACGGGCTATTTGAAACCGTTGAGGTTACGAAATCGTTGGTAATTTTTCATTTACAAGAGATACCCAACCCAATCTGATAATGGGCCAAGGTCGCTAGCGTGGGATCGATCCTCCAAAGGAGTACGTGAACAGTAGTGGTAATGATTGAGTGTGGGCTGGGTTGATGCGTACCAGGTAATCAAAGCGGTTTGCTGAATCTAGCAAAGCATGCTTCCCGCACCATCTATCTTAACGAACTGCGGTCCACATGCCGGCCCCTTCCGCTCCACAGTGCTGCATGCTTTGTCTTGAACAGTACAAACAAGCTACAAAACCGAGATTACTGCTAGTTACATTTCCATATAATCTTCTACAGTAAGTTAAACATTTGACGTCGGATGCAGCCTGAGCATTATTGCATCGTGTTTCCCTCATTGGTGCCTGGCTGATTGAACAGTCGCACTCACCTCAGCCCGGCGGCAGCCGGAGTCCACAGCCAACCAGAGCGGCGAGGCGGGTGGCCAAAGAATTTAGACGAAATTGCCCCTATACGGTCTGGAGAAGGAGTCACGGCCCGTCTTGGGTGAGGGGAAGCGGACAAAACAGGGGTCCGGTCCAGGCAGCCACGCTACATTCCGTACGTGCCCACATTGATGCATCACACAGGATCTCCCGCGCCGCACCCACAACCGGCCGAGCGAGGGGCAATCTCGTCAGTCGTCACAGGCGCCCGGCCGTAGCCCCGTACGTGCCACCGTCCTGTACTGGCCGGACGTACTAGAGACGTCCCGTCGCTTTTTCGCTGCGAGGGAGAACGGCACGGAAAGGCCGTCAAGTACGTCGACGAGACGCTGGAAAAACGATGTACAAAGTACGGTACGTACATGTAGATTGTAGAGGAGGAGGCCCGTTATTTCGGAAAAAAGATAAAAGCATGTCTTCGATTGCTTTGTCCTTCCACTATATTAAAGATATTGACCCTGTTTGGATCATGGGGTTAGAGCTAGTTTGGGTTAATTGGGGCTTAAATAACTCAAAAGTATTCAAACAGGTAGGGTTAAAATGGGTTAGTTTCATCTAGCCCAACTATCCCGGTGGAGGAGAGGTGCTTATTTGAGTTAGAGAGGATTAAAAAATAACTTTAACTCTAACTGTGTTAAAGTATCCAGACAGAACCATTAGCGTCCTATATCGTCAAATCGATCCAGGAACTAGGCTAGCTAGAAATGCATGCATGCTTGCACGCGCCTGTGTCTACCGCCGGCCGGCGTCGGCGTGCCCGCGTGTGGGGCTCCCGCCGGGCCGGCCCAGGCAACCACGGCAGCGCGTTTAATTGGATCGCTCCGGCTGCATGCATGCATGCATCCACCTAGACCACTTAAAACTTCCGGCGCCGCGACGCATGCATGGGGTCGGGTCGGGTCGGTGGTCGGTCGCTGCATGCCGGCGATGCACGCCGAACATGCAGAGCCCACCGGCCGCAATGCATGCTAAAACCGCGCGGCTGGCGTACGTATGTCGTCCTTGCCCAACGCATCACACACACATATATAGAGCGTACCGACACGACAAGACTAGCAATCCGCAACATTATTAATCGTACTAGCACTTTTTAGTAGTACGCACGTACCTTCCTTCGCACGTCGCCTCGCTGTTTTTTATCCATCCATGCATGCACGTACACGCCTCGAAGCCGCTTTCGGAGTCCCTCCCTCGCTGACTTTACCAACGCCGGAGCTTGGCCCTCACGTCCTTCACCTTTCTTGCAATGTCAGACACTCCCTCAGTCCCATAATATAAAAACGTTTTTGACACTAGTGTGGGACGGAGGGAGTAGCTCAGAGGGATTGGATGTCAGTGCGTGCGACTATGGCGTGAGCGTATATGTGATCTGTGATTTATCATGTTAAAAAAAAGATAGTTCACAATATCAATAGGGGTGAAAATGGTTGACGGCATTGTGAAAATTGTCCGCAAACAAGTAAGCAACTACATATTCAGGTTTCTAACATGTTTCCGAAGTTTCATTGAAAACACACTTTTCCACGTGTCGACCGCCCCCCCCCCCCCTACCCCAAAAAACAGAAACAATATAAATTTCACAAAACACAACAAACTTGCATTTTGTTCCGTAGTGTATGCAAAACTGGACATTTTCAAATGCAAGTTTCTAAGACATAGGACTTAATTATATATGTTCTGATTTTATTTGTCACAAGGAAAGTAGTTCTTTGTTCAACCAAGTAATGCGCGCTCTGGCTGCCCTTTGCGCACCATGAATTACCGCTTACCTCTTTCTCTGTAAACACCCAATTCCTCCTCTTCATTGGTTTTCATACTTCTTTTCTACGACCCTTTTCCTGGTTCCATCGCTGTTAACGCCGAGTCAAGATCCAACTACACCCTGACCAATCCTACTTTTAAGCCTAAAGGTGATAACTACTCGTTGGCTGGCTCCAATGGTCATCGATCGCCATCGACCTTACTAGCGTCAAGATTGCACCTACCATGCCCCCCCCCCGCCCCCCCTCTCAGCCCTACTACTCCTTCCATTTTCCTTGCTCTCCCAGTCCTTATTGTTAAACCTACTTTTAAGTTAAGGTATGAAAGATTCTAGAAATAAATCAGAAGTGATTGTATTTTTGTGCATACTGTGCATCGTCAATACTCCTCCAACCAGAGGCGGACCACAAAAAAAGTTTAAAGTGGGGCGAAGTCTCACTAAGATTTTCCTTTATGCGAATCAAAGGAATGAAATTGTACACTACAAACAAATAACCAAATACAATGAATTTGTAGACATGTTTCAATAGAAAAACAACCTAAAACATACTGATAATGAAGCATTTAATGGCGTCTAGAAGACCCATGTAATGGCAGTGCCCTACTCTCCTTCTGAAAATCTTCCTTAATTTTACCAAGATCAATACTTTTGAAGATCTCTCGCTCAATGTAACACACCATCAAGTCATTAAGCCAGCCATCAGACATCTTGCTGCGCAACTCAGTCTTGATGATTTTCATTGATGAGAGGGCTCTTTCACACTTGCCCCTTGATTTTTAAAATCATCACATGTTGTTTTTGAAATATTGTGGAAGCTACATGGCCCACCAACATGTTTACGGAGTGCTGCAACCGCATTTTTCCAACAGTCAAAACCCAATTTGGAGAAAACATCATGCCCAAATTTATCATCCATTCGGTCATGCTTAAAAAGATAACAATAGAAGTAATAGGTCTTATGCTTTGTTACACTATATTCCAAACAATCAAAGTCCTTATACCATTGTGGCCGGAAGCATCTTCCATTTCTATTTGGGGGGAAAGTGCAACTAGTTGGTCGAGTTGCACCCATTCGTATATAAGCAAATCTAACATCATCTCTAATGTTGGGGGCAAATCTATCAAGTGGAATGCGAAGTCCAGGATCACCATTTATGTAATCTTCACTAAAAACAGATATACCTTCAACTTCATGAACTTCAACATTCTCTTCCACTATAGCTTCAAGAGAATATGTAGTTTGTTCTTCCACTTGTTCAGTTTGCATCAAATTTTCGTGCTCTACTTCCACCGAACTCACTTGATCTTGATGAGTGGCATGTGCCGGCACATTGACACTTTCACGAGTACTTGGATTCGATTTCGAGCTGCTGCCACTACCAAGCACTTCAAAATATCTTCTCAAATCTGCAATTCACAACCAGAGTATTCACAACATTAATATGTCACTACAATCTGCTTGAATTTGAGGCTTCAAGCTACTGCTAAAATTTGCAACAAAATTTCAGGGAAATTGAGAAATCACCTCCTCCCCTTTCCTTTGGATTTCCAACTGCCTTCCTCTTCCTTTCCATCTTCGAGCAATGTGGTCGTGACTGCGCCGACCGGACTGCTGTTGCTGCTGCTAGGCGGCTAGGCCCATTTGGAGGCGCCGCTTCTTCTGCCGTGGTGCCGCCGCCCTCTAGCCCCCCGATCGTGCCACTGCTGCTGGCCGCCCTCCTGGAGGCCGAGACTGCCAGCCGCCGCCGCCGGTAGCTTAGGGATTAGGGTTGGCGTCGTGGGGATTGGGGAGAGAACAAAATGGTTGAGTGCGTGTGTTGCGTCTCTGGTCGCTCGCGTGGACGCTCGAACCTGTTGGGGAACGTAGTAATTTCAAAAATTTTCCTACGCACACGCAAGATCATGGTGATGCATAGCAACGAGAGGAGAGTGTTGTCCACATACCCTTGTAGACCCGGCGAAGCGATCACAACGTAGAGGAAGTAGTCGATGTTCTCCTCGCGATCCGACCGATCCGGCGCCACATTACTCCGACGCCCCGAGTTCTTGACACACGTACAGCTCGATGACGTCCCTCGTACTCGATCCAGCCGAGTGTCGAGGAGAGTTCCACAAGACGACGGCGTGGGACGATCTTGATGTTTCACCGCGCAGGGCTTCGCCTAAGCTTCATGACGACGGTATGACCGAGGTGGAATATGGTGGAGGGGGCACCGACACGGCTAAGGAACGATCCGTAGATCAATACTTGTGTGTCCTAGGGTGCCCCCCCCTGTATATAAAGGAGGGAGGGGGAGGCCGGCCGGCCTAGAGGAGGCGGCTGGAGGAGTCCTACTCCCACCGGAGTAGGACTCCCCTTCCTAGTTGGAATAGGATTGGGGGGGGAAGAGGAAAGGCGCGCCCCCCCTCCTTGTCCTATTCGGACTGGGGGGGGGCGCACCACCCCCGGCCGGCCCTTCCTCTTCTCCCTCGAGGCCCACCGAGGCCCATTTACCCGGGGTTCCGTAACCTCCGGTACTCCCAAAATTCTGTTTCACCCGAACCATTCAACTCCAAACATAGGCTTCAATATATCAATCTTTATGTCTCGACCATTTCGAGACTCCTCGTCATGTCCGTGATCACATCCGGACTCAACTTCTTCGGTACATCAAAATACATAAACTCATAATAACCATCATCGAAACCTTAAGCGTGCGGACCCTACGGTTCGAGAACAATGTAGACATGACCTAGAACTATTCTTGGTCAATAACCAATAGCGGACCTGGATGCCCATATTGGTTCCTACATATTCTACGAAGATCTTTATCGGTCGACCGCATAACAACATACGTTGTTCCTTTGTCATCGGTATGTTACTTGCCCGAGATTCGATCGTCGGTATCCAATACCTAGTTCAATCTCGCTACGGCAAGTCTCTTTACTCGTTCCGTAATACATCATCTCACAACTAACTCATTAGTTGTAGTGCTTGCAAGGCTTCAAGTGATGTGTATTACCGAGAGGGCCAGAGATACCTCTCCGACAATCGGAGTGACAAAACCTAATCTCGAAATACGCCAACCCAACATCTGCCTTTGGAGACACCTGTAGTACTCCTTTATAATCACCCGCTTATGTTGTGACGTTTGGTAGCACCAAAGTGTTCCTCCGTAAACGGAGTTGCATAATCTCATAGTTATAGGAACATGTATAAGTCATGGATAAAAGCAAGAGCAACATACTAAACGATCATGTGCTAAGCAAATGGAATGGGTCATGTCAATCGATCATTCAACTAATGATGTGACCTTGTTAATCAAATAACAACTCTTTGTCTATGGTTAGGAAACATAACCATCTTTGATTAACAAGCTAGTCAAGTAGAGGCATACTAGTGACATGTTGTTTTGTCTATGCATTCATACATGTATCATGTTTCCGGTTAATACAATTCTAGCATGAATGATAAACATTTATCATGAAATAAGGAAATAAATAATAACTTTATTATTGCCTCTAGGGCATATTTCCTTCAGTCTCCCACTTGCACTAGAGTCAATAATCTAGATTACATAGTAATGATTCTAACACCCATGGAGTCTTGGTGCTGATCATGTTTTGCTCGTGGAAGAGGCTTAGTCAACGGTCTGCGCAACATTCAGATCCGTATGTATCTTGCAAATCTCTATGTCTCCCACCGGACTAAGTCCCGGATGGAATTGAAGCGTCTCTTGATGTGCTTGGTCCTTTTGTGAAATCTGGATTCCTTTGCTAAGGCAATTGCTCCAAGATTGTCACGAAGATTTTCATTGGACCCGATGCACTAGGTATGACACCTAGATCGGATATGAACTCCTTCATCCGCACTCCTTCATTAGCTGCTTCCGAAGCTGCTATGTACTCCGCTTCACATGTAGATCCCGCCACGACGCTTTGTTTAGAACTGCACCAACCGACAGCTCCTCCGCTTAGTGTAAATACGATCCGGTCTGCGATTTAGAATCGTCTCGGATCGGTGTCAAAGCTTGCATCAACGTAACTGCCATTTATGAGCTCTTTGTCACCTCCATATACGAGAAACATATCCTTAGTCCTTTTCGTATTTCAGATGTTCTTGACCGCTGTCCGATGATCCACTCTGGATTACTTTGGTACCTCCTGCTAGGCTTATAGCAAGGCACACATCAGTCCGGTACACAGATTGCATACATGATAGAGCCTATGGTGAAGCATAGGAACATCTTTCATTTTCTCTCTATCTTCTGCAGTGGTCGGGCATTGAGTCCGACTCAACTTCACACCTTGTAACACGTGCAAGAACCCTTTCTTTGCTTGATCCATTTTGAACTTCTTCAAAATTTTGTCAAGGTATGTGTTTTGTGAAAGTCCAATTAAGCGCCTTGATCTATCTCTATAGATCTTAATGCCCAATATGTAAGCAGCTTCACCGAGGTCTTTCATTGAAAAACTTTTATTCAAGTATCCCTTTATGCTATCCAGAATTCTATATCATTTCCGATCAGCAATATGTCATCTACATATAATATCGTAAATGCTATAGAGCTCCCACTCACTTTCTTGTAAATACAGGCTTCTCCAAAAGTCTGTACAAACCCAAATGCTTTGATCACACTATCAAAGCGTTTATTCCAACTCCGAGATGCTTGCACCAGTCCATAAATGGATCACTGGAGCTTGCATACTTTGTTAGCTCCCTTTGGATCGACAAAACCTTCTGGTTGCATCATATACAACTCTTCTTTCAGAAATCCATTCAGGAATGCAGTCTTTACATCCATTTGCCAAATTTCATAATCATAAAATGCGCAATTGCTAACATGATTCGACAGACTTAAGCATCGCTACGGGTGAGAAGGTCTCATCGTAGTCAACCCCTTGAACTTGTCGAAACCCTTTGCATAAGTCGAGCTTTGTAGACGAGAACATTACCGTCGCCGTCGGTCTTCTTCTTGAAGATCCACTTGTTTTCTATTGCTTGCCTACCCTCGGGCAAGTCAACCAAAGTCCATACTTTGTTTTCATACATGGATCCCATCTCGATTTCATGGCCTCAAGCCATTTTATGAATCTGGGCTCACCATCGCTTCTTCATAGTTCGTAGGTTCATCATGATCTAGTAGCATGATTTCCGAACAGGATTACCGCACCACTCAGTGCGGATCTTACTCTGTTGATCTACGAGGTTCTGCGAAGAACTTGATCTCAAGTTTCATGATCAACATCATCAACTTCCTCACTACTTGGTGTAGATGTCTCAGAAACCGGTTTCTGCGACAAACTACTTTCAAGTAAGGGAGAAGGTACTATTACCTCATCAAGTTCCACTTTCCTCCCACTCACTTCTTTCGAGAGAAACTCCTTCTCTAGAAAGGATCCATTCTTAGCAACGAATGTCTTGCCTTCGGATCTGTGATAGAAGGTGTACCCAACTGTCTCCTTTGGGTATCCTATGAAGACACATTTCTCCGATTTGGGTTCGAGCTTATCAGGTTGAAGCTTTTTCACATAACCATCGCATCCCCAAACTTTAAGAAACGACAACTTTGGTTTCTTGCCAAACCACAGTTCATAAGGTGTCGTCTCAACGGATTTCGACGGTGTTCTATTCAGAGTGAATGCGGCCGTCTCTAGAGCATAACCCCAAAACGATAGCGGTAAATCTGTAAGAGACATCATAGATCGCACCATATCTAGTAAAGTACGATTACGATGTTCGGACACACCATTACGCTGTGGTGTTCCGGGTGGCGTGAGTTGCGAAACTATTCCGCATTGTTTCAAATGTAGACCAAACTCGAACTCAAATATTCACCTCCACGATCGATCGTAGAAATTTAATTTTCTTATTACGATGATTTTCAACTTCACTCTGAAATTCTTTGAACTTTTCAAATGTTTCAGACTTATGTTTCATTAAGTAGATATACCCATATCAGCTTAAGTCATCTGTGAAGGTGAGAAAATAACGATATCCGCCACGAGCCTCAACATTCATCGGACCACATACATCAAGATGTATGATTTCCAACAAATCTGTTGCTCTCTCCATAGTACCGGAGAACGGTGTTCTAGTCATCTTGCCCATGAGGCACGGTTCATAAGTGCCAAGTGATTCATAATCAAGTGACTCCAAAAGTCCATCAAGATGGAGTTTCTTCATGCGCTTTATACCGATATGACCTAAACGGCGAGTGCCACAAATAAGTTGCACTATCATTATCAACTCTGCATCTTTTGGCTTCAACATTATGAATATGTGTATCACTACTATCGAGATTCATTAAAATAGACCACTCATCAAGGGTGCATGACCATAAAAGATATTACTCATATAAATAGAACAACCATTATTCTCTCGATTTAAATGAATAACCGCCTCGCATCAAACAAGATCCAGATATAATGTTCATGCTCAACGCAGCACCAAATAACAATTATTTAGGTCTAAAACTAATCCCGAAGGTAGATGTAGAGGTAGCGTGCCGACCGCGATCACATCGACTTTGGAACCATTTCCCACGCGCATCGTCACCTCGCCCTTTGCCGTGTTCGCTAATCCGTAGTCCTGCTTTGAGTTGCAAATATTAGCAATGTAACCAGATATCAAATACCAGTGCTATCTGCGAGCTCTAGTAAGGTACACATCAATAACATGTATATCACATATACCTTTGTTCACCTTGCCATCCTTCTTATCCGCCAAATACTTGGGGCAGTTCCGCTTCAAAGGACTACCGCTTGCGGTAGAAGCACTCGCCAGAGCTTAGGTCCGACTTGGGTTTCTTCTCCCGAGCAAAGAACTTGCTTGCTGTTCTTCTTGAAGTTCCTTCTTCTTCCCTTTGCCTTTCTTCTTGAAACTAGTGGTCTTATTGACCATCAACACTTGATGCTCCTTCTTGATTTCTACCTCCGCAGCCTTTAGCATTGCGAAGAGCTCGGTATAGTCTTTACTAACCCTTGCATATTATAGTTCATCACGAAGCCTTTGTAGCTTGGTGGCGTGATTGAAGAATTCATCAATGACACAATCATCCGGAAGATTAACTCCCAATTGTGTCAAGTGATTGTAGTACCCGGACATTACGAGTATGTGCTCACTAATGTAACTATTCTCCTCCATCTTGCAGCTATAGAACTTATTGGAGACTTCATATCTCTCAATCCGGGCATTCTGTTGAATATTAACTTCAACTCTGGAACATCTCATATGCTCCATGACGCTCAAAACGCCGTTGAAGTCCCGGTTCTAAGCCGTAAAGCATGGCACACTGAACTATAGAGTAGTCATCGCTTTGCTCGCCAGACGCTCCTAACGCCGCCGGTTGCATCAAGAAGAGTTCTGCACCTAGCGGTGCATCCAGACGTAACTCTTCAGTGCAGCAATGAGGATAATCCTCAAATTACGGACCCATCCGTGTAATTGCTACCATCATCTTTCAACTTTGCTTTCTCAAGGAACGCATTAAAATTCAACGGAACAACAAAGACGAGCCATCTATCTACAATCAAACATAAACAAGCAAGATACTATCGGTACTAAGTTCATGACAAATTTAAGTTCAATTAATCATATTACTTAAGAACTCCCACTCGTAAAGACATCTCTAGTCATCCAAGTGATCACGTGATCCAAATCAACTAAACCATAACCGATCATCACGTGAAATGGAGTAGTTTTCAATGGTGAACATCTTATGTTGATCATATCTACTATATGATTCACGCCGACCTTTCGGTCTCCGTGTTCGAGGCCATATCTGCATATGCTAGGCTCGTCAAGTATAACCCGAGTATTCTGCGTGTGCAAAACTGGCTTGCACCCGCTGTAGATGGACGAGAGCTTATCACACCCGATCATCACGTGGTGTCCGGGCACGATTTAACTTTGGCAACGGTGCATACTGGGAGAACACTTCTTGATAATTTAGTGAGAGATCATCTTATAATGCTACCGCCAATCAAAGCAAGATAAGATGCATAAAGGATAAACATCACATGCAAATCAATATAAGTGATATGATATGGTCATCATCATCTTGTGCTTCGTGATCTTCATCTCCGCAGCACCACCATGATCACCATCGCCACCGCGCGACACCTTGATCTCCATCGAGCATCCTTGTCGCCTCGCCAATCTTATGCTTCTACGACTATCGCTACCGCTTAGTGATAAAGTAAAGCATTACAGAATGCGATGCATTGCATACAATAAAGCGACAACCATATGGCTCCAGCCAGATTGCCGATAACTTCGGTTACAAAACATGATCATCTCATACAATAAAATATAGCATCACGCCTTGACCATATCACATCACAACATGCCCTGCAAAAACAAGTTAGACGTCCTCTACTTTGTTGTTGCAAATTTTACGTGGCTGCTACGGGCTTAAGCAAGAACCAGTCTCACCTACGCATCAAAACCACAACGATATTTCGTCAAATAGACTCGCTTTAACCTTCTCAAGGACCGGGCGAGCCACACTCTTGTTCAACTAAAATGAGAGAGACAGCACCCACCAGTCACCTTTAAGCAACGAGTGCTCGTGGCGGTGAAATCAGTCTCGCGAAGCGTCACGCGTAATGTCGGTCCGGGCCGCTTCATCTCACAATACCGCTGAACCAAAGTATGACATGCTGGTAGGTAGTATGACTTGTATCGCCCACAACTCACTTGTGTTCTACTCGTGCAAAACATCAAACCATAAAAACCTAGGCTCGGATGCCACTGCTGGGGAACGAGTAATTTCAAAATTTTCCCTCGCGCACACGCAAGATCATGGTGATGCATAGCAACGAGAGGGAGAGTGTTGTCCACATACCCTTGTAGACCCAAAGCGAAGCGATCACAACGTAGAGGAAGTAGTCGATGTTCTCCTCGCGATCCGACCGATCCGGCGCCAAGCACTCTGACGCCCGAGTTCTTGACACACGTGACAGCTCGATGACGTCCCTCGACTCGATCCAGCCGAGTGTCGAGGGAGAGTTCCACAAGACGACGGCGCAGGACGATCTTGATGTTTCACGGCGCAGGCTTCGCTTAAGCTTCATGACGGTATGACCGAGGTGGAATATGGTGGAGGGGGCACCGCACACGGCTAAGGAACGATCCGTAGATCAATACTTGTGTGTCCTAGGGTGCCCCCTGCCCCGTGATATAAAGGAGGGAGGGGGAGGCCGGCCGGCCTAGAGGAGGCGCTGGCTGGAGGAGTCCTACTCCCACCGGAGTAGGACTCCCCCTTCCTAGTTGGAATAGGATTGGGGAGGGGAGAGGAGGGGCGCCCCCTCCTTGTCCTATTCGGACTGGGGGGGGGCGCGCCACACCCTGGCCGGCCCTTCCTCTTCTCCTCGAGGCCCACCGAGGCCCATTTACCCCGGGGTTCCGTAACCTCCGGTAGATTCCAGAAATTCTGCTTTCACCCGAACCATTCAACTCCAAACATAGGCTTCCAATATATCAATCTTTATGTCTCGACCATTTCGAGACTCCTCGTCATGTCCGTGATCACATCCGGACTCAACTTCTTCGGTACATCAAAATACATAAACTCATAATAACCGCCATCGAAACCTTAAGCGTGCGGACCCTACGGTTCGAGAACAATGTAGACATGACCTAGAACTATTCTTGGTCAATAACCAATAGCGGGACCTGGATGCCCATATTGGTTCCTACATATTCTACGAAGATCTTTATCGGTCGAGACCGCATAACAACATACGTTGTTCCTTTGTCATCGGTATGTTACTTGCCCGAGATTCGATCGTCGGTATCCAATACCTAGTTCAATCTCGTTACGGCAAGTCTCTTTACTCGTTCCGTAATACATCATCTCACAACTAACTCATTAGTTGTAGTGCTTGCAAGGCTTCATGATGTGTATTACCGAGAGGGCCCAGAGATACCTCTCCGACAATCGGAGTGACAAAACCTAATCTCGAATACGCCAACCCAACATCCGCCTTTGGAGACACCTGTAGTACTCCTTTATAATCACCCGATTACGCTGTGACGCTTGGTAGCACCCAAAGTGTTCCTCCGTAAACGGAGTTGCATAATCTCATAGTTATAGGAACATGTATAAGTCATGGATAAAAGCAGTAGCAACATACTAAACGATCATGTGCTAAGCAAATGGAATGGGTCATGTCAATCAGATCATTCAACTAATGATGTGACCTTGTTAATCAAATAACAACTCTTTGTCTATGGTTAGGAAACATAACCATCTTTGATTAACAAGCTAGTCAAGTAGAGGCATACTAGTGACATGTTGTTTTGTCTATGCATTCATACATGTATCATGTTTCCGGTTAATACAATTCTAGCATGAATGATAAACATTTATCATGAAATAAGGAAATAAATAATAACTTTATTATTGCCTCTAGGGCATATTTCCTTCAGAACCTGCTGGCTGCCTCGCGTGGCTGGGCGTTGGTCCATCTTGCCGCTCGCTGCGTCGGGCCGTCGACCCATCACGTGTATTAACAACGCCGAGGCAGTCTATTCTGCTAGCGATTGATGCATACTAGTTATAAATTTTTTTTGCTCAAAATTAAGGTATGGCAGGCGCCATACCCTGCCCACTGGGGAGGTCCGCCAGTGCCTCCAACCCATATTGCTTGCCTCTCAAACAGATGTATCTACATGTATTTCAGTGTTAGAAAAATCCGTTTGAGCGACAAGTAATATGGATCGAAGGGAGTAATAAACTTTTAAAAGAGGGTTCTTAATTGTAGTAGAGAAAAATTAGATGATTGAAATATGAAAGAGTCTAGAACAAATAAGAAGTCTCTTAGTTTTGAGATTTGTGCATATTATGTGTGGTGCTTATGACCAGTGGGAATCTTCTAAGCGGTACATGTGTCAGAATCTTCTCAGCGGCCCAACATCCAATATTACTCAGATCTGCCTCCTCAGAAATAAGAAGAGAGTCAATATTTGATTATCAATTTTAAAAGTGTTCACCTTGTTTTTGAATTCCAATTCAATGTTTTATCTTGGGCCGAAAGCAGGGCTCAGGCTTGGCATCGTCATGTCGGGCTCTGCTAATTCAGGGCCCATTGTCCCAAGCTATGTAGGTCAGCTCGCCTCAAAAAAAAAAAAAACTACGTAGGTCAGCTGGCTTGAAGTTTAACCTCACCCACCCACAATAATCAGTCGAGCTGATCTTCCGGCCACCTCTACATAGTTTATCAGTTATAGTAGCTCATGTGTAAACGTATTGTACACTGTGGTTGTCTTCTTCATATCATATGTAAACTTCATCAGTGTGTCGCAGATTACTTAATTCGCAAGATATGTTGCACGATCCATGATCAGTAGATGGTAGCTGCCTTTACGGGGAGAGATCGACGACAGAGGAGCGTGGCCATGAGATACGTCTACGTACGGGCACGTTAGGTACACGAGTCAAGTCCACGGGACGGGAGACGGGCCTAGCTAGGCAGGTGATTGCATTGAGTACTCTCGTCGTTGAACAATCATACATGTACGTAGTACGACCCGATCCGATACAACGCCACAGGTAGGTTGCGTAGGTGACATGCAGGCATGATAGGATCATGCGTGCATGCATGCAACACGAGGGCAATAGCGGCATTCCGTCCAAAAGCTAATGCACTTGATCTAGAGAGAGAGAGAGAGATGCATGTGGGGCCTACTGCCGGCGATCACGTGACAGCATGCAGCGACCTTCCTAGGCTGCTAATCATCACGGTCCACGACCGACGGACCCAAACAAAACCCAGCAACGCCAACATCACAGCCACTGTGCACAGCGACATGGGCACTCGGATCGATCATAATATACCGTTACGGACCAAATGAAATTCTAGCTAAGTCATCACTACAGCTCAATCACAGCCCAGCCTCCCAACAATTGCCCTTAATTACATCCCGGTCCCTTGACCCGAAGAATCCATCAACCCCGTTCCAAATCTTGATGCCGACGCTGTCATATCTTGCATGCGTTTGCTCACTCGCTCTGCAGGCTTCATGCTGCAAAAAGTAACTGCTGGCTGATGATCACCTGGAGGAGTCGCCGCTGCGGCCGTGGTGGTCGGAGACGAGGGCGTGGATGGCGCCGGAGAGGCCGTTGACGGCGGCCACGAGGCCCGCGAAGCCCTGCCGCCGCACCTCGTTGCGCTCCGCCTCCAGCCGCAGCCGGCGCTCCTCCAGCTCCAGCACCTCCCGGTGCCGCCGCTCCCGCCGGTCCTCGCAGGCCACCAGCGTGCGCGCCAGCACCGTCGCGCTCCGCACCACGCTCGACCCCAGCCGCTCCGCCCGCCGCCGCCGCTTCGCCTCCGGCTCGTCGCCGTTCCCGCCGACGCCTCCCGACATCCCGCCCAGGTCCAGGCCGTCCGACCCGGACTCCGACGACCCCGTCATCTCCTCCTCGGCTACACACCAAAGGTTGTCAAGAAGATCATCATCACAACAATTAGTTTAGCTTCTTTGAATCAATGTACACTACATGCACACTAGCACTTGAACTGGATAGAAGCAAAGGAAAGCAAACCAAGAACAAAAGTGCACACGAGAAGTGAAGAGAAGAGATTGGAAACGGAAGGCGGGAAAGGTGCTTTCTTTCTCGCATGCATGCTTGCGAGCTCGTCAGTTGCTCCGAGGCTTCAGGCTTTCGCCGAATGGATTTCTCCCAGGCTTTTTAAAGTGTTTGCATGCAAAGATGATACACTAGCAGCAGCATCTCAGGCCTATCTAACTATAGCTATAGTGGTAGTCTGGTAGATGCCAGAGGCACCGAGCAATACAATACAATACTACTCCTGTACTCTACTGTTACGTGTCAAGGTATAATATTTCTTGAAGCTAAACCCCTGAAAATAGCTGGATTCTGGGCCAACTTTACTCCCGTGCGTGGACTGCATGCAGCTTTACTCCAGCAGGCACGGCGACCCAGCATTATTACCGCTGCCACGGCGCCACCGGCCGGCCGGGAGGGAGGGGGAATAACCCACAGTAAAAAGGTTAAAAAGCGATCACGTGACGCCCCGGCGCAACGCATGAGGTAAATAATTACGCCAGCCCTCAATGCACTCCTAGATTAAGGCCCTGTTTGGTTCATAAGTCTAGGACTTTTTTTAGTCCCAACTTATAAGTCTTAAGTCCTAAGAAGTCCTTATCTGTTTGTTTCCTAAGACTTATAAGTCCCTATAAAACCATATTACAACTATAAGTCCCTATAAGTCCCTCCTTGAGAGTCTTATTTCATAAGTCCCAAATGCCCACTTTAATTCCCTATAAGTCCCTCCTGTTTGGTTTAGATGGGACTTATATAGACTTTTTTAAGTCCCCAAGCCAATAAGTCCCTGGAAACAAACACCCTCTAAGTATCTGCCAGCCCAATCATAACGCGCGGGCCCGCGTGTCAGTTGAAGAACAGTAAACAAATGCATGGATAGATTAAGGTAGTAACGGGTGCTTGGGTTAAGTAGGAACGGGCGCGCGCCGAGCATTACCGGAAACGGACGTCGCCGACGGCACCGACGGCATTGGCGCGGGCGCCGGGAGCTGCAGCAGTGGCGGGGGCTGAGGGTGAAGACGGTGATGCTTCTGCTGCTGCTGCTGCTGCTGGTTGAGGAGAGGCTTCGGCGGGGAGGGTGGCGGAGGTGGTGGTGGTGGAGGGGGCGGCAGGGCGAGCGGGGCTGGAGCCGCGGGCGCGATCGCGGCGCCGCCCCGGCGTGCCGCGCGGCGGGAGAGGACGTCGAGGAGCGCGTCGTAGACCTCCGGGGCGAGGTTGGTTGGCAGGTTGCGCTCCTTGCGGTCGTGCCGCTCCATGGTCCAGTAGGACGGGAGCGGCGTCGGCGGCTGCGGCTGCGCTGCCGGGGCGGCGTCGACGGGAGGGGCGGCGGCGATGGAGGCGCGGCGGGCCTCGTAGTCGCGGACCTTCTTGTAGTCGCGGAGGAGGTTGTCCCACTTGTCGTTGCACTGGTTCTGGCTGCGGAGGCAGCCGTTGATCCAGCAGTAGTTCTCCACCCACTTCCAGCGCTGCTCGGCGGAGCGCGGCGTGGGCGGCGACGACGGCCCCGCCATGGCCACGCCGCCGCCCGCGCCCCCGCCGGCCCGGCGGTCGTCGTCGAGGCGCTTGGCGGTGATGAGGATGAGCGTCTCGTGCAGCGTCCAGTTGCCCTTGCGGTAGTCCCTGGGCGCGGACGCGGGGGAAGGGGGCGGCGCCGCGGGCGGGTACGCGTGCGGCGGCGTGGAGAGGTGCAGGTGGTGGGGGTGGGGGTGGTGCGGGTGAGCGTGGTAGGCGGCGAGCGGGGACGCCGACGCCGCCGCGGCCGCCGAGGAGGACGGCGAGGGGTCCGACGACGCCGACATGGCGAGCTAACTACAGAGCTAGCGGCACTAGCGGCTGGCGGGCTGGGGCATCGGGACGCGATGCGGTGGGTGGGTGCGGTGCGGTGCGCGAGCGAGCGAGCTGCGAACTGCGTTGCGGTGGAGTATTTACATGGGCACGGCGTTTGGTGCGCGCGGTACGGTACGGGGTCTCGGGGTCTCGTCTCCCCCACGCCTCTCCGCCGTTTCCCGGATACGGGACGGGGGTTTGGGGTCTCCCAGCGAACGTTTTCAGAGTTTGTCCGTGGTTTCGCGCGGCGTTGGGCGTGGTGCGCGACGCCGTACGCGAACGGAGGGCGTTTTGTGCGTGCGGGTGGGTGCTGCTGGGTGGAGATGGGAGAGGAGGGTGGTGGCAGTGGCAGGGTTTGGCATGTGGGAACTGAACGCATTTCCTCGCCTCTCCCTCATGTGAGGCGATCAGGATCTGTGCCAGAGCCTCGCTTACTATTCGCGCACTCACTGACGCCCGTGTACCTTCTTGACCGCTTTCTCGTCTCTCAGTTTTCCCGTCTCCCTGTATGTTTTTTTTTGTTATCGATCAGGTTGGCTGAAATTGTAATTTGGATCAGTGGATTTTGTACAAAGCCTCTCAACAGAAGTTAGATCATGTCTAATGGAACCCTTAAACCCTCAAACCCTTAAAGCAGTTTTAAGGGTTGAGAAGTGCCAGTTTTTGGCACTTTTAAGGGTTGAAAAACAGGGGCAAAAACTAGAACCCTCAAACCCAACCCTTAAACTGCTTTAAGGATTGGATTTGAGGGTTCTAGTCTTTGCCTCGATCCCAACCTTTAAAACTGTCATTTCATATATCACACATTTCATCATATGACATATCACGAATTCCATCACATTTGACATAAAACAATAATCATTCTAGTTATTGTTACACCACCGAATAAAACAATAATCATTCAAATTATTACAACAATGTTTGAGCAAATTACAATAATTGTTCGAATCAAATAGGACATAGAAAAGTAAAACAAAGATACATCATGGGCCAATGCGCCGCCCATCCAACTGCCAGTGGTGCTCTACTAGATCATCCCGGAGCCAACCATGAGTGGTTGCATCCTCAATCTCACGATGTGCTTG
This sequence comes from Aegilops speltoides, assembly GCA_021437245.1. Classification (NCBI taxonomy): domain Eukaryota; kingdom Viridiplantae; phylum Streptophyta; class Magnoliopsida; order Poales; family Poaceae; genus Aegilops; species Aegilops speltoides. Next base: position 561,218,689 of record CM038142.1, on the reverse strand, counting down.
AAGAAAAGCGTGTATGCGAGAAGGGCTTCTTTCCGGTTGCACACGGGTACCAACATTGTCATAGAAACAAGGGAGGTTTAACCCTCTCTCATCCTCTAGGATCATGTTGTGTAGAATCGCACAATATTTCATGATGTTCACCAAGGTTTTTTTGTCCCAAAACCGAGCTGGACCTCGAACTATGGCAAACCTTGCTTGCAAAACACCGAAAGCTCTCTCAATATCCTTGCGGGCTGCCTCTTGTGCCTTGGTGAAATGGGCCTCTTTTCTTGTTAAGGGCACCCCATTTTTCTCCTTGATGGACTTTACAAGAGTTGCCCATTCGGGATAGATGCCATCGGTGAGATAGTATCCCATTGAGTACTCATTGTCCATGATTTTGTAGTTGCAAGCTGGAGCATCCCCAGAAATTAATCTTTTGAACAAAGGAGATCTATTGAGGACATTGATATCATTGAGTGTTCCCGGCAACCCAAAGAATGCATGCCAAATCCATGTGTCCTCCGATGCTACGGCCTCAAGCACAATGGTAGGATCACGGCTTTTACCGCAATACATTCCGTGCCATGCCTTTGGGCAATTTTTCCACCTCCAATGCATGCAATCAAGACTACCAAGCATCCCCGGGCATCCCCTTTTTTCATTCATTTCCATTAGTCTCTTTGTATCTTCCTCGTTTGGTGCCCGAAGATACTGCTCACCATACAACCGGATGACCAACTTGGCAAACCTACGGATGGACTCCGTGGTTGTATCTTGCCCAATGCGAAGATACTCGTCGGTATAATCCGCGGGGTATGCCATAAGCGAGTACCCGCATTGCCGCCGATATCTTTTGATATGCACTAAACACCATGATACCGGCGGTGGATCTACGACGTTTAAAGTAATAGGAGGCGGCCTCACAATCAGTGACAATCTTCACAAACAAACTATGACACATTCGGTACCTTCTGCGGAAGAGACGAGGAGGGTATGTAGGTACCTCCGCGAAGTCGTCTTGCATCAAATGCTCGTGTCCGAGAGCGCGGTTCCGGTAGATGGCGACTCGCCCCATCTTCGACCCTCTCCTTTGATCCATATGCTTCACGCGGTCTTCAAACGCTTGCACGTCAACGAGGAGGCTCATCATCTCGACGTCGTCGTCTTGCAACAACTCGTCGATGTCCGAATCTTCGGATGACGACCAACCCGACGAATCGGACAACGAGTCCATGGCAACGTCATCGTTGTTCATCTCCATCTACAAAAAGGCATTCAATATTTAGTGCTACAAATTGAAACAATAAAGAAAATGAAACAAAAAAGAAAAAAAATTAACATACCTTCGGGCTAGGACGCCGCGGGTGCGGCGGGTGCGCGGCCGAGGCGTGGCGTGGACGGCGCCGCCGGGCGAGGACGGCGGGCGGAGGTCGAGGCGGCAGGGCGCGCGATGAGGTGGGTTGGGGAGGACGCGGCGGGCGGAGGCCGAGGCGTGGCAAGGCGCGCGCCGATCTGCGGGTTAGGGAGGACGCGGCGGGAGGACGCGCGGTCGGCCGGGGAAGACCGCGGCGGGCGGCGGGCGGGCGGGGGGCGGCGATCCGCGCGAGAGGAGAATGCGCGGCCGTCCGGGCCGGGATGGACGTGTCCGAGGCGTGAGGCGCCGCGGGACGGCGGGACGGCGTCGGGCGGCGGGCGGCGGCCGGATCACACAGGGCGGCGGCGATGACGCGGAGGTTGGGGAGGATGAAACTTCCCTCCCGCGTGTCGTTGCTACGATTGCAGGTCGACCCCTGTTTTCCTCCCAAACCCTCACTTCTACAGGTTGGAGATGTGTTTCCGGATTGGGCCTCTAAAAAAATTTGAGGGTCTAAGGGTTAAAGGGGTCTAGTCTACACACTTTTTCCTATCCAAACTGTAAAAAAGCAGTTATTTTTACAGATTTGGGGGTTTAGGGGTACTACTGCTCTTAGGAATGACCCGGAGCTGGAAACGATGCGGGAGTGGCGTTACAGGTGGAGGGGCCCTATGTTTGTGAGTGTGTGTGTGTGGGGGGGGGGGATCATCCTAGGGTTCAAAGGGATGATTGGGGCGGCGACAACGCGACAGAGGGGATGCCCGAGAGATCCCTAACAAGAAATAGTTGGTCGCGCTAATCCTTCAGGGTAGTTTGCATTGCCCTGTGTTTAATTACCAGAATGATGCGTGTTATTAAACCATCTTAGGGCTAGTGCACTGTCTTGTGTGGGCGGATCTTGCTACTTTTTTTGATAGTGAATCATGCGATGAATCATGCGAACCCTCTCCGAGTTATGGAAACAGATGTATCCTCACCAGCTTTTGATGTAATATATGGCATGCTTAGATGTAAGTTTGAACTGTTTATCATATCAGCAGGGCTTGTTTGATGATTCTTGGTGTTAGTAGGCTAGCTACTGTGCAAGCTATAGTACTTGCAAAACACTCACCGAAGAGTAACGTTGTGGCTGATGAGCTCGTGGTATGCTTATACTTATCCCTCGTCGATCGACCAATAGCCCTAGCTCCTAAAATTGTAGGCTTAGCGATCGATCGCACAATTGTCGACATACATTCAGCCTCATTTGGTTCATAGGGTAGGAAAATCGTAGCAAAAGTACGAGAACGTGCAACACAAAATCATACAAAGGCGTAGACGAATCCTCCGCTCCAAAATAGATGACCTAGGCGAGCTAGTTTGGCCTAGTGGGTTTCAATGATATGACGTGGTACAGTGCGCCTAGTCTTCGCGTGTGGTAGCAGATTGCGAGTACAGAAGTTTTCTTGAAGAAGCGGAATTCAACGAAGTCATGATGGTTCCTTCGCCTAAACAACTTACATTGGGAAAGGTTGGGCTGCGATACGACCGGGTAGACCAGATAATTTTGTGCATGGCGTGGACTAGGATGGTCGACGTCCCACATGTCAAATAATGAAAGTATTCTTTCCGATATAGAGGACGAGCAACGAGTATTCATTGTTTATTTTTGCTGAAAGCTATTGTCTCCACTGTTACACCTTGACTTTGTCAATGCCTCTCTCTCCTCCACATAAGCGGGACTACTTGCTATGCATGCAGGCAAGTGGCGGCCTTGAGGGGCAGGCGGTGAGAGCGGGCTCCGGAAGCGGTCCGAACTCCAGCATGGCCCACCTCACATTATCACCATATATTTCTTGGAGTTCATGCACGGCGGGCGGGCGATCTCTTCTCCCTCCCTCGTTTCTCTCTTCTCAGCCGACGCCCGCCAAGCGATTAGATTTCAGCTATCGATGGTTTATTCAATTACGGTCCCACATGTCAGTGAAATTGCAAGACAACGCGTGTCCCCTCTGGTGAGCGGCGTGCGAGCCGGACTGTCGGGGTTGCGATGTGTACGAGTCGTAAGTGTGCCGCCTTTTCCTTTAGAACTTGCGAAGCGTAACATTTTCGCGCGATCGATCGATAGAAATCCAGAACAAAATGACGAGGGTAGTTCGAGTGATATGACATGCTACAGTGCCGTCCACTTGCTCCATTTTTATGTAAGCAAGAGTTTACACTCGTACGCGGGAGGAGTGCGAACACCGCGGATCTGATTTTGATCGAGGGATAAGCTGTTCCTCGCCAAATAATGGAGGATTGTTAGCGATTATAGCATGATAGTTAGGCATCTCCAGCGCCGGCCCACAAATTTACATGCATCCGTCCGAGGACACCGATGGATGCCATCCGATGTCGCCCGCATACCTTTCAAAACTATATGAACTAACCGGACGAAATTCGTGCAAACAAAGCAAATTTCAAATTAACCGGATGAAATTCATTACATTTCAAAAACTTTTCCTACAAACTGGACGAAATTCATTACATATTTCGCACAAACTGTACTAAACCTACTATAAACCTAATCTAAACGATCACCGACGCCCGACCACCATGTCCGGCCATGAACCCGAGAAAGCTGGCCATTGCCTTTGCCTCCTCCTCATCCGCCTCGATAGCCTCCTCCTCCGGCCGAAGCACAAGGTTATGAAGATTTCCGCCTCCATGTCACCATCAAGCGGCTAATCGGCCGCCCATGTTTACCCCACCAAGCTTGGCGTCGAGTGAGTGGAGTAGCGGTGGCCTTCCCGGGACCAGAGCGGCGGCGACCTACCGTGTACTACTCTTCCTCGCTGCCGGCTGCGCCCACGCACGCGCGTCGGCTTCGTGGTCGTGGCGGTGGAGAGCGGCCCGGGGGGTGCCGGCGATCTCCTTCGTTTGCTCCTGTGATAGTACGTCGAAGAGAGCTTTGGAGCGCGCTCGGAGCGGAGCTGCCGATGTCCTCGCTCGCTTCCCTCGTGACAAGACGCCCAAGAGAGCTTCAGAGCGCCAGAGGCCATGGTTGAAGTGGTGCCGAGCGTAAGGAAGGGACCGGAGGAGAATAAGTGTGGGTCTTTGGCTATGGCCGGAGCCGGGCTCAAGTTAATATAGCGGACGAATGGCAATGAGCCGCGATGAACGGATGGACAATCGGGCGCCGAGTAGGTTCGTTGGCGTGAATGCGACGCGCTTGATGATTTAACTGCAGATGCGTTTGGGTGTCCGACATGTGGGCCCAACGGCGCCCGCCCGCATGTCGCTGATACACCAATTGCACTCCGCAGCTAAGTCCAAAGAATGCAGATTGACATTCTGGAGAGACGGTGACCGCTTTCAGCGCATGCGCATCGTTTGATCGGTGAACCATACAAATACGGAGCTATACGCTAAGCCAATCGAATCGTATAATCACCATATCTCGTATACAATGATCAAAGTGAGCTATCAAGACAAGTTCGATGACCGCCAATGCATTTTACTCGGTAATAAATGACCAGGATTGAAGGGGAATCCTAATTTGCTTCGTCTTCTGTCCTTGAGCTCTTGACAAACCAATGCACTATATGGTTGTCCGGTCACTCCACCCCAGAGCTCTCACCAAGCATCGTTCATGCCACCGCGCCGAAAACTAACCAGTAAGGCAGCGATGGCATCCCGCCGCGCCAAGTTCCTCGCTGCCCACGAACGCACACAAAATGGTAGGGAAGCGATGGCATCCCGCCGTGCCAATTTCATCGCCGCTCGCGACCTCACAACTATGTGGGAGGAATTTGAAGATGCCAAGGCCGAATGGGTGGTAGAGCAAGAGGCGGCCAAAGCTGCACAGAGGGAGCGGAAAAGTCAGAAAGCACTCAAGAAAAGAGAGGCCCGCCGCCGCAAGAAAGAAAAGGATGCACGCGCTGCTGCGGAGAGGTCGGCGGAGATCCAAGCACGGTGGGGTGTCACGGACAAAGCCAGGAAGGAGAACGACGGCGTCTGGCCAGCATGTGAAGTAGTAGTAGTAGTAGTAGTAGTTAGTGTGTGTGTGTCTGTGTCTGAGTACGAGCATGTACCAGTACTACTAGTTACTACTATAGTTTTTAGAGCAAATTACCAGTACATTAGCCTAGACTAAATGGAAAAATTCCTATCCTATGCATCAAATGGCATCTCTTTCTCTATAGGAATTGAAATGCATGTCATCTCACTTTCTATGATTTTCATATTCCTATCCTATGAACGAAAGGAGGCCTCTGTTGGAGTAAATACTGTAGCTAGCAGTACTGCTGGTACAGTAGTTTTCTTCAAGAAGCAGAATTCAATGAAGTCATGATGGTTCCTTCGTCCGAGCAACTTCAAAGTGGGAAGTGGGCCTGTGATTTGACGGCTCATTAGTCATTGTTACTACGGCGCGACGATTTGGGTGACTCTCCCTTGGAGTTTTGCGTGCATGGTGATGGATTCATGTACCTAGGGTAGGGTTATAGGCCTGACCTAAACGTCCTACCCAAGGGCACTCGTAGAAGAGATCATCTTCCAGTCGACCAAAGAGGAATCCACTCGACTAGACTGGAAGGACTCGACCATGGAAGACTCACTCGACCATGAAGACTCACTCGACCACCAGAGGACTCACTCGACCACCAGAAGGTCAGAAGGCACTCTACAGTGCAACGGTTTGTTATTAAATAGACTTAATGATAATTAAAGCGCCTTATGAGGGGCGTTACCAGTAACCCCCCTGGCTTAATGTACTTTAATCCCTCCATTATGTGGGCTGGCTCGGGTCCTGGCGCACTCTATATAAGCCACCCCCCTCCACAGATAGAAGGGTTCAGATTCTTGTAATACTCATACTCATAATCCACTCGACCGCCTCAGGCTCCGAGACGAGGGCTGTTACTTCTTCCGAGAAGGGCCCGAACTCGACATCCCTTGTCTATACAACTGCTCCATAGCTAGAACATCGCCTCTTCCTTACCTACCCCTACTTCTACTGTCAGACTTAGAACCACGACAGTTGGCGCCCACCGTGGGGCGGTGTTTTAGTGATTTGTGGAGAAGTTGCAGATTCCGAGTACCTTCATCATGATGACTGCTGGAGTTTTGGGTGAGGGCGCGAGATCCGCCTTGGTGTTCTCACTTTTGTCGCCGACGACCCGCATGGCTCCGTGGAGGCTCCTCTTGACATCGAGGCGCCCCCGTCCGCTGGGCGACGACTTTCGCGCATGTGTTCGCGGGCGTTTTGTCTGCGGCAACCGCCGACCCGTGATCGGTCGACTCCCTATCGGCCGCCCACCCAGTCTCGCACCAGCAAGAAGCGCCTGGTCGGTCGAGGCTTCAGCGGTGGGTGAAGCACGCGGTGGCTCGCCAGACAGCCACCGCCTGTGTCGCGCTATCGAGCCCGACGAATCCCTACGGCCTGCTCGATCACGACCGGTTCAGAGAGAAGCGTGATCCGAGTGTGATAGCAGTGATCCCGCGGCGGAGATCCTCATGGTCGACGGCCCTCGCAGCCCTCCCGCCCACCACGGCGGTGGGGCCGCTGGAGGAGGAGACCCCATGCAAGAGCACGAAGAATACCAACCCGAGACACTCGACTCTCTGCAGAGAGAAGAGCTTCGTCGCAGGAACATGGATGCACTACATACTCCTATCGCCGAGAGACCCCGAGGCTCGTGCCTTAGAGGAAGCACATTTGGCCAATGTGGCTGAACGCGCCGCTCGAGAATCTTCAGAAAGCACTCGGCGACGCTACGCAGCGACTCCACTTCGGCCGGCCGACGCCGGCTCTTCCCGCCGACTCGTATACCGCGACGCCGATTCAGAATTTAGCAACACCTTCGCATAGCAGAGTCCATCCACCGTCCCATCGGAAGCCTAAGAGGCTTGCAGCAGATCGTAGATTTACTCCGAGCGGCAAAGCGACCAAAACTCAGCCGTGTCACGGTCTCGCAACAGAATTCACACGATCCGTCGCTGCGAACACCGCCCGCCGGCTCACAGCCCAGATCGCCTCCAAGGCGAGAAGGGCGCGACAACCGGCGAGAGCAGCACGGAGACCGACTCGACCGAGATGACAGGCGTCGAGTTCCCCTTTCCCCTCCGAGGGAAGGGTCGTACACCCCTCGGCGGCAAGATGACAGACGACAGTACAGTACAGGGCGAAGGGTTCCAGTCGACCCTAGGGAACCAGGCTTTGATGCGCGATCCATTATCGTACAAGGCCTGGTCGACCGGAACAGAGCCCATCGAGGCGGACCCGAGAGGGATGCACCCACCAGCATTCGAGTGCATGTCTCTGGTCCAGAGTGTTTTAGCAGGCTATCGAGCCGCAGATGATCCCCCCAATTTCAGATTGGCAACAGAGTCGCAAGTTCATCGGGGAATCCAAGCCCAAACTTGGCTCGAGGATTACCGAGTGGCTGTTCAGATTGGTGGTGGAAATGATGAGGTGGCCATGAAGCATTTGCCCTCATGTTGGAAGGTTCTCGCCAGAGCGTGGCTGAGTCAATTACCTAACAAAGAAAGATATATACTTGGGAAGATTTGTCACGAGTGTTCGCTGTAACTTTTGAAGGGACTTGTGTTTAACCGCTGGTTTGACAGAGCTGCAAGTTTGTGTGCGAAGACCAATGAAACTCTCCGAGAGTACATTCAGAGATGGATTACCTTGCACAATACTGTGGAGAATGTGTCTCGACCATCAGTGCGGTTTATGCCTTCAAGGATGGCGCCAAAACAGAGAATTAAGTTTGAAGTTTGGTCGAACCGGGATATGACCCCGAGTCGAATGATGGAGATTGTTAGCAACACGCCAATGGCGAGGAAGAAGACCGACCGAGCGGCAAGTACAAGCCAAGCCACGGAGAAGGGAAATTCCAGTCGGAAGCAGAAACGGAAAGCCGAGCCGGCAGCTCCTGGAGAGGCCCTGGCCGTGACTCAGGGGAAGTTCAAGGGAAAGCCTAAAGGATCCTGGAATCCGAAGAAAGTGAAAGACAAAGAAGGAAATGACGTGATGGATATGCCATGCCATATTCACACGAAGAAAGATGAAGAGGGCAACATTATTTACCCGGCACACCACTCGCCAATGTCGACTCGATCCAGCGGCCAGGCAAACAGCCTAAGGACAAGGAGAAGGAGCCGACAAGGCCGGAGATAAAGAGGACAGTGAGGAGGGATACCCACACGTCAACTCCACTCTGATGATCTTCGCGGATGTGGAAAGCAAAAGTCGACTGAAAGTCATCAACCGAGAGGTGAATATGGTTGCCCCAGTTAAGCCAAGTTATGTGAGGTGGTCCCAGACACCCATCACATTCGACCAATCTGATCACCCGACTCACATTGCCACTCCTGGGCGGCAAGCGTTAGTGGTCGATCCAGTTGTCGAAGGCACTCGACTGACAAAAGTGCTGATGGATGGTGGTAGTGGGCTGAATTTGTTATATGTGGATACATTGAAAGGGATGGGCATTCCGATGTCCCGATTGAGCGCCAGCAATATGAGTTTCCACGGAGTCATTCCAGGGAAGAAGGCCAACTCACTCGGCCAAATAGCCCTGGACGTGGTTTTTGGCGATTCCAAGCACTTCCGCAAAGAAAAGTTGACCTTTGAGGTTGTGGATTTTCAGAGTGCATACCACGCCATTTTGGGGAGGCCCGCCTATGCACGATTCATGGCTCGACCATGCTACGTGTACCTCAAACTGAAAATGCCAGGACCCAAAGGAGTGATCACTGTCACCGGCGATCGGAAGAAGGCAGAAGAGTGCTTTCAGAAGGGCTCGAAGATTGCCGACTCCCAAGTGACAGCGGTCGAATTCGACGAGTACATGCAAAACGCAGATCCGAGTGATTTGCTACGATCTAAGAAGCCAGCCACAGAGTCTGCATTCAAATCGTCCGGTGAGACAAAGCCAGTTCATATTCATCCGACTGATCCCGATGCAGCCCGACCCACATATCCACAACACTCGACTCGAAATAGGAAGAAGCGCCATCTAGTTCCTTCGTGAGAATCGACATTTTGCATGGAAGCCACCGACATGCCACGTGTTCCTGTGGAACTGGCCGAGCATCGCCTCCGAGTCGACAAGTCAGCGAAACCACCAAAGAGCATCTTCGACGGTCCGCCCGTAAGAGAAAAGCTATTGGTGAAGAAGTGGCTCATTGCTGACGGCAGGATTTATTCGAGATTTACCACTCCGAGTGGCTCGCTAATGTTGTCATGGTCCCCAAGAAGGATAACTCACTCCGCATGTGCATTGATTTTAAGCACATTAATCGGGCCTGCCGAAGGATCATTTTCTCTCCCCGCATCGATCAAATTGTTGACTCGACCGCGGGATGTGAGCGATTGTCTTTTTAGACGATATTCCGGGTATCATCGATCCGCTCAGATGGACCCGATGAAATAAAACAGCTTTCATCACTCCATTCGGGTACTTCGCTATATCACCATGCCATTCGCCTCAAGAATGCCGGAGCCACATTTATGCGAATGATTCGAAGTGTCTTCACCAAATCACGGAATGTGGAAGCGATATGGATGATATCGCCGTTAAGTCGCGAAAAGGTTCCGACCTGCTCGCCGACCTCGCCAAACGCTTGCCAACCTCGAAGGTACGATATCAAGCTCAATCCGTCAAAGTGCACATTCGAGTTCCCGTGGAAAATTACTCGGTTTTCGCTTCGAACGAGGAATCGACGCTAACCTGAGAAGATCGGCACTATTCTCCTAATGAAACGCCTGCGAGTGCACGACGCCCGAAGCTTATCGGATGCTTGGCCGCTTTAAGTCGATTCATCTCACGACTCGGTGAAAAGGCATTACCTCTTTACCGATCGATGAAGAAGGTCGACAAGTTCGAGTGGACTCCGAAGTCGATGCAGCGTTGCCGAGCTAAAAGCTCGCTCTCCACCCACCGGTGCTTGCTGCTCCAATCAGCAAAGAGCCTCTGTTGCTTTACATTGCAGCCACCGGACAAGTTGTCGGCTTCAGGCTTACGGTCGAGCGGAAGAGGAAGGAAAGGCCTTCAAAGTTCAGCGCCCGTGTATTATTTGTTCAAGTCTTGACTCCGTCCAAGCGAGATATCCTCATTATCGAAGCTTGTGTATGGTATATACATGACCACAAAGAAGGTTGCTCATTATTTCTCCGATCATTCTATTACGATCGTCGTGACGCCCTTTATCGTAGATCTTGCATAACGTAGACGCAACCGGTCGAGTGGCAAATGGGCGATTGAACTTCTTCCCTTGATATCAAATTCGAGGCAAAGAAAGCCATTAAGTCCCAGGCTATAGCTGATTTCTTTGCCGAGTGGATTGAACAACAGCAATCGATCGAAGTTCACTCGGAGCATTGGACCATGTTCTTCGACGGCTCCAAGATGTTGAATGGTTCAGTGTCAGTTGTTCTGGTTTCCCCAGAGAGATAAGCTTAGGTATGTGCTCCAGATTCACTTTGATTCCTCCAACAATGAGGCAGAGTATGAGGCCCTTTTATATGGATTGCGCATGGCCATCTCACTTTCGGCGTCCGTCACCTCGATGGTTTATGGCGACTCAGATCTAGTGGTCAATCAAGTGATGAAGGAGGGGGCGTGAGAAGCCCAAATATGACTGGATATTGCAATGCAGTGAGGAAGCTGGAAAAGAAGTTTGAGGGGTTGAACTCCATCACATCCCCGATTGAAAAATCAAGCAGCAGATGATCCGCCAAGATAGGATCCAAGAGAGAAGCCATTCCGAGTGGTGTGTTTTTGGAACATATACACACTCCGTCACCAAAGAAGATCCTTCACGAGGAAGCTCCGAACCCAAGAGTGCCACGGACTCGACTGAGGTTGAGGTCCTGGCAGTGGTCGACTTGGTCATGGAGGTTTTAGTGGTCACTCCCGATTGGACAATTCCATACATCGCGTATATTCTGAGAAAAGAACTCCCAGAGGATGAGGAAGAGGCTCGGCAGATCGTCCGTCGATCCAAAGCCTTTACCGTTATCAATGGGCAGTTATATAGAGAAAGCCCGACGGGAGTCGGACAAAAATGCATAACGCCAGAAGAAGGTCGAGTCATACTTAATGATATCCACTCGGGGACCTGTGGTCACCATGCGCCCTCTCGCACCATTGTAGCCAAAGCATACCGAGCTGGATTTTACCGCCTAGAGCAAATGAGATGGCAAAAGAGATAGTGGACAAGTGCGAAGGATGCCAATTCTACTCCAATATGTCACACAAGCTCGCCAGCCTTGAAGACCATTCCACTCATCCGCCTTTCGCCGTATGGGGTTGGACATGATCGGTCCCTTGCGAACAGGTCGGAGCGGTTTCACGATGTATCGGGTAGCAATCGACAAGTTCACCAAGTGGATTGAAGCTAAACCAATCAAAAAACTTGACACCAGTACTGCTGTTTCCTTCATCAGAGGGCTAACGTTCAGATATGGGGTCCCGCACAGTATTATTACGGACAACGGGTCGAATTTTGACTCGGAAGAATTCAAGGATTTCTGCAACGCCTAAGGCACACGAAGTCGACTACGCTTCATCCGCCCATCCTCGGTCGAATGGACAGCGGAACGAGCCAATGGATTGATCCTCAAGGGTCCAAGCCCCGATCGATGCGAGATCTCAAGCATGCGGCCGGAGCTTGGGTCGATTTAACTCCTTCGCTGCTTTGGGGTTTGCGAACCACGCCTAATCGGTCGACCGGAAGAACTCCTTCTTCCCCGGTCTATGGAGCAGAGGCAGTCCTTCCGAGTGATCTCCTTCACAATGCTCCCGAATTGAACTATACAATGAAGCGTAAGTTGAGCAAGCGCCACAGATGCAAATGACCTCTGGAAGAGGAACGGAAATGGCTCGATCCGCCGACCATTTACCAGAAGACTTGCGCCGCCTATACGCCGTAAATGTGAGAGGTCGAGCCTTCCAGAAGGAGATCTGGTCCTTCGAGTGGATCAGCGAAGCAACATAAGCTTGCTCCCTCCCCGGAAGGACCCTTCATAGTCACAAAGGTTCTCCACAATGGGGCGATTGCCTCTACAATGTCGAACACGATATCGATGAGCCCCGAGCTTGAATGCGGATCTGCTCCGCCCGTTTTTCACTTAAAGTTTTTTCACTCGGAAGAGTTGTAATAAAATACCTCAGTAGCTCACGAGCTTTGAAGTAATAGTGTCATAATTCCTTCATAATCTTTGTCACTCGTATTTTTCGTCGAGTAAAATTTTCCCCAGTGGGTGGCTTAGTCGCGAATCCGCTTTCGCCTAAGTTTTTACAAATCCTACCGAGTGGTAAGCCGACTTCCACTCGGAGGCTTAGCTGCAGCTGTGCTCGCCTAAGTTATTAAAATCCCACCGAGTGGTAAGCCGACTTCTACTCGGAGGCTTAGCTGCAGCTCGGTGCTCGCCTAAGTTATTAAAATCCCACCGAGTGGTAAGCCGACTTCCACTCGGAGGCTTAGCTGCAGCTCGCTCGCCTAAGTTATTAGAATCCCACCGAGTGGTAAGCCGACTTCCACTCGGAGGTTTAGCTGCAGCCTGCTCGCCTAAGTTATTAAAATCCCACCGAGTGGTAAGCCGACCGCCACTGGAGGCTTAGCTGCAGCCTGCTCGCCTAAGTTATTGAAAATCCTACCGAGTGGTAAGCCAGCCTTCCACTCGGAGGCTTAGCTGCAGTTCAAGAACTCGCCTAAGTATAAAGTATACTAGCAAGGAAAACGAGGCGCAGGTCGACTGCGACCCTCTCTTCCGAGCTACACCATAAGTATGATGTGTGTTTGCAAAGAAGACGAAGTGCAGGTCGACTGTGACCCTCTTCTCCGAGCTTCGACACAAATACAACAGAAATCCTACCGAGTGGAGAGCAAACCTCCCACTCGGGGGCTTAGCTGCAGCCCAGTGCTCGCCTAAGATAAAAGAAATCCTACCGAGTGGAGAGCAAACCTCCCACTCGGGGGCTTAGCTACAGCCCAGTGCTCACCTAAGATAAAAGAAATCCTACCGAGTGGAGAGCAAACCTCCCACTCGGAGGCTTAGCTGCAGCCCAGTGCTCGCCTAAGATAAAAGAAATCCTACCGAGTGGAGAGCAAACCTCCCACTCGGAGGCTTAGCTGCAGCCCAGTGCTCGCCTAAGATAAAAGAAATCCTACCGAGTGGAGAGCAAACCTCCCACTCGGGGGCTTAGCTGCAGCCCAACTGCTCGCCTAAGATAAAGAATCCTACCGAGTGGAGAGCAAACCTCCCACTCGGGGCTTAGCTGCAGCCTGCTCGCCTAAGGAATAAGTCAATCTGCAGCAGCACCTTGTCGTTAACCTGCAAGGAGCAATTCAAAGCCAAGAGCAATCATTTCCAAACATCCAATCCAAATTTAGGTCGATACCTAAAATAACCGAGAGTGCTCAGCGCTAAGCCCGTTAAGGTTTTATCGGTTACAGCCCACTCGCATACCGAGGCAAATTTAAGGTCAAGAAGTTTTTACCCTCCCGTGGAGGGCTGGATGGAGCAACGAACTCGTCAAGGTCAATCCCGTCGGCAATCCGCGTGGCAGCAGCAATGAAAGTCTCCATGAAGGTCCCGAAGTCGTGCTTTTTGGTGTTGGCCACTCGGAGAGCCGCCACTTATCCTCTCGAGCATCCTTGCAATGGACTCGCGCCCGGACACAAGGCAACATCCGCTACCACATCGAGCTGAAGACTTCTTCCATTCTTGCACTCGGTCAGGACAACGCTCACGAGTCATCAACGACTCGAGGTCATTTTGGAGTGTTTCCCGCCGAGGCGCCGAGTCGATGCGGATGTAGCAGCCTTCGCCTTGCGAGATAATCCACGACAAAGAAGAACACGGGATTCCAAATGGAAGATGTTCATGGCAGTTTCATCGCTCACGGAGAATTGACAGGTCAAGGTTCGCTCAACCGGCTGGTTTCTTCTTCAAAGTTGTGGCGTAACTCGCAAAGACAAAATCCCAAATCAAGAAAACAAATGAATGGAAACATAACAGTTGGGGAGAATTGGTCGAGTGAAGAAGATTACCTTCAAGCATAAGGAACAATTTTTTGGCAAGACCACCCAAGAAGCTTTCCAGCTCGTTCTTCTTCCCAGCCATTTGGAGGACCTTCTCAGTCAGATTCTTCTTGTCAGCCTTCATTCGCTCAACATCCTTGCTGGCAGCGGCCAGGGCAGTCTTCAGATTGGCGTTATCCTGTTCGAGCTTGGTGACTGAGGCCAGTTTGTCATCAGCAAGCTTGATCTTCTCAGACAGCTCAAGTTCCTTCTTCCTTTGAGCCTCCTTCACCTTGCCTAAAAATCGCAACAAAGTCAAACTTGAAGCAAATGAGGGGAGAAAAGAGTCGTCGAAATCTCACCAAACATACCTTTGGTCTCCTCCTTCGCCTTCGTCAGATTCTCTTGCACTAGCTTCAAGTCCAACTCGAGCTGAATATGCTTCTGCTCCAGTTCAGTATAGCGTGCCGCAAGATCACAAGATTTCTACGAAGGGTCAGTTGCAAAAATATCAGAGATAATCCACTTCCGAGTGAACAAAGAAGAAGGGTGCGTTTCTAAGACTACAGTCGAATGCAAGCATTCGACCATAGTCTCGGGACTACACCCCAAGGGTGCACTCAGCGTGCCCCCACGGTCTTATTCACATATAGTCGACGATCGACCAAAAAAAAAAGAGAGAGCGAGTCGATCAACGACCGAATCTTCTTCAGATCAGAATCAATCGCCAAATCGACCACGCCTGGGATTACACCCAAGGGGTGCACTCAGCGTGCCCCACCGGTCTCGTAAATCCATTCGCTCCATTCGGATAATGATCAACATCTACTTAGTAAGTTTAAGACCGATCGCCAGGTGACCTTAGCCTTGGGGATTACACCCGGTGCACTCAGCGATGCCCCGCCAACACGGAGTTTTTTACCAACACACCAAGTGGGTGATCGCTATGAATTCCAGAAGAAAAGTTTTGATAGCATATCCTAACAGTAATGTGGTGGTAGATCGACCAACATTGCTCAAGGGCGTAGCTGGCATCGTAAGCTGCTTGGCTCGCATCCCGAGCGATCTTCACCGCTCCATCATGATCCCTGCTGACGGATCACCTCCTTAGCAGATCGGCCTGGTCCTCCGGACGTGGTGCGTGGCAAAGATCGAAGGTTGTCCAACACTTTCGGCGAAGTGGGCGAACACTCGCCGCCGATTCGCAAAGGACACAAGATGTCGAGTGCCAACCTCTCCTTCCGTCTCAACGGTCTCGGCACCGCCACACCTTGGGCTTCCTTGCCGAGATGCCTTCCTGCTCCTCCTAGTCCTCAATGGTTCCTCATCTTCATCATCGCCGCCGGGAAGAGTGATGATGTCATTGGTTGGAGCTTGAGAAAAGAGTTAAAGTCAGAAATCTTGAGTCAGTCGACTAAGAACGAGCATTAAGGATGTAGTACCAGGATGTGAAGTGGCGGCGTCCTCCATCTCATGGTCGTCAACCTTCACCGAGGTTTCGGAAGTCGCAGCGCTGAAAATCCAAAGAATCAGTCGACCGATTCAAGTACCGACCAGAGACAAAATTTATATAGAACAAGAAGATTTAAGCAATATGTTTACCCTGAGATGGTGGGGATGGACACTTTCATTTTTGGCAGAGGCTTGGTTGTCTTCGACGGAGCTACCTTCGCCTACTTTGGCGCTTTGTCAGTCGGCACCGGAGAAGCGGTCCGAGGCGCTTGGTCGATCATGAGACGATCGCGACTCCTTTACGCGCTCACCAAAGGTCGTGCACAAGTTTTGACCGCCTTTCCAAGCGCGTGGTGCGATTTCCTCCTCTTCGTCCTCGCCATCATCGCCCTCGCTATCGCTCATCATCGCCGCCGCCGCCTCCTCAAAGATCTGAATCCCACTCTTCCCGCTCTCACCTCCACCGCTTCCCCCTCCTCGGGAATCTGGGCGCCATTGGGCATTGAGTATAGCTCGTGAGGGCCTGGAAGTATCAAAGCAGAATTCAACGACCAAGCTCTGTACACACTCGACAGACATACAACGGAAAACAGGACAAGTGTACCTTATCTGGAACGCTGTCACGATCAAGCGGAGAAATCCTCCGGGATCCGCGAGGATTGTCCTTGTTCCCAAAGATCGGCCATCCATCTTTCCACTACGGTATCGCCGACCGCCTCCGGTGGACGCGAGTCTCGCCTTCGGTGCCACAATACAACCACATACAAGGACTCCGAATCAAGGGGCTGGATTCGCCTCAAGAAAAACCTCCAGAGGTCCATGCCGATCACTCCGTCCCTAACAAGCTGCACCACGCGTCCATCAGCATCTTCACTTCGGTCCTCTCTTGGAACAACCTTCAGGAGGAGGGCCTATTCACTCGACTCATGGTGAATTCAGAAGGCTACCGATCGCCCGGCCGCCTCATTCCGCAATAGAACCAGGTCGAATGCCAGCCCGGACCGACTCGGAAAAGACATAGCTGGAAAGTGCTTTTGTTCCTCAACTGGACCCTAAACCACCACACATCTGACTACAGGTCTTCTCGTCACTGGGCTTGCCTTCTTCACACCGAGAGCGACATGTGAAGATGTACTTGAACAAACCCCAGTCGGTCGACAGCCCGAAAGTTTTCGCACATAGACACAAACGCTGCAAGGTATGCGATGGAGTTTGAGTAAAATGGTGGAGCTGGGCTCAAGAAATTCAGAAAACCCGAAAGAAGACACTCGGTGGCAACGAAAAACCTCGGTCGACATGGGTGGCCAAAAGCACGACTCACCCTCTTCTCGTTGAGGCTGCCACTCGCCAGAAGTCTCGCGGCGCCGTGGGGAATCAATCCGTCGTTAGCCATATCGAGGAGATCCTTCTCCCTTATGGTCGATCGATCCAACCGCTGGACCCAGCCTTTCGGCGGTTTGATCTCGACGAAGAACCACCACGACGGTAGATCTCCCTTGGCCTTCTCCGCCGCTGGCGCCTTCTCCGCCGCCGACGCCTTCTCCGCCGCCGACGCCTTCTTCGCGCGTTCCAACATCGTCGTCTTCTCTTTGCCCATGGCCGCCGGCGGAATGCGCAAGGAAGGAGATGACAAGAGAGCAGCAGCGGTGGTGGAGAACGGAGACGGAGAGAACTAAGGAGGAAGAACAAGGTACTGTGCACAGGTCTCCGAGAGTTGCATTTATAGCATCCCTTCCGAGTGGATGACAGGTGGACCCAAGCCATCCAATCATATCCCGAGCAACCGCGCTGCGCGATACGTGGCGGAAAAAGCGGCGCGGAGATCGAGGCGCCCCTGTTACGTCCCGTCCGAGCCCCGCGATCCGTTCCGTTTCGCGCGCTTCCCCAAATAACGATCCCGCGAGATCTGTGAACGACGATCGGTCTCGCTGGCGCGAGATCTCACGCGATCCGCTGCTCGAATATCAAAGGAAGTCACTCGACTAAAGAACAAGAATGGATCAAGTCGATCAAGGAAAGTTTCTTGTTATCAACGGAGAAGATCTTGATCCAAGACAACATGTAACCAGATGCAAAAGGCGGTCAGAAGCAATGTCAACTCCTCCTTCACTCAAGCCTCAATCCATTCGGGGGCTAATGATGGATTCATGTACCTAGGGTAGGGTTATAGGCCTGACCTAAACGTCCTACCCAAGGGCACTCAGAGAAGAGATCATCTTCCAATGACCAAAGAGGAATCCACTCGACTAGACTGGAAGGACTCGACCATGGAAGACTCACTCGACCATGAAGACTCACTCGACCACCAGAGGACTCACTCGACCACCAGAAGGTCAGAAGGCACTCTACAGTGCAACGGTTTGTTATTAAATAGACTTAATGATAATTAAAGCGCCTTATGAGGGCGCACAAGAACCCCCGGCTTAATGTACTTTAATCCCTCCATTATGTGGGCTGGCTCGGGTCCCCAAGACTTATATAAGCCACCCCCTCTGAGATAGAAGGGTTCAGATTCTTGTAATACTCATACTCATAATCCACTCGACCGCCTCAGGGCTCCGAGACGTAGGGCTGTTACTTCTTCCGAGAAGGGCCTGAACTCGTACATCCCTTGTCTATACAACTGCTCCATAGCTAGAACATCGCCTCTTCCTTACCTACCCCTACTTCTACTGTCAGACTTAGAACCACGACACATGGCAAGTGGACCAGGATGGTCGACGTCCCACATGTTGGCGAACGGAAGTATTATTTCCGATATCGAGGAGGAAGGAAACCGTGTGGTATAGTATCACTGCTGATTGGTTTGCAAAAAAATAGTATCACTGCCAATTTATAATTATTTTTTATTTCTGATGAATGCTAGCGTTTCAACTCTTACGACGAAGGGTGCCAAACACGGCACGTGCTGGATGTCCCACACGTCAGCGAAAGGAGTGGGAACATGAACAACGTGGTAGAGCCCAGCGTAAAAAAATAGTATGGTAGAGCGTCTTCACTTCTTCCGCTTCTGGGTCGGAGACCACACGTAGTAGTACTTAGTTGTATGAACGATACAAAGTGCGACATGGAGAGAAAGACACGTCTAGTTGGAAGGTCTCGGGGCATACACGTAAACAAATATAAAAGTTAATATGTGCCTCCAACTAATATAGTAGTAGTAGAGTACTTCGGCACGTACTCCATAACATCACCATGCATTGCACGTACAACATTTAGTGGTAGTATGTAGTAAGAGACAAATGCCACCCAAGAGTTCCCTTCTCGACCAACTTTTGGGTGTTTGGTAGAGTGTATGGAGGGTGCATGTGTCCACACTAGTTTAGCACAAATACACTAGAAGCATGCATGAAGAGGGGTGTTGAGTTGAGCATGCATGAAGAGGGAACAACTATGCTGAGACGAGAACGCAACCAAACACACCCTGTATGCCACGCATGTTCATACCATTTGTTCCTTTCTACTTCACTTATCGCGCTTACATTACTCAGTTCGACGCCCACCTCGGGTACATGTCCGTCTCAGAGTTCCAAAGCCACGTGTTCTTCATATAGATGGAACGATCGTTGCATAACGCGTGCGCCTTGATCTAGATGTCTCGCGTGTTGGCAAAAGGATGAACAAAGCTCACGTAAAAAAATAGAGTGGAAGAACATAGGTTTCGGACGACCGAGAAGGAGCAAGGAACCTCGTGGTCGAGCATCTGCACTCATAATATTTAATATTATTCAGTGATATAAAATTAACCAATCATCTCGAGAGTGGACTAGAAGAGTACGAAACACGGCAGCCCAGTGTAGTTACATCATACTAGTACATGGCTAACCCACGCTATCACCATATTTCTTGGCTTCCGTGCGACACCTATCTCTAGTAATCCAAAGACAGTATCGCTTCTCCTCCTCGCCTCTATCAAAGTGCGGCGGGCTGGCGTTTCTGCCGTCTATTGAGGTCGGTTAACTATCACATGTTAGCGACATGCCAAGAGCATTCTAAAAAAAATTCCTATCACATTCCGTTTTCAAAAAGAAAAAAAATCCTTTCACATACGAATTTTCCTGTATGCTTTGAGCAACTTGCATGTCCTATACTGCTCCTGTTTGATACTCTAACTTAGCTAGAGGTTAGAATAACTCATGACTAACCCTGAACTAATTATAGCCAAAGAGGTGTTTGTTGGGGAACGTTGCAGAAAATAAAAAATTTCTACGCTTCATCAAGATCAATCTATGGAGTCATCTAGCAACGAGATAGAGGAGTGCATCTACATACCCTTGTAGATCGCAAGAAGCATTCAAGAGAATGGGGTTGAGGAGTCGTGCTGCCGTGATCCAAATCACCGATGATCCTAGTGCCGAACGGACGACACCTCCGCGTTCAACACACGTGCGGTTGGGGAAGACGCTCCTCCTTCTTGATCCAGCAAGGGGAGGTTGAGGTTGATGGAGATCCAAAGAAGACGACGGCGTGGTGGTGGAAGTAGCGGCGATCTCGGCAGGCTTCGCCAAGCTCTCACGAGAGGGAGAGGTGTTGCAGAGAGAGAGGAGGCGCCAGGACTTGGGCACGGCTGCCCTCCCCTCTTTATATAGGGGCTGGGCGCCCCCCCTAGAGATTGGATCTCAAGGGGGGCCAAGGGGTGGCTTGCCCCCAAGCCAAGTGGGCGCCCACCCCTAGGGTTTCCAACCCTAGGCGCAGGGGGCCCAAGGGGGGTGCACCAGCCACCAGGCTGGTTCCTCCCACTTCATCCCATGGGGCCCTCTCGGGATAGGTGGCCCCACCCGTGGACCCCTCGATCTTCCGGTGGTCCCAAAGACAATACCGTGACCCCCATAACTTTCCCGACGGCCAAACCGACTTCCCATATATAATTCTTCACCTCCGACCATTATGGAACTCCTCGTGACGTCCGCGATCTCATCCAGACTCGAACGACTTTCGGTTACCGATACTAGTATCTCTACAACCCTAGCGCCACTCGAACCTTATGTGTAGACCCTACGGTTCGGAGACATGCGATATGACCGAGACGACTCTCCGCCAATAACCAACAGCGGGATCTGGATACCCATGTTGGCTCCTACATGTTCCATGATGATCTCATCGAATGAACCACGATGTCGAGGATTCAAGTAATCCCGTATACAATTCCCTTTGTCAATCGGTGCGCTATTTGCCCGAGATTCGATCGCCGGTATCCTAATACCCGCTCAATCTCGCACGCAAGTCACTAAACTCGCATCAGAATGCATGATCCCGTGACCAACCACTTAGTCACTTTGAGCTCATTATGATGATGCATTACCGAAAGGGCCCAAAGATACCTCTCCGTCATACGGAGTGACAAATCTAGTCTCGATCCGTGTCAACCCAATGACACTTTCGAGATACCGTAGTATACCTTTATAGTCACCCGCTTACGCTGTGACGTTTGGTACACCCAAAGCACTCCTACGGCATCCGGGAGTTACACGATCTCATAGTCTAAGGAAATGACACTTGACATTGGAAAAGCTCTAGCAAACGAACTACACGATCTTGCGTTATGCTTAGGATTGGGTCTTGTCCGTCACATCATTCTCCCAATGATGTGATCCCGTTATCAATGACATCCAATGTCCATGGTCAGGAAATCATGATCATCCATTGATAAACGAGCTAGTCAACTAGAGGCTCACTAGGGACATGTTGTGGTCTATGCATTCACACATGTATTACAATTTCCGGATAACACAATTATAGCATGAATAAAAGACAATTATCATGAATGAGGAAATACAATAATAACCATTTTATTATTGCCTCTAGGGCATATTTCCAACAGTCTCCCACTTGCACTAGAGTCAATAATCTAGTTACATTGTGATGAATCGAACACCCATAGAGTTCTGGTGTTGATCATGGTTTGCTCGCGGAAGAGGTTTAGTCAACGGATCTGCGATATTCAGATCCGTATGCACTTTGCAAATATCTATGTCTCCATCTTGAACATTTTCACGAATGGAGTTGAAGCGACGCTTGATGTGCCTGGTCTTCTTGTGAAACCTGGGCTCCTTGGCAAGGATAATAGCTCCAGTGTTGTCACAGAAGAGTGTGATCGGCCCCGATGCATTGGGTATGACTCCTAGGTCGGTGATGAACTCCTTCACCCATATTGCTTCATGCGCTGCATCCGAGGCTGCCATGTACTCCGCTTCACACGTAGATCCCGCCACGACGCTTTGCTTGTAACTGCACTAGCTTACCGCCCCACCATTCAAAATATACACGTATCCGGTTTGTGACTTAGAGTCATCAAGATCTGTGTTGAAGCTAGCGTCGGCGTAACCCTTTACGACGAGCTCTTCGTCACCTCCATAAACGAGAAACATATCCTTAGTCCTTTTTCAGGTATTTCAGGATATTCTTGACCGTTGTCCAGTGTTCCATGCCGGGATTACTTTGGTACCTTCCTACCAAACTTACGGCAAGGTTTACATCAGGTCTGGTACACAGCATGGCATACATGATAGACCATCTGGCCGAGGCATAGGGGACAACACTCATCTTTTCTCTATCTTCTGCCGTGGTCGGACATTGAGCCGAGCTCAATTTCATACCTTGCAACACAGGCAAGAACCCCTTCTTGGACTGATCCATATTGAACTTCTTAAATATCTTATCAAGGTATGTGCTTTGTGAAAGACCTATGAGGCGTCTCGATCTATCTCTATAGATCTTGATGCCTATTATGTAAGAAGCTTCTCCAAGGTCCTTCATTGAAAAACACTTATTCAAGTAGGCCTTAATGTTGTCCAAAAGTTCTATATCATTTCCCATCAAAAGTATGTCATCCACATATAATATGAGAAATGCTACAGAGCTCCCACTCACTTTCTTGTAAACGCAGGCTTCTCCATAAGTCTGCATAAACCCAAACGCTTTGATCATTTCATTAAAGCGAATGTTCCAACTCCGAGATGCTTGCACCAACCCATAGATGGAGTGCTGGAGCTTGCATACCTTGTTAGCATTCTTAGGATCGACAAAACCTTCTGGTTGCATCATATACAGTTCTTCCTTAAGATGGCCGTTAAGGAATGCCGTTTTGACGTCCATTTGCCATATCTCACAATCATAGTATGCGGCAATTGCTAACATGATTCGGACAGACTTCAGCTTCGCTACGGGAGAGAAAGTCTCATCGTAGTCAACCCCTTGAACTTGTCGATAACCCTTAGCGACAAGTCGAGCTTTATAGATGGTAACATTACTGTTGGGGATATTACTACTGGGCGTGAACCGGCCTACCTGGGCCGGGTTAACTTTATTAGCAAGTATAAAGATGATTAAGCAGATGAAGGCCCAAGGCCTGTAGTCGGTTTAGAACCTGTAGCCGTAAACCAGCTTGGTATGCAAACTTGTATTGTAAGTTAGGAATAGAGAGAGACCAACCCGGATACGAGTATGAACCGGTGTTGGGACTCTATGGACCGACGGGCGTCACCCGTGTATATAAGGGGACGACCCGGCGGCGGTTCAGGGACAGACAACAAGAACTCGAGGCCTACGCGAAGCTTATTTGCTCCCTAGTCTCGAGACCACATCAATTCCATCACAACTAGACGTAGGCTTTTACCTTCATTGAAGGGGCCGAACTAGTATAAACCCTTGTGTCTTTGTGTCCGCTTTAACCCCTTCAAGTTAACCCGTAGCGATGGCTCCACGACTAAGTCCTTTCATAAGGACATCTGCCGTGACAAAACCACGACAGTTGGCACCCACCATGGGGCTATCGCATGATGGTTTGATGATCTTGGAGGGCAAATTCGAAGGACTCGAAGGCTATGCTGTGGGCCGGATGACCAAGAGTCGTCGTGGCAAGCTCTACATCGACGATACAGGATGGGGTCCCGAGGCCGGTTCGATCGAGTACGGGTACCGGGTCCCCTTTGGTGGCATACACGTTTTTATCGGCAAGATTGGCGAACCTGGGCCTGAGCCGGACATCTGCACCGACCTCGTCGAGACGGCTCAGCGTGCGAGATCTACCCAAGTCAAACCGGCCGTGAAGCATGCCTTCGTGGGAGTCATCCACGGAGGAGAGCATGAGGACGAGTCAGAATACGGTAGCGAGACCGTCGTCTATTCCGGCGACGAGTCCTCAACCGGAGAGACCGAATCATTGTACCAGTTGCAAGACGACCAGATTAGGGGCTGTTCCGATGGCGACAGTATTCCGGACCCCCCAGATCAGATCAACCGGGTTGGAATATTCATGGCCGGCACGCATGCGGTGAATCACTCTTCGACCGCAGCAGCAATGCTCTCCGGATCAGCAGCGGCAGCGGCAGCAGGGGCAGGAGGCCTTGTGCGCCCGCCGGTTCAAGTTCTGTCTGACCTGTTTGACGCACTAGCGGTACTTATGGCAGAGGCCAATCCGGCGGATCAGAGGCCCATGATGCAGAGGTTGCAAAGGTGAGAGAGCAGATCGACAGCCAAAGCCGACCGGCAGCAGAGAAGGACAGATGGCCGCAGAGTGGGCCGCTGGACACCCAGCCTATAAGCTCATGCTCGACTGTAACGCATCACAGAGGTCTTGAAGCGAAGCACGATCACGCCGCCGTTAGGGTTCGACCCTAGAAATCTCTTTCACACTCCGTAAGCTGGAACCAGCAATCCGCGGGCACCGGAGGTAAACCGGTCGAGGCACCAGGCCAGGAGCGACGGTCCAAACCCGCCGATGGAACCTCCTCGGCGAGCGCCAGATTCCTCCGCCGTCCGCAGACACCTCCGGGTCATTATTCTAATCCTCTGGACAATCTTGTCACAGCTGCTGCGATTAGAAGCTATCCCGATCGAAGGAGACTCTTCGCAAGCAATAGAGACCCGCCGGGTTAAGGAACTTCTCCGAACCGCTTTGATTCAGCAGGAGGCATATTCATACAGCCGCGATCGAATTCATTCCACACCTCGTCCAAGCCGGAGCTATAGTAGGCACATGGATGAATCGGCCGTATCAAGCAATGCGCGGAGCCGTGAAGCAGCCCGTGGCAATATCCCGGCAGGTGGTGTTCGCGATGCTCAAGATGTAGTGGACCGGGCCCGGGCACGAAGGGAGGCCGAGTTAGCAGCACAGAATGAGGTGGGTCAGCTTACACCGGTTCGTCCTACCACCTCTGCCGGGCCAGGGGTCGCATCTAGCTTGGGAGTGCCCTGTTTAGTCCCCGCTTTACGCAATGTACGCCTGCCCAAAGACTTCAAGGGTCCGCGCAAGGTGCCGAATTACACCGCTGATTTATCTCCAGAAGCGTGGGTAGAGAGTTATGAGATGGCCATGGAGATGCTGGATGTGGATGAGACCGCGTGTGCAAAGTACTTCACCATGATGCTTGAAGGCACGGCCTGCATTTGGTTGAAGAGCCTGCCGCCTAATTCTATCGCCATGGGCCCAGCTATGGACCCGGTTTATCCAGAATTTCAAAGATATGTGTAAGCAGCCTAAGTCCATAGTAGACTTGGCGGCTTGTGTTCAGGAGGACGGAGAGTGAACAACCCATTGGGTACGCCGCGTTTCGGAAGTCTTGCACTCGCCTCGATAGGATCAATGCCGACTCGCGATCTTAACCACGAGGGCAACCGCCGTTTAAGCCTCTGAAGTTGAAGTTGGGGCGATGAAGCGTTCTCAGAATGACATGGAAACTCTCATGGCCGCTTTAGTGAAGTATGCTGATTCTGATAGTACCAAGGATCCCGAGACTAACGATGACGAAGCAGGGAAGGGAAAGAAGAACAGCAATTCCAAGGGGCATCAACACAAACCGGCGAGCCATGGGAACGGAGGCAAGCGTAAAGAGGATGGCAGCATGGACTTTGTGGCTAACACTAATGCGCAGGACAAGGGTCAGCGGTGCAGAGGTAAAGAGGCGAATCGTAGTGGAGCTCCGAATCCTAACCCGGATCGCTTAAACTATTTGTTGAATCAGCCTTGTCCAAAACACGGGACGAAGGAAGCACCGGCGAACCACCTTTGGAAGGATTGTTACATTATGCAGGAGTTTAAAAACTCTAATGCCTTCCTGTATGACCATGGGTTAGGTGGTGGCTCAGGATCCGGTTTCCATGGGCCGAGCCACGATGGAGCTTCCGGTTCAGGTTTCAATCGTATGGTCATAACAACCAGAATAATTAGAGCAATAAGGGGTTACAACCAACAGCAGCAAAGAGCAAAGCAATGGGTTATTAGAGCCATCCAAAATAGTTGAACAATGGGCGATCACGCTTTCACAACTAGCTTGGATAAGCGCGACCGAAACTTCACAAGCGAAGCGGTGAACTCGTTGAACCGCCGCACCAATGCTACTTACATTGGTCGGAACAGCCTATCATGTGGAGCAGGAGGATCACCCACCCCGGTTGACAATCCGCCGCTTGGCATTAGTGGTAGACCCTCAAGTGGGAGGTTTTAAATTCACCAAGGTGCTCATGGATGGAGGGAGCAGATAACATCCTGCATTATGAGACATTCCGCCGCATGGGGCTAACAGACAAAAATCTCAGACCGTCTAATACGGTGTTCCATGGTGTGGTGCCTGGCAAATCAGCATATCCTGTTGGTAAGATAGCCCTGGAGGTGGCTTTTGGGGACGAGCATGATTCCCGAGCCGAAACACTAACCTTTGAGGTGGTGAAGATCCGGAGCCCGTATCACGCCTTGTTTGGACGGCCGGCTTATGCCAAATTCATGGCACGGCCTTGTTATATCTATTTGCAGCTCAAGATGCCGGGTCACAAAGGGACAATAACGGTTCATGGGAGCCGCAAGATTGCTTTGGAATGTGAGGAAGGTGATGCAGCCTATGCAGAGTCGGTTTGTGCCACGGAGGAGTTGAAATATTATGGGGACAATGTTGATCCGGCGGACATGACCCCTTTGAAGAAGCCAACTACAGAGCATGATTCAGATCTGAAGTTCAAATCCGCGGCTGAGACCAAGCTTGTTGACTTCGTGCCCGGCGATTCGTCCAAGCAGTTCACTATTAGTGCCAACTTGGACCCTAAATAGGAAAGCGCGCTCATCGAGTTCATCCGTGAGAATCGACATTTTGCATGGAAGCCTTCCGACATGCCAGTGTACCGAGGGAACTCGCGAGCACACTCTTAATGTTGATCCCAAGTATAAACCGTAAAGCAGTTTCTCCGCGGTTTAACGAAGAAAGGCGCAGTTATTGGAGAGGAGGTGGCCAGGCTCTTAGCAGCTGGTTTTATCATTGAAGTGTTCCATCCAGAGTGGCTTGCTAATCCGGTGCTGGTTCTTAAGAAAACGGCACTTGGCGATGTGTGGATTATACGGATCTTAACAAGGCTTGTCCAATGATCCTTTTGCCCCCCGCATTGACCAGATTATTGATGCCACGGTGGGTTGTGAGCGTTTGAGTTTTTGGATGCGATTCGGTATCATCGATCAAAATGGCGGTTAAGGACCAGGAGAAGACGACGTTTATTACTCCCTTTGGAGCCTTCTGCTATGTATCTATGCCTTTTGGTCTCAAGAGCGCCCAAGCCACTTATCAACGGTGTGTACAGAACTGCCTTCATAAACAGATCGGCCGCAATGTGCACGCCTATGTGGATGATATTGTAGTCAAGTCAAGGCAGAAGGAGACACTGGTTGATGATTTGAAGGAAACCTTTGACAACTTGCGGGTTTATAAGATGATGCTTAACCCGGCCAAATGTGTTTTTGGTGTTCCGGCAGGCAAGTTACTGGGCTTTCTTGTGTCCAACAGAGGAATTGAGGCTAATCCGGAGAAGATTACGGCTATCACCTCCCTGGCTAAACCTAAGTGTATCAACGATGTTCAGCGCTTACGGGTCGGATTGCCGCTACGAGCCGGTTTATCACCGCCTTTGAGAGAAGGCCATCCTTTATACCGATGCCGAGAAAGACAGATCAATTCATCCGAGTCCGCTGCGATGAAGCGTTGAGGACTTGAAGCGGCATTAGCCAATCCGCCCGTTCTTGCAGCTCCGGCCGACAAGGAGCCGTTATTGCTATCGAAGCGCCAATGCTCGCGCAGCTTAGCGTGGCTATTGTGGTAGAACGCATGGAGGCGGGCAAGGAGTATCCGTTCAGCGGCCGGTTTACTATATCAGCGAGGTGCTTATTGAATCCAAGCAAAGGTATCCGCGTTGGCGTAAGCTGGTATATGGAGTTTTCATGGCAAGTCGGAAGTTGAAGCAAGATTTCCAAGGGCACCCCATCATAGTGGTCGATTCAGCTCCTTGGGCGATATCATACGTAACCGGAAGCGATCGCCGGATTGCCAAGTGGGCTATAGAACTTGGGCCGCATTTAATTGAAGTACGCACCTCGGACGGCGGTGAAGTCTCAAGCGCTTGTTGATTTCATCAATGATTGGACCGAGTTGCAAGCACCGAGGAGAAGCCGGATCACACATATTGACTATCCATTTTGATGGATCCAGCAATTGAGGGCTCGGGGTCGAGTCATATTAACTTCCCCACGAGGTGATAAGTTTTGTTATGTTCTCCGCTTAATGTTCCCTTGTACTAATAATGCAGCTGAGTATGAAGCTTTGCTCCATGGTCTCCGGATGGCTAAGGAGATGAATCTAAGTCGGGTTAAGTGCTTCGGTGACTCGGACCTCGTAGCTCAACAGGTGTCTGGCACTTGGGATTCTAAAGACCCACTTATGGCTGCATATCGTCCTGAGGTGGATATGGTTGCGGGTCACTTCAAGGGTTATCAGGTGGATCACGTGGATCATCAAAAAATGAAGCGGCGGACGCTTTAAGCCGGTTGGGCTCTCAACAGAAACCGTCCCGCCTAATGTCTTTCTTGATGTGTTGCACAACCCGTCACCAAGCTCCCGGTGAAGCGGATTTGGCTATTCCCGATCCGGAGGCTCAATTGGTGGCAGCCCCGCATGTTATACCGGATTGACAGTTCCTTATCTTGCGTACATGAACCGGGAGAGTTGCCGAGGATGAGACTCTAGCCAGAAGATAGTCCGACGATCCAAGTCTATGACCATTGTCAATGGCGAATTGCATCATTGCAATGTATCGTATGCTTTCAACGCCGCGCTCTCCCGAGGAAGGCTGTGAAATTTTACGCAAAATCCACGAAGGGGATTGTGGTCACCACGCCGGTTCAAAGTCTCTGGTGGCTAAGGCGTTTCGTCACGGGTTCTACTGGTTGACAGCTCATGCTGATGCGGAGGACTTGGTTAAACGGTGTGATGGCTGTCAGAAATTTTCAAGGCGTGCTCATGTGCCGACTCAAGAATTGAGGATGATTCCAATTACTTGTCCGTTTGCAACATGGGGGCTGGATATGGTTGGACCTTTTAAAAGGTCCAAGGATAAGAAAACCCACCTTTTGGTGGCAGTTGATAAATTCACCAAGTGGGTTGAAGCGGAGCCTGTTAGCAAGTGTGATGCAGCTACATCGGTGCAGTTCATTAAAAAGGTGATTTTCCAGTTTGGCTTTCCACACAGTATCATTACTGACAATGGTACCAATTTATCCAAGGGCTCTATGAAGGAATTCAATGAACGTGAGCACATCCGACTTGACGTATCATGAGTGGCTCACCCCCAGTCCAATGGGCAGGCAGAACGAGCTAATCAAGAGATCTTGCGAGGCATCAAACCCCGGCTTATGGTTCCATTGCAAAGAACACCGGGTTGTTGGGTTGAAGAGCTACCGTCTGTGCTATGGAGTATCAATACTACGCCCAACCGATCTACAGGATACACGCCGTTTTTATGGTCTACGGAGCAGAGGCGGTTCTCCTAGTGATATCCGCATGATTCGCCTCGTAGCGGCTTATGTTGAAGCGACAATGAGACAACACGGCAAGATGCTTTGGACCTATTAGATGAGGAGCGTGACATAGCGGCTGCCCGCTCGGCGATTTATCAACAAGATCTTCGTCGCTATCATAGTCGCCGGGTCAGAACTAGAGCTTTTCAAGAAGGAGATTTGGTGCTCCGGCTCATCCAAGACCAGACGGATATGCACAAGTTATCCCCACCTTGGGAGGGACCTTTCGTGGTCAGCAAGAATCTGCACAACGGGTCATACTATCTGATTGATATTCGAGAGCATAAAGACTCACGCACATCAGAGGGGGAGACCAACAGGCCGTGGAACATAGCTCATCTTCGGCCTTACTACACTTGAGCCATTGGCTCTATCTATGTACATATTATGACAGTGTATATATTATCATTGATATAATAAAACTGGAGCCTCAGCTAAAGCGGGGTCTCTGTCCTTTCATATCATGTGTGGTTACATGGAGTTGTTCTGTCTTAAAGCGTCCTCCGGTTTACCCCTTGAAATTTGCTTTTCAAAAAAGCTTTGTGATATCACTTGGGGGCTTGGTCGTGTCCGAACCAATGCAACACCTCTTGATAGGCGAAAGCCACCAGATCACTTGGGGACATGGTCAAGTCTGAACCACTCATGCTTCTTGATCGCCTAAGGCCACGTAATCACTTGGGGCTTGGTCGAACCCAACCATTGCCATGCCTTTTGATCGGCATAAATGCCACGGTTTCATTTGGGGACCTAGCTGACTTGAACCATCGCCACACCTATTGGGGGCTTGGTCCTGTCCGACCATGGTAACACCATCTGATCAGCTTAGTAAAGCATGTTTTTTGCAAACGGTTTTATCATTGCCTTTGCTTTCATATTTCTTTTATGATTATTCTTCGATTTTTGTTGTGTTTCCTTTAAACCAACAACACTTGTTAACTGGTTCAGCTGATGGAATTCGGCTCATTTTTAATCCGGAGGAATGTGCCCGGTTCAACTTTCCTGTTAACATCATGGAGTAACAGGGGGGCTTACAATGATCCAGCACGGTTTACATGGTAAGCCAGCATTTTAACACACGGGAGTTGTTTTTTCCCCTTCGATGGTAATGGTTTATAAAACCTCCGTTTCAAGCCTGGCTAAGCCAACTTCATGCCCAGCGATGGCAGGTATTTTGTATCGCATATTTGATTATATGTCTTAAATACATTGATGATATATATATATATATATATATAAAGGTCATAAACCGGTTGGTGGTATAACCGCCACCGCAGTTCAAGATTTTCTGATTGCAGGAAATATAAATTGAGGATTTCAAGCAAAAGCATCAGTACTTATGCACGAAGGCATATTTAAAGCAACAGTATTTGCTATTCTATTACAAGGCAACGCGGTGCCCAAATAAGATCATTGTTGTTCCGGCGGATCATAATAAAGCAGCTATTTAAACCGGCTTCCGGTTCAAGCCTGCTCATTGGGTCGTCCCGCGCCGCTTCAGCTTCCTCATCTCTATCCATTGGCTGGAAATCAACAGTGGTCCAGTCGATTCCCATTAAAGCTTGAAAGACAGCCTCTTCATGGATTAGAGAAGACGGTTCAATATCAGGAGCGTAAGTATGCTTATGGATTGGAGGAATCAAATTCTCCGCTTCAGAAATTGGTGCAGCCACTCGTTTGTTCTGATCATTATACTGAGCTTGATAATGCGACAAGTTTGCCTCTTCAGCCAATTGGCAAGCCAGAGGGCGCACTATACGGTTTATCGTCCTCAGATCATCTTCATTGAACTCTGAACCGCCTTCCTTCAAGCTGGGATAGCCTTGAGCTGCCTCAACAGGATCGAAATCCGGCACCCATGCTTTTGCCCAGATCAAGGAATTAATGGCTCCGGTTCGAGCAGCAGATTTTTTCAGTTCTTCAATCCGAGCAGGAAGCATTGACAACCTCTTCAAAGTATCTTGAATTAAAGTGGGTGCCGGATTGTTATGAGATGCAGTGGTGATGATCCGTTGTGCTCCGGTATACAGCTGTTCAATTAAAGTGTAGGCAGCCTTCAACTTCTTCCGAACATCTGACCCTAAGTGACCGATGCGTGTACCCGCAACAATACAGGAAAGATCACAAACCAGATCTATTATAAGAAGGCCAAAGTTGTCAAAGAAACCAAAAGGAGCTTACCAATGATAGCAGCGGTCATGGCATGTACTTGCCGCTTTACGGCGGTCAGCTCATCTACCACAGGTTTAAGGGCAGCTTCAGCGTTCTCAGCTCTTTTTATTAAAGCGGCCTTCTCAGTGGCCCAATCAGCCCGCTCCTTCTTGAAGCCCTCCTTCAGCTATTCCGTGATGCTCAAAGCGCCGGTTAATTCCTCCCTTGCTTTGTCCGTTTCGCTTGTTGGGTTTTCAAAGTTTCTTGCGATCAAGAATCCGTCCTCTTTGATCCTCACTTCACCGCATCAAGACAAAGGCTTGGCTTTAAACAAACGGTACAAGAATTTGAAGTACCAACCACATAACAAGTTATACGCGTGATACTTGGGGGCTAATGCATCTTCAATCTTCATCTATTACTAAATCGCAAAGTCCCAAGCTCAATACAAGTATTCAACTTGGCACTTGGGGGCTAATGGCTATTTTCTCAGATATGTTCTGATGTTAGAATCTTTATTGGAGTCCTGGTTTAACTATACTAAGTTGAACCGGCCCTTGGGGGCTACATTGATGGATTTCAAATTATTGAGGACTATATTAAAGTCCCGGCTTCAAGAAAGTTACAAACCGGCCCTTGGGGGCTAGGAGGATTAATAGAGTGGCAGTAATTAAAGAAAGAAGAAGCACAAGGAAGTTACCTCAAATTTATCTCTCATCATCTTTACCAGGCCAGCTTCACAGTCACGACTAGTATATAGCCGGTTCAAGTAACTGAATGAAGATCTTGGGCATTCAGAGCAAAGATACGCTTCCGCATCAACATCCCATTTGCCTTTGTTCATGGCAGAAAAATCTTCTTTGACAGTATGCTTAGCTAAAGCGACAGGATTCCCTGGTTCAAAGTGACCTACGCCGGTAATTACAACGTCATCATCCTTGGACGCACCGGTTTGCATTGGTGCTGTCGGTTTATCGGCAGGTTTTGAAGGACTGCGGGATCTTCCAATCCGGACGGAGCTGGCAGGCTGGTCAACAGGGACTGAAGTATTGATAGGCCTTTTCTCAGTAGTAACATCATCTTGCAAGGGAGGATCATTGGGAACATCTTCATGAACGAACGCTTCAAGATCTGGTGCTTTATCCTGTTCAGGGGCAGCATCTTCCTCGACCGCTTTATCCAGGCGGGCTTTCTTGCTCGGTTTAGGTTTAGCCCCGAAAGAGAAACAAAGAGTCAAGGAACGGCATAAGTTATAACGCAGTATACCCGAAGCATATGTTCAGCCTAGCTTACCCAAGAACCGTCTTCAGTGGTGGCAGCTGAGTGGCCGATGATTCACCAGAGGATGAATGAGAAGTAACCTGATAATCGGAGTCGGACGGATTAAGAGGTTGACGGATGAAACCCGCTTTAGGATAGAAATTAATAAAAAGGTCGGAGACCTCTGAGCGGCGTTTTCGAACCGGACTGTTTGGTAAACCGGCGGAGGTAACTACCTGGCCGCTGGCCGGTTGTCGGCGAGCTTCATGTTGCCGAGTCTTCATAAGAAATTTGGGATCCAAGTAAGCAAGAGGATGAGAAAATTTAACTTTCCGGTTGCTCGCGAAGTTTTGGCAAAGGCAAAGGATCTGAATCGAAGGAGAATAGTTACCTCAACGACATCAAGATTATCGCTTCAGCCATCCCGACAAGTATCATCATCAATAAGGCGGTAAAAAGTAAGCCTAGTGAATCGAAGTTCTACCTCAAGGTCCGAAGTTACCCACATCATCATCAACAGCCGGATCGATGAAGCAAAGGTTTTCCTCTTTTGAGCAGGCCTCTTGACAACCTTAGTCTTTGGCCGGGTTGACCGTTCCGTTTTCTCTGGTTTTTCTTGTGGAAGCTTCTTGCTCCAAAACGGATTATCACCCTGAGTAAGCAGCAGTTGATGTTAGACAGAAATAGCAATAACAGGTTCAGTAAAAAATACAATCAAAATCTTACAGCTGGCGGTTTGTTGGTAGCACAGAAAGGGAGCAGGCTGGTTTGAGCGCAGAGGTGTTCCGGTTTGTTCAACATTTTCTTCACATCCTCTGTGACTTCATCATCTGAGAGCTGGATGTTGGTGTGTCGGAGTGGGTCATCGACGCTACCAGTATACTTGCACATTAAACCGAGCGCCTTGCCGAGAGGCAAGATGCTCCATGATATCCAACAACGGCGAGATCTACTCTGTTAAACCATTGGCCATGAAGGCTCGGAGCTTGGATAGTTGCGAGCGATTTACTTCTCTCCTTGGCACTTAACCTTTGTGGGAAGGGGTGTGTATTGCTGAGCCGCTCCGGACGAAAGGCAGGCAAAGGATTTTCATCATCAGGGGAAGTATCTTTGCAGTAAAACCATGTTGAATTCCACTCCTTGGGGTGACTGTGTAGTTTGGTGTGGGGATAAGTGATCTCTTTCCTTTTCTGAATTGCCATACCACCCAATTCGGTATTGGGACCATCAGTGAATTCTGTGCGGCGGTTTAGGTGGAAACAGTCTCTAAATAGTTCAACTGAGGGTTCCTCTTGAAGGTATACCTCACAGAGCACTTGGAAGTGACATAGGTTGGTAACAGAATTGGGACCAATGTCTTGCGGGCGGAGTTGAAAATTGGCTAACACATCCCGGTAAAATTTGGAACCGGGTGGCTTGAAGCCCCAGGCTAAATGGTCTGCAAAGATGACAACCTCTCCCTCTTGAGGTGTGGGAGGACATTCATTACCAGGGACCCTCCAGTGGATAGTATCTTTGCTGTCTAAAGCGCCGATCAAGACTAAATTATCCAACTGAGTTTCTGTGACGCGAGAAGGAACCCAATTGCACTCATATACTTGTTTGGCCATGATGAGATCTACAAAAAATAGGTGATTCCGGTTCAAAAATGTGTTGGGTAAAAGTATGCACTATGTTAAACCGGAGGAAGTTATATTTAAACCGGATTTCTATGAAGTGGCATCATATGGCTAAAGAGTTCTGGCGGTTCAACAAGGGGACTAATGGTATATACCGGTTTATTAACTTTTTCTATATTAAGTTAAACCGCCTGATCTAAACATTGAAAGCAATTGAGGTTGCGGATGGCTAAGTATGCAGAAACAGGTTTCACAAGGTCTTATTGCAGCAATGGATCTGAAGCAAGTTCAGAAAAACAGAAAATATTCAAAACATTAAAGCAGAACGGAAGTGAACCAATGGGCAGGTATGTAGATGAGATCTATGGACTTGAGCATGAAACTACAGGCGGATGCTAAAAAGCTAATCAGAGCAGGGTTTCACAGATCTATCCAGGAGTCTGGGTATGAGCATGAACAAGTGATGAACACGGCAAGAACACGAAACCCTAGAACAGATCTATGTTAAGAAGAATAGAAGGCTTACCAGAATCGAGGAAGACGCGGAAAGCTACCGCAGTGCTCTGGTGCGTTCAGGTTGATGCAGCGGCCCAAAACGGTGCAGAGGTCAACGACGGCGACGGAGCTCCGAGGCTGGCGATGCGAGGAAGACGAAGAGAAAGAGACGAAGGGGAGAAAAGGAAATGACCCTTCGGTCCTATTTATAAGGCAAAAGACGTGTGTCAGGCGCGCGAATCCAGGAGCCACAAAATTCGGAAGTGGAGCTGCTGCCTTGGGTATCACAGATCTATTAATGAAAGAAGGCATCATAAATGTTAACTTCGTGATGACGTCATGCCGGTTTACAGCAACCGGAGATGATGACGATATGGCGGTTTACCAATTACCAAAAGATGTTGAAGACAAAGATTTTTGTGAAGGATTGACATGAACCAGTTCAAATCAATCTGGGGCCTAATGTTGGGGATATTACTACTGGGCGTGAACCGGCCTACCTGGGCCGGGTTAACTTCATTAGCAAGTATAAAGATGATTAAGCAGATGAAGGCCCAAGGCCTGTAGTCCGTTTAGAACCTGTAGCCGTAAACCGGCTTGGTATAAAAACTTGTATTGTAAGTTAGGAATAGAGAGAGACCAACCCGGATACGAGTATGAACCGGTGTTGGGACTCTATGGACCGACGGGCGTCACCCATGTATATAAGGGGCGACCGGCAAGTGTTCAGGTTAGACAACAACAACTCGAGGCCTAGGCGAAGCTTATTTGCTCCCTAGTCATCGAGACCACATCAATTCCATCACAACTAGACGTAGGCTTTTACCTTCATTGAAGGGGCCGAACTAGTATAAACCCTTGTGTCTTTGTGTCCGCTTTAACCCCTTCAAGTTAACCCATAGCGATGGCTCCACGACTAAGTCCTTTCATAAGGACATCTGCCGTGACAAAACCACGACAATTACCATCCGCGCCCGTCTTCTTCTTAAAGATCCATTTGTTTTCTATCGCTCGCCGATCATCGGGCAAGTCTGTCAAAGTCCATACTTTGTTTTCATACATGGATCCTATCTTGGAATGCATGGCTTCAAGCCATTTGTTGGAATCTGGGCCCGCCATTGCTTCTTCATAGTTCGAAGGTTCACCCTTGTCTAACAACATGATTTCCAGGACAGGGTTGCCATACCACTCTGGTGTGGAACGTGTCCTCGTGGACCTCACGGGTTCAAGAGTAACTTGATCCAAGTAGCTTTATCATCATCATTAGTTTCCTCTCTAGTCGGTCAGCACCACAGAACATCTTCCTGAGCTGCGCTACTTTCCGGTTCAAGAGGTAGTACTTCATCAAGTTCCACTTTCCTCCCACTTACTTCTTTCGAGAGAAACTCTTTCTCCAGAAAGGACCCGTTCTTGGCAACAAAGATCTTGCCCTCGGATCTGAGGTAGAAGGTATACCCAATGGTTTCCTTAGGGTATCCTATGAATACACATTTTTCCGACTTGGGTTCGAGCTTTTCAGGTTGAAGTTTCTTGACATAAGCATCGCATCCCCAAACTTTTAGAAACGACAACTTAGGTTTCTTCCCAAACCATAATTCATACGATTTCGTCTCAACGGATTTAGACGGTGCCCTATTTAAAGTGATTGTAGCTGTCTCTAGAGCGTATCCCCAAAATGATAGCGGTAAATCGGTGAGTGACATCATAGATTGCACCATATCCAATAGAGTGCGATTACGACGTTCGGTCACACCGTTACACTGAGGTGTTCCTGGCGGCGTGAGTTGTGAAATGATTCCACATTTCCTTAAGTGCGTACCAAATTCGTGACTTAAGTATTCTCCTCCACGATCTGATCATAAGAACTTTATCTTTCGGTCACGTTGATTCTCTACCTCATTCTGAAATTCCTTAAACTTTTCACAGGTTTCAGACTTGTGTTTCATTAAGTAGACATACCCATATCTACTCAAGTCGTCAGTGAGAGTGAGAACATAACGATGTCCTCCGCGAGCCTCAACACTCATTGGACCCCACACATCAGTATGTATGAATTCCAATAAGTTGGTTGCTCACTCCATTGTTCTGGAGAACGGAGTCTTGGTCATTTTGCCCATAAGGCATGGTTTGCATGTGTCAAATGATTCATAATCAAGAGACTCCAAAAGTCCATCAGCATGGAGCTTCTTCATGCATTTTACGCCAATGTGACCAAGGCGGCAGTGCCACAAGTATCTGGGACTATTGTTATCAACTTTACATCTTTTGGTATTCACACTATGAATATGTGTAACATCACGTTTGAGATTCATTAAGAATAAACCATTGACCAGCGGGGCATTACCATAATACATATCTCTCATATAAATAGAACAACCATTATTCTCGGATTTAAATGAGTAGCCATCTCGCATTAAACGAGATCCAGATACAATGTTCATGCTCAAAGCTGGCACTAAATAACAATTATTGAGGCTTAAAACTAATCCCATAGGTAAATGTGGAGGTAGCGTGCCGACGGCGATCACATCAACCTTGGAACCATTCCCGACGCGCACCATCACCTCGTCCTTCGCCAGTCTCCGCTTATTCCGTAGCTCCTGCTTTGAGTTACAAATATGAGCAACCGCACCGGTACCAAATACCCAGGAGCTACTACGAGTACTGGTAAGGTACACATCAATTACATGTATATCACATATACCTTTGGTGTTGCCGACCTTCTTTTCCGCTAAGTATTTGGGGCAGTTCCGCTTCCAGTGTCCCTTTCCCTTGCAATAAAAGCACTCAGTCTCAGGTTTGGGTCCATTCTTTGGCTTCTTTCCGCAGCTGGCTTATCGGGCGCGGCAACTCCCTTGCCGTCCTTCTTGAAGTTCTTCTTACTTGCCTTTCTTGAAACTAGTGGTTTTATTAACCATCAACACTTGATGTTCCTTTTTGATTTCCACCTCTACTGATTTCAGCATTGAAAATAC
The DNA here is from genome assembly GCA_021437245.1 of Aegilops speltoides. Classification (NCBI taxonomy): domain Eukaryota; kingdom Viridiplantae; phylum Streptophyta; class Magnoliopsida; order Poales; family Poaceae; genus Aegilops; species Aegilops speltoides. Next base: position 561,180,574 of record CM038142.1, on the reverse strand, counting down.
TTCAGGAATAGTTTTCACCATCCCTGCATATTGTAGTTCATCACAAAGCTCTTGTAGCTAGGTGGGAGCGACTGAAGGATTCTGTTAATGACCGCCTCGTCCGGGAGGTTAATCTCCAGCTGGGACAAGCGGTTGTGCAACCTGCACATTTTGAGTATGTGCTCACCGATGTAACTATTTTCCTCCATCTTACAACTGTAGAACTTGTCGGAGACTTCATATCTCTCGACCCGGGCATGAGCTTGGAAAACCATTGTCAGCTCTTCGAACATCTCATATGCTCCGTGTTGCTCAAAACGCTTTTGGAGCCCCGGTTCTAAGCTGCACTGAACGAGGGAGTAATCATCAGCACGTGACTGCCAAGTGTTCATAACGTCTTGGTTCTCTAGGATGGGTGCTTCACCTAGCGGTCCTTCTAGGACATATGCTTTCTTGGCAGCTATGAGGATGATCCTCAGGTTCCGGACCCAGTCCGAATAGTTGCTGCCATCATCTTTCAGCTTGGTTTTCTCTAGGAACGCATTGAAGTTGAGGTTGACATGAGCGTTGGCCATTTGATCTACAAGACATTTTGCAAAGGTTTTTAGACTAAGTTCATGATAATTAAGTTCATCTAATCAAATTATTTAATGAACTCCCACTCAGATTAGACATCCCTCTTTTCATCTAAGTGATACATGATCCGACTCAACTAGACCATGTCCGATCATCACGTGAGACGGACTAGTCATCATCGGTGAACATCTCCATGTTGATCGTATCTTCCATACGACTCATGTTCGACCTTTCGGTCTCTTGTGTTCCAAGGCCATGTCTGTACATGCTAGGCTCGTCAAGTAAACCTAAGTGTTTTGCATGTGTAAATCTTTCTTACACCCGTTGTATGTGAATGTTAGAACCTATCACACCCGATCATCACGTGGTGCTTTGAAACAACGGACTTTCGCAACGGCGCACAGTTAGGGGGAACACTTTCTTGAAATTATTATAAGGGATCATCTTATTTACTACCGTCGTACTAAGCAAATAAGAAGAAAAACATGATAAACATCACATGCAATCAAATAGTGACATGATATGGCCAATATCATATTGTTCCTTTGATCTCCATCTTCGGGGCGCCATGATCATCTTCATCACTGGCATGACACCATGATCTCCATCATCATGATCTCCATCATCGTGTCTTCATGAAGTTGTCACGCCAACGATTACTTCTACTTCTATGGCTAACGTGTTTAGCAATAAAGTAAAGTAATTTACATGGCGTTATTCAATGACACACAGGTCATACAAAAAATAAAAGACAACTCCTATGGCTCCTGTCGGTTGTCATACTCATCGACATGCAAGTCGTGATTCCTATTACAAGAACATGATCAATCTCATACATCACATATATTTCATTCATCACATCCTTTTGGCCATATCACATCACAAGGCATATGCTGCAAAAACAAGTTAGACGTCCTCTGATTGTTGTTGCATGTTTTTACGTGGCTTCTATAGGTTTCTAGCAAGAACGTTTCTTACCTACATAAAACCACAACGTGATATGCCAATTTCTATTTACCCTTCATAAGGACCCTTTTCATCGAGTCCACTCCAACTAAAGTGGGAGAGACAGACATCCCCTAGCCACCTTATGCAACTAGTGCATGTCAGTAGGTGGAACCTGTCTCACGTAAGCGTACGTGTAAGGACGGCCCGGGCCGCTTCATTCCACGATGCCGCCGAAGCAAGATAAGACTAGTAGTGGCAAGAAAATTGACAACATCTACACCCACAACAAGTTTGTGTTCTACTCGTGCATAGAAACTACGCATAGACCTAGCTCATGATGCCACTGTTGGGGAACGTTGCAGAAAATAAAAATTTTCTACACTTCACCAAGATCAATCTATGGAGTCATCTAGCTACGAGATAGAGGAGTGCATTTACATACCCTTGTAGATCGCACGGAAGCGTTCAAGAGAACGGGGTTGAGGGAGTCGTACTCATCGTGATCCAAATCACCGATGATCCTAGTGCCGAACGGATGGCACCTCCGTGTTCAACACACGTACGGTTGGGGAAGACGTCTCCTCCTTCTTGATCCAGCAAGGGGGAGGGAGAGGTTGATGGAGATCCAGCAGCATGACGGCGTGGTGGTGGAAGTAGCGGCGATCTCGGCACGGCTTCGCCAAGCTCTACGAGAGGGAGAGGTGTTGCAGAGGGAGAGGGAGGTGCTAGGGACTTGGGTGCGGCTGCCCTGCCTCCCCCCTCTTTATATAGGGGCCAGAGGGGCGCCGGCCCCCTAGAGATTGGATCTCAAGGGGGGGACGGTGGCCAAGGGGGTGGCTTGCCCCCCAAGCCAAGTGGGGCGCCCCCACCCCTAGGGTTTCCAACACTAGGCGCAGGGGGGCCCAAGGGGGGGCGCACTAGCCCACCAGGGGCTGGTTCCCCTCCCACTTCAGCCCATGGGGCCCTCCGGGATAGGTGCTACCTCTTGAGCACTGCGTTGGATTTCCCCGAAGAGGAGAGGATGATGCAGCAAAGTAGCGTAAGTATTTCCCTCAGTTTTTGAGAACCAAGGTATCAATCCAGTAGGAGACCACACACAAGTCCCTCGTACCTACACAAAACGATAGCAACTCACAACCAACACGATTAGGGGTTGTCAATCCCTTCACGGTCACCTACGAGAGTGAGATCTGATAGAGATGATAAATAATATTTTTGGTATTTTTGATAGATAGATGCAAAGTAAAAAGTAAAAGGCAAAGTAAAAACAAAGCAAGTAAATAAAGTGATAGAGATTGATATGATGAGAATAGACCCGGGGGCCATAGGTTTCACTAGTGGCTTCTCTCAAGAGCATAGATATTCTACAGTGGGTGGACAAATTACTGTTGAGCAATTTACAGAATTGTGCATAGTTATGAGCATATCTAGGCAATGATCATGTATATATGCATCATGTCCGAGACAAGTATATCGAAACGATTCTGCATCTACTATTATTACTCCACTCATCGACCGCTATCCAGCATGCACCTAGAGTATTAAGTTAAAAACTGAGTAACGCCTTAAGCAAGATGACATGATGTAGAGGGATAAATTCATGCAATATGATAAAAACCCCATCTTGTTATCCTCGATGGCAACAATACAATACGTGCCTTGCTGCCCTTCATCCACATCGAAAGGTCACCGCAAGATTGAACCCAAAGCTAAGCACTTCTCCCATTGCAAGAACTACCAATCTAGTTGGCCAAACCAAAAAGGATAATTCGAAGAGACTTGCAAAGATAACTCAATCATACATAAAAGAATTCAGAGAAGAATCAAATATTTTCCATAGATAATACTGGATCATAAACCCACAATTCATCGGTCTCAACAAACACACCACAAAAAGAAGATTACATCCAATAGATCTCCATGAGAGAGAGGGAGATCATTGTATTGAGATCCAAAAAGGGAGAAGAAGCCATCTAGCTACTAGCTATGGACCCGAAGGTCTGAAGTAAACTACTCACACTTCATCGGAGGGGCTATGGTGTTGATGTAGAAGCCCTCCGTGGTGGATGCCCCCGGCGGAGCTCCTAACAGGCCCCAAGATGGGATCTCGTGGATCTGAGAAGGTTGCGGCGGTGGAATTAGGTTTTGGCTCTGTTCGATCGCTCGGGATACGTGAGGTATATATAGGAGGAAGGAGTACATCGGTGGAGCGTCGGGGGCCCACGAGGTAGGGGCGCGCCAGGGGCGCCCCACCTCGTGGCCGCCTCGCACTTCTTGGAGTAGGTTCCAAGTCTCTGGATCACGCTCGTTGGAAAATCCTTTTCGAAGGTTTCATTCCGTTTGGACTCCGTTTGATATTCCGTTTCTTCGAAACACTGAAATAGGCAAAAAAACAACAATTCTGGGCTGGGCCTCCGGTTAATAGGTTAGTCCCAAAAATAATATAAAAGTGGAAAAAAAGCCCAATATAGTCCAAAACAGTAGATAAAGTAGCATGGGGCAATAAAAAATTATAGATATGTTGGAGACGTATCAGGCATCCCCAAGCTTAATTCCTGCTCGTCCTCGAGTAGGTAAATGATAAAAAAAAGAATTTTTGATGCGGAGTGATACTTTGGAAAAATTTCAATGTAAATCTTCTTAATTGTGATATGAATATTCAGATCCGAAAGATTCGTGACAAAAGTTCATATTGACATAAAAAATAATAATACTTCAAGCATACTAATCAAAGCAATCATGTCTTCTCAAAATAACATGGCCAAAGAAAGTTATCCCTACAAAATCATATAGTCTGGCTATGCTCCATCTTCCCCACACAAAATATTTAAATCATGCACAACCCCGATGACAAGCCAAGCAATTGTTTCATACTTTAACATTCTCAAAACTTTTTCAATCTTCACGCAATACATGAGCGTGAGCCATGGATATAGCACTATGTGGAATAGAATGGTGGTTGTGGAGAAGACAAAAAGAGGGAAGATAGTCTCACATCAACTAGGCGTATCAGCGGGCTATGGAGATGCCCATCAATAGATATCAATGTGAGTGAGTAGGGATTGCCATGCAACGGATGCACTAGAGCTATAAGTATATGAAAGCTCTACAAAAGAAACTAAGTGGGTGTGCATCCAACTCGCTTGCTCACGAAGACCTAGGGCATTTTGAGGAAGCCCATCATTGGAATATACAAGCCAAGTTCTACAATGAAAAATTCCCACTAGTATATGAAAGTGACAAAATGAGAGACTCTCTATCATGAAGATCTTGGTGCTACTTTGAAGCACAAGTGTGGTAAAAGATAGTAGCATTGTCCCTTCTCTCTTTTTACCTCATTTTTTATTTGGGCCTTTCTCCTTTTTTTATGGCCTCTTTTTTTTAGTCCGGAGTCTCATCCCGACTTATGGGTGAATCATAGTCTCCATCATCCTTTCCTCACTTGGGATAATGCTCTAATAATGATGATCATCACACTTTTATTTTTCTTACAACTCAACAATTACAACTTGATACTTAGAACAAAGTATGACTCTATATGAATGTCTCCGGCTGTGTACCGGGATATGCAATGAATCATGAGTGACATGTATGAAAGAATTATGAACGGTGGCTTTGCCACAAATACGATGTCAACTACATGATCATGCTAGCAATATGACAATGCTGGAGCGTGTCATAATAAATGGAATGGTGGAAAGTTGCATGGCAATATATCTCGGAATGGCTATGGAAATGCCGTGATAGGTAGGTATGGTGGCTGTTTTGAGGAAGGTATATGGTGGGTGTATGATACCGGCGAAAAGTGTGCGGTATTAGAGAGGCTAGCAAAGGTGGAAGGATGGGAAAAAGTGCGTATAATCCATGGACTCAACATTAGTCATAAAGAACTCATATACTTGTTGCAAAAATCTAGAAGTTATCAAAGCAAAGTATTACACGCATGCTCCTAGGGGGATAGATTGGTAGGAAAAGACCATCGCTCGTCCCCGACCGCCACTCATAAGGAAGACAATCAATAAATAAATCATGCTCCGAGTTCATCACAGTTCACCATACGTGCATGCTACGGGAATCACAAACTTCAACACAAGTATTTCTTTGAATTCATAACTACTCAACTAGCATGACTCTAATATCACCATCCTCATATCTCAAAACAATTATCAAGCATCAAACTTATCTTAGTATTCAACGCACTCAAAAGAAAGGTTCACATATCTTGAACACCAAGTATATTAACATTAAGCGAATTACCATGCTATTAACGACTCTCAAAATAATCTAAGTGAAGCATGAGATATCAATAGTTTCTTTAAAACAAATCCACCACCGTGCTCTAAAAGATATAAGTGAAGCACTAGAGCAAAAATTATTACGCTCAAAAGATATAAGTGAAGCACTATGAGCAAAACTATCAAGCTCAAAAGATATAAGTGAAGCACGTAGAGTATTCTAACAAATTCCAATTCATATGTAGCTCTCTCAAAAGGTGTGTACAGCAAGGATGATTGTGGTATACTAACAAGCAAAGGCGCAAATAATACAAGACGCTCTAAGCAAAACACATATCATGTTGGTGAATAAAAATATAGCTCCAAGTAAATTACCGATGGAAGTGGATGAAAGAGGGGATGCCTTCCGGGGCATCCCCAAGCTTTGACTTTTTGGTGTCCTTGGATTATCTTGGGGGTTCCATGGGCATACCCAAGCTTAGGCTCTTGCCACTCCTTGTTCCATAATCCATCAAAAGAATTCACCCAAAACTTGAAAACTTCACAACACAAAACTCAACAGAAATCTCGTGAGCTCCGTTAGAGAAAGAAAACAAAAGACTACTTCAAGTTACTGTAATGAACTCATTATTTATTTATATTGTTGTTAAACCTACTGTATTTCAACTTCTCTATGGATTATAAACTATTTTACTAGCCATAGATTCATCAAAATAAGCAAACAACACACGTTAAACAGAATCTGTCAAAAACAGAACAGTCTGTAGCAATCTGTAACTAACGCAAACTTCTGGAACTATAAAAATTCTACCAAAATAGGAAGTCCTGGACAATTTGTTTATTGAACAGCAGAAAAAAGAATCAACGCAAAATCATGTTCCTGTGATTTAACAAAGTTATATTCGTGCGTGCAAAGTTTCTGTTTTTCAGCAGAATCAAATCAACTATCATCGTATGTTATCCTATAGGTTCTACTTGGCACAAACACTAATTAAAAGATAAAACCACATCCAAACTGAGGCTAGATGGATTATTTATTCCTAAACAGAAGCAAAAACAAAAAACACAAAATAAAATTGGGTTGCCTCCCAACAAGCGCTATCGTTTAACGCCCCTAGCTAGGCATAAAAGCAAGGATAGATCTAGATATTGCCATCTTTGGTAGGCAATCCATAAGTGGCTCTCATGATAGATTCATATGGTAATTTTATTTTCTTTCTAGGGAGGTGTTCCATACCCTTCTTTAAGGGAAATTGGAATCTAATATTTTCTTCCTTCATATCAATAATTGCACCAATCGTTCTAAGGAAAGGTCTACCAAGAATAATAGGACATGAAGGATTGCAATCTATATCAAGAACGATAAAATCTACGGGCACATAATTCCTATTTGCAACAATAAGAACATCATTAATTCTTCCCATATGTTTTTTAATAGTGGAATCCGCAAGATGCAAGTCAATCATCAAAATCACGGAAATCTAGCAATTCACATAAAGTTTTGGGAATAGTAGAGACACTAGCACCCAAATCACACAAAGCATGAAACTCATAGTCTTTGATTTTAATTTTGATAGTAGGTTCCCACTCATCATAGAGTTTTCTAGGGATAGAAACTTTCAACTCAAGTTTTGCTTCATAAGATTGCATCAAGGCATCAACAATGTGTTCGGTAAAGGCCTTATTTTGACTATAAGCATGAGGAGAATCTAGCACGGATTGCAACAAGGAAATACAACCAATAAAAGAGCAATTTTCATAATTAAATTCCTTGAGATCCAAAATAGTGGGTTTAGCAACATCTAAGTTTTTATTTCTTTCAATCCCACTTTCATCAATTTCATCATCAAGATCTAGAAACTCTGAATTCTTAGAACGCCTTCTAGGTAAAGGAAGATCATATTCAGTTTCATCAAGATTCATATTGCAAAACAAAGATTTGATAGGGGACACATCAATAACTTTTAGATCTTCATCTTGATTTTCATAGGAATTGGAAGAACACGCTTTAATAAGGCATCTTTGGAAGCACACATCCTAGCCGTTCTTTCCTTGCACTGATCAATTCAAATTATCATGGCTTTGAGAGACTCATTGATATCATGCTTAGGGGGAATAGATCTAAGCTTTAAAGAATCAATTTCAAGAGAAATTCTATCAACGTTCCTAGCCAAATCATCAACTTTAAGCAATTTCTCCTCAAGCAAAGCATTAAAATTCTTTTGTGAATTCATAAACTCTTTAACACTACTCTCAAATTCAGAGGGCATCTTATTAAAATTTCCATAAGAGTTGTTGTAGGAATTTCCATAATTATTAGAAGGATTACTAGGATAAGGCCTAGGATTATAATTCCCTCTATACGCGTTGTTTCCAAAACTATTCCTACCAACAAAATTCACATCCATAGATTCATTATTATTCTCAAGCAAAGTAGATAAAGGCATATCATTGGGATCAAGAGGAGTATTTTTAGGAGCAAACATCTTCATCAGTTCATCCATCTTTTCACTCAAAACATTGATTTCTTCTATAGCATGCGCTTTTTTACTAGAAGATCTTTCGGTGTGCCATTGAGAATAATTAGCCATAATATTATCAAGCAATTTTGTAGCATCTCCTAACGTAATTTCCATAAACGTGCCTCCCGCGGCCGAATCTAAAAGATTTCTAGAAGAAAAATTCAATCCGGCATAAAAATTTTGTATGATTATCTATAAATTCAAACCATGAGTAGGGCAATTGCTAAGCATTAATTTCATTCTGTCGGTGTACTAAAGTAGGGGTACCTTAGTATCCCGAACTTGTGCACGAACAGTTGCAGCGCCCCGCGGCAAGGCTTGCCGGGTGCCCGCCAAGATCCTCCGTAGTTCTTATTGGAGCCATTCAAGAACAAGTGTTTTAACTGAGAAGACAAGGCCCTGGCAAGAGGAGCTTGCCGGGAAGGACAAGGCCCCGGCAAGAGGAGCTTGCCGGGAAGGCCAACCAAGGCATTTCAAGGAACTTGCCGCGACGCGCCGCGCGTCTCGGCAAGACCCGGCGAGCGACAAGCTTCCGGGCGTGACAAGACAACGACCGTGGCAAGGCACTTGCCGCGCGGTTACCACTGCGTGCTTACACGCCCAGCGATCCGTCAACGTGTCGCCACAGACCGTTCCAGCGCACTGGCGAGGAGTCAGCAGCCAAGCGTGCGAGGTGGCGAGTGGAGATGACGAGATGGCCATCGTGGCGAACGGTGGCGCCCTAACGGCCGCTTTTCTTCATCGTTTGGGCGACGCGGACGGGCATTTAATGCCTTTGTCCCCTGCCGTCGAGTTAGGTAGGATCCATCAGAGAAGCAGTTGTACCAACCACACCTTTTACACTTTCACCCCTGCATGCGTTGCCACCTGTCGGTGACCCCTTGAGCCTATAAAAGGAGGCCCATGCACAACGTAGAAGGGGTTCGACTCATTCGAAACCAGGACACCCCCACGCTCTCAAGCAGAAACATAATACAACCACAAAGCAGCACTAGGAGTATTATCTCTCCGGAGAGCTCCGAAGCTGGGTAAAAATCGCTCGCGTGCTCCGCCTCGATCCGCTCTTCGTGCGGCCTCCGCTCCCTGCCGGACCGAAAGGGGCCTGCCCCATAGGTGCTCGTTTCCCACGACATCTTTGGCGCGCCAGGTAGGGGGTGTCGAGGTTGTGTGAACCCGATCCGGCGTTCACGCGAGCCAGATCTTCATCATCTTCATCGACATGCCACCGAAGAAGAAGGCTTCGGAGGTGGCTGCTCCGTCCGCGTCGATTCCACCGCCACCGGAGCAAACGGGCAGTGGGATAGACGCCGGCGGGCGAACGGGCGCCGACGAGGAAGCTCAAGCTGCCGCCAGGTCCAAGGACAAGGCCGCGCAAACTTCGGCGTCCGTACACGCACCGCGCCCATCTCAGGAGGCGCGAGACCGACAGCTTCATGGTACTCGCAGTACCATACGCTCGTTGGACCAAGGTCGAGCTGGTGGATCTCGGGATGCTCAAGACCAGCACGCACGCCAGCCTGCTGGCACGAGCAAAACACGGTCGCTGACAGATCTGCCCTTCTAACATAGTTAGAAGTCCGAGCATATCCCGCTCCTCGCACCGTTCGCCACCGCCACCAAAGACTCCAGAAGAAGCGTTGGCTCGAGCCCAACTGCTCTTGGATTATCCTCCGATGGCGGACAAGATCGACGGTTGGAGGGCCACCATTCAGAGCCTCATCGGCTTCGCCAACGGCGACACTCCCCGGTAACCAAGCACATCGAAGCCGCGGCAAGACACCCAGGCGCAAGCCGATGGCGACAAGACTGGTGGGGGTGCAACCACTGTGCACTCCCCGCCCCAAAGGCTGAAATCGCCGACTCGCCGGGTCAACCTCGACACCGACTCCACGGCGTCGTCGGATCCACGAGCTCGTCGCGATTAACGCCAAGTTCTTCAAGAACGACAACAAGAAGACGCCAGACCAGATCGAGTGTCGAGAGAAGCACGGCGTCGGTCGGACCAGCCTACCGGGCCCGCTATCGACATGCATGCGCTAGGGGAACCAGGCGACTTGCCGTACGCGGTAGGTTGCCCTGCGTTCACTCGTGAGCTGCGGCAAGTCCAGTGGCCCAGTACCAAGAACTTTAAGCCAGATGTACCAAAGAAGTATGATGGCAGGTTGCATCCGTCGGAGTTCCTCAGCATCTACACCATCGCGGTGCAAGCTGCCGGGGGGCGCGACGAGAAGATCCTTGCCAACTACTTCCCACTGGTGCTCAAGCCCAATGTCAGATCCTGGCTCATGCACTTGCCGGACGACTCCATCTCCTCATGGGCGGATCTGTGTCATCAATTTGTCGGCGCCTTCACAGGCGGCCACAAGCCCCATGGCCAGGAGAGCGATCTTCATCTGCTCGCCCAGAAGGAAGGAGAGCCCCTGCGCAAGTACATTCAAAGGTTCAGCCAAGTGCAGCGCAACATTCCAGACGTCCACCCTACCGCGGACATCAGCGCGTTCCATCAGAACGTGCGTAACCGCAGGATGCAGGAGGAAATGGCCATGTGCAAGATCAGAGACGTCAGTGAGCTATATGCCCTGGCCGACAAGTGTGCACGTGTTGAGGAAGGGAGGAAACTCCCCGGAGAGAATGCAGGAGCAGGAGGATCTGACAGTGAGGATGCCGCCCCGGCAAAGAAAAACCGGCGGCGGAACAACAGAAGAAGGAAAGGCAAAGATGTGGCAGCTGTCGAGCAGTCCGGCAACGGAGGTGGCGCCAAGGAAGCAGAACCTGTGGCAGCCGCCGACAAGCAGGGCAGCTCCGACAAGCAATACTACAAGATCCACCGTACCAAGGGACACGACCTCCAAAGTTGCAAGAAAGTTGAGCAGCTTGTCGAGCAGCAGAAAGCTGAGTACGAGCGACGCGACAAGGAGAAGGCCCAGGAAGGTACTGGTGGATCCGGCAAGAAGTGTCCTGGCCGGGGAGGACGTCGTGGCAAGGCCAAGCAGCGGCAAGGAGACAGGCCTCCCCGCAGTCGCGACAAGGATGAAGATGAAGACGAAGATGAGGATATGGATGATGACGAGGCCGACGAGCAGGAGTTTCAGAAAGCAACAGAGGTTCTGTGCGTTGACGGTGGTGCTTCTCTGCATACTTCGCACCGCCAGCTCAAACAGTGGGTGCGGGAAGTTAATGCAGCAGAACCATCAGTTGAGTCACGCAAGCCTCTGAAGTGGTCCAGCACGCCTATCATCTTTGACATTGAGGACCAGCCTGATCGCATAACAGCGGTTGGGTGCTTGCCGATGTTGGTTTCACCAACTATCCGCAACCTCAAGGTCACAAAGATGCTGGTTGACGGTGGGGCCGACTTGAATCTGATCTCCTCCGCGGTACTCAAGAAGCTCTAGATCCCCGACAGCGAGCTCGAAGAGACCGGTACATTCCAAGGAATCAATCCGAGAAGGAGCAAGCCGAAGGGGAAGATCACATTGCCAGTGACATTTGGCAGCGAGCTGAACTTCATGACAGAGAAAGTCACCTTTGACGTTGCTGATTTCCCATTGCCCTACAATGGGATACTCGGCCGTCCAGCGCTCGCCAAGTTCATGGCAGCCTCTCACTATGCCTACAACGTGCTCAAGATGCCAGGTCCGATAAGTGTCATCTCTGTCCCTGGCGACAAGAAAGATGCCCTTATCTGCACCGACAAGATTTACCGGGAAGCAGCAGCCGCAGCAGATCGTAAACCACTTGCCGCTGAAGCTCCCGGGGAGAAGAAGAAGACCAAGTCCGGCAAGAGTTCTGATGCCCACTCTGGCAAGCGCACCTCTTCGGAGTGCTGCGCTACCGTCGAGGACGCACCATCGAGCTCCACCGGCAAGTGTAAGAAGGCGAAGACAGCTTCACCGGAGACCAAGAAAGTGGCCGCCAAGGAGGACGGCACTGGTGGTACCTTCACCATCAGTGCCACGCTTGACCCTAAATAGGAAAGCGTGCTCGTTGCTTTCCTGCGGGCGAATGTCGATGTGTTTGCATGGCAACCGTCTGACATCCCCGGTGTTCCCAGGAAAGTAATTGAGCACCACCTTGCCGTCTGTCCTCACGCTGCCCGCCAAGCGTAAAGTCGAAAAACAAGCAAGGAGCGCCAAGAATTCATCGCAGAAGAGATCAAGAAGTTGGAAGCAGCAGGCCTTGTCAGAGGAGTGCTCCATCCTACGTGGCTGGCCAATCCTCTAGTCGTGCGCAAGGCGAATGGAAAATGGAGGCTTTGTGTTGACTTCACTGATGTTAATAAAGCTTGTCCCAAAGATCCATTTCCCTTGCCGCGCATTGACCAGATTGTCGACTCCATGGCAGGATGTGATTTGCTTTCATTTCTTGATGCATATTCGAGGATATCATCGATCTTCATGGCGAAGAGGATGAGGAGAAAACCGCATTCATTACTCCATGTGGCACATACTTCTTTGTACGGATGCCTTTCGGAGTAAAGAATGCTGGTTCAACATTTGCAAGGGTAGTTCACGAAGCTTTTGAGCCACAGTTGCACAGAAATGTAGAAGCTTACATGGATGACATAGTGGTCAAGAGCAAAGACAGAGCAACTCTGATCCAAGATTTGGACGAGACCTTTGCAAATCTGCGCAAGATCAACCTCAAGCTCAACCCCGAGAAGTGCGTGTTTGGAGTCCCCTCCGGCAAGCTTCTCGGGTTCTTTATGTCTCAGCGGGGGATTGAAGCCAATCCCGACAAGATCAAAGCCATTGAGCAGATTGAAGCACCGAAGCGCATCAAGGATGTGCGAAGGCTTGCCGGCTGCATAGCTGCTCTCAGCAGGTTTATCTCTAAGTCTGCTGAGCATGCCCTGCCATTTTTCAAAATATTGAAAAAGGCAGGTCCAATGAAATGGACTCCAGAAGCGGAGGCTGCGCTGCAGGACTTGAAGAGATACCTGTCCTCCACTCCAATACTTGTCGCACCTAAACCACAAGAGAAGTTGTTGCTGTATCTAGCGGCAACCAATCAAGTGGTTAGGTGCTGCATTAGTAGCAGAAAGGGAGGCGGATGATGAGCCAGCGGCCACGGCAAGCACGTCCAGGGACAAGCATGGGGCTTCCCCGACAAGCTCTGGTCCCGACAAGGATGGATCTGTGCAGCCACAAGAAGAGAAGCAGAAGAAAATGGTGCAGCGCCCAGTTTACTTTTGTCGGCCCCCTTCTGCAGGGGCTAGATCAAGGTACTCGGTGTGCGAAATTGCTTTTCGCCTTCTCATGGCCTCGAGAAAGCTGCGCCATTACTTTCAAGCACATGAGATCACAGCTTGTCACCGCTTTCCGTTGAAGAGGATATTACGTAACCCGTATAACAGCAGGATTGTCGAGTGGGCACCGGAATTGTCAAGCTTTGGCCTCAAGTTTGAGAGTACTTCAACTATCGAGCCGAGCATTGGCGAATTCATAGCGAATGGACGCCAACACCGATGAAGAAACTCGAGACGAGCATCCCGTCAAGGAAGCAAGCAAAGAATGGATCATGTACTTTGATGGTGCCTTCTCGCTGCAAGGCGCCGGTGCGGGCGTGTTACTTGTCGCACCCACCGGAGAGCACCACAAGTACGTGGTCCAGATGCACTTTCCCAAGGAGCAAGCGACAAACAATACTGCAGAGTATGAAGGTTTGCTTGCCGGACTCAGGATCGCGGTAGACCTTGGGATCAAGAAGCTTATTGTCAGGGGTGACTCGCAGCTTGTCGTCCGCCAAGTAAACAAAGACTATCAGAGTCCATTGATGGAAGCTTACATTGATGAAGTGAGAAAGTTGGAAGAACACTTTGACGGCCTGCAGGTGGAACATATTCCGAGAGCTCGAGCGACATTGCAGATGGCTCACAAAGTCGCCGCACTCAAGTTACTGTGGAACCAGGATCTTTGTGCTCAAGCTGACTCAACCATCTGTAACACCATCAACTGGACAGAACAAGAAGAGGAAGTTGATTTCCGGTGACTACTTTCCGGCAGAGCTCCCCGAAGCCGCCGCTAAGAAGGTCCCCAAGATCAACATAAAGAGTGCTGAGGAGCAGTCTGCTCCGACAAGCCCTAGGGTTTGCTCCGTTGAAGCAGACGCTCCCGACAAGTTTTGCTCTGGCAAGCTTGCCGGGGAACATCAAGCTCCGGCTGAGCCACAGGTTCTTGCCGTAGAAGCAGATGTTCCCGCAGCAGCATTTGTGCCTTTAGTCCTTGTTGTCGAGCCGCAAGCTCCAGCATGGGCACAACAGATTGTCCGTTTCCTTCAGACAGGAGAACTTCCCGGAGAGCAAGAAGAAGCGGAGAGAGTAGCCCGGCAATCAAGTATGTACCAGTTTGTCGACGACATACTGTACAGAAGAAGATTCAACGGAGTGAAATTGAAGTGCATTCCCCGGGAAGATGGACAGAAGCTGTTGGCGGAGATACATGGAGGCATATGTGGTCATCACATTGGCGCAAGAGCACTTGCCGGCAAAGCCTTCCGGCAAGGTTTCTTTTGGCCGACAACTCTCCAGGATGCAACTGCACAAGTAACCAAGTGTGAAGCGTGTCAGTTCCACTCCAAGCAGATACACCAGCCAGCTCAAGCTCTCCAGACGATCCCTTTATCCTGGCCATTTTTGGTCTGGGGGCTCGATGTCCTCGGACCCTTTCCCCGAGCTGTCGGGGGCTTTGAGTACTTGTACGTTGCAATCGACAAGTTCACAAAGTGGCCGGAAGTGGAAACAGTGAGGAAGGTGACAAGACAACGGCGATCAAGTTCTTCAGGTCGATTGTTTGCCGTTTCGGAGTCCCTAACAGGATCATCACCGACAACGGCACACAATTCACGAGCCACACCTTCATGCAGTACATCCAAGATCTTGGCACTAAGGTCTGCTTCGCTTCTGTTGCTCACCCAAGAAGCAACGGTCAAACGGAGAGGGCAAATGCTGAAGTGCTGCGTGGGCTCAAGACCAGGACTTTCGACAGGCTGCACAAGTGCGGAAAGAATTGGATAGAGGAGCTGCCGGTGGTTCTCTGGTCGATCAGGACGACACCGAATCGAGCCACTGGCTAGACACCTTTCGGTCTAGTTTATGGAGCAGAGGCAATTCTCCCCACGGAACTCGTATTCGGATCGCCTCGAGTGCTCGCTTATGATGAGCTTGAGCAAGAGCAGCTGCGACAAGATGACGCGCTGCTCCTTAAGGAAGATCGTCTTCAGGCTGCTGTACGAGCTGCTCGATACCAGCAAGCTTTGCGCCGCTACCATAGCCGCAAAGTTAATGCCAGAAGTCTCGAGGAAGGCGACCTTGTTCTTCGGCGCGTTCAATCCGCCAAGAATTCCAACAAGTTGACGCCGAAGTGGGAAGGCCCTTATCGGGTAAAGTGAGTCACTAGGCCTGGCGCTGTCTGCCTTGAGACCGAAGATGGCTTTCCGGTGAGCAACTCCTGGAACATTGAGCATCTTCGTAAGTTTTACCCATAAGGAGCGGTTGCCGGAACCTGTTCCGGCAACCACCTTTTGTACAAGCCTTGCCGCTGTTGCATGTAACCCTTTGTACAAGGTAGGGCGCAGATCCCGTGCATAAATAAAGATCATATGCTCCGCACATCTTGTCAAATTGCATGCTTTCTATTCTTTGCATGTATTATCTGACACTTTATGCAGCACTTACCCCCGGTAAGCAATAACGAGCCTTAAGGCTCCATATCTTTATTTTCTCTTCTTTCTTTTTCCCAAAAGGAAGGTTCCCTCGCCCACAAGTTCACCGCGGTGGGGGGGGAGGAGAAGATATTGGTGTGGACCATGCATCATTCAAGAAAGTATCGCCTTGCCGGGACGCAGACGACAGAAAAGCTAAGTTGCCAAAGTTTGAGCACAATCAGTTTTAAATTTTTTTAAGTTATCTTCCTTGAACGACCGTGCTTTGTATGGAAAACCTGTGCGCGGAGGAACCAACTCGTAGCTAGTTGCGACCTTACTTTGTTTTGAGTCTGCTCAACAACTTAAGTGTGCCGCGACTAGTTGCGACAAGGTTTCTTGCGGAAGCAACACCGCCAAAGAAGCTGCGATGTTCCGACTCAGCGCTTCTTGCAAGGGTGCTGCGCCGGCAAGTTCCCTAGAAGCATAGTGTAAAAACATACAAAGGAAGGAATCAAGTAAAGGAAATAACATAGCAAATACTGCCCAAGATAAAGTTATATTACAAAGGTAACTTGTCGCAGCACTGACTGAATTGTTCTCGAAAAATAAATGGCAGCGGCAAGGAAATGAGAAAACACGCGGCCTAATCTACGCGACCACCATCAACCCTCCTGACTTCATTCACCTTGTCCACAATGGGTGCGACAAGGGCCTTGAGCTCTTCAAGATCAGCACCCGCCGGCAGCTTCTTGAGGACGTTGGTGAGGTTGAGGCCTGGGTTGCGGAAAACCACCTTCACCAACACCTTCTCCAGAACTCTGGCGCAGATCGTGCGTGACTCGTCGGCCAGCTGCTTTGGGATCCTTTCCCGGAGTTGCTGGAGGGCCGTCGCCACGCCCTTGAAGAACAGAGTGAGCTTGGCGCTGGGCTGGAGGTTCTCGTCGGAGGAGTACCCGAAGCCCTCCATTTCCAGTTGTGTCAGCTCCTCGTCAATGACCGCGGCAATGTTCACGAGGCCCTCCGTCCAGAGCTCCACAGTGTCCCTGAAGGTGTTCTGGGTCTCGGCGGCCCTCGTCAGCAGCGCCTCGTTGGCCTTGATCTCCTCCTTCAAGTCCTCCTCCCGCTTCTTGGCGCCGTCCAGCGTCTCAGTCAGCGTGGCTAGCTTCAGCTCCAGATCAGCATTTGAATCTTTGGCGGCGCTCAGCTCTTTTCCCCTCTCGAGGAGACGACCCTGCAGCTCACCATGAGCAAGGGCGTCCTTCTCGCGCTCGCGCTGGAGGGCGGCAAGCTCTTCATTCTTCACCTTGAGAGTGGCTTCTAGCTGCGTCACCTTCACCTCCAGCTCCTTCTTGGTGGCCTCGGCAGCTGCAGCAGCATCCTTCGCTTCCTTGAGGGCCCCACCAAGTGTCTCCTCGCGCGCGGCAAGCTCCTCCTCATAGCTGTCCAGATTGACTTTCCGCTGTGTCAGCTCGCCTTCCCGCACGGACAGCTCCTTGGCGGCAATCCGCTGTTGCTCTTCGGCTTCTTCCTTCTCGAGGATGAAAGCCTTCTACGCCTCGACAAGCTGCGCCCTCTCCTCTGCGATGGACCGGAGGGCCTCTTGGTTGCGACTCTGAAGCTCCTCCGCATGCTTCTCAATGTCAACTCCCGCCTGCGCGACAAGCGCTTCCCGAGACTCCAGTTTGGCTTGTCGGGCGCGGTAGAGCGACAACAGCCTCCGCAGCAGCTGTTCCTCCTCAGGCTCGCCGCTGCTGCTGCTTGGCGCGTCGACCATTGTCAACAAAGCGGAGGCAAGCACTTCTCTGTCAAAAACCTCTCCTTTAACCGGCGCTCTGGAGCTCGAAGCCCATGGGAGCTTGATGAAGATACCATCGCCGGCCTTCAAGTAGGCGCCGGGCTGGGGCTCTTCAGAGCCTGGCGCCGCGTCAGCGGCGAAGGGATCGGCGGTCGGCGTAGCGCCTTGCACTCCTGCGGCCCCAGGGTCGTCAGTGCGATCGCCGGATCCCTCACCAGCTCCTGCACCGGCGGCCTTGGCGGCCTCTTCGTCGACGGGATCATCAGTGCCGGCCTCTTCTTCGGTGGCGGCGGCATCGTCAGTGTTGCCGCGCACGTTCTCCTCGCCGGTGGCCTCGGTCTCCATCGGCTCCGTGGAGGGAGGATCTGAAGGCGGGAAGAGGGAGAAAAAGTCAAGCAAATATCCAAAAAGAAGATCAGAAGAAGAACCCAACGGAAATTTTCTGACAAGAAGGATTACCTGTGCTGGGTTCTGTAGTCATGGGCTCCACCACCGGGGGATCACTGGTCCCGTCCCTTGCCGGAGAACTGCCTCTTGCCGGGGACCTCTCCCTTGCCGGAGAGCGCTCCCTTGCCGGGGAGCCATCCCTTGGCGGCGTAGTCGAAGCAGATAGCACCTCAGGGGCGGCTTCTGGTTGCTCCTGGTGAGCCTGTTCTGCTCCTACACAAGCAAGCCAACAATCAAGATATCAGCAAAGAAAGAACACCCATGCGCGCCTGACAGTGGGAAGTAAAACTATATACTTACGCTGGGGGCTCGCTGGGGGCTGCTTCGGGGAGTAATTGCCGGGTCCGACAAGGTGGTCTCGGACGTGCCCTCTGTCATCACAGCAGGATCGTCCTCGATGACAACCACGGGGACCTTGGCTCTCTTTGCCGCTCTCTGGGCCAGAGTCCTGAAAAGGAACAAGGTTGAGAAGAAAGCAGATCAGATACAAGACAAGAAACAGCAAGAATTGAAGAAATACAAACACAACAGAGAAACTTACTCCTCTTCTTCCTCCTTGACGAAGCTGAGTGCGGAGAGATCAAAGTCCAGTACTCTTTCGGCGCGACGAGGCGGAGGAGTAGGCTCCCTTGGCCGCTTGGCGGGAGCTGCGGCAGGATCAGAAGCGGCGGCCCGAGAGGACCCCGCTCCAGTTGCCGGCGCGGCGTGAGATGCTCCCGCGGCAACGGTGCTTGTCACGGTGGAGCATGTCCCACGGCGCGGCAGCTATTGGCCCGTCTGCCGCCCTGCTATGTCTCCAATCCTGCGGAGGCGCCTTCTTGGTGGAGTTGGGGGCTGCACTGGGAGCTCTGCTTGCGGCAAGTTGCTTGAAGACGGCTGGCCGCTTGCACCCTCGGCGGGCTCGCTCGATTCGGCTTCGGGCTCTACCTCGCCGACGACCTCCCCGACAAGCTCGTCTCGATCGGCAAGGCTTGCCGCCTCGGCTGCCTTTGCCTCTTCCACAGTAAACCCAAATTCGCCCGCGGCGGCGGCCGCCGCCGCCTCTTCCGCCCTGGTGGCAATGCGCCGCATCTCGTCATCGGTGGTGTCGCGGGTGAGGAGTCTCTGCTCGTCGATGCGGACCGCCACCTCGACCAAACTATCGAAGAACTACTGCACTACGTCGTCAGCAGGATCCTGCCAAGTTGGAATAATTCCATGCGAGTCGCACTCCGGCATCATTGCGCGGATGCGATCGAGCGAGGAGTTATTGCACAACGGGACGACGCCCTGCGGCAGCCTGAACCACTCGGGATGATTGGGGTCATGCTTGAACAACTCCTTGAGCATCTCATCCAACTCCAAGACAGTAAAATTGAAGTTGAGGCCCGGGCGCACCCTCATGATATCCGCCGGACCCCCGAACAGCCAGGCGGGTCTCCCCCTCTCCTGCAGGGGGGCAATGCGGCGGCGAAGAAAGTCCGCGCCAACAGTGCCTACAGTGAGCCCGGCAAGCCTGAGTCGCAATATCCGGGTGGTGGCGATCTTCAGTCTAGCATCGTCCGCCGCCAGGGTGCTCCAATCGTTGCCGCGCATTGCTGGAGTTTGGCGCAGTGCAGTGAACGACTGCGGGTTCTCATCAACAATCCAACACCATTCCGCCCTCCACTCCTCCCATTTTCTGCGGAGCTCCCCCTCCAGATAGACCTCCTTCATGCCAGCCCTCGAGATCCAGGCGATCCCGCTAGCTAAGGGCTCTCCTCTCTCGACCCGGGGCATGAAGTAGTGGCGGAAAAGGGCTACGTTTGGGCGGATTCCGACAAAGTTCTCGCAGAGATGTGCGAAAACCGCCATGGTCAGAACGGCGTTGGGGGTGAAATCAAGGAGTTGGAACCCGTAGGTGTTCATGATGTCGCAAAAGAAATCAGAGAAGGGCGGGCAGAGCCCGCAGTAGAAGAACAGCGCGAAGAAGGGGTATCCCTTTGGACACCTTTTCGAAGCAAAAGCGGCGCTGGAGAGTACCTGCGTTCGCGGATGCGCTCGCGTCTCCGTCGACCAGAAGAGATAGAACCATTCCCTCAGCTCCTTCGCGGAGAGCTCAGGAGGGAAGGTTGCCCGCCCCTTCCGCAGCGCCTCAAGCCGCAGCGCCTCGGCCGACTTCGCACTCTTCCCGGTCTTCGGAGACATGGCGGAGGCGGTGGGGGAGGTCGAGGGCGTTGGTGGCGGCGGCGGCGACGGGGGGTGGAGCGCTGCTCTCTTTCGGCTTTGGGGAGCGAAGGGGAGCGGCGGAGATTTCTGAGATTGGAACCGCAAGTGGCGAAGGTGGGGGAATTGCCACTGTTTCCCCTAATTATAAAGAGGAGGAGGCGAATGTTACGGTTTTTCCGAATAAAGAATCACCCACGATCTCTCCCACGACGCCACGTTCGACGCGTGCCGTTACGGGAGGGCGCGGTGGATACGGAGTCAGATACGGTGTGGACCCAGGCCGCGTGTGCCCGTGCCCTGTTTTGGGCCTGGCCCAACAGCGCTCGGCACCGTGTATGGCCCAGGCCCGGGGGCTCCTGTCGGTGTACTAAGTAGGGGTACCTTAGTATCCCGAACTTGTGCACGGGCAGTCGCAGCGCCCCGCGGCAAGGCTTGCCGGGTGCCCGCCAAGATCCTCCGTAGTTATTATTGGAGCCATTCAAGAACAAAGTGTTTTAACTGAGAAGACAAGGCCCCGGCAAGAGGAGCTTGCCGGAAGGACAAACCCCGCAAGAGGAGCTTGCCGGGAAGGCCAACAAGGCATTTCAAGGAACTTGCCGCGACGCGCCGCGTGTCCCGGCAAGACCCGGCGAGCGACATGCTTCCGGGCGTGACAAGACAACGACCGCGGCAAGGCACTTGCCGCGGCGAAGCCACCACTCTGTGCCCACGCTCCAGCGCATCCGTCAACGTGTCGCCACAGGACCGTTCTAGGCGCACGTGGCGAGGAGCTGTGCAGCCAAGGGTGCGAGGTGGCGAGTGGAGATGACGAGATGGCCATCGTGGCGAACGGTGGCGCCCCTAACGGTCGCTTTTCTGCACTGTTTGGGCGACGCGGACGGGCATTTAATGCCTTTGTCCCCGTCGAGTTAGGTAGGATCCTTCAGAGAAGCAGTTGTACCAACCACACCTTTTACACTTTTACCCCTGCATGCGTTGCCACCTGTCGGCGACCCCTTGAGCCTATAAAAGGAGGCCCATGCGCAATGTAGAAGGGGTTCGACTCATTCGAAACCAGGACACCCCCACGTTCTCAACCAGAAACATAATACAACCACAAAGCAGCAGTAGGAGTATTATCTCTCCGGAGAGCTCCGAAGCTGGGTAAAAATCGCTCGCGTGCTCCACCTCGATCCGCTCTTCGTGCGGCCTCCGCTCCCTACCGGATCGAAAGGGGCCCTGCCCCATAGGTGCTCGTTTCTCATGACACATTCTTTCCCAAGATTGGGCAACATGCTCATGATCAAGTTGTTTAAAATTCATGATATCGTTCCTAAGAGTGATAATCTTAGCGGGAGGAAAATACTTAGAGATAAAAGCATCTTTGCACTTGTTCCAAGAATCAATACTATTTTTAGGCAAAGACGAAAACCAAACTTTAGCACGATCTCTAAGTGAAAACGGAAATAACTTCAATTTGACAATATTGTTATCCGTATCTTTCTTCTTTTCCATATCACACAAATCAACAAAATTGTTTAGATGAGTAGCAACATCTTCACTAGGAAGGCCGGCGAATTGATCTTTCATAACAAGATTCAGTAAAGCGGTATTGATTTCACAAGACTCATCATTATTAAGAGGAGCAATCGGAGTACTAAGGAAATCATTATTATTGGTATTCGAGAAATCACACAATTTGGTATTATCTTGCGCCATGGCAACAAATCCAACACACAAGCAAACAGAAAGGAAACGGGAAAAAGGCAAACGGGAAAGAGAGGAGGAGATTGGGAAAGATAGGGCGAATAAAACAGCAAGGGTGAAGTGGGGGAGAGGAAAACGAGAGGCAAATGGCAAATAATGTAATGCGAGAGATAGGGATTGCGATGGGTACTTGGTATAGTTGACTTGCTTGCGTGAGCCTCCCCGGCAACGGCGCTAGAAATTCTTCTTGGTACCTCTTGAGCACTACGTTGGATTTCCCCGAAGAGGAGAGGATGATGCAGCAAAGTAGCGTAAGTATTTCCCTCAGTTTTTGAGAACCAAGGTATCAATCCAGTAGGAGACCACACACAAGTCCCTCATACCTACACAAAATGATACCAACTCGCAACCAACACGATTAGGGGTTTTCAATCCCTTCATGGTCACCTACGAGTGTGAGATCTGATAGAGATGATAAATAATATTTTTGGTATTTTTGATAGATAGATGCAAAGTAAAAAGTAAAAGGCAAAGTAAAAACAAAGCAAGTAAATAAAGTGATAGAGATTGATATGATGAGAATAGACCCGGGGGCCATAGGTTTCACTAGCGGCTTCTCTCAAGAGCATAGATATTCTACGGTGGGTGAACAAATTACTGTTGAGCAATTGAAAGAATTGAGCATAGTTATGACCATATCTAGGCAATGATCATGTATATAGGCATCACGTCCGAGACAAGTAGATCGAAATGATTCTACATCTACTACTATTACTCCACTCATCGACCGCTATCCAGCATGCATCTAGAGTATTAAGTTAAAAGCTGAGTAACGCCTTAAGCAAGATGACATGATGTAGAGGGATAAATTCATGCAATATGATAAAAACCCATCTTGTTATCCTCGGTGGCAACAATACAATACGTGCCTTGCTACCCCTTCTGTCATTGAGTAAGGACACCGCAAGATTGAACCCAAAGCTAAGCACTTCTCCCATTGCAAGAACTACTAATCTAGTTGGCCAAACCAAAAAGGATAATTCGAAGAGACTTCCAAAGATAACTCAATCATACATAAAAGAATTCAGAGAAGAATCAAATATTTTCCATAGATAATACTGGATCATAAACCCACAATTCATCGGTCTCAACAAACACACCGCAAAAAGAAGATTACATCGAATAGATCTCCACGAGAGAGGGGGAGATCATTGTATTGAGATCCAAAAAGAGAGAAGAAGCCATCTAGCTACTAGATATGGACCAGAAGGTCTAAAGTAAACTACTCATACTTCATCGGAGGGGCTATGGTGTTGATGTAGAAGCCCTCCGTGGTGGATGCCCCGTCCGGCGGAGCTCCAGAACAGGCCCCAAGATGGGATCTCGTGGATATAGAAGGTTGCGGCGGTGGAATTAGGTTTTTGGCTCCTGTTCTGACCGTTCGGGGATACGTAGGTATATATAGGAGGAAGGAGTACGTCGGTGGAGCGTCAGGGGGCCCACGAGGTAGGGGGCGCGCCCTCCACCCTCGTGACCGCCTCTAGCATTTCTTGGAGTAGGGTCCAAGTCTCCTGGATCACGTTCGGTTGGAAAATCACGTCCCGAAGGTTTCATTCCGTTTGGACTGATATTCCGTTTCTTCGAAACACTGAAATAGGCAAAAAACAACAATTCTGGGCTGGGCCTCCGGTTAATAGGTTAGTCCCAAAAATAATATAAAAGTGGAAAATAAAGCCCAATATAGTCCAAAATAGTAGATAAAGTAGCATGGAGCAATAAAAAATTATAGATACGTTGGAGACGTATCAATAGGTGGCCCCACCCGGTGGACCCCCGGGACCCTTCTGGTGGTCCCGGTACAATACCGGTGACCCCCGAAACTTTCCCGATGGCCGAAACTGGACTTCCCATATATAATTCTTCACCTCCAGACCATTCCAGAACTGCTCGTGACGTCCGGGATCTCATCTGGGACTCCGAAAACTTTCGGGTTACCGCATACTAGTATCTCTACAACCCTAGCATCACCGAACCTTAAGTGTGTAGACCCTATGGGTTCGGGAGACATGCAGACATGACCGAGACGACTCTCCTGCAAATAACCAACAACGGGATCTGGATACCCATGTTGGCTCCCACATGTTCCACGATGATCTCATTGAATGAACCACAATGTCGAGGATTCAAGTAATCCCGTATACAATTCCCTTTGTCAATTGGTACGTTACTTGCCCGAGATTCGATCGTCGGTATCCTAATACCTCGTTCAATCTCGTTACCGGCAAGTCACTTTACTCGTACCGTAATGCATGATCCCGTGACCAACCACTTAGTCACTTTGAGCTCATTATGATGATGCATTACCGAGTGGGCCCAGAGATACCTCTCCGTCATACGGAGTGACAAATCCCAGTCTCGATCCATGTCAACCCAACAGACACTTTCGGAGATACCTGTAGTATACCTTTATAGTCACCTAGTTACATTGTGACGTTTGGTACACCCAAAGCACTCCTACGGCATCCGGGAGTTACACAATCTCATGGTCTAAGGAAATGATACTTGACATTGGAAAAGCTCTAGCAAACGAACTACACGATCTTGCGCTATACTTAGGATTGGGTCTTGTCCATCACATCATTCTCGCAATGATGTGATCCCGTTATCAATGACATCCAATGTCCATGGTCAGGAAACCGTGATCATCTATTGATAAACGAGCTTGTCAACTAGAGGATCACTAGGGACATGTTGTGGTCTATGCATTCACACATGTATTACGATTTCCGGATAACACAATTATAGCATGAATAAAAGACAATTATCATGAACGAGGAAATATAATAATAACCATCTTATTATTGCCTCTAGGGCATATTTCCAACAGTGTTTGGGTGACAGGGTTAGATTGACAATAGATGCACTTCATGGAGAGAGAAAAGTGATTTTTTAGTGGTCCCAATGAGAACTATATCTAGTTAGCACCTCTTGGGTGGGATAGTTTTTTTGGTGGGTTCCAAGCAACTTGCTCCAATTTAAACCCTCATGCTTGGATACTTTAGCGCTATTTAAGCCCCAACTAGCTCAAACTAACCCTAACCCATGGATCCAAACAGGGCCTATGGCCAGTCTCGACGCGGAGCAGTCGCGTGCACCGGGAAGCGGCGCTCTCTCGGCCGTCGCGCCACTTCAAAGCCGGCGCCAGTGAGAGGTAGCCTCCGCTTTGGCCGGGCATTAATGCGACACTGACGCTCCAGGGCGACGCTGACCGTTTCACGCGGGAAGCGCGCGCTGGCAAGGGAGTATAGGTTTTGAACCATTTCAGGTGTAGTAGGAATGGTACTTTGCAAAACTACTTAATTATTGCACTCAGTTTCCTAAGAAATTGTGGTAAAAAATGTTACTCCACAGCCCGCTTCCCTTCTCCTTCCTGCTGGTGATTTACGTGGCCATGTTAATGTGGTTGTATCAAAAAAATGCCACTTCCTGCTCGTGATTTGCGTTATATAATTACAAGCAAGATTCTCGTGCATTGCACGGAACATCAATATGCATTTTTTTTACAAAACACCTGTTGTGATTGACCCATGCAGGAGTAATCCCCTGTGTAAAAACTAATGATATCTCGAGAATTTTATCGGAAAACTGGTATCTCGAGAATGTCATCGAAAAAATGAAAGATGAGAGATAAGGCGAGGAGGAGTGGAGTGTGGTGGTGACTGGTGGTCGGAATGGGCGGAGGCATGGGGATGGACGGCGTCGGCAGGCGGCAGCGACCACCATGCATGCTAGATTGTTCCAGAGACTTATTCCTTTTTTAGTTAATAAGCTATGAGGTTGCGGGAGATAATGATGTGGAGAGAGGTGCGGGTATCTTTTGTAAAATTATCATAGTTTGCTTCCTATCCGTCGGATATAGATCATACGGTCTGTATTACAAGATGGCAGGCACACCATCATCGCCAACTCATTTTTTATAAGGGTATACAGATGATAAGTTTGCTGGCTACTAAAGTAATGTGGAATCTGTCCGTGTTATGCAAGTAAATAAAGGTGATTGTTTATCATACGGGTAAGGTTGGATGAAGGGTGGTAGGAACAAATGCTCCGCCTAGAGCATGTGTGTGTGAGATGGAGTCTTAGTGTGTGTGTGTGTGTGTGTGTGTGTGTGTGTGTGTGTGTGTGAGAGAGAGAGAGAGAGAGAGAGAGATAGATGGAGTCTTAGTTTGTGTGTGTGTGTGTGTGAGAGAGAGAGAGAGAGAGAGATGGAGTCTAAGTGTGTGTGTGTGGGGGGGGGGCGTGCGTGCGTGTGTGTGTGTGTGTGTGTGTGCTATGTCTCGAGCTTGCGTTGGTTTTCCCCGAAGAGGAGAGGATGATGCAGCACAGTAGCGTAAGTATTTCCCTCGGTTTTTGAGAACCAAGGTATCAATCCAGTAGGAGGTCACGCGCAAGTCCCTCGTACCTGCACAAAACGATAGCTACTCGCAACCAACACGATTAGGGGTTGTCAATCCCATCACGGTCACTTACGAGAGTGAGATCTGATAGAGATGATATTTTTGGTATTTTTGGTATAAAGATGCAAAGTAAAAAGTAAAAGCAAAGCAAGTAAATAAAGTGATGGAGATTGATATGATGAGAATAGACCCGGGGGCCATAGGTTTCACTAGTGGCTTCTCTCAAGAGCATAAGTATTCTACGGTGGGTGAACAAATTACTGTTGAGCAATTGACAGAATTGAGCATAGTTATGAGGTTATCTAGGTATGATCATGTATATAGGCATCACGTCCGAGACAAGTAGACCGAAACGATTCTGCACCTACTAATATTACTCCACTCATCGACCGCTATCCAGCATGCATGTAGAGTATTAAGTTAAAAACAGAGTAACGCCTTAAGCAAGATGACATGATGTAGAGAAATAAATTCATGCAATATGATAAAAAAAACCCATCTTGTTATCCTCGATGGCAACAATACAATACGTGCCTTGCAACCCTTTACATCCTTTGGGTAAGGACACATAAGATTGAACCCAAAGCCATGCACTTCTCCCATTGCAAGAACTACCAATCTAGTTGGCCAAACCAAACGGATAATTCGAAGAGACTTGCAAAGATAACTCAATCATACATAAAAGAATTCAGAGAAGATTCAAATATTTATTCATAGATAAGCTGGATCGTAAATCCACAATTCATCGGTCTCAACAAACACACCACAAAAAGAAGATTACATCGAATAGACCTCCACGAGAGAGGGGGAGAACATTGTATTGAGATCCAAAAAGAGAGAAGAAGCCATCTAGCTACTAGCTATGGACCCGAAGGTCTGAAGTAAACTACCCACACTTCATCGGAGGGGCTATGGTGATGATGTAGAAGCCCTTCGTGGTGGATGCCCTCTCGTGAACTCGGAACAGGCCCCAAGATGGGATCTCGTGGATCTGAGGAAGGTGCGGCGGTGGAATTAGGTTTCTTGGCTCTGTGCAGTGGCTCGGGATACGAGGTATATATAGGAGGAAGAATGCGTCGATGGAGCTCAGGGGCCTGAGTAGGGCGCCGAGCGCCCTCCACCCTCGTGACCGCCTCTGGCGCTTCTTCGAGTAGGGTCCAAGTCGCATGGGTTACGTTCGGTTGGAAAATCATGATCCCGAAGGTTTCATTCCGTTTGGACTCCGTTTGATATTCTGTTTCTTCGAAATACTGAAAAAAGGCAAAAAACAGCAAATCTGGGCTGGGCCTCCGGTTAATAGGTTAGTCCCAAAAGTAATATAAAAGTGGAAAATAAAGCCCATTATAGTCCAAAACAATAGATAAAGTAGCATGGAGGAATAAAAAATTATAGATACGTCGGAGACGTATCAGTGTGCGAGAGAGAGAGAGATGGAGTTTTAGTAAGTGTGTGTGTGTGTGTGTGTGTGTGTGTGTGTGTCGCGGGGTCCTCTATGGTGGATGTAATTTAAGTGTGCATGGCTTCATCATAGAGAGGTGATGTGTATGGTAGAGGCCACCAACGATGGGTGCGAGAGAGAAAATGGCCATAGGAGGGAAGAGAAGGTGCATGCGCGTGGGAGGAGTCGACATCGAGAGAACGTGTTTGTTCGAGAGACACCACGGAAGACTACTATATATCGATGGTGCATGTAGGCGGGAACTAAACAAAGGGATGGTCTTATTGGTTTCGGGGATATAGGGGAAGAGTGAGAGGCGCAAGGGCGGGGGGTAGCTAGAAGGAGATTGTTAAGTGTGAGTGTGTGTTTTGCCCATCCAGGCGGAAGTTATGTGCACAAAAGAGGAGAATGATTCGATGTGGCATTAGGATTGAGGGTAATTAACTACGTATGGGGACATAGAGACATGTGTGAGAGGTATACATGTATACGTTGGATGTGTGTGTGTGCGCGCGCGCATGATCGAGATAAAAGAAAGAAGACATAGGTCCTAAGATCAACGACATGGGAGAGACGGATCGGTATGACAATATGCATGCATGTGAGAATGCAGGGAAGAAGGCCCGACAATTGAGCATGTGTTTTGTCATTAAGAGATAGTAGCGTGGGCTGGAGCATGCATCTATGGCGGCGAGAGGGGTGAGGCGCGATTGTGCAAAAGAGATCAACCTATAAATGCATATGTATGGATAGACATATATAGTGTGGGTGATAGGAAGCAAGACTCCGTGCGAGAAAGAAATGTTGACGGAGAAACTACAGATAGATACAGAGATGGACATGCTAGCTAGAGAGACATCCGTTAGTTTGGGTGTCGGAGATGGTGTCGAGTGGTTCAAAGGGTGAAGTTATATATGTGTGTGAGAGGGCACTTGACTGCATGTAGAGAGAAACATATGTAGTGTGCGTGATAGGAATCAAGAGTGAGGGTGAGAAAGAAGGTTGATGGAGAAGCAGATAAATAGAAAGATAAAGATGCTAGCTAGTGTGCGCTAGAGATAGGAGTCAGTGGATCGAGAAGGCTAGGTTATGTGTGCAGGTGTGAGAGAGATAGAGAGAGGGTGCATGTGAGTCACATACAAACCAATATCGAGAGAAATGAGATCCAGAGAGGCGGAGTTTTGTGTCTCGAGAGAGAAAGATATTTCTAGCGAGAGTGATAGCTAGAGAGACATATGAGGGAACGCAAGATATCTCTAGGGAGAGAGGGTGTGTTTGAGCGACATACAAGAGAACAATGGAGAAATATGAGACCCTGGGAGACAGAGTTTGTGTTTGTGTGTGAGTAAGAGATATTGAAGAGGAAGAGTCGTAGGTTCTCATATCTAAGGAGAGAAAGACATCTCTGTATGAAGAGTGTGCGAGTGGCACACATGGGAATAGTTGAGAGAAATGAGACCCCGGGAGAAAAAGTTTTGTGTTTGTGTGAGAGAAAGAGATTCCACATGGAGAATCATAGCTAGAGACACATAGCAGGGAGCGAGATATACTTAGAGAGAGATAGAGTGATGAAGGTCGAGGGAGAGAGTACCGTCGATGTGTTACTTAAGATAAAAGATCATTGTCGACATCTGGTAGCATGAGAGATGCACGAGAGGCGATGAGCAGCGTATAGGTCGAGAGAGATAGTCGTATATAAGCATGAGTGATAGCTATATGAGACAAATATCTGGATTAAAGGGATTCAAATATTTAAACCGGAGATCACGACATCGATAATATCATAGCATAAATTGGTGTATCAAACATGCATATTCATTTGAATTTGGGCACACGTATAATGTTATATAGTTTATCAATATTGGTGATCCATAGATTCTTCAATTACAAACAATGCATGGTTTATATGCAATTAATGTCTAAACGGGATTACACTATATGTTGCGTGTGTGAAACACATTATACATGTTTGAGAAGTTAAAAAAAACCCGCATGAAACACACATTAATTGGAGATAGTTAGCGAGGAATGCATACATTGGATTTCAACATAAAGAGGTTTCAAATATTTGAAAATCCAAATTGATGGATACAACCTTATGAATCTGAGATCATGTCATTTGTAAACCATATTTATGTATAAATGGTGTTGTGCTTTTGAAAGTATATATAAAAATGATGTATATAGAATGTAATTCCAATTGAAAATGGATCCTTGAAAAAATAGTAGAATACAAGCGAGATTGAATTGAGTTGGCACGGTAACCGTGCGTGCAAAATTTGAGCGAAGTGGGGAAAGTCGCATGTCGCTCAAACCAAAATCTGCGAGATGGAAATCACTCTGCCTATCCTGCGGCATAAAGCCTATCTGCTGGATTTCTATAGGTTTCGATAGGGTAGGTTTGTAATTTCACCCAAGCGTGGCGTAACCGCCTCTCACCGGATTCATACAGGTGGGCGCCAAAACTCTGATGTGCCCTCGGCGAAATCGACTCCTCCCGATTCATATTCATACGGTGGGCGCCAAAAACAAACGTAAATCGGCAAATATTAGGTATATCTTGAGATTACCGTCCTATCCCCAACCGACTAATGTTCTTTGTGATGTAGTAGAAATTTTAAGCGGGGCTAAGTTTGTAAATTTCCTCGCATTTGAGACAAGCGCCTGAATACATGGTTCCCCCTTCCTCTCTACCTCCCTTTCCCCATTAGTACTCTGTGGGCGCCTAAACACCCTCTCCACCCCACCCTCCTCCGTCCTTGGCGTCCCGCCACCCCATCCACCGCCGTCCTCCTCCACCATGCGGAGCTGATACCCAGCCGCCGTCCATTACAAGAGATCGACCTCTCTCATCCACGCCTTGGACGGGATCCTTGCATCCCGTCCTCTCGCTTCATCCCCCCCGCCGTCCACCTTGCCGGCACCGCTCCTACGACCGTCTCGTCCACTGCGCCCCGCCGCCACCGTCTACCCTCCTAGATCTGCTTCCACGCCGCCAACAGCCATCACTACCGCAGCACCGTCAAATTCTCAGCAGATCGTGACAGCGCCGCACTGCAGGCGGTACTCTTTCATATCTGCTCAACTTATTTATCACAGACAAGAAAATAGATCGCCACCGCTTTACTCGATTTCTTGTCTTGGTTGCGAAGTTGCCTTTGTCCGGTTTGCACCTTGAGATCCGCCATGGCACGCTCAACCTTGTACTCCCAATGCTTATGGTTTTCCCTTTTATATTCCACACTAGTTAAATCACGATGAGACTAAATTTCAAAATTGGGCGATCAATTTTTGAGTGAGGAACGAAGAAAACTTCGGCGCAGTGGGGGTGGGGGTGGCGGAGGAACACAGCGATGGGGGCGTTGGTCGGCGGGCGACCCGTCGTGCGGTGTTCTCAGTATGGGAAGAATCGAGACAAGGAAGAAGAAGGGTTAGGAGGCGTGGGATCTTCATCCAAGCTGCTGAAATGGTCGAGAGAGTGGGAGTTGCATTCTTAATCTTCTGGTTCATCATGTGTGGGCACTGCGCAACCAACATTTTATTATCCAAAATCTGCTTGCTCTTCTTTACCATGTTCGATAGTGCTGGCCTGTACGTGATCGATAGGCTTTCAATTACTAGCGGCAATACAACACCGTATTTTCAAGCCAGTTCCACTTTCCTCATTTATATATCGTGGTTATGGGGTACCCCTGTTATGTACACTATGATCTGCCTAGTTGTTGTGTGCTCTTTGAGGGAGTCCTGGACTAGGGGGACATCCGGACTATCATCGTCAGCCAGACTCCAAGACTACGAAGATACAAGATTGAAGACTCCGTCCCGTGTCCGGATGGGACTTTCCTTGGCGTGGAAGGCAAGCTTGGCAATACGGATATGTAGATCTCCTACCATTGTAACCGACTCTGTGTAACCCTAGCCCTCTCCGGTGTCTATATAAACCGGAGGGCTTTAGTCCGTAGGACACACAACCATTACAACAATCATACCATAGGCTAGCTTCTAGGGTTTAGCCTCCTTGATCTCGTGGTAGATCCACTCTTGTACTACCCATATCATCAATATCAATCAAGCAGGAGTAGGGTTTTACCTCCATCGAGAGGGCCCACACAGGTAAAAACATCGTGTCCCTTGTCTCCTGTTACCATCCGCCTAGGCGCTTGATTCGGGACCCCCTACCGAGATCCGCGGTTTTGACACCGACTTTGGTGCTTTCATTGAGAGTTCCTCTGTGCCGTCACCGATAGGAAGGATGCCTCCTCCCGTCTTCAAGGACGGTAATTTCGCCAAAGGAGCCGTGGCCGCCGGCCAAACTATCCGGCTAGGTGGTTTTCTTATGACCGCCTGTCCGGCCACCGCTTCGACAATGACCTCTCAAGTCGTCAAAAGCAATCTTTACGTCAGCTCGGAATTCGCCGAGCGGCTGGATCCAATAGAGCTCTCGTCCGTAAACGAGCTCTTAGATCGCATCGCCGCCACAGGAGTCGCTTCTGGACTACAATCAGATTGGGCTTAAAACCGATCCGAGAGAGATTAACTCTCCCGGTCACCCTGCGTTGCGATGGTAGAGGAACAATGCGGTGACTCTTCTCCTGTATTGAAAACTAGTCATGTCCGGGCTACCGAACCCTCCATGCTGGATTCCCGCGGAGGGACAGACTTCGATCAGGCACTAAACTTAAAGTCAGGCATCGGACCAGACTCGTTGGAAAACGTCCAGCAATCCAAGCTTCCAAATTTGGAAACTTCTCGGCCTTCGAGCCTTGAGATGGGTAGGGTTCCGGACTTAATTCCACCCACCCGTCCAGACATATGCAATCTATCTCTAATCCGGCAAGAGCCCGCTGAGACAGTACATCACTACTGGGCCAGATTCCTCCTGGTTATGGACAGGATAAAGGACTGCCGAGAGGAAAACACAATCTCAATTTTTTGCAATAATTGCACGGGCGAGGGAATCTTGAACGCCGTCAGCCGTCGTGAAATTACACACTTCGCCGACCTGGCGTCCATAGTACGAAAGTACTGTGCGATGGAGAGTTTCCGGACAACTGAAAATAAGTTTTGGGACAACCCGGCCCCGAATACAACCTTAGTCCGCAAAAAAGGGTGCATTACACTCAGGCACCAGATACAAAAACCAAAAAGCAAAAACCCCATAAAGGGCACGGAACCGTACTGGAGGGATGGCTTAGCGGACCCTGTAAAATTCACAGTATAGAGGGCGCCATCCCAACAAATAGCCTTCGAGCATGTTGGATATTACGGCAGGTGGCCCAAAGTGGCGAGGAGCTTCTAGCCCCGGAAAACCACTCCAACAATACCGGTACGGTATGAACAGTCTTCGAGATTTTCGCATCAAATAATATGCGGAAACGAACAATCCGCAGCCTCGCCGAAGTCTACCAAGCAACAACAAATCCATGGAGCGACACAACCATCACCTTCAACGCCAGCGACGAACCTAAATTCCGAACAGCCCGAGTACCAGCCGCACTGGTACTTAGTCCAATAGTGGACGGCTCTCGACTTACAAAGGTCCTCATGGATGGCGGCAACGGATTAAACCTCATCTACGAGGAAACTCTTCAAATAATGTAAATTGACTGGAGCCGCATTGAGCGAAGCAGCACAACCTTCAGAGGAATAATCCCTAGCCGGGAAGCGCGCTGCACCAGAAAAATCACACTCGATGTGGTGTTCGGCTCACTGGACAATTACAGATCCGAAGAAGTCATGTCCGGCGCAACATATCAGTGCATGTTTCAAACATGTCTGGCCACCCAGATCGGCAAAACAGTAGAGGCATACGTAGACGACGTAGTCGTCAAAACCAAACACTTCGAAACTCTAGTAGATGACTTGAGGCTCTTCGACAACCTCAGAGCATATGATATCAAGCTGAATCCGGAAAAATGCATTTTTGGCGTACCAGCTAGAAAGCTCCTGGGCTTCATTGTATCCGGTAGGGGAATTGAAGCAAACCCAGCCAAAATCCGAGCCCTGTCACAGCTAGATATTCCAAAAGACCTCAAACAAATCTGAAAATCGATTTGGATCGTGGCGGCTCTAAGCCGCTTTATCTCCGTCTAGGAGAAAAGGCATTGCCCTCTATCGCCTCCTTAGGAGCACCGAATACTTCGAGTGGACGGATGCTGCCACTGCCGGACTCGAAGAAATAAAAGCCATATTGTCAACGAATCCGGTCCTGGCTGCGCCCAATCCGGGTGAAACAATGTTGTTATACATCGCGGCAACACATCAAGTTGTAAGCGCGGTACTCGTCATCGAACGAGAGACAGAAGGGCATAAATTCCCTCTTCAAAAACCAGTGTACTACGTATCCACCGTGTTAACCCCTGCAAGTCCGTTACCGCACTATCAAAAGATAGCGTGTCACGGTGTTCATGGCATCCCGGAAGCTCCGACACTACTTTCAAGAGTGTTTGATAACAGTGGCCTCCGAAGTACCCCTCAACGACATTATAAACAACCGCGACGCGATGGGCAGGATTGCAAAATGGGCCATTGAGCTCTTACCATTCAATATAACTTACAAACCTCGGCGAGCTATAAAGTCACAAGTTTTGGCTGACTTCGTCGCTGAATGGACCGAAGCCGAACTCCCTAAAGAGTACGGCGCATACTCCAATTGGATTATGCACTTCGACGGCTCTAAAATGTTGGCCAGATTGGGGGTTGGCGTCGTATTGATGTCCCCAACCAGGGACACAGTCCAATACGTACTTCAGATAATGTACACGGACTCCAACAACACAGCCGAATACGAGGCCCTTTTACATGGCCTCCGGATGGCAATCTCCATGGGCATTCAACGCCTAGAGGTGCGCGGGGATTCAAACCTTGCAATATCCCAAATAAATGGAGACTTTGATGTCAAGGATCCAAAAATGGCAGCATATCGCAACGCTGTCCTAAAAATGTCAGCTCGGTTCGAAGGACTTGAATTCCATCACGTAGCCCGGGATAATAACCAAGCGGCCGATGTACTGGCACGCATCGGCGCAAAACGTGACGCTGTCCCTCCAAACATCTTCCTGGAACGGCTCTTTAAGCCATCCGTACTATGGGAAGAGTGTTGGGGAACGTAGTAATTTCAAAAAAAAATTCCTACGCACACGCAAGATCATGGTGATGGTATAGCAACAAGAGGGGGAGTGTATCTTCATACCCTTGAAGATCGCTAAGCGGAAGTGTTTATCAACGCGGTTGATGTAGTCGTACGTCTTCACGTTCCGACCGATCCAAGTACCGAACACACGACACCTCCGAGTTCTGCACACGTTCAGCTCGATGACGTCCTCGCCTTCTCGATCCAGCAAGACGGGCGAGGTAGTAGATGAGTTCCGGCAGCACGACGGCGTGGTGACGGTGTTGGTGAAGAACAATCTCCGCAGGCTTCGCTAAGCACTACGAAACTATGATGGAGGCTAAACTAGAGGGGCGGGGTTGCGGCACACGGCTTGGTGTTTCTTGATGTTTCTTTGGTGCTAGCCCTACCCTCTATTTATATGTTGAGCCTTGGGGTGAAACTTGGAGTAAAAGCCTCCACAAAGTCGGTTTCACCCGAAAGGCAAGAGTCCTTCTCGGACTCGGGGCGAACGCCAGGTTCCCGGCGTCTGGACCCGACGCCGAGACCTGGCGTCAGCCCCTGACTCCATAAAACTTCCTTTTGCGCTTTCCAAAACCTTGTGGGCTTTCCCTTTGGCCCAAATAACGTGTTCTCATACCCAAACATTTGAAACATCCGGAAACCCTTCCGGTGAATTCGGAACTCTTCCGAGATCAAACACTATTATCCCATATATCAAACTTTATCTCCGGATCATTAGGAGTTCCTCGTCATGTCCATGATCTCATCCGGGACTCGAACAACATTCGTTACCAACATGCATAACTCATATAATACTATATTGTCAGCGAAATGTTAAGCGTCACGGACCCTACGGGTTCGAGAACTATGTAGACATGACCTAAAACTATTCTCGGTCAATAACCAATAGCGGGACACGGATGTCCATATTGGCTCCTACATATTCTCGATGGTCTTTATCGGTCAAACCGCATAACAACATCGTTGTTCCCTTTGTCATCGGTATGTTACTTGCCCGAGATTTGATCGTCGGTATCAATACCTAGTTCAATCTCGTTACGGCAAGTCTCTTTACTCGTTCGTAATTCGTCATCTCATAACTAACTCATTAGTTATAATGCTTGCAAGGCTTAAGTGATGAGTATTACCGAGAGGGCCAGAGATACCTCTCCGACAATCGGAGTGACAAAACCTAATCTCGAAATCGCCAACTCAACATGTACCTTTGGAGACACCTGTAGTACTCCTTTATAATCACCCGATTCGTTGTGACGTTTGGTAGTACCAAAGTGTTCCTCCGTAAACTGGAGTTGCATAATTCTCATAGTTACAGAACATGTATAAGTCATGAAGAAAGCAATAGCAACATACTAAGCGATCAAGTGCTAAGCTAACGGAATGGGTCAAGTCAATCACATCATTCTCCTAATGATGTGATCCGTTAATCAAATGACAACTCTTTTGTCCATGGTTAGGAAACATAACCATCTCGATAAACGAGCTAGTCAAGTAGAGGCATACTAGTGACACTATGTTTGTCTATGTATTCACACATGTATTATGTTTCCGGTTAATACAATTCTAGCATGAATAATAAACATTTATCATGAAATAAGGAAATAAATAATAACTTTATTATTGCCTCTAGGGCATATTTCCTTTAGTCTCCCACTTGCACTAGAGTCAATAATCTAGTTCACATCGCCATGTGATTTAACACCAATATTCATATCTGTATATGATTAACACCCATAGTTCACATCATCATGTGACCAACACCCAAAGGGTTTACTAGAGTCAATAATCTAGTTCACATCGCTATGTGATTAACACCCAAAGAGTACTAAGGTGTGATCATGTTTTGCTCGTGAGAGAAGCTTAGTCAACGGATCTGTCACATTCAGAGCTGTATGTATTTTGCAAATATTCTATGTCTACAATGCTCTTGCGGAGCTACTCTAGCTAATCGCTCCCACTTTCAATATGTATCCAGATTGAGACTTAGAGTCATCTGGATCGGTGTGAAAACTTGCACCGAGGTAACTTTTACGACGGGCTCTTTTATCACCTCCATAATCGAGAAATATTTCCTTAGTCCTCACTAAGGATATTCTTGACCAATGTCGATGATCTACTCCTAGATCACTATTGTACTCCTTGCCAAATTGAGCAAGGTATACAATAGGTGCAGTACATAGCATAGCACACTTTATAGAACCTATGGTGAGGCATAGGGAATGACTTTTCATTCTCTTTCTATTTTCTGCTGTGGTCGGGATTTGAGTCTTACTCAATTTCATACCTTTGCAACACAGGCAAGAACTCTTTCTTTGACTGTTCCATTTTGAACTTATTTCAAAATTTTGCCAAGGTATGTACTCATTGAAAATCTTATCAAGCGTCTTGATCTATCTCAATAGATCTTGATGCTCAATATGTAAGTAGCTTTTACTGAGATCTTTTCTTTTTAAAGAACTCCTTTAAAACACTCCTTTATGCTTTGCAGAAAAATTCTACATGATTTCTGATCAACAACATGTCACTCACATATACTAATCAGAAAGGCTGTAGTGCTCCCACTCACTTTATTGTAAATACAGGCTTCATCGTAAGTCCATATAAAACTATATGCTTTGATAAACTTATCAAAGCGTATATTCAACTCGAGATGCTTGCACCAGTCCATAGATGGATCGCTGGAGCTTGCACATTTTGTTAGCACCTTTAGGATTGACAAAACCTTCGGTTGCATCATATACAACTCTTCTTTAATAAATCTATTAAGGAATGCAGTTTTGACATCCATTTGCCAGATTTCATAAAATGTGGCAATTGCTAACATGATTGAGACAGACTTAAGCATCGATCTGAGTGAGAAAATCTCATCGTATTCAACAGCTTGAACTTGTTGAAAACCTTTCGCAACAAGTCGAGCTTGGTAGATAGTAATACTACTATCGATGTCCGTCTTCCTCTTGAAGATCCATTTATTTAACATGGCTTGCTGATCATCGAGCAAGTCAATCAAAGTCCATACTTTCTTCTCATACATGGATCATATCTCAGATTTTATGGCCTCGAGCCATTTCGCGGAATCTGGGCTCATCATCGCTTCCTCATAGTTCGTAGGTTCATCACGGTCTAGTAACATGACTTCCAGAACATGATTACTACACCACTCTGGTGCGGATCTTACTCTGGAAGACCTACGAGGTTCTGTAGTAACTTGATCTGAAGTTTCATGATCAATATCATTAGCTTCCTCACTAATTGGTGTATTTGTCACAGGAACTCTGTGATGAACTACTTTCCAATAAGGGAACAGGTACAGTTACCTCATCAAGTTCTACTTTCCTGCCACTCACTTCTTTCGAGAGAAACTCCTTCTCTAGAAAGGATCTATTATCAGCAACAAATTTGCCTTCGGATCTGTGATAGAAGGTGTACCCAACAATTTCCTTTGGGTATTCTATGAAGATGCACTTCTCCGATTTGGGTTCGAGCTTATCAAGTTGAAAAACCCCTTTTCATATAAGCATCGCAACTCCAAACTTTAAGAAACAACAACTTAGGTTTCTTGCTAAACCATAGTTCATACGGTGTCGTCTCAGCGGTTTAGATGGTGCCCTATTTTAAACGTGAATGCAGCTGTCTCTAATGCATAACCCCAAAATGATAGTGGTAAACTGATAAGAGACATCATAGATCGCACCATATCAAATAAAGTGCGGTTACGACGTTTGGACACATCATAACGATGTGGTGTTCCAGGTGGCGTGAGCTATGAAACTATTCCACATTGTTTTAATTGAAGACCAAACTCGTAACTCAAAT
The DNA here is from genome assembly GCA_021437245.1 of Aegilops speltoides. NCBI lineage: Eukaryota > Viridiplantae > Streptophyta > Magnoliopsida > Poales > Poaceae > Aegilops > Aegilops speltoides. The sequence continues at coordinate 561,141,712 of CM038142.1, read as the reverse complement.
ATTTGTCTCTGTGATCAGATCGCAAAAACTTTATTTTCTTGTTATGATGATTTTTCCACTTCACTCTGAAATTCTTTGAACCTTTCAACTATTTCAGACTTATGTTTCATCAAGTAGATATACCCAATATCTGCTCAAATCATCTTGTGAAGGTCAGAAAATAATGATACTTGCCACGAGCCTTCATACTCATTGGTCTGCATACATCAGTATGTATTATTTCCAATAAGTCGGTAGTTCGTTCCATTGTTCCGAAGAATGGAGTTTTAGTCATCTTGCCCAAAAGGCACGGTTCGCAAGCATCAAATGATTCATAACCAAGTGATTCCGAAAATCCATCTTTATGGAGTTTCTTCATCGCTTTACACCGATATGATCCAAGCGGCGATGCCACAAATAAGTTGCACTATCATTATTAACTTTGCATCTTTTGGCCTCAATATTATGAATATGTGTATCACTACGATCGAGATCCAACAAACCATTTTCGTTGGTGTGTATGACCATAGAAGGTTTTATTCATGTAAACAGAACAATAATTGTTCTCTAACTTAAATGAATAACCGTATTGCAATAAACATGATCAAATCATATTCATGCTCAACGCAAACACCAAATAACATTTATTTATGTTCAACACTAATCCGAAAGTATAGGGAGTGTGCGATGATGATCATATCAATCTTGGAACTACTTCCAACACTCATCGTCACTTTCCCTTCAACTAGTCTCTATTTATTCTGTAACTCCTATTTCGAGTTACTAATCTTAGCAACCGAACAAGTATCAAATACTCAGGGGCTACTATAAACACTAGTAAAGCACACATCAATAACCTGTATATCAAATATACCCTTGTTCACTTTGCCATCCTTCTTATCTACCAAATATTCAGGGCATTTCCGCTTCCAGTGACTATTTCCTTTGCAGTGTAAGCACTTAGTTTCAGGCTATGGTCCAGCTTTGGGCTTCTTCGCAGGAGTGACAACTTACTTGTCTTTCCACTTGAAGTTCCCTTTCTTTCCCTTTGCCCTTTTCTTGAAACTAGTGATCTTGTCAATCATCAACACTTGATGCTCTTTCTTGATTTCTACCTTCGTCGATTTCAACATCACGAAGAGCTCGGGAATCGTTTTCGTCATCCCTTGCATACTATAGTTCATCACGAAGTTCTACTAACTTGGTGATGGTGACTAGAGAATTCTATCAATCACTATCTTATCTTGGAAGAATAACTCCCACTTGACTCAAGCGATTGAAGTACCCAGACAATCTGAGCACATGCTCACTAGTTGAGCGATTCTCCTCCATCTTTTAGCTATAGAACTTGTTGGAGACTTCATATCTCTCAACTCGGGTATTTTCTTGAAATATCAACTTCAATTTCTGGAACATCTCATATGGTCCATGACGTTCAAAACGTCTTTGAAGTCCCGATTCTAAGCCATAAAGCATGGTGCACAAAACTATCAAGTAGTCATCATATTGAGCTAGCCAAACGTTCATAACGTCTGCATCTGCTCCTGCAATAGGTTTGTCACCTAGCGGTGCATCAAGGACATAATTCTTCTGTGCAGCAATGAGGATAAACCTTAGATCACGGATCCAATCCGCATCATTGCTACTAACATCTTTTAACACAGTTTTCTCTAGGAACATATCAAAAATAAACATATGAAAGCAACAACGCAAGCTATTGATCTACAACATAATTTGCAAAATACTACCAGGACTAAGTTCATGATAAATTTAAGTTCAATTAATCATATTACTTAAGAACTCCCACTTAGACAGACATCTCTCTAGTCATCTAGGTGATCACGTGATCCAAATCAACTAAACCATGTCCGATCATCACGTGAGATGGAGTAGTTTTAATGGTGAACATCACTATGTTGATCATATCTACTATATGATTCACGCTCGACCTTTCGATCTCCGTGTTCCGAGGCTATATCTGTATATGCTAGGCTCGTCAAGTATAACCTGAGTATTCCGCGTGTGCAACTGTTTTGCACCTGTTGTATTTGAACGTAGAGCCTATCACACCCGATCATCACGTGGTGTCTCAAAGACGAAGAACTTTCATAGCGGTGCATACTCGGGAGAACACTTCTTGATAATTAGTGAGAGATCATCTTAAAATGCTACCGTCAATCAATGCAAGATAAGATGCATAAAGGATAAACATCACAAGCAATCAATATAAGTGATATGATATGGCCATCATCATCTTGTGCTTGTGATCTCCATCTTCGAAGCTTACCGTCATGATCACCATCGTCACCGGTAGCGACACCTTGATCTCCATCGCAGCATCGTTGTCGTTTCGCCATCTATTGCTTCTCGACTATCGCTACCGCTTAGTGATAAAGTAAAGCAATTACAGAATGCGTTGCATTTCATACAATAAGCGACAACCATATGGCTCCTGCCATTGCCGATAACCGGTTACAAAACATGATCATCTCATACAATAAAATATAGTATCACGTCTTGACCATATCACATCACAACATGCCTGCAAAAACAAGTTAGGCGTCCTCTACTTTGTTGTTGCAAATTTTACGTGGCTGCTACGGGCTTAGCAAGAACCGTTCTTACCTCGCATCAAAACCACAGCGATAGTTTGTCAAATAGACTCGTTTTAACCTTCACAAGGACGGGCGTAGCCACACTCAGTTCAACTAAAGTGGGAGAGACAGACACCCGCCAGTCACCTTTAAGCACGAGTGCTCGTAGCAGTGAAACCAGTCTCGCGTAAGCGTCTGCGTAATGTCGGTCGGGCCGCTTCATCTCACAATACCACTGAACCAAAGTATGACATCTTTGGTAGGCGGTATGACTTATATCGTCCACAACTCACTTGTGTTCTACTCGTGCATATAACATCAAGGCATAAAACCTGGCTCGACACCCTTTGTTGGGGAGCGTAGTAATTTCAAAAAATTCCTACGCACGCAAGATCATGGTGATGGTATAGCAACAAGAGGGGAGTGTATCTTCATACCCTTGAAGATCGCTAAGCGAGCGTTTATCAACGCGTTGATGTAGTCGTATGTCTTCACGATCCGACCGATCCAAGTACCGAACACACGGCACCTCCGAGTTCTGCACACGTTCAGCTCGATGACGTCCTCGCCTTCTCGATCCAGCAAGACGGGCGAGGTAGTAGATGACTTCCGGCAGCACGACGACGTGGTGACGGTGTTGGTGAAGAACAATCTCTGCAGGGCTTCGCCTAAGCACTACGGAAACTATGACGGAGGCTAAACTAGAGGGGACGGGGTTGCCGGCACACGGCTTGGTGTTTCTTGATGTTTCTTTGGTGCTAGCCCTACCCCTTTATTTATATGTTGAGCCTTGGGGTCGAAACTTGGAGTAAAAGCCTCCACAAAGTCGGTTTCACCCGAAAGGCAAGAGTCCTTCTCGGACTCGGGGCGGTTACCGGGGTTCTCGGCGTCGGACCTAGACGCCAGGACCTGGCGTCGCCCCCGGACTCATAAAACTTCCTTTTGCGCTTTCCAAAAACCTTGTGGGCTTTCCCCTTTGGCCCAAATAACGTGTTCTCGTACCCAAACATTTCGGGAAACATCCGGAAACCCTTCCGGTGAATTCCGGAACTCTTCCGGAGATCAGACACTATTATCCCATATATCAAACTTTATCTCCGGATCATTCCGGAGTTCCTCGTCATGTCCATGATCTCATCCGGGACTCCGAACAACATTCGGTTACCAACATGCATAACTCATATAATACTATATTGTCAACGAAACGTTAAGCATGCGGACCCTACGGGTTCGAGAACTATGTAGACATGACCTAAAACTATTCTCGGTCAATAACCAATAGCAGGACCTAGATGCCCATATTGGCTCCTACATATTCTACGAAGGTCTTTATCGGTCAAACCGCATAACAACATACGTTGTTCCCTTTGTCATCGGTATGTTACTTGCCCGAGATTTGATCGTCGGTATCCAATACCTAGTTCAATCTCGTTACGGCAAGTCTCTTTACTCGTTCGTAATTCAATCAACTCATAACTAACTCATTAGTTATAATGCTTGCAAGGCTTAAGTGATGAGTATTACCGAGAGGGCCTAGAGATACCTCTCCGACAATCGGAGTGACAAAACCTAATCTCGAAATCGCCAACTCAACATGTACCTTTGGAGACACCTGTAGTACTCCTTTATAATCACCCGAGTTACATTGTGACGTTTGGTAGTACCCAAAGTGTTCCTCCGTAAACAGGAGTTGTATAATTCTCATAGTTACGAGGAACATGTATAAGTCATGAAGAAAGCAATAGCAACATACTAAGCGATCAAGTGCTAAGCTAACGGAATGGGTCAAGTCAATCACATCATTCTCCTAATGATGTGATCCGTTAATCAAATGACAACTCTTTTGTCCATGGTTAGGAAACATAACCATCTCTGATAAACGAGCTAGTCAAGTAGAGGCATACTAGTGACACTATGTTTGTCTATGTATTCACACATGTATTATGTTTCCGGTTAATACAATTCTAGCATGAATAATAAACATTTATCATGAAATAAGGAAATAAATAATAACTTTATTATTGCCTCTAGGGCATATTTCCTTCAAAGAGGAGTCCGGAAATAACAAACCGGAAACAGCCGCACCAACCGACGAAGAGCAATCTGACATAACCGGCGATTCAGCCGAGGAAATAACACCTTCAGCCCACGACATAATGGCAGTAATCGCCCCGTGGACAGAACCATTCCTAGCCTACTTGCTTGGCGGGAACTTCCGAAGACCAAAATGAGGCCCATTTGCCTTCTCCGGCGATCTAAAGCCTACAAGGTCCATGAGGGAGAACTTTATAAGAAAAGCACAACCAGAGTCCTTCAAAGGTGTATCTCCGAAGAGGAAGGGCGAAGCCTTCTGGCTGAAATTCATGCCGGACTAGGCGGACACCACGCCGCAGCTCGGGCCCTTGTAGGAAAGGCATTACATGCAGGATTTTATTGGCCGACAGCCGGGCGGATGCTCGGGACTAAGTCCAAAGATCGTCGGTTGTCGACTCTTTGCTAATCGAGCCATATGCCACCCACGCCCTCAAAACTATACCCATTACGACCGTTCGTGATGCAGGGGGCTTGACATGGTTGAACCCTTAAAGGAGGAACCCACAAGCAAAGGTACCTATTGGTCATGGTGGACAAATTCACCAAATGGATAGAGGCCAAGCCGGTCAAAATGGCGAGTCCGGACCAGTGATAGACTTTATCTCGGGGTAGTACACGTTATGGTGTCCCCACAACATCATCACCGATAGCGGCACGAACTTCACGGCCGACGAGGTTAAATCATGGTGCAAAAATATGGGCATTAAGCTCGATTACGCTTCAGTCTATCATCCTCAAACCAACGGTCAAGTGGAACGAGCAAATGGTCTAATAATGAGCGGCATCAAACCCAGACTAGTGCGGTCACTTAGGAAATCTGACACGCACTGGGTAGAGGAGCTAGACTCCGTACTCTGGGGGCTGCGGACAACGCCCAACCGTACTATCGGATTCACACCATTTTTTATGGTATACGGCGCAGAGGCAATTCTGCCCTGCGACATCATTCATGACTCACCTCGAGTGCGCATGTACGAAGAAAGAGAAGCCGAGCTGGATCGGCAGGACATCTTGGACACATTGGAGGAAGAACGCGACGTCGCCAAGGCTCGTTCCGCATTCTATCAGCAGCAGACTCGAAGATATCAAAGCAGAGAAGTACGGGCAAAGACTTACAACGTTGGCGAACTAGTTCTACGCCTGCCGGACAAGAAAAAGGACAAGCTCAAGCCCAAATGGGAGGGGGCCTTCATTATCGGTCAAGTCCTGACCGGCGGAGCATACGGTCTACAAAATGTGTCGGACAACCGACTCGAGCCGAACCCATGGAATGCAGCCCGCCTCCGAAGATTCTATGCCTAGCGCCGGACTAAGAGTTCGTCCCCTTCCCCCGTCCAAACTTTTACACTTCAGCTTTCTTTTATTTCTCTTTCTTCTCTCAACCCTTTTCCTAAAAAGCCCTTAAGGGCCTACTTGCGCATTGTTCGCACACACTTGATGTGCCATCCGCACTCATTATACACAGGGGCTTCTTTGCGAAGCTTAATTATAAGGGCTTCATGCCCGGCACATGTGTCAAGCTTCCACATGTACCTTTTATTCACCATTATATGCATCGATATGACTTAAGTTTTGGCCAACCTGGGTTGCTCGGCTCTGTGCTTACCCCTCGTTCCCGATTGTTCAGCTAGGAGGTAAAGGAGCACCTCTGCGATTATTCTTGCCGGGTCGGCGGATGTGTACCTCGGTGGGTGAAGCCAAAGCTAAGCGTTCTTAAGGGAATATTGATCGGTGACTTGAAAGATGATTTTTACCTACTTATTTATCTGCCCCGGATGTTTTTCTGCTCTTTTCATGAGACGGACATGCACTTTAGGGCATGCCTCCCGAGAAAGGAACCCTTAACGGAACTATTCTCCTGGAAGATGTTTTTACTAACCATGTAATATAACATAACTAGTTGGGCACTTGTCTAATAAAGCACTAATGACTCCTCGCCTGTTCTCCATGCATGCCCGGTTGTTTCTTAACCGAGAAGGTATTCGGACACACTCGGACTCTAGGGTCGAGGTTGAAGCGAAAAGGTCGGCAAAGACAAACGATCTACAATCTGGCTAGAAGGCATTTTACATGTCATTTTAAAATACATTGTCAAATCGACTGACTGTATTCCTCCTCAATCCCGTCTAACAGGCTGTCTAATTTACAGTCCCGTTGGGAAAATTTAGCGGCCAATTCTACTTGGCCATAAACTAAACTCACAGGGATCTCCTTCCCATCGGGCCCCACAGGTCCGACCTCGGCCATATGGTTGGGATCCGCCTTCTTGTACCGCGTCTTCACCATGGCCCAGGCCTCCCTGGCACCTTGGCGGCAGGCCGAAATATTCCATAAACGAAAGCCCTGCCGCATTCCCTGAAGCTTCTCCGCAAGCTCCCCAAGGCCCTCGGGCAGGGAAAGGGCCGCCATAAAGCACGGACGGCGCGGTCATTGCTGCCGAACTCGTTCGAGCAGCTGCAACAGTTCGAAACTTGATCACCCGTCGTCTGGGCATCTCCTCCATGAGGCAACCTGTGAGTATACCTATAGACATATTTTGTCAATTGACTTCCTCGCCCGAACTCTTCTTTTCAAAGGAGTTCGCTCAAGCACTACTATAGATGCGCGGCAAAGCCGCTGATTCTCCTTAATGGAGCGGACAGCTCGGTCCGAACACCTTTCAGCTCTTCTCCGAGCTGGGCGTGGGCATCTGGAGCTTGTTCCTTTCTGCTGCACTTTATTCAGCACCCTCTCGCCGCCTTCACCGGGCGCGATGGTCTTACTGTCCGGATCTTGTCCGTGCACCTGCAATGTCATTATTAGACTTGCGCGCGCGCCGCACACCGCTTATATTTTTAAAATAATGTGTTACGGGGAGGGGTCTCTGTGTTTCCTCCTGCGGCAGCAAGTGCGGCCTCGAGTTGGGCCTTGCACTCTTGCAACTCTTGAGACAGTTGGGTATTCTTCTCCGTAAGATCCTGCGTTTCAAATGATACTTAAATCAGTTAATATAACTACTTTAAGTCTCGGGACTCTTGGCATATACAACTATTAAATTCTCTTACCGTATGTCTTTTACATCTTGCTCCGTAGCTCTGGTAAAACCATCTTGAGCAGCACGGAGTGTGCGTCCCAGCGTTAAAGGCATTCAACGCCTCGGGGAGAAGCACGCGTCACGAAATCTTGTCCGTGGCGCTGTGGTTCATGGCACTCTCCACCTTAGACTTGGTGGCGGACGATCTGTCGGCATCCTCCGTTGGAGGAGTGTCCGCTCGTGCCTTGCGCTTGCCTCCCCTCGGACCAGTCTTTGGGCTGGGCTGGTAGAGGTTGGATTGGCAACCTCTCGCCCGATCCGGCGGGCGCTTTTTCTCTAAAAGTCATGAGCACTCAAACGCTTCCTAGGAGCGTTGCTCCAAATAATCAGCTGTGAGCTATAGCTTTGCGGTGGCGTTTCAATCTACACGCGCTCCTCTTCCGCCCTCTTGGTCGGGACTGGCCTTTGTTGGTCGGCCGCCCTGAGCTCGGCTTCCCGCCTTGAAGGCGCTTCTGCAAAACACCATCGTATCACGAAGGTCGAAATGAGCAAGGAAGAAATAATGGTGTCGGGACTTGGTCACAATCACACAGGAAGCGGATATAGTCCGGGGTAGTCAACCGTAATAGCAACTAAAGCATTATCCATGCTGAGCTGGTGGAACACCCGTCGATTAGCTCCACCTTTATGTCGGATCCTCTTGGAGGCGGATCACAGGATCTCTCGGATCCTCGGGTTGCGAGCTGGACTTAGCATGTCCTCCACAACCCGACGCAGCTCTGCGTCGAAAAACATAATATAAGAAACTTAAACTTTGAAAGCATGGGTCGGGCACGTAAAGTGTTCGCTTACCCAGCGCCGAGGGTTATTCATGGAGAACCCATTCAACGGGTTCGTCTGGAGGAAGTCCTCCTTCTCCCCCTTGTACAGGTCGGACAAGATCTTCGCCAGGTCCTCGGCCGAACCCGGCCCCTTGCGGCCATGACGGGTGGCATCGTCCTCCCCGTTGAAATCCCACATGGGGTGGCCCCTCTATTGTAGTGGCTGCACCCCCCGCATAATGCATGTTGCCATGACTCCAATCATGGTCAACCCGGAATGGGCCAGTAACCTTATCCGGCCCATCAAATAATGGACGCTCTTGTCTTCCTCCAGTTGGGGGCTCCGCGGACACCAACTAAGGCGTTTCTTCAGAGGAGCAGAACTGAACTCCGGGAGGCCGATCCGAACAGGGTCCGGCAGCGGAGCGTCTTCTATGTAAAACCATTCGAAGGCCGGTCTTGGACGCCTTCTTAGGGGTTCGGATGGATATCCGGTCCGGCAATGCACCATATTTGGCGCCGCCCACTTGATATATGGACCCCTCGTGAGAGCGAGTGCGAGTAGAACAACCTATTCCACGGTGCAAAATGGGGCTCGATGCCCGAAATAGCTCATAAAGAGCTACGAAGCCCGCGATATGCGGATAGAGCGGGCGTGGGTGATGGAGCTGGAGTCCGTAGAACTCCGAGGCCAGCGGAGGAGCGGATGTATAGGAAATCCGAGCCCCTTATCGGATAGGGGCGAAGCATACCCGCTCCCTTTGTTGGGACTTGGGGTAGCCTCTGCTTGCTTCCCACCTTGGTAGGTGGCCAACCCGGCTCGAACCGGGACCATGAAGGCCGGAGGGAGATATCCCTTTGCTTGGAGCGTCACCAGCTCGCTGTGCGGGACAGAACATCTTCGCCAGTCTCCTGGCAGTGGGCTGGGAGCGCGAGAGGAGGAGCCGCGTTGACGGTCCATGATGGAATGGATTTTTTGGTCGGAGGCTCTCTGATGAGTACTCGCGGAAGGAAGATGGTGTGATTTGGATCTGGATTCTTGCCTCTCTTATAGGCAGATTATTTACACAGCTAGGGGGTAAAACATAAAAGATACCCTGGCTTTTCGCATTCATGCGACGCGTGGAAGATGGCCATTATTTTGTGTGGAAGCCAAGAAGCGCAACATTGATAAGGAAGCCGGACACTGTTCGGCAAACACACAGAATGTGGAGGAGAACCCGCCTTACGCCAAGACTATATCTGTACCGGACTTATCGTCATTGAAGCTGGTTCGGGGCTATTGAGGAGTCTGGACTAGGGGTGTCCGGACAGCGGACTATCATCGTCGGCGGACTCCAAGACTACGAAGATACAAGATTGAAGACTCCGTCCCGTGTCCGGATGGGAGTTTCCTTGGCGTGGAAGGCAAGCTTGGCGATATGGATATGTAGATCTCCTACCATTGTAACCGACTCTGTGTAACCCTAGCCCTCTCTGGTGTCTATATAAACCGGAGGGCTTTAGTCCGTAGGACACACAACCATTACAACAATCATACCATAGGCTAGCTTCTAGGGTTTAGCCTCCTTGATCTCGTGGTAGATCCACTCTTGTACTACCCATATCATCAATATCAATCAAGCAGGAGTAGGGTTTTACCTCCATCGAGAGGGCCCGAACCTGGGTAAAAACATCGTGTCCCTTGTCTCCTGTTACCATCCGCCTAGACGCACAGTTCGGGACCCCCTACCCGAGATCCGCCGGTTTTGACACCGACACTCTTGTTATCATGGTTTGGCAATAAACTATCTATACAGTATATTATGAACCTATCATTTGCCAGCTATCCTTACTTCTGGAGCCTATTTTTTTTGTGTACTTGTGCCAGATTATATAAATGCACGCACGATATTACATCACACATTAGCTCTCTCATCAGAATCCAGTGATAGCACATAAGTGTTTACAGGGGCGCCCCTATATTAGAATATCATCTGCATTACAAAGATAATCTCATAAATATTTATGTTTTCATGGTTCTCAGATATTATACGCAATTGCAGTGAATATCAGAATCCACGCATCAGAAGAATATTGTGGAACACTGCAATGACATACAAAATTGGCACCAAGGCATTGAGTGCCATTCTAGAAGCAATGAAACTCGTACGCTCCCCACCTGTTGATTCTTGTTCAGAATATCATTCTAATGACTATTCTAACCTCGAGAGTCAAAGCGGATGGCCTGTCTGTTCACCCATCAAGGTACCTGTTCTAATTTGGCAAGGTTTTATTGATTGCGCGTATCTTGCATATGTTGTCTTGCATTTCTTCTACTTTGTTGCACCACCATCTACTCAGTTTACTCATCATATAACTCGAGATGCCATGCCCATCCATTATCAATACATATTCAATCATCGTCATACCATGTTTTTCCACTCAAGTGCTGTTACGTGCATCGGACATCAAAAGGAAGAGGGTGATTGCGAACTGAAGGAGCACCAGCAAAGTCCTTGAAAACGTGGTGGTGCGGAGAGAAATCGACAGCGCCCACTTATATTGGCTGTACAACCGGTGACACAAAACATAGGACCGACTCCAGCAGACTGTACCCATACTTCACTAGCGACACCACTAGCCCCACCACACAGGACCTGCACTCCAGCAAAAGGTATACCGATTTCATTTGCCATATCACCAGCCGTACCACAGAAAAATCCCACTCCAGCAAAAAGTACAGCAAGTCCACCGGCCGAAGACCTATCCCAACTGCAGAGACGGCCAATTCCTGCAGATTGGAACCCCATTCCATTTATTCCCAGTTTAAAAGACAATGCTTTCAATGTTGTTAGGGACTACGTGCATCCCTTCATGGGAAGATTATAGTGAAGACAAACACCATTTTCACATCTTCCTGTCCAGCTTACGTGTAAGTGCTATTATTCATGGTTATTATTTTCCAGTTTTCTGCTGATTGAACACATCAATGATTTACATTACATTGTTGTAACTAGGTGAGGGTCAATCTGGATAGTCATGACGAGCAAAGCTTGCTTGTGCTTTTCAAGGAAGCATTGCAGCGATGTCGGTGTTACTGAGGAAATCACACTTTGATGGCAAGTCTATAAGCAATTTCGGTGAAGTCTCCTCTGCTAAATTTAGAAAACATTGAATGGAAAAACCTTGTTATGCATTGGTCTCGTTCGGGATGAGGTCTTGTCTATGAAATCACATGACAATTTGAACTTCTACTTTTCGCATGTGCCTTACGGATCTTTTTGCGAAATCAGCTCGAAGAAGAATTCGGTTTGAAAAGAACGACGAGTATCGCAAATATGCTGCCCGCTGCTTTGCTCTTGTTAGTACCTATTGTCCTGTATCACTGTACTTGCATACATACCTGGTTCATTATGTGACAGCAGTATGCATGATAGCTTGTTTATCAATTGTTCGCTCCAAATTATCTGATCTGTATGAATGGTTACATTAGTGTAGAATATATCCAATGCCAATTAATTTTTTTAGCTCTTCATTATTCTTGTAAGTGCATACTGTCCTTTATCAGTGTACTTATATTGACAGGTAGTTGTTCATGTACCATCACTCTGCAGCTTATTTTCCTTTGCCCTCCATTTTCTACACATCAGATCTATATTTACTCTTACCATAAGGTTGGTACTGAAGAAGTTTAGCTATGCATTGCTCTTGGCTGTGCCTTTTGCTGTGTCATTGCACATACATTTATAGCTACTTGGTTATGTAGCATCACTCTTCATCTTATCTTAAATATTCTCCATTTTTTCGTATATTATCACATCTATATTTACTCTTAACAAAATGTAGAATAAAGGCAATGCTTATGAAGAACATTATGTGCTAAACTTCTTGAATTGCCCCTCCCCCGTCAGCATGGACAAGGGCTTTATAGAGCATGTCTTCACCATAATGTAAGTTTGTCCTTCTAGAGCCTTCAAAGTTTGTTGTGTATATTTGGTTAGGCATGACTGCAACAGCTGTTTATTTTTGGTGTTTGCATCAAATTGCATGTTTAAAGTTTATTATGTAGTTCATAAACAAAAGTTTGTAAGTTTTCAGTTGTACAACCAAGTTCCTTCTTCATACCATGTAAATTAAACTATACAGAGCAAGTGATCTTCTTTTGCACTGCATGTATGCTTCTGTTCTTCATCCGTAATCCAGTGGTGTGGTGAACCTACCCACTACAGCACAATGCCATATTCTGCAATGTCATAACTATGAACAATCTCATATCATTCTACTATTATTTAAACCGCCTCTTTATTTGCCAATCTGAAATGGATAAATTGACAGCACACTAACCATTGATACTTATGAGTTCTTGATATGTAATCCAGTGGTGTCGTGAAGCTGCCAACTCCTTCACAATGTCAATTCTTGCCATGTCTTGACCTGAACAATACCATATTGTGTTAATGCAATTTTAAACTGTGTCACTTTATTAAATCGATAAGAAATGTGATGAGTTGTCAACCTTGGTACTTTTATGTGCAAAACACATCATCATGTCTGCTTGTTTATCTTTTAGAGTGAGGAAGATATAAGTGTTGAACAAGCGCAATCTCATCATCTTGCTTTCGGTTTGCTTGCTGCAGCTCCCAATGAGGCTAACCTTTCTTGAACTCTATTGAAGTGTTGTCGGTTTTGTATATTATTTTGTCGGCGTGTTTATTTGCACTGGTGGCGATCTTTGATGCCCAGTGTATGTAATCTGCTGTCTGCTTGTGCTTTATTATCATAGTGGCGAACTTTGATGCCCAGTGGATGTAATATGTCATAATTTCTTTATTGTATAGTCTCGGTTTTTTCTTATTCACGATGCTGCAGTTATTTTACTATATATATATATATATATATCATGTCTTTGCAGTAAACCAGCCAAACCGTAAAATTACGGTACATAATCAGGCCGTCATGCAATCACGATGTATGATCCGCATCATGGGCCCCGTCAAACTGGCCCACTAGTAGATTCGGGCCTTTAATAGGCCGAGTAACCCCCGGCCCTCTTTTCGTAAGAAAACTCAATGGGCTTTTAGGAGGCTGAGAAGTAGGCTAGGCCTGAAACGTGTCGAATAGCTCACGGGCCGGCGGCAGCCCGAAATGGACCCTGGCCCATGATTGTGCGAATCAATTCACGGGCTTTTAACAGGCCAAAGTTGTCTCGGTCCTTGTTTGGCCCAATCAGATATCGGTGCGGCGGGCGGATGCAAAGCGGGCGTAGTTAGGCCCAACTATATGACGGGCTTTTAACAGGCCGAAATTAATACAGGGCCGAAATGTTAAATGGGCCCTTAGGCCGAAACTAATATCAGGCCGAATTACTAAATGAGCCTTTAGAAAGTGGGCCCAAAAGCATAGTGTCCAGTCAACGGACCGAATCTGATATGGGCCATAATTGAGCCCAAAGCCTCTTAAAGGGTCGGACCTGATCTGGGATGTGATTTGGCCCAGAAAGTGGGAGGCTTTTAACGGGCCGAATCTTATATGGGCCATTATTAGGCCCGGAACGTGGCAGGCCATTAATGGACGGATCAATTATGGGCGACATTTGGCCCAAAACATGGCAGCCGAGTTAATGGGTGGCCTACTAGGGTCCTCAAAATCTTGTGGGCCTACAGCTGGGCCGGCCCATTAATGTCAGCGAAATCTCGTGGGCCTTTAGCTGGGCCGGCCCATTATGATCCGCAAGAATTTTGTGGGCCTTTACTTGGGCCGTCCCATTATGGCACACAAAAATCTTGTGGGCCTTTACCTGGTCGGCCTATTATGGCCCGCGAAATCTTGTGGGCCTTTAGCTGGGCCAGCCCATTATAGTCCGCAAAATCTCATGGGCCTTTAACTGGGCCAGCCCATTATGGGCCGCAAAATCTTGTGGGCCTTTAGTTGGGCCGACCCATTTAAACTTGATTGGCCGTGCCACGTGTCGACGTATCATAGGCACCTTCTGTCCAATGAGTGGATGACATCTGTCCCAACGATGAGCCGACACGTGTTTCCTCCAGCCAATGATGATTTTACACATGGAAAGTCCCCATTGGTCGGGGCTGTTAACGGGTTATCGGATCCAAAACCCGACCCGATAGCTTAACGGCATTCCGTTACGGTGGATGCCACATGTCAGTCACCCTTGACGAAAGCACTTCTGTGATGCACGATTTATCGTCATGGAAATGGACACTTCCGTGATGATAATTCTGGTAATGTCATCGAACACTTCTACGACAGCACATGTATGACTATCTTGATTCTGTCATAAATTTGTCATGGATGTACATGCATGACAAAAAACTCGACCTACTATGACAAACACGCATCATCATGGAAGTGTATTTTTTCTGTAGTGCAAGCTTAGGGTCTTTCCACTCCTTATTCTCCTCATATCGATATCTCACCCAAAACTTGAAAACTTCAATCACACAAAACTTAATGAAACTTCGTGAGATGGGTTAGTATGATAAAGAGTAAACCATTCACTTTGGTACTGTCAAAGACAAGATTCATAATTTTTCTCACACAATTCCTACTGTACCATATCATTTCTACAAATTATATTGAGAAATATAATCCATAGAAACTAGAAAACAAGCAAACTATGCATTGAAAACAGAATCTGCCAGAAACAAAACAGTCTGTAATGATCTGAACAGAAACCATACTTCTGCTACCTCAAAAATCCAGACAAATTAGCCAAACCTTAGACATTTGTGTACCAATCCAGAGCAGAAAGAATCAAATATAAAGCACGTTCCTATGAATTATCAAAACTAATTTACTGAGTGCAAAAGTTTTTGATTTTCAGCAGGATCAACACAACTATCACCGTAAGCTATCCCAAAGGTCTTACTTGGCACTTTATTGAAACAAAAGCTATAAAACATGATTACTACAGTAGCTTAATCATGTGAACACACAAAAAACAGTAAGGATAAATATTGGGATCTCTCCCAAAATGCGCTTTTCTTTAATGCCTTTTAGCTAGGCATGATAATTTCAATGATGCTCATATGAAAGATAAGAATGAAAACATAACAAGAGCATCATGAAGCATATGACTAGCACATTCAAGTCTAACTCACTTCCTATGCCTAGAGATTTTGTGAGCAAACAACTTATGGGAACAAGAATCAACTAGCATAGGAAGGCAAAACAAGTATAACTTCAAAACTTTAAGTACATAGAGAGGAAACTTGATATTATTGCAACTCCTACAAGCATATATTCCTCCCTCATAATAATTTTCAGTAGCATCATGAATGAATTAAGCAATATAACCATCACATAAATCATTCTTTTCATGATCTACAAGCACAGAAATTTTAGTACTCTCCACATGAGCAAAACTCTTCTTATTAGGAATAGTGGGAGTAAACTCAACAAAATAACTATCATGTGAGGCATACTCCAATTGAAAATTAAAAGCATGATGACAAGTTTCATGGTTGACATATTCCTTTATAGCATACATGTCATCAAAATAATCATCATAAATAGCAACTTCGTTCTCATAATCAATTGGAACCTCTTCTGAAATAGTGGAATCATTACTAACTAAAGTCAAGACCTCTCAAATCCACTTTCATAAATATCGCACTAAGATTCAACACACTCCAAAATAGTGGGATCATTACTTAAAGTTGACACTCTTCCAAACCCACTTCCGATGATAGTCTTATTCATACTCCAAAAGATATAAGTGAAGTTCATGGAGCATTCTACAATTAATATAGATTAACCAATATCCAGGCTCAAAATATATAAGTGAAGCGCACGAAGCATTCTATAAAACCATACTCAAAAGATATAAGTGAAGCACATGAAGCATTCTATAAATCAATGAAGGGCTATCTCATACTACCATGGTTCTTAAAGAAAAAGAAAAACACAAAGGACACAAATCATGTGAACAAAACAAAAACCGAGGTATACCGATAATTGTTGAAGAAGAAAGATGGGATACCAACCGGGGCATCCCCAAGCTTAGATGCTTGAGTATCCTTGAAAATTTACTTGGGGTGCCTTGGGCATCCCCAAGCTTTGAACTCTTGCCTCTCTTTATTATTCTCACATAGGTAACTCCTCGTTCTTCGAACACTTCATCCACATAAAACTTAACAAAAACTTTGTAGATCCGTTAGTATAATAAATCAAATCACTACCTTTAGGTACTGTTGTAAACTCATTCCAATTTCATATTAGCATTATATCTATTGTATTCCAACTTCACCATGGTTAATACCTCCCGATACTACCCATAGATTCATCAAAATAAGTGAACAACACATAGAAAACAGAATCTGCAAAAACAGGACAGTCTGTAGTAATCTGGAGACTTCGTATACTTCGGTAACTCTAAAAATTCTAAAACAATAGGAAAATGTAAAAAAATTGTATAGAAGTACTGTGCAAAAAGTTTCAGACCCGTTTGACTTTCTAGTAAAAAATGTGAATTCACGTGCTACAACCAAAGTTTCTGTTTTTGCACTGCACATAGTAAACAAGCAATCTAATCATCCTAAAACTAAAGCTTGGCACATTATTTTTATAATAAAATGGATATATACAAGGGGATAATTATTTCTGAGAAACTTCCATGAAAAATTCTACATTGTTTCCGTGAGCATGAACACAAGTGTTCAAGGTCGACCCTCACTCCTCCAATGCATAACTCTCCAATCATTTCTCTTTTTGAAAAAAAATAGGCATAAGAGGCAAGTAATTTTTTTTGTATTTTAATTTTTTATGTTTCACCCACAACTAAGCAAAACAAAAAGGGAAAACAAAAACTACTTAGTGAAGAAAGCAAACAAGCACACAGTAGAATATCAACCCCACGCTATTGCTCCCCAGCAACGGCGCCAGAAAAGAGCTTGATAATCCCCAAGTGCAGGGAATCATCGTAGCAATTTCCAAAGGTGGAAGTGATAAGCATTGAGTGTCGAACCCACAAGGAGCTACATGTAAGATCAATATTCTCTCAAGTCCGTTCTGCCACTAATACGACTCTACGTACACCAAGCGTTTGCTTCCAACTAGAAACTAGAAATAAAACTATGTTGTGGGTATGAAGAGGATAACTTTGCATGATAACGGAGAACTAAAATATAAAAGTAGATATTGTTAATATAAAGTTAGAATATATTACTAAACATTATAAATAGCGAGTGTGGAAAAATGATGGACCGGTGTGCAAAATTGTCCTTGGCAATTGTTAACAAGACCAGTAATCACTATTGCAATTTCATATGAGGGAGAGACATAAGCTAACATACTTTCTCTTCTTGGATCATATGCACTTATGATTAGAACTCTAGCAAGCATCCGCAACTACTAAAGATCATTAAGGTAAAACCCAACCATAGCATTAAAGTATCAAGTCCTCTTTATTCCCATACGCCATGACCCACTTATCCGTGTTTGTGTTTCTGTCACTCACGCAACACAGACAATAAGCAAAACATGCACATAATGCAAACCCTACATCGGGGATCACTCACGCTTGCGCAACACAAACGGCATCATAGGACAGCACCAAAATAAAACATGCAACTCAAACCAATCTAGATCATCAATCAACCCAAAGACAAAGGAAATCTACTCAAAACATCATAGGATGGCAACACATCATTGGATCATAATATGTGGCATAAAGCACCATGTTCAAGTAGGGATTACAGCGGGGTGCGGGAGAGTGGACCGCTGAAAAGAGATGAGGATGGTGAT
Source organism: Aegilops speltoides (assembly GCA_021437245.1). Classification (NCBI taxonomy): domain Eukaryota; kingdom Viridiplantae; phylum Streptophyta; class Magnoliopsida; order Poales; family Poaceae; genus Aegilops; species Aegilops speltoides. Next base: position 561,123,464 of record CM038142.1, on the reverse strand, counting down.
GATGATGTTGATGTTGATGAAGACAATCACCGTGGCGATGATTCCCCTCCCGATGGCACTCCGGCGCCACCAAGAGAGAGAGGAGGATAGGTACTCCCCCTTGTGCTTCTTCCTCCATGGACTCCCCCTGGTTGGGGTGATGTTCTCTCTCTGGTCCTTGGCCTTCATGGCGATGATGGCCCCTCCGAGATCCTCCCCCATGGCCTCCGGTGACAATGGCCCCCTACGGCAGGGTGCTAGAGAGGGCCTAGATTGATTTCTCGTGGCTACAGAGGCTTGCAGCGGAACTTCCGATCTCCCTTCTGTTCTGGGGTTTTCTGGATTTATAGGAGGGGTTGGGATTGGTTTCATGCCAGGGGGCCCCACAGGGAGTCCACGAGGCAGGGGGCGCACCCTGGGGCGGGGGGCCTCCACCCTCGTGGTGGCCTCGGGACTCCCCTCCGGTAGCTATTTGTTCCAGTATTTTTTATATTTTCCAAAAATATTCTCCGTTGATTTTCAGCGCATTCAGAGAACTTTTATTTCTGCACAAAAACAACACCACAGTAGTTCTGCTAAAAACAGCGTCAGTCCGGGTTAGTTCTAATCAAACCATACCAAAATCATGTAAAAATATTATAAACATGGCATGAATACTCCACAAATTATAGATACGTTGGAGACGTATCACTTATTTATAATTTTACTTCTTAATTGGTGTTCCTTTGTGCAAAGGCTAGCGTTCTGCTATGTATTCAGTTTTGTTAGGTCGTTGTGTATGTGACTTGTACTCTGATCCATATTATATAAATGAGACACATATTACCATGCAAAAAAAGCTCTTTGATACAAATTATTGTGGTTTCTTAACTCTATAGGATTGAAAAGGACATATGCCATTTCAATTATATACTTTTCCTATTTTTGCATTTTGAAATTTACATGAATCAAAGAGGCCGAAGAAGAGGAGGTTTGGAGGAAGAAGACAATGCCCAACCGTGAATGAAATTCAACAGGGGAAATCAACTTAGGCAACAATAAAAGTTCAGAACTCTTGTAAAGAAAAAACAGATAACTTGTCTCTCATCCATTAGAGGAGTATATTTGCTCCGCTAAATAAAAGCAGTCCGTAGCTGATCCCCTAAAGTTAACTCCATAAACTTATATTTGTCTCATACATTTCGTCGAATAGTTGCTATGCACCTTCACGGTGAGCGACGATGCTGCTAATGACGTCGACGATGCTGGAGAGCACGCCGGACGCGCCTTATGTCCCCTAACTAGTTGCACCTGATCCCAATATGGAAATATATATCACCCGTAGTCGACGAACAACGAAGAGAGTGGAGGGGATCGGAGGAGCATCGATTTTGCATACAGCGGACGCCGTGGTCATTGTCGGACTGGTTTCTCCGCCTATCGCAGTGGGGGCACGTGTGTCATCGCCACTATCGGTACTGCGAATTCCGATGGCGGGGCTGCTTGTGTGGAAGCGATAGGAGGTGATCATGTTCTTCCACTTCGGGGTGAACACGTTCATGGACTCCGAGTTGGGCACGGGGCAGAGGACCCGACCCTATTCGTCAGTCGTGCTCAATGCCATCTAGTGGATGGATGGACACGACGGAGGCGGTCGACGCGTCGTTCACAATCATCATCGTCAAGCATCACGACTAGTTTCGCCTCTTGCCGTCCTACACGACCCGCTCTAGCGACAGGTGCGTCCGTGCCGGCGACATCGTGCATGAGTTCGCCGCCGCGACACACGCACGAGGCGTGGATGTTGGCCTCTACCTCTTGGAGAGGAGGGCCACCAAATAAAGAGTAGCACGGGGACGCAGTGATCCGGTCATCAAAGAAGCTCGGGGCGGCGTGCGGGGTACTACTCGGCGAGGAGACAGAGCGTGGTGTGCGCTCGGGCTCTCATGCAAGGGACGGCTGGCTGTGAGGGAGTAAACCTGGTCCTTCCACCGGTCGAGCTTGGCAAAGCCCGAAGAAAAAATCCAAAGCCCGAGCCTGGCCTGGAGGACATGATGTCGGTGTACTAAAGTAGGGGGTACCTTAGTACCTCGAACTTGTGCACGGGTAGTCGCAGCACCCCGCGGCAAGGCTTGCCGGGCGCCCGCCAAGACCCTCCGTTATTTCCTATTACTGCCATTCAAGAACAAAGTATCAACTGAGAAGACAAAGATCCCGGCAAGAGAGGCTTGCCGGGGAGGACAAAGGCCCCGGCAAGAGGAGCTTGCCGGGAAGGCCAACCAAGGCGCTTCGAAGACTTGCCGCGACGCCCGTGCGTCGGCAAAAGCCCAACGACAACAAGCTTGCGGCGCAACAAAGAGAAGGACATGACAAGGCGCTTGCGCGCAAGGCTACCACCTGCACTCCAGCGCATCCAACGGCGTGTCACCCGGGGCCGTCCCAGAGCGCGTGGCGGCTACTTGCGCAGCCATGCGGTCGCGAGTGTCAGCGGAGCGACAAGGAGGCCATCATGGCGTCGATGGCGCACCTAACGGTCGTTTCTTTGCCTTTGTTAGAGGCGACCGGACGGGCATTAAATGCCCTTGTCCCCTGCCGTCAGAGTTAGGTAGGGGACACTATTGGTCACTGTTGTACCAACCTGCATTTTTACCTTTCTACCCCCCTTCCTACACTGCCACCTGTCGGTGACCCCCTTAGACTATAAAAGGGAGGCCCATGCGCACGTAGAATGGGTTCGGCGGTTCGGAACTTTTCCCACACTGGGGTTCCGCAGTTCATAGATCCAACACCACCATACGCTCGCACTCTCGAGCAAGAACAAATACAAACACAAAGCAGCAGTAGGGGTTTTATCTCTCCGGAGAGCTCCGAAGCTGGGTAAAAATCGCCCGTCTCCCCCGCGCGCTCGACCTCGATCTGCTCTGCGCACGCCCTCCACTCCCTTGCCGGACTAGAAGGGGCCCCCTGCCCCATAGGTGCTCGTGGCCACAGAGAGACGCCCCGACATCTTTGGCGCGCCGGGTAGGGGGTGCGTCGAGGTCGTGAGCATCTGATCCGGTCTCCGCGCGTGCTACATCAACGCCTTCATCAACATGCCACCAAAGAAGAAGCCTTCGGAGGTCGCCGCTCCTTCTACATCGATTCTACCACCACCGCCGGAGCAAACGGGCGGTGGAGTGGACGCCGTCGGAGGAGCGGGCGCCGACGGTGGGACTCACGTCGTCACCAGGTCCAAAAACAAGACCTCGCAAGCGTCGGCGACCGTGCAGACACCACACCCTTCCCAGGAGGTGCAAGGTCGACAACGCCCCGGTGCTCCTAGCACTGTGCTCACATTGGAGCAAGGCCAAGCTGGTGGGTCGCGGGACGTTCGAGATCAGCATGCACGCCAGCACGCTGGCGCGAGTGAGGTACGGTCGCCCGGACGGGGTGTTGCTCCTCCCAATCCAATTGAGAGTCCGAGCACATCCCTCTCCTCGCGCCGCTCGTCGCCACCACCACCCAAGACTGCAGAGGAAGCGCTGGCCCGAGCCCAGCTGCTTCTAGATTACCCTCCGGCGCCACACAAGATTGGCGGCGGAGGATGACCATTCAGCCTCATCGGCCGCCAGCAGCGACAAGCCCCAACAACGGCGCGCCGAAGCCCGGCAAGGCGCCCAGGCGCAAGCCGACGCCGACAAGACCGCTGGGGGTGCCACCTCCGTGCACTCCCAGCCCGAAGGCGAGTCGCCGACTCGTCGGGCCAACTTTGCGCCGACTCCACAGCGTCGTCGGACCCGCGAACCCGCGCGATCAATGCCACGTTCTCCAAGAACGGCAGCACGAAGACGCTTCGCTTTTCGCGCCGAGCACGTAAGGAAGCGCGATGTCAATCGACCAGCGCTGGGCCCACTGTTGATATGCATGCGCCGAGAGAACGAGCGACTTGTCGTGCGCGGCGGGATGCCTGCGTTCACCCGTGAGCTGCGGCAAGTCCAGTGGCGGTACCAGAACTTCAAGCCCGGCGTGCCGAGAAGTATGATGGCAGGATACATCCGTCGGAGTTCCTCGGCATCTACACCATCGCGGTGCATGCTGCGGAGGACGCGACGAAGATCTCGCCAACTACTTCCGCGGTGCTCAAGCCCAACGTCGAGATCTTGGCTCATGCACTTGCTGGACGGCTCCATCTCTTCATGGGCAGACCTGTGTCATTAGTTTGTCGGCGCCTTCACAGGCGGCCACAAACCCCATGGCCAGCAGTGCGATCTGCATCTGCTCGTCCAAAAGGAGGAGAGCCCTGCGCAAGTACATATAGAGATTCAGCCAGTGCGGCGCAACATCCCGAGCGTCCACCTGCTGCGGTTATCGGCGCGTTCCACGAGCGTCGCGTAACGCAGATGAGGGAGAGATGGCGATGTGCAAGATCAAAGATGTCGGCGAGCTTTATGCCTGGCGACAAGTGTGCGCGGGCTGAGGAGGAAGGAAAATCCCGGAGAGATTGCAGGGCGAAGGATCGATAGTGAGGATGCCGCCCCGGCGAGGAAGAACCGGAGGCGGAACAACAAAAAAAGAAAGGCTAAGGATGTGCTAGCCGTCGAGCATTCCGGCAGCGGAGGCGGCTCCGACAAGGCCAAAGCTGATGACTCCGGCGAGGCTGTGGTAGCCGCCGACAAGCAGGATGGCTCCGACAAGCGGTATTGCAAGATCCACCGCACCAAGGGCCATGATCTCCAAACCTGCAAGAAAGTCGGCGGATGGCGAAGCTCTGAAAGCTGAGTCTGGCGCGCGACAAGGAGAGACCCGAGGAGGTGGCGGAGGATCCGCAAGAAGTTCCCGCCGAGGAGGGCCAGCAGCAAGGCCAGGCCGCGGCAAGGAGACGAGCCTCCCGTGGCCGCGACAAGGACGAAGAGGAAGATGAGGATGTTGAGATGGAGGAAGATGAGACTGATGACCAAGAGTTTCAGAAGGCAACGGAGGTGTTGTGCATCGACGGCGGTGCCTCTCTGCACACCTCGCACCGCCAACTCAAGCGGTGGGTGCGAAGTGAGCATAGCGGAGCCGTTCGTCGAGTCGCGCAAGCCTCGAAGTGGTCCAAGCCGCCCGCCGTCTTGATGTTGAGGATCACCCTGATCGCATCACTGCGGTCGGGTGCTTGCCAATGTTGGTCTCACCAACAATCCGCATCCTCAAGGTCACGAAGATGTTGGTTGATGGCGGGGCCGGCCTGAATCTGATTTCCTCCGCGGTGCTCAAGCTCTCGGATCCCGACAATGAGCTCGAAGAAACTGGTACCTTTCAAGGGATAAATCCGGGAAGGAGCAAGCGAGCAGGAAGATCACATTACCCGATGGCGTTTGGCGCGAGCTGAATTTCGGGACGAGAGGTCACATTTGATGTTGCTGATTTCCCATTGCCCTACAATGGGATACTAGGCCGTCGGCTTCGCCAAGTTCATGGCAGCCTCTCCTACGCCTACAATGTACTCAAGATGCCTGGTCCGATAAGTGTCATTTTTGTCCAAGGTGACAAGAAGGATGCACTTATCTGCACCGACAAGATCTACCGGGAAGCAGCAGCCGCAGCAGAGCGCGAGCCACTTGCCGCTGAAGCTCCCCGGGGGAAGAAGAAGGCCAAGTCCGGCAAGAGTAGCTCTGGTGCCCACTCCGGCAAGCGCACCTCTCCGGAGCGCTGCGCTGCCGTCGAGGACGCACCATCGAGCTCCACCGGCAAGTGCAAGAGGGCAAAGACAGCTTCACCAGAGACCAAGAAAGTGGCCGCCAAGGAGGACGGCACTGGTGGTACCTTCACCATCAGTGCCACGCTTGATCCTAAATAGGAAAGCGCGCTCGTCGCTTTCCTGCGGGCGAATGCCGATGTGTTTGCATGGCAACCATCCGACATCCCCGGTGTTCCCAGGGAAGTGATTGAGCACCACCTTGCAGTCTGCCCTCACGCACGGCCCGTCAAGCAAAGAGTTAGAAAGCAAGCAGTAGAGCGTCAAGAGTTCATAGCAGACGAAATCAAGAAGTTGGAAGTAGCAGGCCTAGTCCGAGGAGTACTTCATCCGACGTGGCTAGCCAATCCAGTAGTCGTGCGCAAGGCAAATGGGAAGTGGAGGCTTTGTATTGACTTCACTGACGTTAATAAAGCCTGCCCAAGGATCCATTTCCCTTGCCGCGCATTGACCAGATTGTTGACTCCACAGCAGGGTGTGATCTGCTTTCATTCCTTGATGCATACTCAGGGTATCATCAGATCTTCATGGCAGAAGAGGATGAGGAGAAAACCGCATTCATTACACCATGTGGCACGTACTGCTTCGTACGGATGCCTTTCGGACTAAAAAATGCTCGTTCAACATTTGCAAGAGTAGTCAGCCATGCTTTTGAGCCACAGCTGCACAAAAATGTAGAAGCTTACATGGATGACATAGTGGTCAAGAGCAAAGACAAAGAGACTCTAATCCAAGATTTGGATGAGAATTTTGCAAATCTGCGCAAGGTCAATCTCAAGTTGAACCCCGAGAAGTGTGTGTTCGGAGTTCCTTCCGGCAAGCTTCTCGGGTTCTTCGTGTCTCAGAGGGGGATTGAAGCCAATCCCGACAAGATCAAGGCCATTGAGCAAATTGAAGCACCAAAGCGCGTCAAGGATGTGCGAAGGCTTGCCGGCTGCGTTGCTGCTCTCAGTAGATTCATTTCCAAGTCTGCTGAACGTGCCTTGCCATTTTTCAAAATCTTGAAAAAGGCAGGTCCCATGAAATGGACTCCGGAAGCGGAGGCTGCGCTGCGGGACTTGAATAAATATTTGTCCTCCACTCCAACACTTGTCGCACCTAAGCCACAAGAGAAGTTGCTGCTATACCTGGCCGCAACCAATCAAGTGGTTAGTGCTGCGTTAGTGGCGGAAAGGGAGGCAGATGATGAGCCAGCAGCCACGGCAAGCGAGTCCAGCGACAAGCAGGAGGCTTCTCCGACAAGCACTGGCCAGGCAAGTCCCGATCCGACGAGTTCTGGCTCCGCCAAGGATGGATCTGTGCAGCTGCCGGAAGAGAAACAGAAGAAGAAGGTGCAGCGCCCAGTTTACTTTGTCAGTTCCCTTCTGCAGGGGGCTAGATCAAGGTACTCTGGTGTGCAGAAGTTGCTTTTCGGCCTACTAATGGCCTCCAGAAAGCTGCGCCATTACTTTCAAGCACATGAGATCACGGTTGTCACTCGCTTTCCGCTGAAGAGGATACTGCAGAATCCAGAAGCAACAGGCAGGATTGTCGAGTGGGCACTAGAGTTGTCAAGCTTTGGCCTCAAGTTTGAGAGCACTTCAACTATTCAGAGCCGGGCTTTGGCAGAATTTATAGCAGAATGGACGCCAACACCGGATGAAGAAACTCCGGAGAAGAGCATCCCCGTCAAGGAAGTTAGCAAAGAATGGATCATGTACTTTGATGGTGCCTTCTCACTGCAAGGCGCCGGTGCGGGCGTACTACTTGTAGCCCCCACCGGCGAGCACCTCAAGTACGTGGTCCAAATTCACTTTCCCAAGGAGCAAGCAACAAACAATACTGCGGAATATGAAGGTTTGCTTGCCGGGCTCAGGATCGCAGCTGAACTTGGGATCAAGAAACTCATCGTCAGTGGTGACTCACAGCTTGTCGTCCGCCAAGTTAACAAAGATTATCAGAGTCCGTTGATGGAAGCATACATCGATGAAGTAAGGAAGCTAGAAGAACATTTTGACGGCATGCAGACGGAACATGTTCCGAGAGCTCTGAATGACATCGCAGATGGCCTGTCAAAGTGTGCTGCACTCAAGTTACCTGTGGAACCAGGGATTTTTGTGCTCAAGCTGACTCAACCATCAGTAACACCATCAACTGGGCAGAACAAGAAGAGAAAATTGCCTGCTGGCGACCACTTTCCGGCAGAGCTCCCCGAAGCCGCCGCCAAGAAGGTTCCCAGGCTCAACGCAGAAAGAGCTGAGGAGCAGTCTGCTCCGACAAGCCCCAAGGCTTGCTTCGTTGAAGCTGACGCTCCCGACAAGCTGTGTCCCGACACGCTTGCTGGGGAACATCACGCTCCGGCGGGATCCCTGGTCCTTGTCATCGAAGCGGATGTTCCTGCAGCAGCCTTTGCGCCTTTAGTCCTCACTGTCGATCCACAAGCTCCAGCCTGGGCACAACCAATAGTCCATTTCCTTCAGACAGGAGAACTTCCCGAGGAACAAGAAGAAGCAGAAAGAGTAGCTCGGCAATCAAGTATGTACCAGTTTGTCGATGACATCTTTGTGTAAAAAGATTCAACGGAGTGAAATTGAAATGCATTTCCCGGGAAGATGGACAAGAGCTGTTGGCGGAGATACATGGAGGCATATGTGGTCACCACATTGGTGCAAGAGCACTTGCCGGTAAGGCTTTCCGGCAAGGTTTCTTTTGGCCGACAGCCCTCCAGGATGCAACTGCACAAGTAACCAAGTGTGAAGCGTGCCAGTTCCATTCCAAACAGATTCATCAGCCAGCTCAAGCTCTCCAAACAATCCCTTTATCCTGGCCATTTTCGGTCCGGGGCTTGACATCCTCGGCCCTTTCCCGAAGCTGTCGGGGCTTTGAGTACTTATGCGTTGCAATCGACAAGTTCACAAAGTGGTGGAAGTGGAACCAATGAGGAAGGTGACAACCGCGATCGGCGATCAAGTTCTTGGTCGATTGTTTGCCGTTTGGAATCCCTAACAGATCATCACCGACAATGGCACACAATTTATGAGTCACACCTTCATGCACGTCCAAGATCTTGGCACCAAGATCTTCTTCGCTCTGTTGCTCACCCGAAGCAGCGGTCAAGCGGAGAGGGCGAAACGTTGAAGTGCTGCGCGGGCTCAAGACCGAACTTTCGACAGGCTGCACAAGTGCGGAAAAAATTGGATCGGCGATTGCGGTGGTTCTTTGGTCGATCAGACGACGCCAAATCGAGCCATGGCCAGACACCCTTTGCTCTTGTCTATGGAGCAGAGGCAGTTCTCCCCACGTAACTCGTATACGGATCGCCACGAGTGCTCGCTTATGATGAGTTTGAGCAAGAGCAGCTGCGGCAAGATGACGCGCTGCTCCTCGAGGAGGATCGTCTTCAGGCTGCTGTGCGAGCTGCTCGCTACCAGCAAGCTTTGCGCCGCTATCATAGCCGCAAAGTTAACGCCAGAAGCTTCGAGGAAGGCGACCTTATTCTTCGGCGCGTTCAATCCGCCAAGAATTCAAACAAGTTGACGCTGAAGTGGGAAGGCCCTTATCGGGTGAAACGAGTCACTAGGCCCGGCGCTGTCCGCCTTGAGACCGAAGAGGGCATTCCGGTGAGCAACTCCTGGAACATAGAACATCTTCGCAAGTTTTACCCATAAGGCGCGGTTGCCGGACCCGTTCCGGCAACCACCTTTTGTACAAGCCTTGCCGCTGTCGCATGTAACACTTTGTACAAAGCCGTGCGCAGCTCCCGTGCGCAAATAAAGTGTATGTGCCCTGCACATCTTGTCAAATTCAGTGCATCTTTCTTTTTCTTGCATATATATCTGACACTTTGTGCAGCACTTACCCCCGGTAAGCAATAAAGAACCTTAGGGTTCCATATCATTATCTTCTCTTCTTTCTTCTCAAAAAGAAGATTCCTCCGCCCACAAGTTCACCAGGGGGGAAGGAGGAGATAAAGGTCTGGACCAGGCGTCGTTCAAAGGAATCTAGCCTTGCCGGGACGAAGACAACAGAAAAGCTAAGTCGCCAAAGTTTGAGCCTAGTCAATTTTAAATCTTTCAAGTTATATTTCTTGAACGTTCATGCCTTGTATGGAAAACCTGTGCGCGGAGGAATCGACTCGCGGCTAAGTTGCGCCCTTGCTTTGTTTTCGAGCCCGCTCAACAATACAAGCGAGCTGCAACTAGCCCCGACAAGGTTTCTTGCCGGAGGCAACGCCGCCAGCGGGCTGTTGATGTTCTGCACTCAGCAAGCGTGTTTGCGCTGGCAAGTTCCCTCAAAGCGTAGGGTAAAAGCATACAAGGGATGTAACAGAGTAAAGGAAATAACATAGCAAGCAGTATCCAGAATAGAGTTATATTACAAGAATGACTTATTGTGACACTGACTAAATTGTTCTCATAACCGAAACGGCAGCAGCAAGAAAAAGGGAGAAGAAGGGCGGCCTAATCCACGCGCCCGCCGTCGACCCTCCTGACCTCGTTCACCTTGTCCACGATGGTTGCGACTATGGCCCTGAGCTCCTCAAGATCAGCGCCCTCCGGCAGCTTCTTGGTGACGCGGGAGAGGTCGATGCCCGGGTTGCGGAAGAGGACCTTCACCAACACCTTCTCCAAGACCCTGGCGCAGATCGCGCGCGACTCGTCGGCCAGCTGATTCGGGATCCTTTCCTGGAGCTGCCGGAGAGCCATCACCACATCCTTGAAGAAAAGCGTGAGCTTGGCGCTGGGCTGGAGATTCTCCTCAGTAGAGTACCCGAAGCCCGTCAAGTTCAGCTCCGCCAACTCCTCGTCGATGAGCGCGGCGATGCTGATGAGGCCCTCCGTCCAGAGCTCCACCGTGGTCTTGAAGGTGTTCTGGGCCTCGCCGGCCCTCGTCAGCAGCTCCACGTTGCCCTTGAGCTCCTTCCTCAAGTCGTCCTCTCGCTTCTTGGCGACGTCCAGCGTCTCCGCCAAGGTAGCCAGTTTCAGCTCCAGATCGGCACTCGAGTCCTTGGCGGCATTCAGCTCCTTGGTCTTCTCGGCAAACTGGACTTGCAGCTTGCCATGGGCGCGTGCGTCCTTCTCGCGCTCGCACTGGAGTGCGGCAAGCTCTTCATTCTTCTTCCCCACATCCGCCTCCAGCCGCGCCACCCTCTCCTCTAAATCCTACTTGGCGGCCTCGGCGGCTGCGGCTGCGTCCTTTGCCTCCTTGAGTGTCCCGCCAAGCGACTGCTCTTGTACCTCGAGCTCCTCCTCGTGATCTGTCGGATGGCTTTCTTACGTGTCACTCACCTTCCCGCCTGGACATCTCCTCGGCGGCGAGCCTCTGCTGCTCCTCGGCTTCGGCCTTCTCCAGGATGAATGCCTCCTTTGCCTCGCCGAGCTGCGCCCTCTCCTCTGCAATGGATCAGAGGGCCTCCTGGTTGCGGTTCCGGAGCTCTTGCGCATGTTTCTCTATGTCAACTCCCGCCTGCGCGACAAGCGCTTCCCGGGACTCAAGCCTCGCTTGCCGGGCGCGGTAGAGTGATACCAGCTTTCGGAGCAGCTGCTCCTCCTCGGACTCGCCGCTGCTGTTGCTTGGCCTGTCGACCACTGCCAGCCCGGCAGAGGCAAGTACTTCCCCGTCAAACTCCTCTCCTTCCACCGGCGCCGTGGAGCTCGATGCCTAGTGGAGCTTGATATATACGCCCTCGCCGGCCTTCAAGTAAACACCGGCGTGGTCGGAGCGCTCGGGGAAGAGGCGGCCGGGGCGGTGCGCCACCCACGCCTCCGCCGGTGACGGCTCGGTTTCCCACCTTCACCGCCCACAACCCCACGCGCATGGGAGCCGCGTGGCGGGGAGGCGAAGCCGGGGCGACAGATGAAGTGACCTCTCCCTGCCCCGTGATCACAGGGGTGGACGCCTTGAAAATCGCGCGCACTACCCACGCCTCCAACGACGCCGCAATCGACGCGTGCCGTTGCGGGAGGACGCGGTGGAAGCGGAGTGGGTTTTGTATGAACCCAGGTCGCGCGTGCCCGATCACTATTTTGGGCCTGGCCCAACAACGCTCGGCACCGTGTATGGCCCAGGCCCGGGGGCTCCTGTCGGTGTACTAAAGTAGGGGGTACCTTAGTACCCCGAACTTGTCTGGGCAGATCGCGACACCAGCGGCAAGGCTTGCGAGGCGCCCGCCAAGACCCTCCGTCATTTCCTATTACTGCCATTCAAGAACAAAGTATCAACTGAGAAGACAAAGATCCCGGCAAGAGAGGCTTGCCGGGGAGGACAAAGGCCCCGGCAAGAGGAGCTTGCCGGGAAGGCCAACCAAGGCACTTCCAGAAGACTTGCCGCGACGCCCCACGCGTCCCGGCAAGGCCCAACGACCGGCAAGCTTGTCGGCGCAACAAAGAGAAGGACCGCGGCAAGGCGCTTGCCGCGGCAAGGCTGCCACCCTGCACTCCAGCGCATCCAACGATGTGTCACCCCAGGGCCGTCCCAGGAGCACGTGGCGAGGCGCTGCGCAGCCATGCGGTGCGAGGTGTCAAGCGGAGCTGACAAGGAGGCCATCGTGGCGATCGGTGGCGCACCTAATGGTCGTTTCTTTGCACTATTGGGGCGACCGGACGGGCATTAAATGCCCTTGTCCCCTGCCGTCAGAGTTAGGTAGGGGACACTGTTGGTCACTGTTGTACCAACCTGCATTTTTACCTTTCTACCCCCCTTCCTACACTGCCACCTGTCGGCGACCCCTTAGACTATAAAAGGGAGGCCCATGCGCACGTAGAAGGGGTTCGGCGGTTCGGAACTTTTCCCACACTGGGGTTCCGCAGTTCATAGATCCAACACCACCATACGCTCGCGCTCTCGAGCAAGAACAAATACAAACTCAAAGCAGCAGTAGGGGTTTTATCTCTCCGGAGAGCTCCAAAGCTAGGTAAAAATCGCCCGTCTCCCCCGCGCGCTCGACCTCGATCTGCTCTGCGCACGCCCTCCGCTCCCTTGCCGGACTAGAAGGGGCCCCCTGCCCCATAGGTGCTCGTGGCCACAAAGAGACGCCCCGACACATGAGAGTGGCAAATTTTAATTAAATTAATCATATTTGGAATATTATATTAATTTTTTATACCTATATTTTGAATAAATATATATTTGACTATTTTGGGCTTTTTTCGAGCTTTTGAGTTTTGCTTCGTGCGAAAAAGTGGAGCCTGAGCCTGGATGTCAGGTTTCGGGTTCGGGCCTCCGGCCTGGATTGTCCATTAACAGGTCTAGAGATTCGGGGTGGCTTTGGGATAAACTTTTTACTCTTCTAAAGGTTAGATGGGACTTGTTAGGTGTGGTTTAGAAGAGAAAAGTCAAGAGAAACGTTCCCTCTAGTTAGGGTTTTGGTTCTCCCGGAGGCGACTCTGCCGCCGCCGTCGAGTTTGCTTGACCTTCCCTCCTCCGATCTCCCCTTGACTGAAGGATTAGGGCCGCGTGACCTTGATCGGTGTCCTGGGAAGAAAAGAGAGATAGGGTTGGCTTACCGCCCGATCTGAGTTTCCTCGGGCAAGTTTCTTCGATTTTGGCGGCAGATGGATCTGGGTCTTCTGGACCGAACACTGCTACCGAAGTGGAAAGGATTATGGCCAAGCTTGGCCTGCGGGAGGAGGATCTTGATGATGTGGTGTACGACAAGAAGGATGCACTGCCAGATGCTGCAAGGTGGGTGGCGCTGGCTAGGGTTCACATCGATAAATCCTATAGCAAACCTGGTTTTTCAAGAACATGCGGGCTACATGGGATCTAGCCACGACGTCAAGTTCCGTCTGCTGGAGGAAAATCTATATTCCCTCCAGTTGTTTTTCCTAGGCGACTGTGAACGAGTCATGCAAGAGGGGCCCTGGAATTTTAGGGGCAACACGGTGGTGCTGGTTCCCTATGATGGTGTCACGAAACCTACCATGGTGAAGCTCGACACGATTAATATCTGGATCCAAATTCATGACGTTCCAGATAAGTATGCACACCTGGTCGGTGCCCTAGCAGCAAAGGTGGGAGAAGTCTTGTTTGCGGAACCAATCACTCAAGATTTTGCCGGAACTTTTACCGGGTCTGGTTGAAGATCAATGTTTACAAGCCCCTGAAGAACGCAGTCTCAATGATCCGGGGAGGAGAAAGGCAGATTTATTTGGTGAAGTATGAAAGGCTCCCAGATTGGTGTGCGGTGTGTGGACATCTAGGCCACGTCTTCAAGGAACATGGCAATGGAATACATGCCCCATCAGCTCTGTTTTTCAAGGATCTAAGGGCAACCTGGAACATGTGTGTGGGTCAAGGACCGGGTGGCGGCCGTGGCCGTGGAAGGCGCGGTGGTCGCTGGGGTGGACGCTCTGGAGGCCGAGCAAGCAACCAACCTGGAACAGATGACAAGGAGGACCTGGATCAGGATATGGACCTAGAGATGCAGCATGCTGAAGATGCGAACAAGAAGCGCCCCTCGGAACTATCTGAACCAAGGGACAGTGTCGGGACGGTAGCATCGGCAAAAGAGAACATACTAGCTCTGCCTCCTCCAGCGATCCCTGTCAGTCCATCATCAAAGCAGGATCCGAAGATAATCAGGACAAGTGCTGAGAAGAATAATGGGAAGAAAGTACCAGCAAGTGAAAAACAACACGATGCAAATTCGGCGACCTCCCGAGGGGAGGATCGCCGCGCACAATGGATCTTCTGTGTTGGAATTGTCGTAGTGTGGGCAAAGCTGCGACAATTCATGAGCTTCGCGACCTAGCGAAGCAATTTGCCCCGACAGTGTTATACATAGTAGAAACTCAGATATCTAAAGCACGTGTCGAAAATCTTGCTGGTACTTTATGTTTTAATCACTCTTATGATGTAGGTAGTTCGGGCCGTAGTGGCGGCATTGGTGTTTTTTGGAATGATGGAATAAAGCTAGATGTTTTTGGTTACTCGGAGTATCATGTAGATGCTACTGTTTCTATCCCAAATTTTTCAGAGTGGAGGCTTACTTGTGTGTATGGCAAGGCGCAAGTGGGAGAAAGATACAAAACCTGGGATCTGCTAAAGACCTTGACGGCTGAAAGCAACTTGTCGTGGCTGTGTATTGGGGATTTCAATGAAGTTCTACACCAACATGAACACTCTGGGGCTGGTCAACGCATGTCCTCTCAGATTGATGGATTTCGGGATGCTATGGATGTGTGTGGCCTCCAAGATCTAGGCTATCATGGGAAAGCATGGACTTTTGAGAAGAAGACGTCAGGCGGGGGTTATTGCCGTGTCGCTTGACCGTGCGATGGCAAGCTTGGAGTGGACAACTTTGTATCCCCAGGCAAGTCTGTTCCACGAGACGGGCGCAGCTTCAGATCATTGCCCGATCAGACTAGCTCTGGAGCCCAGTGAGCCAGCGTCTATCCAAAGGAAGCTGTTTAAGTACGAGTTGTACTGGGAGAAGCATGAGGAATTTGGTGATTGCCTCGAAGGCATGTGGACAGCGGCGCCCCAACGACAAACGATGACAGAACTAAGCACAAAGCTGGGCGACCTATCAACAACTTTGCCATAGTGGAGTGCGGCTACCATTGGGAACATTGCAAAAGAAATTAAAAATCTGAAGAAGGAGTTGGCAACTTTGCAGAATGACCCCCGGCGCTTGTCTCCCTCACATGCAGAGATAAAAATTACGGATCGATTGGTGGATCTATATCATATGGAGGAGATAAAACAGCGGCAGCGTTCAGCGCATTGATTGGCTATCAGACGGGGACCGCAACGTGAAGTTCTTCCAAAGGCATGCGAGCATGCGTCGAAGAAAGAACACGATAAAATCCTTGCAGCGAGCTGATGGTTCTCTAACCCAGGATCCGGCTGAGATGGCGCAATTAACTAACGAGTTCTATAAAAACTTGTTTACGTCGGAGGGTACATCGGGCATGGATGTGGTGCTTGATTCAGTTCCGGTCAGAGTCACGGGTGAGATGAATGATGGGTTGATTGCTCTGTACACTCCCATGGAGGTCAAAAATGCTCTTTTCCAGATGTATCCCACAAAAGCACCGGGGCCGGATGGATACCCGGCACATTTCTTCCAGAGACATTGGGAGCTTTGTGGTACTGAAGTAAAGAATGTGGTTTTGAGGATCCTGCGCTGGGAGGAGAGCCCCGAGGTAATCAACGAAATGATTCTTGTGCTAATACCAAAGGTTAAAGATCCCACAAACCTAACCCAGTTTCGTCCCATAAGCTTGTGCAATGTGCTTTATAAAATTGCTTCAAAGGAGTTGTCGAACAGGTTGAAGCTAATCTTGCCTGATATAATATCTGAGGAACAATCTGCATTCGTTCCAGGTCGGCTAATTACTGACAACATTATCACTCCTTACGAATGCTTACATTTTATGAAGAGGAACAAAGCCAAGAGAAATAGATTTTGTGCAGTAAAACTGGACATGATGAAGGCCTATGACTGTGTGGAATGGATTTATCTGCGAGTAATCATGACCAAGATGGGTTTTGCACAGGAGTGGGTTGATACAGTAATGAGAATGGTATCTTCAGTTAAGTTTTCAGTTCTATTTAATGGATCTAGGCTTGATGGTTTTATTCCTTCAAGGGGAATCCGTCAGGGAAACCCAATTTCTCCATACCTATTTTTACTTGCAGCGGAGGGCCTTTCGTGCCTCTTAAAAAACCAAGATGAATCATCCCAGTTGAACGGAATTCGAGTGGCACCTTCGGCTCCACCGGTTAGCCACTTGCTCTTTGCGGATGATAGACTGTTGTTCGTAAAAGCTAGTGCTACTGGAGCAAATGAGTTGTCTTCATTGATGGAAAGTTATTATAATGCATCGGGCCAAAGAATAAACCTTGCAAAGTCCTCCGTTTTCTTCAGCAAGGGATGCCCCAATTCTCTCAGAGAAGAGGTAAAGGAGGCCCTAAATATTGTGAATGAATCCTTGACAGAGAGATACTTGGGAATGCCTTCGGATGTGGGAACAAGCAAGAATGGGGCTTTCAAATTTTTGAAGGATAGGGTTTGGGCCAAGATAAAGGGATGCATGGAAAAACTCCCCTCGGTAGGAGGAAAACAGGTACTGATTAAATCGGTTGCCCAAGCAGTGCCGGTGTACTCAATGTCATGTTTCAAATTACCTCGTGGTCTCAGTGAACATTTGAACGCACTGGTTAGGAAGTTTTGGTGGGGCAGCCGAGAAGGCCAAAGGAAACCTAGCTGGGTTTCTTGGAGTACTATGACAAGGCCGAAGAATTGCGGAGTTTTGGTCTTCCGGGATGTCGAGATCTTCAACATGGCGCTGCTGGCTAGACAAGCATACAGAATTTTGCAAGATCCTGAAGCCCTCAGCGCGCGGGTGCTAAAGGAC
The DNA here is from genome assembly GCA_021437245.1 of Aegilops speltoides. Taxonomy (NCBI): domain Eukaryota; kingdom Viridiplantae; phylum Streptophyta; class Magnoliopsida; order Poales; family Poaceae; genus Aegilops; species Aegilops speltoides. Next base: position 561,106,448 of record CM038142.1, on the reverse strand, counting down.
AAGTACCATCCGAATTCAGATTTCTTACAAGCTGAGCTTGGTTCAACCCCGTCTCAGATTTGGAGGTCAGTACTTGAGGGGAGAGAGGTTATGAAGCAAGGGCTTATCTGTCGCATCGGGGATGGCCAAACAACAAACATCTGGGATCATAACTGGATCCCTAGGCCATCAAATATGCGGCCTATTATATGCAGAGTTGCTAACCCGCCCCAACGGGTGGGTGATCGGATCTTGCCGGGAGCTGAATGGGACAGAGGATTGATTTCTCAGGTCTTTCTTCCTACTGATCCACAAGCCATAATGTCAATTCCATTGTGCACACGACACATCCAGGATTTCTGGTCGTGGATCCACGAGAAGAACGGGTTTTTTCTGTGAGATCAGCTTATCGGATGCTAGTAGAAACAAAGATGCGGAGAGAAGCATGGCTCGAGGGCAGACCAGCTAACTCAAACAGCAAGAGGGAGACCAAGCTCTGGGAAAGGCTATGGAAAGTGGAGGTTCCATTCAAAGTTAAGATCTTCTTATGAAGACTTGCACACCAATCAATTCCTCTGGCGCCATCATCGAAACATGTCCACTAGCTCGTCTTGTGGACTGTGCGATGTTGAGGATTCGTGGCAACATTCGCTGCTTCACTGCACGGTAGCACGTTGTGTTTGGGCTCTTGAGGATGCTGAACTGGTCGAAGCATTGAACAACACCACAGAACCTGATGCCAAGAGATGGTTGTTCGCCTTAATTGATATGTTGTCGGCTACTGATTTCATTCAGGTAGCGGTTACCCTTTGGGCACTTTGGTTATCAAGGAGACAAACATTACATGAGGATATATTCCAAAGTCCACTCTCAACAAATCACTTCATCAAACGGTATATAAGGGATTTGGAAGATTGCAAGCCGAAGAGGTCTTCAGCACCTACGGGGCAGAACCAACAACAACCATCTCCCAGATGGATCCCACCTCCGCTCGGGTCTGTGAAGATACGAGTAGATGGTGCAGTTTCAAGAAACCAAAATGAAAGGATCCTTCGGCGCGGTATGTAGGGATGCCTCGGGCCTATACCTGGGTTCTTCCGCAATCAGAGTCAGGGATATTACTGATCCACCAACGTTGGAAGCATTGGCATGTCGAGAGGCGTTTGCTCTGGCACTGGACCTTGGTTTGTCACATGTAATCATCGCCTCAGATTGCCAAGGGGTAATCAAGGATATTCACAAGCAGGAGGGAGGAAGGCATGCAAGCATAATAAGGAAATTGGAGACACTGCAAGAACAATCAATGACTGCACCTTCATCTTCGAGGATAGAGCTACAAATATTGAGGCACATAGCCTCGCTAAGCACGCTTTTGGTCTGGAGTTCGGGCGCCATGTGTGGCTTATAAACCCGCCAGATCTTCGATGTATCCCATAAACATCTCTGAATTCTAATAAGAAGTGTGTTTAGATTAAAAAAAAAAGAGAAAAGTCAAAATTTTAGTCTAAAAGCATTACATGAGGATCCGTTAGAGATGTTCTTAGTGGTTTTTTCTTTGTTAGCTACCCCAGTCACTCTTCACCCGCAAAAAAGAAAAAAAAACTACCCCAGTCACTCTAGTTGTAAATGCTGCAGCTACATGGCTGGTAGCAGTAGACTGATTGTAAGAGCATCTCCAACAGACGCCCCAAACGACGCGCGCGCGGTAAACCCAGCTTTTAGCGCGCGCGGGGCGGTTTGCCGCACTCTAGCGGCCGCCGGAAACAAGCGCTGGAACCATTCTTGCCAGCAAGATTTTTGCGCCGCTTAGCGCCTATAAAAATATCTGCGTGCCGCGCGCTTTCTCCACATATCTCTTCCCTCTCCTCTCCCTCTACGCCGCGCCGCTCAGCGCCCGCCACCGACAAGCGCCGCTCCAGCGCCCGCCACCGACGCGCCGCCATGCCACCGCGCCGCCGAGCGCGTCCGCTACAAGGCGTCCGCCGCGCCTAACGACAACTACACGCGGAGATACGCTCCGCGAACTCCGGCTTCGCCCTCGGCACGTCTGGGGACGGCGCGACAGCGAGCCGCCAGCAGCGACGCGGCGGCGTGGCGCCCTAGGCGGCCGCGCGCCGATGAACTTCAAGATGTGTACATGCTCGAGCAAGCGCTCAACCTCGCCCCTCGCTTCGCTCAACACGGCGGAAGACCGTGCGGAGCACGCCGAGCGGCAACGCCGCCTCCTCATCGCCAGAGGACGAAGCGGGTCATGGCGGACTAGCGCCAGCGCCACCGGAGGACGTCGCGTCTGGCGAGCCCTCTTGGGCAAGGCGCGCGAGAGGACACGCGAAAGCGCCAGCGCAGCGGTTGGACAAAGGCGGCGTCAGCGAAGCGTTGGCGAATCGCGATCCGACCTCGTTGCAGCAGGTGGGCGGTCGTTCTTCACGCCGAACGATGACCGTGGTGGACATCGGCTAACTACCTCGGACGACACCGCCGAGGATGATAGTGGTGATGATGATAGCGACTTAGAGTAGTTTTTTTTTATTAATGCAATCTATATTTATCGTTTGTCGTTTTTATTTTATGCAATCTATGTTTCGGATGTAAAATACCTTTGTATCGTTTAATCTATGCAATCTATCTAGTTTTGTTTTAAATTCTACTTTCAAAAACGCATACATTTCTAGTCGCTGTATGCATTTTAAGCCTTCTTCTTTGAGCGGTGCCCTGCATTTTACGGCCACCTTGAAATGGCAGAAGCGGGCGCCGCCAAATAAAACCAGGGGATGGGCGCGCGCTAAATCTGTTTTTTGCGCGCGCCGCGTTCGGCGTCTGTTGGAGATGCTCTAGGTATCGATCATGCGTTGTGTATCCCGTTGGTGCTGCCTCATTTCCGGGCACGAGCCGATGTCAGGAGTGGGGCCAAATCGATTCCACGGAGGCACTTTGACCAGCTTAAACATACGTACGTACCCCTTTGCCTAGGACCGACGGGACCAGCGATATCCTGTTTCTGTCATGAGTGATTGTGCTTGAATGTGCACAGGCACTGGTACACGTAATTGTACCGAGATCGATCCCCGCAACATAAGTGCCAGAACTAATAAATCCTCTGAAAATAAACGTATCTTGCATGTGGAGATGCAGAGATGTACTACTACTATACATCCATCGCATATCTGCAGTATTTGCAATGCAAAAAGAAAAAAAGAACAAAAAAAAAAGAGCAAACCAAACAGTAGTACTCCCTCGGTTCGGAATTACTTGTCTCGAAAATGGATGTATCTAGATGTATTTTAGTTCTAGATACATCCATTTTCGAGACAAGTAATTCCCAACGGAGGGAGTACTACTGTTTGGTTTGCTCTCTTTTTTTCTTTTCTTTTTTTTTGCATTTTCTAGATACACCCATTTTTGAGACAAGTAATTCTGAACGGAGGGAGTACGTAGTTAAGTTCTGCGGTACTTGTATTTTGTCAGAATCACGATTTTTAGAGCCTCTTGTGATACGGAAATAGAATTGAGGTATAGGAACCCATTCCATAGGAATTCCTTTGATCCAAAGGCAATCATTAGAAAAAAAAATCAAAGGACTGGAATCCTACAAAAGTCAACATTTCGAACCAACCAGACGGAATTCATATAAACATGACAGTTTCATATAAACACAGCCGGATTGCATATAAACACGACACATTTCATTCATTTACATCAACTAAGCGGTGCGAGTCCGGCCTGGAGATATAATTAATAACTACTATCTCCATTCCTAAATATCTGTCTTTTTAGAGATTTCAAATCGACTATCACATACGGATGTATATAGACATATTTTACAGTGTAGATTCACTCATTTTGCTCCATATGTAGTCACTTATTGAAATCTCTAGAAAGACAAATATTTAGAAACAGAGGGAGTAAGTTAAATGGTCACTGACACCCGCTCCGGTGTCCGGCCATGAACCCCCAGAAGTGAAACTTCGCCTTCTCCAGTTCCGCCTCGGTGCTCTCCAGCTCCGCCTTCGTAACCTCTGCCTCCGGAGATCCAGGAAGTAAAGTTGTCCGCCTCTACGTCACTGCCAAGCGACTAATCGGCCACCGATGCTAAGCCCACCAAGCTTGGCGTCGACTGGAGGGGCGGAGCAGTGGTCTTCCAGGGACACGAGCAGCGGCGACCTACCGGGCACTACTCTTCCTCACCGCCGGCGGCGCCCGTGGACGTGCCGACTTCGCGGTTGTAACGGCGGGGCGCAGCCCCGGCGATGTCCTCATCCTCGTCATCGGTCTCGCCGAGCATCGCCTCGCCCACGTTGTCGCACGCGAGGCGGGTCTCGTGGGCGGAGCGGTAGGACTCGATCAGCGCCTCCTGCTCCGCCAGGTCCGCATTCAGCGCGACCGCCCTGCGGCCATCTCCTTCTTCTAGTCCGACGTTAGCCCGTCCCAAGGAGTTTTGGCGGGGGAGGAATTCATGGTGGGAGTGGTGCGGAGAGGGATCGGAGCCGGATGACTGCGGCTATGGCCGGCATCGGTCTATATAGCAATGGTGGGTGGCAGGGGGACAGACGGGTGGCACCGGAGGAGACGCCTCGGCAACCGTGTGCCATCAATGTGGGTGGCAGACGGACGGACGGGCGGCTGTCTTGTCGTTTGAATGCGCAACAATCGCATGCACCGAGAAGCGGCGCAGGCGGCGCTCCCTCGATCGGCGCACCGCTTCAATGTCGGTCGCGTCTGCTCTGGTCTCGCATGAATGCGGGCGCTGACGCTTTGGTGCGGCGCTGACTGAAGCGGGCATGAGAGCTGTCCAGACTCCCGCAAAGACCCCACGTTTGTCTCCGGTTTGCGAAAGAAAGTACGTACGGACCGCGCCGCAGACCGATACATGACCACGTTGAATGGCTTTCGTTGTCCGGACAGCGCGGTCCGGACGCATGCGGGAGGCTTGAGGTGCCCTAAGACTTTCACCATCTAGATTGATTGAACTATTTTTACGACCCTAGTCAGCAAACGATGTATGCTTTTACGGTTTTTATTTTCTTTACATGATTGAGATGGCATATCATTTCCAATAGACAAAAACTGCAAGAACGAATGGGAAACGCATAAATTGCTCGCCGACGCCTTTCCGTTCACTCAGCGGCACGCACGCCGGCCCCAGAGCACAACTGCACAGGCATGGACGAATCTCAGAACCGCGAACACTTTTCCGCATGCAATCACCCGCTTTAGTCCGAGAAAGCCCCCACAGGTCGCACACTTGGAACTCTACTCGGAAGAAACACGCCTAGCTCAAGGTAGGTCCACCCCGCAGGTTCCATTTCTAGCTAGATGTGCCGCCTTTCCCGCCTTTCGTTGCATTATGTTTGCCGCGAGCTACACGTCCTTGTTAATCATTAACCACACAAAACATGAGGGTGTGATGAATGGATTGGAATGAGAATGAGAATGATCGGTTTCTACCTAGCAGCTATAGGTAATACAGTACCAAGAACATTCCTCACAAATTATGGCTGCCTACGTAGGCCGTCCATGTTTAAAGTATGCTGAGATGCCACTGTTTTTCTTTCATGCTTTGTTAGGCATCTCCAGCCGTTGGCCCTCCTAGGACGCATAAAAATCGCCCCCTGGGGGCGAGCCAGCGATACACTCGGCGCTGGGGGCGGTTTTGCGACCAGTCGTCGCCCCCAGCTCACCCCCAGGCGCGAAATTGGCCCACTTTGCAATCTAATTTTGGCGAATAAACGGCCCATATGGGCGAGAATAGGCCCATATTCGGCGTGGTTTCGCCGTGTCTCGACGTTCAATTATCAACACAATTATTCCTTATCACATATTTCATCACAGAAAAATCAAATACTTCAACAAAATACTACAATAACAAATAGTTCAATACAGATTATATAGTTCAACAAATAAAACTCAGATTTCATCACGCTGGCGTCCCCTTGAGCCTCCATAGGTGCTCAATCAGATCTTTCTGCAGCTTGATGATGCACCTGTGGGTCTCGGATCTCCGACGATATCGAGATAGGCAGTCCAAGTTGCCGTAGTGGTGATCAACTTCGCTAGAGGACCACGCTTGTAGTATGGTTCGATGTCAAACACTGGGTCTTCTTGCTCGCTCTCGATAATCATGTTGTGCAAGATGACACAAAGAAGTCATGATCTCCCACATTTGATCTTTCGACCAGGTCGAGCGGGTACCAAAAACAATGAATCGAGATTGGAGCATACCAAATGCCCGCCGACATCCTTCCCCGCAAGCCTCCTGAAGCTTCGCCAAACCAGGCGTTCTTGCATCCTGCCACGGGGTTTGAGATCGTCTTCACAAATGTCGACCATCTCGGATAGATGCCGTGAGCTAGATAGTACCCCTTGTTGTATTGGTGCCCATTGATCTCGAAGTTCACCGGAGGAGAATGGCCCTCAACGAGCTTGGCAAAAACAGGAGAGCACTGCAGCACGTTGATGTCATTGTGAGTTCCTGGCATACAAAGGAGTGCCAAATCTAGAGGTCCTGTGTGGCTACCGCCTCAAGCACCACACTGCAACCGCCTTTGGCGCCTTTGTACTGAAGGAAATATGCCCTAGAGGCAATAATAAAGTTATTATTTATTTCCTTATTTCATGATAAATGTTTATCATTCATGCTAGAATTGTATTAACCGGAAACATGATACATGTGTGAATGCATAGACAAAACAATATGTCACTAGTATGCCTCTACTAGACTAGCTTGTTAATCAAAGATGGTTATGTTTCCTGACCATGAACAAAGAGTTGTTATTTGATTAACGAGGTCACATCATTAGTAGAATGATCTGATTGACATGACCCATTCCCTTAGCTTAGCACACGATCGTTTAGTATGTTGCTACTGCTTTTATCCATGACATATACATGTTTCGTAACTATGAGATTATGCAACTCCGTTTACGGAGGAACACTTTGGTGCTACCAAACGTCACAACGAATCGGGTGATTATAAAGGAGTACTACAGGTGTCTCCAAAGGTAGATGTTGGGTTGGCGTATTTGAGATTAGATTTTGTCACTCCGATTGTCGGAGAGGTATCTCTGGCCCTCTCGGTAATGCACATCACTTAAGCCTTGCAAGCACTACAACTAATAAGTTAGTTGTGAGATGGTGTATTACGGAACGAGTAAAGAGACTTGCCGGTAACGAGATTGAACTAGGTATTGAATACCGACGATCGAATCTCGGGCAAGTAACATACCGATGACAAAGGGAACAACGTATGTTGTTATGCGGTCTGACCGATAAAGATCTTCGTAGAATATGTAGGAACCAATATGGGCATCCAGGTCCCGCTATTGGTTATTGACCGTGAATTGTTCTAGGTCATGTCTACATTATTCTCGAACCGTAGGGTCCGCACGCTTAAGGTTTCGATGACAGTTATTATGAGTTTATGTATTTTGATGTACCGAAGAAGTTCGGAGTCCCAGATATGATCACGGACATGACGAGGAGTCTCGAAATGGTCGAGACATAAAGATTGATATATTGGAAGCCTATGTTTGGAGTTCGAATGGTTCCGTAAAACAGAATTTACGAGTACCGGAGGTTACTGGAACCCCGGGAGGTAAATGGGCCTCGGTGGGCCTCGAGGAGAAGAGGAGGGCCGCCAGAGGTGGCAGCGCCTCTCCCCCCAGTCCGAATAGGACAAGGAGGCGGCGCCTCTCCTCTTCCCTCCCCAAACCTAATCCAACTAGGAAAGGGGGAGTCCTACTCGGTAGGAGTAGGACTCCTCCCGCCTCCTCCCCAGCTAGGCCGGCCGGCCTCCCCTCCCTCCTTTATATACGGGGCAGGGGCACCCTAGAACACACAAGTTTGATCTTTGGATCGCTCCTTAGCCGTGTCGGTGCCCCCTCCACCATATTCCACCTCGGTCATACCGTCGCGAAGCTTAGCGAAGCCTCGCGCCGTGAAACATCAAGATCGCCGCCACGCCGTCGTCGTCGACGAACTCTCCCTCGACACTCGGCTGGATCGGAGTACGAGGGACGCCATCGAGCTGTACGTGTGTCAAGAACTCGGGGCGCCGAGTAACGGCGCCGGATCGGTCGGATCGCGAGGAGAACGTCGACTACTTCCTCTACGTTGTGATCGCTTCGCCGGGTCTACAAGGGTATGTGGACAACACTCTCCTCTCGTTGCTATGCATCACCATGATCTTGCATGTGCGTGGGAAAATTTTTGAAATTACTACGTTCCCCAACAAAGGCATCCGAGCCTAGGTTTTTATGGTTTGATGTTTTGCACGAGTAGAACACAAGTGAGTTGTGGGCGATACAAGTCATACTACCTACCAGCATGTCATACTTTGGTTCAGCGGTATTGTGAGATGAAGCGCCCGCACCGACATTACGCGTGACGCTTACGCGAGACTGGTTTCACCGCTCGCGAGCACTCGTTGCTTAAAGGTGACTGGTGGGTGCCTGCCTCTCACTTTAGTTGAACCGAGTGTGGCTACGCCCGGTCCTTGAAGAAGGTTAAACGAGTCTATTTGACGAAGTATCGTTGTGGTTTTGATGCGTGGGTGAGATGGATCTTGCTTAAGCCCGTAGCAGCCACGTAAAATTTGCAACAACAAAGTAGAGGACGTCTAACTTGTTTTTGCAGGGCATGTTGTGATGTGATATGGTCAAGACATGATGCTATATTTTATTGTATGAGATGATCATGTTTTGTAACCGAAGTTATCGGCAACCGGCTGGAGCCATATGGTTGTCGCTTTATTGTATGCAATGCAATCGCCCTGTAATGCTTTACTTTATCACTAAGCGGTAGCGATAGTCGTAGTAGCATAAGTTTGGCGAGACGACAACGATGCTGCGATGAAGATCAAGGTGTCGCGCCAAAGGCGATGGTGATCATGGTGGTGCCGCAAGATGGAGATCATGAAGCACAAGATGATGATGACCATATCATATCACTTATATTGATTTGCATGTGATGTTTATCCTTTTATGCATCTTATCTTGCTTTGATTGACGGTAGCATTATAAGATGATCTCTCACTAAATTATCAAGAAGTGTTCTCCCGAGTATGCACCGCTGCCAAAGTTCGTCGTGCCCGCACACCACGTGATGATCGGGTGTGATAAGCTCTCGTCCATCTACAACGGGTGCAAGCCAGTTTTGCACACGCAGAATACTCGGGTTATACTTGACGAGCCTAGCATATGCAGATATGGCCTCGAACACGGAGACCGAAGGTCGAGCGTGAATCATATAGTAGATATGATCAACATAAGATGTTCACCATTGAAAACTACTCCATTTCATGTGATGATCGGTTATGGTTTAGTTGATTTGGATCACGTGATCACTTAGATAACTAGAGAGATGTTTTTCTAAGTGGGAGTTCTTAAGTAATATGATTAATTGAACTTAAATTTATCATGAACTTAGTACCGATAGTATCTTGCTTGTTTATGTTTGATTGTAGATAGATGGCTCGTCTTTGTTGTTCCGTTGAATTTTAATGCGTTCCTTGAGAAAGCAAAGTTGAAAGATGATGGTAGCAATTACACGGATTGGGTCCGTAACTCGAGGATTATCCTCATTGCTGCACGTAAGAGTTATGTCTGGATGCACCGCTAGGTGACAGCCTCTTCTTTGGAGCAACACCGATGTTGTGAACGTCTGGCGAGCAAAGCTGATGACTACTCTATAGTTCAAGTGCCATGCTTTACGGCTTAGAACCGGGACTTCAACGACGTTTTGAACGTCATGGAGCATATGAGATGTTCCAGAGTTGAAGTTAATATTCCAACGTAATGCCCGGATTGAGAGATATGAAGTCTCCAATAAATTCTATAGCTGCAAGATGGAGGAGAATAGTTCATTAGTGAGCATATACTCGTAATGTCCGGGTACTACAATCACTTGACACAATTGGGAGTTAATCTTCCGGATGATTGTGTCATTGATGAATTCTCAATCACGCCACCAAGCTACAAAGGCTTCGTGATGAACTATAATATGCAAGGGTTAGTAAAGACTATACCGAGCTCTTCGCAATGCTAAAGGCTGCGGAGGTAGAAATCAAGAAGGAGCATCAAGTGTTGATGGTCAATAAAGACCACTAGTTTCAAGAAGAAAGGCAAAGGGAAGAAGAAGGAACTTCAAGAAGAACAGCAAGCAAGTTGCTGCTCAGAGAAGAAACCCAAGTCTGGACCTAAGCCTGAAACGAGTGCTTCTACCGCAAGCGGATCGACATCGAAGCGGAACTGCCCCAAGTATTTGGCGGATAAGAAGGATGGCAAGGTGAACAAAGGTATATGTGATATACATGTTATTGATGTGTACCTTACTAGAGCTCGCAGAGCACTGGTATTTGATAATGGTTCATTGCTAATATTTGCAACTCAAACAGGACTACGATTGCTTAACACCGCAAAGGACGAGGTGACGATGCGCGTGGGAAATGGTTCCAAAGTCGATGTGATCGCGGTCGGCACGCTACCTCTACATCTACCTTCGGGATTAGTTTTAGACCTAAATAATTGTTATTTGGTGCTGCGTTGAGCATGAACATTATATCTGGATCTTGTTTGATGCGAGACGGTTATTCATTTAAATCGAGAATAATGGTTGTTCTATTTATATGAGTAATATCTTTTATGGTCATGCACCCTTGAGGAGTGGTCTATTTTGATGAATCTCGATAGTAGTGATACACATATTCATAATGTTGAAACCAAAAAATGCAGAGTTAATAATGATAGTGCAACTTATTTGTGGCAATCGCCGCTTAGGTCATATCGGTGTAAAGCGCATGAAGAAACTCCATATTGATGGACTTTTGGAGTCACTTGATTATGAATCACTTGGCACTTATGAACCGTGCCTCATGGGCAAGATGACTAGAACACCGCTCTCGGTACTATGGAGAGAGCAACAGATTTGTTGGAAATCATACATACTGAGATGTATGTGGTCCGATGAATGTTGAGGCTCGTGGCGGATATCGTTATTTTCTCACCTTCACAGATGACTTAAGCGATATGGGTATATCTACTTAATGAAACATAAGTCTGAAACATTTGAAAAGTTCAAAGAATTTCAGAGTGAAGTTGAAAATCATCGTAACAAGAAAATTAAGTTTCTACGATCCGATCGTGGAGGTGAATATTTGAGTTACGAGTTTGGTCTACATTTGAAACAATGCGAATAGTTTAGCAACTCACGCCACCCGAACACCACAACGTAATGGTGTGTCCGAACGTCGAATCGCACTTTACTAGATATGGTGCGATCTATGATGTCTCTTACAGATTTACCGCTATCGCTTTGGGGTTATGCTCTAGAGACGGCCGCATTCACCTGAATAGAACACCGTCAAAATCCGCTGAGACGACACCTTATGAACTATGGTTTAGCAAGAAACCAAAGTTGTCGCTTTCTTAAAGTTTGGGGATGCGATGCTTATGTGAAAAAGCTTCAACCCGATAAGCTCGAACCCAAATCGGAGAAATGTGTCTTCATAGGATACCCAAAGGAGACAGTTGGGTACACCTTCTATCACAGATCCGAAGGCAAGACATTCGTTGCTAAGAATGGATCCTTTCTAGAGAAGGAGTTTCTCTCGAAAGAAGTGAGTGGGAGGAAAGTGGAACTTGATGAGGTAATTGTACCTTCTCCCTTACTTGAAAGTAGTTCGTCGCAGAAACCAGTTTCTGAGACACCTACACCAAGTAGTGAGGAAGTTGATGATGTTGATCATGAAACTTCAGATCAAGTTACTACAGAACCTCGTAGATCAACCAGAGTAAGATCCGCACCAGAGTGGTACGGCAATCCTGTTCTGGAAGTCATGCTACTAGATCATGATGAACCTACGAATTATGAAGAAGCGATGGTGAGCCCAGATTCCAAAAAATGGCTTGAGGCCATGAAATCGAGATGGGATCCATGTATGAAAACAAAGTATGGACTTTGGTTGACTTGCCGAGGGTAGGCAAGCAATAGAAAACAAGTGGATCTTTAAGAAGAAGACCGACGCGATGGTAATGTTATCGTTTATAAAGCTCGACTTGTCGCAAAAGGTTTTCGACAAGTTCAAGGGATTGACTACGATGAGACCTTCTCACCCGTAGCGATGCTTAAGTCCGTCCGAATCATGTTAGCGATTGCGCGATTTTATGATTATGAAATTTGGCAAATGGATGTAAAGACGCATTCTGAATGGATTTACGGAAGAAGAGTTGTATATGATGCAACCGAAGGTTTTATCGATCCAAAAGGAGCTAACAAAGTGTGCAAGCTCCAACGATCCATCTATGGACTGGTGCAAGCATCTCGAGTTGGAATAAACGCTTTGATAGTGTGATCAAAGCATTTGGGTTTGTACTGACTTTTGGAGAAGCCTCGATCTACAAGAAAGTGAGTGGGAGCTCAGAGCATTTCGATATTATATGTAGATGACATATTACTGATCGGAAATGATATAGAATTTCGGATAGCATAAAGGGATACTTGAATAAGAGTTTTTCAATGAAAGACCTCGGTGAAGCTGCTTACATATTGGGCATTAAGATCTATAGAGATAGATCAAGATGCTTGATTGGACTTTCACAAAGCACATACCTTGACAAAATTTTGAAGAAGTTCAAAATGGATCAAGCAAAGAAATGGTTCTTGCTCGTGTTACAAGGTGTGAAGTTGAGTAAGACTCAATGCCCGACCACTGCAGAAGATAGAGAGAAAATGAAAGATGTTCCTATGCTTCAGCCATAGGCTCTATCATGTATGCAATGTTGTGTACCAGACCTGATGTGTGCCTTGCTATAAGCCTAGCAGGAGGTACCAAAGTAATCCAGAATGGATCATCGACAGCGGTCAAGAACATCCCGAAATACGTGAAAAGGACTAAGGATATGTTTCTCGATATGGAGGTGACAAAGAGCTCATCGTGAACGGTTACGTTGACGCAAGCTTTGACACCGATCCGGACGATTCTAAATCGCAGACCGGATACGTATTTACACTAAACGGAGGAGCCGCTGGTTGGTGCGATTCTAAACAAAGCGTCGTGAGCAGGATCTACATGTGAAGCGGAATACATAGCAGCTTCGAAGCAGCTAATGAAGGAGTCTGGATGAAGGAGTTCATATCCGATGTAGGTGTCATACCTAGTGCATCGGGTCCAATGAAAATCTTCGTGACAATATCGGAGCAATTGCCTTAGCAAAGGAATCCAGATTTCACAAGAGGACCAAGCACATCAAGAGACGCTTCAATTCCATCCGGACTTAGTCCGTGGGAGACATAGAGATTTGCAAGATACACACGGATCTGAATGTTGCGCACCCGTTGACTAAGCCTCTTCCACGAGCAAAACATGATCAGCACCAAGACTCCATGGGTGTTAGAATCATTACTATGTAATCTAGATTATTGACTCTAGTGCAAGTGGGAGATCAAGGAAATATGCCCTAGAGGCAATAATAAAGTTATTATTTATTTCCTTATTTCATGATAAATGTTTATCATTCATGCTAGAATTGTATTAACCGGAAACATGATACATGTGTGAATGCATAGACAAAACAATATGTCACTAGTATGCCTCTACTAGACTAGCTTGTTAATCAAAGATGGTTATGTTTCCGACCATGAACAAAGAGTTGTTATTTGATTAACAAGGTCACATCATTAGTAGAATGATCTGATTGACATGACCCATTCCCTTAGCTTAGCACACGATCGCTTAGTATGTTGCTACCGCTTTTATCCATGACATATACATGTTCTGTAACTATGAGATTATGCAACTCCGCTTACGGAGGAACACTTTGGTGCTACCAAACGTCACAACGAATCGGGTGATTATAAAGGAGTACTACAGGTGTCTCCAAAGGTAGATGTTGGGTTGGCGATTTCGAGATTAGATTTTGTCACTCCGATTGTCGGAGAGGTATCTCTGGGCCCTCTCGGTAATGCACATCACTTAAGCCTTGCAAGCACTACAACTAATAAGTTAGTTGTGAGATGGTGTATTACGGAACGAGTAAAGAGACTTGCGTAACGAGATTGAACTAGGTATTGAATACCGACGATCGAATCTCGCAAGTAACATACCGATGACAAAGGAACAACGATGTTGTTATGCGGTCTGACCGATAAAGATCTTCGTAGAATATGTAGGAACCAATATGGGCATCCAGGTCCCGCTATTGGTTATTGACCGTGAATTGTTCTAGGTCATGTCTACATTATTCTCGAACCGTAGGGTCCGCACGCTTAAGGTTTCGATGATGCTTATTATGAGTTTATGTATTTTGATGTACCAAGAAGTTCGAGTCCCGGATATGATCACGGACATGACGAGGAGTCTCGAAATGGTCGAGACATAAAGATTGATATATTGGAAGCCTATGTTTGGAGTTCGGAATGGTTCCGGGCGAAAACAGGAATTTACCGGAGTACCGGGAGGTTACCGGAACCCCCCGGGAGGTAAATGGGCCTCGGTGGGCCTCGAGGGAGAAGAGGAGGGGCCGGCCAGGAGGTGGCCGCGCGCCCTCTCCCCCCAGTCCGAATAGGACAAGGAGGGGGCGGCGCCCCCTCTCCTCTTCCCCCTCCCCCAAACCTAATCCAACTAGGAAAGGGGGAGTCCTACTCCCTAGGAGTAGGACTCCTCCCGGCCCTCCCCCTAGGGCCGGCCGGCCTCCCCTCCCTCCTTTATATACGGGGCAGGGGGCACCCTAGAGCACACAAGTTTGATCTTTGGATCGCTCCTTAGCCGTGTGCGGTGCCCCTCCACCATATTCCACCTCGGTCATACCGTCATGAAGCTTAGGCGAAGCCTCGCGCCGGTGAAACATCAAGATCGCCGCCACGCCGTCGGCCGACGAAACTCTCCTCGACACTCGGCTGGATCGGAGTACGAGGGACGCCATCGAGCTGTCGTGTGTCAAGAACTCGGGGCGCCGGAGTAACGGCGCCGGATCGGTCGGATCGCGAGGAGAACGTCGACTACTTCCTCTACGCCAGTGATCGCTTCGCCGGGTCTACAAGGGTATGTGGACAACACTCTCTCTCTCGTTGCTATGCATCACCATGATCTTGCATGTGCGTAGGAAAATTTTTGAAATTACTACGCTCCCCAACATGTACATCCCCGCCAACCAAATGGGCGGTTCTTCCATTTCAATGCATGCGATCAATGCTTCCAAGCATCCCAGAAATCCTCTTGCTGCATTCTCGCTAGGATCCGGCGGTGTCTTCCGCATTGGGTGCTCTCAAGTATTGTGGCCCAAACACGCCACCACCGCCCGACGTAACTTGTAGAAACACTCTATGTTTGGTGGACTCGCCATGCGCCCATAGTCGCCGAGTGAATCACCGGGAGCTCCATATGCAAGCATCCTCATCGCCGTCGTGCACTTCGGATGGAGGTGAATCCAAGAGCGCCAAGCAATCCATCTTGCACTTGAAGTAGTTGTCGAACTCCGGATGGAATTCATAATCCTAAGGAATAGCTTTCGCTCATCCGATAACGGCGCCAAATGTTCTCTCGCCATGAAGTGGAGCATCAGAAGTAGTCGGAGTAGAGCATGCAGAGTAGCTTTGCGAGACGATGCCGTTCTTTGCTTTCACCCACCCCGCGCCGAGCCACCTCGACGCTGACTTTTCATTGCTCGCCAGCCACTGGCGAGGGCGGCGAGCACCATCGATGCTCTTCATCACGGGCGCCGGCCGCGGCTTCCTCCTCCAACAATACGGCGAGCTCTTCCTCCTCATCCGAGTCCATCGCCGAGACAATCAAAACGCTGAACACCTTGGCGCCGGTGGGCGTGTACCGCCGTTAAACCACGCTCCGCTGGCGGAAGCGGTGGCAAAACGCCACCGCCGCGGGAGGGCTGCCGCGCGCGGTTACCGCTATATTTCCGAGGAATGGCTATCTAGCGGAGTAGGCGGGCGGCCGTCCGGATATAGCTAGTGGTGGCCGAGGGCGCGGGGGGTGCGAGGCGAGTCGGGGGAAGAAAACCTTGACTTTTCCCATGTCGGTGTGGGCCAGGCGCTTTTCCTAGCGCCGAGCCCCTAACGGCTCCCAGCAGCTTGGGTTCGACTGTGACCGTCGGGCGGAAAAAAGGTCCGAACCGGCGATTTTCGGCGTCCTGGGGGCGCGACTGGGCCGTTTTTTCTGCACCGGCGCCGAAAAAGTGGCCTGGGGGGGCCTGTTGGGGGCGCGGCTGGAGATGCCCTTACTACCACTCCGTACGAGAGAGAAGGGGAGAGGAGCGTTTGAGCGTGTGATGGTGGACGGCAGCAGGGTAAAAGGCTGCGCCAGCTCGCGACGCGTTTCTCGCTTGTGTTGGCTGGGCTGGGCCTTGGAGATAAGGATGGCAAATTTACCCACAGGTACGGGTACCCGCAGGTACCGTACCCGCATGGGTAGGGTATGGGCACACTTTTATACCCATGGGTAGTACCCATACCCTACCCGTTAAGTCATGGGTAGGATACGGGTATAGATTTGTACCCGCGGGTATACCCATACCCTGCCCGCTTGTGAACTAATGTTAAGTTGTCATCAATTAATCATTAATTTGTCATGTGACTTGTCCACTCCTATTGACTTATGAGTATGTTGTACTAATCTACCTGTTATTGAGTTAAGATAACTGTTTTTTTGTCAAATGTGCTATCAATGAGTGTAAAAGTGTGAACAACTCGTGTACTATTTGTTCTACCCGATGGGTACCCAACGGGTACAGGTATCTGTCGGGCATGGGTAAGGGTAAAGTTTCATACCCATGGATACGGGTATGGGTAGAATTTTTTACCCACTGATTATACGGGTATGCGTATGGTATTGCCCTGCCCTGTCCATACCCTACCCATTGCCATTCTTACTTGGAGATGAGAGCTGAACAAGGCAACTGTCAAAATGAATAGGAGGTAAAAAAAAAAAAGCATTGCCCTGATGATTCTGCGAATAATGAAAAAATGGAGGTGCGGGGAATCGAACCCCGTGCCTCTCGCATGCGAAGCGAGCGCTCTACCATATGAGCTACACCCCCGAGCTGATTGCACCTAACTTCTGACGTCATATACTTCGTACTATACATATTGGAAGTAGAAATGAGAAAGGTGGCCTAATCCACGCTGGTGCCCCGCACGGTGACCGGAGATGAGAACGACGGCGCGGCTCTCGGTTTACCGCCATCCATGGGCAGGGCGTTGGTGCTCATCTTGCTCTGCCCAATTTTCCATTTCTATTACTGGCAGAAAACATCAGTTTCTTCAAGACGACAGCTAAAATATAGGGTAGACTGAGTGAAATGAGATCACTCATGCCACCAGCAAGACGGCACTCTAGCTAAATATTGCTCATCTAATGCGACTGAGCACAGGTTGAGCATCAGCTCAGGCAAAAGACTCACAAGTTCTACGTTATTCAGGCGAATGGTCTCCATCGTTGCAAACAGATTGTGCGAATATGTTGCGAATGGTGTCCATCGTCGCAATTGGTGGACCAATGCATGGCCGTCTTACCAAGGAAGTTACGGGCTAACAGTCTCGAATTTACTGTTTGTTTGCAGACTACAAGCAGATGTCATCTCGGAAATGTTGGTTATTCAGGCATATGAGGATGGGCTACATACATTCAAGCATACAACCAGCACGCACGCAGAACTTGTACATTCAAGAGTGACAAACGTGCATACGATAAATCAGTACCAAAATACATTCTTTTAAAAAATTACTCAAAATAAAATAAACAAACATTAAAACCCACTCATTATCTTGATGGGCTACTTTAGCAAAAAAAGATACTTTGGTTTATGAAATCTACTGTTTTAGAACCAAACTTACGCAGCCATGCTAACATCTCTGGAAATTGGGAATCTACACATAAGAAAAGAATTACTCCCTCCATTCCATAATGTAGTGCATATAAATTTTTTGAGAAGTCAAACTTTATAGGCTTTGGCCAAGTTTATAGAGAGAAGCATATACATCTAGAATATCAAATACATATCCTTAGATACATCACAAGACATACTTTCATATTGTATATATTCGGTATTGTAGATATAAATAGTTTTCTCTATAAACCTGATGAAAGTTGTAAAGTTTGACTTTGCAGAAAATTTATATGCACTACATTATGAAATGAGGGAGTATTAAGTATAAACGAAAAGAATAAAAAACTGAGAAAAAATAAAATATATTTATTGAACACTACTAAACTTGCCGGCGATTTTCCTTAGTTCTTTTTGATAATCACAGTGTTCACTAAAAAGGGAATCCAGAATCCAGAAATGCATTTCACTTTAGAACAACACCTAGAAATCAAACCAGTTTTCCTAATGTAGAGTTGGAAAGTGAACCTGAAAATTGCATAATGACATAACATTAGTCGCACTACAGAAATATTTGCAACATTTCAAAAATTACTGATTCATATTATTACCACATTGCACGTATACAAGTTTACATTGTAGGAACACTTTTTAAAAATGTAACAAACATATTTTTTCTAACCTGTGAAGATATTTAGCTGCCATGATTTTGAATGGTATGTACTTATTTAACCAACAACATGAACAATTTTTTTACATGTTCAAGAACAAAATTTTAAACTTGTGAACTTTTTGTTTGAATTGTACAAACATTTTATAAACTAGAGGATACCCAGCGTATTGCTACGGGAATTTTTTGATGAAAATTTGATTGATAACATGAGAACCAAAATTTAAAATACATATGAATTATTATATTTGATTATGTATAGTTGGAACAATTATTATTTTATATAAGTAGAGTAATTTAATGGAAAAGATTCCCCCTTGCATGATTTAATGTTGTGGTGAGTCTTTTACCACGCATGATTCGATGTTGAGGTGAGCCTTACCAATTAGAAATTCTTTGACGAGATGACATTCTTACTTGTTGCGATAAATAAGTTAATGGGCAGCAATCTCTTAGGTATGTAAAATTACCTGAACAAAGCTTTTCCACTGCATGAAGATTGTTAAAGTGCCATGTGCGATGACCATTTTTTAGAACATAAGTTACAGTTCAGATTTCATGAATATAAAAAAATAAGAAAGAAAGAACGAGGTAAAGAAACAAAATAATGTATGTAAGGAATCGGGGCAACAAGCGTCGGAAGCCCCTCCCCACCCCTGCACGTGCTTTGGGACTGGCCTATGTGCGTGGCGGGGCACCCATATTTTTGGTTACTTCCTTTCATCTTTTTTCTGTTTTCTCTTTTCTTTTTCTTATCATTGAAAACTGTTCAGGATTTTAGAAAATGTCCTCCATTTTTTTGATGAATAACATTTTTTTAGAATTTCAAGAAATACTCATTAATTTGAAAATTATTCTGTATTTGAAATATATTCAAATTTAGGATAATGTCATGTATTTAGAAAATATTCTCAAATTTTAAAAATATTTGTGGATTTAAGAAAGTGCTCATGAATTTTAACTATATCATCAGGTTTGTAAAGAAATATAACTTGGAATTTTTTACAGATTAGAAAATGTTCTAGAATCAAAAAAACCAAAACACCATAACAGACCAAAGAAAAGGAACAAAAAAAGGAAAAACAGATAAATGGGCTGGCCCATATAGCAGTGTAGTTCTTGCTAGAGTGCCCGTTTCCATGGTGTTCCTCACGTTATGCGGGGAATAGGATCCACCAGGCTATATCTCGGTTATTCGAAGAGTCAAAACTATATCCGCTTAATTTGGGCCAAGATCTACACCGGCATGACGTCTTATGCAGGCTGGTTGCGGATCTAGGTGCCTGCTGCTTAGATCTAGGTTGGCGCGATGGCGGCAATGACCTCAAGAACTCTTGTGCTCCAGATCCGCCGTCGTAGCGAGTGCTCCATTGTCATGGAGTCGAGGAGCATGCATGCATCCGCGCCAGGTCTTTCTCTTCCATCGCCAACGACGGAGATGGAGGATTTAATCCAGTGGTTCTTCAGTTCGATGCTTCTCCGATGTGCTGGTTCTTCTGGACTGAGGCAAATGACTTCAGTCCAGAAGAACCAGCACTAAACAAGGTTTCGCTGGTTCTTCTGGACCAGAGGTTTCGCCGGCTCCGTGTGGAAGCGACGGTAGTGCGAGGTGGCGGGCCATCAGCCAGCGTTGGTGCTTGTATTCGATCGGTTCTCCAGGGACCCGAGTGTACTTTTTGGTTCTTATTGGGTGTTGTGTATCACTGGATATTCTTCTTAATAGATCTGGGTGTTTTAAAAAAAAACAATATCTCGCTTATTCAAGATGTAGTCTTGCCTCGCCTCTGAAGCTTGACTAAATGAGTTGGTCCAACACTACAATCTGTGGACCAGTTTTGGGAAGGTTCTATGGACCAGTTCAGGTCAGCTTTAGAATCGTTCATGTGTTTTCTTCTTCCCATTTTCCTTTGGTTTTCTTATCGGTTTTCTATTTTTATTTTTATTCTCTTTATCATATACATGCCAAAAATTTTAGTACAACTTGTACATTGTTCGTATACATGTGCAACATTTATTTAATACAAGTTGAGTATTTTTGGAATACATGATGTACTTGTTTACAGTACATGTTTGAACATATTTTTCAAACTAAGGTCAAACATTTTCATATGCACTTTGAACATTGTTTTCCATGGTAACATCTTAATATATGACACGACCACTTTTTTATATTATATTAACATTTTTACAATGCCGAGAAACAATTTTTCTAATGTGTGAACATTTTTTCAAATGTCACGTGCATTTTTTGTTGGCACAAACATTTTTTTAACTTGTGTGCACATTTTATTAAATTTTGAAATTACTTTTGAAAATTTCACAAACATTGGGTGAAATCCTTGAATAGTTTATAAATGTCACAAACATTTTTTCTAATGGTACGCCCATTTGTTTACAGTTTGTTAACATTTTTTAAATGGGTGTTCTATGCTTACCAATTTAAAACTTAAGTACATTAAATTTTGAAAATTATTATTTAATATTTAAATGGGTGGAACTGGCGCTGTGTTTGGCATGTCCATATCACCGGTGCGTTGTACTCTGCATTAGGCTGGTCGTAATGGTAGTATCATAGCTAGTATCATGCATGCCAACTAGGCAATTTTGATGAGGTGTCATAGAATTAAATGAAGAAAGAGATGGTTGAGTATCATATCATGATACCGTATCATAATAAATGCTAGGCTACTATGTGTCATGCATGACAATAAAAAAATACTACATGATACTAATGCACGATACTATGCATTACAGAGGTAGTATCATACACTAGTATATGATACTCCCCATTACAATCAGCCTTAAGTTGTTGGCCTTGGTGCGAAATTAGTAATTAAGGAGTACTTCCAGGTTGCAATAAGTGTCACATTGCATGTGCACTACTTGTTGCAACCCGTGAAGTTTTTCTTTTTTTGTAGATTCGTTTATTCAAATACTGAATATCTGACACCTTAGATCATGACTTGTCTGTTAAGGACTCTCCGTTCCTGACCGGCAAAAATTAAGCAAGCACATGAGTGACACAGGTCTGAGCTCGGCTTCGCTCATTCACGAAACACGACACACGCGGCGAGGCGGCGGAGAAGGAGCGCGCGAGAACCATTTCTCTTCTCAAACTCGAATAGCATGTGGAGGAGAAACCCTTATAAAGAGGTTCAATTCTTTCTCCAAATCCAGGGAGGTACTAAACTTCCCACACCGTCATTTTCTCACATGGGCCATTAGAGATTTTAGAAGCTGTTATATGAGCCTATAGCCCATACTATATTTCAAAAGAAAAGGGAAGTGGATAAGTTAAACGGAACTCTCAAAGGAAAAATGTTCATTAGGTGATAGCTCAAGTTTTGGTTCCTCCAAGACCCGGAGAACATTTTCCTATCTTATCACTTGGTGCGATCCTATGATCCAAAGTACAACACTGTAAATTTTCTTTAGGACAACAATACTTTATTCTTTTTTTTTTTCTCTTTGAAATTCTGTTCTCCAACAAGGACTTCCTAATAAAGTACTTCCTCCATCCCAAAATTCTTGTTTTAGATTTGTCTACATACGGATGTATCTATTCATGTTTTAGTGTTAGATACATTCGTATCTAGATAGATGTAAGACAAGAATTTTTGGGACAGAGAGAGTAACTAATTTGTCACAATCTTGCCTGAAGCCCTTAATCTATATTTATATTTATATATATATATACCTACTAATAAAGCAAGGTGCGTTTCTCCAAGTTTTTCATCCGTTCACCGTCGAAAAGAAATTTTTTTTATCCGAGGTGGTACTAAATTTGTATGCGTTTGTTTGACAGAAAACGAATTTTGGTAAGTGGGCCGCGCATTGTGACCCAGCGAAGCTACACTTGTTTTACAACCTATGCAGCACGGAAAATTCTATTTTCCGCACTGGGCGAGAAATAGTCGGTCTTTCGCACAGGACAGCCAATAATGGGCTGGCCCATTTTTCTTAGCTTTTGATTTTTACTTCTATTTTTATTCGCCTTTCCCTATCTCTTTTTTCCCTTCCAAGTAGGGATGAAAACGACGCGGAAACGGACGGAACTGGTTGCTATCATATTTGTTTTCATATTTTTTTACAGAAGTGGAAACGAATACAGAAACCCCGGAAACGAATACGAAAACAGATACTACCGGAAACAAACACGGAGCGAATACAGAGCGGACACGGAAACAAAACTGTGTGTTGACCGAAACTTAAACCCCCTTGAATCATAGAGAAATACAGACAAAAAACAAACAAATTGATGGAATTCTTAACATGGCTACAAGTCAATATGGTTGTGTCGGTAACATAGGGTAGTATTGTAGTAGTACATGACAATTTCGTATATAGTCTAGCTGAGTATGTGTGTGGTAGTAAAAGTTGGTACGCAAATGATACATTCTGCTCATTCTACTCATTGTGTCATTGTGTGTTGTTTGGTAGTTGGCTACAAAGTAGCCATGAGGCTATAGTAAAAACAAAAAATCCATATTAACGGAAACGGAAAGTTCCTTTTCCACGTCTGTTCCACTGGAAAACACCATTCCGTTTTTGTTTCCGTTTCCGCATAAAAATATTCAATTCCATTTTCATTTTGCAAATTTCCATTTCCGTTTTCATATTTCCTCTCCGTATCCATTTTTCCTTCGGAAAAGCAGAAACTTTCCACTCCATTTTCATCCCTACTTCCAAGTTTATTTTTCTTTTGGAATTGATTTTGTAAATAACCGATACCCAAAAAACATTAAGAATTAAAAAAACAAATTTAAGAAATGTTCAGAATTCCAAAATTTTGTTTCTATTTTAAAAGTATTTGCAATTTGCAAACGTTTCCCATTTTTCAAAAAATATTGTTTTTCAAAATTATTTGAGAATCTAAAAAGAAAAGGCATTTCAAAAAATGCTCCAAATTGAAAAAATATTTTAGTTTTACTGAATTTTTCAAAATTTAGAAAAATGTTCGTGTATAAAACATACATTGTTTCTAAAAATCTTATGAATTTTTAACACATGTTCCAGTTTCAAAAAAATGTTCACAAATTCAAATAATGTTAATGTTTTTTAGTTGGAGTTTCGCACAAGACAACCAATAATGTGCTGGTCCATTTTTATTGTCCTTTTCCTATCTCCTTTTTACCTTCCAAGTATATTTTTCCTTTAGAATTTATTTCTTAAATTAAAAAATTCAAAAAACATTCAGAACTCAAGGAAACAAATTTTCGAAAATGTTCAAAATTCTAAAATATCGTTGCACTTTTGAAAAATATTCTGAACTTGCCAAAAGTTCCCCATTTTTTTTAAAACAATTATTGTTTTTCAAAATTGTTCGAGAGTTCTAAAAAGAAAATGGCGTTTCAAAAAATGCTCCAAATTCTAAAAATATTTTTGTTTTAGTGAAGTTTTCATAATTAAAAATAATGTTCGTGTATAAAAGATACACATTTTCTAAACACATGTTCCTGTTTTAAAAAAATCTTCATAAATTAAAATAATGTTAATATTTTTATTTAAAAAGTTTTTCAGATTTTTTTGTTAATTTTAAAAGATGTTCCCTTTCATATTTTGTTCGCGTTTTTCCGAAAGTGTATTAATTTTCGAAAAACTGTTCAGAATTAATAAAATTGTTCATGTTTTATAGAATATTCAGAAATTTCATACCTTGAAATCCCCTCAATTGAAAGGAAAAGTAGATTGAATAACTCACGGGCCTTCTCTGGCGTATGATAACGTAACAAAATTCTTAAGTGCCCTCGATCAATTAATGAAAAAAATAATGGATTGATTCCTTCACATGCGGAGAAACCGAGAAGCTAAATGTTCCTTTTTCGTGTGCACGCAGGGTTTTGCTTGCACATATAACTCTCACTGACTTCAAATGCTTACTATTTTATCTCCCGTTGCAACGCACGGGCATATGTGCTAGTAACCAACTAAAACACGCTCCGAGTCTTTGCAGATAAGAGAAGACCACTGCTATTCAAATGCAAAGCACCAAGATCGAAAACCCTGCACTTGTCCAGCCAGCTCCGGTGGACGAGCCCTTTCCGTTCAGCCATGGACGAATCTCAGAACCGCAAACACTTTACCGCATGCAGTCATCCGCTTTGGTCCGAGAAAGCCCCCACAGGTCGCACACTTGGAACTCTACTCGGAGGAAACACGCCTAGCTCAGGGTAGGTCCACTCCGCAGGTTCCGTTTTTCTAGCTTGATGTGCCGCCTTTCCCGCCTTTTGAGCGCCTTGGAATCGCCCGCTCGTTGGCGAGAAATACGTGGGCGCGGCGCTGGCGGGCTGGGCGAGCCAATTCGTTGGCAACCATCCAAACCACTACCAAAATTCAAGGGCAAGCCAATATTTTGGTAGGGTCGGCTTTGGTGACAATCCAAACGCACCCATTATGTTTGCCGCGAGCTACACGTCCTTGTTAATCATTAACCACACAAAACACGAGGGTGGGATGAATGGATTGGAATGAGAATGATCGGTTTCTACCTAGCAGCTATAGGCAATACAGTACCAAGAACATTCCTCTCAAATTATGGCTGCCTACGTAGGCCGTCCTTGTATAAAGTAAGCTGAGACGCCACTGTTTTTGAATGAGAGCTGAACAGGGCAACTATCAAAATGAATTCTGGGAGTAATGAAAAAACTAAATGGAGATGGAGGTGCGGGGAATCGAACCCCGTGCCTCTCGCATGCGAAGCGAGCGCTCTACCATATGAGCTACACCCCCGATATGCTAATCACTCACTGTTAACACTATCCATTATGGGCTTAGTCGCACGTACGCTCAGGACTGCGTACGCTGGTGTGATTAGAAAGGAGAACCATGGGGAGACTCTCGGTTTAGTACCATCCACGGACAGAGCGTTGGTGCCTGTCTTGCTCTGCCCAATTCTCTCTCTTTCTATTAGCAGAAAACATCAGTTTCTACAAGACGCCAGCTAAAATATAAGGTAAACAGAGTAAAATGAGATCCTGCCACCAGCAAGGCCGCTGAGCTCAAGGTAACAGGATGAGCATCAGCTCAGGAAAACGACTCACAAGTTCTACGTTACAGAAGAACCAGAACGCAGCTTCCTGTCCACCGTTGCAAACAGATTGTGCGAATGTGTTGTCAATGGCGTCCATCGTCGCAGAATACAAGCAGATTTTTTTTGAGGGGAAGAATACAAGCAGATGTCTTCTCGGAAATGACGATTATATTGGTCCCGTTTGGTAGGCTGCATCAAGCCCAATCCGGCTCTGGCGGACTAAGTAAAGAGTTGTTTGATTGCCTAGCTCACGCGTAAAAACTGGCCCGCACGAAAGTTAAAGCGCTCACGATTAAGCTGGTTCCTATTTGGCGCCTTATGCGCCCGAAATAGGCTTAACGGTACAGGACGCACACCCCCATGCACCGCCCTGGGCCGGCCCATGTTTCTTTTTTTTTCCTGTTGAAATTACAGCAAAAAATAATGTGCAAAAGCAATGGATCGAACATGGGATCGATCAATTCACAGATCAACGCACTCACCACTGGGATAACGACACACTTGTGCTTACAAACTTCCTTCCTTCTTTTTATTCTTTCTCTAGGTCGTTCGCTGGTCAATTTCTGTGCTTTTTTTTCTTTTTTCTTTTTTACTTTTCTTTTCTCATTTCCCTTTCTTTTTTTCTTTCCTTAAATGCACGAACTTTTATCAAACTCGATGAACTTTTATCTATATCGATGAACCATTTTTCAAATTTAATGAACCTTTTTTAAATTCAATGAACATTTTTTAAATCGATGAACTTTTTTCGAATTTGATGAAATTTTTTCAAAATTGATGAACTTTTTTTCAAAATCGATGAACTTTTTTCATTTTCTGTGAACTTTTTAAAAGTTGATGAACTTTTTTCGAATTCAATGAACTTTTTCTTTAAATGGACAAACTATTTTCAAATTTGATGAACTTTTTTTAAAATCGATGAACTTTTTTTCAAAACCAATGAACGTTTTTCAAATTTTTATGAACTTTTTTTTAAAAAATTATGAACTAGTTTTCAAAATCGATGAACTTGAATTTCAAAATCAATGAACTTTTCAACTAATTTTCTGATTTTTTTACGTTAAATGTTTCACTAAAAGAATGGTTAAGTAGCATTTTTTCTTAGTTCTAGAACAATACAATGTGTATGGTGTGGTGGTACTTGAGTTTGTGCACAACAGACGTGCAATCCTGAGTTCGAAACCCAGCTTTCCTGCTTTTTCTTCACCTTTTTTTGCGACGTGTTTTTTTTTGATCGATCGAACCCCACCTGGGCCGGCCCAGTATCGTGGCACTTCAAGCGCCACAACTCGAAACCGGCGCTGGAGCTCTCCACGATTAATGCTCAGATCGGCCGTGTAGAAGGACAAGATATGGGCTGTGCAATCTCGATGTATTGATCGGTGCACCAGGCACGTATATATAAGTACAGAGGTGGGCCACAACCTCAACTATACAAGGAAACAGGAGGTGGGCCCTACACACAAATATACACGTACACAATATACTCAACACCCCCCTCCCCCCGTAGTCGAAGCGGCGCCAGTGACGCAGAGACTGGAACAGAACTCCTCAAAGGTAGAAGTCGGCAGTCCCTTCGTCATCACATCGGCGAACTGCTGAGCGGTCGGCACATGGAGAACCCTCATGCGCCCAAGAGCCACCGCCGCGCACAAAGTGAATGTCCACTCGATGTGTTTAGTCCGGCGATGATGAACGGGGTTGGCGGAGAGGTACACCGCAGAGACGTTGTCGCAGTAGACAACCGTAGCCTGAGAGACATCGTGATGTAGCTCATGAAGTAACTGTCGTAGCCAGGTGCACTCGGCGACAGCGTTGGCCACAACTCGGTACTTAGCCTCCGCGCTAGAGCGCGAAACCGTGGGTTGTCGCTTGGACGACCACGAGACTGAAGGAAATATGCCCTAGAGGCAATAATAAAGTTATTATTTATTTCCTCATATCATGATAAATGTTTATTATTCATGCTAGAATTGTATTAACCGGAAACATGATACATGTGGGAATACATACACAAAACTATAGTCACTAGTATGCCTCTACTTGACTAGCTCATTAATCAAAGATGGTTATGTTTCCTAACCATAGACATGTGTTGTCATTTGATTAGTGGGATCACATCATTAGAAGAATGATGTGATTGACATGACCCACCCGTTAGCCTAGCACTTGATCGCTTAGTATTCTCTATTGCTTTCTTCATGACTTATACATGTTCCTGTAACTATGAGAATTATGCAACTCCGCTTACGGAGGAACACTTTGGTACTACCAAACGTCACAACGTAATCGGGTGATTATAAAGGAGTACTACAGTGTCTCCAAAGGTACATGTTGAGTTGGCGATTTCGAGATTAGGTTTTGTCACTCCGATTGTCGGAGAGGTATCTCTGGCCCTCTCGGTAATGCACATCACTATAAGCCTTGCAAGCAATGTAGCTAATGAGTTAGTTACGGAATGATGTATTACGTAACGAGTAAAGAGACTTGCCGGTAACGAGATTGAACTAGGTATTGGATACCGACGATCAAATCTCGGGCAAGTAACATACCGATGACAAAGGGAACAACGTATGTTGTTATGCGGTTTGACCGATAAAGATCTTTGTAGAGTATGTAGGAACCAATATGGGCATCCAGGTCCCGCTATTGGTTATTGACCAAGAATGGTTCTAGGTCATGTCTACATAGTTCTCGAACCCGTAGGGTCCGCACGCTTAACATTTCGATGACAGTTTTATTATGAGTTTATAAGTTTTGATGTACCGAAGTTTGTTCGGAGTCCCGGATGTGATCACGGACATGACGAGGAGTATCGAAATGGTCGAGACATAAAGATTGATATATTGGAAGCCTATGTTTGGACATCGGAATGGTTCCGGGTGAAATCGGCATTTCCGAGTACCGGAGGTTACTGGAACCCCGGGGTTATTGGGCCTACATGGGCCTCGAGGAGAAGAGAGAAGGAGGCGGGAGGGGCCGCGCCCCTCCCCTTCCTAGTCCGAATAGGACAAGGGAAGGGGGGCGGCGCCCCCCCTTTCCTTCTCCTCTTCCTCCTCTTTCCCCCCTTCTCCTACTCCTACTTGGAAAGAGGGAGTCCTACTCCCGGTGGGAGTAGGACTCCCCCCTTGGCTCGCCCTCCTTGTCCGGTGGCCTCCTCCCCCCTGGCTCCTTTATATACGGGGGCGGGGGGCACCCCATAGACACACAAGTTGATCTACGGATCGTTCCTTAGCCGTGTGCGGTGCCCCCTTCCACCATATTCCTCCTCGGTCATATCGTCGCGGAGTTTAGGCGAAGCCTCGCGCGATAGAACATCATCATCGCCACCACGCCGTCGTCTTGACGGAACTCATCTCCGAGCTCGGCTGGATCGATCGCCGAGATCATCATCGAGCTGAACGTGTGCTGAACTCGGAGGCCCCGTACGTTCGGTGCTTGGATCGGTCGGATCGTGAAGACGTACGACTACATCAACCGCGTTGTGCTAACGCTTCCGCTTACGGTCTCACGAGGGTACATGGATGAACACTCTCCTCTCGTTGCTATATCATCACCATGATCTTGCGTGTGCGTGGAAAATTTTGAAATTACTACGCCCCCAACAAAGGGCATCCGAGCCTAGGTTTTATGCGTTGATGTTATATGCACGAGTAGAACACAAGTAAGTTGTGGGCGATACAAGTCATACCGCTTACCAAAGATGTCATACTTTGGTTCGGCGGTATTGTGAGATGAAGCGCCCGGACCGACATTACGCGACGCTTACGCGAGACTGGTTTCACTGCTACGAGCACTCGTGCTTAAAGGTGGCTGGCGGGTGTCTGCTCTCTCACTTTAGCTGAATCGAGTGTGGCTACGCCCGGTCCTTGCGAAGGTTAAAACAGCACCAACTTGACGAACTATCGCTGTGGTTTTGATGCGTAGGTAAGAACGGTTCTTGCTAAGCCCGTAGCAGCCACGTAAAATTTGCAACAACAAAGTAGAGGACGCCTAACTTGTTTTTGCAGGGCATGTTGTGATGTGATATGGTCAAGACGTGATGCTATATTTTATTGTATGAGATGATCATGTTTTGTAACCGGTTATCGGCAATCGGCGAGAGCCATATGGTTGTCGCTTTATTGTATGAAATGCAACGCATACTGTAATTGCTTTACTTTATCACTAAGCGGTAGCGATAGTCGAGAAGCAATAGATGGCGAACGACAACGATGCTACGATGGAGATCAAGGTGTCGCTCGGTGACGATGGTGATCATGACGGTGCTTGAAGATGGAGATCACAAGCACAAGATGATGATGGCCATATCATATCACTTATATTGATTGCATGTGATGTTTATCCTTTATGCATCTTATCTTGCTTTGATTGACGGTAGCATTTTAAGATGATCTCTCACTAATTATCATGAAGTGTTCTCCCGAGTATGCACCGCTTGCGAAAGTTCTTCGTCTTTGAGACACCACGTGATGATCGGGTGTGATAGGCTCTACGTTCAAATACAACGGGTGCAAAACAGTTGCACACGCGGAATACTCAGGTTATACTTGACAAGCGTAGCAAATACAGATATGGCCTCGGAACACGGAGACCGAAAGGTCGAGGTGAATCATATAGTAGATATGATCAACATAGCGATGTTCACCATTGAAACTACTCCATCTCACGTGATGATCGGACATGGTTTAGTTGATTTGGATCACGTGATCACTTAGATGACTAGAGAGATGTCTGTCTAAGTGGGAGTTCTTAAGTAATATGATTAATTGGACTTAAATTTATCATGAACTTAGTACCTGATAATATTTTGCTTGTTTATGTTTGTTTGTAGATAGATGGCTCGTCTTTGTTGTTCCGTTGAATTTTAATGCGTTCCTTGAGAAAGCAAAGTTGAAAGATGATGGTAGCAATTACACGGATCGGGTCCGTAACTGAGGATTATCCTCATTGCTGCACGTAAAAGTTACGCCCGAAAGCACCGCTGGGTGCCAGTGCCCTCGCTGATGTAACCGACGACGTTAAGAACGTCTGGCGAGCAAAGTCGATGACTACTCGATAGTTCAGTGTGCCATTCTTTACGGCTTATAACCGGGTCTTCAACGACGTTTTGAACGCCTTGGAGCATATGAGATGTTCCAGAGTTGAAGTTAATATTTCAAGCAAATGCCCGGATTGAGAGATATGAAGTCTCCAATAAGTTCTATAGCTGCAAGATGGAGGAGAATAGTTCACAAGTGAACACATACTCAAAATGTCTGGGTATAATAATCACTTGATTCAACTAGGAGTTAATCTTCCGATGATAGTGTCATTGATGAATTCTCCAATCACGCCACCAAGCTACAAGAGCTTCGTGATGAACTATAATATGCAAGGGATGAACAAGACTATTCCCGAGCTCTTCGCAATGCTGAAAGCTGCGGAGATAGAAATCAAGATGGAGCATCAAGTGTTGATGGTTAACAAAACCACCAGTTTCAAGAAGAAGGGCAAAGGGAAGAAGAAGGGAAACTTCAAAAAGAACGGCAAGCAAGTTGCCGCTCAAGAGAAGAAACCCAAGTCTGGACCTAAGCTCGAAATCGAGTGCTTCTACCGCAAGCGCATCGACACTAGAAGCGGAACTGCCCCAAGTATTTGGCGGACAAGAAGGATGGCAAAGTGAACAAAGGTATATGTGATATACATGTAATTGATGTGTACCTTACTAATGCTCGTAGTAGCACCTGGGTATTTGATACTGGTTCTGTTGCTAATATTTGCAACTCGAAACAGGGACTACGGATTAAGCGAAGATTAGCTAAGGACGAGGTGACGATGCGCTTGGGAAATGGTTCCAAAGTCGATGTGATGGCGGTCGGCACGCTACCTCTACATCTACCATCGGGATTAGTATTAGACCTAAATAATTGTTATTTGGTGCCAGCGTTGAGCATGAACATTATATCTGGATCTTGTTTGATGCGAGACGGTTATTCATTTAAATCAGAGAATGATGGTTGTTCTATTTATGTGAGTAATATCTTTTATGGTCATGCACCCTTGAAGAATGGTCTGTTTTTATTGAATCTCGATAGTAGTGATACACATATTCATAGTGTTGAAACCAAAAGATGCAGAGTTGATAACGATAGTGCAACTTATTTGTGGCACTGCCGTTTAGGTCATATCGGTGTAAAGCGCATGAAGAAACTCCATACTGATGGGCTTTTGGAATCACTTGATTATGAATCACTTGGTACTTGCGAACCGTGCCTTATGGGCAAGATGACTAAAACGCCGTTCTCCGGTACTATGGAGAGAGCAACAGATTTGTTGGAAATCATACATACAGATGTATGTGGTCCGATGAATGTTGAGGCTCGTGGCGGATATCGTTATTTTCTCACTTTCACAGATGATTTGAGCAGATATGGGTATATCTACTTAATGAAAGACAAGTCTGAAACATTTGAAAAGTTCAAAGAATTTCAGAGTGAAGTGGAAAATCATCGTAACAAGAAAATAAAGTTTCTACGATCTGATCGTGGAGGAGAATATTTGAGTTATGAGTTTGGTCTACACTTGAAACAATGCGGGATAGTCTCGCAACTCACGCCACATGGAACACCACAACAAAATGGTGTGCCCGAACGTCGTAATCATACTTTACTTGATATGGTGCGATCTATGATGTCTCTTACCGATTTACCGCTATCGTTTTGGGGTTATGCTTTAGAGACGGCCGCATTCACGTTAAATAGGGCACCATCAAAATCCGTTGAAACGACGCCTTATGAACTGTGGTTTGGAAGAAACCAAAGTTGTCGTTTCTTAAAGTTCGGGGCTGCGATGCTTATGTGAAGAAACTTCAACCAGATAAGCTCGAACCCAAATCGGAGAAATGTGTCTTCATAGGATACCCAAAGGAGACTATTGGGTACACCTTCTATCACAGATCTGAGGGCAAAATTTTCGTTGCTAAATTCGGATCCTTTCTAGAGAAGGAGTTTCTCTCGAAAGAAGTGAGTGGGAGGAAAGTAGAAGTTGATGAGATAATCAGATCTACTCCCTTATTGGAAAGTAGTTCATCACAAGAACCGGTTCCTGTGACAACTACACCAATCGTGAGGAAGCTAATGATATTGATCATGAAACTTCAGATCAAGTTTCTACTCAACCTCGTGGGTCTACGAGTAAGATCCGCACTGAGTGGTACGGTAATCCTATTCGAAGTCATGTTACTTGACCATGATGAACCTACGAACTATGAGGAAGCGATGATGAGCCCAGATTCCGCAAAATGGCTAGAGGCCATGAAATCTGAGATGGGATCCATGTATGAAAACAAAGTATGGACTTTGGTTGACTTGCCCGATGATCGGCAAGCCATTGAGAATAAATGAATCTTTAAGAAGAAGACTAACGATGATGGTAATGTAACTGTCTATAAAGCTCGACTTGTTGCGAAAGGTTTTCGACAAGTTCAAGGGGTTGACTATGATGAGACTTTCTCACCCGTAGCGATGCTTAACTCTGTCCGAATCATGTTAGCTATTGTTGCATTTCATGATTATGAAATTTGGCAAATGGATGTCAAAACTGCATTCTTGAATGGATTTCTAGAAGAAGAGTTGTATATGATGCAGCCAGAAGGTTTTGTTGATCCAAAAGGTGCTAACAAAGTATGCAAGCTCCAACGATCCATTTATGGACTTGTGCAAGCATCTCGGAGTTGGAATAAACGTTTTGATAGTGTGATCAAAGCATATGGTTTTATACAGACTTTTAGAGAAGCCTGTATTTACTAGAAAGTGAGTGGGAGCTCTGTAGCATTTCTAGTTTTATATGTAGATGACATATTATTAATTGGAAATGATATAGAATTTCTGGATAGCATAAAGGGATATTTGAATAAAAGTTTTTCAATGAAAGACCTCGGTGAAGCTGCTAACATATTGGGCATCAAGATCTATAGAGATAGATCAAGACGCTTAATAGGACTTTCACAAAGCACATACCTTGACAAAATTTTGAAAAGTTCAAAATGGATCGTGCAAAGAAAGGATTCTTGCTCGTGCTACAAGGTGTGAAGTTGAGTCAAACTCAATGCCCCACCATAGCGTAAGATAGAGAGAAAATGAGAGGTGTTCATTATGCTACAGCCATAGGCTCTATCATGTATGCAATGTCTGTGTACCGACCGACGTATGCTTAGCAATAAGCTTGGCAGAAGGTACCAAAGTAAACCAGAGTGGATCATCGGACAGCGGTCAAGAACATCCCAAATACCGAAAAGGACTAAGGATATGTTTCTCGTATATGGAGGTGACAAAGAGCTAGTCGTAAATGGTTACGTCGATGCAAGCTTTGACACTGATCCGGACGATTCTAAATCGCAAACCGGACACGTGTTTATATTAAACGGTGGAGCTGTAAGTTGATGCAGTTCTAAACAAAGCGTCGTGGCAGGATCTACATGTGAAGCGAAGTACATAGCTACTTCTGAAGCAGCAAATGAAGGAGTCTGGATGAAGGAGTTCATTTCCGATCTAGGTGTCATACCTAGTGCATCGGCACCAATGAAAATCTTCTGTGACAATACTGGAGCAATTGCCTTGGCAAAGGAATCCAGATTTCACAAGAGGACCAAGCACATCAAGAGACGCTTCAATTCCATTCGGGACCAAGTCCAAGTGGGAGACATAGAGATTTGCAAGATACATACGGATCTGAATGTTGCAGACCCGCTGACTAAGCCTCTCTCACGAGCAAAACATGATCAGCACCAAGACTCCATGGGTGTTAGAATCATTACTATGTAATCTAGATTATTGACTCTAGTGCAAGTGGGAGACTGAAGGAAATATGCCCTAGAGGCAATAATAAAGTTATTATTTATTTCCTCATATCATGATAAATGTTTATTATTCATGCTAGAATTGTATTAACCGGAAACATGATACATGTGTGAATACATAGACAAAACTATAGTCACTAGTATGCCTCTACTTGACTAGCTCATTAATCAAAGATGGTTATGTTTCCTAACCATAGACATGTGTTGTCATTTGATTAGTGGGATCACATCATTAGAAGAATGATGTGATTGACATGACCCATCCGTTAGCCTAGCACTTGATCGCTTAGTATTCTGCTATTGCTTTCTTCATGACTTATACATGTTCCTGTAACTATGAGAATTATGCAACTCCGCTTACGGAGGAACACTTTGGGTACTACCAAACATCACAACGTAATCGGGTGATTATAAAGGAGTACTACAGTGTGTCTCCAAAGGTACATGTTGAGTTGGCGATTTCGAGATTAGGTTTTGTCACTCCGATTGTCGGAGAGGTATCTCTGGGCCCTCTCGGTAATGCACATCACTATAAGCCTTGCAAGCAATGTAGATAATGACTTAGTTACGGAATGATGTATTACGTAACGAGTAAAGAGACTTGCTGGTAACGAGATTGAACTAGGTATTGGATATCGACGATCAAATCTCGGGAAAGTAACATACCGATGACAAAGGGAACAACGTATGTTGTTATGCGGTTTGACCGATAAAGATCTTCATAGAATATGTAGGAACCAATATGGGCATCCAGGTCCCGCTATTGGTTATTGACCGAGAATGGTTCTAGGTCATGTCTACATAGTTCTCGAACCCGTAGGGTCCGCACGCTTAACGTTTCGATGACAGTTTTATTATGAGTTTATAAGTTTTGATGTACCGAAGTTTGTTCAGAGTCCCGGATGTGATCACGGACATGACGAGGAGTCTCGAAATGGTCGAGACATAAAGATTGATATATTGGAAGCCTACGTTTGGACATCGGAATGGTTCCGGGTGAAATCAGCATTTTACCGGAGTACCGGGAGGTTACCGAAACCCCCCGGGGGGTTATTGGGCCTACATGGGCCTCGAGGGAGAAGAGGGAAGGAGGCAGGAGGGGGCCGCGCGCCCCTCCCCTTCCTAGTCCGAATAGGTCAAGGGAAGGGGGCGGCGCCCCCCCTTTCCTTCTCCTCTTCCTCCTCTTCCCCCCCTTCTCCTACTCCTACTTGGAAAGAGGGAGTCCTACTCCCGGTGGGAGTAGGACTCCCCCCTTGGCGCGCCCACCTTGGCTGGCGGCCTCCTCCCCCTGGCTCCTTTATATACGGGGGCGGGGGGCACCCCATAGACACACAAGTTGATCTACGGATCGTTCCTTAGCCGTGTGCGGTGCCCCCTTCCACCATATTCCACCTCGGTCATATCGTCGCGGAGTTTAGGCGAAGCCTCGCGCCGTAGAACATCATCATCGCTACCACGCCGTCGTCCGACGGAACTCATCTCCGGAGCTCGGCTGGATCGGAGGCCGGAGATCGTCATCGAGCTGAACGTGTGCTGAACTCGGAGGCCCCGTACGTTCGGTGCTTGGATCGGTCGGATCGTGAAGACGTACAACTACATCAACCGCGTTGTGCTAATGCTTGCGCTTACGGTCTAGGAGGGTACATGGACGAACACTCTCCCCTCTCGTTGCTATATCATCACCATGATCTTGCGTGTGCGTAGGAAAATTTTGAAATTACTACGTTCCCCAACAGAGACGAGTGAAGGACCGAGGTAGACGCAGTAGCCAGAGGTGGACCGACGAGTATCGGGGCAGCCGGCCCAGTCTGCATCAGAGTAGGCCACCATCTCCAGAGAAGTGGACGCCGTAAGTGTCAACCCGAGGGACATCGTGCCGCGGATGTAGTGAAGGATCCGCTTCACGAGAGTCCAATGAGAGTCACGAGGGGAGTGCATGTGGAGACACACCTGCTGTACAAAGATATCAAGATCCGGTCCGGTGAGAGTCAACATCAAGAGCGCCGACAATAGACCGGTAGAAAGGAGCATCCGACGCAGCGAACCTCAAGAGCAGAGACCTTGGCCTTCGTGTCCACAGGAGTAGCAACAGATGTCGATTGAGCATGCCAAGACGCCAAGAAGCTCATGTGCATACTTCGCCGATGAAGAAAGAAACCGTCCGGACGCCGAACGACCACAATGCCAAGGAAATAATGTAGAGCACCCAGGTCCTTGATAGAAAACTCATCACGCAGCCGAGAGTAATCAAGAACGGCCGCGGAGGAGGCTGTCAGATGATGTCGCTGACATAAAGCAAAGAAATATGCGATGTGTCACCGTGGCGATAGACAAACAAAGGAGGCGTCCGAGCGAGTGACGCTAAAGCCCAAGGTTCAAGAAACCCGGCGATCCGCCGGTACCGAGCTCGGGTGCTCGCTTGAGCCCGTAAAGAGAGCGAGACAGCAGCACACATGGCCGGGAAGTGAGGCGTCGACGAAGCCGGTGGGTTGCTCACAAAACACCTGCTCCTCAAGATGGCCGTGGAGAAAGGCGTTGGAGACATCCATCTGGTGAACAGGCCAGCCGCGGGAGACGGCGAGATGGAGGACGGTGCGGATCGTGCCCGGTTTAACAACCGGGGCAAACGTCTCTGTGAAGTCAACTCCAGCGCGCTGGCGGAAACCGCGGACCACCCAGCGAGCCTTGTAGCGCTCGAGTGTACCGTCTGAGCGGGTCTTATGGCGAAGACCCACTTGCCGCTGATGACGCGGCACGAGGAGGCCGGGAACCGTGGTCCAGTGCGGTTCCGCCGAAGATCATCGTATTTTTCCCCGCAGACGCCGCAAGCCGTGAGGATCACAGAGGCGGCGCGAGCGACGCAGAATGGGCGACGGCTCCATGGCGGCGGCGGTGAGGACGTACTCGTCACGCGAGTACCGGAGACTCGGACGATGAACGCCGGCGTGAGCGCCGGTGACGGGCCGACGGTGCCACGAGCCACCGGCGAGATGGCGATGTCGGGGCCGGGCGAGGCGGCCGCGTGGGGGCTGGCAAGGCGGCCGCGTGGGGGCTGGCAAGGCGGTCACGACGGAGCCGACGAGGGGCCGCGCGTCGGGCCGGGCGAGGAGGAGGCGGCCGAGCCGGCAGCGCCGACCTCGGGCGCCCAAGTCGGGGCGGCGGGTGAAAGGCGGGCGCCCGGCGCGCGCCCGGAGCCGTCCAAGGAGGTGGGCGCCGGCAGGAGGGCGCGGGGACCGCCAAAGCCCGGAGGCGGTCCACGAGCCAGACAGGATCGTCCACTTGACGAGGTCGTCGAAGAGCCGCCGGTGGCCGGCGGCGACGAGACGACAAGGGGTACCTGCTGCTGAAACGGAAACACCATCTCATCAAAGTAAACGTGTCGGGAGGTGAAAACACGATGGGAGACGGGATCGTAGCAGCGGTAACCCTTAGTGTTAGGTGGGTAGCCGAGAAAGATGCAGGCGACGGAGCGAGGTGCGAGCTTATGAGGCGCAGTGGCGGCGATGCTAGGATAGCAAAGGCAGCCGAAGATGCGAAGCCCTTCATAAGAGGGAGGTGCACCGAAGAGAAGATGGTGAGGTGTAAAGTTCCCGCGAGTACGACATGGACGGATGTTGATGAGGAGATAAGCGGTGGCTAGAGCGTCAGGCCAAAAGCGCGGAGGCACATTGGCATGAAAGAGAAGAGTCCGAACGCAGTCATTAAGAGTGCGAAGGATGCGCTCAGCACGACCGTTCTGCAGCGAGGTGTACGGGCAAGTGAGACGAAAAATCGTGCCATGTGTGGTGAGAAGATTACGAACAGCGGTGTTGTCAAACTCCTTCCCGTTGTCTGTCTGCAACGCAAGAATGGGTCGACCAAACTGCGTGAGAATGTAAGAGTAGAAAGCGGCGAGATTGGATATAACATCTGACTTGCGGCGCAACGGGAAGGTCCACACATAATGCGAAAAGTCGTCAAGTATGACAAGATAATAAAGAAAGCCCGTATTACTTGCAACAGGAGATGTCCAAACATCACTATGAATTAACTCAAACGGGTACGATGCAACAAAGGAAGAAGGCCTAAACGGAAGACGAGCATGTTTGCCGAGGCGACATGCCTGACACGAGTGATCCTCGTTCTTATTACACGTGAAAGAAAAACTCCGAAGTATGTGGCGAAGTGT
The DNA here is from genome assembly GCA_021437245.1 of Aegilops speltoides. Classification (NCBI taxonomy): domain Eukaryota; kingdom Viridiplantae; phylum Streptophyta; class Magnoliopsida; order Poales; family Poaceae; genus Aegilops; species Aegilops speltoides. The sequence continues at coordinate 561,067,934 of CM038142.1, read as the reverse complement.
GGCAGGATTAGGATGACCCAAGCGAAGTGCAAAGATCCACTCCGTGGCGAGAGCGACAGGGCGGCGGAAGTGGTGGAGGTGGCGGAGTGAACCGGTAGAGCTCGTCGGGCTGTCACATCGGTGGAGCACCATCCGGTGCGGCGGCCCTAACAGAAAAACCACATTCGTCAAATTCAACAGTGACCAGATTTTCACGTGTAAGAGAACTAACGGAAACAAGATTTTTAATAAGTTCAGGAGAAACAAGAATATTAGACATGGATATAGGAGTGGAGTTAGACGGAAAATATGTATGTCCAATATGGGTGATGGGAAGAGAAGAACCGTCACCGACGGTGATGCGGTTGGAGGTGTGGACAGGATGGGCAGTGTGGAGGTTACCGGGGTACGCCACCATGTGAGCGGTGGCGCCACTATCCATGTACCAATCGCCGCCGCCGGTGTAGCAGGACGGGGAAGGAGCGGTGTGGAGAGCCGCCAAAAGGGCCGGGTCCCACGGTGCCGGTGGGAGAGGTGGCGCAGCCGTCAGGGGCAGCAGCGGCGGCCCACCTGGCAGCGGCTGCTGACCGTAGGGCACTATATAGGGCTGCGGCGCGGCGTAGTACGCCTGGTGTGACGGAGGCCGAGTGCCGAGAAGGCCCGGAGTAGGGGCCCGAGGAACCGGCATGGAGTAGGCGTGGACAAGCCGGTCCATGGGTTCTGGCCGGCGTACCACGGAGCCGGCTGAGGGGCCTGCTGCTGCGGGCGGGGTGCTCCTCCCTGAGCACCGCCGCCGCCTCCCTGCTTGCGGCCACCCCGGCGACCGCCGCGACGACCCTCCCATTGGCCGCCGGCTGGGCGGTGGGAAGGGGCGGCTGGGGCAGGCGGGAAGCCGGGCGCCGCCGGCTGGGCGTCGTCGGGCGGGCGGTGGCGGGCCGAACTCGCGGGTGCCGGGCGACGAGGGCGGTGTGGGTCACAGGTCCGTGCCACCCGCATCCGGCGCTCCTCCAGCTTGAGGTACGCGGCCATCTTGGCGAAGGTGGGCTTCGGGATGAGGGTGAGGTTGGAGGCGGCGTTCCCGAAGTCCTCGTTGAGGCCGCCAGAGAGGGTGCTGATGAGGAGCTCGTCGCCGATCTTTTCCCCAGATCACGGAGCTCATCGGCGAGCTTCTTGAGGCGCATGCAAAAATCATCGATGGATCTAATCAAGTTGCTGGCACCCATAAAATTCACCATAGAGGAGGACCTTGCGCTGCAGCCGATTGTCGGTGAAGAGGCCGCTGAGCTTGGTCCGCACCGCATAGGTGTCATCCTCGCTGCTCACCACGGTGTGGAAGATGTCGCCGGAGATGGTGAGGTAGAACCAGCGGATGATGGTGGCGCCGAGGATCATCCACTCGTCGTTGATCATGAGCGCCGAGTCCACGGTGCCGCCCACGTGGCCGTGCAGGAGGTACTCACGAACACAAGCGAAAAATACCGCTTCAAGCGGAGTAGGAGGCGGTGGTGTGATCGAGCTTGACCGAACGCGCTCATGGATGTTGAGGTCGCGACGAGGGTGACATCGGGACCGGCGAACGGGTTGGAGACGGTGGAGGAGGAGGAGCTCATGGTGGTTCGGCTCGGGTGGTGGAGGACGGGGCGGTGCGGCGCGGGTGAAGGGAGAGAGGGGTGCGGCGCGGGTGAAGGGGAGGGAGGGTGCGCGCGACGCGGGAGGAGGGAGGGTCACGGCCTTGGTGAAGGGAGGCGAAGCGGTAAGTCTGGCGGCGGCCTCGGGAGGCGGCGTGGCGGCGAGCGAGGCGGGAGGGCGGGCGGCGGTGACCATGGCGGCGGCGAGCGAAGCAGGAGGGCGGCGGCGGCGGTGACCAGGGCGGCGGCGGCCGGAAGGAGGGCGGCGGCGGCGGCGGCTGGTGACGGCGGCGTGGAGAGGCGGCGGCGGCGGCTAGGGTTAGGATCGTGTTGCGATAGATACCATGTAGAAGGACAAGATATGGGCTGTGCAATCTCGATGTATTGATCGGTGCACCAGGCACGTATATATAAGTACAGAGGTGGACCACAACCTCAACTATACAAGGAAACAGGAGGTGGGCCCTACACACAAATATACACGTACACAATATACTCAACAGGCCGTTTTGACACATGTAGGCTGGGCCTAGTACAATTGACACTACAGGGAGAATGTGGGCTGAGTTTGATGTAGCCCATCAATCGACATGCAGAACATGGCCCAGAACCTGTATACACTTAAACAGGCTCCACTAGGCCAGACTTGTGTAACCAAACACGCCCTTATCATCTTCTCTTCAGACACAAGAGAATGGTTATATACGTTCAAGAATACAACCAGCACACACACACGAAACTCGTACATTGAAGGGTGACAAAATTTAATACGATATATCGGTGCCAAGATACCAAAAAAAAAACTGAAAATCATTCTTTTTTGTGGAAATGTGAAAATCATTCAAAAAAAATTAAACAAATGATGAAACCTACTCCCACCGTTCCTAAATATAAGCCCTTTTAGAGAATACACTATGGACTACATACAGAGCAAAATGAGTGAATCTGCACTCTAAAATAGGACTATGTACATCTGTATGCAGTTCATAGTGAAATCTCTAAACGGTCTTATATTTAGAAATGGAGAGAGTACTCACTATCTTGTTGGGTTATTTTGTAAGTGCATCTAGTGCCCCTTAGTGATTTTGGTGTATTGAAGACTTATAGGTTAAGTGACTGATGCGTTTGTGAGTGTACACAGGTCTATAAGTCTATGAGGAGTTTGATATTTACAGAGAAAGTCGACCCCTAAAAATGAAGTTCTTCGACTGAAGACTTTGATATTCTGAAGACTTTCTGAAGACTTTGAAAGTGAAGAAATTGGTGTGACCTTGAAGACTTGGTATTCATTTGAGGAATATGGAGCGTGAAGACTTTTGTTTTCGTAGTTTCATTTTCTCTTTCTTGAGTCATAGGAAACACCGCATCGTTAAAGGGGTCGAGGAAATACTAAGGAAAAATTTCCATGTGATGCTCAACTCAAAATCCTACACCGACCAATCCCTTCGAGTGAAGCCATTGAAATATCATACGCTTCGATCAATTTCTTCAAAGGATGAGACGCAGTTCTTCCGGTCATCGAGGACTTTGCTCGACCGAGGAGTTAGGAATTCGCCAAATCTGAATTACCTACACAAAGGAGGAACATGATAGCCCCGAGGAATTTGAGAGTCTAATTTCCGATCGTTGTTGTCTTCTGCGCTACCGCTGTCCAAAATATCTTATCCACCTAACGGTCATATCATTGAAGGGCATTTATGTCTTATCATGTCGGGCTGCTCCCTAGGCTATAAATAGCCGCCCCTACAACCACTAGTTGGTTGGCTGCTCCGAGAGAACTTGACACTTGTCATCTGAGAGCAACCTATCCTCCGAGGACTTTGAGCGAAAATCATCAAGTGAGGAAAATCCCAAAACTAAACCCCCACAAACCCAAAGTGATTGAGCATCACTGAAGAAATTGATCCTGCGTGGATCCGACGCTTGTTACCTTTGAAGAATGTGCTTCTTCCAGACGGTTAGGCGTCAAGGTCTAGAGCATCCAAGAGGAATTGTGGATCGCCGAGTGACCAAGTCTGTGAAGGTTTGAAGTCACCAAGACTTACCACGAGTGATTGGACAAGGCCTGCGTGGTCTTAGTTCAAGGAGAATACGGTGAGGACTGGGTGTCCCGAGTTGCGGCTCGTAGATCGGGTGTCCGGATCGCGTGTCCTCGAAGTTTAAATACTCACCGCTCCAACCAGACGTATAACCGAGACAGCAGTTGGAACTGGTTTACCAAATCATTGTCTTCACCAACTAACTGGTTCTATTTCCTCAACTCTTTCGCTTCTCATTCTTGTGTTGTAAATTGTTCATATCTGCGTTTGAAGACTTTGATCAAGACTTTCACAAATTCTCGCTTCAATTTCTTCACCGTCTGCCTTCATCTTGTTATCCTATGTTTACGCTTTCTGTACTCTGTGCTAGTTTTCATTTCTTCATGATGACTATGTTTGTATCCTGTTATGTTTACTTCTGAGTACTTATTCCGCTACAAGTAGTTCTTCGCTAAGGAATTTCCTCACCAGCAAATTCCTCAGTGAAGAATTCATAAAAATCGCCTATTCACCCCCCTCTAGTCGATATAACGCACTTTCAATTGGCATCAGAGCAAGGTACTCCCTTGTTCTGTGTGATTTTGGTTTAACCGCCTGGAGTTTCAGTTATGTCGACCGCAGGTATGAAGAAAGTGACAAGCCCTATCTTTGACGGTCATGACTATCCCAAGTGGAAGGCCATGATGAGGAAGCGCCTCATGGCAAAGAACAGCGAGCTGTGGACCGTCACTGAGATTGGTCTTACTGATCTATGCAAGATGGCGAATGCTGATGATATTCGCAAGTACACTCGACTTGACATCATAGCGAAGGATATCATCTGCTCCTGCCTATCCAGAGATCAATTCGGACGAATTATGCATCTTGGCAATTCGAAGCTCATCTGGGACCGAATCTCAGATGTCTATGAAGGTCATCGAACTCGTCATGATCCCTGGTTTGAGGACTTTAAGGAAACTCTCAAAACGATGATTTTCGAGCCAGAATCATCATCTTCTGCATCTTGTCTCATGGCAAACGGTGCTGAGGTAACCGAATGCTCCTCATCCGAGTCTTGTGACGATGAATCTGATAATGATGAATCTGATAATGATGAATCTGATGATGATATTGAATCTTGCTATACCAAACTTGTTTGCATTGCCACTAAACAACAAACAGCTTTAGAACAAACTCAAGATATGCTAGACAAAAGTGATAAAATGTTGCGCAGGGAAATGGATCAGTCAAAAGCATTGGGTGAATGTCTTCAGAGAATTCACTCCAAGCTTGACGCCCTTGAAGATCAACATAATACCCTCTTGACTGATCACGAGAAGCTTTCTCTTGAAACTCTTCAAAGAAAGGAAGATCTTGAAAAGCTAAGAGTGTGTTATGAAGATCTTCAGAAGGAGCGCGATTCATTATTAGCTCAACAAATCAGCGCTTCTCAGGAAGAATTTGTTCCCCCATGCTTAAAGTGCATTGAACGTGAATCTGCTAATTCTTCACCTGAATGTTCAAATGCTTCAAATGTTACAAATTCTTCATCTGCCTCTGCTATCACTAATTCCTCACCGAGGACATTGCTAGTATCAATCGACAATGCAGGTTGAAGGAATTGTACATGACAGCATGTACAAAAGCCTCAAAGGGCATCGACACTTTGTGATGTGCTCAAAAGCAGATCCTCAACAGAAACCCTAGGAAAGAGGGTATTGCCTTTGAGAGGAAACTCAATGCTGATGGAACATATTGAAGCCCGAGCAAGACCCCAAAACCTCATGGGTTGTCAGCAAAGGGACCTCCAGCTTGATCCATCTAACTTAACTGGCTTTACATGTGAATCTCCTCATTCTTCCGATGAGTCATTTGACTCCAACTATAAACTGCTCAAAAATCGAATGGTGAAGTATTTGCTAGATATGTTGGCACTAACTGCAGGAACGGTTCCCCTATGAAGAAAATCTGGGTTCCCAAAAGTTGTATTGAAAGTCTTCAGGTGAATGTCCTCATGACACCACCTGTGAAGAACAGCAACCCCAGATCAAATTCTTCATATGAACCAAATTCTTCATATGGATCCAAGTCCTCATATGGACCAAATTCTTCACATGGATCAAAGTCCTCATATGATTATCATTGTGCTAACAACTCTGTCTCGCAGGGTAGAGCTAAGGGCTATGAATATGTGCATTATTCTTCAAACCATTATGTTCATAAGTCCTCGAAGAATTACTCTGCTTATTCATATGCTTACCCTAACCCTCTTATGTGAAATGAAATGGTTTGGCATCTTTGCCACCTTTCTCATATGGTGCTCGCAGAATGATGAACTCTTTGCCACCCTCCGATGTGGGTGGTGAAGAAAAGAACTAATCTCTTCTGAGGGTCAGTCTCCGACGTGCTTTAACATCTCAAGAATTTGCTTTGGACCCGACAAAAATGCTCAAGGGACGCAGCGAATCATGATGAAATGAACTTTCATTTCACACGCCCTCATACCGCTATATCTGTTTCATCGCTTGATGAAATTCATCCGATAAACTTGATATCATATTCTTCATCGATGAAGCATATGAGATTGTAAGCTACACTAATTCATCTGCAGGATGATCAACCCAAAACCACCGAATGGGTCCTTGATAGTGGATGTACAAATCACATGACCGGTGACAAGAATCTATTGATGGATGCTCCTTATCACCGCCACCATCAAGCATATCATCTTTGCCGACAAAGGCAAAAGTCGTATTGGGTCTTGGTAAGGTTGCTATCTCTAAGGATAAGCACATGGACAAAGTCATGCTTGTTGAATCCTTAGGATACAATCTCATGTCAATCTCAATGCTTTGTGCTCTTGATATGGTTGTTGTCTTTGGCAAATATCACTGTGTTGTGATTATGGAAGCTGACAATTCCAAAGTCTTCGAAGGCTTTAGGAGAGGAGATCAGATATTGTTGATTTCTCTACAGACCACAACCAGCCGTATGTCTACTTGCAAAAGCTTCGTAAGGCTGGCTATGGCATCGACGACTTGGTCATGCAGCATGAGGAATCAACACGCTTGCGAAGAAGAAGCATGTCATTGGCATTGAGAATGTCAAATTCTCAAGGATCACTTATGCGGAGCATGTGAAGCCGAAAATGACCAAGGCCAAGCATCCAGCGAAGACTATCATGACCACTACCCGTCCATTCGAATTGCTTCACATGGACCTCTTCGACCTAATCATTACTCAGCAGTCACTAATGATGCATCTTTATATGGTTTTGTCATTGTTGATGATTATTCTCGATATACATGGGTACACATTGTTACTTACAAACATGAAGTGCAGGAAGTCTTCAAACGATTTTCCTCGAGGGCTTCAACCAACTTTGGTGTGAAGATCAAGCATATCGGTGACAATGGAACCGAGTTCAAGAATTCGGTCTTGATGCATATCTTGATGAACTTGGTATTACTCATGAGTTATCTGCTCCCTATACTCCTCAAAGAGAATGGCGCCGTGGAGCGCAAGAACAGTAACTCTTGTTGAGATGGCTCGCACTATGCTTGATGAATACAAAATGCCTCGGCGTTTTGGATTGATGCAATTGATACCGCTGCCACATCATCAACAGAGTATATCTTCACAACTTCTTCAAGAAGACTGCCTATGAACTCCTCAACGACAAGAAACCCAATGTGAGTTATTTCAAAGTCTTCGTGCTAAATGTTGGATTAGAGATCCTCACCACAACTCTAAATTTGCACCAAAGCACATGAAGGTTTTATGCTTGGTTACGGAAGGACTCGCACACCTACAGAGTCTTCAACATTGTTCTTCACAAGATTGTTGACATCAGAGATGTGCGGTTCGATGAAACTAATGGCTCGCAAAGAGAGCACCTACCTTCATGTTAGATGAACCATCACCAAGATGCTATCAAGCTCAAGGAAACCGAGGATGTCATTCCTCTCAAGAATCTGTGCTGAAGAATTCATTCCTGCTCATGAAGAACGCCGAGCTGATGCACCAAGAACAAGATGAGGAAAATGGTGTCAAGAAAATGCTGATCAAAATCCTCACGACAACCAACTCATCCACGCTTGCAAAAGAAGTGCAAGTGGAGAAGATCATCGATGACATTAGCGCACTGTGTCCTCTTACACGCCAAAAGCATCACATTTATGTAACTTTTGTGGGCACTATGCTTTTGTCTCTATCACAGAGCCCACTAAGGTAGATGAAGCATTTCGAGCCGAGTGGATTCAAAGCTATGCAAGAAGAATTACATCGCTTTGAGCTGAACAATGTCCGAATTGGTCAATCGCCTGCATCCTCGCAAGCATAATATCATTGGCACAAAGTGGATCTACCGCAACAAGCAAGATGAAAATGGCCTTGTGGTGAGGAATAAGGCACGACTAGTAGCTCAAGGCTACACACAGTTGAAGGAATTGATTTCGATGAAACTTTTGCACTGTTGGTAGACTTGAGGCTATTCAGATATTACTTACTTACGCTAACCATCATGATATCATCTTATATCAAATGGATGTGAAAAGTGCATTCCTCAATGGTAAGCTTGAGGAAGAAGTATATGTTGCTCAACCCCTGTGTTTTGAAGATCCAAAGAATCCTCGACAAAGTCTTCGACTCAATAAGGCTCTCTATGGCCTCAAGCAAGCCCCTCGGCGTGGTATGATACATTGAAGGAATTCTTCGTGAAGAATGGCTTCACACCCGTTCACTCGACCCTACTCTTTTACTAAATCATATGATGGTGAACTGTTTGTGTGCCAAATATATGTTGATGATATTATCTTTGGCTATACTAACCAATGATATAGTGATGAATTTGCCTATATGATGAGTGAAGAATATCAAATGTCTATGATGGGAGAGTTGAAATTCTTCTTAGGTCTTCAAATTCGCAAGAAAGAATGGCATATTCATATCTCAGAGAAATACCTCAAAGATGTAATGAGGAAATTCGCATGCAAGATTGCAAAGGCGCTAAAATTCCTATGCCCACAAATGGCCATCTATGCAATCGATGAAAATGGTATTGACTTCAATCACAAGGTATACCGCCCATGATTGGTTCCTTATTGTACTTATGTGCATCTAGGCCAGATATAATGCTTAGTGTTTGCATGTGTGCGATTTCAAGCTGCACCAAGGAATCACACCATAAGGCTGTGAAGCATATTCTCCGATATCTAGCTCACACACCAACACTAGGATTATGGTACCCCAAGGGCTCTGCTTTTGACCTCATTGGATATTCTAACTCGACTATGCCGGTGATCGTGTGGACCGCAAGTCAACATCTCGCACTTGTCATTTCCTCGACGATCTTTGGTCCGTTGGTCCTCAAGAAACAGAATCACGTATCACCGCTTCATCGCTGAAGCTGAATACATTGCTGCTGGCTCATGCTGTGCTCAACTGCTTTGGATGAAGCAAACCCTCAAGGACTATGGCGTCAACGTGAAGAATGTGCCTCTCCTCTGCGACAATGAGAGTGCCATCAAGATTGCTCACAACCCAGTTCAGCACTCGAAGACTAAGCACATCCAGATTCGTCATCATTTTCTTCGTGATCATGTGTTGAAGGGCGACATCTCCATAGAGCATGTGAAGACTGAAGAACAACTAGCTGATATATTCACCAAGCCCTTGGACGAGAAGAGATTTAGCAAGTTGCGGTGTGAGCTAAATATCTTAGAATCTTTGAATGTTCTTTGAAAAGGACACACACATCCTAACCCTTATGCAGAATTGATGACTTAGATGTGCAACACATGAAGAAACGTTTTTCTTCAATCAATGAAGAATAACACTCTAAGTGTGAAGAAATTAATGAAGAATTTGATTCTCGTAACCCTACGACAATTGTACGCGTGTCTGAAATCATCATTCTTATACAATGGGTCACGCCACCACAAAAGTTGAAAATCTTCAATTTGAGTTTTTCCTCATTTTGAAATTCTTCGCTTTTCAAATTCTTCAACTTTGCAAAATCTTCACTGCTTCCGCTGCTTTTTCTTCATTGGCTATATATATATATGTGAGTTTATGTCCTCTACAAAGATTCACTTATTGCTATTTCTTCAAGTTGCGATTTCGCTAAGTGAATGTGATCGGACCCTTCCCTCTATGCTACACTCAACCCAATCTATTCACAAATTCTTCATGTGCGTTCGATTGAAACTCGCTCAAAGTCTTCACTGTGTCCTTGTCACCAAGAAATTGCGAATCTAAATTTTAAAACAAATCTTATCCAGATTTTCGGTTTTACCGCTAAACCGCTCCGCATCCCACGATGCATTATTTTATTCACCCACGATCTTACACGATCTCATCTCGACAAAGACGTGGGTGACACATGTCGATGAAGAAGAAAGGGCAGGGCATGTTCGTCCCAAAATCTTCGGCGAACAGTTTTTACCGTGGCTATAAATACCCCTCTCCCTTCCTTACTTCATTTACTCCGCTTTCGTCGCTGTCTCCCGCCGAGCTCTCCTCAAACCCTAGTGCCGCGGCTACTCCATCGCCGCCGGTGAGGAAGAGCTTCATCGCTCGACCTCGTCGCCGTCGTATTTCGCCGGCTGTGGAAATCTTCACCCCGCCGCCGTAGTCGCTCTCCCTCTGCCAAGTTAGGGCGTGAGAGATCTAACTTGACGAACTTCATCGCTGTTCATCTCTGTCGTCGTGTTCTTCAGTTCGGGTAATTAAAAGTCACTTTTATTACTCGCTTTGATTCTCAAACTTTTCGAAATCCTCAAAGGTGTTTTATTCTTCAAATCTTCACATATGAACACCTCACACATCAGTATGCTCTTGATCCATCTCTAAGCACTCATTTCTTCAAGATTCCTCAATTGCGGATCTTCGATCTGCATAACTCGAACCTAAGACAAGAACGCTTAGTGAAATTCCTCAAGGCTCAATCTGGTCAAATTCCTCAAAACTTATCTTTTCAAAAATCTTCCGAGAACGATATGACCTCTCCAAATTCCTCGCACCTACACTCTGTTCACAGGTACTCATGTCCGCTGCTGAATCACTAGGTTCTCATCAACTTAACTCATTTGCAGCGTTCCTCGAAGAAAAACTGCATACTTCCTCAGAGTGTTCAATTGTTCAAGTTCCTCATCTGAAGAAAATGGCTGAAGGAAAGAGACCGCAGAAAGGAGGAAAGAGAACGGAGGTCATGACTGCTTTCGAGATCCCTGATGAAATATACAAGGATTATTGCACACCTGATGAAGCCAAGTTTTGGCAAAGAAAACAAGAATCAGCGCAAAGTGCGCATTCAGAGGATTGAACGAAGATGGGCACGAGAATGGAGGGAATATCGATATGTTACTCCAAAGTACATGAAGAAATTCGCCTTAAATCCTCCATGCCCGAGAGCTCCATTGGCACCTGGCCAAGTCGCTGATCCCACTAGCATCAAAAGTGGGGAAGACTTTCCTGAAGAATGGTCTAGGCGCCAAGCTAAATTGGCAAGACAAGCCAAGGAGGCAGTGAGGAAATTCAATGAGGATTCTGCTGCTACTGCTGCCGCTGAGACCTCGGTCAAGCCGAGGAAATCAATGCCGAAGAAGCCTGCTCGCAAGACAAGTGCTTCACCATCAGCGCCCTCACGGCGAGGTTCCTCAGCCGCGCCCTCACGGCAAATTCCTCAGACTACTGCTGCTCCACCAAAGTCCTCAGCAGCTCCCTCCAAGTCCTCAACTCCTGTGCATCTGGCTATATGTCAAAGGACTCAGGGTTTCTCAATTGCTTTTGGTGTCTCAATGAGTTCTCACTGCACCAATGTCCTCATCAGCCCCACTCTCAAGACAAAAGCAACAATGGACGCGGTCCTCGCCAAGTCCAAGAAAGAAACAGGTTGCTTCCAAGTGCCCTCGATGACGAGGCTTCGATGAAGAACTTACGAAATCATCGAGACAGACAAGCAAAGGCCGCTAGAGCCAAAGGAACACTGTGTTCTCGCTTCGATCCAAGAAGATCCTCGACTACATTGACTTATGGCATAAGGATCCAAACACTCCAATGCTCGATCCGCCTCGACTCTGGTCAAAGTCATATGCTAACCCATTTCATCGCTCAAGAGAAATGGAAGTTTGAAAAGGCTCGTGAGATAAAGAGAGCACAAGCCGAAAGGAGAAGCTTCAAGAAGGACGCTGTCGACTAACTCTGAAGAACTTCTCAAGGCTCAATCTGAGATCCAAGCCTCAAAGAAAGATTTCGATGCATACCATGCTGATTGGCAAGGAGCCAAAGTAAGATTCACAATTTGACGAAGAAAATGACAACTGCTGCAGCCTCATCGCAACAAGAAAATCCTCAGCTGCAGACTCGCTCAGCCTTCGAAGAACATGCCAAGATCGCTGATGACTTTCACCTGCCGATGAGAATACAAGTTCCGTGGCTGATGACTCCATTCCAGCCATCGAAGAAATCCCGTGGCATCCACTAGTGGTGCGCTCAAGAAATCAAGAGATCAGGCAACGCACTACCATACCAAGAAAATGAACCACGCCCTCAGCTCCTCCTGCGCCAACACCAACTCCAATTCTTCCTTCGCTTATGAAGTGAAGAAGACCAAGGCTGCAGAGCGAGCTGCAATGAAGAAAAGGAAGGCATCAACAGCGCCAAATTCTTCGCCACAAGAAAATGAAGCCAATGACCAGCTCGCTTGCAAATCCTATTGATGCCATTCCGATTTCCTCCATGTCATCAAAGGAAATTGTTCCTTATGGAGAAGACTACAAGATCCCAAGCGGATCGATGAAGAAAATCATTCTGCTGCTACCTCGAGCAGTTTGATGAAGAAATTGAAGTGGAAACATTCCCTTCAATGCCGCCGTTTCTCACCTATGCCTCACCACAACCAAGAGGTGGTGTTGAGGAAATTGAAAAGAAGATGAAGATGTGGATATTGGATGCACTACACCTGTAATGAACAATGACTTTGGGAAAGTCAGCCCCAATACTCCTCTCTCACTCCTATTCAACAAATTCCTCGGTCCCCGGCTACAACAGCTCAAATAGGCTCAAAAACTCATCCCACATCGCTCTGCTCATGAAGAGATTCCAACCGCTAGTGTCAAGAACCCGCTGCGATCCCCAAACTGCACAAGAAGAGGAACCAGAAATTCTCACTGAAGCACCCGAGATCGCTATTCCCGAGGTTGTGTTGCAAATCATCGACACTCCTCCGCCCAAACCAAGAATCCGCTTTCTAGCAAGCAAAAATTCAAGGTGAAGACTTCTTTTCTCGAGCATGTGTTCTTCATCGACATAATCCATATGACTCGCCGCATAAGGAAAAGATGTTTCTGGACTGCTACTCAAGCCAACTTCTATTCCTCAGTGCTCTTTGACAAGGAAAAAATCTTCGATCATGAGCACATTCCTCATGTGGATATGGAATCTCTGCCGTGCTTCGAGCCAGTCCTCCGAGTTATTCACGATGCAGGACTACTGAAATTCTGCACTGATATCTGTGATTGGAATGAAGAACTCATCCTTCAGTTCTATGCCACTTTGCATATCACCGGAGATGTCAAGATGTCAACTCATGGGTGCTGGATTGATGACGTAAAACACTCACTATAAGGCACCAAAGAACTGAATTGCTTCGTGTCCTTCCTCTTGATCCTCCTCATGACAAAGGCACGCTGCATCTACAATGACCGCGAATCGACAGATCATTATATGCAAGTGCTCATGAAGCCTTTGAAGCTGTGGCAGGCCCTCGAACCAAATTCCTCGTCAAGGAATTGTTGTATGTGCCTCGGACGGTCTATCGAATCCTGACGAAGACAATGAGTCCTATCAAAGGCCACGACTCAAATGATGAAGATGTCGTTGGCATCATGAAGAACATGCTCTTCAACATCATTCATGGCGTTCCCGTCAACTTCCATGATTTCTTCATGAGGACTCGCTAATGTTGCTATGTCACCTTTTGAGCAAGCCCTATGCGCCTTTGGATTATGAGATTCATAAGGGCAAGATCTTCACCAATTACAGGGTCGACACTCAACCATGGTAGCTACTTGCCGCCCATTGAAGTCCTCAAGCGACCAGTTTCATCATCTGATGATAAGGGCAAGGCAGCTGCTGTGATCGATGAAGGCACTCGTCCATTGGATGGTCAATTCCGTCTAGCTACATCTTACTCCATGTCGGTGTCAAAACCGGCGGATCTCGGGTAGGGGGTCCCGAACTGTGCGTCTAGGCGGATGGTAACAGGAGACGAGGGACACAATGTTTTACCTGTGTTCGTGCCCTCTCGATGGAGGTAATACCCTCGCCCCGCTTGATTAATATTGATGATATGGGTAGTACAAGAGTAGATCTACCACGAGATCAAGGAGGCTAAACCCTAGAAGCTAGCCTATGGTATGATTGTTGAGATGTAATGTTGTCCTACGGACTAAAGCCCTCCTGTTTATATAGACACCGGAGAGGCTAGGGTTACAGTAGTCGGTTACAATGGTAGGAGATCTACATATCCGTATTGCCAAGCTTGCCTTTCACGCCAAGGAAAGTACCTTCCAAACGAGCCGAGTCTTCAATCTTCTATCTTCGTAGTCCGGGAGTCCGGCGGATATTGATAGTCCGGCTGTCCCGACACCCCTAGTCCAGACTCCTCAAGAGCCCCTAACCAGGCTTCAATGACGATTAGTCCAGCGTGCTTGTAGTCTTCGGCGTTGCAAGGCGGGTTCTCCCTTCAAATTCCATGTTCCTGCCGAATAGTGTCCGGCTTCACCTCGAATACTATGCTTCTTGGCTTCGCCAAATTATGGCCCTCTTCCACGCGTCGCACGAATGCGAAAAGCCAGGGAGCACTTTACATTTTACCCCCCAATCATGCGGGTTACCTGCCTATTAAAGGGGCAGGGATCCAGATCCAAACCGCACCGCCTTCCTCCCGCGTATACTCCATCGAAGCGCCTTTGACCCTGAAATCCATTCCACCATGGATCGCCAACGTGGCTCTTCCTCACGCGCTCCCAGCCCATCGCCCGGGGATTGGAGGAGGTGCTCTATTTCGCACAACGAGCTAGTAAAGCTCCAAACGGAGGGATTGCTTCCTCCGCCTTTATGGTTCCGGTCCGAGCCAGACTGGTTACTTATCGAGGTGGGAGGCAGGCGGAGGACACCCCAAGCCCCAACAAGGGGGAGCAGGTGTGTTTCGTCCCCTATCTAATAAGGGGCCTGGATTTCCATACATCCGTTCCTCCGCTGGCTCCTGAAGTTCTACGGACTCCAGCTCCATCACCTCACGCCCGATCTCAGGCTTTGCACATCGCGGGCTACGAGCTCTTTGTGAGCTATTCCGGCATCGAGCCCCATTTCGCATTGTGGAAGAGGCTATTCGCCTCGTGCCCGCTCTTACCAGGGTCTATATATCAAGTGGGTGGCGCCAAATATGGCGATCGCCGGGACCGATACCTATCCGCACCCCCAAGAGGGCGTCCAAGACCGCCCTCGAGTGGTTTTATATTGTAGACGCCCGCCGCCCGACCCAGTCCGGATCGCCTCCCGGAGTTTGATGTCTGCCCTTGAAGAAACGCCTCAGTGGCGCCCATGAGCCCCCGTTTGGAGGAAGACAAGAGCGTTCATTACCTGATGGGCCGAATAAGATTAATGGCTCATTCCGGCTTGACCATGATTGGAGTCATGGCGACGTGCATCAAGCGGGGGGTGCAGCCGCTGCAATACAGAGGCCACCCCATGTGGGATTTCAATGGGGAGGACGATGCCACCCGGCACGGCCGTAAAGGGCCGGATTCGACCGAGGATCTGGTGAAGATCCTGTCGGTCTGTACAAGGGGGAGAAGGAGGACTTCCTTCGTCCGAACCCTGTGGATGAGTTTTCTATGGTCAATCCCAGAGGATGGGTAAGCAAACACCTCAAAAGGGCCTTTACCCGTATTTTCGAAGTTTAAGCTTCTTATATTACGTCTTCGGCGCAGAGTCTACGCCGGACTGTGGAGGACATGGTGAGTCCTGCTCCACAACCCAAGGACCCGGAAGGATCCCTGGGTCCGGCCTCCGAAGAAGATCCGGACCTTGGGGTGGAGCTAATCGACGGGGTGTATCACCAGCTCAGCACTGATGACGCGTTAGTCGCCATTACGGCGACTACCCCGGCTAAGTTCGCATCCCGTGACCAAGACCGAAGTCCGACACCGTTATCTTATCCTTGCCTATTCCGACCTTCGCGAACGATGGTGTCTTGCAGAGGCGCCAATCCGCCGGAGCCGAGCCTGCGGCGCCGACTTACGAGGTCGACCAACCAGCAGGAGGAAAGGAGCGCCGTCGGGCGGAAATGTCGCCGCAGAGGTATAGCTCGTGTTTGATCTTTCTGAGCAACGTTCCGAGGAAACTTCTAAGTGCTCATGATCTTTGTAGAAGAAAAAGCGCTCGCCGGACTGCGAGCACAGGAATTGCCGACCCTATCAACACCAGCCAGGCTCCAGCGCCCGGACTGGGGGGGGGGAGGCGAGCGCAAGACACGATCCAGATCCTACTCCAACGGAGGATACCGACAGACTGTCCGCCACAAAGTCAGAGGTGGAGAGCGCTATGAATCATAGGCGCCGCCGGACAGTTTTTCAGGAAGCGTGCTTTTCCCCCGAGGCATTGGATGCCTTTAACGCAGGGGACGCGCATCTCCGGGCTGCCCAAAATGGTTTCACCAGGGCCACGGAGCAGTATGTTAAAGACATACGGGTAAGGGAATTTTAATGGCTGTATACACCAAGAGTCACGAGACTTAAATTAGTTATGGTAACTGATTTAAGGATCATATAAACTTTCGTGCTCTTAATGAGAAGAATGCCCACCTGTCCGGAGCCGCAAGATTGCAAGGCCAATCTTGAGGTCAAGATTTTGCCGCCGCAGGAGGAGACGGAAAGACCCTCCTGTAACACATTTGTATAAATTAATATAAGCGCCAGCGGTATGCGCGTGAGTCTAATAATGACACTGCAGGTGCCGCCGAACAAGATCCGGACAGGCAAGCGCTGCTGCGCCAGCTAAAGGCCGGCGAGAATGTGCTGAACAGAGTTCAGCAGGAAAGGAACAAACTCCAAGATGCCAACGCCAAGCTCGGAGAAGAGCTTAAAGGCGCACATGCCGAGCTGTCCGGCTCCGTCAAGGAGAATCAACGACTTTGTCGCGGCATCTATAGTAAGTGCTTGAGCGAACTCTCTAAGGAAGAAGAGTTCGGCGAGGAAGCGATTTGACATAATATGTCTTGTAGGTATACTCACGGGCCATTCTGCGGAGGAGATGCCCGTATCAATGGGTGATCAACTTCCCGAACTGTTGCAGCTGTTCGAACGAGTTCGGCAGGCAATGAGTGGCGCCGTACAGGCTTTATGGCCATCCCTTGCCCCACCCGAGGGCCTCGGGGAGCTTGCAGAGAAGCTACAGGGAGTGCGGCAGCACTTCCGTTTGTGGAAGGTTTTGGCTTGTCGTCAAGGTGCCAGGGAGGCTTGGGCCATGGTGAAGACGCGGTACAAGAAGGCGATCCCAACCATATGGCCAAGTTGGACCGGTGGGGCCCGACGGAAGGAGATCCTGTGAGTTTAGTGTACAGCCAGGTAGAACTGGCTGCTAAATTTTCCCAACGGGACTGTAAGCTAGACAGCCTGTTAGACGGGATTGAGGAGGAATACAATCAATAAACTTGACAATGTATGTTATCCTTTTAAAAATGACATGTGAAATGCCTTCTAGCCGGATTGTAGATCGTTTATCGTTGCCGACCTTTTCGCTTCGACCTCGGGACCCTAGGGTCCGGAGTGTGTCCGAATACCTTTATGGTTAATAAATAACCGTGGTATGTATGGAGACTAGGCGTAGGGGTCATTATTCCTTTATCAGACAAGTGCCCAACTTGTTATGTTATATTACATGGTTAGTAAGAAACATCTTCCAGGGAGAATAGTTCCGTTAAGGGTTCCTTTCGCTGGGGTGGCATGCCCTAAAGTGCATGTCCGGACTGCCAATGGAGCAATAAAACATCCGGGGCAGATGGAAAAATGGGTGAAAAGTCATCTTTTAAATCACCGACCAATATTCCCTTAAGAACGCTTAGCTTTCGGCTTCACCCAGTCGAGGTACACATCCGGTGACCCGGCAAGAATAATCGCAGAGGTGCTCCCTTTACCACCTAGCCGAACAATCGGGAACGTAGGGGTAAGCACAGGAGCCAGGCAACCCAGCTTGGCCAAAACTTAAGTCATATCGATGCATATAGTGGTGAGTAAAAGGTACATGTGGAAGCATGACACATGTTTTGGGTATGAAACCTGTATAATTAAGCTTCTGTAAAAGAAGCCCCCAGGAATAACGAGTGCTGATGGCACATCGTGTGTGTTCAAAAAATTCGAAAATATACCCCGAGGGGCTTGTTAATTAAGAAGGAAAAAGAGAAAAGGAGGACGGCCGAAATATAAAAGGATGGACAGGGGAAGGGGACGAACTCTTAGTCCGGTCGCTAGGCATAGAATCGTCGGAGTCGGGCTGCGTTCCATGGGTTCGCTCAAGTCGGTTGTCCGACGATTTAAGACGAAGTACGCCCGCCGGTCAAGACTTGATCAATAATGAAGGGGCCTTCCCATCCGGGCTTGAGCTTGTCCTTTTCTTGTCCGCAGCGAGAACTAGTTCGCCAACGTTATAGGTCTTGGCCCGCATTTCTTTGCTTTGATATCTTCGGCCTGCTGCCGATAGAATGCGGAACGAGGCTTCGCGACGCCCCGTTCTTCCTCCAATGTGTCCAGCTGTCCCGCCGATCTAGCTCGGCTTCTCTTTCCTCATACATGCGCACTCGAGGTGAGTCATGAATAATGTCGCAGGGCAAGACTGCCTCTGCACCGTATACCATAAAGAATGGTGTGAATCCGGTAGTACGGTTAGGCGTTGTCCGCAGCCCCCAGAGTACGGAGTCGAGCTCCTCGACCCATTGGGTATCGGATTTGGTGAGTGACCTCACCAATCTGGGTTTAATGCCGCTCATTATTAGACCGTTTGCTCTTTCCACTTGACCGTTGGTTTGAGGGTGATAGACTGACGCATAGTCGAGCTTAATGCCCATATTTTTGCACCATAGCTTGACCTCATCGGCCGTGAAGTTCGTGCCGTTGTCGGTGATGATGCTGTGGGGGACTCCGTATCGGTGTACCACCTGTGATATAAAGTCTATCACTGGTCCGGACTCTGCCGTTTTGACCGGTTTGGACTCTATCCATTTGGTGAACTTATCCACCATGACCAATAGGTACTTTTTCTTGTGGCTTCCCCCTTTAAGGGGTCCGACCATGTCAAGCCCCTGCATCGCGAACGGCCGGTAATGGGTATGGTTCGAGGGCGGTGGGTTGCATATGGCTCGATTAGCAAAGAGTCGGCAACCGACGATCGCCGACCAAGTCCTGCAGATTCCGCCCGAGCCGTCGGCCAATAAAATCTGTGCGGAATGCCTTTCCTACCAGGGCCGGGCTGCTGCGTGGTGTCCACCTAGTCCGCATGGATTTCAGCCAGAGGTTTCGCCCTTCTTCTTCGGAGATGCACCTTTGAAGGACTCCGTAGTACTTTCCTTATAAAGTTCTCCTCATGAACCTTGTAGGCCTTCGATCGCGGACTATGCAGCGGGCCTCATTTTGGTCTTCGGAAGTTCATGCCTAAGTAAGTAGGCTAGGAAAGGTTCTGCCCACGCCGCGATTACGCCATTATATCGTGGGCGGTTGTGTTATGTTGTCCGCCGAGTCACCGCTTGGTGCGGCTTTCTCCGGTTTGTCGGTACCGACTCCTCTTCCCATAGTACGGATGGCTTGAAGAGCCGCTCCAGAAGATATTTGAGGGGCGACATCACGCTTCGCACCGATGCGCGCGGTGATGTCGGCCGCTTGGTTGTTATCTCGGGCTATGTGATGAAATTCGAGTCCTTCAAACCGAAATGACATTTTCGGGACAGCATTGCGATATGCTGCCATTTTGGATCCTTGGCATCAAAGTCTCCATTTATTTGGGATATTGCAAGGTTTGAATCCCCGCGCAACTCTAGGCGTTGAATGCCCATGGAGACTGCCATCCGGAGACCATGTAACAAGGCCTCGTATTCGGCTGCATTGTTGGAGTCCATGTACATTATTTGAAGTACATATCGATCAGATCTCCGTGGGGACGCCAAGACGACGCCAGCCCCCATCCGCCAACATTTTGGAGCCGCTGAAGTGCATAGTCCAATTGGAGTATGCCCTGCACTTTTAGGTAGTTCGCTTCAAATCCGTTCGGCACGGTCAGCCAAAACTTGTGACTTTATGGCTCGCCGAGGTTTATAAGTTATGTCGAATGGCAAGTGCTCAATGGCCCATTTTGCAATCCTGCCTGCTAAGTCGCGGTTATTTATAATGTCATTGAGTGGTACTTCAGAGGCCATCGTTATCGAACACTCTTGAAAGTAGTGTCGAGCTTTGAGACGCCATGAACACCGCGTATGCTATCTTCTCGATAGTGCGGTAGCGGATTTGCAGGGGTTAACACAAAGGATACATAATACACTGGTTTTTGAAGAGAGAATTTATGCCCTTCGCTGCTCGCTCGACGACGAGGACAGCGCCACTACTTGATGTGTTGCAGCGATGTATAACAACATTGCTTCGTCCTGAGTGGGCGCAGCCAGGATCGGATTGGTTGCCAATACGGCCTTTATTTCTTCGAGTCCGGCAGTGGCGGCATCCGTCCACTCGAAGTGTTCGGTGCGCTTTAGGAGGCGATAAAGGCAACGCCTTCTCTCCTAAACGGAGATAAACGGCTTA
Organism: Aegilops speltoides; assembly: GCA_021437245.1. Lineage (NCBI taxonomy): Eukaryota > Viridiplantae > Streptophyta > Magnoliopsida > Poales > Poaceae > Aegilops > Aegilops speltoides. Next base: position 561,047,462 of record CM038142.1, on the reverse strand, counting down.
GAGCTGCCATGCGCCCCGTTAACTTTTGTATTTGCTTGAGGTCTTTTGGAATATCCAACCGCGACAGAGCCCGGATTTTGGCCGGATTTGCTTCAATTCCTCTACGGATACTATGAAGCCCAAGAGCTTCCGGCTGGTACAATCAAAACACATTTTCCGGATTCAGCAATGTCATATGCTCCGAGGTTGCCGAATGTGAGCCTCGAGATCATCTACTAAAGTTTCGACGAGTTTTATTTTGACGACTACGCCGCTCACGTATGCCTCGACTGTTTTGCCGATCCGGGTAGCCGACATGTTTGAATCATGCGCTGATATGTTGCGCCGGCGTTTTAAGTCCGAAGGGCATCGTGTTGAAGCGTAATGGTCCGTATGGAGTAATGAATGCCGCTTGCGGCTTGATTCGCTTCGCCATCTTGATTTGATGATAGCCGAGTATGCATCCGTGAAGCACAACGAATCGTGTCTCGCCGTGGCATCGATAATTTGATCGATGCGGGGAAGGGGGAAAGGATCCTTTGGGCAAGCCTTATTCAGGTCTTTAAAGTCGACACAGAGACGCCAGGATTTATCTTTCTTTGGTACCATCACCAAATTTGCTAGCCAGTTCGGATGTTTGATATCTCTAATGAATTCGGCTTCCAATAGCTTGGCTAGCTCTTCTCCCATTGCCTGTCTCTTGGGTTCGGAAAATCGTTGAAGAGCCTGTTTGACTGGCTTGAATCCTTTTAGGATGTTTAGGCTGTGTTCTGCCAACCTGCGAGGGATTCCGGGCATGTCCGAAGGATGCCAGGCGAAGATGTCCCAATTTTCCCGAAGGAATTCACGCAGTGCGGCATCGATTTCGGGGTTCAACTGTGCCCCGATGGAGGCCGTCTTGTTGGGTCCGTTGGGTGGACCTGAAATTTAATTATCTCATCTGCTGGTTTGAAGGAGGTGGACTTGGATCATTTATCGAGTATCACATCGTCCCTGTTTACCGTAGAGCGTAGCGCGGTGAGTTCCTCTGCCGCTAAGGCTTCGGATAATGCCTCGAGGGCTAGTGCGGCTGTCTTGTTTTCGGCGCGGAGTGCTATGTCCGAATCACTGATGAGAGTGATTATTCCGTTGGGCCCGGGCATTTTGAGCTTCATGTACCCGTAATGGGGTATTGCTTGAAAAATTGTGAATGCCTCTCGTCCTAATATGGCGTGATAGCCGCTGCTGAACGGGGCTACCTGGAACGTGACTTCTTCGGACCTGTAATTGTCCGGAGAGCCGAACACCACATCGAGTGTGATTTTTCTGGTGCAGCGCGCTTCCCGGCTAGGGATTATTCCTCTGAAGGTTGTGCTGCTTCGCTCAATACGGCTCCAATCGATTTCCATTTTCCGCAGGGTTTCCTCATAAATGAGGTTTAGTCCGCTGCCACCGTCCATGAGGACTTTTGCTACCGAAAGCCGCCCACTATGGGACTAAGTACCGGTCTTGGGCCGGGCTCGTAGTTCGAGATGTGGGTTCGTCGCCGGCGTTGAAGGTGATAGCTGTGTCGCCCATGGATTTCTGTTGCTACTTGGTAGACTTCGCGAGTTCATGGATTCTTCGTTGTGATATTATTTGATACCGTCTGGTATTGTTGGAGTGGTTTCCTGAGCTAGAAGCTCTTCGCCACTTTTGGCCACCGCCGTAGTATCCAACATGCTCGAAGGCTATGTGTTGGGACAGCTCCCCAGATTATGAATTTTACAGGTCCATTGAGCCATCCCTCCAAAGACGGTTCCGCTTCCCTTGCTGGGTTTTTGCTTTTTGGTTTTTGCATCTGGGGCCTGATTGTGAGGCACCCTTTTACCGCGGACTTGGTTTGGGGCCGGATTATCCCAAAATTGATCTTCGATTTTCCGAAAACTTTCCATCGCACAGTACTTTCGTACTATGGACGCCAGATCGGAAAAACGCGTGATTTTGCGACGATCAATGGCGTTCAGGATTCTCCTGTCCGTGCAGTTATTGCAGAAGATTGAGATTGCGTTTTCCTCCCGGCAGTCCTTTATCCTATCCATAACCAGGAGGAATCTGGCCCAGTAATGATGTAATGTTTCTGAGGGCTCTTGCCGAATTAGAGATAGGTCGCATATGTCTGGGCGGGTGGGTGGGATAAAATCCGGATCCCTGCCCATCTTTGGGCTCAAAGGCCGAGGGTCTTCCAAACTTGGAAGCTTGAATTGCTGGAAACAGCCCAGCGAGTCCGGAGCGACGCATGATTTTAGGTTCAATGCTCGATCAGAGTCCGTCCCTCCGCGGGAATCCGGCATGGAGGGTTCGGGAATCCGGACACAGATTGTTTTCAACGATGGCAACGAATTGCCGAGTTGTTCTTCTACCACTTCGATGTGGTGGGTAACCTGGGGAGAGTTAATCTCTCTGTAACACCCTCGATGCGGCTATATCTCCCACGTGTCGAAGCACGACTTAGAGGCATAACCGCATTGAAAGCAATGTCGCAAGTGAGGTAATCTTCACACAACCCATGTAATACATAAGGGAAAGAGATACATAGTTGGCTTACAATCGCCACTTCACACAATTACATGAATAAAACATTACGACATCCAGATACAATCAAGGTCCGACTACGGAACCAAAATAAAAGAAGAACCCCAAATGCGACAAAGGTCCCCGATCGACCCCAACCGGGCTCCACTATCGATCAACTAGAACGAAACAACACAAAGGGCAAGATCTTCATCGAGCTCCTCCTTGAGCTTGGTTGCATCACCGCCGGTAACATAGGCACCTGCAAACTGGTTTTGAAGTATCCGTGAGTCACGAGGACTCAGCAATCTCACACCATGAGATCAAGACTATTTAAGCTTATGGGAAGGAAGGAGTAATGAGGTGGAGCTGCAGCAAGCGGCTAGCATATATGGTGGCTACCATACGCAAATGAGAGCGAGAAGAGAAGGCAAAGCACGGTCGACAAAAGTATGATCAAGAAGTGATCCTATAGCAACCTACGCCAAGCATAACTCCAACATCAGAGTTCACTTCCGGACTCCGCGGAAAGAGACCATCACGGTTACACACGCGTTGATGTATTTTAATTAAGGTCAACTTCGGTTTTCTACAACCGACATTAACAAATTCCCATCTGCCACATAACCACGGGCACGACTCTCGAAAGTTTATACCTGCAGGGTGTCCCAACTTAGCCCATGACAAGCTCTCGCGATCAACGAAGGAATAGACCTTCACCCAAGACACTCGATCAGACTCGGTATCCCGACATCAAGACATTTCGACAATGGTAAAACAAGACCAGCAAAGCCGCCTGATCGCCGACAAATCCCGATAGGAGCTGCACATATCTCGCTCTCGTGGCACACCGGATAGGTCAGCCTCACGAGTAAAACCAGACCTCGAGTTGCCCGAGGGGCCCCGAGCCTGCCTGCTTTGGACCAACACTCGAAGAGCACCGCCCGGGGCTAAAATAAAGATGACCCTCGGCTCCGAAACCCAAGGAAAAAGGGCTAGGTGAGGCAACTGGTAAAACCAAGGTTGGGCCTTGCTGGACAAGTTTTATTCAAAGCGAACTGTCGGGGTCCTATAAATCACCCGACCGCGTAAGGAACGCAAAATTCGGGAACATAACACCGTATGACGGAAACTAGGGCGGCAAGAGGGAACAAATCACTGCATAAGGCCGAGCCTTCCACCCTTTACCAAGTATATAGATGCATTAATAATATAAGAGATATTGTGATATCCCAACAAGTAAACATGTTCCAACAAGGAACAACATCTCCATGTTCCAACAAGGAACAAACTTCATCTTCACCTGCAACTAACAACGCTATAAGAGGGGCTGGGCAAGGCGGTAACATAGCCAAACAACAGTTTGCTAGGAAAGGATGGTTAGAGGCTTGACATGGCAATTTGGGAGGCTGACAAGCAAATGGTAGGCATCGTAGCATAGGCATAGCAAAAGAGCGAGCAAACTAGCATAGCAAAGATAGTAGTGATTTCGAGGGTATGGTCATCTTGCCTGAGATCCCGCAAGGAAGAAGAACAAGTCCATGAAGAAAACAAACGGACGTAGTCGAACGAATCCTCACAACTCCGAACGAAACCGGCTAACGAGAGAAGCAACCCGAAAGAAACAAACAACATAGTAAACAACCATCACATAACATGGCATGATGCGCAAACAAGTATGATGCATGTCCGTTTAATGAGGCATGGCATGGCAAAGTGCAACACACAAAACTACCAAGCAAGTGGAGCTCAATATGCAACGAGTTGCATATTGACGGAACACCACATCATTTATTTAGCTCGATCTCGGTTATGAACAAGACAAGATTAAATGTTGGTTAACATGGCAAGAGGTGAAGCATAATTAAACTACATATTTAGGCAAGTTTAAATGAGGCCAGAAACAACGAACAACAATTCCGGAAAATCCCCATATGTTATTTAGCAATTTAATGCAAACACAATTTCAACCATTTTAATTGTTGTTATCATGATGCGGATGACATATGCAAGTTATTTGCAATTTTTATGAAAACGTTAACATGAGCATGTTATGAAGCATTTGTCGCCATGGCGGGACAAAAAGGGTGCCACGGCGGCGAAACGAAAATGGTGCCACGGCGGCGAAACAAAAATGGTGCCACGGCAACATATCCGAAAATGATGCCATGACAACATATCGGTTCTGGTAGCTCAAGGAGATACCGGTGCAAAAGGAAGTGTGCGGATGTGCGTGTCATGCAAGGATGGTGGGGTGATCCCGGATTCCGGGTTCCCACGGGACGGCGGCATGGAAACGAGTGACAAATCGGACACGGTGAAAACGATGCATCTCATACATGCAAGGGCATCTCATCGCGGTCGTCTCGGGTTATACCTTCGAAGCATGCGTTCTCGGGCGAACGAAGTTCGCACGATGTAGAGGAAGTAGACGCTCGTGGCGGTCGAGAGGAGGTAGTTGTTCACGGTCGTCGTGGGAAGTAGTTGTTCACATTTCGTAGAGGTACTCGCGATCTTGGCGACGGTAGTTGTACACTTGACGGTCTTCGGCGACGGTAGTGGTACACGGCCGTAGATGTCCGGGGTCGTCGGTAGAGGTACTTGGCGGACCATGTAATCGAACTTGGCGCATCCGAAGGGGTACTTGACGAAATCCACCTCGGATGTAGTCGCACACGCCAGAGATGAACTTGGCGCCTGGTTCGGTGGTTGTGGAGGCAGGGTACTTGACGATCCATGGAAGGGTCTTGGCGCCGCCGGACTTGGCGATCCCGAGACAGCAGCAAGGCAACGCAAAAGGGGCTGGCGCGAGCAAGGCAAGGCAGCAGCATGGGCATGGCTGCTACCTGAGTCCAAGGCAGAGGGCGGCCGGGGCTGGGAACGGGCGCTAGAGAGGGAGCAGACGAGGAGGAGGCCGCAGGTGAGGGAGGAGGTTGGGCGCATGGCGGCCTTCAGCTGGAGACGAGCCGCCGGAGTTGGTCAGAGGCGGGCGGCGCGAGGAGGTGGAGAGGCGCGGGACGAGGACGAGGCACGAGGTCGCGGCAGGTGAGGGAGGAGGCGGTGGAGGCCGGCTCCGAGGCGGACGGGCGTGGCTCTGGCCGGTCGATGCAGGGGCGCAGCAGGGTCCGATGTAGGCCGTAAGGTCCCTGGGCGGGCGGCGGAGCCGCGGGGCTCGGCGCGGTTCCTTGGGGCGCCGGCGGCAGGAGGTGGAGACGGGGTAGGGCGATGGGAGGAGGAGAGGACGCGAGGAGAGGAGGGGGATCGATGGCTGCGCGGGCTCCTGCGAGCGAGATCGAGCGAGAGAGATGGGGGATCGGGGCTGCACGAGGAAGGAGGGGATCGAGCAAGTGGCGGCGCAGGGAGAGAGCAGGGTCGATGGGAATCGGGCTAGGGTTAGAAGGTAGGCTGCAGGCTCGGCTGGGCCTTGGCCTTGGGCCGGTGCGGGAGGCTGGGAGGCCCAGGCTGGGCTGGACTCTCTTCTCCCTCTCCCCTATTTCTTTTCCTTAATTCTTCAACCAGAATTTAGGAGAAAAGAAAGAGGTGCTAGAGGTGGAATATTTCAGAAAAGAAAATATCCCTGGAGTCTTGAGAATATGCAGAATTTGAATAAATTGGTTTGGCAATTTTTAGAGGAAGAAAAATAATTCAAGTTTGAACTAAATTCAAACTTGAGCCATTTTAAAACCTAACCAAAACATTCCCAAAAGAGGTGAAATTTGGCGGTGGGGCTTAGGGCAATAAGTTTGACTATTTGGGAGAAAGTGAACATTAAAAGAGAAGGGGAAAAGTGGCACTTCTCAAAAGAAGGAAGTAGAGGGAAGGAGAAGGTGGGTGATGCGAGATTCATGCATGGAACATGCAACAACATAATATGTATGAGAAATCACACCATGCACATGATGACATGATGAAATGCAAAAATAAAAGGAGCAATCAAAAATGAAACACACGGAGAGACCCGGAACCTATGGAAGTCTTCTCGAGCATCGGTCTCGGGGCGTCACAACACTCCACCACTATGAGAGGATCTCGTCCCGAGATCTAGGATGGCACCGGAGGAAAAACGGAAGAGGAAGAGAGGAGGTAAAACTAAGTTGCTTCTTTGACGAACGTGTGAAACCACGAACCTTGAGAGGTTGAGCAATTTAAAAGAAAGAGTACAACGGAGATGAACGAGATTGCAAACAATCCGTTAGAAACAAAGAACAAGGAACATTACAAGAACTTGAAGGTTGCAAAGACATGAATCAAGAGTTTAATGGACAAGATAGAATTCGAAACCACTCCGGTTAAAACAAGATGAGAGGAGAAGAATTCGGGCAGCACTCCGGTTGAACATGGAAGGAATTGAACATGAACTTGAGAAGATGGGATGATAGTTGATGAAATCAACAACACACTGCCTCCGGAACTATTGACAGAATGGCACAATGGTAAGAAGGATTTCAGGCAGCACTCCGGTTAAAAAGAGAGGCAAAACTTGATAAGATGAAAAGAACTTGAAGAGATGACACTACAATTCGGTTAAATGGATAAGCACGAAAAGAACACGACCCTCACAATCGATGATGATGAGTAAAGAGAGCAACATCATAATGCCTCTGGAAGAAAAAAGAAGATAGGTCATTAGGATAAAGGGACGGAGAAGAAAATGACAACTTCTACCACAATTGAATTTGGAAGGCATCCTTGCAAGAGGGTTAGAATAGAGTTTTTGGAAGACCAACAACAAAAAGAATAAGTTTGTAGTGGGCTTATGGAAACATCTCAAAATTATGAGGTGACAAACGGCCACTAACGGAAACAGTTGCTAGCTTTAGATCGACGAAGAGATGAACACTTCTTCCACCAAGATGATAAAGAGATAACTTGGATCATTGGCAAGCACCACAAATAGCAACATTCCCAATGGAAGGCTTTTAGGTGAAATCTATACCAAGATAACTCCAAAGAAGAGATTGATGGATTTAAAATACCTCATTCTTGACAACAATATGAATCATGAAACATGAAGGAAATTGTCAAGAGTGACATAACACCACCTCAGAAGATAAGGTTGAAAGAATTGCACTTTGGAATGCAAGATGAAGAATGCTTGAACTCCTCAAAACAAGACATGTGTTGAACACCATGTTTAATTTGAAGTATAGCTTGACTGATCTTAACTTCAAGAGAAATCTTGAAGAACAATTGAAGAGTGAAAAGAATCCTTGATGAACCACCATGTAGAGCCTCAAAGAAGAACTCCGGTAAACAAAAGGGTGATAGAAAGAAAGAGAAGTTGAAAACACAAGGTGAATCCTTGCCATGATTTAGATGGATCTCCGTGATAATTAGAGCTTGGAACTCCAGGAAAAAGAGAAGATGAAACAAATGAAACCGAGAATTACTTCATCATGAACAATCTCCGGAAGAAAAGAATTAATCACTTAGATGAACAAGAATAAGAATTATGTTATGCTTATCCTTCACCAATTTAAATTGATGACAATAAACGGATTTTCCATACTACTTATTCTCGTAGAAGGATTAAAAGAGATATATCAAAACTTGAGAGGGTCTTCAACGAACCACCGGTAGGATTGGAACAACAAATGAATCGATATGATGAACAAGGAAGAGAGATCTTGAAAGAACCACCGTAAGAATTGAAATTGAACGTAGCAAAGGCACAATTCACCGGGAAGAATTGGAAAAATGAATGAAGATACTTGAGACAAACTAGATACATGAGAACAAAGAGATCAAGAACTGATTAGAGGATATTCGATTGATGCACCGGCAAGATAGGAGAATGATAACTGACAGCTGAGAATGAATAAACCTGAATTGATGGACTCCGGATGACAACCTGAGAAGACTCTTGAATATCTCCTTATGGGTGAAAAAGATTCTCACAATCGAAAACAATTATGAGAGGATGGCAACAAGCTAACACCATGAATCTTGAAGAGAATAGAGCAAGATTACAGAGAAACTCTTCTTCAGTCTTCAAATGATGAGAATGACAACGAGAAACACCACCAAGAATTATTGAGGCACACCGGAAGAATCAAAAGCGAAGATGTTGAGCCAACTATGAAAAGAATTTGAAAGATCTTGGAGAAAAGCATTTGACTGATGATAACTCATTCTTACGTCAAACTTGGAGAAGAATTTAGGATAGCTCTGGGAAAATAGAAGAGTTAGGTAAGATCCTGGAAAAAGACCTGTGGGTTATGGCCCACTCAAAAGAACACCGTTGAAAATGATTTTAAGGAGAGATTGCACCGGTTGAATTAAATGGCTTGAATGAGATACCAATCTTGAAAGAGCTTGAACGAATGCAGAGTGGAAACACGAATCTTCGAGATATCTTGAGCACTCCGGAATAACAAATAGCGAGAAGTAGAATGATAATGAGGTGCACCGGTATGAGAAGACATTGAAATGAGGAAAAAAAATGTATGATCAACAAAACTTGACTTGAATCCACCGGAGAAGAGAAAGGAATGAGGAATGAAGAACTAGTAGAACATCTTCTTGAGAACCACCGGGTAAGAACATTGAAAGAAAAGAATGAAGAGACTTCACATGAATAAATGGATACTTGATTAAGAAATCTGTGTCCTTGAAGAAAAAGGGTGGGAGGGCGGGAAAACAAAGGCAACTTGGGACGGAAGAAACAAACACCGTTGAGAAAACTTAGAAATGATCTTGCGGATGGGGAGAATAATCGGATCCACTTGAAGAGAAGCACACCAGTTAGAAAGGAGTTGACGTGACAAAATCAATGATCAAAAGGATTAGTATTCACATAGCAATATGAGAACACCGTTTAGGAAAGGTAAGGATTCAACATTTGACTTCGAAGCAACTCGAATACCACAACTCAAAACAAAAACAAAGGACTGGCTTGCAGAATAAGCCGGAACAAACATATGATAGAGATTTACCGAATCCCATATCATGCATCTGTCGAAGAGATATTCTAGGAGCTACTTGAATTCCCACCTATAAAACTCCCGAAACTTTCTGGTTATGCAATCTGGTGTTGGGGATACAGGGGAAGCTATATATCTCACCCAAACTAACAATACCTACATCCAAGCTGTATCCATCCGTCAACACATAACCAAGAAAACTTCGGAAATCGTGTACCTCAACCTTCGAAAAGCATCCGTTATACAAGTCATGGCAATACTCCGTACTCACCTCAAGATCAAGGTTAGCGGGTTATCTCACCAACAACTGCATAAAAGAGATTTTCGATGTCAGCGTACTAAACTCAGGTATTCCAGAACTGCAACGATAAAATTATGACGACAACACCTTGGAGCTCAACTCCCCGGGACACCTCCACTAAACCCCTGCTGACGAGAGGCACCAAGACAATGTTTTCATCATAAAACCATCGGAACGATTCCAAGATACCCGCGTGATCCTAAAATTTTTTTAGTGAAATTTGAGGAGAGGGAAGTCAAAACTTCTACGTCAGGATGCCTTACCAGAGCGATGAAGAGACTGGGGAGTAAAAAGAATTCCTAACTCTCCGATATATATAATCCTAAATGACTCAAAACATTTTTCTAGACACAACTCGCCGCTAAAAACGATCAAGCATTGGGGCTCCTAAGGTCGGGAAGGCTCGATTACCAACTTAGCGCCTCGATGCGGCTATATCTCCCACGGTCGAAGCACGACTTAGAGGCATAACCGCATTGAAAGCAATGTCGCAAGTGAGGTAATCTTCACACAACCCATGTAATACATAAGGGAAAGAGATACATAGTTGGCTTACAATCGCCACTTCACACAATTACATGAATAAAACATTACAACATCCAGATACAATCAAGGTCCGACTACGGAACCAAAATAAAAGAAGAACCCCAAATGCGACAAAGGTCCCCGATCGACCCCAACTGGGCTCCACTACTGATCAACTAGAACGAAACAACACAAAGGGCAAGATCTTCATCGAGCTCCTCCTTGAGCTTGGTTGCATCACCGCCGTAACATAGGCACCGCAAACTGGTTTTGAAGTATCCGTGAGTCACGAGGACTCAGCAATCTCACACCCGCGAGATCAAGACTATTTAAGCTTATGGGAAGGAAGGAGTAATGAGGTGGAGCTGCAGCAAGCGGCTAGCATATATGGTGGCTACCATACGCAAATGAGAGCGAGAAGAGAAGGCAAAGCACGGTCGACAAAAGTATGATCAAGAAGTGATCCTATAGCAACCTCGCCAAGCATAACTCCAACATCAGTGTTCACTTCCCGGACTCACCGAAAGAGACCATCATGGTTACACACGCGTTGATGTATTTTAATTAAGGTCAACTTCGGTTTTCTACAACCGACATTAACAAATTCCCATCTGCCACATAACCGCGGGCACGGCTCTCGAAAGTTTATACCCTGCAGGGGTGTCCCAACTTAGCCCATGACAAGCTCTCGCGATCAACGAAGGAATAGATCTTCACCCAAGACACTCCGATCAGACTCGGTATCCCGGTACATCAAGACATTTTGACAATGGTAAAACAAGACCAGCAAAGCCGCCCGATGCACCGACAAATCCCGATAGGAGCTGCACATATCTCGTTCTCAGGGCACACCGGATAGGTCAGCCTACGAGTAAAACCAGACCTCGAGTTGCCCGAGGGGCCCCGATCTGCCTGCTTGGACCAACACTCGAAGGAGCACCGCCCGGGGCTAAAATAAAGATGACCCTCGGGCTCCGGAAACCCAAGGGAAAAAGGGCTAGGTGAGGCAACTGGTAAAACCAAGGTTGGGCCTTGCTGGACAAGTTTTATTCAAAGCGAACTGTCAGGGGGGTCCCATAAATCACCCGACCGCGTAAGGAACGCAAAATCCGGGAACATAACACCGGTATGACGGAAACTAGGGCGGCAAGAGTGGAACAAATCACCAGGCATAAGGCCGAGCCTTCCACCCTTTACCAAGTATATAGATGCATTAATAATATAAGAGATATTGTGATATCCCAACAAGTAAACATGTTCCAACAAGGAACAACATCTCCATGTTCCAACAAGGAACAAACTTCATCTTCACCTGCAACTAACAACGCTATAAGAGGGGCTGGGCAAGGCGGTAACATAGCCAAACAACGGTTTTCTAGGAAAGGATGGTTAGAGGCTGGACATGGCAATTTGGGAGGCTGACAAGCAAATGGTAGGCATCGTAGCATAGGCATAGCAAAAGAGCGAGCAAACTAGCATAGCAAAGATAGTAGTGATTTCGAGGGTATGGTCATCTTGCCTGAGATCCCGCAAGGAAGAAGAACGAGTCCATGAAGAAAACAAACGGACGTAGTCGAACGAATCCTCACAACTCCGGAACGAAACCGAAGCTAACAAGAGAAGCAACCCGGAAAGAAACAAACAACATAGTAAACAACCATCACATAACATGGCATGATGCGCAAACAAGTATGATGCATGTCCGGTTTAATGAGGCATGGCATGGCAAAGTGCAACACACAAAACTACCAGTTAAGTGGAGCTCAATATGCAACGAGTTGCATATTGACGGAACACCACATCATTTATTTAGTTCGATCTCGGTTATGAACAAGACAAGATTAAATGTTGGTTAACATGGCAAGAGGTGAAGCATAATTAAACTACATATTTAGGCAAGTTTAAATGAGGCCAGAAACAACGAACAACAATTCCGGAAAATCCCCATATATTATTTAGCAATTTAATGCAAACACAATTTTAACCATTTTAATTGTTGTTATCATGATGCGGATGACATATGCAAGTTATTTGCAATTTTTATGAAAACGTTAACATGAGCATGTTATGAAGCATTTGTCGCCATGGCGGGACAAAAAGGGTGCCACAGCGGCGAAACGAAAAGGGTGCCACGGCGGCGAAACAAAAATGGTGCCACGGCAACATATCCGAAAATGATGCCACGGCAACATATCGGTTCTGGTAGCTCACGGAGATACCGGTGCAAAAGGAAGTGTGCGGATGTGCGTGTCATGCAAGGATGGTGGGGTGATCCCGGATTCCGGGTTCCCACGGGACGGCGGCATGGAAACGAGTGACAAATCGGACACGGTGAAAACGGTGCATCTCATACATGCAAGGGCATCTCATCGCGGTCGTCTCGGGTTATACCTTCGAAGCATGCGTTCTCGGGCAGAACGAGTTCGGTACGATGTAGAGGAAGTAGACGTTCTCGTAGCGGTCGTAGAGGAGGTAGTTGTTCACGTGTCGTCGTGGGAAGTAGTTGTTCACATTTCGTAGAGGTACTCGCGATCTTGGCGACGGTAGTTGTACACTTGACGATCTTCGGCGACGGTAGTGGTACACGGCCGTAGATGTCCGGGGTCGTCGGTAGAGGTACTTACGGACCATGTAGTCGAACTTGGCGATCCGAAGGGTACTTGACGAAATCCACCTCGGATGTAGTCGTACCGTTTTAAGAGATGAACTTGGCGCTCTGGTTCGGTGGTTGTGGAGGCAGGGGTACTTGACGCATCCATGGAAGGGTCTTGGCGTCGCTGGACTTGGCGATCCCGAGACGGCAGCAAGGCAACGCAAAAGGGGCTGGCGCGAGCAAGGCAAGGCAGCAGCATGGGCATGGTTGCTACCTGAGTCCAAGGCAGAGGGCGGCCGGGGCTGGGAACGGGCGCCAGAGAGGGAGCAGACGAGGAGGAGGCCGCAGGTGAGGGAGGAGGTTGGGCGCGCGGCGCTTGCGCGCAGAGGCGACGGGGCGAGGTTGGTCAGAGGCGGGCGGCGCGAGGAGGTGGAGAGGCGCGGGACGAGGACGAGGCAGGAGGTCGCGGCAGGTGAGGGAGGAGGCGGTGGAGGCCGGCTGCGAGGCGGACGGGCGCGGCTCTGGCCGGTCGATGCAGGGGCGCAGCAGGGTCCGATGTAGGCCGTGAGGTCCCGGGGCGGGCGGCGGAGCCGCGGGGCTCGGCGCGGTTCCTCGGGGCGCCGGTGGCAGGAGGTGGAGACGGGGTAGGGCGATGGGAGGAGGAGAGGACGCGAGGAGAGGAGGGGGATCGATGGCTGCGCGGGCTCCTGCGAGCGAGATCGAGCGAGAGAGATGGGGGATCGGGGCTGCACGAGGAAGGAGGGGATCGAGCAAGTGGCGGCGCAGGGAGAGAGCAGGGTCTATGGGAATCGGGCTAGGGTTAGAAGGTAGGCTGCGGGCTCGGCTGGGCCTTGGCCTTGGGCCGGTGCGGGAGGCTGGGAGGCCCAGGCTGGGCTGGACTCTCTTCTCCCTCTCCCCTATTTCTTTTCCTTAATTCTTCAACCAGAATTTAGGAGAAAAGAAAGAGGTGCTAGAGGTGGAATATTTCAGAAAAGAAAATATCCCTGGAGTCTTGAGAATATGCAGAATTTGAATAAATTGGTTTGACAATTTTTAGAGGAAGAAAAATAATTCAAGTTTGAACTAAATTCAAACTTGAGCCATTTTAAAACCTAACCAAAACATTCCCAAAAGAGGTGAAATTTGGCGGTGGGGCTTAGGGCAATAAGTTTGACTATTTGGGAGAAAGTGAACATTAAAAGAGAAGGGGGAAAATGGCACTTGTCAAAAGAAGGAAGTAGAGGGAAGGAGAAGGTGGGTGATGCGAGATTCATGCATGGAACATGCAACAACATAATATGTATGAGAAATCACACCATGCACATGATGACATGATGAAATGCAAAAATAAAAGGAGCAATCAAAAATGAAACACACGGAGAGACCCGAAACCTATGGAAGTCTTCTCGAGCATCGGTCTCGGGGCGTCACACTCTCTCAGATCTGTTTTAAGCCCAATCTGATTGTAGTCTGTTGCGACTCCCAGGGCGGCGATGCGATCCAAGAGCCCGTTGACAGACGAGAGCTCAATTGGATCTAATTGTTCGGCAGCTTTAGGGCTGACGCGAAGATTGCTTTCGACGACTCGAGAAGTCATTGCCGAAGCGGCGGTCGGAGAGGCGGCCATAAGGAAGCCACCAAGCCGGATTGTTTGATCGGCAGCCAAGGCCTCTCCGGCGAAAACACCGTCTTTGAAGACGGGTAAAGGCATCCGCTCTGTCGGCGACGACACAGAGGAACTCTCAATGAAAGCACCAATGTCGGTGTCAAAACCGGCGGATCTCGGGTAGGGGGTCCCGAACTGTGCGTCTAGGCGGATGGTAACAGGAGACGAGGGACACAATGTTTTTACCTGTGTTCGAGCCCTCTCGATGGAGGTAATACCCTACGCCCCGCTTGATTAATATTGATGATATGGGTAGTACAAGAGTAGATCTACCACGAGATCAAGGAGGCTAAACCCTAGAAGCTAGCCTATGGTATGATTGTTGAGATGTAATGTTGTCCTACGGACTAAAGCCCTCCGGTTTATATAGACACCGGAGAGGCTAGGGTTACACAGTCGGTTACAATGGTAGGAGATCTACATATCCAGATTGCCAAGCTTGCCTTCCACGCCAAGGAAAGTACCTTCCTAAACGAGCCGAGTCTTCAATCTTCTATCTTCGTAGTCCGGGAGTCCGGCGGATATTGATAGTCCGCTGTCCGGACACCCCTAGTCCAGACTCCTCACTCCACCAATGACGATTCTCGCAACACATGACACCGCCGCAAATACATCACCAAGCAAAAGCCTCAAGCAACCGCACCTGTGGTGATGATGACCGTGAGTTACTCCTCGCCTTCATCGGAAGGTTGATCGCAATCACAAATGGGTGAAACGTCAATTTGCTGCAATTCTTCACAACATGACCTCAACCCATAATGCGTGAAGAAAAATCAGATCACCTTCATGAAACCCTCAACCGCACTGGCTGTTCTCACTCATGTATATTCCGCGGAAGAATCAAGACTATGGGTCTCCGGAAGCATTTGACTGGTCTGCACCACCTCAAGAAATTCAAGAGAGTCAAAGTTCCCGATCCGTGGCCGTTCTTATTCTTCATCGCGTGAAACCGATGTACATGAAGATTTGGACGACATCTGCGGCAGGCCCTACTTCAACAAACAACCCCGACAACGCTGGCGCTCCTCCATCGACTTGAAATTCTTCAGGAGCGTTAGTCCTTAGTTTCGACCCTTTTGGTCATTTGATGACAAAGGGGGAGAAATCCGAGTTAGTCTTCAAGCGGGTTTATATTATGGGCGTTTTTGTTAAGTTACAACTCTCGTTCTTCTGAAACTTTTATTGGATCGAGTTGTAATCTTAAATCCGATGGTGCCCTGATACTTTTGAACGGTGCATTGTGCTCTGACTTTAATGCACTGTGCTCTGATACTTTTGATGTGTTATTCTGCATGCTTATTCCTCGTTAATATTATTGCACGCATGTCAATCTCATCGAGCACCATATTTCATCATGCATTTCAAATTCTTCATATTATATATCAAATGCGTGTATGAATTACAAGATATAGGGGGAGATCTCCATGATTCAATTCTTCAAATGTGCATTGCCTCAAAAGCAAATTCCTCACTATGCACACATTCAGGGGGAGTTCTTTTATATCTTGCAATCAAATTCCTCAATATCAGTCTTTACACTTCATATGTTTATCCCCGTTGAAAACTTAACCTATGTTGTCATCAATCACCAAAAAGGGGGAGATTGTAAGTGCATCTAGTGCCCCTTAGTGATTTTGGTGTATTGAAGACTTATAGGTTAAGTGACTGATGCGTTTGTGAGTGTACACAGGTCTATAAGTCTATGAGGAGTTTGATATTTACAGAGAAAGTCGACCCTAAAAATGAAGTTCTTCGATCAAGACTTTGATATTCAAGACTTTCAAGACTTTGAAAGTGAAGAAATTGGTGTGACCTTGAAGACTTGGTATTCATTCGAGGAATATGGAGCGTGAAGACTTTTGTTTTCGTAGTTTCATTTTCTCTTTCTTGAGTCATAGGAAACACCGTCTTCGTTAAAGGGGTCGAGCAAATACTAAGGAAAAATTTCCATGTGATGCTCAACTCAAAATCCTACACCGACCAATCCTTCGAGTGAAGCCATTGGAAATCTCATACGCTTCAGTCAATTTCTTCAAAGGATGAGACGCCGTTCTTCCGTTATCGAGGACTTTGCTCGATCGAGGAGTTAGGAATTCGCCAGTCTGAATTACCTACATAGGGAGGAACATGATAGCCCGAGGAATTTGAGAGTCTAATTTCCGACCGTTCTTTGTCTTCTTGCTACCGGCTGTCCAAAATATCTTATCCACCTAACGGTCATATCATTGAAGGGCATTTATGTCTTATCATGTCGGGCTGCTCCCTAGGCTGTAAATAGTCGCCTCTACAACCACTAGTTGGTTGGCTGCTCGAGAGAACTTGACACTTGTCATCCGAGAGCAACCCATCCTCCGAGGACTTTGAGCGAAAATCATCAAGTGAGGAAAATCCCAAAACTAAACCCCCACAAACCCAAAGTGATTGAGCATCATCAAGAAATTGATCTGCGTGGATCCGACGCTTGTTACCTTTGAAGACTGTGCTTCTTCCAGACGGTTAGGCGTCAAGGTCTAGAGCATCCAAGAGGAATTGTGGATCGCCGAGTGACCAAGTCTGTGAAGATTTGGAAGTCACTTGAAGACTTACCACGAGTGATTGGACGAGGCCTGCGTGGTCTTAGTTCAAGGAGAATATGGTGAGGACTGGGTGTCCTGAGTTGCGGCTCAGAGACTGGGTATCCGGGACTGCGTGTCCTCGAGTTTAAATACTCAGCCGCTCCAACCAGACGTACAACTAAGACAGCAGTTGGAACTGGTTTACCAAATCATTGTCTTCACCAACTAACTGGTTCTATTTCCTCAACTCTTTCATTTCCTCATTATTGTGTTGTACATTGTTAATATCTGTGCTTGAAGACTTTGACTGAAGACTTTCACAAATTCCTCGCCAATTTCTTCATCGTCTGCCTTCATCTTATTATCCTGTGTTTACGCTTTCTGTACTCTGTGCTAGTTTTCATTTCTTCATGATGACTATGTTTGTATCCTGTTATGTTTACTTCTGAGTACTTATTCCGCTGCAAGTAGTTCTTCGCTAAGGAATTTCCTCACCAGCAAATTCCTCAGTGAAGAATTCATAAAAATCGTCTATTCACCCCCCTCTAGTCGATATAACGCACTTTCATATTTTAGCAAAATTAATACTCTGGTCGCTGAAATCTACTGTTTTAGAACCAAATTCATGCCAACATATCTGGAAATTGGGAACCTACGCATAAGAAAATACTCACTAAGTAAAAATGAAAAAGAGTACAAAATTTTGGGAAAAAGAAAACAATAAATTTTATTGAACACTACTAATATTATCGGTGTTTTTCCTAAGTTCTATGTGGTAATCAATGTGGAAATCAAAAAGGGAAATCCGAATCTAGAAATAAATTTTGTCTTGAAACATCACCTAGAAATCAAAGCAATGTTTCTTACACAAATTTGGAAAGTGAACATGAAAAATTCATAATGTCATAGCATTAGCTACACTACAAAAATCGCGGCAAACACATTTGAAAATTTACAATTTTTACTAATATGATAATATTACCACATTGCGGTTGTAAAAAAATTTATATTGCAGTACATTTTTTGAAAGTAACAAACATATTTATGTGTAACCATTTTTGAACTGCCATGAACAATTTTTTGAATGGTACGGACTTTTTGGACAAACAAGTGAACAAAGTTTTACATTTTCAAGAGCAAAATTTTGAACTTGTGAATGTTAGTTTTTGAATGGTGCGGGCATTTTTTTAACTTGCACGAACAAAACTTTTACACTTCAGAACATTTGTTAAATGTGCGATAACTATTTTTAAAAACTTAAGTATAACATGTTTTGCATTCCATAAGTATGAATAATATAATAAAAAATAGAACAAAACAAAGAAACTAAAGTAATGTACGGAAGTAATGAAATAATTGTGTCTGGGTCAGCCCACTTTGTGGTGAACTGATACTTTGTGGAGAAATGGCCGGCACATATGGTTGCGTAGCTCTTGGCAGAGTGCACGTTCTCCTAGTTGGCACCTTCAGCGCCCCATAACTTTGCTGGCGCTCAAATGCACCCCTAGTGGGCCGTGGCCCATCGTACGCTTGATCGCTGCTCGCTCCTTTGCTAGCCATTTTTTCTTTTTCTTGCAAGCACTTGTTAAGAAACCCTTGTTGCTTTAAAAAATAAAAAAATAAAAATTCGCAAAAAATGAAAAAACATGAATTCAAGAATTTACATGAATTTTCAAGAAAGTTTGCAAATTTGAAAAACATTTCATCAAATTTGGAAAATTTCATTAAATTTGAAAAAGTTCATCGAATTTGAGAAAAAGTTGATAAAAGTTCATCAAATTCGAAAAAAATCCATCGAATGCAAAAAAAGTTCATCAAATTTGAAGAAAAGTGCATGAAACTAGAAAAAAGTTCACGAGTTTGAAACGAGAATTCCAGTATTATAAAAAAAGTTTACGAAAAAAGGTAAAATGGAAATGAACAAAATAGACAAAAAATAAAAAAAACCCGTTCCAGCAAAAAAGAAAGAAGAAAATAAAGAAAAACCTATAACCAAACACGTCAAACGCCGGTGACTGATTGGTTAAGTACCGAAGGTTGAACCAGGTGATGGCCAGTTCGAATCACGGTTCGTACACGCTTTGTTTTTTGTGCTTTAAAACGTAAAACATGACTATGGGCCGAACCAGTGTGCACCCTGTACCAATAACCCTATATCGGGCGCTGAGGGCAACGTATAGGATTTGCGTGTCTCTGTGGTATTCCTTGCGGTATTCAAGATATAGCCTGGCCTCGTTTCTGAGGTCGACTCAATGAGTCGGCCCAACACTATAGTAGCTGAAGTTTTTTTTTTCTGAAACAGAGGCAAAAGATTTGCCTCATTGATTAGTTAAGTAGAAGAGAGTTGTCCAGTTAACTAATGGAAAACTTGTCGAAAACAAATACAAGACTACATACGGACTACTCCCAGGTCTGAAACCCCTTGATAGAACCATCAACCCTATAGACATTCCCAAGATGCAACAGTCCCAAACCCTCATGCATCTACATCGTGAAGGAATCCCCAATAAGAACGCCTCAAATGTAGACAATTGATCCGACCCAAATCATGATGATAAACCATGAGGATGACCCAAAAGATTGAGGAGCAACCATTAAGCAGCTGCAGATGCCTTCTCTATGGGATCACTCTTCTTGTTTTTGCTTTTGAGAGACTTCTTCACCTTTTTTATCTTGTCTTTTGTCAACCTTCCCAGTCAGGATGCACGCAATCACCTTACCAGACCGTCGGCTAGCCGCCTCCAAGCTAGAGAGCAAGTTGGAAAGCTCTTTTGGGAAGGTCATGGACTGGTTTGGACCAGTTTTAGAAACTTTCATGTGTTTTTCTTATTCTCCTTTTCTTTGTATTTTTTATTTTCCCCTTATTTTTCAAATATATATATGTTGTATATTTTGGTATACATGTGTAACATTTATTTCATACACTTTTAACATTTTTAAGTATATGATGTACATTTTTCCAAATACTTGTTTGGACATGTTTTTTGAACAAATGATAAACATTTTCATATGCAATTTGAACATTTCTTTGTATTACATGAACATTTTATACATCATACTAACACTTTTTTAAACGTCACACAAATTTTTGTAGTGCGTGAACATTTTTTAGAAATGTCACATTTTTTTATTGGTACAACCATTTTTCAAATTTACACAATATTTTCTAATGTTACAGAATTTTTTCTAATGGTGTGAACATTTTTTTACAGTGTGTTAACATTTTTTAAATGCGACATGGACGTTATAAATTAAAATATTTATATTAAATGTTGATGCATATTTATTTGGAGTATTTAAAAAAAATAAAAAGAATAAGAACAAAAACTAGTGTACGTACTGACGTGCTCTTATAAATTGTTTTTGAGGGAATGACGTGCTCTTATATGAGAAACGTGTAGTTGAGCGCTGTGTTCGGCAGGTGGCCGGTCCATGTTTCCTATAGCCGCGTCCAGTAGGATCCACCTCTCTGCAGTTAGTTGTCGGCCTTTGTGTGTGTTTGTGTTGTTTGCTGGGCCTTAGAGATGACACCAAAACATCGCAAGGCCGGAAACTAGTAGTTGTCGTGCCCCGATCGAACCATTTCCTTCTCACAGTCCCGGCAAAAACGAGAAAAAAGAAATCATTTCCTGATTCTTCTTGAACTAGATGATACCCCGCGCGTTGCTGCGGGAATTAGTAGATGAATATTTTAAAATATGTAGATACATATTATATATAATATTGAGTAACAATTAGACCATTTGCTGCATACCTGAGGCAAAATGAATCCCTTATATAAGAACTAATTTGTATTTGCCCAATTAGAAACATTGAATAAATAAAATAATCACCAGGACTAATTTCGAACTGCATTAATCACAAACTAAGCTTTAAGTTTGTGACTACCCATTACAAAAGAGAAATGTGAATTGTAATGGGTAGTCACAAACTTAAAGATTTTATATATTTTTGGGTAGTCACAAACCCATTACAAATGGCACAACATTTTTTATGATAAAACTAACTGAAGCTTGTTTTGGATGTGAAGCACGGCGTATTCTAAAGTGTCGAGCAGCTTTAATGAACACTAAAATCGTAGACAACATCGTGGACAAATAAGTGGGGAATGTCTTACCTCGGTAATGGAGTCTCACAAAAAATATTGAATGTGTCACCTTTGCCACATTAGACATGATCCAAATGGGCAAAATTCAACTTGCAAGAAAAAATGTGCCGGCTTGAAAAATGAAGATCAATTTATATATTAACAATAATACATCAAACTATTAAGTATTAACAAAGAAAAAGAAGACACATATGTATTGTATGAAAGTAATGTATTTGGTCACCTTAATGAATTATTTCATGAATCTGTTAATAGGCAAAGAAAAATAGTAGGTACAACTTTAGCATAATGAAGATGGGCATATATTGCATTTTGATGCTTTTATATCTATCATAGCTAGACTACAAATACATACCAGTCAATGCTTGAAATTCAGTTGTCATATAATGACCTATATGGAGGAGCAAATTTACAGTGAAGTGTTGGATGGAGCAGATAGCAAACCTTTATACTAATGCTGCCGACAACATTATAGTTCCAAATTCTGAGGAAAAGAATTGCACCTTAGTGAGTATAATGCAACATAACATGAAACAAAGTTAGTAAACTGAAAGGCTTAATTGGGGTGAACAAAATTCAGTCTGGCACCAAAACAAAACCTAGCCAAATGCAATAAATAGATGCATCACTAATACATAGAATATGGCCAGCTTAACAATTTTGGCAACTCCTTGGCAGGCATCTTGCGAATAGACATCACTACTGTTGCTGAAAAGGCATGAGAAAAGCAAACGACATTTATTAGTAATCAAACACTTGTGTGCGACACATGGACAAAATCCAAATCTCACTGTATAATATAAAAAGGCATATGCATGTTCCCTGATGTCTGAGTGAAAAAGCAACTCCGTGAAGTCCACGCTGGATCATGTGGAGTTGATAGCGGAGTGTTGGAAGCCTGGTGCTCGGAGACACAGATGTCGCGGAATGCACAGTGGGGACTGGAAAGTAGGAAGTGATCATAAAGGCAGAATGTAATATGATCGTACCACACATAAGTATATCAACCATGGTATTCCTCATCTCACGTGAAAGTAAGTGCTACAATGCTCACTTATAAGCTGATGTGCGAGCCACTAACCTGGAGTGATAGTCTTCTTTGCTGATTGAGGCCAACTCCTCAATGGTTGTCGCAGCCGACGGCGGCCTTCGAGCAGGGCAGAGGCCTCGTCGGTTCTGTCTTAATCAACGATCTGTGATTCTAGGTTGCCGGCAACATAACAACAACCCGGCTCCCGTCCCAGCCGCCAAAGAGAGGGTGGAGAGGTAGACCGCCAGGCGTGCCAGGTACTCCCTCCGTTCGGAATTACTCGTCCAAAAATTAATGTATCTAGATGTATTTTAGTTGTAGATATATTCATTTTTGTGACAAGTAATTTTGAACGGAGGGAGTAGATTCGAAGCATAATAACGACCCGAACAGGCCGATTCAGCTGTGCCCTCGGCGGCGATCTGGCCGGCCGGCAACGGAACCGTGGCCTGGCCTGCGTAGAGAGGAGTTGCAGGTGAAGTAGACCGACGGCCGTGCAAGAGAACTGGACTTCATGCCGAGATCGCCTGCCCGTCACCGGATCTGGCTTCGTTTTCCCCACGGCTATGAGCTAGAGTATTTGTCGGAAGGGGAGAAACTGATGTTTTATGTGGGTATGTGGGAGAGAGGCAGAGGGTCTTTTTTTTAAGGAAGGGCGCTTGTGGATGGGAACTTTTGGTCTATGGGGACATATAGGGCTGGAAAAAAAGCTCGAAGCTCGCGAGCTAAACAAGTAGCTCGTGACTCGGCTCGAATCGACTCGAACTCGAAGAATAACGAGTCGAGCCGAGTTTTAGTTTAAGATCGTTTATAGACCAAGTTAAACGAGCCAATCTCACGAGTACTCGTGTAACTCGTTAGGCTCGATACAATAGATCAGCCACTCCCAATACAAAGAAAGATCAGCCACTAAACAGCCTACGTCCGAGGCGCACAACCCAAGGCCGAGCAGTTGAAGGCCTAGCCTTCTAGGAGACTCACGCGTTACAAGAAAATTATAATTGTATAGTGATATATATGTTTAATATGTACATAATCATTTTTATCATATTTGAGGGCTTTATGTGTTGGGGAACGTAGTAATTTCAAAAAATTTCCTACGCACACGCAAGATCATGGTGATGATATAGCAACGAGGGGAGAGTGTTGTCTACGCACTCTCGAGACCGAAGCGAAGCGTTGACGCAACGTAGAGGAAGTAGTCGACGTCCTCCGGTCCGACCGATCCAAGCACCGCACTCCGGCACCTCCGAGTTCTTGACACGCGACAGCTCGATGACGCACCCTCGATCTCCAATCCAGAGAGGCCCGAGGGGAGTTCCACAAGACGACGGCGTGGTGACGATCTTGATGTTCTCTGTCGCAGGCTTCCCTAAGCACCGCTACAATATGATCGAGGTGTAATATCGTGGAGGGGCACCGCACACGGCTAAGGAACGATCAATGATCAACTTATGTGTCTAGGGTGCCCCCGCCTCAGATATAAAGGAGGGAGGGAGGAGGAGGCCGGCCTAGGAGGAGGCGCGCCATAGGGGAGTCCTACTCCCACCGAGTAGGATTCCCCTTCCTAGTCCAACTAGGATCCTTCCATGTAGTAGGAGTAGGAGACTAGGAAGGGAAAAGAGAAGGAAGGAAGGAGGGTGCGGCCCCCCTAGTCCAATTCGGACTAGGCCTTGGGGCGCGCGCCTGCCCTAGGCAGCCCCTATCTCTTTCCGCAGGCCCAATAAGGCCCAATACTTCTCCCCGGCGAATTCCCGTAACTCTCCGGTACTCCGATAAATACCCGAATGACTCGGAACCTTTCCGAACTCCGAATATAGTCGTCCAATATATCGATCTTTACGCCTCGACCATTTCGAGACTCCTCGTCATGTCCCCGATCTCATCCGGGACTCCGAACTCCTTCGGTACATCAAAACTCATAAACTCATAATATAACTGTCATCGAAACCTTAAGCGCAGCGGACCCTACGGTTCGAGAACAATGTAGACATGACCGAGACACGCCTCGGTCAATAACCAATAGTGGGACCTGGATGCCCATATTGGTTCCTACATATTCTACGAAGATCTTTATCGGTCGAGACCGCATAACAACATACGTTGTTCCTTTGTCATCGGTATGTTAATCGCCGAGATTTGATCGTCGGTATCCAATACCTAGTTCAATCTCGCTACCGCAAGTCTCTTTACTCGTTCCGTAATACATCATCTCATAACTAACTCATTAGTTACATGCTTGCAAGGCTTAGGTGATGAGTATTACCGAGAGGGCCCAGAGATACCTCTCCGACAATCGGAGTGACAAATCCTAATCTCGAATTATGCCAACCCAACATGTACCTTCGTAAACACCTGTAGAGCACCTTTATAATCACCCAGTTACGTTGTGACGTTTGGTAGCACACAAAGTGTTCTTCCGGTAAACGGGAGTTGCACAATCTCATAGTTGCAGGAACTTTGTATAAGTCATGAAGAAAGCAATAGCAACATACTAAACGATCAAGTGCTAAGCTAACGGAATGGGTCAAGTCAATCACATCATTCTCCTAATGATGTGATCCCGTTAATCAAATGACAACTCTTTTGTCCATGGCTAGGAAACATAACCATCTCTGATAAACGAGCTAGTCAAGTAGAGGCATACTAGTGACACTATGTTTGTCTATGTATTCACACATGTATTATGTTTCCGGTTAATACAATTCTAGCATGAATAATAAACATTTATCATGAAATAAGGAAATAAATAATAACTTTATTATTGCCTCTAGGGCATATTTCCTTCAGTCTCCCACTTGCACTAGAGTCAATAATCTAGTTCACATCGCCATGTGATTTAACACCAATATTCATATCTCAGATATGATTAACACCCATAGTTCACATCATCATGTGACCAACATCCAAAGGGTTTAAGGTGTGATCATGTTTTGCTCGTGAGAGAAGCTTAGTCAACGGGTCTGCATCACATTCAGAGCCGTATGTATTTTGCAAATATTTTATGTCCACAATGCTCGCACGGAGCTACTCTAGCTAATTGCTCCCACTTTCAATATGTATCCAGATTGAGACTTAGAGTCTTCGGATCGGTGTAAAAGTTTGCACCGATGTAACTTTTACAACAAACTCTTTATCACCTCCATAACGAGAAACATCTCCTTAGTCCTTACTAAGGATATTATTGACCAATGTCCAAAGGATCTACTCCTAGATCACTATCGCATTCCTTGCCGATTCGAGCAAGGTATACAATATGTCCGGTACATAGCATAGCATACTTTATAGAACCTATGATCGAGGCATAGGGAATGACTTTTCATTCTCTTTCCATTTTCTGCCGTGGTCAGGATGTGAGTCTTACTCAATTTCATACCTTTGCAACACAGGCAAGAACTCTTTCTTTGACTGTTCCATTTTGAACTATTTCAAAATCTTGCCAAGGTATGTACTCATTGAAAATCTTATCAAGCGTCTTGATCTATCTCAATAGATCTTGATGCTTAATATGTAAGTAGCTTTACTGAGGTCTTTAAAAGAACTCCTTTCAAACACTCCTTTATGCTTTGTAGAATAATTCTACATTATTTCCGATCAACAATATGTCATTCACATATACTTATCGAAATGCCGTAGTGCTCCCACTCACATTCTTGTAAATACAGCCTTCCAAAAGTCTCAGATAAATCATATGCTTTGATCAACTCATCAAAGCGTATATTCCAACTCCGAGATGCTTGCACCAGTCCATTGATGGATTGTCGGAGCTTGCACACTTTGTTAGCATCTTTAGGATTGACACAAACTTTTGGTTGCATCATATACAACTCTTCTTTAATAAATCCATTAAGGAATGCAGTTTTGACATCCATTTGCCAGATTTCATAAAATGTGGCAATTGCTAACATGATTCGGACAGACTTAAGCATCGATACGGGTGAGAAAATCTCATCGTATTCAACCCCTTGAACTCGTTGAAAACCTTTTGCAACAAGTCGAGCTTAATGGATAGTAACACTACTATCAGTGTCCGTCTTCCTCCCTAAGATCCATTTATTTAACATGGCTTGCTGATCATCGAGCAAGTCAATCAAAGTCCATACTTTGTTCTCATACGTGGATCATATCTCAGATTTTATGGCCTCAAGCCATTTCGTGGAATCTAGGCTCATCATCGCTTCCTCATAGTTCGTAGGTTTGTCATGGTCAAGTAACATGACCTCTAGAACAGGATTACCGTACCACTCTGGTGCGGATCTCACTCCATTTTACCTACGAGGTTTGGTAGTAACTTGATCTGAAGTTACATGATCATCATCATTAGCTTCCTCACTAATTGGTGTAGTAGTCACAAGAACAGATTTCTGTGATGAACTACTTTCCAATAAGGGAGAAGGTACAATTACCTCATCAAGTTCTACTTTCCTCCCACTCACTTCTTTCGAGAGAAACTCCTTCTCTAGAAAGGATCCACTTATTAGCAACGAATGTTTTGCCTTCGGATCTGTGATAGAAGGTGTTCCCAACAATTTCCTTTGGGTATTCTATGAAGACGTACTTCTCCGATTTGGGTTTGAGCTTATCAGGTTGAAAACCTTTTTCATATAAGCATCGCAACTCCAAACTTTTAAGAAATGACAGCTTAGGTTTACTGCTAAACCATAGTTCATATGCTGTCGTCTCAACGGATTTAGATGGTGCCCTTTTAACGTGAATGCAGCTGTCTCTAATGCATAACCCCAAAACAATATTGGTAAATCAGTAAGAGACATCATAGATCGCACCATATCCAATAAAGTACGGTTACGACGTTCGGACACACCATAACGTTGTGGTGTCCCAGGTGGCGTGAGCTGTGAAACTATTTCACATTGTTTCAATTGAAGACCAAACTCGTAACTCAAATATTCGTCTCCGCGATCAGATCGCAGAAACTTTATTTTCTTGTTATGATGATTTTTCCACTTCACTCTGAAATTCTTTGAACCTTTCAACTATTTCAGACTTATGTTTCATCAAGTAGATATACCCATATCTGCTCAAATCATCTTGTGAAGGTCAGAAAATAACGATACTTGCCACGAGCATCAATACTCATTGGATCGCATACATCCAGTATGTATTATTTCCAACAAGTTAGTAGCTCGCTCCATTGTTCCGAGAACGGAGTTTTAGTCATCTTGCCAAAAAGGCACGGTTCGCAAGCATCAAATGATTCATAACCAAGTGATTCCAAAATCCATCTTTATGGAGTTTCTTCATGCGCTTTACAATCGATATGACCCAAACGGCAAGTGCCACAAATAAGTTGCACTATCATTATTAACTTTGCATCTTTTGGCATCAATATTATGAATATGTGTATCATCACGATCCGATCCAACAAACTATTTTCATTGGGTGTATGACCATTGAAGGTTTTATTCATGTAAACGTAACAACAATTATTCTCTGATTTTAAATGAATAACCGTATTGCAATAAACATGATCAAATCATATTCATGCTCAACGTAAACGCCAAATAACATTTATTTAGGTTTAACACTAATCCCGAAAGTATAGGGAGTGTGCGATGATGATCATATCAATCTTGGAACTACTTCCAACACTCATCGTCACTTCCCCTTCAACTAGTCTCTGCTTATTCTCAGAACTCCGCCGAGTTACTAATCTTAGCAACCAAACAAGTATCAAATACTCAGGGCTACTATAAACACTAGCAAGGCACACATTAATAACTCAGATATCAAATATACCCTTGTTCACTTTGCCATCCTTCTTATCTACCAAATATCCGGGCATTTCCGCTCAAAGGACCATTTCCTTTGCAATGTAAGCACTCGGTTTCAGGCTATGGTCCAGCTTTGGGCTTCTTCGCAGGAGTGACAACTTGCTTGTCTTTCCACTTGAAGTTCCCTTTCTTTCCTTTGCCCTTTCTTGAAACTAGTGGTCTTGTCAATCATCAACACTTGATGCTCTTTCTTGATTTCTACCTTCGTCGATTTCAATATCATGAAGAGCTCGGGAATCGTTTTCGCCATCCCTTGCATACTATAGTTCATCACGAAGTTCAAGAACTTAGTGATGGTGACTAGAGAATTCTGTCAATCACTATCTTATCTCGAAGATTAACTCACACTTGATTCAAGTGATTGAAGTACCTGATAATCTGAGCACATGCTCACTAGTTGAGCGATTCTCCTCCATCTTTTAGCTATAGAACTTGTTGGAGACTTCATATCTCTCAACTCGGTATTTGCTTGAAATATTAACTTCAATTCTCGAACATCTCATATGGTCCATGATGTTCAAACATCTTTGAAGTCCCGATTCTAAGCCATAAAGCATGGTGCACAAAACTATCAAGTAGCATCATATTGAGCTAGCCAAACGTTCATAACGTCTGCATCTGCTCCTGCAATAGGTCTGTCACCTAGTGGTGCATTAAGGACATAATTCTTCGTGCAGCGATGAGGATAAACCTCGGATCATGGATCAAATCCGCATCATTGCTACTAACATTTTTCAACACAATTTTCTCTAGGAACATATCAAAATAAACATATGAAAGCAACAACGCAAGCTATTGATCTTACAACATAATTTGCAAAATACTACCAGGACTAAGTTCATGATAAATTTAAGTTCAATTAATCATATTACTTAAGAACTCCCACTTAGACAGACATCCTCTAGTCATCTAAGTGATTACGTGATCCATATCAACTACACCATAACCGATCATCACGTGAGATGGAGTAGTTTTCAATGGTGAACATCAATATGTTGATCATATCTACTATATGATTCACGCCGACCTTCGGTCTCCGTGTTCCGAGGCCATATCTGCATATGCTAGGCTCGTCAAGTTTAACTCGAGTATTCTACGGTGCAAAACTGGATTGCACCCGTTGTAGATGGACGTGAGCTTATCACACCGATCATCACGCCGCACGCATTTAACTTTGGCAACGGTGCATACTCGGGAGAACACTACTTGATAATTTTAGTGAGAGATCATCTTAAAATGCTACCGTCAATCAAAGCAAGATAAGATGCATAAAGGATAAACATCACATGCAATCAATATAAGTGATATGATATGGCCATCATCATCTTGTGCTTGTGATCTCCATCTCCGAAGCACCGTCGTGATCACCATCGTCACCGGCGCGACACCTTGATCTCCATCGTAGCATCATTGTCGTTACGCCATCTATTGCTTCTACGACTATCGCTACCGCTTAGTGATAAAGTAAAACAATTACTGGGCGTTTGCATTTCATACAATAAAGCGACAACCATATGGCTCCTGCCAGTTGCCGATAACTTCGCTTACAAAACATGATCATCTCATACAATAAAGTATAGCATCATGTCTTGACCATATCACATCACAACATGCCCTGCAAAAACAAGTTAGACGTCTTCTACTTTGTTGATGCAAATTTTACGTGGCTGCTACGGGCTTAAGCAAGAACCAATCTCACCTACGCATCAAAACCACAACGATAGTTTGTCAAGTTGATGCTATTTTAACCTTCGCAAGGACCGGGCGAGCCACACTCGGTTCAACTAAAGTTGGAGAAACAGACACCGCTAGTCACCGTGTGCAAAGCACGGCGGTAAAACCAGTCTCGCGTAAGCGTCACGCATAATGTCGGTCCGGCCGCTTCATCCAACAATACCGCCAACCAAAGTATGACATGCTGGTAAGCAGATGACTTATATCGCCCACAACTCACTTGTGTTCTACTCGTGCAAATAACATCAAACCATAAAACCTAGGCTCGGATGCCACTGTTGGGGAACGAGTAATTTCAAAAATTTCCTATGCACACGCAAGATCATGGTGATGATATAGCAACGAGGGAGAGTGTTGTCTACGCACCCTCGTGAGACCGAAGCGGAAGCGCTGACGCAACGTAGAGGAAGTAGTCGTCGTCCTCCCGGTCCGACCGATCCAAGCACCGTTACTCGCACCTCCGAGTTCTTGACACGCGTACAGCTCGATGACGCACCTCGATCTCCAATCCAGTAGGGGCTCCGAGGGGAGTTCCACAAGACGACGGCGTGGTGGCGATCTTGATGTTCTCTGTCGCAGGCTTCGCCTAAGCACCGCCACAATATGATCGAGGTGTAATATCGTGGAGGGGGCACCGCACACAGCTAAGGAACGATCAATGATCAACTTGTGTGTCTAGGGTGCCCCCGCCTCAGATATAAAGGAGGGAGGGAGGAGGAGGCCGGCCTAGGGAGGAGGCGCCATAGGGGAGTCCTACTCCCACCGGAGTAGGATTCCCCTTTCCTAGTCCAACTAGGATCCTTCCATGTAGTAGGAGTAGGAGACTAGGAAGGGAAGAGAGAAGGAAGGAAGGAGGGGTGCGGCCCTCCCCTAGTCCACCCGGACTAGGCCTTGGGGCGCGGCCTGCCCTAGGCAGCCCCTATCTCTTTCCCGCAGGCCCAATAAGGCCCAATACTTCTCCCGGCGAATTCCGTAACTCTCCACTCCGATAAATACCAATGACTCGGAACCTTTCCGAACTCGAATATAGTCGACCAATATATCGATCTTTATGTCTCGACCATTTCGAGACTCCTCGTCATGTCCCCGATCTCATCCGGGACTCAACTCCTTCAAGACATCAAAACTCATAAACTCATAATATAACATCATCGAAACCTTAAGCGTGGGACCCTACGGTTCGAGAACAATCTAGACATGACCGAGACACGCCTCCGTCAATAACCAATAGCGGACCTGGATGCCCATATTGGTTCCTACATGTTCTACGAAGATCTTTATCGATCGATCCGCATAACAACATACGTTGTTCCTTTGTCATCGGTATGTTACTTGCCCGAGATTTGATCGTCGGTATCCAATACCTAGTTCAATCTCGCTATCGCAAGTCTCTTTACTCGTTCCGTAATACATCATCTCATAACTAACTCATTAGTTACATGCTTGCAAGGCTTAGGTGATGAGTATTACCGAGAGGGCCCAGAGATACCTCTTCGACAATCGGAGTGACAAATCCTAATCTCGAATTATGCCAACCCAACATGTACCTTCGGAAACACCTGTAGAGCACCTTTATAATCACCCAGATTACGCTAGTGACGCTTTGGTAGCACACAAAGTGTTCTTCCGGTAAACGGGAGTTGCACAATCTCATAGTTGCAGGAACTTTGTATAAGTTATGAAGAAAGCAATAGCAACATACTAAACGATCAAGTGCTAAGCTAACGGAATGGGTCAAGTCAATCACATCATTCTCCTAATGATGTGATCCCGTTAATCAAATGACAACTCTTTTGTCCATGGCTAGGAAACATAACCATCTCTGATAAACGAGCTAGTCAAGTAGAGGCATACTAGTGACACTATGTTTGTCTATGTATTCACACATGTATTATGTTTCCGGTTAATACAATTCTAGCATGAATAATAAACATTTATCATGAAATAAGGAAATAAATAATAACTTTATTATTGCCTCTAGGGCATATTTCCTTCAGTCTCCCACTTGCACTAGAGTCAATAATCTAGTTCACATCGCCATGTGATTTAACACCAATATTCATATCTGTATATTAACACCCATAGTTCACATCATCATGTGACCAACATCCAAAGGGTTTAAGGTGTGATCATGTTTTGCTCGTGAGAGAAGCTTAGTCAACGGGTCTGTCACATTCAGAGCCGTATGTATTTTGCAAATATTTTATGTCCACAATGCTCTGCACGGAGCTACTCTAGCTAATTGCTCCCACATTCAATATGTATCCAGATTGAGACTTAGAGTCTTCTGGATCGGTGTAAAAGTTTGCACTGATGTAACTTTTACAACAAACTCTTTATCACCTCCATAATCGAGAAACATCTCCTTAGTCCTTACTAAGGATATTATTGACCAATGTCCAAAGGATCTACTCCTAGATCACTATCGCATTCCTTGCCGATTCAGAGCAAGGTATACAATAGGTCTGGTACATAGCATAGCATACTTTATAGAACCTATGACTGAGGCATAGGGAATGACTTTTCATTCTCTTTCCATTTTCTGCCGTGGTCAGGATTTGAGTCTTACTCAATTTCATACCTTTGCAACACAGGCAAGAACTCTTTCTTTGACTGTTCCATTTTGAACTATTTCAAAATCTTGCCAAGGAATGTACTCATTGAAAATCTTATCAAGCGTCTTGATCTATCTCAATAGATCTTGATGCTTAATATGTAAGTAGCTTTACTGAGGTCTTTAAAAGAACTCCTTTCAAACACTCCTTTATGCTTTGCAGAATAATTCTACATTATTTCCGATCAACAATATGTCATTCACATATACTTATCGAAATGTCGAGTGCTCCCACTCACTTTATTGTAAATACAGCCTTCCAAAAGTCTCAGATTAAATCATATGCTTTGATCAACTCATCAAAGCGTATATTCCAACTCCGAGATGCTTGCACCAGTCCATTGATGGATTGCTGGAGCTTGCACACTTTGTTAGCATCTTTAGGATTGACACAAACTTTCTGGTTGCATCATATACAACTCTTCTTTAATAAATCCATTAAGGAATGCAGTTTTGACATCCATTTGCCAGATTTCATAAAATGTGGCAATTGCTAACATGATTCGGACAGACTTAAGCATCGATACGGGTGAGAAAATCTCATCGTATTCAACCCCTTGAACTCGTTGAAAACCTTTTGCAACAAGTCGAGCTTAATGGATAGTAACACTACTATCAGTGTCCGTCTTCCTCTTGAAGATCCATTTATTTAACATGGCTTGCTGATCATCGAGCAAGTCAATCAAAGTCCATACTTTGTTCTCATACATGGATCATATCTCAGATTTTATGGCCTCAAGCCATTTCGTGGAATCTGGGCTCATCATCGCTTCCTCATAGTTCGTAGGTTTGTCATGGTCAAGTAACATGACCTCTAGAACAGGATTACCGTACCACTCTGGTGCGGATCTCACTCCGTTTTACCTACGAGGTTTGGTAGTAACTTGATCTGAAGTTACATGATCATCATCATTAGCTTCCTCACTAATTGGTGTAGTAGTCACAGGAACAGATTTCTGTGATGAACTACTTTCCAATAAGGGAGAAGGTACAATTACCTCATCAAGTTCTACTTTCCTCCCACTCACTTCTTTCGAGAGAAACTCCTTCTCTAGAAAGGATCCACTTATTAGCAACGAATGTTTTGCCTTCGGATCTGTGATAGAAGGTGTTCCCAACAATTTCCTTTGGGTATTCTATGAAGACGTACTTCTCCGATTTGGGTTTGAGCTTATCAGGTTGAAAACCTTTTTCATATAAGCATCGCAACTCCAAACTTTTAAGAAATGACAGCTTAGGTTTACTGCTAAACCATAGTTCATATGCTGTCGTCTCAACGGATTTAGATGGTGCCCTTTTAACGTGAATGCAGCTGTCTCTAATGCATAACCCCAAAACAATATTGGTAAATCAGTAAGAGACATCATAGATCGCACCATATCCAATAAAGTGCGGTTACGACGTTCGACACACCATAACGCTGTGGTGTTCCGGTGGCGTGAGCTGTGAAACTATTTCACATTGTTTCAATTGAAGACCAAACTCAGAACTCAAATATTCGCTCGCGATCAGATCGCAGAAACTTTATTTTCTTGTTATGATGATTTTTCCACTTCACTCTGAAATTCTTTGAACCTTTCAACTATTTCAGACTTATGTTTCATCAAGTAGATATACCCATATCTGCTCAAATCATCTTGTGAAGGTCAAAAAATAACGATACTTGCCACGAGCATCAATACTCATTGGATCGCATACATCTGTATGTATTATTTCCAACAAGTTAGTAGCTCGCTCCATTGTTCCGAGAACGGAGTTTTAGTCATCTTGCCAAAAGGCACGGTTCGCAAGCATCAAATGATTCATAACCAAGTGATTCCAAAAATCCATCTTTATGGAGTTTCTTCATGCGCTTTACACCGATATGACCCAAACGGCAGTGCCACAAATAAGTTGCACTATCATTATTAACTTTGCATCTTTTGGCATCAATAATATGAATATGTGTATCATCACGATCGAGATCCAACAAACTATTTTCATTGGGTGTATGACCATTGAAGGTTTTATTTATGTAAACAGAACAACAATTATTCTCTGATTTTAAATGAATAATCGTATTGCAATAAACATGATCAAATCATATTCATGCTCAACGTAAACACCAAATAACATTTATTTAGGTTTAACACTAATCCCGAAAGTATAGGGAGTGTGCAATGATGATCATATCAATCTTGGAACTACTTCCAACACTCATCGTCACTTCCCCTTCAACTAGTCTCTGTTTATTCTGTAACTCCAGTTTCGAGTTACTAATCTTAGCAACCGAACAAGTATCAAATACTCAGGGGCTACTATAAACACTAGCAAGGCACACATTAATAACCTGTATATCAAATATACCCTTGTTCACTTTGCCATCCTTCTTATCTACCAAATATTCAGGGCATTTCCGCTTCCAGTGACCATTTCCTTTGCAATGTAAGCACTCAGTTTCAGGCTATGGTCCAGCTTTGGGCTTCTTCGCAGGAGTGACAACTTGCTTGTCTTTCCACCAAGTTCCCTTTCTTTCCTTTGCCCTTTTCTTGAAACTAGTGGTCTTGTCAATCATCAACACTTGATGCTCTTTCTTGATTTCTACCTTCGTCGATTTCAATATCACGAAGAGCTCGGGAATCGTTTTCGTCATCCCTTGCATACTATAGTTCATCACGAAGTTCAAGAACTTAGTGATGGTGACTAGAGAATTTTGTCAATCACTATCTTATCTCGAAGATTAACTCACACTTGATTCAAGTGATTGAAGTACCTGCATAATCTGAGCACATGCTCACTAGTTGAGCGATTCTCCTCCATCTTTTAGCTATAGAACTTGTTGGAGACTTCATATCTCTCAACTCGGTATTTGCTTGAAATATTAACTTCAATTCTCGAACATCTCATATGGTCCATGATGTTCAAAACATCTTTGAAGTCCCGATTCTAAGCCATAAAGCATGGTGCACAAAACTATCAAGTAGTCATCATATTGAGCTAGCCAAACGCTCATAACGCCCATCCGCTCCTGCAATAGGTCTGTCACCTAGTGGTGCATTAAGGACATAATTCTTCTGTGCAGCAATGAGGATAAACCTCAGATCGCGGATCAAATCCGCATCATTGCTACTAACATTTTCAACACAATTTTCTCTAGGAACATATCAAAATAAACATATGAAAGCAACAACGCAAGTTATTGATCTTACAACATAATTTGCAAAATACTACCAGGACTAAGTTCATGATAAATTTAAGTTCAATTAATCATATTACTTAAGAACTCCCACTTAGACAGACATCCCTCTAGTCATCTAAGTGATTACGTGATCCATATCAACTACACCATAACCGATCATCACGTGAGATGGAGTAGTTTTCAATGGTGAACATCAATATGTTGATCATATCTACTATATGATTCATGCTCGACCTTTCGGTCTCCGTGTTCCGAGGCCATATCTGCATATGCTAGGCTCGTCAAGTTTAACCTGAGTATTCTGCGTGTGCAAAACTGGCTTGCACCCGTTGTAGATGGACGTAGAGCTTATCACACCCGATCATCACGTGGTGTCTCGGCACGACGAACTTTGGCAACGGTGCATACTCAGGGAGAACACTACTTGATAATTTTAGTGAGAGATCATCTTAAAATGCTACCGTCAATCAAAGCAAGATAAGATGCATAAAGGATAAACATCACATGCAATCAATATAAGTGATATGATATGGCCATCATCATCTTGTGCTTGTGATCTCCATCTCCGAAGCACCGTCGTGATCACCATCGTCACCAGCGCGACACCTTGATCTCCATCGTAGCATCGTTGTCATTACGCCATGTATTGCTTCTACGACTATCGCTACCGCTTAGTGATAAAGTAAAGCAATTACAGGGCGTTTGCATTTCATACAATAAAGCGACAACCATATGGCTCCTGACAATTGCCGATAACTTCGGTTACAAAACATGATCATCTCATACAATAAAATATAGCATCATGTCTTGACCATATCACATCACAACATGCCCTGCAAAAACAAGTTAGACGTCTTCTACTTTGTTGTTGCAAATTTTACGTGGCTGCTACGGGCTTAAGCAAGAACCAATCTCACCTACGCATCAAAACCATAACGATAGTTTGTCAAGTTGATGCTGTTTTAACCTTCGCAAGGACCGGGCGTAGCCACACTCGGTTCAACTAAAGTTGGAGAAACAGACACCCGCTAGTCACCGTGTGCAAAGCACGGCGGTAAAACCAGTCTCGCGTAAGCGTCTGGCGTAATGTCGGTCCGGCCGCTTCATCCAACAATACCGCCAACCAAAGTATGACATGCTGGTAAGCGGTATGACTTATATCGCCCACAACTCACTTGTGTTCTACTCGTGCAAATAACATCAAACCATAAAACCTAGGCTCGGATGCCATCGTTGAGGAACGTAGTAATTTCAAAAATTTCCTACGCACACGCAAGATCATGGTGATGATATAGCAACGAGGGTAGAGTGTTGTCTACGCACTCGTGAGACCAAGCGGAAGCGCTGACGCAACGTAGAGGAAGTAGTCGACGTCCTCCCGGTCCGACCGATCCAAGCACCGCACTCTAGCACCTCCGAGTTCTTGACACGCGTGACAGCTCGATGACGCACCTCGATCTCCAATCCAGAGGGGCTCCGAGGGGAGTTCCGTCAGACGACGGCGTGGTGACGATCTTGATGTTCTCTGTCGCAGGCTTCACCTAAGCACCGCTACAATATGATCGAGGTGTAATATCGTCGAGGGGGGCACCGCACACAGCTAAGGAACGATCAATGATCAACTTGTGTGTCTAGGGTGCCCCCCCGCCCCCGTATATAAAGGAGGGAGGGAGGAGGAGGCCGGCCTAGGGAGGAGGCGCGCCATAGGGGAGTCCTACTCCCACCGGAGTAGGATTCCCCTTCCTAGTCCAACTAGGATCCTTCCATGTAGTAGGAGTAGGAGACTAGGAAGGGAAGAGAGAAGGAAGGAAGGAGGGTGCGGCCTCCCCCCAGTCCAATTCGGACTAGGCCTTGGGCGCGCGGCCTGCCCTAGGCAGCCCCTATCTCTTTCCCAGGCCCAATAAGGCCCAATACTTCTCCCGGCGAATTCCCGTAACTCTCCGGTACTCGATAAATACCGAATGACTCAAACCTTTCCGAACTCCGAATATAGTCGTCCAATATATCGATCTTTGCGCCTCGACCATTTCGAGACTCCTCGTCATGTCCCCGATCCCATCCGGGACTCAACTCCTTCGGTACATCAAAACTCATAAACTCATAATATAACATCATCGAAACCTTAAGCGTGCGGACCCTACGGTTCGAGAACAATGTAGACATGACCGAGACACGTCTCCGTCAATAACCAATAGCGGACCTGGATGCCCATATTGGTTCCTACATATTCTACGAAGATCTTTATCGGTCGATCCGCATAACAACATACGTTGTTCCTTTGTCATCGGTATGTTACTTGCCCGAGATTTGATCGCCGGTATCCAATACCTAGTTCAATCTCGTTACGGCAAGTCTCTTTACTCGCTCCGTAATACAACATCTCATAACGAACTCATTAGTTACATGCTTGCAAGGCTTAGGTGATGAGTATTACCGAGAGGGCCCAGAGATACCTCTCCGACAATCGGAGTGACAAATCCTAATCTCAATTATGCCAACCCAACATGTACCTTCGAAACACCTGTAGAGCACCTTTATAATCACCCAGATTCGTTGTGACGCTTGGTAGCACACAAAGTGTTCTTCCGTAAACGGAATTGCACAATCTCATAGTTGCAGGAACTTTGTATAAGTCATGAAGAAAGCAATAGCAACATACTAAACGATCAAGTGCTAAGCTAACGGAATGGGTCAAGTCAATCACATCATTCTCCTAATAATGTGATCCCGTTAACCAAATGACAACTCTTTTGTCCATGGCTAGGAAACATAACCATCTCTGATAAACGAGCTAGTCAAGTAGAGGCATACTAGTGACACTATGTTTGTCTATGTATTCACACATGTATTATGTTTCCGGTTAATACAATTCTAGCATGAATAATAAACATTTATCATGAAATAAGGAAATAAATAATAACTTTATTATTGCCTCTAGGGCATATTTCCTTCATTATGTTTATATCTTAAACAAGCTTAACAAGCTAAACGAGCCAGCTCGCGAGTTATATGAGTCGAGCCAATCTTGGGTTTGAGCACATTATAGTAACGAGTCAAGTCGAGCTAGCTCGTTAATGAAATGAGCTCTAACGAGTCGAGCCGAGCTGGCTCGACTCGGCTCGAATTCCAGCCCTAGGGACATATGCACCCTATATAGATTTTTTTTAGTAATTCAACAAAAAGTTGAAAATTCCTGAAAACATTTTTAAAAGAAACTTGACCTTCTATTGTACTCGTGAGAAAATAAATCCACAAAAAAATATCCCTTTGACTTGTTTTCAAAAAAGACAAATTTTTGACTAAAATAGTGTGAATAGTGACCTATAATAGCAAATAAATTTTGTCTTTTTTGCTGTGAGGTCAACTTTCGTTTTTTTTTTCCGTCGAGATTTATTTACTAGTGCAAAAGTGAGTCAAGTGTTTTATCAAAATAGTTCTTACCTATTTTGACTTTTTATTAAAATATATATAAAAAATCCCATATAGGGTGTATATACACCCATGAACCAAAGTGTATTTCCCGCTTGTTCGGCTGCTACATTGTAAACGGAACCATTATGGCGCGCGTATGCGTTTTTATTATGGGAAACGAAGCAGCCGTTCGTTTCGCTGAACTGTATTGGCATGTACGCTTCGATAAATCCTAAGGATTTTTTTTCTACTAATATGGTCAGACATGAGGAGCATGAGGTGTGACGTGGCTAGATGTAATTGGATGTTGAGGTGTCTATGCTGCAATGTTGAGATAAATCAAATTGTGGGGGTGAACTTGTTGAGGTGTCTTTGCTGCATGTTGAGATAAATCAAATAGTGGGGGTTAACTTTTTAAGTATATACTCCCTCCGTTCCGAAATAATTGTCTTTCTAGCCATCTCAAATGGACAACAACATACGGATGTATGTAGATATGTTTTAGAGTGTAGATTCACTCATTTTGCTCCGTATGTAGTCATTTGTTGAAATCTCTAAAAAGACAATTATTTCGGAACAGAGGGAGTAGGATTTAAAAAAGAGAAAAAAGAAATCATTTCCTGATTCTTCTAGAATTTAAAAAAGAGAAATGGAGGTGCGGGGAATCGAACCCCGTGCCTCTCGCATGCGAAGTGAGCGGTCTACCATATGAGCTACACCCCCGAACTGTTAATCACTCACTGTTAAACCTATCCATTACTGATTTGATGATCACACGTACGCTGGTGTGACTAGAAATGAGAACCATGGGAAGACTCTCGGTTTAGTTCCATCAATGGACAGAGCGTTGGTGCTCGTCTTCCTCTGCCCAATTCTCCCTTTCAGTAAGCAAGGGTTGGCCCCCGGTTTCTTAAGTTCCTACAAGATGACAACCAAAATGAAAGGACCCGCAAAAAAAAGGGGAACAAAGCAAAAAGAGATCATGCGACCAACAAGGCGGCAATCAGGAAGAGCACCAGCTGATGCGGCTGAGCATGCACATGGCAACAGGAAGAGCACCAGCTCAGGCAAAAGACTGAAAAGTTCTGCTCCACATTACAGAGCCATAACGCAGCTTCAGGCGGATTCCGTTCATCCGGTCGTCCATCGTTGCAAACAGATTGAGAAAATCTGTGGCGAATGGTGTCCATCGTCACGAATGGCGGACCAGCGCAATGCATGACCATCTTACCAAGGAGGTTCTTTGTGTCAGTTTTGGGCTACAGTCTCAAATTTACTCTTTATCTGCAGACTACAAGCAGTTTTGCAATAGCATTTGCGATAGTGACAGCATGGATGATTTGAAACAAGAAATTTTAGGTCAGTGCAAACAGTAGCAGCAGAACCTGGATGCATGGACAGGCCAATGAAACGAAGACATACATTTCATTTGTCTTAGATGGGTCAGCAAATGGGGCATACATTTCACACTAGTATACAACTATACATCTTGCATCGAACAGTGGGAAAGACTGGAGTGACAACATAGTACTATTAGATACAGACATGGCGCTGCTTATCAGTGGTTAAAAAGTAGAGGCGCCTATTAATAGACAAGGCAAACAATTAAGGAGATACATATGGAAGGACTCAGCAGAAT
This sequence comes from Aegilops speltoides, assembly GCA_021437245.1. Classification (NCBI taxonomy): domain Eukaryota; kingdom Viridiplantae; phylum Streptophyta; class Magnoliopsida; order Poales; family Poaceae; genus Aegilops; species Aegilops speltoides. Next base: position 561,006,882 of record CM038142.1, on the reverse strand, counting down.
ATCAATCCTCGAGCTCACACGTCAAGGGCGGCATGCGCCCAGTCTTCAATTTCGAAAGCAGATGTAGTAGTAGCAGCGGGATCTTCTCTTCCGCCATGAAGAGAAGACTCGCCGTCAACCGTCTGACCCTCCCTCCTCTGAAGCTTCTCCGGAAATGTCTCCATCCCGGCGTATGTCAGCAGGACCCAGACATAGGAGAGGAACTCCACACCACCTCCCAGAGTCTGCGCGTGCAAGTATCCTCGGCACCGGCCCGCAGAAAAACAGAGCATCTCCACCCACACACCTTGGATCACCTCCCACCTCCCGGTGACTTGAGCAAGATCATCACCCGACAAGAATTCAGCGAGCTCCCAAGCATCGTGAATAAAAGAGGCAGGAGCAGAACCTTCGTGGCATTTGTCAATTAGTCCTCGTATAAACTCCATCTCGTTCCGGGATTTGGTGTGGATGTCCTTGAGGATGTGCTTGAGCTCGTCGTAGGCCTTTTTGAACAAGCTCTTTCTGCTGCCTGGCATTAGCATCTCAGGATTAGCTACCAAGAGATGCATCATGTAGTTGGATATTACTTTGCAGCGGCTCGCACAATGACGATCATCAGGAGACCTGGTCATATGCTGGAAGCACAAATCTGTGGCGAGGTGCCAGAGAATAATGGTCTCATCAAATGGCCTCTTTATGCTCCAACCCAGTTTCAGAAGACATTTCTTACGGGCGAGCGTCCATTCGCCCCTGGCATCATTAAACCTCCTGTAAGTCTCATTGTCATGTATGTACTTCCACCCCGATTCAACATGCTGGCGGACCAATTCTGTAATCTCCTCACACGAATCGCTATATTTCATGTAGGTAAAGTATTGGTCCACCAAATCCTCCCATTCAAACCTTTTGGCAACCCTCCTCAACATCAACATGTTGGGGCGCCATCTGTTATTGGCTAACTGTCCAATAATACTGTGTTGGAGAATTACGCCGGAGAAGCCGTCCGGGATAACTGCTTGTACGCAGAAGTAAATCAGCTCCAGCACGAGAGCACCGTAAAAGAGCACAAGTGTAACCCGGGTATCTTCACTGCTATGAGCTTTGCTGTGGCTACTCGTGTGCACCAGGCAGATGGCTGCAACTAGCGTTGCATAAGCTAGTGCCTGCGTCCACCGACGGCAGTTGAATGATGCTACAGCTTTCTTGAAATCAAGATGGGGTGCGCGATAATTAATGGAGTGGAGGAAGCTGGTGATAGCTGAGAGCGCATTCTTGAAATCAACATGTGGTCGGTGAAAACTCCTGGTGCAGACGAAGCTGATCATAGCTAAGAGCGCGCTGTCATCTTTGGTGTAGAGGAAGCTGGTCATAGCACGCAGCGCGCGCTGTATTGCTTGATAAGCAGATATGCGGTCGAGCGGCCAGAATTTCTTCAAGATTTTGAGACGATCAGCATAGGGACTTGGGAAGTCCAAAAAGAGCTGGTACGATAGCCTTGGGAGGTCTTGTTGGTATTCTTCCCATGATCTCCGCTCTGAACTCGTATCCATGAATATTTTTGCGTCACTTATAAATTTGGCAAGACTTCCTTCTTCCGTGACAGCGCCGCGCCGAATGACGAGCTCCTCGGACAAGCTGGCCTGCCGCAGGGCATCAAAGCTGCTCTTCTTAAGATCTAGTGCCTTCTGGAAGGATCTTATAATCACTAGGACAAAGAGCAGAATTGTTGCAGCCAACAACCTCTTGTCATCTGCCGACCATGACTTGTAAAGCACGTAGAGTGCAATCGTAACCTGACACGGTTGATGATCTAATTAATAAGATGCAAACAAGATCAAGATAGACACTCCCTCTGACCCATATAAGATCTTGTTACATCCAATATGTGAGTATATTTGATGTAATAAGATTTTATATTATGAGACGAAGGGAGTAGTCTCTACTCCTAATGTCTCAGTTGGTAGGTCGCGTTTCGGGTTTTATTTTCGTCCCACCTCACCCGGTCTTTTTTGGTACTTCTTTGGTACTTCCTCCCACCTCCCCCTCAGCCGTGAAAAACCAAGAAAAACCCCGTGATCGAGTCCCGCACACGCCCAAACTCCCGTCGTTATCTCTACTCCTAATGGAGCAGTTGGTAGCCTCGTACGGTTTATTTTCGTCCCACCACTTTCAACCGTTTTATTTCGCTGGTTTTTTCGTCCTCCCCACCCCACCGGTTTAGTTTTATCCACCCTCTCACACAATGAAAAAAATCTTAACGGATCATAACTTTCCATGCTAGTGCAAGTTATTTTTGGTAATGTCTTTATGTGAAAGAATCAATCACGATCAATCTCTAAATGTCAAATCTAAATTAATTAACCTTACCTTAAATTGCTCAATCACATTAATTAGGAAACAAAATAACCGATTTTAAGAAAATATCTACTCTTAATGGAGGGTATTACATACCAAACATAGGTACGTCATTAGCTCGCTTCCTTCCCTTCTCTTCCCTTCGTCCCTCAGTCCCATGGTCGTGGCGCTGAAGTGGCATCGACAGGCGATGGCGGCGAGGACAGCACATGGCAGCCCCTGAAGCACGAACACGACTGCACCTCGGGTCTGCCGTCTCCCAAGATATGGGTGAGTTCTCGTGATGCCCACCCTAAACCCTCACGCCCTACAAATTCCTCAACCTCTACCATCTCGATTTCGTCCATGCTCTGATCCAAATGACGATGCTGTTGGAAATATGCCCTAGAGGCAATAATAAAAGGATTATTATATTTCAATGTTCATGATAATTGTCTTTTGTTCATGCTATAAATGTATTATCCGAAATCGTAATACACGTGTGAACACTTAGACCCAATGAGTCCCTAGTGAGCCTCTAGTTGACTAGCTCACAGATCAATAGATAGTCATGGTTTCTGACTATGGACATTGGATGTCATTGATAACGGATCACATCATTAGGAGAATGATGTGATGGACAAGACCCAATCATAAGCATAGCATAAAAGATCGGATAGTTCGTTTGCTAGAAGCTTTGCCAATGTCAAGTATCTATTCCTTCGACCATGAGATCGTAACTCCGGTTACCGTAGGAGTGCCTTGGGTGTATCAAACGTCACAACGTAATCGGGTGACTATAAAGGTGCATTACAGGTATCTCCGAAAGTATCTGTTGGGTTGACACGGATCGAGATCGGATTTGTCACTCCGTATGACGGAGAGGTATCTCTTGGGCCCACTCGGTAATGCATCATCATAATGAGCTCAGTGTGACCAAGATGTTGGCCACGGATCATGCATTACGGTGCGAGTAAAGTGACTTGCCGTGGAACGAGACCGAACAAGGTATTGGGATACCGACGATCGAGTCTCGGGCAAGTAACGCACCGATTGACAAAGGAATTGCATACGGGTTTGATCAATCCTCGACATCGTGGTTCAACCGATGAAATCATCGAGGAGCATGTGGGAGCCAACATGGATATCCGCACCCGCTGTTGGTTATTGCCCGAGAGTCGTCTCGGTCATGTCTGCGTGTCTCCCGAACCCGTAGGGTCTACACACTTAAGGTTCGGTGACGCTAGGGTTAGTAGGAAGTCAAGTATGTGACCACCGAATGTTGTTCGGAGTCCCGGATGAGATCCCGGACGTCACGAGGAGTTCCGGAAGGGTCCGGAGGTAAAGAATAATATATAGGAAGTGGTGTTTCGGCCATCGGGAAAGTTTCGGGGGTTACCGGCAAAGTACCGGGACCACCGGAAGGGTCCCGGGGGTCCACCGGGTGGGGCCACCTATCCCGGAGGGCCCCATGGGCCAGAGGGGGAAGGGAACCAGCCCACAGGGGGCTGGTGCGCCCCCCTAGGCCCACCCCCTGCGCCTAGGGTTGAAACCCTAGGGGTGGGGGGGCGCCCCACCTGGCTTGGGGGGCACTCCACCCCCTTGGCCGCCGCCCCCCCTTGTAGATTGGATCTCAGGGGCCGCCACTGGGGCCTATATAAAGGGGGAGGGAGGGGGCTGCTGTACACACATCCCAAGGCGCAGCCCTCCCTCCCAACACATCTCCTCCTCCGTGAGCTTGGCGGCCACAGCCGAGATCTTGCTTCTCCACCATCATCACGCCGTCGTGCTGCGGTGGAGCTGTCTTCCTCAACCTCTCCTTCCCCTTGCTGGATCAAGAAGGAGGAGACGTCGATCGTCCCGTCGTGTGTTGAACGCGGAGGTGCTGTCCGCTCAGACTTGGCATCGGTGATCTGAATCACGCTCGAGTACGACTCCATCATCACCTTGCAAGCTTCGCACGCGATCTACAAGTGGTATGTAGATGTTATCTCTCTCCGTTACTCGTTGCTTAGATGAACTCATAGATGGATCTTGGTGAAGCCGTAGGAAAAATTTTAATTTTCTCGCAACGCTCCCCAACAAAGGCATCATGAGCTAGGTCTATGCGTAGTTCTCTAATGCACGAGTAGAACACAAATTTGTTGTGGGCGCTGATCTTGTCATCTTACTTGCCTCTACTAGTCTTTTCTTGCTCAACGGTATTGTGGGATGAAGCGCCCGGACCAACCTTACACGACGCTTACGTGAGACCGGTTCCACCGATCGACATGCACTAGTTGCATAAGGTGGCTGGCGGGTGTCTGCTCTCCCACTTTAGTTGGAGCGGAATCGATGAACAGGGCCCTTATGAAGGGTAAATAGAAGTTGACAAAATCACGTTGTGGTGATTCGTAGGTAAGAAAAACGTTCTTGCTAGAACCCAATCGCAGCCACGTAAAAGATGCAAACAACAACTAGAGGACGTCTAACTTGTTTTTGCAGCGATTGATCATGTGATGTGATATGGCCAGAAGTTGTGATGAATGATGAATTGTGATGTATGAGATCATGTTCTTGTAATAGGATTCACGACTTGCATGTCGATGAGTATGACAACCGGCAGGAGCCATAGGAGTTGTCTTTATTTTTGTATGACCTGCGTGTCATTGAAGAACGCCATGTAAACCACTTTACTTCATTACTAAACGCGTTAGTCATAGAAGTAGAAGTAGTCGTTATGCGTGACAACTTCATGAAGACACGATGATGGAGATCATGATGATGGAGATCATGGTGTCAAGCCGGTGACAAGGTGATCATGGAGCCCCGAAGATGGAGATCAATGGAGCTTGATGATATTGGCCATATCATGTCACAACTATATAATTGCATGTGATGTTTATTATGCTTTTACATCTTGTTTACTTAGGACGACGGTAGTAAATAAGATGATCCTTATAAAATTTCAAGAAGTGTTCTCCCTAACGTGCACCGTTGCTACAGTTCGTCGTTTCTAAGCACCACGTGATGATCGGGTGTGATGGATCCTTACGCTCACATACAACGGTGTAAGACAGTTTTACACAAAAAACACTTAGGGTTAACTTGACGAGCCTAGCATGTGCGCACATGGCCTCGAACACGGAGACCGAAGGTCGAACACGAGTCGTATGGAAGATACGATCAACATGAAGATGTTCACCGACGATGACTAGTCCGTCTCACGTGATGATCGGACACGGGCTAGTCGACTCGGATCGTGTAACACTTAGATGACTAGAGGGATGTCTAATCTAAGTGGGAGTTCATAATTTTGATTAAGGACTTTATTATCATGAACTTAGTCTAAAACCTTTGCAAATATGTCTTGTAGATCAATGGCCAACGCTAATGTCAACATGAACTTCAACGCGTTCCTAGAGAAAACCAAGCTGAAAGATGATGGCAGAACTATACGGATCGGGTCCGAACCTGAGGATCATCCTCATAGCTGCCAGGAAACAATATGTCCTAGAAGGACCGCTAGGTGCCGCTCCCGTCCCAGAGAACCCAGACGTTATGAACGCTTGGCAAACTCGCGCTGATGATTACTCCCTCGTTCAGTGCGGCATGCTCTACAGCTTAGAACCGGGGCTCCAAAAGCGTTTTGAGCATCACGGAGCATATGAGATGTTCGAAGAGCTGAAACTAGTTTTCCAAGCTCATGCCCGGGTCGAGAGATATGATGTCTCCGACAAGTTCTACAGTTGTAAGATGGAGGAGAACAGTTACACAAGGAGCACATCCTCAAGATGTCTGGGTTGCACGCCAGATGACCCAGTTGAACATTAACCTCCCGATGAGGCGGTCATTGACAGAATCCTCCAGCCGCTCCCACCAAGCTACAAGAGCTTTGTGATGAACTACAACATGCGGGGATGGTAAAGACCATTCTGAAGTGTTCTCGATGCTGAAGTCAGCAGAGGCTGAAATCAAGAAAGAACATCAAGTGTTGATGGTCAATAAGACCACTAAGTTCAAGAAGGGCAAGGGTAAGAAGAACTTCAAGAAGGACGGCAAAGATGTTGCCGCGCCCGCAAGCTTGCTGCGGGAAGAAGTCAAAGAATGGACCCAAGCCCGAGACTGAGTGCTTTTATTGCAAGGGAAGGCACCGAAGCGGAACTGCCCCAAATACTTAGCGGATAAGAAGGCCGCAACACCAAAGGTATATTTGATATACATGTAATTGATGTGTACCTTACCAAGACTCGTAGTAACTCCCGGTATTTGATACCGTGCCGTTGCTCACATATGTAACTCACAGCAGAGCTGCGGAATAAACGGAGACCGGCGAAGGACGAGGTGACGATCTTGCGTCGGGAATGGTTCCGTGGTCGATGTGATCGCCGTCGACGCTGCCTCTACATTTACCTACGGGATTAGTTTTAAACCTCAATAATTGTTATTTAGTGCCAAGTTTGAGCATGAACATTGTATCTGGATCTCGCTTTGATACGAGATGGCTACTCATTTAAGTCTGAGAATAATGGTTGTTCGATTTATATGAGAGATATGTTTTATGGTCATGCTCCGATGGTCAATGGTTTATTCTTAATGAATCTCGAGCGTAATATTACACATGTTCATAGTGTGGATGCAAAAGATGTAAAGTTGATAACGATAGTCCCACATACTTGTGGCAATCGCCGCCTTGGTCACATTGGTGTCAAGCGCATGAAGAAGCTCCATGCTGATGGACTTTAGAGTCTCTTGATTATGAATCGCTTGACACATGCGAACCTTGCCTCTTAGGCAAATGACCAAGACTCCGTTCTCCTAACAATGGAGCGAGCAACCAACTTGTTGGAAATCATACATACCGATGTAAAAGCGGTCCAATGAGCGTTGAGGCTCATGGAGGATATCGTTATGTTCTCACTCACCGATGACTTAAGTAGATATGGGTATGTCTACTTAATGAAACACAAGTCTGAGACCTTTGAAAAGTTCAAGGAATTTCAGAGTGAGGTGGAGAATCAACGTGATGAAAGATAAAGTTCCTACGATCGATCGTGGAGGAGAATATTTAAGTCACGAATTTGGCTCACACTTAAGAAAATGTGGAATCGTTTCACAACTCACGCCGCTGGAACACCTCAAATAAACGGTGTGTCCGAACGTCGAATCGCACTCTATTGGATATGGTGCGGTCTATGATGTCTCTTACCGATTTACCGCTATCATTTTGGGGATACGCCTAGAGACAGCTACATTCACTTTAAATAGGGCACCGTCTAAATCCGTTGAGACGACACCGTATGAATTATGGTTTGGGAAGAAACCTAAGCTGTCGTTTCTAAAAGTTTGGGGATGCGATGCTTATGTCAAGAAACTTCAACCTGAAAAGCTCGAACCCAAGTCGGAAAATGCGATTCATAGGATACCCTAAGGAAACTGTCGGGTATACCTTCTACTTAAGATCCGAAGGCAAGATCTTTGTTGCCAAGAACGGATGCTTTTTAGAGAAAGAGTTTCTCTCGAAAGAAGTAAGTGGGAGGAAAGTAGAGCTCGATGAAGTACTACCTCTCGAACGGGAAAGTGGTGCAGCGCAGGAAACCGTTCCTGTAATGCCCACACCAACTGAAGAGGAAAACGTTGATGATGATCAAGGTACTTCGGATCAAGTTACTATGAACTTCAAGGTCCACAAGGACACGCCCGCACTGTGAGTGGTACGCAACCTGTCATGGAAATCATGTTGCTAGACAACGATGAACCTTCGAACTATGAAGAAGCAATGGCGGGCCCAGATTCCAACAAATGGCTTGGAGCCATGAAATCCGAGATAGAATCCATGTATGAAAACAAAGTATGGACTTTGACAGACTTGCCCGATGATCGGCGAGCGATAGAAAATAAATGGATTTTTAAGAAGAAGACGGACGCGGATGGTAATGTTACCATCTATAAAGCTCGACTTGTCGCTAAGGGTTATCGACAAGTTCAAGGGATTGACTACGATGAGACATTCTCTCCCGTAGCGAAGCTTAAGTCCGTCCGAATCATGTTAGCAATTGCCGCATACTATGATTATGAGATATGGCAGATGGACGTCAAAACGGCATTCCTTAATGGACATCTTAAGGAAGAGCTGTATATGATGCAGCCGGAAGGTTTTGTCGATCCTCAGAACGCTAACAAAGTATGCAAGCTCCAGCGATCCATTTATGGACTGGTGCAAGCATCTCGGAGTTGGAACATTCGCTTTGATGAGATGATCAAAGCGTTTGGGTTTATGCAGACTTATGGAGAAGCCTGCGTTTATAAGAAAGTGAGTGGGAGCTCAGTAGCATTTCTCCTATTATATGTAGATGACATACTCTTGATGGGAAATGATACGAAACTCCTGGACAGCATCAAGGCCTACTTGAACAAGTGTTTTTCAATGAAGGACCTTGGAGAAGCTGCTTATATATTAGGCATCAAAATCTATAGAGATAGATCGAGACGCCTCATAGGTCTTTCACAAAGCACATACCTTGATAAGATTTTGAAGAGGTTCAAAATGGATCAGTCCAAGAAGGGTTCTTGCCTATGTTACAAGGTGTGAATCTGAGCTCAGCTCGACCACCACCACGGCAAAAGATAAAGAAGAGATGAGTGTCATCCCTATGCTTCAGCCATAGGATCTATTATGTATGCCATGTCAGGTACCGCACCGATGTAAACCTTGCCGTAAGTTTGGTTGCAAGATACCAAAGTAACCCGCAAGGAACACCGGACAGCGGTCAAGAATATCCTGAAGCACCGAAAAGGACAAAGGACATGTTTCGTTTATGGAGGAGACGAAGAGCTCGTCAGAAGGGTTACGCCGACGCTAGCTTCGACTCAGATCTGGATGACTCTAAGTCACAAACCGGATACGTGTATATGTTGAATGGTGGAGCGATGGCTGGTGCAGCAGCAAGCGAGCGTCGTGGCGGGATCTACGTGTGAAGCGGAGTACATGGCAGCCTCGGAGGCAGCGATGAAGCGATTTGGGTGAAGGAGTTCATCACCGACCTAGGAGTCATACCCAATGCGTCGGGGCGATCAAACTCTTCTGTGACAACACCGGAGCTATTGCCCTTGCCAAGGAGCCCAGGTTTCACAAGAAGACCAGCACATCAAGCGTCGTTTCAACTCCATCCGTGAAAATGTTCAAGATGGAGACATAGAGATTTGCAAAGTGCACACGGATCTGAATGTCGCAGATCCGCTGACTAAACCTCTCGCGTGCAAAACATGATCAACACCGTAACTCTATGGGTGTTCGATTCATCACAATGTAACTAGATTAGTGACTCTAGTGCAAGTGGGAGACTGTTGGAAATATGCCCTAGAGGCAATAATAAAAGGATTATTATATTTCAATGTTCATGATAATTGTCTTTTGTTCATGCTATAAATGTATTATCCGAAATCGTAATACACGTGTGAACACTTAGACCCAATGAGTCCCTAGTGAGCCTCTAGTTGACTAGCTCGTTGTGATCAATAGATAGTCATGGTTTCGACTATGGACATTGGATGTCATTGATAACGGATCACATCATTAGGAGAATGATGTGATGGACAAGACCCAATCATAAGCATAGCATAAAAGATCGGATAGTTCGTTTGCTAGAAGCTTTGCCAATGTCAAGTATCTATTCCTTCGACCATGAGATCGTGTAACTCCGGTTACCGTAGGAGTGCCTTGGGTGTATCAAACGTCACAACGAATCGGGTGACTATAAAGGTGCATTACAGGTATCTCCGAAAGTATCTGTTGGGTTGACACGGATCGAGATCGGATTTGTCACTCCGTATGACGGAGAGGTATCTCTTGGGCCCACTCGGTAATGCATCATCATAATGAGCTCGGTGTGACCAAGATGTTGGCCACGGATCATGCATTACGGTGCGAGTAAAGTGACTTGCCGTGAACGAGACCGAACAAGGTATTGGGATACCGACGATCGAGTCTCGCAAGTAACGCACCGATTGACAAAGGAATTGCATACAGGGTTTGATCGAATCTCGACATCGTGGTTCAACCGATGAAATCATCGAGGAGCATGTGGGAGCCAACATGGATATCCGACCCGCTGTTGGTTATTGCCCGAGAGTCGTCTCGGTCATGTCTGCGTGTCTCCGAACCCGTAGGGTCTACACACTTAAGGTTCGGTGGCGCTTAGGGTTAGTAGGAAGTCAAGTATGTGACCACCGAATGTTGTTCGAGTCCGGATGAGATCCCGGACGTCACGAGGAGTTCGGAAGGGTCCGGAGGTAAAGAATAATATATAGGAAGTGGTGTTTCGCCATCGGGAAAGTTTCGGGGGTTACCGGCAAAGTACCGGGACCACCGGAAGGGTCCCGGGGGTCCACCGGGTGGGGCCACCTATCCCGGAGGGCCCCATGGGCCAGAGGGGGAAGGGAACCAGCCCACAGGGGGCTGGTGCGCCCCCCTAGGCCCACCTCGCCCTAGGGTTGAAACCCTAGGGGGGAAGCGCCACCGGCTTGGGGGCACTCCACCCCTTGGCCGCCGCCCCTTGTAGATTGGATCTCAGGGGCCGCCACCACTGGGGCCTATATAAAGGGGAGGGAGGGGCTGCTGTACACACATCCCAAGGCGCAGCCCCTCCCCTCCCCAACACATCTCCTCCTCCGTAGAGCTTGGCGAAGCCCCGCCGAGTCTCGCTTCTCCACCATCATCACGCCGTCGTCTTTGCCGGTGGAGCTGTCTTCCTCAACCTCTCCTTCCCCTTGCTGGATCAAGAAGGAGGAGACGCCGATCGTCCCGTCGTGTGTTGAACGCGGAGGTGCTGTCCGTTCAGCACTTGGCATCGGTGATCTGAATCACGTTCGAGTACGACTCCATCATCACCTTGCAAGCTTCCGCACGCGATCTACAAGTGGTATGTAGATGTTATCTCTCTCCCGTTACTCGTTGCTTAGATGAACTCATAGATGGATCTTGGTGAAGCCGTAGGAAAAATTTTAATTTTCTGCAACGTTCCCCAACAGATGCAGCTCCGGCCGATTGACAATGGAGGTTTGCCATCCTTCCTCTCAGCACCCACTCCTGGAGGAACGACACGCCATGCCGATCGAACCCGGTCGAGATCTTCACCAAGATTGCTATTCAGAAGTTTTTTGTCAAAAAGTGAAGAGTGGGACGGGATCTGCACTTTGTTAATATAACATATACTTGTGCAGGTGCAGGTTTTGTTTTAAAAATCCAATTTGTTTATCCTTTTGTCGCTGAAATTGTTTACTAATTATGTCATTGGTTTTATTTCTTCTAGATGTTGTATATTCTTGGATTGAAGGGACTGTCTGACAAGGTGAAAGAGCTAATAGTTGTAGTTTTACACCAATGCAAATTTGTTTTGCTTCAGATGTTAAACATGACCTCATGCGACGCTTGCCGTCCATCATTGATTATTCGTACTCAGATTAAGTTTCGCTCGACCGTCTCTATCGTCACTCGTCAACAAGACAGACGATGGGTTGGTGCCATACTATCATGTGGCATCTCCGTCGTTCTGGGCCGGGAAGATAACAGATTTTCAGGAAACAAATAATACATTTTACTAACTTCCTTAAATTATGCAAATCAATCGATTCCTTTTATTGGTTCAATTTGTCTTAGGAAACAAATAACAGATTTTCAGGAAACAAATAATACATTTTAATCTAACTTTCCTAACTTATGCAAATCAATCGATTCCTTTTATTGGTTCAATTTGTCTTAGAAACAAATAACACAGGAAACAAATAATATATTTTAATCTAACTTCCTTAAATTATGCAAATCAATCGATTTCTTTTATTGGTTCAATTTGTCTTAGGAAACTAATAACAGATTTTCAGGAAACAAATAATACATTTTAATCTAACTTTCCTAACTTATCTAAATCAATCGATCCCTTTTATTGGTTCAATTTGTATTAGGAAACAAATAAAAGATTTTCAAAAACAAATAATACATTTTAATCTAACTTCCTTAAATTATGCAAATCAATTGATTCCTTTTATTGGTTCAATTTGTCTTAGGAAACAAATAACAGGTTTTTAGGAAACAAATAATACATTTTAATCTAACTTTTCTAATTTATTAGTAAAATTTGTTTTAGGAAACAAATAACAGAGACATCACAACTTTCCTCCCAATAAATAGTTTCTTAACATTTGCAAACTTTCCTAATCAGACACGTCACAAACGGGCAGGTACTGATATCACGTTATCAAACAATAAAACCCCATTTGCATAGAAATCAGTTCAAAAATCCTAACTTTTTACCTTTCCTTGATAACAACAAACATTTTCTATGTTCTCCATCGATATTAGCATTTTTTTAACTGAGATCTCCGGGTTATGATTTTTTTTGTGATTCTTTCCAATTGTGACCTCTCCTTCCACTCCGGCTCCTTGTCGGATAAACACCTCCACCACAGCCAGGTGACACCGCCCCAGACCTCCTGCCTCTCCACACCTTCTCCGCCACCTCCTTCTCGTACTCCATTAACAATCCCTCCGCCATATTTGTCCACGGCGGTGTCGAGGGCATGGTGCAGCAGCGCATCAGCGTTAGAGCAGCGATAGCAGCAGGAAGCAACACGCAGAGGGCGAGGCCGAGGGGCGGCGGCGAAGATGGCCATGACCGAGGCGGCGCGAGGTAGGGGGCAGCAGATGGGGCGAGCGCAGCCAGCGAGAGTGTGGCGCGACCAGTGTGTGTGTCGCGCAAGGCACATGGTGCGGTGGCTGCGGCGGCGCGACGGCAGCGGCGCGGCGCGACCGACGCGGTGTAGCACGGCATGGGCATGGAGAGGGAGTGAGCCACATGCGAAGAAGAGCGGCAGCTCGGGCATGGGCGTGCATAGGAGCGGGCATGTGCCACGGGGTCAATCCAAGGAGCTCGGTGGCTACCCCTGCAATGGCCATGGCGGACGGGGGTTCTCAGCCACGGCGAAATACCTAACGAGAGCAAACGAGAGGGGAGACAAGGGAAAGGCAAGAGGAGATCATGGCGGTGTCAATGGCGCCCTAGGGGAAGACATGGGAGCTCGGGGCGGCGCGGATCAAGCGGCAATTTTGCGGTGGCCCAAGGTTGAGGAAGACGGCAGCGACGTCGATGCGGGGGTGCTGGACTTGATCTCGTTGGCGCAGACAAAGTAGCGAAGGCATTCGGAGCTCCTCGACAAGCTCCTAGCCCGCAGGGAGGGAAGTGGCCATGTGGACGGGGTCGGTTATGGTGGCCGTGGCATCTGACTTCGTCCAGATCGACGGGATCGAGCGAGCGAGGAGGAGAAGTGGATTTAGGAGGGGGCGTCAAGGAGGAGTGAGGCCCCTTATCCATTCCCCTTCGATGCCAGCGAGGTGGTCGGGCGGGAGCCCGTCTCTGTAGCGACACGGCTCGGGGAACAGGAGAAGACGACCGCGCGGGGACTGGACCGCTGAGCCGGTTCGGTGGCAAGGCCCGGGGGCAGGGCGAATCCCGTTTTACATCGTCCTTTTGGTTTTTCAATGTATTCTAATCTGTTTCTCCTTTTTAACACCGTTTTCTATTTATTCTTATCAACTAAATGATCTCTACTCCTAATGTCTCAGTTGGTAGTCTCCGTTTCGGGTTTATTTTCGTCCCACCTTCCGAGTGAGGGAGAGGGGGAGAGAGTGAGGAAGAGGGAGGGAGAGGGGGTGTGTGTGAGAGAATTTGATGGTAAAAAAGGTCGTCAATGTCACTTAATATGTATGAGAATATTCAATGTAATATTAACATAATTGATATTGAACTTTTAAAATTAATGTGGCCCCGTTGCAACGCACGGGCGTTCTTCTAGTACATAACTACATACACACTTACTAAACAAGTGTGTTAGATGATCTTATCTTGGTCTAATTAGGGCTAGGTAATTAGATTAGCTAAAGTACTAGTATATCCGGCATGCTTGCATGTTGTCTCACGCTGGTTGTATTAGTCTTGTCCTGTAGGAGTTGGACACCTTTGTATGTCCTAGTTAAGAGTCTACGTTAGAGTAGTCCGGCTAGGATTATAGCAGTAGTCTAATACAGAGTCGGTTTATACCGGCCAGTCGTCCAGGTTCACGCATATAAATATGCTGGTATAGGGGTCAAGTAATATCATATTGTATCGTGGAGAGAAAAAGAAAATAAAAAGAACAAGGAACGACACGTGCCTTTGGCCAAAGTTTTTGTGTGCGCACGTTTGTCGTGATTGGATGTGATCGATCCTATTTCCGATTCCCAACAATTGGTATCAGAGCAAGGTTTGGATTTAAAGCCGCGCTTGCCCCGGGGTGGCGATCTGCTAGCACCTCGGGGCGGGCGATGAAGTCGCTGGGTGGTGCAACGACGAGGAGGTTCTGGTGATCGTCGTTCAGCAGAGCGACATGGAGGGAGGCAACAGGCTGTCTTCAGCAAGGTGGCGGAAGGAGGTTGTTGATGGCAGAGGTGGTGCCGAGGTGTGGCACTGGAGCTCATCAAGATCGTCGTCCGGGGAGTCGGATGAGTCAAGGAGTCGTGCGAGTTTGCACGGTCAGTCATCGTTGCGTCTGTGAGTCGTCCCCGTGTCCAAGTGCTCGTCACTGTGTGGATTCGTTCAAGTTGAAGCGGTGTGCACAGTGTTCCGTGAGTCATGTCCATGTCCTCGTGGAGCATCCTGGTTGCAGCCAGCGTGGATTTGGTGTGATGCCGAAGGCGGACGGTGGTAGGCGAAGCCATCATAAAGCGAGGAGGTGTGCAGCCAGTGAAGAGTGGATCTACTGCAAGCAAGTACAAGGAGTATGATGCGGACCGAGTGCAAGGTAGCGGCCAAGCAATGGCGGTGGCACAACATTATAGAGCAAGGAGATTTTGCATGTTTCCAGGCGTGTCATACTCAGTGTACGAATATGACAATTGAAGAGCAAGCACGACGTGTAGTGGGACAGAGACCAGTTAAGTTGAACGACGTGAAGACTGATGATGTGTCCAGTCTTGCATGTTGCACGCGTAGATGCGACCGTGTTGGGTTGGTAGTCCGGATCATACGTCAAAGTTTGGATCAACAAGTTACGGATGTACATCAAGTCAAGATGAGAAAGAGCATGAGGAAGATGACAAGTCAAGATTAGGGAAAAATTGTTAGATAATCTTGTCTTGGTCTAATTAGGGCTAGGTAATTAGATTAGCTAAAGTACTAGTATATCCGGCAAGCTTGCATGTTGTCTCACGCTGGTTGTATTAGTCTTGTCCGTGTAGGAGTTGGACATCCTTGTATGTCCTAGTTAGGAGTCTACGTTAGAGTAGTCCGGCTAGGATTAAAGCAGTAGTCTAATACAGAGTCGGTTTGTACCGGCCAGTCGTCCAGGTTCACGCATATAAATATGCGAGTATAGGGGTCAAGTAATATCAGATTGTACCGTGGAGAGAAAAAGAAAATAAAAAGAACAAGCCACGACATGTGTCTTTGGCCAAAGTTTTTGTGTGGCGCGTTTGTCGTGTTTGGATGTGACCGATCCTGTTTGCGGATCCCAACAAAGTGAACATCATAACTACCTAATTACATTGCTACAGAAATACCAATGCTTCTGCTATCAGTGAAATTACTATCTTCCCGCAAAAAAATATAGACGTGAAGGTTCACCCCCATCCCGTCCTCAGGCAGCTCCTGTTCCTACTCCAAAGCGGCGGGGTTGTTCCTCGTCTCCGACGACTCGGTCTGGTCGCAGTGGTGAGCACGCATAGACTAGCAGGAGGGCCGGATCTGCCCACTCCAGGACCTGCATCTTTTAGTTCTGGTGGTGGCGGTTAGTAGTAGGGGGCGTCCTTCTTGAGGTAAGAAGAGCCGGTTTTCTCAGCTTTTTCCCATATGCCTATACAAAGTAATCCAATTTTCTTTCTATCCCACCTCGTTGCTTGGTTCGTGTTTGCATACACAATGCAATCAATTTTCTAAGAAGAAACCAAAATAGTAACTAATAAATGACCAACATGCCCTCAAGCCTTTGGTTTAAGTAGTAAATGCATATTTACGTATACTCCTATATCGATTATTCTTTTCATATCACCCCTAATAATTTTGTGTGTTGCTGATAATAGAAATTGTCCGGAGAGCATAAGATTGTAATATAACTATATACACTGGCTATACTCTTGTAGGTTTCCAATCATGTATCTATCAAATGAATTAGAGTAGCATTGGTGTATGTGGTGGAAACTACATTTTAAAATCGGACGTAACATGTATTAGTCGTTTAGAGTGGAACTAATAACGAATAGTTAACATGCGGAATTTAAAAAATATGTTCCGTGTGAAATTTATCTAAGTGCAAATATATTAGTCTATCGTATGTAATTACTTATGATATGAAGATGTACTGTGTATGATTTGTTTAGGAACATTTACAAAGATATAACATATACATTCTGTTTAGGTATAGTATGTAGATCTCATGAAGCACGATCTGTTTAGGCACCATTGTGTAGATTCCAAGTATGCGATATGTTTAGGTACATTTTTGTTGAGCCAGCACTTATGATTTATTTAGATAATATTACAAATAGCCGATGAATACGATCTGTTTGGATACAGTTATGTAGATCTGAAAAATACAATCTATTTAGTTAGGCTTATGTTGATTAACGGTTATGATATGCTAATACAATGATGGTCCATCAGATCTCGACAGGACAACTGGATGTTTGCTTGCTTTTACTTTTGGGAATTTCTAGCAATCTCTCTATGTTTCATATGTATTTTGTGCTTTTTATAGTATATAATAGACCGATCAGTCTCTCCATTGTTTTCCGCATTTTGTGCTTTTATAGTACATAATAGACCGATCAATCTCTCTAAGTTTTCTTTCATAATTTATTCTTTCTATAGTGTAGACCGAGCAGTCTCTCTATGTTTTCTCTCGTATTTTGTGCTTTTATAGTATATAATAGACCGAGTAGTCTCTCTATTTTTCTTCTGTATTGTGGTATTATAGTATATAATAAATGTATTAGGTCCATCCAAAAATAACCTAATAATACACTATAACAAATAGTTACGTGTTAGAGTATTATGTAAGGACCTCATAAATATTATTATCGACCGTACAACCGTTCCTAGATAAAATTAAAATTATCGAACCGCCTAATCTAGAATGCCCCTCTCCATGAGATTATGTTAATACAAGACACGATGATAGGTGGAAGCTTTCTTCTGGGAGACCAAAAAGGTTTAAATATCAAAGGGAAATCATATATCTATATCTAAGTGTATGTGAAAATATTTTTATGCTAATGCAAACTATCCACATCATCAAACACATGCAAGCAATCTACATTTCTTTTTTAATTCAAACTTGGGCGGGAAGGGAGTAGGATGGCGGTACGGTTAGGTCGATACACCTTGAGTGAGACAAAGCCCGAAGGGCGAGAGCAAACATCTCAGTTCCTTGGGCCGGGCTTTAGGGCCTGTTTGGTTTGCTCCCTAAGAAAGTTGCCTCACTCACGCAGGAATCTCATGCGTTGGATTTCTCAAGCCTGAGGCTGAGATGGCTGCCTAGGCAAGGAGATGCCTGTATGGCCTCCATCTAAACAGACCCTTAAAGTCTGACCTCAACCTAAGAAATATCAATAGTGTCGTCTTCCCCAGGGCCGGCCCTGGGGAGGGGCAGGGGGGGCGACCACCCCGGGCCCCCGAAGTCTAGGGGCCCCCTCCCGGGCATGCATGTTGCCCATGGGCTAGTCAGGTACGTATGTGTATATGTGCGGGTAAATCCATCCCACGAGAGAAACTGCCTCCTTCTTCTGTTTTGTTTGCGATCCAAGAGGGGCCCTCAACGAGATGTGGAGCCTGGCCCAGTGCATGGCCGACGGCCTGACCATCGGTAACATACATCGCATAACCCATGTATCGTTTTTTTCCAGCCAATCGATCACGTCAATCACCAGTCCCCCAATCGCCGGAGGGCCATCTCCCGATGCCGCCGCCGCCGCCGCGGCCACGATGGAGGATAAATCTGCAGGCTCGTCTTCACACCCTGGTAGTTAGGGAGGCTCATCTTCACACCCTGGTAGGTAGGGATCGCTTTGCTCTTTTTTGGATTGAATCCCGTCAGTTTGTATTGATTTTGAGATTTCTGCCCTTTCTTGCTCTACGAAATTTCTCCCATATTGCTTATGAAATTCAACGCATCCAAGGCATTCAAATGGTCCCTCCCATATAGAAGATTTCAATTTGGATTTTTGGATCAGGAATTCAGGATCAAAGTGGACACAAAATGATGCTTTTGTATCTGCATGTGGTACAACTAATACAATGAATCTTCTGTTCATTTCTCATATTGCTTATGAAATTTAACCCAATATCCGTATTAATTCTAGGGCTTTGAAGATGATTTTTGTGCTTCATAAGATACCAAAGAAGTCTTATAAAAAGAACATGTATAAGGAGGCAGTGGATGTTTTGATAATGGCCCAGGTATGCTTCCTTTATGTGATTGTTTTTGTCCTACTGTCAGAAGCATGTGCATCTTATAAATAGATATATATTGACAAAAACGATGTGAGGTCAGTAAATGTCCCAAGATAGATTTGGTTTGGCAAATTTACACATTGAAAAGAAATTACTGAATAAGATTGATATTCATATCATCAATGGAACCTTTACATCAACAGAGTTAAAAAAAATAAGGTAATATATAAGGGCCCCGATTCTTGTTTCGCCCCGGGCCCCTGAAATCTCAGGACCGGCCCTGGTCTTCCCATTTCAAAATTGTTTAGTTAACTATTTCCAAAGCATATTAGTACATCATTATACCTATTTTTGATCAAAATCTATTGTTTTATCCTGTTCAGGCTTTTGGACCTAAAACTAGAGCCCGAGCACTGCCCAAGCTACCCATGCCAATATTTATTTCCTGGACATGCAAGCTCTCCATATATCAAAATGTTCTCTCTAAAAATCAATTTTTACTTTTTATATTTTCACCAACGAATAATCGTAAAGGTCACGAGGCACTTGAACGTGCAAACACTCTCAAATTTACTAATAGGTCTGCTACCATTCATATGAAGGGTTATATTCTCATATTTTCTAATTTTATCATCAATAATTTTATTAGTATATATTCCCTCAAGAACACACAAGGTATTATATATATGGATTGGACTAATGTCCAAACGTTCTGTCTATAAGCAATAGATCCGAACGCATGCTAGTCTAACTAACCATGTGCATGCATCCCGGCTTCCCTGAGCAAAAAGCAAGAGCAGGAACATGCAGTCTGTGTTGAGGGTTTCTCAGCCCTACTAAGACAGGCCCACTAGGATAAGGAGCTCCAGCGTGTGTCCTTTGGGCGCACTGGCCCCACTGTGACACACTTATTATTTTTTGATGATAGCATTGTGTTCGTAGAGGCGTCCAACAAGAATATGGTGCGACTTCTGCAAATATTGCAAGCCTATGAGGAGGCGTCAGGTCAGAGAGTTAACTTGCAGAAGTCGCCCATCTTCTTCGGAAAGGGATGTAGTGATGAGGAGAAGGCCTCGATAAAGAACCAGGTGGGGATACAGTCTGAGGCGCTGAATGAGAAATACCTAAGACTGCCAACTATGGTAGACATGTCAAAGGATGGGAGCTTCAAGCATGTCAGGAAAGCATCCAGGGGAAAAGTCTCTGGTTGGAAGGACAAGGTTTGTCGAAGGCGGCAGGGGAAGTGCTCGTGAAGTCTGTGCTGCAGGCAATACCGACCTATTCGATGAGTTTCTTCCAGCTCTCTAAGAAAATGTGCGGGAACCTGAAATCTATCTCTTAAAAATTCTGGTGGGGGGCAGCCGACGACGAGCGTAAAGTGCATTGGGTGGCCTGGGACAAGATGTGTACTATGAAACGTGCGCGAGGGATGGGCTTATGGGATTTTGAGGTTTTTAACCAAGCTCTCCTCGCAAATTGGGTGTGGAGGATTTTGATGGCCCCATGTCTTTATGTGCGAGAGTCCTGAAGGCGCGGTATTTCAGGACATGGATATCATGGCCGCACCATGCCCACAGAGCTGCTCATATACGTGGAGGAGTCCGATGCATGGAAGGGACCTTCTAGCCCATGGACTAATTTAGCGCATTGGTGATGGGTCAAAAGTTAATGTGTTGCATGATCATTGGATTCCGAGGACAGGTAGTATGGTACCACTAGTGCTAATTACATACCAAACACGGTGAAAGTGGAAGACTTACTAGTGCAGAAAGGGAAGACTTGGAATGAACTTAAGGTACATGAGATATCTTCCCCTAGCGATGCTCAAGATATTAGGCAGATTCTGGTGGGAGGCCCTCGTACGGAGGATTATAAAGCTTGTAATTTTACTAAGAGTGGTATTTTCACTGTTAGGTCAGCGTACCACCTGGGCATGACTATCAAGGAGTCTAAGGAGACACTGGCCTCTGCGTCAAATTCGGCTACTGCTCATAAAAGTTGGTTGGAATTATGGTCCATCGACGTACCAAATAATGTAAAGATTCATGGCTAGCGAATGCTAAAAAATGGGCTGGCGGTGGGCGCCGAACTGCTACGGCGTCATGTGAAACCTGGAGTTTTCTGTATTGCATGTGGGAGGGAGGAGACCATTGTCCACAGTGTGGCGATGCCCCCATTCGGTTCAGTTCTGGAGGCTGCGCAGTCAAGAAATCGGGGCCCCATTGCCACAGCTACCTAAACACATCGACCCGGTGCATAACATGCGATCAAGGGTGTTAGACTAGTTGGTTGTGCAGCAGATGAGGAGAAACAGATTGTCATATGGGCCTGGTATGAGTTGTGGCTTGCGCGCAACGGTGCGCGGGAGAGCAGTCGGATAGAGGATCCAGGTTTGATCTCCGAGAGAGTCGTACGCCTTCATGATGAATGGAGAGTGATTAGAGAGTCTCCAACAAACCCACCTGTGCACCGGATCTTGGAATCCTGGAGGAAACCGGGGGAGGGCTGGACGAAGGTAAACACGGACGGTGCAGTGGCTAAGCAGGGCGGATCAGCAGGAGGTGGAGCTGTTCTTCGGGACTACCATGGTAGGTTCGTGGTAGGAGCGTGCCATTTTTCCCCAGCTGTTGCGGACCCGGAAACTGCGAAGCTATTTGCTTGGCGTCGAGGTATTCTTCTAGCCAAGGAAGTTAACGCCCAAAAGGTATTGGTGGAGATGGACTCGCACACTGCTGTGGGGAAGATCATCAGCCAACAGCGGGACTTATCAATGAATGGACAAGTTGTCCAAGAGATTAAGGAACTACTAGCCCAACTTCAAGAATTTAGGGTGGGAAGGTTGCCGTAAATCGTTATGTAAAACTTGGTCCCATGCGGCTCCGGAGTGTGTTAGCTCGGAGATCTCCACAGAGGGCGCTATGAACAATGAATAAATTAGCAAAATTTCCCTAAAAAAATAAAATATTATGATGTCAGCAAAAGATTCTCTTTTATTTTGAAACTTTCAAATGTTTTGTAGCTCAAACCATCAGTCAGATTGGAAAACCGTTTTGACATAAAAAATTCATCACGATGAGACCTTCAAAACTAGATTCCATGTTGGTATGTTTCGACTACTTTTTTCGAGTCAAACTTATCAGACCTAGTACATGTAAGTTATCATGCATGCAGAACGTATATTACCATTCTGTTTGCAGAGAAGTCACCGGGCTTATGGTTTTTAACAACCCCTTATCCCATGTCTAAAACTTACCCATGGCGCCCCCATCAATGCTACATCAGTGTTTGTATCTAAGTTATGCGGTGTGTCTATTGACATCATGTTACAGAAAGTTATCGGGGGTGTGTATTCAACAACTATTTTGTCCGGGTAAAAAGTTATCGCGGTGCTTGTACCAAGTTATCTGGTCTGTGGTACGTACGTTATCGTGCTATTTAAACCAAAATTTACTAGCGGTTTGTTTTCCAACAACTCCCCTCGCCCATCAAAGTTACCATGATGTTTGTATCTAAGTTATCAGGTCTGCGGTGTGTCTACTACCATCATATTTTATAAATAAGATATCGACGGTTTGTTTTCAAGCAGTTCAAAGTAATAGCGGTGTTTGTACCCAAGTTATCAGGTCTGCGATGAGTCTATTACCATCATACTTATAAAGAAGTTACCGCCGTATGTTTTCCAATAACCCCCCCCCCTCGAAGTTACCGCGGTATTTGTACTTAAGTTATTAGGCCTGCGGTGTCTATATTACCATCATATTTATAAAGAAGTTACCAGAGGGTGTATTTGACAACTTTTTTGCCCAGGTAAAAAGTTACCGCAATGTTTGTACCTAAGTTATCAGGTATGCGATACATATATTACCGTGTTATTTAACAGGAATATTACCGATAGTGTGATTTTCAACAACGCCCGCCATCAAAGTCAACATGTGTATTTTGTATCTAAGTTATCAGGTTTGCGGTGTGTCTATTACCATCATATTTATACATCAATTATATGGATGTGCAGTCAACAACAGTTTTGTTGTAGGTAAAAACATTACCGTAGTGTTTATACCTAAGTTACGAGGTCTGCAGTGTATCTATTACCATCATATCTTACATTCTTAAGAAGTTGCTCCCCACTTCTACTAATTCTATCAACATGCACACTATCCACATCATCGTCATGCCACGTCGGCGTTCATGACTCTAATTCTTAACATGCATGTGCCATGTCATCCTGCAGTCACCACTCACCAGCATAAAGAACAGACCGTGGACCAGCCCTGATCGTTTTGTCTTCCCCTTGCCTGGTTGATTATTTCCCCTGACCCAAACTTCTTGCGCCTGGGATTTTTCATCCCGCATGTTGCATCCGATGACTCGACTCGATTTATTGTCGTTGGGTTGTACTACAACGCGCATCATACTTATGCCCATATCTTCCCATCCGATTCCCTTCCCCTACCTGAGTCGCACACCTTCCCGTCCGCCCCCCTTCCCCTGCAAGGCTACAATCTTGGCAACCGAATAGGTGTGGTCCCTTCAGCTCTCCCCTCCAATCTGAAACAGTGCGTGGTTTCATGAACTATAAGTGGGAAATTAAGAGCACCAAGCAGCACCACTCTTCCGTTTGTCTATATATGGTAGATTTTTCTCTCCAAGCAGCACCAAAAATTGAAGTAATCAATCTCTTTCTATTATCTTTCCTTTTATTGTGAATTCTCTCTAACCCTCTCGCCCCTCCTGTATACTCTTGGTCAAAGAAAAGGCAACTCAAGAGGATGACTTGCAGGCAGACAAATCTATCAATTTGTCTCACCTCAGCGGTTGTTCTCTTCAGATTGACAATGGATGATGGAGGTGGTGCGCTAGAGGAGAGTCTAGGGTTGTGCTTAGGATTTTTCTGGTGGTACATCTCAGGTGGAGGAGGGTGAGCTGCAGAGGAATAGAGCCCTCCGACTCAATCCCTGTCATGGTCGTGTAAACCCTTGTGCTCCATGATGCTGGTGCCGCCAGGTATGTGGGTATAATCAAATCAGACAATGTACAATAGTCCTTTTTTGCAGGGTGCTCTTTGCGACTGGCTTGGACATCTGTCCTTCGTGGTATGTACCGTATGTACACGTGGGACTGTACGTATATATGGTATTATCACTCATGGCGATGTTCTCATGAAACCGTGCAGTACTTTTCTTGAAAAAAGTAATCTTTGTTGTTATAGCGAATGATGATCCCTTGATAGAAGACACATTTGTAATTAGGACGGTGATAGAAGAATATGGATTCCATCAAATTAGTTCAGTCGCCGGTAGTGATTTTATTATCAGAATTAGATATATTCAATACTTCATTTGTAATTAGGAGAGTTACAAGTAATGCGTGTTATATCTTTTGACAGCAGCAGTTTATAAAATCCTGCTTTCTGTATGTCCACATTCCTCTATCCTATTTTTGTTCGCATTCTTCCCTTTTATTATAGATCCTGGCCTGATGTTATGGACGCATGCGAATGGTTCATATGTAGCTTATACATATAGAAGTTGCAGTGTTCTCTATTATTTATTTATGAAGAAGATAGCTACCATGACGACCTCACATACTACATGGTCAACCACGCATAGAAGCATCTCAAAAAATACACTACGACCACTACCTAAAATTAGTAAATCCATTGCTTAAATTTAGAATTGGTTATCACTAGAGTGATCATCATCATTTCTAATCGAGAAGAACTCTAATTACTACTCTTTTGGGAAATTTCTATTTCCATACCAAATCTTTAATATTCCTATCCATACGGTAATCACTCTGATCTGTATTCGTTAAACTAATGGCAGACCTGGCAGACTCTGCAACTACAGTCTAGAGTGACTTTCATAGTTTCAGTATTTGCCACTCAATGGATTTTCCTTCGATACTTAAAAAAATCTCGCCGCAACGTAAGGGGTATCATCTAGTTTATATAAAAGTTATCAAGAGTGTATATTCAAAAAAAAAATTCCCAGCTAAAAAGGTTACTACAGTGTTTGTACCTAAGTTATGAGGTCCGCCGCATGTATATTACCGTACTATTTTACACAAAAGTTACCAGCGACATGATGTCAAGAGAAAGTACATCTCACAATTAAAATGGATCTCATGTATTTTCTTAGGTAAAAAGATGTAGAAAAAAAACAAGAAACGGAAAAACAAACTATCAGATGTGCGAGAACAAGAGCCCGCCTCAACTTGAATGTATAACAATAATCTACTCCCTCCGTTCCTAAATATAGGTCTTTCTAGAGATTTCGACAAGTGACTACATACGAAGCAAAATGAGTGAATCTATATTATAAAATATGTCTATATACATCCGTATGTGGTGCTCCATTTGAAAGCTCTAAAAAAACTTATATTTAAGAACGGAGGGAGTAACATGCAACCAATCACAACATAGAGCAAGCCTAGATGGTTGTTGGGTATGAGCTAATACTACGCAGCCACCAGGTCCAATGTTCGAGTCCCAACATTTGGATCCAACCTTCTCATGTTGGGCGCCTGTTTCTCAAGAAAAGTAGGACGCTGATAACACCCACACGTGTCGTGGGAGCGACACCCATCCACACGCCCTATAACACATAGACTATGCCATGTCACCGCATGCACGTACGTGAGAATCTTTTTGGATATTCAGTTTTTAAACTGTTTTATCTCTTTAATGAAAAATTCGATTGAACATCCGTTTTCACCATTAAATCCATCGCAACGAGATCTTCGAACTAGATCTCATATCAATATGTTTCGACGACTTTTAAAAGTTGTCATGTCTATTGCACATAAATTGCCATAGTGTTTACACTGAAGTTGCCATGATATGTTTCAACTATTTTCTTCTAAATTTAAAAAAAAATTGACATATTATAAAACAAAGAATTAATAAACTACATTTGCCATGAACCATAAACTAAAATTTTCATGATACATGCACTTAAAATTACCATGGTTCATACAAAAAATAATTTTCATGATCAAAGTATTGAAAATGCCATGGTCAAAATACTAAAATTGTCATGCTCTATAAACTAAAATTGCCACATGACAACTTTAGTGTAACACTATGGCAACTACAGTGTAAACATCATGGCAACTTTTGGGCAATTTTTTTTTCGTCGAAACATATCAACATGGGATTTAGCTTTGAAGATCTCGTCGAGACGGAT
The DNA here is from genome assembly GCA_021437245.1 of Aegilops speltoides. Lineage (NCBI taxonomy): Eukaryota > Viridiplantae > Streptophyta > Magnoliopsida > Poales > Poaceae > Aegilops > Aegilops speltoides. Next base: position 560,980,925 of record CM038142.1, on the reverse strand, counting down.
TTAATGGTGCAAACAGATTTTTAGTTGGATTTTTTTAATCAGGAGATAAAATATTTTTAAGCCGAAAACCAAAAAAAATTGGCTGATGTCATCTGTTTTGATGTGGCAAAATGAATGATACTGGAGGCGTTTGAGCCATGTTGCTACATGCCACACGTGTGGGCGTTAACATTTGTGAAAAAGTAAAACATATTGTGCGGTTGGCACACCCATGGAAACATGTTTTTTTGTTTTCTACATGTCTTTTTGATTATTTTATTGGGTTTCGGATTTTGTTTAGTATTTTCTAGGTTTTGTAAATAAAATCTTTTTTTCCTGAAGCACACCGTGTGAAAAACATAATTATGCTTCAAAATGAAGCACATTTGTGCTTCCCAAAAGGTAAAAGGCTCAATTATGCTTCATGACTAAGAGCATCTCCACTCTCGCCCCCCCCCCCCCAACAGGCCCCAGGGCGCCTTTTTTTAGCGCCGACACCGAAAAATCGGCTCAATTGCGACCTCGGAAGCCCATTTTTCACCGGATAGGGTCGAATTTGGCGCCGGCGGACCCAGGCCAAACCCGATGCGTTGGGGGACGCCGGGGCAAGCCGTTTTAGCGCTAAAACCCGGTAGGGGCACCGTGTCAGTGACTCGGCGGGAATCAATGCTTTGCCGCGCCGGGTAGCCTTGCAGTGATTCCGCCATGCATGACCATGCATGCCGCCCGCTCGCCGCCCACCAGCCGCTATAAAAGCCTCCCCTCCTCGCCGGTGGGCACACACTCCTTCCCACACTCCCGCCTCTCACCGCCGACGATCTTCTCGCTCTCACTCCCTCCTCCGGCGACGAAAAATGGCGGAGAGGTACCCCGGCGACGGAGCGGCCGCCAACGGGTTCGGGCGGCGCCCCCTGCGCGAGGACGAGGCCCGCCTCCTCCACGAGGCGGACTACCCTACGCCACCAAATATGCGGGTGCCGGGCTCCTGGAAGCTCCACGCATGCGGCGTACCGATGCCGCCACCGCCCGTAGGGGCGGAATGACGCGCCGAGATAGCGCACATCCGGTCGTCGCTGTCGGAGGAGGCCCGACGGGAGCTGAGGTACGCCCCCGATAGCCACACTCTGTGGACGATGTACTTCGAGCGCCGCCACACCGATCTTCTTGCCCCGACGAACAACACCGATCCCAACAGGGGCCACAACTCCAAGGGACGGAGCCTATGGTGGGGTGTCGCGGGGCGCATGCTCGACGCCGTCCTCGAATACATCGAGGCCGGCAACGAACCATGGTTGGAGTACCCACTGCGCCACACCTTCTCTCGTCGCCGCGACAGCTCCTGGACGCCAAGGCGAATGAAGATGGCGACCTCCTCCACGTCGGGTTCGGGCTCCCGTTCCTCCAGGTGACTGGCTCTCCTCCCCGTCAAGCCGAAGCCAGGAGAGCCAGAGGAGACGCCGCTTAGGCGGCGCATGCGCCACGCCGGTGCCCTTGTGATCAATGAGGGCACCCACCTCTCTCCTCCCGCCTCCTCCTCCCGCCTCGTCAGGCCGAAGACCGAGCCGGGGTTGCTCCCCGTGAAGCCGGGGCACGCCGCCATGGCCACCCCTGACGAGATGGCCATCAAATGAAATGGTCGCGCGACGACTACGTTCGCAAGGAGATGGAGCGCCAACGCCGTGGTCTCGAGGAGATTGCAGCTCGTCGCCACGGCCGCGAGGAAGGCGGCCTCATCATCCTCGACATCGACGAGGACGCGCCCGAGCCGTCCAACCCCGTGCGCCACGGCGACCAAGGGCAGGGGTATAGCCGGGACGGCGGCGGCATGCAGGGTGGCAACGACGATGATAGCGACGATGACGGTGGCGACTACATCTACAGGCTCCTCGACATGTAGAATGTGGCGACGGCAGCGGCATTGGCGAGTAGCGCCGTAGTAGTAGCAGTAGTAGTATGGGTGTAGCAGTAGTAATTTTTTTAAAGTTTGTTCTTGTCTTTTGTACAAATTTCAATGAAAACGCCTTGTTTTGTACGTAGTTTGGCCGAACATTTGCCCGAGGTGATTTTCAAAAATCGGCGTGTGGGGGCGACCGTGGGGCGGCTGTTGGGAAATCGCCCAACCCCACGCCGAAATTATCGCCTGCTCGCCCCAGGCGGTGCTATTTCACGCCCCTGAGGGGCCGAACGAGTGGAGATGCTCTAAAAGTGAAAAACACGTTATGTTTTGCGGAGCATAAAATTTTAGAATAATTTTTAAATTCACAAACATTTTTTTAATCTGCAATTATTTTGGACCAAATAAAGTGGCACCTTCTTGTAGGCTACTTGGCTATACAACCAAATAGCGGTTAGACAAGTTGCATCGGACTAAATTTTGATCAAATCGAGAATATCGGTTTTGATAGAGTCATGCAGAACTCTATGACCTTACTAGACACTTACACGTGAGGTCCACTTGAAAAAATAACACTAGAACGCTCATAGACCTCTATTCCTTGGGAATTTAAGTAATTGTAAGGACTAGTTCCGTGCTCTTTGTTGGTGTTTTTGATACTATAAAGTGTAATCTTATATTTTGGGACAAAGTGAGTATTTGGTCCAGCTACTTGTAAACTGGATAATCTTTATTCTTTTAAAATGGAACTGCAGGAACCTGCCCTCTTGATGAGCCCGTAAAGATTAGAAAGCCATATTATATTGTTGTGCTTAAGAATCTTCTACAAGGACATCATCTTATGCTGACACATGCATAAAACTCGACCACGTAAAACCAGTCCAGATAAAACTATATATCCAACAGCCCGGTCTGCGATGACCTTTCTCGGTGGTTTGTGTTAACATGCATAGGACATAGTGATCGGTGCGACCAAAAATCATATTGAGAAAAGTAAATGGGAAATTCTTTTAGTAAGAGTAATGACGGGCGCTAGAATTGTTTGGCGGGCACTAACCTTGGAGAGAGAAGTTAGCATGTGGCGGCCCCACTGCTCGTTGTCTTCAATCTTGTAGGTGGTTATGGCGATCTGTCCGCCGAGATGCATCACCAGGATGGGCGCCCATAGCAGCTCCAAGTCACGGCTGCCACGCCCGTAGTGACACCCCGGCCCATTCTTTTGTCGGTTGAAGAGGGTGGCGAGGGCCAAGATGGCCAGGGCGTCGCTGCCGATGTGCGCCAGCCGGAACGAAACGATGGACACTGGATGTAGATAGTACTTCTTACGTAATACGGCCGTCCATACGAGGAGGTACTGGGCGCTGAGGCTAGCGAGGACGAGGGTCCGCAGCTCCCACTCCTCCCACCATTGCGCCATCTCTCTCTTTCTCTCTCTTTCTCGATTGGGCTGCAGGTTGATGCGCTCCAATGGCTTCTCTTAACTAGATGCGCGCGAATAGCTTCATGAATACTGTACTCTGGAAGGTGTCTTGATGAATAGCTTTGCGGCTTGGCTTACCAGATCGCGCATTAAAGAAAGAAACATCTTTGCGAGGTCATCATTCGTTAAAGAATCCGGCAAGGAAAAGATCTATTGCTTGGCATCAGTGCACACACAGGCTGTCATATGCTCCCATGGTTCGTGATGAACAATCCACAACCACCTTTGCCATGTTGCAATCGATCAAAGCAGGACGCCAAGAATCATCGGCGCCTGACAAAAAGAGCACGAGCTAGTACTCGTCAGTACTGGCAGTTTATTGTTGATCGCAATTAGCATCCAGTAACTAGACTTCAAAGTCGCAACTCTCTCGTGCCTACGAGAGCCCATGCCCTGACGCCCACTGCAAATGCAGGCTACCTGCCCAATGGTAGACATACTTCCATTGTAACTAATAAAAATTTATTCGTAAATGTTTTCATTTGTTTTCTATATGCATGCATTTGTTTCCCATTATTTTGAACTAGGTGTCAACCCGTGCATCAGCACGGGCTAGTGATCTACAAAATTGTAAAATTATTATATAAATCTTGTATCTAATTGAACCTTTGAATGTACTTTCCCAATAGTAACTTACATATTCTCATATGAAGGTTTAGTCCAAGAAAAGGTTTCGTACAATATAACTGTATGTATGCAAACTTTCATCCACAGACATGTGCTTGAAAGAAAAAACGAGTACTTGAAAGAAAAATTGAAAAGAATTGAGGGGGAGAAGATGGAATTGGAGTTGCATGTTGCCGATGTCGTCGATGATCACAAGATCAAGATGAAGAAAATGCGCTTGAAGATTAGAAAGATTAGAAAATATGCCATCGATAGTGAGACTTGGTATCATTATGCTGTTGGATCAATTGTTACCTTAGTTGCGATCTTGATCGCATTTGTTGTTGCATTTAAATGCTTTAGCTAGAGAGTTATTTGTTTGTTGCATTTAAATGTTGTATGAACTTTATGTATGAACTTGTATTAATTTGGTCTATTCGGTGTTGTGTAATGAAGATGAGCCGCAATGGATTTACGATGACCGATGCTCTCCCAGTTCGTTGAGGGCGCAGATACTTTTCTCGCTTGCGGCTGAGGCAAACAAGCAAGCGGATGGTTTTATGCCTTGTCCATGTGCTGGCTGTAAGAATGGTCACAATTACTCTACGTCAAGAATCATTCACGTCCACCTGTTTGAGTCCGGTTTCATGCCCCACTATAATGTTTGGACCAAGCACGGAGAAAGAGGGGTTATGATGGAAGACAATGAAGAAGAAGAGGACGACGACAGCTATCCTGGCCATGGGTTCCCTGAATACGATGATACAACAATGGGGGAAGAAGTTGAGCCGGTAATGCGGGAAGAAGCTGAGCCGGCAATGCGGGAAGAAGCTGAAGAAGAGGCATCAGATGAGCCCGTTGATGATCTAGGTCGGGCCATTGCCGATGCAAAGAGAAACTGCGCAAGTGATTTGGAGAAGAAGAAGTTGCAGCGCATGTTAGAGGATCACAAAAAATTGTTGTACCCGAATTGCGTAGGTGACAAGAAAAAGCTGGGCACCACACTGGAATTGCTGCAATGGAAGGCAGAGAATGATGTATCTGACAAGGGATTTGGAAAGTTGCTGGTAATGATAAAGGATATGCTTCCAAAGGACAACGAATTGCCCGAGAGTACGTATGAAGCAAAGAAGGTTGTCGCCCTCTAGGGTTAGAGGTGCGTAAGATACATGCATGCCCTAATGATTGCATCCTCTACCGCGGTGAGTACGAGAATTTGAACGCTTGCCGGTATGTGGTGCATTGCGCTATAAGATCAGCGCGATGAGCTCGGTGATGTCGAGGCGGCGCCCAGAAGAAGATTCCTGCCAAGGTGATGTGGTATTCTCCTATAATACCACGGTTGAAACATTTGTTCCAAAACAAAGAGCATGCCAAGGCGATGCGATGGAATAGAGAAGACCGTAAGGACGGAAAGTTGAGAGTACCCGCTGACGGGTCGCAGTGGAGAAAAATCGAAAGAAAGTACGGGAAGGAGTTTGCAGATGACGCAAGGAGCGTATGGTTTGGTCTAAGCGCAGATGGCATTAATCCTTTTGGGGAGCAGAGCAGCAACCATAGCACCTGGCCTGTGACTCTATGTTTGTATAACCTTCCTCCTTGGTTGTGCATGAAGCGGAAGTTCATTATGATGCCAGTGCTCATCCAAGGCCCTAAGAAACCCGGCAATGACATTGATGTGTACCTAAGGCCATTAGTTGAAGAGCTCTTACAACTGTGGAATGGAACTGGTGTACGTGCGTGGGATGAGCACATGGGGGAAGAATTTGACCTAAAGGCGTTGCTGTTCGTGACCATCAATGATTGGCCTGCTCTCAGTAACCTTTCAGGACAGACAAACAAGGGATACCGCGGATGCACGCACTGTTTGGATGATACCGACAATATATATTTGAATTGTTGTAAGAAGAATGTGTACCTGGGATATCGTCGATTTCTTCCGAGCAGGCATCCACTACTAGGGAAAAGGCTATACACAGAATCTTAGCAGCAGCGAGGGTTAAAAACCCTCGCTACTGCTACTTACTAGCAGCGCAGGTTTTTAAACCTCGCTACTACTAAGTAGATAGCAGCAGCGCGGGTTTGTAACCCTCGCTACTACTAAGCGGTCTCTACCGTGCCCCCCGGGATATGCCATAGTAGTAGCGAGGGTTTTTAACCCTCGCTACTACTAAGTTGATAGAAGTAGCGGGTTTTAACCTCGCTACTACTAACCCGCTGCCATCGCTATCAACTTAGTAGTAGCGAGGTTAAAACCCGCCATCGCTAATCGTCATCATAGTAGTAGCGGGGTTGGCCTATTTGTCAAAGTCTACCCCCCCCCCTCCCGTGGACCGCCTTTTCAGTTTAAAAAAAAACAAAAGAAAATGAAAAAAATGTCAAAAAAATTAAAGTAAATAAGTTTCCCATGTGATATGTGGTCTAGTTGTTGGGAAAATTTACAAATATGAATTTCGACTTTATTTGCAAAATCTCTCTGGAAAATTGTAAAATGGCCATAACTTTTGCATACGAACTCGGATGAAAAAGTTTTTTATATGAAAAAGCATCTACTCGAAAAGTTACATCCGAATTTAACATGGAGGAACCCCGTTAAACATTTTTAAAATCCTCAAAAGCCTAACAGAAAAAAGTTACGGGGCTTTTAAGGTCTGGAGGCAAAAAAATTCAAAAAAAAATCAGTTTTTTTTAAAATTTGTGTTAAATCTGGTCAAACTATGGTCAAACTAATTATTCAAGAATATTAGTGTTACTAAATAATTATTTTAGTTTTTTTAAATTTTGGTCAAATCTGGTCAAACTATGGTCAAACTATGGTCAAGTCTGGTCAAACTGTGGTCAAACTATGGTCAAACTAATTATTCAAGAAATATTAGTGTTACTAATTTTTTAGAACAATAGTTTCAAACTCAAACAGTGAAATGTGTGACTTCATGCTCAAGCTAAATTCCTGAGGTTAATAGGATTGACATCTTACTATTGTCGGAAAACAACAAGTGCGATTTGGAAGCGAGGGAGAACAGAACCCGGAAGTTAAGCGTGCTCAGCTGGAGTAGTGAGAGGATGGGTGACCGTCCGGAAGTTAGATGATTTGGAATGATGAGGGGTGATTAGAGATTAAATTGAGCAGCGATGAGGGGTGATTAGAGATTTGAGGTTAAAATAATTCAGAAATTTGAAAATTAGGGAAAAAAATTCAAAAAAAAATTCAAAAAAATTCAAAAAAAAAATTCAGAGATTACAGATTAGTAGTAGCGCGGGTTTGTACCCACGCTACTGCTATACGTTAGCTGTAGCGGGTTGCACCCGCGCTAGTGCTATAAGTTAGTTGTAGCGCCTTATTAGTAGCGCGGGTACCCGCGCTACTAATAGGCCCAAAACCCGCGCTGCTGCTAGGCTTTTCCCTAGTAGTGATCCCGTAAGAAAGAAAGGCAAGCATTTCAAAGGTGAGGCGGATCACCGAACGAAGCCTCGCCACCGTACTGGTGCTGATGTACATGATATGGTCAAGGATTTGAAGATGATATTTGGAAAGGGTCCTCGCGGACAACCTATTCCGAAGGACGCTGACGAACGCACACCCATGTGGGAGAAGAAATCTATATTTTGGGACCTGCCATATTGGAAGACCTATAGGTCCGCTCCACAATCGACGTGATGCACGTGACGAAGAATCTTTGCGTGACCCTGCTTGGCTTCTTGGACGTGTCTGGGAAGACAAAAGATACACCTGAGGCACGGGAGGACCAGCAACGTATGCACGGAGAAGACGACATACATCAGGGTCATGCAAGCTATGCTCTTACCAAAGAAGAGAAGGAAATCTTCTTTGAATGCCTCGCCAAGATAAGGTACCGCTAGCTTCGTCGAATATAAAGGGAATAATAAACATGGCGAGAAAAAGTTCCGTAACCTAAAGTCTTATGATCGCCACGTGATTATGACGCAATTGCTTCCGGTTGCATTGAGGGGCTTCTACCGAAAAACGCTCGATTAGCCATTGTGAAGCTATGTGCATTTCTCAATGCAATCTCGTAAGGTAATCAATCCGAAATCATACCAAGGTTACAGAATGATTTGGTGCAATGTCTTGTCGATTTGAATTGGTGTTCCCACCATCCTTCTTCAATATCATGACACACGCCCTAGTTCACCTATGCGAAGAGATTAACGTTTTGGGTCCGTATTTCTACATAATATGTTCCCTTTGAGAGGTTCATGGGAGTCTTAAAGAAATATGTTCATAACCGTGCTAGGACGTAAGGAAGCATCTCCAAGGGCCATCAAAATGAGGAGGTCATTGAGTTTTGTATTGACTTTATTCCTGACCTTAAGCCGATTGGTGTTCTGAATCGCGCATAAGGGCGCATCGGATGGAAAAGGCACGCTAGGAGGGGAACAAATAATATGTATGGACGGACATTCTCTCACCAAGCACACTACAGCTTCTACGAATTCCACCTTGGTGGCTCCGTATATGGATGAACACAAGAATTTGCTACGCCCAAACACCGGAGCGGTCGATGACTGGATTACACATGAACAAACCAGGAGTTTCGCCAGCTGGTTGCAGACACGTACCATGCATGACACCTCTATTGAAGATGACTTGTACTTGCTGTCCCAGTTACCATCTTCGAATATAATGACTTTCAAAGGGTACGAGATAAATGGTAATACATTTTACACGATCGCCCAAGATAAGAAGAGCACCAACCAAAACAGTGGTGTCCGCTTTGATGCGTAAACCAAGACGGAAAGGAAACATATTATGGTTATATACAGGACATATGGGAACTTGACTATCGACGTGGTTTAAAGGTCCCTTTGTTTCGGTGCAAATGGGTCAATATGACACGAGGCGGGCTAACGGAAGACCCGCAGTACGGAATGACAACAGTGGATCTCAACAATCTTGCGTATGCGCATTTAACTATTCGTCCTAGCCAATGATGTGGCACATGTTTTCTATGTGAAGGACATGTCTACCAAGCCAAGAAAAAGAAAAGATAAGGAAGCGAATGCATCGTACGATGAGCCAAAGCGGCACATAGTTCTTTCTGGGAAGAGAAACATCGTGGGAGTGGATGACAAGACAGACAAGTCAGAAGATTATGAAAATTTTGATGAAATTGCTCCATTCACAGTGAATATTGACCCGAGCATCCCGTTAAATGATGAAGATTTTCCATGGTTACGGCGCAAAGGGACACACGCGAAGAAAAAGTTTCACACCCAAAGATCTGGGATGTGATCGGCTTCACTATCATCACTTTCTTCTGTGTTTCACACCCAGGAGGGAATGTCTGTAATAGTTAGGGTAGTTATGTGTTTTGGCATTTTAAACGCGAAGAAATTTTATGTGCAAACAAATTTTTTCATGCATTTACTGATTTTTTTCCAAATTAAATGACCCTGAAATTGAAAAGCAATTCAAATGAACTCGAAAAAGTTGAAAGTTGGCATGGTATCATAATTTCATACAAATAGCATGTGCAAGAAAGTAGAGAGGGTTACGGCAAAACTGGATGCACTTCGTGTACAAAATGGACAATCTCTTTCAAGTATCGGGGTTTCCACGAAAACTGAATCTGTTACAAAGGCATTTCATTTTTAAATAACCTAAGCATTACTAAATTGAATATAATGATAAAACACACTAATATTAAACATAAGAAAAAGAATCACTGAAAAACTTTTTCAAAGTTAAGTTATTCACAAACTAGTGATTCACATAAATTTCAAATAATTCAAAATTTAAACTATTCAAATTTGAAATCTAACGGCACTAACAGAAAGTTTGTAATTTTTTGTACCTAAAGCAAAAATATTCACAAAGAAACTCTAAATACAGCAAAAAAACAACTCAAAAATAAATAAAACAAAAATAAATAAAGCGAAAAAAATTAAGAAAAAAAAAGCCCGCCTACTGGGCCAAAGCGGCCTGCATACGACTAGCAACACAACCTTTCGTTGGGCCAGGATGCAATCCCGCAAAGGCCCAGTAGGCCCACTAGGCGAAGAGGAAAGGTAGGCCCAGTAGGCCTGGTTAGGAGAGGAGCTCGAGAGAGCTACCGCACTGGGGCTTATAAACCCTCGACTAGCGAGGTGGGACTAAACTTGCCGCACTTGGCCTGGCCAAATCAGGCCTTTAGTACCGGTTGGTGGCTCTAACCGGTACTAAAGGTGCCCTCTATATATGCTAGAGTGCGAAAATTTCGTTTTCCCTCTCTATTCGTTCCTCTCTTTCCGTCTCCGTTGCCGTCGCCGCCGCCCTCGATCGTCTCCGTCACCGCTCGATCGTCCCCGTCGCCGCCCCCATCCCCGTCGCCGCCCTCGTCTCCGTCGCCGCCCCAAGCCCGTCCCGTCGCGCCGTCCCGTCCCGTCGCGCCGTCCCGCCGTCGCCGCCCGGCCGTCGCCTTTGTCGCCGCTTCCGCTGTGAGCTCTCCCCTCTAACCCTCTCCCTCGCCTCAAGGCCACCATGGGCGCCGCCCCTCCCCGAGCCCGTACACACACACACATGTTAGAAATTAGTCTTTAATTAGTTTAGATATAATTAGTCTTTAATTAGTTTAGATTATTATTTTGTATGTTTAGTTAGTTTAGATAATTAGTGTTTAATTAGTACACACACACGTATTTTGTATGTTTAATTAGTTTAGATTATTTATGATTATTTTTTCATTTTTATATATGTATGGATGCATGTTAGATGGATATAATTAGTGTTTAATCAGTTAGAAATTAGTGTTATATAGAAATGTTAGAAATTTTAGTGTTATTTAGACTATTTAGATTAGCATAATTAGTGTTATATAGAAATGTTAGAAATTTTAGTTATCAAAATCCAATCATTAAAAAATGTTACTTTTTATGGGCATAGAGCTAGTATTTGTTCTCGACGATGCCGCCCAAGATCCTCGCCGTCGACCCGTCGCGATGACGCCCAGCCGACCCATGTCCGGACTGGCTCCGCTGGCTGGCACCGGGAGGTGCTGCTGCGGAGAAGCGCGCCGCTTGATGAGGAACCCGCCCGGGTCCCGTCGTCGATCTGATCTTGTTTGGTGGCATTCGCGTGGGCGGCTTGGTGCGGAGGGACCCGGCCCGCCGGAGGTGGTACGTTGCCGTGTCGGGGAGGAGGACGAGCACGCCCATCGCTACATGGTTGCGTTAGAGGCGGCGGTTCTCCAATACTGGCGTTTCTTGGGATCTCACTTTAGCTATGATCCTGTGAGGTTCCTTCTCTTTGGGTGTCCACCGCCTGCGCGGAGGAACCGCGAGTGTCCTAGATTTTTCTGTAGTATTCGATCTTTATTAGCTAATAGCCGTGATGTACTATTCAATATTATATATTATTCGAGACGATGTATTCAAGATTATATCTATTATTCTAGACGATGTATTCGAGATTATATCTATTATTCGAGACGATGTAATTTGAATACTAAATTGTTTTATATTTCTTTTGGATTAGTTAAATAAAAGCTATGGCGCATAATACCGACAAAGAGGAGAATGACCATGTTCGATATGATACGCGGGCCAGATGATGATCAGAATGAAGAAGATTATGACGGCTCCGAATTTCTAAACAACACCGGAGAGGGTGATATGATATTCGATCGCGACGACCAAATTGATGAAGTCATGAACTACGATTATGACGATGACGAAAGACATGTTGATCCTGAAACAACAAAGACCGGCGAGGTATATATATTTATATAAGCAGGCATCTGGTGATCATCACATGTTTTAAATGACTTGAAGATATATTAACGAATCGATCTTTGTTCTTTCAGCCATCCGGATCGAGCAAATCTTCAGGCAAAATGACGAAACGAGGCCGAACAAAAAGTTGAAGCAGTGCGTAAAGTATAATATCGAGGCATGCAGCCCTACTAGCAAACCATTAGCGCCTAAGAAGATTGCGGACAAGTTCGTTCGTCAGTGCAGAGTTCTTGTGAGGGACCAACTCCCGATCAAACTTCAAGAATGGAGAGAGCCAGCAAAGCCACGTCCAGATGTTACTTTTGTCGACAAGAAGCAAAAAGATCTGCTTTGGGATACTCTCATGGAACATTTCACCCTACCAGATCATTTCAGAGAAGCAGATGTGCAGAAAGTCAAGGAGGCTGCTCTTAGGATGATGGCGATTGCATTCAAGAACCACAAGAATCGTGAATGGAAGAAGTACGTCAAGGGAGGAAGGAAGACTCCAGTATTCAAGGGAACACTAGAGAACCAACATGCTCATTGGGACGATTTCGTGAAATTCAAGGATTCGGAATTAGCTAAGGAACGGTCGAGAATAAACAAGAAGAATGCCGAAAAAAAGGATAAGTTCCATAAGTGGGGCGGTGGCTATCGCGGTGGCAATGCCTAAGTGGGATAAGTCTGAGAAAGAGATGGAGGATGCAGCTGTCACTCCGGTTACTAAGAGCTGGCCCCCCAGGGTCAGGACTTGGTTCTATGCGCATGGGGGGAGTTGGACCCGGAGACAGGCAATGTTTCGACGAGGGCAAGTCTAAAGGGAGCCGACGATGCGATACTTGTTGCAATAGAAGAGGCACGATCGGGAGTGTTCCAGCCCAACAGAGAGAATGACGAGCTTACGCGTGCCCTGGGAAATCCTGAACACCCGGGAAGAACACGAGGCAAGGGCGCTATTCCGTGGTATGAGGGGTTTTCAGAATGGAACACCGACTACAGAACCCGTGCGAGAAAGAAGATTGCGGAGGAGAAGAAGAGGAAGATGGAGGAGGAGCAGAGGAAGCGGGACTATGAACGCCTTCAAGGCCTAGAAGAAAGTCAAGCGGAATTGGCAGTCAAATTCCAGCGGCAGCAGGAGCAGATCGACTCACTTACACATCAAAGGGGGGTCTCAGCAGCTGCAGCAGCTAGCGGATGATCCAGCATTGGATAGCACTGGCCCATCCATGCCGAGAAGCAGCGTGGGTTCCGTCCCGGACGACGCAATGCTGGGTAGATACCCCGTGGATGACATCATGGAGAACACTAACTGCGAGCTACACGTCAAAATGAAGAACATATCCATGAAGGTGGCGGACGGCTTTGCTTTTACAAATCCCCCGAGGCAACCTTCCATTGCAACCCGATTCCAGCGGGCTATGCTCGTGTCTTGGTTGATGAGGTGGTGGACCCACCATATTCGGAGCTACAGCTTGACATTGCTGGAGGTGACGGCGAGCGTTTTCTCGGAGAGGCCAAACATCTTATCATCCTATGGAAAAAGGATTGCATCATCCTTCGAAGGCCACCGACACCGCGTCAGCCGACTCCTCGTCGAAGTCCGCCACCGAGTCAGCAGACTCCCGCTCCTGCAAGTCCACCAAGTCCGGCAAAGTGTCAGGCCACTCCTCTTCCTCCAAGTCCGGCAGAGCGTCAGACCACTCCTCCTCCTCCAAGTCCGCCATAGCGTCAGACGTCCACTCCTCCTCCAAATCCGGCACAACCTCAGGCCACTCCTCCTCGTCCAACTCAGCCCTGTCAGCCTTCTCCGCCGCCTCAGCAATCGCAGAAGAGACACCCCGCAGCTATGGTGCGTAGCGGTACGAGTCGAGGTAGTACAGGAAGTACAGACGAAGGCAAGCGATATAAATATGGTCCAAGCCTCACGCCTCTTCCGCAGAGGTCTTATGACAGGTCCGAGGAGGAAATCACAGCCATATCGAAGGCCGAGGTGGAAGCCCATTTTGCACCGAAACCGCCAACGCCGCCAAGGGAGAAAGTGCCTGAGGAAACGATTGACCACTTCATTCGTATGGCTCAACCACCAGCTCCCAAGCCTATTGACACAGACTATGAGCCCCACATCAGGAAGTTAAATCGAGCACCTCTATAAAGGGAGGCGAGCACGTCTACATCGGTATCGAGCAAACAAGAAGCAGCTGCCAAAAAATGCGGGAAAACCATTCCCCAGCTGGGAGAACAGGCGGCGCAATTGATCCCCTCGCTTGTTGTGCCAACAACAGGTGACAATCGCTGCCCAATATTATTGTGGGCAAACGATTGCACGCCCGAGGTGGGCAATGTGGTAATAACGGAGGAGCATATAATGCGATCAAGTTCTCAACATCACAGTTGGACAACTCCTCGAGATCGAGCCCATGCCTTTGCTTAGAGAGGATGAAATAAAACGGAAATATGTCCGAGGCCAACCTTTGGTCGAGCCAAACAAGGTCAAGAACCTCCCAACGAGAATGTATGAATTGCATCAATGGTACATGAACATTACCAAGATTTCAGATCGATTGTCCCTCATGGTGAATGTCAAGGAGGAGCATTACTTCCATGAGAAAGCTGTGTCCGTTGAGTATTTAGAACTGTTTCAGTTATACAATCAAGACGCACTCGACAAATCTATCGTCAGTTGCTATTGTCTGTAAGTGATTTCTTTCTATAATTTAAGTCTCAAGCTAGCTGTAGTGATCCTTTTGATCAATCATTAACTGTAATTATCCTCACTATATTCTTTTCTGTGGTATTATGCAGGATGAAGATGTATGAAATGAGAAAAGATGGACGCTTTGGCATTGGGTTCATTGACCCAAACACCGTTAATGAATACACATGGAAGATAAATCAACGTCACCAAAAGAACGTAGAGGACAGCATGCAAGAGTTCTTGAACCGCCTCAAATACAATGAAGATATACTACTTCCTTACAACTTCCAGTGAGTCACACTGTCTTGTACTACAAATTCTTTGTTTTTGCCTACTAGCTAGCTACATGTTTTTGCTTACATATGCACGCTTAATTAAGACATGCAAACGTGTGTGCATGCAGATTTCACTGGGTCTTGTGTATCATTAAAGTTGACGCCGGAACAGTTGAAGTACTGGACTCACTAATCTAAAAAAAAACTGACTATAACATCTTGTTTGGGATAGTCAACAGGTAATTTCAATCATTATTAACTATATATCTCGGCCTATTTAGTTCGTCATTTCATGATATGAACTATTTAATAACCCCTTTATTCATTTTCTTTGTCGGCGGCAGGGCTTGGGCAAGGTTCATCAACGTCACGCCCGGCGAATGGAAAGAAAAGCTTAAATGGTTTCACCCAAGGTAAGTAATTAAGTAGTACTAGCTAGCTAGCTAGCTGCCATCTCTTTAATTATCATGCTTGATTAATTTTTATCTAATCAAATTCCATTCTTGTAAAGGCCCTGAAGCGGGCGCAGGGGACTGATCTGTGTGCATTCTGCGTTTGCGAGAACATTCGCATGATGGCGTCCGAAAGGAGAAGATCTCAAAGACAGGAATGGGTACGCTTGTCAGAACACTATTAACAATTTTTACACCATTATCGATATCTAGTCACACAACTAATACACATGCATATTGATATCCTTCTTAACAGTTCAAAGAGGTGCGGGAGAAGCTCCTAGAAACGGAGCGCGTAGAAGCACTTCAAGAGGAAATAGCGGGATTTTTGCTCGACTAGGTCATAAATCCTAAGGGAGAATTCTATTACCCGCTACCGCCCCCATGAAAACCACTTCCAATTGTCATCGTGCTCCGAAGGCACCAATTAGGCTAATGCCACTGGCTCCGAAGGCAACATGCATATGTAGGAGAAATTGTATATAGCTATACATGTGTGTATGTGTGAATTAATTAATATGGTGGTTTGTGAGACATTGATGATATATATATATAACGTGTATGATGTGTAGTACCGTAAAATACCAACAAACGAAAAAGAATTAAAATGGAAACACAAAATTAAATGAAAAAAAAATCATAAAACTAAAAACCCCCCAAACCTTATAGTACCGGTTGGTCTTACCAACCGGTACTAAAGGGCTCCAGGCCCCCGGAGCTGGCTCGTGCCACGTGGTTGCCCTTTAGCACCGGTTCGTGCTGAACCGGTACTAAAAGGGGGGGGCTTTAGTGACCACAATTTAGTGCCGGTTATGAAACCGGCACTACAGGGCCTTACGAACCGGTGCTATTGCCCGGTTCTGCACTAGTGTATGAAGGAACGGCTTGAATTTATCTTGCTGGAAGCTCTTGCCATGGGAATGGGATGCATCCTTCTTGCCTGTAGGTAGTGTCCTGAACGAAGTTGTTGCTGCTGGATCTGACCACGCGTCGAGCCAGATGCTTTGGAATTTGGAGTAGCCAACGAGGACGTGGGCATGACCTACATCTTTACAAACCCTAGCTTCAAGTACGGCGGAGAACGTGGAGGCGACGTATACTGGATTGTAGTTTGGTTGGGACCTCCTGCTCTGCCGTATTAAGCAAGATGAATTGCTGTCGTGCATGGTTGGCTGGATTCTTTTTTCGATGGATTAACTCTTTGAGATTATAGAGGTATGGGAGAAGGAAGATGAGGAGGCTCAGCACGTTGGGAAGGCTGAGGAGGAGCGTATTGGGCAGGATGAGGAGGAGCAATGCAGAGGAGGGAGTCCTAGGAAGATGCTTCTCAAGATCTACAGGTGGGACAGCGAGCCAGGACTCTTTGACGTGCCTCCTTATCTGACAGCTGTAGTTGCTAATTTGTAAATCCGATGGTCAATTTGTTTTATTTTCTAGGATTAACGTGGAGCCTCTAATGATGCCTCCAATTAGTAAATATAAGATAATTTTAGAGTTGTTGTCATTTTTATAAGCCGCTTGGTCTAAATCCAACGGTAGATACATGAGTAATACAAGATAGTATTGGCAAGAAAGTACTCAAAAGTATTAAATAATGTGGGGTCAGTACTCAAGTTTATGTGGGGTCGTTTCTTAAGTGAGGAGTAAATTAGTCATTAGGAGGGATCATGATGACTGTCGCCACTCCTCTTAATCTCTTCCAATTCAAAACTGTCGCCACTCCTCTTCCATTTCAAAACCACTGCCGCTCCTCTTCCATTCCAAAACCACCGTCAGCTAGTTCCATTGTAACTTTTTTATGCGGGAAATACTTCCATCGTAACTAATCAAACTTGATTTGTACCTGTTTCCATTCGTTTTCTATATGCATGAATTTGTTTCCCATTATTTTCAAATATAAAGATTTCTCTTTTCATTGTTTTATGAATCTGAATTCATAATTGCTTTTCTCAAAACAGAATTACCAAGAAACCGGCGTTTTTGAAGTGAACATGGAAAAACCCCTATGTGCTGAAAGAAAACGAAGCGAGCCCAGCTGATGCCTTTGGAATGACAAGGACATCCACACAAAAAAAGGTGATTGTTTGTCTAGTTTTAAAAGCATGTGCAGACGTCAAGACAAAGGTGGATTTGGGATATTGAACTTAGGAGCTCAAAATAATGCCCCACTAATGAAAATTTGCATAAATAAATAAATATAATCATGTAGATATCCCATGTGTAAATATCTTTTGGCAAGTTTTTTTCCACCTTCTTTTTGTGGTTTTTGTTTTCTTTTTTATTTGGCTTTTTAAATTTTCTGTTATAATTTGTGTATATTTTCAGAATTAGTGAATGCATTTTGATTACATAAACCTTTTAACATCCATGAGCATTTTTCGAACGCACAAACATTTTTCCAATTCACAAACATTATTTCAAGTTGTGAACCCTTTATTTAAATTCATAAATAATTTTTGGAAATCATGAACCTGTTTTAAAATATTTTAAAAAATTATCTATGATTTTACTAAAAAATATCACTTTTTTTGAATTTTAGAAAATGGCGAAACAAAAGAACCGGCCGTCAGGGAAAAAAACTCTAGAAGAACCGCTACCGTAGTGGCCTATATTTGACGCCTCAAGCGCCAAATAGAGCAGCTGGCCGTTGCTTGCACGGGCCTTGGCTGCGCTCAGAGATGTTTTTTTTTGAGACATGGCTGGTCTCGGAGATGTCAGACCAAGATGGGCCGGCCCAGAAGCGGTGGAGGCCACTGACTCCTTTTACTGTTATTTTACATTTTCTGTTTTCGCTTTATACTTTATATTTTTACTTTTTTAAAACTTTTGAATATCTAAATATATATTTCATAAAAAACACACTGTAAAATATATTTGAAAATGTTGACCAAGAATTCGAAAAATGTTAAATGTGTACAGAAAAAATGTTTATTCTGTACGCGAAAAATGCATATTTTTTCGATGTATTACAAAAATATTAATCAAGCATTTGAAGAATGTTAAATATGTATAGAAACAATGTTAACCATGTCTTAAAAAATGATGAATTTATATCATAGAAATAATGTTAATCATGTATATAAAAATAATGTTAATCATGTATATAAAAATGTTATTCAAGCATTTAAAAATGTGTAAAAAGTATTTTAAAATGTTTATCAAGCATTTAAAAATGTTAAATGTGTATAGAAAAAATGTTGACCATGTAATAAAAAGCTGTCTTGGTGTTGAGGACTCAAGCGTTTGGAATAAAGTGGTCCTGGTCCCTTCTTCGCCCGTCGGTCGTCATCCTCGCTCGGCGCCGGTGAGGGACTGTGGGTTTTCTGACCTCGTGGATCTGGTCGTATGGGTCCTGCGAGTTGTGGCTTGCCGTTGACCTCCGCTGCGCGCGTCGCTGTGGCTGTGGCGGTGATGTCGAGCCGGACCGGTTTCACTCACCGGCTCTCGACGTCTGCGGCTTTTGGTCGTCGACGCTGTCCGCTGCTCTTTTGATCCTTTTCATGGCTTGGTGCGTGGAGGGGTGTAGGATCCAGCTTGTTTCTTGGTTGAGCTCCTGGTTCGTGCTCCAATCCTTGCTATCCGGTCCTTTGGCGACGGTTCTGCACGAGCTGCCTTCGGGGCGTGTCCCCGGTCGATGGTTGCGCTTGCTTTGTCTCACCTCCGAAGGCGAGCTTCTACTGCGGTATATGTAGCCCTGTGTAGCGATTTGGGCTCCAGCAGTTCACCGGTGTTGGATTGGAGGCAACGGCAACGGATCACGGCGGGTGATGCCCGATGACAATGGCCCGGCTGTGTTCTTTGTTTTTTCTATTTGTATGCTGGTTGCGTACGTTTTCAAAAAGAAAAGTGTTACAATTTCTGTTTTCTCCTGCATTTAAAGGCTCGGCATGTTGTATGACTTGTGAACTTTTGATCTATCGTGTGTACCTAATTTTTCTTCTTCTGTTAATCTACCGCAACACAATGCGATCATGACGATAGAGGATTAGAATACAGTCAAGAACACAGGATTTTTTGGTGTGCACATCATCCTCGTACGGGAGCAACAATTAAAAAAATAGCGCGCTACAGAAAATAGCGTGGCCTCTGAAAATATGCTATTAGCGTGCTATAGCGCGCTATAACGTGTTATTAGCGAGACATTGTATATTGATTTATTTAGCGAGACAATTCGCTATATGCTATAGCATGCTATTAGCAGCGTTATAGCGCGCTATTTTTTTCAATGGAGCAAACACAAGTACCATGCCAGCAGAAGAAAAAAAAATACTCCTCAACAAGTGCTTGAACATTAGTATCGACCTCAGCCGTACACGGAAATCGCCTGCTTGTATAGTGATTACATGAGAATGCCATCAGTGTCCTTTCAAGAAGCTTAATATATCTATCTGCAGAAGACCAGAAACACCAGATGTTGGGTCTCCGAAATGTTGGGTTGGGTATTTATCATCTGCTCTCTCTCCGTGACACAAGTGGCTACACATTGAAGAATACGACTTATACGACCATAACCAGTACGATCGATCAGTCGACTGTACGACCGAGTGCCACATCAAACAATCTGTTTCCCATTTTGGGCAACACCAGATCAAATAATCTTAGACGCCCCGAGCTCAGGTGGGCTTTTACGAGAGTGCAACTGAAGAATTTTCCTGTCGTTTGCCTATCACAGACGATTTCCAATTCATAAAGCTTGGAAGAAAGACAATGTAGATCCTGATGGTTAGGACTTTCGATACAACATAGAACCTTGGGGATGATTTGAAACAAGAAGCCTTAGCAGAGTGCAGACAGTAAAGCCTGGATACATCATACATGCGACAGGCTAATGAAACAATGACATACATTTCACTTGTCTTACATGGTTCGGCAATCGGCACAACAAATGGGCAATTCATACATCTCTTGCGTCGAACAGTATCTAACAGACATGCTGGCAGAAAGAGAAACAATTAAAAAGTTACATATGGAGAGAGTGAACATAATCCTAGACCAAGCTCAATCAGTTAAACCTGCTGCCTTAAGTATGGAAATCAAAAGGAGCGAGTGCATCTTATCTTCCGTGGTAAACTATAAGGCTCATCGCTGTCAAATGACACATCGTCCCTCCTCTGAAGCTTTTCCGAAAATGTCTCCATCCCGGCGTATGCCAACAGGACCCAGACATAGGAGAGGAACTCCACACCGGTTCCCAGAGCTTCTGCGTGCAAGTACCCGCGGCATCGGCTGGCAGAAAAGCAGAGCATCTCCACCCACACGCCTTGGATAACATCCCACATCATGGTCTTATCACCAACATGACCCTGAAAGCTTACAACAAGCAGCCAAGCATCACGAACAAAAGAGTTGGGGATAGAACCCGCCTTGCACTTCTCAATTACATTCTGCGTAAATCTCATCTTGTCACGCGGTGTCTCTTCACCCTTGAGGATTTCCTCGAGCTCGTCGTAGGCCGTTGTGAACAAACTCTTTCTGCTGCCTGGCATCAGCATCTCAGGATTTTCAAACAACATATGCATCATGTAGTTGGACATTTCTTTGCACCGACGGGCACGATCACGGTCACCAGGAGAAACGGCCTTATGCTGAACGAATAATAAATCTGTGGCCAGGTGCCAGAGAATAATGCTCTCGTCAAATGGCCTCTGTATGCTCCAACCCACCAGTCGGAAATATCCATATTTCGCGAGCGTCCGCTCACCCCTGGCATCATTAAACCTCCTGTAAGATTCAGTGTCCACTATGTCCTCCTTCCACCCTGTTTCAATATGCCCACGAACCAATTGTGTGATCTCCTTACATGAATCGCTAGGCTGCATGTGCCAACAATCATCGAGGAAGTCATTGCATTGTAACCATCCCGCGATCCTCCTCAGCCTGGAGTGTCGTTTGTTATGAGCCAATAATCCAATAATACTATGTTGGAATATTCTGCCAGAGAACTTGCCCCGAAAAGCATATTGTATGCCGAGGTGAATAAGCTCCAGCAGAAGAGTGCCGCACAACAGCACAGTTGTAAGCAAAATATCATCTTTTGGATAAATATTAATGATATGATCACCGTAAAAATTGTTGTTATGGGTTCTAGGGTGTACCAGGCAGATGGCAGTGATTAACGTTGCATAAGCTAGTACTTGTGTGCACCAACGGAAGATGACCGGTGCTGGTGAATAACTGAAACCAAGGTAGGGTGTGCTCTCATCTTTGGTGTAGAGAAAACTGGTCATAGCAGACAGCGTGCCTTCTACTGCTTGATAAGCTGATTTGGGGTCAATCGACCAGAACTTGTTCAGGATTTCAACACGATCAGTATCTAGAAGTGGGAAGTCCAAAAATAGCTGGTACGGTAGGCTTGGGAGATCCATTGATCTGCACGGTCCACAACGATTCACGACTTCTCTTGCCTTTTTTATAAGGTTGTCAAGCCGTCCTTCTTCTGTGACATTGGTGCCCTGAACGACTCTGGTCTCGGAGTTGGCCTTCCGTAGAGCATTAAAGCTACTGCTCTTAAGATCCCAGACTTTCTGGAAGCATCTGATAATCACCAGGATGAAAAGCAAAACTGCTGCAGCCAATAGCCTTTTGTCATCTGAAAACCACGTCTTGTAAAACACGTAGAGTACAATGGTGACCTAATACAGAGGATAGTCCAATTAATAAGATGCACAAATTTAGAAACAAGTGAGTACGGAAGCTACGTAATTAATACACTAAAACAGAAATGCCAATACTTGTGACGATCAGTAATTTTATGAGGAAATACTGAAGACTGTCTCCAATGCTATTATCTCATCTGCCAAATGTAATTTTTACCACAAATTGTCTGATATGAAAGCACATCTCTGTGCTAGAATAGAAAATTCTCATTTTCTCATTTGCTCTTTTCAATTGTTTCCGCTCCTTCTCGGATAGGTTTTGGCGATTAAGTGACCAACGAGCTAGATCTGTGCATTCACATCAAGATCTATCCCTATATGCTCCTCTTATCACAACAACAACAACAACAACAACAACAACAACAACAACAACAAAAACAAAGCCTTTAGTCCCAAACAAATTGGGATAGGCTAGAGGTGAAACCCATAAGATCTCGCAACCAACTCATGGCTCTGGCACATGGATAGCAAGCTTCCACGCCCCCCTGTCAATAGCTAGCTCTTTGGTGATACTCCAACCGTTCAGGTCTCTCTTAATCGACTCCTCCCATGTGAAATTCGGTCTACCCCGCCCTCTCTTGACATTCTTCGCACGCTTTAGCGGTCCGCTATGCACTGGAGCTTCTAGAGGCCTGTGCTGAATATGCTCAAACCATCTCAGACGATGTTGGACAAGCTTCTCTTCAATTGGTGCTACCCCAACTCTATCTCGTATATCATCATTCCAGACTCGATCCTTTCTCGTGTGGCCACAAATCCATCTCAACATACGCATCTCCGCTACACCTAACTGTTGAACATGTCGCCTTTTAGTCGGCCAACACTCAGCGCCATACAACATTGCGGGTCGAACCGCCGTCCTGTAAAACTTGCCTTTTAGCTTTTGTGGCACTCTCTTGTCACAGAGAATGCCAAAAGCTTGGCGCCACTTCATCCATCCGACTTTGAATTCAATGGTTCACATCTTCATCAATACCCCCATCCTCCTGCAGCATTGACCCCAAATTTGGCTCCCGTGACAACGTACTGACACATACCTAGTACACTTAAATGAAGATATTAAAGGGGAGTTGGTAAGTACTGACAAAGATTTTCTGGGTAATCTCAACCGATGTCGCGCAAAACAAAAATCAAGTACATATGGTAACTTGGAATAGTCTAAACCAAATCGATACTTTCTTTTCCTTGTCCTATTTATTCCCTAAAAAACATATATAGAGTAATTTGAAATAATCTAAACCAAATCGACACGTTCCTTTCGTCATCCTATTCATTCTCTCCTCAATTCGCTTATTGTTCTCATCCGTGGCTATCCCGAATTGGTAGGATCTTGTAGTAATGTGGAACTTAATCCTTTTTCGTTTGGCAAACTGAAATGTGGTACTCCTTAGAGCATCTCTAGCAGACCCCTTAAAATCGCAAACTGCAAAACTGGGATACGGGTTGGAAAAAGTGCATTTTAAGGGTTCATTTTAGCTGCGGCCGAAAAGATACTGTAAAACAAACTGTAAAACTGGAATAAAGAGCTCCTTCCTCCAGTCCGGCCGCTGCCGTCCCTTCCCCCAGCCGGCCGCGCCGGTCGCGTCCAACCCCGTCGGCCGCGCACCATCGCCCGCAGGCCATGCCGCGTCGCCCGTCGGCGCGCCCGTCGCCCATCGGCCGCGCCCAGCTTCGTCGGCCACGCCCCGTCGCCTCCGTCATCCGCGCCCAGCCTTGTCGGCCACGCCCCGCCGCCTCGGCCCTCCGCGCCTTGCTCTATTGCCAGCCGAGTCGTGCCCCTTTGCCTGTTGTGCTGGGAGGATTCCGGCGGCCAGGCTGAGGTCATGGGAGGCCACGACTATGTCGAGCTCGTCCAATTCGAACCGGCGGCGATCGATTGAGGCGCCTAGCGGCCTTTTCCGGTGAGCGGTGATGAATTCCGGCGAGTTTAGGGCGGATTCCGGCAAACTCCGCGGCGGCGTGTTTGCTCCGACGAGGTTTGACCGGTATACAGGGCCCCCTAGATTCGGCCTTCCAACCTTCAAAGATAAGGGTTTCGGGTGTGCATTTGCGGTGGCCCTTAAAATTTCTACGGGTTGGACCACTTTTACGGTTTCTATTCTGGACATTTTTTTCGCCCAAAACTGTAAAACGTAAAAAAATTATGGGTTTGACCATTTATGCAGGGTCTGCTAGGGATGCTCTTACTATACGTTCCCCACTTTACAGGGAAATAAAATATCCGGCTGGGTGTCCTGCCTAATCCATTACCATATACCATTTGAGAGTGCTGAATCTTCTAGGAGTCTGCTAAGTTCTAGCGATCTGTGTAAACTCGTTTCACATATGGTTTATCTTTCATTCCATAAATCTCCACATACACAACTACACAATTATGTGTTTAAAATTCAAAGTGTGTGCGCCTTGTAGTGGAAGTGGGGTTGTAACCTAGATGGGCCATTGACATAGGTGGTGGGATCAGATTGCGGAGCCCAAGATAGTGGATGAAGATACATATAAACACGTCTGATGTTGAACTACTAAAATATGTATGTATTGTTGCAACGTAGGGCAGATAGTTAATTAAATGAAGAAAGAAAGGGCTTAGTATAATATCATGATACCGTATTATAAATCTATAATGAATGACGTGGTATTATGTGCCATGGCAACAAATAAAGTTATGTAGTAATTCACATGTTATTTGCTCAAGGAAGCGCCAACATATTTCCTTATGCGGTGCGTGGCGGCCAAAGAGCTTAGCTATCATACTAGTGTATGATACTCCTCAGTATGAACACGACCTAGGATTAGCATGCCCCTGTCGTGCCATGAGACACGGTGATGTGTGCAAACTTTCCTTTCGTGTAATAGAAAATCATTATGAATTAAAGGGAAAACGTTACGATTTTTCCATGGTAAATTTCTTCCTAAAAATCTTTATGACTAAATGAAAATGTTGCCCGGATGGCAAGGTCAAAGTGACCTGTCCTTGCTCACCCATGTTGCACCTGCCATCGCGGGGTTGTCAGGGAAGTGGATCCTCTAACATGAAGGAGGAAAGTCACCTAAGCTATAGTGCAAACTAGTGTAAAACAGAGAAGAAAAGTCACGGGTACTGTAGCGAACACTGTATTATCTACTTAAGTAGGTACTGTACAAAGTTACTGTTGATATAAATAAATTTAAAATTAATTTTGTTGCACCATACTTTTGTTTGTATGTAACTTTTGTAAATGTATAAAGAAGATTTGTAATTTGCAAATTAATTCAAGTCATTTTAGCCTTAATCATATGAAAGTGAAGGAGGAAAGTTAAGGAATTGTAGCTTATGTGACTTCCCTCCTTCATGTTAGAGGATCCACTTCAGGTTGTCACACGCTCTTCAAATTAAGAAGATCGAGGGGATTTGTTCTCACTCAGGCATCATTTCTTTTTGCAAACGAGAAGTGCTGCTAGGCTATTTTCCACTGACCTTGGATAGAGAAATTAGGATATGACGGCTCCACTCCTCGTTATCCTCAATCTTGTAGCTGATTATGACGACTTGTCCGCCGAGATGCATCAGCACAAGCGGCGCCCATAACAGCTCCATTAGCTCGGGGAAGCGCCATGCCATATCCCTTGGGCGGTGGCGGTCGAAGATCTTGGTGAGGGCTAAGATGGCCAGAGTGTCGCTGCCGATCTGCGCTGGCCGGAACGAAACTTTGAGCCATGGCGGGATATGAAACTTACGAAGGACGGCAAACAATACAAGGAAGTATTGGGCGCCGAGGCTGGCGAGGACGAGGACGCGCAGCTGCCACCTGTCCCACTGTTCTTCTGCCCTTTGGTTCATCTGTGTGTGCACGCGCGTGTGAGAGAGAGCAGCACAGGTTGATGCGCTCCAATGGCTTCTCGCTTAGTTATATGCACGTGATTAGGCACCGCGTCGTCCACTAAATTTCCTGTGACAACCGTAATATAGTTCATTTATTTCACTTTCCGAACATGGGCGCCAGACAACCCTTGCATATCTTATGCGTGATGATCCAGATCTAATTTGATGGTTGGTCCATTTGAATTACACGATATATACTCTAGTAAGTAGTACTCGTATTTAGCAGGACTTGACCCGCGACTCGCTCGGTCTTCAACGTACTAGTAGCACTTTAGTAGGCAACTGTCAAAGTATAACGAAAAGTGGGCTAGTACCTCCTTTGGTAGCTGGTCGGCCGCGCGTGCAAAGTGTAGTAGTACTCCACATGAATAAGAGTAATGTATTATGCGCGTGATGGGAGCCAAACAAAGGCAAATAGTACATGGCTTTTCTTTTGGATCTCATCATCAACATGAATATCATGGACGCGGTTCCTCCTTTGACCTGCCCTTTTAGTGAACGCAGTTGCGCTCTTCCTTCTTACTCATATTCCCATCTGCTTTACTATTGTTCATGTGTAAGTTGTGTTATGCGCGTGACGCCACTGGATTTGATATGCACGTGATGAGTAGTAAAATGTACGTTTGGTCTTTGAGGTTGTTGGCGAACACTTCAAAGGAAAAAACACTTCAAAAAAAAATTGTTGGCAACGCCTAGAATGGTCCCGAGCTGATTCCATACGGTTCTGAAGGCTGCGAATACCGCCTGCTTAAACTTGGCCAACCGGTGTTGAGCTACGTTTGTGTGTATGTCTCATGTACGCTGCACCCGCCATGTCAGCATAGGGCCCATGGTTAGCCGATTAATTGGCTCGCGGCGCCGATTCCCTCCCCAAATTCCTAACTCTACCATTTTCTCCCCTTTCCTCGACGTGTGGGGATATCTCGAAGGTGTCGTCTTCTTCGACAACAGATTAGTAGATAGTTCCGGTGAACTACGAGTAATTGACAAAAAACTACCACATTTCACGTATCCGTTCCACAGAACTACCACATTTTAAAAACTGACCGAAAACTCCAGATTAATACTAATTTTGTGACAAAAAACTACCAAATTGAGTTGATGACCGTTTTTATGATTTTTAAACCTGTTTATGACATGTGGGACCGGCAGCAAAGTCAACTCTGTCTATTTTGACCGTGAAGTTAACCGTTATGACAAATGGGACCCACACGTCATCATCAACCTTCTTCTTCCTCCCCTCCTTCTCTGTTTGACATTTGAACAAGCACCTTATGTGCATCGGGCAGCACCACCGTGCCGACGCGTCGACGCCGGTGAGCAGCGGCAGCCCGTGGCACCAGCGACCTTCTTCCTCCTCCTACTCCCTGCTCCATGTGGCCTTGTTTGCGCGGCAGCGAAACGTGATGCTTGCTTCATGTCGTCACGCGCGACGAGCCACCCGCGGGCTACCAACCAGAGCGGTCGGGAGGGCGGCGGTCTTCACCGACGCAGCAGCCGTCCGCCTCCTGGCCGTGGCCAAAATCTAGCGCAGTGGCTGTGGTCGCTTCCCTCCTCCCGGTCCAAGCCAAGGTGGTCTCGCCGGCGCGTCGCCACCGTGATGATGCTGCTGGAGGACGCCTGGGGCTTCGGCGCATACCTCCGCCACCCTCCGCTGCCGGGGCTCGCGGTCGCTGGTCTCCCACATCTGACCGACGCTGCTGCATGCTGCTACTGCTCTCCCGCATCTGGACGGTGCCGCGTCCTGCTGCTTGTGCAGCGTGATGGAGACGGTAGTGGTGACCGGATCCACGCCGGTGGCGTGCGGGGATGATGGTGGCTACTAGATCCGCGGCTCGATGCACCGGGGCGTGAGGAGGAGATCCTCGGTGAGCTGCAGCATCGATTGATTTAGCTGATGCCGGTGTCCTGCTCTGTTGCTGGTAAGGTGTTCGAGGAAATGCCAACAAGAAGGAGAAGAGGAGGAAGAAGAAGGTTGGTGCTGACGTGTGGGCCGTTAGCCGTTAGCGCGGCAGCCGTCCCGACAGGTGGGCCAGCTCTGTCAGAAAGGGGTTTAAAACGGTTAAATCGGTCGTCAACTCGATCTGGTAGTTTTTTGCCACGAAATTAGCACTAATCTGGAGTTTTTGGTCAGTTTTCAAAATGTGGTAGTTCTGTGGGACGAATACGTGAAATGTGGTAGTTTTTTGTCAATTACTCGTGAACTACCATGTAACCCTAAACCCTAACCAATACCAGACAACCCAGCACCCCAAGCCTCACCACCGAGGCGAACAAGATACCCACACTAGTTACTCCTCCGGAAGACACCCCGATCACCCAGGCAACGCCTTTAAGGAAGGGACGACGCCGTGACGTCGTCGCTGCCTGGGCCGGCGAACCAAGCCTAGGGTTTCCCCCGGTGCAGAGCAGGGGATGGAAAAGGCCATGGCAATGCCTCCAGGGAGGAGACGGCGCCCACAGGCGTCGTCGTTGCGTGCAGCCACAGTAGCACATGGATTTCTCCTCCTTGGGATCTCCCGAATCCCAACATCAAGTGCAACTAACGAGATACTAGGTGCATCCGAGCCTGGGGACCAAAAAATCAGGCTTGCTTTGGATAGAAGATAACACGAAGAAATAATCTCCTACTTTCGCCGTGTAGTGTAGTCCCATGATCAGACACCTATAACTCTTAACTGGATTACTCCGAAGGCCTGTTGATTCAGGATGAGTTAATAATGTTTTCAAAAGACTTGTATGTTTGATAAGCAACCAAGAATCATACATTAACATTCAGGGATCTCAGCCATACACAAAAAGACAATCAATTCGCGCAGTGACTTGGTTCCAAATGATTGGTTGCAGAGTGCTTCTTACAAGAAGCTTGTGCAGACTACAAACCCATGTCTCCAGAATGGTGGATTACTACTTATCAAAGAGGCTATAAGATCAAGAATACAACCACCACGCCCGTCCAATTTCGTACAACCCCCGACAGACTATACAATTGTGTGCCAGATCAAACAGACGAGTAATCTTGAGTAACCACTTGGCATGGGCTACAGATGTATATATAACACCCATTTCTAACATAAAAGTAGGCGCCGCCTCGACCCCCCGCGTCACCCCCGCTCGGGCGACTCGGGCGGGATCTCGATCCCTAGCCGCCGGGGGTCCCCTTCCGTCCCTTCCACCCCTCCCTCCGCCGCCGCCGAGGGACGCCGCCGGCGATGGCCCGGAGCTGACGGCGGTGGCGGGGTCCTCCCTCTTGCCTGCGCCGTGGTGGTGGTGCGGCGCCCAGCATGGGTGGCGTGGCCGATCTGGCTGGCGGCGCAGCGGGCCCGCCTTCGGCGGCGGCGGCGGCTGCCTCGGCCAAGGCCGATCTGGCTGGCGGCGCGGCGGGCTGCCTTCCGGCGGCGGCGCGGCTGCTGCCTCGGCCAAGGGCGGCGATGGTGGGGTGCAGCAGCCGGCTTTGCCTCGGGCTGCGTGGCGGCGTTCGGCGGCGGCGGCCGGGTCTGCGGCGACAAACCATCTGACCTCGGATCGGTGGTGGCGGCATGGAGGGCTTGGTGGTTGGGTCGACACCATGCGGGTTGTGCCCTCCGGACAGATCTGATCTGGCCGGTGCGATCTGCTCGTTGTGCGGCGGTTCAGATCGGCGGCGACCCGTGCACACATTACGTGATGGAGGTTCTTCGAGCGGATCCGGGTGAAAACCTTGTGCTCGGCTTGATGCCATGACCGGCGTTGGTGGCACCCTGTTGTGTCATTACCTTCTTGAAGGCATCGCCGTGGAGAAGCTCTAGACCTCTATCCTCTACCTCCAGGGGAAACCCTAGATCAGTTGATCGGATGACGACAACGCGTTGGTGTCGTTTCCTCCTTGGGGGCGTCATTCTTGGAGGCGTACACGGGATCGAGGGACCAGTGGGAGCCTTTTTGGTGGAGCGGTGCTTCATCCTTCACATTGATGACGGCGGACTTCGGCGGTGTGGTGGAGTGGAGATTCGGCGCCCGATGCGCGGTGATGGACTCGCGCAGGTGAAGGTAGTTGTCTGGCGTCAAGGTGGCGTCGATGACGAAGTGACCTGACAAGGTAGAAGCCTCAATATCTGCTCTGAAGACGGACTGTGGAAGATGGCGGCGACGACACATGTGAGTCGTCAGACCAGTTCGCCCAGGACCGGTATGTGGCTCGGCTGGGGCTTCTGGCTTTTGATGATAGGATTAGGTGAGTAGTCTGGGTATGTGGCTCAGGTAGCACCCCTGCATCATTTGGATAGGAGTAGTGGCATATGTTGCCAAGATGGCGGATTCAAACATATTGTTGTAATACTTTGTAAGGTCCTCGAGAATAATCAATAAAGTGGCCGTATGCATCTCCTAGATGCAGAGGCCGGGGGTCATCCTCCTTTTCTAAAAAAACAAACAAAAGAAAAGAACAAAAAAAGGTATTTTATATCCAAAGTTTGTTGTAACTTCAGCCGCAAAATGTGGGTATTCTTCCCGGCAAATTGAACTTCCATGACAGGATACAAAATTAAGCAACAAAGCACGGCCAAATAAATGTTCTGAACCTATATTAATTGTGGTTGCTACATGAGCTCCATGACAGTTTCAAGTTTGGTTGATCAAGTCACTCCTTGGTGAATTAGGATCAAAGGACACACATAAGTCCTAAAAAACAGGTTGATCAAGTCACTCCTTTGTTTCTACTTATTTATTAAAGTTTATTTTGTTTCTTATTTATTAAACTTGATTTTGTTTCTACTTATTTATTTCTTTTCTTTTTTGCTTTATTTATTTATTTTATGAAAATTCCTTTTGCTTTTAATGTTTTGAATAGAAAATACTTTGATAATCTTAGTTGCATAAATTTTATTTAATTTTAGTTTCAATAATACTAGAGGTTTATAAAAGCATTTCAAATAACCTCTGAAAAGGTTGAAAGTTGGCATGGTATCATCATTTCACCCACATAGCATGTGCTAAAAAGTTGAGAGGTTTACGACAAAAACTGGATGCACTTCGTGTGCAAAACAGACAATCTCTTTGGAAGTATCAGGGTTTTGGACGAAAACTTATCTGTTACAAAGGGATTTCATTTGTTCAAATGTAACTGCAGTGATATTCTACATCAAAGGCATCATCATAATAGTTGTTGATAGAAAGTTTTCACTTTTTCTTCGCTTGTGTTCTTTGCTTATTGCGCCGTAACCATGGATAATCTTCATCGTTTAACAGGGTGCTTGGGTCAGCCTTGACTTTGAAGGGAGGAATTTCATGAAACTTTTCATAATCTTCAGACACGTCTGT
The DNA here is from genome assembly GCA_021437245.1 of Aegilops speltoides. Classification (NCBI taxonomy): domain Eukaryota; kingdom Viridiplantae; phylum Streptophyta; class Magnoliopsida; order Poales; family Poaceae; genus Aegilops; species Aegilops speltoides. Next base: position 560,950,018 of record CM038142.1, on the reverse strand, counting down.
CTTGCCCTCCAATCCCACGATGTCTCTTTTTCCTGAAAAAACTATGTGGCGCTTTGGCTCATCGTATGATGTATTGATACGTCCATTTTGCATCATGCTTTTATATCGATATTTATTGCATTATGGGTTGTTATCACACGTTATGTCACAATACTTATGGATATTCTCTCTTATTTCACAAGGTTTATCATGAAGGGGGAGAATGCCGGCAGCTGGGATTCTGGCTGGAAAAGGAGCAAATATTGGAAACCTATTCTGCACAGCTCCAAAAGTCCTGAAACTCCACGAAAGGCATTTTTGGAATTAATAAGAATTATTGAGCAACGAAAGTACCAAAGGGGGCCCACACCCTGGCCACGAGGGTGGGGGGCGCCCCCCCCCCCCCACTAGGCGCGCCCCCTGTCTCGTGGGCTCCCTGGTGGCCCTTCAGTGCCCATCTTCTGCTATATGAAGTCTCTTACCCTGGAAAAAAAATCATAAGCAAGCTTACGGGAGGAAACTCTACTGCCACGAGGCGGAACCTTAGCGGAACCAATCTAGGGCTCTGGCGAAGCTGTTCTGCCGGGGAAACTTCCCTCCGGGGAATCATCACCATCATCATCACCAACGATCCTCTCATCGGGAGGGGGTCAATCTCCATCAACATCTTCACCAGCACCATCTCCTCTCAAAACCCTAGTTCATCTCTTGTATCCAATCTTGTATCAAAACCACAAATTGGTACCTGTGGGTTGCTAGTACTGTTGATTACTCCTTGTAGTTGATGCTAATTAGTTTACTTGGTGGAAGATCATATGTTCAGTGCATTAATGCATATTAATACTCCTCTGATCATGAACATGAATATGCTTTGTGAGTAGTTACGTTTGTTCCTAAGGACATGGGTGAAGTCTTGCTACTAGTAGTCATGTGAGTTTGGTATTCATTCGATATTTTGATGAGATGTATGTTGTCTATCCTCTAGTGGTGTTATGTGAACATAGACTACATGACACTTCACCATTATTTGGGCCTAGAGGAAGGCATTCGGAAGTAATAAGTAGATGATGGGTTGCTAGAGTGACAGAAACTTATACCCTAGTTTATGTGTTGCTTCGTAAAGGGGCTGATTTGGATCCACTAGTTTCATGCTATGGTTAGGTTTACCTTAATACTTCTTTTGTAGTTGAGGATGCTTGCAATAGGGGTTAATCATAAGTGGGATGCTTGTCCAAGAAAGGGCAGTACCCAAGCACCGGTCCACCCACATATCAAATTCTCAAAGTACCGAACGCGAATCATATGAGCGTGATGAAAACTAGCTTGACGATAATTCCCATGTGTCCTCGGGAGCGCTTTTCTCATTATAAGAATTTGTCCAGGCTTCTCCTTTGCTACAAAAAGGATTGGGCCACCTTGCTGCACTTTATTTACTTTCATTGCTTGATACCCGTTACAAATTATCTTATCACAAAATTATCTGTTACCTACAATTTCAGTGCTTGCACAGAATACCTTACTGAAAACCACTTGTCATTTCCTTCTGCTCCTTGTTGGGTTCGACACTGTTACTTATCGAAAGGACTATGATAGATCCCCTATACTTGTGGTTCGTCATGTATCCGCTTCCTTATCTTTTCTTTTTCTCGATTTGGTAGACATGTCCTTCACATAGAAAACCTGCGCCACATCATTGGCTAGGACGAATGGCTCGTCTGTGTACCCCAGATTGTTCAGATCCACTGATGTCATTCCGTACTGTGGGTCTACCTTTACCCCGCCTCCTGGCAGATTGACCCATTTGCACTTAAACAAAGGGACCTTAATATCATATCCATAGTCAAGTTCCCATATGTCCGCTATGTAACCATAATATGTGTCCTTTCCCCTCTTGGTTGCTGCATCAAAGCGGAGGGGGGCACCGCACACGGCTAAGAGATCAAGAGATCAATTGTTGTGTCTATGGGGTGCCCCCTCCTCCGTATATAAAGGAGGGGAGGAGAGGGCCGACCAGGAGGAGAAGGCGCGCCCAAGGGTGGGAGTCCTCCTCCTTTTCCTATTTGGAGAGGGAGGGGGAAGGAAGAGGAAGGAGGGAGGAAGGAAAAGGGGGCCGGCCCCCTTCCCAATTCGGATTGGGCTTGGGGGGGCGCCCCTGAAGGAAATATGCCCTAGAGGCAATAATAAAGTTATTATTTATTTCCTTATTTCATGATAAATGTTTATTATTCATGCTAGAATTGTATTAACCGGAAACATAATACATGTGTGAATACATAGACAAACATAGTGTCACTAGTATGCCTCTACTTGACTAGCTCGTTTATCGAGATGGTTATGTTTCCTAGCCATGGACAAAAGAGTTGTCATTTGATTAACGGATCACATCATTAGGAGAATGATGTGATTGACTTGACCCATTCCATTAGCTTAGCACTTGATCGTTTAGTATGTTGCTATTGCTTTCTTCATGACTTATACATGTTCTGTAACTATGAGATTATGCAACTCCGTTTACGGAGGAACACTTTGGGTACTACCAAATGTCACAACGTAACTGGGTGATTATAAAGGAGTACTACAGGTGTCTCCGAAGGTACATGTTGAGTTGGCGTATTTCGAGATTAGGTTTTGTCACTCCGATTGTCGGAGAGGTATCTCTAGGCCCTCTCGGTAATGCACATCATTATAAGCCTTCAAGCAATGTGACCAATGAGTTGGTTACGGGATGATGCATTACAGAACGAGTAAAGAGACTTGCGGTGGCGAGATTGAACTAGGTATTGGATACCGACGATCGAATCTCGGGCAAGTAACATACCGATGACAAAGGGAACAACGTATGTTGTTATGCGGTTTGACCGATAAAGATCTTCGTAGAATATGTAGGAGCCAATATGGGCATCCAGGTCCCGCTATTGGTTATTGACCGAGAATAGTTCTAGGTCATGTCTACATAGTTCTCGAACCCGTAGGGTCCGCACGCTTAAAGTTTCGATGACAGTTATATTATGAGTTTATGAGTTTTGATGTACCGAAGGAGTTCGGAGTCCCGGATGAGATCGGGGACATGACGAGGAGTCTCGAAATGGTCGAGACGTAAAGATCGATATATTGGACGACTATATTCGGAGTTCGGAAAGGTTCCGAGTGATTCGGGTATTTTTCGGAGTACCGGAGAGTTACGGGAATTCGTATTGGGCCTTAATGGGCCATACGGGAAAGGAGAAAAAGGGCCAAAAGGGTGGCCGCCGCCCTCCCCTTGGACTAGTCCGAATTGGACTAGGGAGGGGGGGCGCACCCTTCCTTCCTTCTCCTTCTCTCTTCCCTTTCCTTCTCTCCTACTCCTAATACATGGAAGGGCTCCTAGTTGGACTAGGAAAGGGGGAATCCTACTCCCGGTGGGAGTAGGACTCCCATGGCGCCATATAGTAGAGGGCGGCCTCCTCCTCCCTCCCTCCTTTATATCACGGGGCAGGGGCACCCCATAGACACACAAGTTGATCTACGGATCGTTCCTTAGCCGTGTGCGGTGCCCCCTCCACCATATTCCACCTCGGTCGTGTCGTCGCGGAGTTTAGGCGAAGCCCAGCGCGATAGAACATCATCACCGTCACCACGCCGTCGTCGTCTTGTGGAACTCATCTCGGAGCTTTGCTGGATCGGAGCCCGGAGATCGTCATCGAGCTGAACGTGTGCTTAACTCGGAGGTGCCGTACGTTCGGTGCTTGGATCGGTCGGATCGTGAAGACGTACGACTACATCAACCGTGTTGTGATAACGCTTCCGCTTCACGGTCTCACGAGTGCGTGGGCGAACACTCTCCTCTCGTTGCTATATCATCACCATGATCTTGTGTGTGTGTAGGATTTTTTTTGAAATTACTACGTTCCCCAACAGTGGCATCCGAGCCTAGGTTTTATGCGTTGATGTTATATGCACGAGTAGAACACAAATGAGTTGTGGACGATATAAGTCATACTGCCTACCAGCATGTCATACTTTGGTTCAGCGGTATTGTTGGATGAAGCGGCCGGACCGACATTACGCGTGACGCTTACGCGAGACTGGTTTTACCGCCGTGCTTTGCACACGGTAACTAGCGGTGTCTGTTTCTCCAACTTTAGTTGAACCGAGTGTGCTACGCCAGTCCTTGTGAAGGTTAAAACGGAGTCTATTTGACAAACTATCGTTGTGGTTTTGATGCGTAGGTAAGAACGGTTCTTGCTAAGCCCGTAGCAGCCACGTAAAACTTGCAACAACAAAGTAGAGGACGTCTAACTAGTTTTTGCAGGGCATGTTGTGATGTGATATGGTCAAGACGTGATGCTATATTTTATTGTATGAGATGATCATGTTTTGTTGAAGTTGTCGGAAACTAGCAGAAGCCCTATGGTTGTCCCTTTGTTGCATAAAGATGCAAGTGCCAAATATTTGCTTTACTTTATCGCTATGCGATAGCAATAGTTGCAAGAGCAATAGTTGGCGAGACGACCATGTGACGACACATTGATATAGATCAAGATGATGAAGATCATGGTGTCGTGCCGGTGACGATAAATATCATGACAGTACTTTGGAGATGGAGATCAAAGGCGCAAGATGATCATGGCCATATCATGTCACATATTTTGATTGCATATGATGTTTATCTGTTATACATCTTATTATGTTTTGTTTGACGGTAGCATTTTAAGATGATCTCTCACTAATTATCAAGAAGTGTTCTCCCTGAGTATGCACCGTTGCGAAAGTTCTTCGTGCTGAGACACCACGTGATGATCGGGTGTGATAGGCTCTACGTTCAAATACAACGGGTGCAAAACAGTTGCACACGCGGAATACTTAGGTTATACTTGACGAGCCTAACATATACAGATATGGCCTCGGAACACGGAGACCGAAAGGTCGAGCGTGAATCATATAGTAGATATGATCAACATAGTGATGTTCACCATTGAAAACTACTCCATCTCACGTGATAATCGGACATGGTTTAGTTGATTTGGATCACGTGATCACTTAGATGACTAGAGAGATGTCTGTCTAAGTGGGAGTTCTTAAGTAATATGATTAATTGAACTTAAATTTATCATGAACTTAGTCCTGATAGTATTTTGCAAATTATGTTGTAGATCAATAGCTTGCGTTGTTGCTTTCATATGTTTATTTTGATATGGAAAAATGTATTGAAAGATGTTAGTAGCAATGATGCGGATTGGATCCGTGATCTGAGGTTTATGCTCATTGCTGCACAGAAGAATTATGTCCTTGATGCACCGCTAGGTGACAGACCTATTGCAGGAGCGGATCTGGGGCGTTATGAGCGTTTGGCTAGCTCAATATGATGACTACTTGATAGTTTAAGTGCACCATGCTTAACGGCTTAGAATCGGGACGTCAAAGACGTTTTGAACGTCATGGACCATATGAGATGTTCCAGGAGTTGAAGTTAATATTTCCAGCAAATACCGAGTTGAGAGATATGAAGTCTCCAACAAGTTCTATAGCTAAAAGATGGAGGAGAATCGCTCAACTAGTGAGCATGTGCTCGACTATGCAGGTACTTCAATCGCTTGAATCAAGTGGGAGTTAATCTTTCGAGATAAGATAGTGATTGACAGAATTCTCTAGTCACCATCACTAAGTTACTAGAACTTCGTGATGAACTATAGTATGCAAGGGATGACGAAAACGATTCCCGAGCTCTTCGTGATGTTGAAATCGACGAAGGTAGAAATCAAGAAAGAGCATCAAGTGTTGATGATTGACAAGACCACTAGTTTCAAGAGAAGGGCAAAGGGAAAGAAAGGGAACTTCAAGTGGAAAGACAAGCAAGTTGTCACTCCTGCAAAGAAGCCCAAATCTGGACGATAGCCTGAAACTGAGTGTTTACACTGACGGAACTCATCTCCGGAGCTTTGCTGGATCGGAGCCCGGAGATCGTCATCGAGCTGAACGTGTGCTGAACTCGGAGGTGCCGTACGTTCGGTGCTTGGATCGGTCGGATCGTGAAGACGTACGACTACATCAACCGCGTTGTGCTAACGCTTCCGCTTACGGTCTACGAGCGTACGTGGACGAACACTCTCCCCTCTCGTTGCTATATCATCACCATGATCTTGCGTGTGCGTAGGAAATTTTTTGAAATTACTACGTTCCCCAACAGCCCCTCCCTTGCTCCTTTCCCCTTCTTTCCACTAAAGCCCATTAAGGCCCATATACCTCCCGGGGGTTCCGATAACCTCCCTGTGCTCCGGTATTGTCCCAATCTCACTCGGAACCATTCCAGTGTCCAAATATAGTCGTCCAAAATATCAATCTTTATGTCTCGACCATTTCGAGACTCCTCGTCATGTCCGTGATCCCATCCGGGACTCCAAACTACCTTCGGTACATCAAAACACATAAACTCATAATATAACCATCATCGAACTTTAAGCGTGCTGACCCTACGGGTTCGAGAACTATGTAGACATGACCGAGACACATCTCCGATCAATAACCAATAGCGGAACCTGGATGCTCATATTGGCTCCCACATATTCTACGAAGATCTTTATCGGTCAAACCGCATAACAATATACGTTGTTCCCTTTGTCATCGGTATGTTACTTGCCCGAGATTCGATCGTCGGTATCTCAATACCTAGTTCAATCTCGTTACCGGCAAGTCTCTTTACTCGTTATGTAATGCATCATCCCGCAACTAACTCATTAGTCCCATTGCTTGCAAGGCTTATAGTGATGTGCATTACCGAGAGGGCCCAGAGATACCTCTCCGACAATCGGAGTGACAAATCCTAATCTCAAAATACGTCAACTCAACAAGTACCTTCGGAGACACCTGTAGAGCACCTTTATAATCACCCAGTTATGTTGTGACGTTTGGTAGCACACAAAGTGTTCCTCTGGTAAGCGGGAGTTACATAATCTCATAGTCATAGGAACATGTATAAGTCATGAAGAAAGCAATAGCAACATACTAAATGATCAAGTGCTAAGCTAATGGAATAGGTCAAGTCAATCACATCATTCTCTAATAATGTGATCTCGTTAATCAAATGACAACTCATGTCTATGGCTAGGAAACTTAACCATCTTTGAATCAACAAGCTAGTCAAGTAGAGGCATACTAGTGACACTTTGTTTGTCTATGTATTCACACATGTACTAAGTTTCCGGTTAATACAATTCTAGCATGAATAATAAACATTTATCATGAAATAAGGAAATAAATAATAACTTTATTATTGCCTCTAGGGCATATTTCCTTCAGTCTCCCAGTTGCACTAGAGTCAATAATCTAGTTCACATCACCATGTGATTTAACACCAATATTCACATCTGTATGTGATTAACACCCATAGTTCACATCGTCATGTGACCAACACCCAAAGGGTTTACTAGAGTTAATAATCTAATTCACGTCGATATGTGATTAGCACCCAAAGAGTACTAAGGTATGATCATGTTTTGCTCGTGACAGAAGTTTAGTCAACGGGTTTGTCACATTCAGAGCCGTATGTATTTTGCAAATATTCTATGTCTACAATGCTCTACACGGAGCTACTATAGCTAATTGCTCCCACTTTCAATATGTATCCAGATTGAGACTTAGAGTCATCTAGATTGGTGTAAAAGCTTGCACCGATGTAACTCTTTACGACGGGCTCTTTTATCACCCCATAATCGAGAAATATTTCCTTAGTCCTCACTAAGGATATTCTTGACTGCTGTCCAGTGATCTACTCTTAGATCAAAACTGTACTCCCTTGCCAAACTCAGAGCAAGGTATACAATAGGTCTGGTACACAACATATCATACTTTATAGAACCTATGACCGAGGCATAGGGAATGAGTTTTCATTCTTTTTCTATTTTCTGCCATGGTCGGGTTTTGAGTCTTACTCAACTTAACACCTTGCAACACAGGCAAGAACTCCTTCTTTGACTATTTCATTTTGAACTACTTCAAAATCTTGTCAAGGTATGTACTCATTGAAGATTTTATCAAGCGTCTTGATCTATCTCAATAGATCTTGATGCTCAATATGTAAGTAGCTTTACTGAGGTCTTTCTTTTAAAGAACTCCTTTCATACACTCATTTATGCTTTCCAGAAAAATTCTACATCATTTTTTGTCAACAATATGTCACTCACATATACTTATCAGAAAGGCTGTAGTGCTCCCACTCACTTTATTGTAAATACAGGCTTCACCGCAAGTCCGTATAAAACTATATGCTTTGATTAACTTATCAAAGCGTATATTCCAACTCCGAGATGCTTGCACCAGTCCATGGATGGATCGCTGGAGCTTGCACACTTTGTTAGCACCTTTAGGATTGACAAAACCTTCTGGTTGCATCATATACAACTCTTCTTTAATAAATCCATTAAGGAATGCAGTTTTGACATCCATTTGCCAGATTTCATAAAATGTGGCAATTGCTAACATGATTCGGATGGACTTAAGCATCGCTGCGGGTGAGAAGGTCTCATCGTAGTCAACTCTTTGAACTTGTCGAAAACCTTTCGCAACAAGTCGAGCTTTGTAGATAGTAACACTACTATCAGCGTTCTTCTTCCTCTTGAAGATCCATTTATTTTCTACGGCTTGCCGATCATCGGGCAAGTCAACCAAAGTCCACACTTTGTTCTCATACATGGATCCTATCTCAGATTTCATGGCCTCAAGCCATTTCGCGGAATCTGGGCTCATCATCGCTTCCTCATAGTTTTTAGGTTCATCATGGTCTAGTAACATGACTTCCAGAACAGGATTACCATACCACTCTGGTGCGGTATGTGCTCTGGAAGACCTACGAGGTTCTGTAGTAACTTGATCTGAAGTTTCATGATCATCATTAGCTTCCTCACTAATTGGTGTAGCAATCACTAGAACTGATTTCTGTGATAAACTACTTTCAGGAGAAGGTACAATTACCTTATCAAGTTCTACTTTCCTCCTACTCACTTCTTTCGAGAGAAACTCCTTCTCTAGAAAGGATCCATTTTAGCAACGAATATCTTGCCTTCGAATCTGTGATAGAAGGTGTACCCAACAGTTTCTTTTGGGTATTCTATGAAGATGCACTTCTCCGATTTGGGTTCGAGCTTATCAGGTTGAAACTTTTCACATAAGCATCGCAGCCCCAAACTTTAAGAAACAACAACTTTGGTTTCTTGCCAAACCACAGTTCATAAGGCGTCGTCTCAACGGAATTTGATGGTGCCCTATTTAAAGTGAATGCAACTATTTTTAATGCATAACCCCAAGACGATAGTGATAAATTGGTAAGATATATCATAGATCGCACCATATCCAATAAAGTGCAGTTACAACGTTCTGACACACCATTACGCTGTGGTGTTCCATGTGGCGTGAGCTGTGAAACTATTCTACATTGTTTTTAAATGAAGGCCAAACTCGTAACTCAAATATTCTCCTCCACGATCAGATCGTAGAAACTTTATTTTCTTGTTACGATGATTCTCCACTTCACTCTGAAATTCTTTGAACTTTTCAAATGTTTCAGACTTGTGCTTCATTAAGTTGATATACTCATATCTGCTCAAATCATTTGTGAAGGTCAGAAAATAACGATACTTGCCACAAGCATCAACACTCATTGGACCGCATACATCGGTATGTATTATTTCCAACAAGTCAGTAGCTCGTTCCATTGTTCCGGAGAACGGAGTTTTAGTCATCTTGCCCAAAAGGCACGGTTCGCAAGCATCAAAGGATTCATAACCAAGTGATTCCGAAAATTGATCTTTATGGAGTTTCTTCATGCGCTTTACACCGATATGACCCAAATGGCAGTGCCACAAATAAGTTGCACAATCATTATCAACTTTGCATCTTTCGGCATCAATATTATGAATATGTGTATCACTACGATCGAGATCCAACAAACTATTTTCATTGGGTGTATGACCATCAAAGGTCATGTAAACAGAACAACAATTATTCTCTGAATTTAAATGAATAATCGTATTGCAATAAACATGATCACATAATATTCATGCTCAACGCAAACGCCAAATAACATTTATTTAGGTTTAACACTAATCCCGAAAGTATAGGGAGTGTGTGATGATGATCAGATCAATCTTGGAACCACTTCCAACACACATCGTCACTTCACCCTCAACTAGTCTCTGTTTATTCTGTAACTCCTGTTTCAAATCACTAATTTTTAGCAACCGAACAAGTATCAAATACCTAGGGGCTACTATAAACACTAGTAAGGTACACATCAATAACCTGTATATCAAATATACCCTTGTTCACTTTGCCATCCTACTTATCCACAAAATATTCAGGGTATTCCCGCTTCCAGTGACCATTTCCTTTGCAATAGAAGCACTCAGTTTCAGGCTTTGGTCCAGCTTTGGGATTCTTCACGGGAGTGACAACTTGGTTGCCATTCTACTTGAAGTTCCCTTTCTTTCCCTTTGCCCTTTTCTTGAAACTAGTGGTCTTGTCAATCAACAACACTTGATGCTCTTTCTTGATTTCTACCTTCGTCGATTTTAACATCACGAAGAGCTCGGGAATTTTTTTCATCATCCCTTGCATACTATAGTTCATCACGAAGTTCTAGTAACTTGGGGATGGTGACTAGAGAACTCTGTCAATCACTATCTTATCTGGAAGATTAACTCCCACTTGATTCAAGCGATTGTAGTACCCAGACAATCTGAGCACATGCTCACTGCTTGAGCTATTCTCCTCCATCTTTTAGCTATAGAACTTGTTGGAAACTTCATATCTCTCAACTCCGGTATTTGCTTGAAATATTAACTCCAACTCCTGGAACATCTCATATGGTCCCTGACGTTCAAAACGTCTTTGAAGTCCCGATTCTAAGCTGTTAAGCATGGTGCACTAAACTATCAAGTAGTCATCATATTGAGCTAGCCAAACGTTCATAACGTCTGCATCTTCTCCTACAATAGGTCTGTCACCTAGCAGTGCATTAAGGACATAATTCTTCTGTGTAGCAATGAGAATAAACCTCAGATCACGGACCTAGTCCACATCATTGCTACAATCATCTTTCAACTTAGTTTTCTCTAGGAACACATATAAAACATAGGGAAGCAACAACGCGAGCTATTGATCTACAACATAATTTGCAAAATACTATCAGGACTAAGTTCATGATAAATTAAAGTTCAATTAATCATATTACTTAAGAACACCCACTTAGATAGACATCCCTCTAATTATCTAAGTGATCACGTGATCCAAATCAACTAAACCATAACCGATCATCACGTAAAATGGAGTAGTTTTTAATGGTGAACATCACTATGTTGATCATATCTACTATATGATTCACGCTCGACCTTTCAGTCTTAGTGTTCCGAGGCCATATCTGCATATGCTAGGCTCGTCAAATTTAACCTGAGTATTCTGCGTGTGCAAAACTGACTTGCACCCGTTGTAGATGGACGTAGAGCTTATCACACCCGATCATCACGTGGTGTCTGGGCACGACGAACTTTTGGCAATGGTGCATACTCAGGGAGAACACTTTTATCTTGAAATTTAGTGAGAGATCATCTTATAATGATACCGTCAACCAAAGCAAGATAAGATGCATAAAAGATAAACATCACATGCAATCAATATAAGTGATATGATATGACCATCATTATCTTGTGCTTGTGATCTCCATCTCCGAAGCACCGTCATGATCACCATCGTCACCGGCGCGACAGCTTGATCTCCATCGTGGCATCGTTGTTGTCTCGCCAACTATTGCTTCTACGACTATCGCTACCGCTTAGTGATAAAGTAAAGCAATTACAGGGTGATTGCATTGCATAAAAGAAAGCGACAACCATATGGATCCTGCCAGTTGCCGATAACTCGGTTACAAAACATGATCATCTCATACAATAAAATATAGCATCATGCCTTGACCATATCACATCACAACATGCCCTACAAAAACAAGTTAGACGTCCTCTACTTTGTTGTTGCAAGTTTTACGTGGCTGCTACGGGCTGAGCAAGAACCGTTCTTATCTACGCATCAAAACCACAACGATAGTTCGTCAAGTTAGTGTTGTTTTAACCTTCTCAAGGACTGGGCGTAGCCACACTCGGTTCAACTAAAGTTGGAGAAACTGACACCCTCTAGTCACGTGTGTGCAAAGCACGGCGGTAAAAATAGTCTCGCGCAAGCTTACGCGTAATGTCGGTCTGGGCCGCTTCATCCAACAATACCGCGGACCAAAGTATGACATGCTGGTAAGCAGTATGACTTGTGTCGCCCACAACTCACTTGTGTTCTACTCGTGCATATAACATCTATGCATAAAACCAGGCTCGGATGCCACTGTTGGGGAACGTAGTAATTTCAAAAATTTCACCTACGCACACGCTAGATCATGGTGATGCATAGCAACGAGAGGGGAGAGTGTGTCCACGTACCCTCGTAGACCGAAAGCAGAAGCGTTAGCACAACGCGGTTGATGTAGTCGTACGTCTTCACGATCTGACCGATCAAGTACTAAACGCACGGCAGCTCCGAGTTCAGCACACGTTCAGCTCGATGACGTCCGACGAACTCCGATCCAGCAGAGCTTTGCGGGAGAGTTTTGTCAGCACGACGGCGTGATGATGGTGTCGATGATGCTACCGACGCAGGGGCTTCTCCTAAGCACTGCTACGATATTACCGAGGTGGAATATGGTGGAGGGGGGCACCGCACACCGCTAAGAGGTCAAGAGATCAATTGTTGTGTCTGTGGGGTGCCCCCTCCTCCGTATATAAAGGAGGGGAGGAGAGGGCCGGCCAGGAGGAGGAGGCGCGCCCAAGGGGGGGAGTCCTACTCCCACCGGGAGTAGGACTCTCCTTTTCCTATTTCGAGAGGGAGAGGGAAGGAAGAGGAAGGAGGGAGGAAGGAAAAGGGGGCCGGCCCCCTTCCCAATTCGGATTGGGCTTGGGGTGGGAGCGCGCCCCCTCCCTTGCTCCTTTCCCCTCATTTCCACTAAAGCCCATTAAGGCCCATATACCTCCCGGGGGGTTCCGATAACCTTCCGGTGCTCCGGTATTGTCCCAATCTCACCCGGAACCATTCTGGTGTCGAAATATAGTCGTCCAATATATCAATCTTTATGTCTCGACCATTTGGAGACTCCTCGTCATGTCCGTGATCACATCCGGGACTCCGAACTACCTTCGGTGCATCAAAACACATAAACTCATAATATAGCCATCATTGAACTTTAAGCGTGCGGACCCTACGGGTTTGAGAACTATGTAGACATGACCGAGACACATCTCCGGTCAATAACCAATAGTGGAACCTGGATGATCATATTGGCTCCCACATATTCTATGAAGATCTTTATCGGTCAAACCGTGTAACAACATACGTTGTTCCCTTTGTCATCGGTATGTTACTTGCCCGAGATTCGATCGTCGGTATCTCAATACCTAGTTCAATCTCGTTACCGGCAAGTCTCTTTACTCGTTATGTAATGCATCATCCCGCAACTAACTCATTAGTCACATTGCTTGCATGGCTTATAGTGATGTGCATTACCGAGAGGGCCCAGAGATACCTCTCCGACAATTGGAGTGACAAATCCTAATCTCAAAATACGTCAACTCAACAAGTACCTTCGGAGACACCTATAGAGCACCTTTATAATCACCCAGTTACGTTGTGACATTTGTAGCACACAAAGTGTTCCTCCGGTAAGCGGGAGTTACATAATATCATAGTCATAGGAACATGTATAAGTAATGAAGAAAGCAATAGCAACATACTAAATGATCAAGTGCTAAGCTAACGGAATGGGTCAAGTGAATCACATCATTATCTAATGATGTGATCTCGTTAATCAAATGACAACTCATGTCTATGGCTAGGAAACTTAACCATCTTTTATTCAACGAGCTAGTCAAGTAGAGGCATACTAGTGACACTTTGTTTGTCTATGTATTCACACATGTACTAAGTTTCCAGTTAATACAATTCTAGCATGAATAATAAACATTTATCATGAAATAAGGAAATAAATAATAACTATATTATTGCCTCTAGGGCATATTTCCTTCAGAAACCCTTCTCAAGAAGGTGGATGTGAAGGGTTTTCCGGTTAGAGTAAGACTTCGTATTCTCATAGATAGGGCATGGACAACACATAAAACCATTGTGCCTGTTTGCCTCAGCCACTTCGAGAAAATCATGCACGCCCTTAATGTACTCGGAGGTGTGTCTTTCATCGTACATCCGTTGCCGGTTCATCTGTGTGCATTATATATAATTAAGTGTGTCAAAAACCATTACACAACATCATGAATAGATAATTAAGTGACCAAATTAATATAAGTTCATCATCACATTAAAACCAAAGTACATACATAGTTCTCGTTGAACAACATATAGCTCTCCAGAGCATCTAATTAACTAAACCATACATTGAAACTATGTTAACATTTCAATGCGAAAACAAATGCGATCATAATCGCAACCAAGGTAACAATTGATCCAATGGCATGATGATACCAAGCCTCGGTATGAATGAAATATTTTCTAATCTTTCTAATCTTCAAGCGCATTGCATCCATCTTGATCTTGTGATCTGATGACCCACAAGTGTAGGGCATCTATCGCAGTCCTTTCGATAAGTAAGAGTGTCGAACCAACGAGGAGCAGAAGGAAATGATAAGCGGTTTTCAGTAAGGTTTTCTCTGCAAGCACTGAAATTGTAGGTAACATATAGTTTTGTGATAAGATAAATTCTAACGAGTAACAAGCAATGAAAGTAAATAAAGTGCAGCAAGTTGGCCCAATCCTTTTTGTAGCAAAGGATAAGCCTGGACAATTTCTTATAATGAGAAAGGATCTCCCGAGGACACATGGGACTTATCGTCAAGCTAGTTTTCATCACGCTCATATGATTCACGTTCGGTACTTTGATAATTTGATATGTGGGTGGACCGGTGCTTGGGTATTACCCTTACTTGGACAAGCATCCCACTTATGAGTAACCCCTGTTACAAGCATCCACAACTACAAATGAAGTATTAAGGTAAACCTAACCACAACATTAAACACATGGATCCAATCAGCCCCTTATGAAGCAACGCATAAACTAGGGTTTAAGCTTCTATCACTCTAGCAACCCATCATCTACTTATTACTTCCCAATGCCTTCCTCTAGGCCCAAATAATGGTGAAGTGTCATGTAGTCGACGTTCACATAACACCACTAGAGGAAAAGACAACATACATCTCATCAAAATATCAAACGAATACCAAATTCACATGACTACTAATAGCAAGACTTCACCCATGTCCTCATGAACAAACGTAACTACTCACAAAGCATATTCATGTTCATAATCAGAGGAGTAATAATATGCATTAATGGTCTGAACATATGATCTTCCACCAAGTAAACCAATTAGCATCAACTACAAGGAGTAATCAACACTACTAGCAACCCACAGGTACCAATTTGTGGTTTGGATACAAGATTGGATACAAGAGATGAACTAGGATTTTGAGAGGAGATGGTGCTAGTGAAGATGTTGATGGAGATTGACCCCCTCCCGATGAGAGCATCATTGGTGATGACGATGGTGATGATTTCCCCCTCACGGAGGGAAGTGTCCCCGGTAGAACAGCTCTGCCGGAGCTCTAGTTTGGTTCTGCCAAGGTTCCGCCTCGTGGCGGCGGAGTTTTGTCCCGTAAGCTTGCCCCTGATTTTTTCCAGGGTAAAAGCCTTCATATAGCAGAAGATGGACACCAGAGGGCCACCAGGGGGCCCAGGAGACAGGGGGCGTGCCCAGTAGGGGTGGGCGTGCCCCCACCCTCCTTGACAGGGTGTGGGCCCCCTGAGGTGTTTCTCCCGCTCAATAATTCTTATTAATTCCAAAAATAAGTTTTGTGGAGTTTCAGGATTTTTGGAGCAGTGCATAATAGGTTTCCAATGTTTGCTCCTTTTCCAGCAAGAATTCCAGCTGTCGGCATTCCCCCTCTTCATGGTAAACCTTGTAAAATCAGAGAGAATAGCCATAAGTATTGAGATATAATGTGTAATAACAGCCCATAATGCAATAAATATTAATATAAAAGCATGATGCAAAATAGACGTATCTACTCCCCCAAGCTTAGACCTCGCTTGTCCTCAAGCGGAAGCCAATAACGAAAAACATGTCCACATGTTTAGAGATAGAGGTGTCGATAAAAATAAAATACGGACATGAGGGCATCATGATCATTCTTATAACAGCAACATAAATAGATTTTGTCATATGACTTCTTATGCTCAAGTAACAATCAATTCACAATGTTAAGTATGGTTCAGAAACTTCATTGGAAGCTAACAAACTATAATCTCAGTCATTGAAGCAATTGCAATTTATCATAACATCAGAAAGAGTCAACAATAGAGCTTTTCAGCAAGTCCACATACTCAACTATCATGTAGTCTTCTACAATTGCTAACACTCACGCGGTACTTGTGGTTATAGAGTTTCAACTGGACACTGAGAAAGATAGGGGCTTATTGTGTTGCCTCCCAACATATTCACCTTTAGGTGATGTCAACAATAATAATCCATGATAACTTACATCCAATTGGATATATATATATATTTATCATGATCTTACACGAGGAGCTTTCCAAAGGATAAAATGAAAAAGGGGAAAGGTGAGGATCACCTTGACTCAAGCATAAAGTAAAAACATAAAGAAAAGGATAGGCCCTTCGTAGAGGGAAGCAGAGGTTGTCATGTGCCTTTAGGGTTGGATGCATGAAATCTTAATGCAAAAGAACGTCACTTTATATTGCCACTTGTATGTGGACCTTTATTATGCAGTCTGTCGCTTTTATTGCTTCCACAACAAGATCATATAAAGCTTATTTTCTCTGCACTAATAAGTCATACATATTTAGATAGCAATTTTTATTTCCTGCAACATGACAACTTACTTGAAGGATCTTACTCAATCCATAGGTAGGTATGGTGGACTCTCAAGGCAAAACTGGGTTTAAGGATATTTGGAAGCAAAAGTAGTAGCTCTACTTGGTGCAAGGAATTTGGCTAGCACGAGGGGGAAAGGCAAGCTCACATGTTTGGTCAATGACAATATACATTAACTGAGATGTGAGAAAACATAAACCATTATGTTGTCTTCCTTGTCCAACGTCAACTCTTTTAGCATGTCATACTTAATGAGTGCTTCACAATCATAAAAGATGTCCAAGATAATATATTTGTATGTGAACCTCTCTTTCCTTATTACTTCCTATTAATTGCAACGATGACCAAAACTACGTTTGTCAACTCTCAACAACTTTTATGCCTCATACTTTCTATGTGTGAAGTCATTACTATCCATAAGATCAATATGAACTCTTTTATTCTTTCTTTCTACTTCTTCAAGATCATGGCAAGAAAGCAAAGCCCTTGACTCAACACTAATCTTTATTATGGATAGCTCACGGACTCGATTACATAAAGAGATCACAAAGCAAAACTCAAAACTTATTGATACTAAAACTTCAATCTACTAGATCAAGATACTAATAAAAGGATCAAACTAAATAAAACGGTAAAGATAGGAGTGTGATGGTGATACGATACCGGGGCACCTCCCCCGAGCTTGGCAGTTCCCAAGGGGAGTGCCCATACCCATGTGATTATGTACTCGGAGGTGATGGAGGTGGTGATGATGATGGTGGATAGTCGCACATTGAATGTAAAAGCTCCTCCAACTTGCGGATAATGCCCTTGAGTCCGGCGATATGATCCTTCAGCAAAACATTCTCCTGTGTGAGATATTTGTTCTGTATGCGAGCTAACTCAATCATCATGAAAGCGTCAATCTCAGTTGGAGTAAAGAGGTTAGGTAAGGGTTGAGGGATGTCTTCTTCTTTCACCGCCGGAGCTTGAACCTCCATGGCCTTCTTGATCCCTTCATCCTTGTTGATCTCTTCCGGTTCTTCTCTTTTCAGCTCTATCTTCAATAGCCAAGCATCCTTGTCTTCATTGTTGAAGGAGGGTGACGTCATGGTGCTCTAGATCTGCAACAGAAACAGCTCGAAACGAAAACAGAGGATATTTGCGTGTTACGGTGGTCAAAACCATCGGGAGTTTATATAATGAATTTTTACCGACCAAAATACATAACGTGCAAGAAAACGGAGTCCGGGAGGTACACGAGGTGGCCACGAGACAGGGGGGCGCGCCCAGGAAGGGTGGGCGCGCCCTCCACCCTCGTGGAGGCCTCGTGTCCTTCCCGGACTACTTCTTTCTTCCTAAAATTCTTAAATATTCCAAAACTGATAAAAATTGCCATTAGAATTGTTCTGGAGTCGGTTTACTTACCGTACTACATACCTATTCCTTTCGGAGTTTGGAACGTTCTGGAAAGTGTCCCTTATGTATTCCTCCGGGGTTACGGTTTCAATAATATTAGTTTCAACATTGATAGGATTACCTGAGATATAATGTTTAATTCTTTGACCGTTCACCACCCTCGGACTTGTGCCTTCGAAGCTGTTGATTTTTATGGCACCAAAACGATAGACCTCCTCGATAATGTAAGGACCTTCCCATTTAGAGAGAAGTTTTCCTGCAAATAATCTTAGATGAGAGTTGAATAATAACACATAATCACCTACATTAAACTCACGCTTTTGTATCCTTTTGTCATGCCAGCGTTTGACTTTTTCTTTGAATAGCTTGGCATTCTCATAGGCTTGGGTTCTCCATTTATCAAGTGAGCTAATATCAAACAACCTCTTCTCACCGGCAAGTTTGAAGTCATAGTTGAGCTCTTTAATAGCCCAATATGCTTTATGTTCAAGTTCTAGAGGTAAATGACATGCTTTTCCATAAACCATCTTATACGGAGACATACCCATAGGATTTTTGTATGCAGTTCTATAGGCCCATAATGCATCATCAAGTTTTTTGGACCAATTCTTTCTAGATCTATTCACAGTCTTTTGCAAAATTAATTTGAGCTCTCTATTGCTCAACTCTACTTGACCACTAGACTGCGGATGATAAGGAGATGCGATTCTATGATTAACATCATACTTAGCAAGCATCTTACGGAAAGCACCATGAATAAAATGTGAACCACCATCGGTCATAAGATATCTAGGGACTCAAAATGTGACGCCCCCGATTCAATCGTACACTAATCATGCACGCAAATGTGTACGATCAAGATCAGGGACTCACGGGAAGATATCACAACACAACTCTAAAACATAAATAAGTCATACAAGCATCATAATACAAGCCAGGGGCCTCGAGGCCTCGAATACAAGTGCTCGATCATAGACGAGTCAGCGGAAGCAACAATATCTGAGTACAGACATAAGTTAAACAAGTTTGCCTTAAGAAGGCTAGCACAAACTGGGATACAGATCGAAAGAGGCGCAGCCTCCTGCAGGATCCTCCTAAACTACTCTGGTTGTCGTCGGTAGACTCTGGTAGTAGTAGGCACCTCCGGTGTAGTAGGAGACGTCGTCGACGGTGGCGTCTGGCTCCTGGACTCCAACATCTGGTTGCGACAACCAGAAAGAAAGGAAAGGGGGAAAAGGGGGGAGAAAGCAACCGTGAGTACTCATCCAAAGTACTCGCAAGCAAGGCGCTACACTACATATGCATGGGTATATGTGTAAAAGGCCATATCGGTGGACCGAATCGCAGAATGCCGAATAAGAGGGGATAGCTAGTCTGTCGAAGACTACGCTCGCAGCCTCCGTCTTGCAAAGATGTAGAAGAGAGTAGATGAAGTCCTCCAAGTAGCATCTCCAAGTAACCTCTCCAAGTAGCATCTCCAGTAGCATCGCATAGCATAATCCTACCCGGCGATCCTCTCCTCGTCGCCCTATTAGAGAGCGATCACCGGGTTGTATCTGGCACTTGGAAGGGTGTGTTCTATTAAGTATCCAGTTCTAGTTGTCATAAGGTCAAGGTACAACTCCGGGTCGTCCTTTTACCGAGGGACACGGCTATTCGAATAGATTAACTTCCCTGCAGGGGTGCACCACATAACCCAACACGCTTGATCCCATTTGGCCGGACACACTTTTCGGGGTCATGCCCGGCCTCGGAAGATCAACACGTCGCAGCCCCACCTAGGCACAACAGAGAGGTCAACACGTTGGTCTAAATCCTATGCGCGCAGGGGTCTGGGCCCATCGCCCATTGCACACCTGCACGTTGCGTACGCGGCCGGTGAGCAGACCTAGCAACCTCCATTACAAAGGAAGTTGCGTTAACGCAGTCCAACCCGGCGCGCGCCGCTCCGTCGCTGACGTCAAGAAGGCTTCGGCTGATACCACGACGTCGGGATACCCATAACTACTCCCACGTAGATGGTTAGTGCGTATAGACCAAATGGCGGACTCGGATCAAATACCAAGATCTCGTTAAGCGTGTTAAGTATCCGCGAACGCCGAGCAGGCCAGCCCACTGTCTCCTAGGTGGTCTCAACCTGCCTGCCGCTCCGCCAAAAGTAACAATCGGGGCCGTCGGGAACCCAGGCCCACCTCTACCGGGATGGAGCCACCTGTCCTTTCAGCCCCCTCATCAGAATCACTTGCGGGTACTCAATGAGCTGACCCGACTTTAGTCACCATCTGTATAGTATGTATGTATGTATAGTATATACCCGTGATCACCTCCCAAGTGATCACGGCCCAATAGTATAGCAAGGCAGACTGACAAGAATGTAGGGCCAATGATGATAAACTAGCATCCTATACTAAGCATTTAGGATTGCGGGTAGGGTATCAATGAATTGTAGCAACAATGACAAAGCTATGCAATGTAATAGGAGTAATCGAGCAAGAACATGCTACACTACTCTAATGCAAGCAGTATAGAGAAGAATAAGCGATATCTGGTGATCAAGGGGGGGGGCTTGCCTGGTTGCTCAGACAAGAAGGAGGGTCGTCAACACCGTAGTCGAACTGGGCAGCAGCAGCGTCGGTCTCGTAGTCTACCGGAGAGAAGAGGGGGGAGAAACAGTAAATACATAGCAAGCAAGTGCATAACAGGACAACAAGCAGAGCTAGACGTGTTCTAACGCGGTATGAGGTGATACCGGTGAAGGGGGGAAACATCCGGGAAAGTATCCCCGATGTTCCGTGTTTTCGGACAGATGAACCGGAGGTGAAATGTTGCAGGTTCACTATGCTAGGGACGCGTGGCGGATGAACGGGTTGCGTATCCGGAATCGTCTCGTCGTTCTGAGCAACTTTCATGTAGAAAGTATTTTCATCCGAGTTACGGAATAAAAGATATGATTTTCTAAAGACTTAACTCATTTTCTGATATTTATTTAATTCATTTAAATCAACATTATCCAAAACAGAGTTTGCTGATGTCAGCATGACGTCAGCAGTCAACAGAGGTGTTGACTGGTCAACTGACGCATGGGTCCCGTTCGTCATAGACTGTTTAGACTAATTAGGGTCTAACTAATTTAATTACTGTTTAATTAAACTAACTAGTTATTTAGAGTAATTAAACATAATTAATTAAGTTAATTAATCTAGTTAATTAATTAATTAATATTTTTCTTTATTATTGATTATTATTATTTTTAACTTTTAAATTATTTTTTTTTCATAAAAGCGTTACGAAGGGCCCCTTGCCCAAAGGGCACAGATGCTCTTGAGCGGTGCGCTGTGAGTCTTGAGTTAACGGCGACAGTGTGCAGGGCGCCGCCAGCTACCAGGGGGCGCTGCCACGGCGCCGAGCAGCACAGCAAGGCGAGCACGCTTGGCAGCAAAGCGCTGCGCAAGGCAAAGCAGCAGTCTGCGCAGGAGGGCGCGGTGGTGCGTGGCGCGTGGCCGGAGCGGCGTCTCAAGGCGGGCGTCGGGCGAGGGCGGGCGCGTCACGCAACGGGCGCGACGGCGAAAGGCGGCGCGCGCGGACGGGCGCGCAGCGGGCTGCTGGCTGTGGCAGCGTGGCGCATCTTGGCGCCGGGCGCCAGCGCCGGCGGCGGAGCGCGACGGCGCGGCATGGCGCGTGAGCAAGCGAGGGGGAGAGAGGAGAGGTCGGGGCTCACAAGGGGGAGTAGGGACTAGGGCAGCGGGCGCGATGGAGGTCGAGGAAGGCCGTTGTGGAGGGGGACGGGGTCGAAGTTGACGCAGGGGAAGCAGGCCGTCGGGGACGTCCGGCGAGGTCGTCCGGCAAGGTGGCGAGGGCGCGTTGACGGAGAGGACCGCGGCGACGGCGTCCGACGATGGTTCGCAGGGGGGTCGAGCGGCTCTGGGCTCGGGCGATCCAACGGGGAAGAAGACGAGGAGGGGCTCCGGCGACGGGGTGGCTCCGGTGAGGCTCGCGGAGCTCCAGGCAGCGGTGGACGGCGACAGGCGGGCTACGGGCGTCGGATGCAACGGGATCGGGGCGACGTGCGTTGGGGCACCCCCGATCCAGATCGCGCAGGGTGGGGAGGGAGAGTGGGCATCGTGGGGGTGGGTTAGGGTTTCGGGGGAGATAAGGGGAATGGGGACGGCCGGTTTGGCCAGTGGGGGAGGCCGGCTGGGCTTTGCCTAGTGGCCAGCTGGGTCGGCCCAGCTGGGGAAGGCCCTTTTCCCTTTTTTGTCTGTTTCCTGTTTTCTTTTCTTTTCTTTTTTTAATTTACTTTCTTTTTTTGTTTAAATCATTTTAAACCATTTAGCCATTTTATAAAAATGTGTTTGTTGCACCATAATTACCTTTGTAATATTCGGCAACCACTGAACATCTTTGTTTTAATTTTTGAAAACTTTTATTGTTACCATTAATTTGAATTTGAATTTCAAACGGTTTCGAATTATTGCGAGGATAGCAACAGTAACCGAGGTGACGTGGCATCATTAGCAAAGGTTTACTGTAGCTTAAATATCCGAGCGTCACAATTCTCCTCCACTACAAGAAATCTCGTCCCGAGATTTAAGAGGGGAGTAAGGTGGAAAGTTCTGTTTACGGTATTCTAACGGATCTTCTCGGTCTTGGTTGCCCTTCTCGAAGCGGTCGATCCATTATGTTGATGTCTTCATTTCTCTGCTTCAGGCCATCATGATGTAGTACACATCCTTTCTTCGGGATCTTCATCGTACTTACGGAAAGGATTAAGGGTGGGCATTCCGGGAGTACGGACCTCTTCAAGGTCGACTATCTGGTCGATAACCTCGAGGAAGTTGGCGGAAGTAACTCTCGAATTTAAACTTAAGAAGATGTCGAGAGCAAAGTAAGAAGGTACCATGAGAAGTTTCAAACGCATAGGCAATTGTTCGTTGCCTGAAACAAAGTGTGAAAGGGGTTCAGAGCAGTGGGAATAAGTATTGCGTCTGATAGCAGAACTGGTGATCTCTCGGAAGGTGGCTCGTAAATTACTTACGAGCCCACGCGCGAGGAACAACCTTGGCAACATTGGGTTTACCGGAGAGTCAGGTTTCGATCATGTGGAACTTGTGGGTTATGGGCCCACCATGTGGGTTAAAGTAGGAAGGGCGGTGACATCTTGCACGGTCATGATAGCAACACATGTCAGAGGGTAGCCGGTTAATTATGTTGACTGCATCGTTGGTACCAAGGGCGAGGGACGAAGAGAACCATTTTCTTGCTCATTGAACGAGGCGGACCAATAGGCAAAGTTCTTGTCCATCGATGGTTACTGGAATGTCATCAACAAAGGTAACAGGGTCTTACCGACAGATTTGTACACCGAGGTGTTTACATAAGCAGGGGAATATTGTTGCTTAGATCATATAGATCACAAGAAAGGTTAAACCAAACAATGAAAGGGAAATATGATTATCACATCAAATAGAACAATGGAATGGAAAATGTGTTTAAACACATATTTCAGGGGTATATCCTTCTGAAGGACAAACAGAGCATGATATCCATGACATGATATAACGTAGAAAACCCTTTAGGAAAGGGGAGAGAAATTGTCATGACATTACCCATACAACGGTGTTTTGGATAATCGAGTGAGAATCATTTAGCATTGGGCTTCAAATGTTTTTATTGAAGATCGGAGTACCACATACATGCTTCGAGATAGCATTGACATGGTCTTCAAGCAAAGGTCAGACTTTGGATACACAAACGATCCATCAAGATAAACTTATTAAACAAGGCATTCAATTCCCTCATGGAAAAAGGGTTAACCTTGTTAAAAAGGAAACTATAACAGCAGGTCATCCGGCCAGGTGTGCTGGGCATGCCATCACCTTACCGGGTCATAAAAGACCAGTGTTATAACTCTTGGAAAAATGTTCCAACAATCATATCTGACCGAGATTCAGATCTGATCGGTGTTAGGATACCTCAAACTCACGATGTTTGAGGAGAAAAGGTGCGATACAAATTGACGAGATGACATCGAAGATTCTCGGGAGATGAACCATGGAAGCCAGTTCCGAAACAAGAGTTCATCGGTAAACCAACGAGAGGATGAGGAGGTGGCTGATGGAATTCAACGGCAATTCATCGAGATTAATCAAAAGATGGATTTCCACCATTACGTGAACAAGGAGATAACATTTGTCAGATCAAAATGATATATTGATGTATGCTTGAGGAAAAACATACACAATTTAACAATGGTTGAAAGGTGCGCCCGAAATATGGGCTGGGTTGCACGGCTAACATTGGAATGGTGATTCAATAATCAATAGTCTAAGAATGAACGGCCGACCATTAACTTCAAAGCAATAGGGTTGCTAGAAGGGCGGAATCCAAACAGCACCGCTCACTTGTTGGTACCCTGGTCGAAATCAACACGAGGACCAAGAAAGAATGGTGATGGGAAGAAGTGTTACTATATCAAGAATTCTTAAGAGGTGGAGAATTTCCCATGACATTCTTGACATAGAAGATAGCAATACTACAAGGTAGAACATAACATAAGTTGGGTAGCAAGGATCTCAAGGTACAACACAAAACATGAACAAGTTTGTGTTGGAGGGGAGGCATTAAGGTGGTCGATGACAACACAAATCATCGAGGGCAAGGATGGTATTTCTCATCATGAATTCAATAGATATCCAGGAAGGAGTCAAGATGTTGATGATGATCACGACAAATTTTGTCGAGAGGCTCCACGAAGATGTAATCCATCGGCGATGACATCAAGTTAAAGGAATTATGAAGCAAAAGGTTATTGGAACCATGGGTATGACACAAACTTGAAATCAAGCTTGTTGTTCAAGGTGAAATGATATGATGAGGAAAATCGACGTAAGCTTAGTTCATCGTCGAAAATTGTGCTCCAGGAAGAAAGGACCCGGTAGCACAGTTAAAAATTAGCACAATGATATAGCCAATCAGGCTAGAAATGACTTGAAGGATTATTAAACTCGTAAGCAATGAAAATTACTTAGAGTTATTGAATCGAAGTGCGGAATCGATTCACTTACCGGTGTTCTCGAGTGAAATAACTCAGAACCCGGGGGAAATCTAAAATCGGTGAGAAGCAATAATAGATGAAGACTCATAGGAAGCAACACAGTTCGTTGATATTCTCGAGATACTAGAGGGTATTTCTCGAAGGAAGATTGACATAGGGGTTGCGGAGAGGTATTGATCCGCAGAAGACAAGTGTTTTCACTTGCTTGAGAAATGGGATCAAGTAGAAAATATGGTCGGAACCATGATTGCAAAGGATCAATTCACAGATACCAGATGATATTATATCAAGGCAATATTTATTATTAGAAGAAGCTTCCATGATAGGATCTACATCGTCTCCATGGGCATGAACACAAGTTCAAGGTCGACTCCCACTATTTCAATGTATAACCTTCCATTCACTTCTCGCCTTCAACGAAATTGTGTGTTGAAATTTTATCTGACATAACACTAGTAGAGTATGACCCGTAGTAGTTTCCGAGTTCACACAGTTTAGAGAAGGCAGGTGTCCAACCCATCGGGGCCTCTTAGGAACATATACCACAAACTTCAGGAGTAAATGACACAAGCTCGATAGCAGAGCATGGTTGACACAGCAGAGGATACAATTTACCAAATGCGGTATATATCCAAATGAAGGACATTGTCGGATAAAATCCAACAAAGGATCTGGGGTGAGTATCGACACACAACCAGAGGAAGAAGCAAGGCAAAGACATTGGATTATAGAAACAACTGAATAACTTAGAGCTCAATTGCTAAGGAATTATGATTTACAAAGCGAAGGATCGAAGCAGACGCTCTGATCAAGGATGGATAAGTTCAATAGACTTAGGGGCACAATCGACGACAATTTAATCTGGCGAGAACCATCTCATGATTAAAACAACGTCGAGCCGAAGGATGAATTCTAGGATCTGATTGAGGATTGCGAGCTTTATAACAAATCGAATCAACGGACTCAAAATGACAATGACAATGGATGTCAACAAGATTACTAGACTTATGGGATTAGCCATAATGCAAGCAATCAAGAATTTCGAGAGCAATAGGATGCTCAAGATTTTGGGAAGATCGAATGATATTTCGAGGATTGGTGACATACATGAATCAACTAGGGATGAGTGGATACTCGGTAAGTGCGAGAAATTATCCTTAGTGGTATTCGTGTAGCAAGGAACTGCAAGGCAGTAGGCACAAAGTATTCTCGGAACATTAAAGAGAATCTTGAGGTATCTTGTAATAACAAGACGAACTAGGGATGAATATAAGAATAACAACTGTAAGTAGTTATCCATAAGGGTTGACGGTGGAAGGGGAATTGCAAACGCGATGAACACAAGTTCTCGGGTTAACAGCGAAGAGTATCTTCAGGGTCTTCACGTGCAGCCGGCGATCATCTGGACTGAAGGGGCTCTCCGGGAAAAAGTATTTTCGAGAACCTAAAGTTAGATTTTAGTAAAAAATCGTTTAACCCGAATAGAAGAGAGTTCAGAATCCCGGAGTAAAGATCGAGGAGTAAAAGATCCTAATACCACCCAATGGCGACGTGGGCCCATGGGCCGCATAGCCATGTTAGTAAAAGTTTTGCAATGTCTAGACTCGACTTGCCAAGGAGTGGGAAGGGGATTCCTCTGAGCGATGGCTCGATACCAACTTGTGACGCCCCCGATTCAATCGTACACTAATCATGCACGCAAATGTGTACGATCAAGATCAGGGACTCACGGGAAGATATCACAACACAACTCTAAAACATAAATAAGTCATACAAGCATCATAATACAAGCCAGGGGCCTTGAGGGCTCGAATACAAGTGCTCGATCATAGATGAGTCAGCGGAAGCAACAATATCTGAGTACAGACATAAGTTAAACAAGTTTGCCTTAAGAAGGCTAGCACAAACCGGGATCAGATCGAAGAGGCGCAGGCCTCCTGCTGGATCCTCCTAAACTACTCCCAGTCGTCGCCAGCGGGCTCTGGTAGTAGTAGGCACCTCCGTGTAGTAGGAGGCGTCGTCGGCGGTGGCGTCACTGCTCTGGACTCCAACATCTGGTTGCGACAACCGTAAAGAAAGGAAAGGGGAAAAGGGGAGAAAGCAACCGTGAGTACTCATCCAAAGTACTACGCAAGCAAGGAGCTACACTACATATGCATGGGTATATGTGTAAAAGGCCATATCGATGGACTGAACTGCAGAATGCCGTAATAAGAGGGGATAGCTAGTCTGTCGAAGACTACGCTTCGCAGCCTCCGTCTTGCAAACATGTAGAAGAGAGTAGACTGAAGTCCTCCAAGTAGCATCTCAAGTAACCTCTCCAAGTAGCATCTCCAGTAGCATCGCATAGCATAATCCTACCCGGCGATCCTCTCCTCGTCGCCCTGTTAGAGAGCGATCACCGGGTTGTATCTGGCACTTGGAAGGGTGTGTTTTATTAAGTATCCAGTTCTAGTTGTCATAAGGTCAAGGTACAACTCCGGGTCGTCCTTTACCGAGGGACACGGCTATTCAATAGATTAACTTCCCTGCAGGGGTGCACCACATAACCCAACACGCTTGATCCCATTTGGCCGGACACACTTTTCGGGGTCATGCCCGGCCTCGGAAGATCAACACGTCGCAGCCCCACCTAGGCACAACAGAGAGGTCAACACGTCGGTCTAAATCCTATGCGCGCAGGGGTCTGGGCCCATCGCCCATTACACACCTGCACGTTGCGTACGCGGCCGGTGAGCAGACCTAGCAACCTCCATTACAAAGGAAGTTGCATTAACGCAGTCCAACCCGGCGCGCGCCGCTCCGTCGCTGACGTCAAGAAGGCTTCGGCTGATACCACGACGTCGGGATACCCATAACTACTCCCACGTAGATGGTTAGTGCGTATAGACCAAATGGCCAGACTCAGATCAAATACCAAGATCTCGTTAAGCGTGTTAAGTATCCGTGAGCATTTAGCAGGCCAGCCCACTGTCTCCTAGGTGGTCTCAACTTGCCCTGTCGCTCCGCCACAAAGTAACGATCGGGGCCATCGGGAACCCAGCCCACCTCTACCGGGATGGAGCCACACAGCATTTTCAGCCCCTCATCGTAATCACTTGCGGTACTCAATGAGTGACCCGACTTTAGTCACCATATGTATAGTATGTATGTATGTATAGTATATACCGTGATCACCTCCCAAGTGATCACGGCCCGATAATATAGCAAGGCGGTCGACAAGAATGTAGGGCCAATGATGATAAACTAGCATCCTATACTAAGCATTTAGGATTGCGGGTAGGGTATCAATATTTGTAGCAACAATGACAAAGCTATACAATGAATAGGAGTAATCGAACGAGAACATGCTACACTACTCTAATGCAAGCGGATAGAGAAGAATAGGCGATATCTGGTGATCAAGGGGGCTTGCTGGTTGCTCGAGACAAGAAGGGCGTCGTCAACACCGTAGTCGAACGGGGCGGCAGCAGCGTCGGTCTCGTAGTCTACCGGAGAGAAGAGGGGGGAGAAACAGTAAATACATAGCAAGCAAGTGCATAACAGGACAACAAGCAGAGCTAGACGTGTTCTAACGCGGTATGAGGTGATACCGGTGAAGGGGAAACATCCGGAAAGTATCGATGTTCCGTGTTTTGGACGAGATGAACCGGAGGTGAAATGTTGCAGGTTCACTATGCTAGGGACGCGTGGCGGATGAGCGGGTTGCGTGTCCGGAATCGTCTCGTCGTTACGAGCAACTTTCATGTAGAAAGTATTTTCATCCGAAGTTCGGAATAAAAGATATGATTTTCTAAAGACTTAACTCATTTTCGATATTTATTTAATTCATTTAAATCAACATTATCCAAAACAGTGTTTGCTTGATGTCGGCATGACGTCGTGATCAACAGAGGTGTTGATGGTCAACTGACGATGGGTCCCGTTAGTCATAGACTGCTTAGACTAATTAGGGTCTAACTAATTTAATTACTATTTAATTAAACTAACTAGTTAATTAGAGTAATTAAACATAATTAATTAAGTTAATTAATCTAGTTAATTAATTAATTAATATTTTTATTTATTATTGATTATTATTATTTTTAACTTTTAAATTATTATTTTTTCAAAAACGTTACGGCGGGCCCCTTGCCCGAAGGTACAGATGCTCTTTGGAGCGGAGTGCTGGTGCGGAGTTAACGGGCGACAGTGTGCGGGGCGCCGCCAGCTACCAGTGGGGCGCGCCAAGGCGAGGCGCCGGAGCAGCACGGCGAGGGGCGGCACGCAGCCTCAAGCGCAGCGCCAAGCCAAGCAGCAAAGCTAGCGGGAGGGGCGCGCGGTGGTGCGTGGCGCGATGGCCGAGCGGCGTCTGGCGGGCGTCGGCGCGGCAGGCGCGTCACGCACCGGCGCGACGGCGAGCGCGTGGCGCAGCAAGGACGGGCGAAGCGGGGCATGGCTGTGGCAGCGTGGCGCGCGTCTGGCGCGCCGGCGAGGCGCCGGCGTGCCGGAGCGCGGACGACGCGGGCATGGCGCGGTGAGCAAGCGAGGGGGAGAGAGGAGAGGTCGGGGCTCACAAGGGGGAGTAGGGACTAGGGCAGCGGGCGCGATGGAGGTCGAGGAAGGCCGTTGTGGAGGGGGACGGGGTCGACGTCGACGCAGGGGAAGCAGGCCGTCGGGGACGTCCGGCGAGGTCGTCCGGCAAGGTGGCGAGGGCGCGTTGATGGAGAGGACCGCGGCGACGGCGTCCGGCGATGGTTCGCAGGGGGGTCGAGCGGCTCTGGCTCGGGCGATCAACGGGAAGAAGACGAGGAGGGGCTCCGGCGACGGGTGGCTCCGGTGAGGCTCATGAGCTCGAGCAGCGGTGGGCGGCGACAGGCGAGCTACGGGCGTCGGAGGCAACGGGATCGGGGCGACGTCGTTGGGGCACCCGATCCAGATCACGCGAGGTGGGGAGGAGAGTGGGCATCGTGGGGTGGGTTAGGGTTTGGGGAGATAAGGGAATGGGGACGGCGGTTGGGCGATGGGGAGGCCGGCTGGGCTTTGCCTAGTGGCCAGCTGGGTCGGCCCAGCTGGGGAAGGCCCTTTTCCCTTTTTTGTCTGTTTCCTGTTTTCTTTTCTTTTCTTTTTTTTAATTTACTTTCTTTTTTTGTTTAAATCATTTTAAACCATTTAGCCATTTTATAAAAATGTGTTTGTTGCACCATAATTACCTTTGTAATATTCGGCAACCACTGAACATCTTTGTTTTAATTTTTGAAAACTTTTATTGTTACCATTAATTTGAATTTGAATTTCAAACGGTTTCGAATTATTGCGAGGATAGCAACAGTAACCGAGGTGACGTGGCATCATTAGCAAAGGTTTACTGTAGCTTAAATATCCGGGCGTCACACAAAACCTCAGAAAAATAACTTCTTAAGCATCTTAATAGAAGTGTTATGATCAGCACTACTAGTTGGAATAGCTTCTACCCACTTAGTAACGTAATCAACAGCAACTAAAATATGTGTGTAACCATTAGAGGCAGGAAAAGGTCCCATATAATCAAAGCCCCAAACATCAAACGGTTCAATAACAAGAGAATAATTCATAGGCATTTCTTGACGTCTACTAATGTTACCAATTCTTTGACATTCATCACAAGATAAGACAAACTTACGAGCATCTTTGAAGAGAGTAGGCCAATAAAAACCAGATTGCTGTACCTTATGTGCAGTTCTATCTCCGGCATGGTGTCCTCCATAGGATTCAGAGTGACATTTGCGTAGGATTCTTTCCTGTTCATGCTTAGGTACACAACGTCTAATAACACCATCTTAATAAAGGTGTGGGTCATCCCAGAAGTAATGTCTTAAATCATAAAAGAACTTTTTCTTTTGCTGGTATGTGAAACTAGGAGGTATAAATTTAGCAACAATGTAATTAGGTTAATCAGCATACCAAGGAGCAGTACGAGAAGCATTAACGACCGCTAATTGTTCATCAGGAAAGCTATCATCAATAGGCAGTGGGTCATCAAGAACATTCTCTAACCTAGACAGGTTGTCTGCAACGGGGTTCTCAGCTCCCTTTCTATCAATAATATGCAAATCAAATTCTTGGAGCAAGATGTTGGAAATATGCCCTAGAGGCAATAATAAAAGTATTATTATATTTCATTGTTCATGATAATAGTCTTTTGTTCATGCTATAACTGTATTATCCGGAAATCGTAATACACGTGTGAACACATAGACCACAATATGTCCCTAGTGAGCCTCTAGTTGACTAGCTCGTTGTGATCAACAGATGGTCATGGTTTCCTGACTATGGACATTAGATGTCGTTGATAACGGGATCACATCATTGGGAGAATGATGTGATGGACAAGACCCAATCCTAAGCATAGCACAAAGATCGTGTAGTTCGTTTGCTAGAGCTTTGCCAATGTCAAGTATCTCTTCCTTCGACAATGAGATCGTGTAACTCCCGGATACCGAAGGAGTGCCTTGGGTGTATCAAACGTCACAACGTAACTGGGTGACTATAAAGATGCATTACAGGTATTTTCGAAAGTATCTGTTGGGTTGACACGGATCGAGACTGGGATTTGTCACTCCGTATAACGGAGAGGTATCTCTGGGCCCACTCGGTAATGCATCATCATAATGAGCTCAAGGTGACCAAGGTGTTGGTCATGGGATCATGCATTATGGTACGAGTAAAGTGACTTGCCGGTAACGAGACTGAACAAGGTATTGGGATACCGACGATCGAGTCTCGGGCAAGTAACATACCGATTGACAAAGGGAATTGCATACAGGGTTTGATCGAGTCCTCGACATCGTGGTTCAACCGATGAAATCATCGAGGAGCATGTAGGAGCCAACATGGGTATCGCACCCGCTGTTGGTTATTGCCCGAGAGTCGTCTCGGTCATGTCTGCGTGTCTCCGAACCCGTAGGGTCTACACACTTAAGGTTCGGTGACACTAGGGTTATTAGGAAGACTAGTATGTGACTACGAATGTTGTTGAGTCCGGATGAGATCCCTGACGTCACGAGGAGTTTCGGAATGGTCCGGAGGTAAATAATAATATATAGGAAGTGGTATTTGACCATCGGGAAAGTTTGGGATCTCCCAGAATGTCTGGGACCACGGAAGGGTACAGGGGTCCACGGGTGGGGCCACCCATCCCGAGGGCCCCATGGGCTGAAGTGGGAGGAACCAGCCCATAGTGGGCTGGTGCGCCCCTAGGCCCACCCCCTGCGCCTAGGGTTGAAACCCTAGGGGTGGGGGGGCGCCCCACTTGGCTTGGGGGGCACTCCACCCCCTTGGCCGCCGCCCCCCCTTGGAGATTGGATCTTCAGGGCCGGCGCCTCCTGAGGCCTATATAAAGGGGGAGGAGGGGCTGCTGTACCCATCTCCAAGGTGCAGCCCTTCCCCTCCCCAACACCTCTCCTCCTCCGTTGTGTGCTCGTGAAGCCTGCCGAGATCTTGACTCTCCACCATCACCATGCCGTCGTCTTGCGGTGGAGCTGTCTTCCTCAACCTCTCCTTCCTCCTTGCTGGATCAAGGCGGAGGGGCGTCACCCGTGCCGTGCGTGTGTTGACATGGAGGTGCTGTCCGTTCAGCACTTGGTCATCGGTGATTCGAATCACGTCGAGTACGACTACATCATCACCTTGCAAGCTTCCGCACGCGATCTACAAGTGGTATGTAGATGCAAACTCTCTCCCATGACTCGTTGCTTAGATGAACTCATAGATGGATCTTGGTGAAACCGTAGGAAAAATTTTAATTTTCTGCAACGTTCCCCAACAGTGGCATCATGAGCTAGGTCTATGCGTAGTTCTCTAATGCACGAGTAGAACACAATTTGTTGTGGGCGTTGATCTTGTCAACTTACTTGCCTCTACTAGTCTTTTCTTCTTCAACGGTATTGTGGGATGAAGCGGCCCGGACCAACCTTACATGTACACTTACGTGAGACCGGTTCCACCGATTGACATGCACTAGTTGCATAAGGTGGCTGGCGGGTGTCTGTCTCTCCCACTTTAGTTGGAGCGGATTCGACGAACAGGGCCCTTATGAAGGGTAAATAGAAGTTGACAAAATCACGTTGTGGTTATTCGTAGGTAAGAAAACGTTCTTGCTAGAACCCAATTGCAGCCACGTAAAAGATGCAACAACAATTAGAGGACGTCTAACTTGTTTTTGCAGCGATTGATCATGTGATGTGATATGGCGAAAGTTGTGATGAATGATGAATTGTGATGTATGAGATCATGTTCTTGTAATAGGATTCACGACTTGCATGTCGATGAGTATGACAACGGCGAGAGCCATAGGAGTTGTCTTTATTTTTTGTATGACCTGCGTGTCATTGAAGAACGCCATGTAAACTACTTTACTTTATTGCTAAACGCGTTAGTCATAGAAGTAGAAGTAGTCGTTGGCGTGACAACTTCATGAAGACACGATGATGGAGATCATGATGATGGAGATCATGGTGTCAAGCCGGTGACAAGATGATCATGGAGCCCCGAAGATGGAGATCAATGGAGCTTTATGATATTGGCCATATCATGTCACAACTATATATAATTGCATGTGATGTTTATTATGTTTATGCATCTTGTTTACTTAGGACGACGGTAGTAAATAAGATGATCCTTACAAAATTTCAAGAAGTGTTCTCCCTAACTGTGCACCGTTGCTATAGTTAAGTAAGCTTCTAAGCACCACGTGATGATCGGGTGTGATGGATTCTTACGTTCACATACAACGGGTGTAAGACAGTTTTACACAGCGAAAACACTTAGGGTTAACTTGACGAGCCTAGCATGTACGGACATGGCCTCGAACACGGAGACCGAAAGGCGAACACGAGTCGATGGAAGATACGATCAACATGAAGATGTTCACCGATGATGACTAGTCCGTCTCACGTGATGATCGGACACGGGCTAGTCGACTCGGATCGTGTAACACTTAGATGACTAGAGGATGTCTAATCTAAGTGGGAGTTCATAATTTTGATTAGAACTTTATTATCATGAACTTAGTCTAAAACCTTTGCAAATATGTCTTGTAGATCAATGGCCAACGCTAATGTGAACATGAACTTCAACGCTGCTCCTAGAAAACCAAGCTGAAAGATGATGGCATCAACTATACGGATCGGGTCCGAACCCGAGATCATCCTCATAGCTGCCAAGAAACAATATGTCCTAGAAGCACCGTTAGGTGACCCACCTGTTCTCCCAAAGACTGCAAGACGATTTGAGCGTTTGGCGGACTCGTTCGATGATTACTCCCTCGTTCGGTCGGCATGCTCTACAGCTTAGAACCGGGCTCCAAAAGCGTTTTGAGCATCACGAAGCATATGAGATGTTGAAGAGCTGAAACTAGTTTTCAAGCTCATGCCGGGTCGAGAGATATGATGTCTCCGACAAGTTCTACAGATTGTAAGATGGAGGAAAACAGTTACGTCGGTGAGCACATCCTCAAGATGTCAGGGTTGCACAACCGTATGACCCAGTGAACATTAACCTCCCGATGAGGCGGTCATTGATGAATCCTCGATCGCTTCCACCAAGCTACAAGAGCTTTGTGATGAACTACAACATGCGGGGGATGGTGAAGACCATTCTGAAGTGTACTCGATGTGAAGTCAGCAGAGGCTGAAATCAGAAAAGAACATCAAGTGTTGATGGTCAATAAGACCACTAAGTTTAAGAAGGGCAAGGGAAGAAGAACTTCAAGAAGGACGGCAAAGATGTTGCCGCGCCCGCAAGCCAGCTTGCCGGAAGAAGTCAAAGAATGGACCCAAGCACGAGGCGAGTGCTTTTATTGCAAGGAAAGGGTCCTTTGAAGCGGAACTGCCCCAAATACTTAGCGGATAAGAAGGCCGCAACACCAAAGGTATATTTGATATACATGTAATTGATGTGTACCTTACCGATTACTCGTAGTAACTCCTGGGTATTTGATACCGTGTCGTTGCTCATATTTGTAACTCACAGTAGGAGCTGCGGAATAAACGGAGATCTGGCGAAGGGCGAGGTGACGATCTTGCGTCGGGAATGGTTCCAGAGTCGATGTGATCGCCGTCGGCACGCTGCCTCTACATTTACCCACGGGGATTAGTTTTGAACCTTAATAATTGTTATTTGGTGCCAAGTTTGAGCATGAACATTGTATCTGGATCTCGTTTGATACAAGATGGCTACTCATTTAAGTCTGAGAATAATGGTTGTTCGATTTATATGAGAGATATGTTTTATGGTCATGCTCCGATGGTCAATGGTTTATTCTTAATGAATCTCGAGCGTAATATTACACATGTTCATAGTGTGGATGCCAAAAGATGTAAAGTTGATAACGATAGTCCCACATACTTGTGGCACTGCCGCCTTGGTCACATTGGTGTCAAGCGCATGAAGAAGCTCCATGCTGATGGACTTTTAGAGTCTCTTGATTATGAATCGTTTGACACATGCTAACCATGCCTCTTAGGCAAAATGACCAAGACTCCGTTCTCGGAACAATGGAGCGAGCAACCAACTTGTTGGAAATCATACATACCGATGTATGCGGTCCAATGGCGTTGAGGCTCATGGAGGATATCGTTATGTTCTCACTCTCACCGATGACTTGAGTAGATATGGGTATGTCTACTTAATGAAACACAAGTCTGAGACCTTTGAAAAGTTCAAGGAATTTCAGAATGAGGTGGAGAATCAACGTGACCGAAAGATAAAGTTCCTCGATCGGATCGTGGAGGAGAATACTTAAGTCACAAATTTGGCACACACTTAAAGAAATGTGGAATCGTTTCACAACTCACGCCTTTGGAACACCTCGGTAAACGGTGTGTCCGAACATCGAATCGCACTCTATTGGATATGGTGCGGTCTATGATGTCTCTTACCGATTTACCGCTATCATTTTGGGGATACGCTCTAGAGACAGCTACATTCACTTTAAATAGGGCACCGTCTAAATCTGTTGAGACGACACCGTATGAATTATGGTTTGGGAAGAAACCTAAGCTGTCGTTTCTAAAAGTTTGGGGATGCGATGCTTATGTCAAGAAACATCAACCTGAAAAGCTCGAACCCAAGTCGGAAAAATGCGTATTCATAGGATACCCTAAGGAAACTGTCGGGTATACCTTCTACTTAAGATCCAAAGGCAAGATCTTTGTTGCCAAGAACGGATGCTTTCTGGAAAAAGAGTTTCTCTCGAAAGAAGTAATTGAGAGGAAAGTAGAACTCGATGAAGTACTACCTCTCGAACAGGAAAGTGGTGCAGCTCAGGAAAATGTTCCTTTGATGCCCACACCAACTGAAGAGGAAACCAATGATGATGATCAAGGTACTTCGGATCAAGTTGCTACTGAACTTCGTAGGTCCACAAGGACACGTTCCGCACCAGAGTGGTACGGCAACCCTGTCCTGGAAATCATGTTGTTAGACAACGGTGAACCTTCGAACTATGAAGAAGCGATAGCGGGCCTAGATTCCAACAAATGGCTTCAAGCCATGAAATCCGAGATAGAATCCATGTATGAAAACAAAGTATGGACTTTGACAGACTTGCCCGATGATCGGCGAGCGATAGAAAACAAATGGATTTTTAAGAAGAAGATGACGCGATGGTAATGTTACCATCTATAAAGCTCGACTTGTCGCTAAGGGTTATCGACAAGTTCAAGGGATTGACTACTGACGAGACATTCTCTCCGTGGCGAAGCTGAAGTCCGTCCGAATCATGTTAGCAATTGCCGATACTATGATTATGAGATATGGCAGATGGACGTCAAAACGGCATTCCTTAACGGACATCTTAAGGAAGAGCTGTATATGATGCAGCCGGAAGGTTTTGTCGATCCTAAGAACGCTAACAAAGTATGCAAGCTCCAGCGATCCATTTATGGAATGGTGCAAGCATCTCGGAGTTGGAACATTCGCTTTGATGAGATGATCAAAGCGTTTGGGTTTATGCAGACTTATGGAGAAGCCTGCGTTTACAAGAAAGTGAGTGGGAGCTCTGTAGCATTTCTCCTATTATATGTAGATGACATACTCTTAATGGGAAATGATACAAAACTTCTGGACAACATTAAGGCCTACTTGAATAAGTGTTTTTCAATGAAGGACCTTGGAGAAGCTGCTTATATATTAGGCATCAAGATCTATAGAGATAGATCGAGACGCCTCATAGGTCTTTCACAAAGCACATACCTTGATAAAATTTTGAAAAGGTTCAAAATGGATCAGTCCAAGAAAGGGTTCTTGCCCATGTTACAAGGTGTGAGATTGAGCTCAGCTCAGTCACCGACCACGGCAAAAGATAAAGAAGAGATGAGTGTCATCCCTATGCTTCAACCACGGGATCTATTATGTATGCCATGCTGTGTACTGACTGATGTAAACCTTGCCGTAAGTTTGGTAGCAGGATACCAAAGTAATCCCGCAAGGAACACTAGACAGCGGTCAAGAATATCTGAAGTACCGAAAGGACAAAGGACATGTTTCTCGTTTATGGAGGAGACGAAGAGCTCGTCAGTAAAGGGTTACGTCGGCGCTAAGCTTCGACTCAGATCCGATGACTCTAAGTCACAAACCGGATCGTGTATATGTTGAATGGTGGAGCAAGATGGCTGGTGCGGCCGCAAGCGAGCGTCGTGGCGGGATCTACGTGTGAAGCGGAGTACATGGCAGCCTCGGAGGCAGCGCATGAAGCGATTTGGGTGAAGGAGTTCATCACCGACCTAGGAGTCATACCCAATGCGTCGGGGCCAATCAAACTCTTTTGTGACAACACTGGAGCTATTGCCCTTGCCAAGGAGCCCAGGTTTCACAAGAAGACCAGGCACATCAAGCGTCGTTTCAACTCCATCCGTGAAAATGTTCAAGATGGGGACATAGAGATTTGCAAAGTGCACACGGATCTGAATGTCGCAGATCCATTGACTAAACCTCTCTCGCATGCAAAACATGATCAACACCAGAACTCTATGGGTGTTCGATTCATCACAATGTAACTAGATTAGTGACTCTAGTGCAAGTGGGAGACTGTTGGAAATATGCCCTAGAGGCAATAATAAAAGTATTATTATATTTCATTGTTCATGATAATAGTCTTTTGTTCATGCTATAACTGTATTATCCGGAAATCGTAATACACGTGTGAACACATAGACCACAATATGTCCCTAGTGAGCCTCTAGTTGACTAGCTCGTTGTGATCAACAGATGGTCATGGTTTCCTGACTATGGACATTAGATGTCGTTGATAACGGGATCACATCATTGGGAGAATGATGTGATGCACAAGACCCAATCCTAAGCATAGCACAAAGATCGTGTAGTTCGTTTGCTAGAGCTTTGCCAATGTCAAGTATCTCTTCCTTCGACCATGAGATCGTGTAACTCCGGATACCAAGGAGTGCCTTGGGTGTATCAAACGTCACAACGAATCGGGTGACTAAAAGGTGCATTACAGGTATCTCGAAAGTATCTGTTGGGTTGACACGGATCGAGGCTCGGATTTGTCACTCCGTATAGCGGAGAGGTATCTCTGGGCCCACTCGGTAATGCATCATCATAATGAGCTCAAGGTGACCAAGGTGTTGGTCATGGGATCATGCATTACGGTCGAGTAAAGTGACTTGCGGTAATGAGACCGAACAAGGTATTGGGATACCGACGATCGAGTCTCGGGCAAGTAACATACCGATTGACAAAGGAATTGCATACGAGGTTTGATCAATTCTCGACATCATGGTTCAACCGATGAAATCATCGAGGAGCATGTAGGAGCCAACATGGGTATCCGACCCGCTGTTGGTTATTGCCGAGAGTTGTCTCGGTCATGTCTGCGTGTCTCCGAACCCGTAGGGTCTACACACTTAAGGTTCGGTGGCGCTAGGGTTATTAGGAAGACTAGTATGTTACTACCGAATGTTGTTCGAGTCTGGATGAGATCCGGACGTCACGAGGAGTTCGGAATGGTCCGGAGGTAAAGAATAATATATAGGAAGTGGTATTTCGCCATCGGGAAAGTTTCGGGATCTCCCGGTAATGTACCGGGACCACTGGAAGGGTACCAGGGGTCCACCGGGTGGGGCCACACATCCCGGAGGGACCCATGGGCTGAAGTGGGAGGAACCAGCCCATAGTGGGCTGGTGCGCGCCCCAGGCCCACCTGCGCCTAGGGTTGAAACCCTAGGGGGGGGCGCCCACTTGGCTTGGGGGCACTCCACCCCTTGGCCGCCCCCCTTGGAGATTGGATCTCGAGGGCGGCGCCCCCAGGGCCTATATAAAGGGGGGAGGGAGGGGGCTGCTGTACCCATCTCCAAGGCGCAGCCCCTCCCCTCCCCAACACCTCTCCTCCTCTGTTGTGTGCTCGGCGAAGCCCTGTCGGAGTACTGCCTCTCCACCATCACCACGCCGTCGTGCTGCCGGTGGAGCTATCTTCCTCAACCTCTCCTTCCTCCTTGCTGGATCAAGATGGAGGGGACGTCACCCGTGCCGTACGTGTGTTGAACGCGGAGGTGCTGTCCGTTCAGCACTTGGTCATCGATGATTCGAATCACGTCGAGTACGACTACATCATCACCTTGCAAGCTTCCGCACGAGATCTACAAGTGGTATGTAGATGCAAACTCTCTCCCACGACTCGTTGCTTAGATGAACTCATAGATGGATCTTGGTGAAACCGTAGGAAAAATTTTAATTTTCTGCAACGTTCCCCAACACAAGAGAACCCATCTAATGAGTCTAGGCTTGGCATCTTTCTTTTCCATAAGATATTTAATAGCAGCATGATCAATGTGAATAGTAACTTTGGAATCAACTATATAAGGTCTAACCTTATCAGATGCAAACACAACTGCTAAGAACTCTTTTTTAGTAGTAGCATAATTTCTCTGGGCAGTATCAAGCGTCTTACTAGCATACTGGATAACATTCAATTTCTTATCAACTCTTTGCCCTAGAACAGCACCTACAGCATAATCACTAGCATCACACATAATTTCAAAGGGTAAATTCCAATCAGGTGGCTGAAAAATAGGTGCAGTGATCAAAGTTTCTTAAGTATTTCAAATGCTTCTACACAATCATCATCAAATACAAAAGGAATATCTTTTTGCAATAAATTAGTCAGAGGCCTAGAGATTTTAGAAAAGTCCTTAATGAACCTCCTATAAAAACCGGCATGACCAAGGAAAGTTATTATACCTTTTATGCCCTTGGGACATGGCATCTTTTTGATAGCATCAACTTTAGCTTTATCAACTTCAATACCTCTCTCAGAAATCTTATGCCCCAAGACAATGCCTTCATTAACCATAAAGTGGCACTTTTCCCAATTCAAGACGAGACTAGTGTCTTCACATCTCTGCAAAACTCGATCAAGGTTGCTCAAGCAATCATCAAAAGAGGATCCATAGACGTATAAATCATCCATGAATACCTCACAAATCTTTTCAAAAAAGTCAGAGAATATAGCCATCATGCATCTTTGAAAGGTAGCAGGTGCATTACATAAACCAAAAGGCATACGTCTATAAGCAAAAGTACCGAAAGGGCAAGTAAAAGTAGTTTTTGATTGATCCCCCGTTGACACTATTTGAGAGAAACCAAAATAACCATCTAGAAAGCAGAAATGTGTGTGTTTGGATAGTATTTCTAGCATTTGATCAATAAAAGGTAAAGGGTAATGATCCTTCTTAGTAGCTTTATTTAATTTGCAGAAATCAATTACCATCCTATAACCTGTAATAATTCTTTGCGGGATCAATTCATCTTTATCATTAGGAACGACAGTAATACCTCCCTTTTTAGGAACACAATGGATAGGGCTTACCCAATCACTATCAGCAACGGGATAAATTATACCTGCCTCAAGGAGCTTTAGTATCTCCTTTCTTACCACTCTTTTCATCTTGGGATTCAGTCGTCATTGAGGATCTCTAACTGGTTTGGCATTGTCCTCCAAATTAATTTTGTGTTGACATAATGTGGGACTATTGCCCTTGAGATCATCCAGAGTATATCCAATAGCAGCACGGTGCTTCTTCAGAGTTTTCAATAATCTTTCTTCTTCTTGCTCTGAAAGGTTAGCACTAATAATAACATGGTATATTTTCTTTTCGTCAAGATAAGCATACTTAAGATTATCAGGTAATGGTTTGAGTTCAAACACGGGATCACCCTTGGGTGGAGGGGGATCCCCAAGAATTCCAATGGGAAGGTTGTGTTTCAGCATAGGTTCCTGTTTAAGGAACACTTCATCTATTTCCCTTCTTTCCTTCATAAACATATCATTTTCATGGTCTAGAAATATTGTTCTAACAGATTAGTAGGAGGCACGGTAATAGAAGCAAGACCAATAATCTCATCCTTACTAGGTGATTCTCTATCACGAGGTTGTCTACGAAACTTAGCAAAATTAAACTCATGAGACATACCCTCTAAGCCAATTGTGACATTATCCTTTTCACAATCAATCCTAGCATTAATTGTATTTAAGAAGGGTCTACCAAAAATAATAGGACAAAAGTCATCTTGTGGGGAACTAAGAACAAGAAAATCAGCAGGATATTTAACCTTCCCACACAAGACTTCAACATCTCTAACAATCCCAACTGGTGAAATAGTATCTCTATTGGCAAGCTTGATAGTAACATCAATACCTTCCAATTCAGCAACGGGTGCAGTGTCATGCATAATTTCTTTATATAAGTCATAGGGTATTGCACTAGCACTAGCACCCATATCACATAAGCCCTGATAACAATGATCTCCTATTTTAACAGAAATAACAGGCATGCCTACCACAGGTCTATATATCTTAGTATCTGGTCTAACAATATTAGCAGTCTCACCACAAAAATAAATAACATGCCCATCTAAATCATCGTCCAAGAGATCTTTAACCATAGCAATACTAGGTTAAACTTTGATTTGCTCAGGAGGTGTATAAGTCCTAGTATTACTCTTACGAACAACAGTCGAAGTTTTAGCATGATCCTTTATCCTAACAGGAAAAGGAGGTTTCTCAACATAAGTAGTAGGAACAATAGGATCACTATAGGTGACAGTCTTTTCTTCAACTGTAATAGGTGCAACTACTTTTACTTCAATGGAGGATTATATTTAAACCACTTCTCCTTAGGGAGATCAATGTGAGTAGCAAAAGATTCACAGAAAGAAGCTACTATCTCAGAGTCAAGTCCATATTTAGCGCTAAATCCTCGAAAAGCATCGGTATCCATAAAAGATTTAACACAATCAAACTTAGGTGTCATACCTGACTCCTTACCATCGTCGGAACCCCAATCTTCAGAGTTGCATTTAATTCTTTCCAAAAAG
Organism: Aegilops speltoides; assembly: GCA_021437245.1. Lineage (NCBI taxonomy): Eukaryota > Viridiplantae > Streptophyta > Magnoliopsida > Poales > Poaceae > Aegilops > Aegilops speltoides. Next base: position 560,907,271 of record CM038142.1, on the reverse strand, counting down.
TCCCATTTAAATTCAATAGTCTTCAGCATATAAGAACCAGCACAGGAAGTATCGAGAGAAAGACGAGCATAAAAATTTTGTATAATCATTTCTCTGGAGAGCTCATGATTGGGGCATGAATATAACATTGACTTAAGCCTCCCCCAAGCTTGAGCGATGGTTTCTCCTTCGTGAGGCCAGAAATTATATATGTAATTACGATCACGATGAACAAGATGCATAGGATAGAACTTCTGGTGAAATTCCAACTTCAATCATTTATAATTCCAAGATCCCGTATCATCACATAGCCTATACCATGTCAATGCATCTCCCTTCGAAGATAAAGGGAAGACCTTCCTTTTGACAACATCATCGGGAATACCTGCAAGCTTAAATAATCCACAAACTTCATCCACAAAGATAAGGTGTAAATCGGGATGCAATGTTCCATCTCCTGTAAATGGATTAGCTAGCAGTTTCTCTATCATACCCGAAGGAATCTCAAAGTAAATATTTTCAAAAAGTTCAGTAGGTTGAGGAGCAACTCTTTGCTCTTCTGGTCGGGGTGAAGATACCCCGAACAAGCCCCTCAAAGGATTAGTTTCCATAGTGACAAGTAACAGAAAATTTCAGCACACTACATAAATGTTTCCTTACCAAGTTCCACTCACCAAAAGCGCTACACTCCCCGGCAACTGCGCCAGAAAAGTGTCTTGATGACCCACAAGTGTAGGGGATCTATCGTAGTCCTTTCGATAAGTAAGAGTTTCGAACCCAACGAGGAGCAGAAGGAAATGATAAGCGGTTTTCAGTAAGGTTTTCTCTGCAAGCACTGAAATTGTAGGTAACAGATAGTTTTGTGATAAGATAAATTGTAAGGAGTAACAAGCAATGAAAGTAAATAAAGTGCAGCAAGGTGGCCCAATCCTTTTTGTAGCAAATGATAAGCCTGGACAATTTCTTATAATGAGAAAGGAGCTCCCGAGGAGACATGGGACTTATCGTCAAGCTAGTTTTCATCACGCTCATATGATTCGCATTCGGTACTTTGATAATTTGATATGTGGGTGGACCGGTGCTTGGGTACTGCCCTTACTTGGAAAAGCATCCCACTTATGATTAACCCCTATTGCAAGCATCCGCAACTACAAAAGAAGTATTAAGGTAAACCTAACTACAACATTAAACATATGGATCCAAATCAGCCCCTTACGAAGCAACGCATAAAATAGGGTTTAAGCTTCTGTCACTCTAGCAACCCATCATCTACTTATTACTTCCTAATGCCTTCCTCTAGGCCCAAATAGTGGTGAAGTGTCATGTAGTCGACATTCACATAACACCACTAGAGGAAAAGACAACATACATCTCATCAAAATATCGAACGAATACCAAATTCACATGACTACTAATAGCAAGACTTCACCCATGTCCTCAGGAACAAACGTAACTACTCACATAATCAGAGGAGTAATAATATGCATTAAGGGTCTGAACATATGATCTTCCACCAAGTAAACCAATTAGCATCAACTACAAGGAGTAATCAACACTACTAGCAACCCACAGGTACCAATTTGTGGTTTGGATACAAGAGATGAACTAGGGTTTTGAGAGGAGATGGTGCTGGTGAAGATGTTGATGAAGATTGACCCCCTCCCGATGAGAGGATCGTTGGTGATGAAGATGGTGATGATTTCCTCCTCCCGGAGGTAAGTGTCCCCGGCAGAACAGCCTGCCAGAGCTCTAGATTGGTTCCGCCAAGGTTCCGCCTCGTGGCGGCGGAGTTTCGTCCCGTAACCTTGCCCACGATTTTTTTCAGGGTAAAAGCCTTCATATAGCAGAAGATGGACACCGGAGGGCCACCAGGGGGCCCAGGAGACAGGGGGGCGCCCAGTAGGGGTGGGCGCGCCCCCACCCTCCTTGACAGGGTGTGGGCCCCCTGAGGTGTTTCTTCCGCTCAATAATTCTTATTAATTCCAAAAATAAGCTTCGTGGAGTTTTAGGATTTTTGGAGCGGTGTAGAATAGGTTTCCAATGTTTGCTCCTTTTCGGCCTGAATTCCAGTGCAAGGCATTCCCCTCTTCATGGTAAACCTTGTAAAATAAGAGAGAATAGCCATAAGTATTGAGATATAATGTGTAATAACAGCCCATAATGCAATAAATATTGATATAAAAGCATGATGCAAAATGGACGTATCATGATCATCGACGACATCCGCAACATGCGACTCCAATATCATCTTCTCCTCCTCAATTTTTTTAATTTTTTCCTTCAAGAAATTGTTTTCTTCTTCAAGTAAATTTAACCTCTCAACAATAGGGTCGGTTGGAATTTCCGGTTCACATACCTCCTAGATAAATAAAATCTATGTCGCATTGGTTGGCATAATTGTCATAAACAATAAATGAACCAAATAGTTATAAAGATAATATATACCATATCGGAATCATAGACAGGACGAGGGCCGACAGGGGCGGATACCAAAACCATCGCACTAAATAATAAGAAGCAATAATAAAGTAAGAAAATTATACAAGTATCTATCTAAACATACAAGTAAGAATTTTTTCCTTTCAAAAAGAAGATAAGAATAAGAGGCTCACCACGGTGGTGCCGGCGACGAGATCGGCGCGGGCGATCGACGGCGGTGAAGACGGGGACGAGACGTGACGGACCGCTAAACCTAGACAAATGTTGAGGAAAATGGAGTTTTGAGGTCGAGCTTGGAGAGGAGAAAGCTTAAGTAGTGTGGTTTAAGCATTCCATCGAACACCTCATGTGCATAGGAGGTGAGCTAGAGCACCACAAAACCCTCCCCTCAACGGCCAGAAAAAACAGAGCACTCCACTGCTCTGCTCGGGGGCGAGGGCTATATATAGGCATGTCATTGGTCCCGGTTCGTGGCATGAACCGGGACTAAAGGGCAGCCTTTGGTCCCGGTTCAAGCCACCAACCGGGATCAATGGTGGTGGGCCAGGAGCGAGGTCCATTGGTCCCGGTTCGTCCCACCAACCGGGACCAAAGGGGCCAGACGAACCGGGACCAATGCCCCCACGAGGCCCGGCAGGCCTCCTGGACTCATGAACCAGGACCAATGGGCCCATGGGTCCCGGTTCATGACTGAATCGGGACTAATGGGCTTATCTGGCCCGAACGTAAGCCCTGTTTTCTACTAGTGCTCTCATCCCTTAAGGCGCTTTGACATCAGATTTATTATGATCTCATCAGACACCAGTTTCCCATATTCACAATCTCAGAGACTTGGAAAGAAAGCAAACAGAAGACAATCAAGTGCAAGTATTAGGAGTAAAGCCAATCGTTTTCCTCCTGTCCCTGGCGACTGGAACCCTAGCCGCCGCCAGGAGAATCCAATCTTCCAGCACTGTCCTTTAGTGGCTGTAAGTGCATCTAGTGCCCCTTAGTGATTTTGGTGTATTGAAGACTTATAGGTTAAGTAACTGATGTGTTTGTGAGTGTACACAGGTCTATAAGTCTATGAGGAGTTTGATATTTACAGAGAAAGTTGACCCTAAAAATGAAGTTCTTCGATCAAGACTTTGATATTCGAAGACTTTCGAAGACTTTGAAAGTGAAGAAATTGGTGTGACCATGAAGACTTGATATTCATTCGAGGAATCAAGCGTGAAGACTTTTGTTTTCGTAGTTTCATTTTCTCTTTCTTGGGTCATAGGAAACACCGTCTTCGTTAAAGGGGTCGAGGAAATACTAAGGAAAAATTTCCATGTGATGCTCAACTCAAAATCCTACACCTACCAATCCCTTGAGTGAAGCCATTGGAAATCTCATACAGATTCGATCAAATTCTTGATGTGAGAGACGCAGTTCTTACATTCATTGATGACTTTGCTCGATCGAGGAGTTAGGAATTCGCCAGTCGAATCACCTACACTGAGGAACATGATAGCCCCGAGGACTTTGAAAGTCAAATTCCGACCGTTCTTTGTCTTCTTGGCGTGGACCAAAATATCTTATCCACCTAACGGTCATATCATTGAAGGGCATTTATGTCTTATCATGTCGGGCTGCTCCCTAGGCTATAAATAGCCGCCCCTACAACCACTAGCTGGTTGGCTGCTCCGAGAGAACTTGACACTTGTCATTTGAGAGCAACCCATCCTCCGAGGACTTTGAGCGAAAATCATCAAGTGAGGAAAATCCAAAACCAAACCCCCACAAAACCCCAAGTGATTGAGCATCACTGAAGAAATTGATCCTGCGTGGATCCGACGCTTGTTACCTTTGAAGACTGTGCTTCTTCCAGACGGTTAGGCGTCAAGGTCTAGAGCATCCAAGAGGAATTGTGGATCGCCGAGTGACCAAGTCTGTGAAGGTTTGGAAGTCACCTGAAGACTTACCACGAGTGATTGGACGAGGCCTGCGTGGTCTTAGTTCAAGGAGAATACGGTGAGGACTGGGTGTCCTTGTTGGGGAACGTTGCAGAAAATTAAAATTTTTCCTACGGTTTCACCAAGATCCATCTATGAGTTCATCTAAGCAACGAGCAACGGGAGAGAGATTGCATCTACATACCACTTGTAGATCGCGTGCGGAAGCTTGCAAGGTGATGATGGAGTCGTACTCGAACGTGATTCAGATCACCGATGTCCAAGTGCTGAACGGACAGCACCTCCGCGTTCAACACACGTGCGGAGACGAGCGTCTCCTCCGTCTTGATCCAGCAAGGAGGAAGGAGAGGTTGAAGAAGACAGCTCCACCGGCAGCACGACGGCGTGGTGATGGTGGAGAAGCAGTACTCCGACAGGGCTTCGCCGAGCTCTTACGGAGGAGGAGAGGTGTTGGGGAGGGGAGGGGCTGCGCCTTGGAGATGGGTACAGCAGCCCCCCTCCCTCCCCCCCTTTATATAGGCCCCAGGCCGGCCCCTGGAGATCCAATCTCCAGGGGCGGCGGCAAGGGGGTGGAGTGCCCCTGCCGGTGGGCGCCCCACCCCTAGGGTTTCAACCCTAGGCGCAGGGGGTGGGCCTAGAGGCGCACCAGCCCACTATGGGCTGGTTCCCCTCCCACTTCGGCCCATGGGGCCCTCTGGGATAGGTGGCCCCACCCGATGGACCCCCGTGACCCTTCCGGTGGTCCCACTTTTAGGAGACCTCAAACTTTCCCGATGGCGAAACACCACTTCCTATATATTATTCTTTATCTCCGGACCCTTCCGAACTCCTCGTGACGTCCGGATCTCATCCGGACTCAACAACATTCGGTATTCACATACTAGTCTTCCTACTAACCCTAGCGTCACCGAACCTTAATTGTGTAGAACCTACGGGTTCGGGAGACACGCAGAACATGACCGAGACGACTCTCGGGCAATAACCAACAGCGAAGGTCAGATACCCATGTTGGCTCCCACATGCTCCTCGATGATTTCATCGGTTGAACCACGATGTCGAGGATTCGATCAAACCCTCGTATGCAATTCCCTTTGTCAATCGATGCGTTACTTGCCCGAGACTCGATCGTCGGTATCCCAATACCTTGTTCGGTCTCGTTACGCAAGTCACTTTTACTGCATCCGTAATGCATGATCCCGTGACCAACACCTTGGTCACATTGAGCTCATTATGATGATGCATTACCGAGTGGGCCCAGAGATACCTCTCCGTCATACGGAGTGACAAATCCCGCCTCGATCCGTGTCAACCCAACAGATACTTCCGGAGATACCTGTAATGCACCTTTATAGTCACCCGATTACGTTGTGACGTTTGATACACCCAAGGCACTCCTACGGTAACCGGAGTTACACGATCTCATGGTCGAAGGAAGAGATACTTGACATTGGCAAAGCTTCTAGCAAACGAACTATACGATCTTTTATGCTATGCTTAGGATTGGGTCTTGTCCATCACATCATTCTCCTAATGATGTGATCCCGTTATCAACGACATCCAATGTCCATAGTCAGGAAACCATGACCATCTATTGATCACAACGGGCTAGTCAACTAGAGGCTCACTAGGGACTTATTGGGGTCTAAGTGTTCACACATGTATTACGATTTCCGGATAACACAGTTATAGCATGAACAAAAGATAATTATCATGAACATTGAAATATAATAGTACTTTTATTATTGCCTCTAGGGCATATTTCCAACAGTCCTGAGTTGCGGCTCAGAGACTGGGTGTCCGGGACTGTGTGTCCTCGAGTTTAAATACTCAGCCGCTCCAACCAGACGTACAACTGAGACAGCAGTTGGAACTGGTTTACCAAATCATTGTCTTCACCAACTGACTGGTTCTATTTCCTCAACTCCTTCATTTCCTCATTCTGTGTTGCATATTGTTCATATCTGTGCTTGAAGACTTTGACTGAAGACTTTCACAAATTCCTCGCTTCAATTTCTTGATCTGTTTGTCTTCATCTTGTTATCCCGTGTTTACGCTTCACAGTACTCTGTTCTAGTCGTCATTTCATCATCTTGACTATGTGTGTAATCTGTTATGTTTACCTCTCGAGTACTTATTCCGCTGCAAATAGTTCTTCGCTAAGGAATTTCCACCGCAAATTCCTCGGTGAAGAATTTCATAAAATCGCCTATTCACCCCCTCTAGTCGATATAACGCACTTTCAATTGGTATCGAGCAAGGTACTCCTTGTTACGTGTGATTTTGGTTTAACCACCGAGTTCTAGTTATGTCCACCGCAGTATGATCAAGGTCTCGGCCGGGTGTCCTACCTTTGATGGAGCGGACTATCCCTCTTTGGAAGAACAAGATGCGGATGCATCTTGAGGCAATTGATAATGATCTCTGGTATGTTGTGGAAAATGGTGTCCCCACTGTCACTCCCTCACTGAACACTACCGATGTGAAGAGATTCAAACAACTCGATTCTCAAGCGAAGAATATCATATGTGGCCATCTAAGCGAAGGACAGTATGGAAGAGTGAGTGCTTTGGAAACTGCTAAGCTTATTTGGGATAGGCTATCCAAAGTAAATGAAGGAGTTTCAACTCAGCGTGACTCTCGAGTCGATGTTCTTCGGAATCTCTTCAACCGCTTCAAAAGACTCGACAATGAAAATGTTCAACAAACCTTCGATCGCCTCACTGACATCTCAAATGAGCTTCAAGCCCTCGGTGCCACTGACATCACTGACCATGAAGTAGTGAAGAAACTGCTAAGATTGCTTGATTCATCATTTGATACTCTGGGACTGATGATACAAGAGCGTGCTGACTACAAGTCACTTGATCCTGCTGATATCCTCGAAAGGCTTAACACTCACGAGTTCCAGCTTGCTGAAAAGAGAGATCTCTATGGCTCAAACTATGGCAAACCACGTGCCCTGAAGGCTAAGGTTGTGTCTGACTCTGAATGTGAGGATTCTGGTAGCAGCCTTGGTGATCCTGAAGAACTGAGCCAGGATCTAGCTCTCCTTGTGAAGAAATTCCAAAAATTCACAAGACGTGGTCGCTTTGGAAAACCCTCAAGGGGAAGTGATTCTTCATCCAGTGACTACAAGAGAAGACTTTGCCACAAATGCAAGAAGCCTGGTCACTATGTTCAAGATTGTCCTCAGTGGGAAAAGGAAATGAAGAAGAAGAAATACAAGGACTACAGTTCTGATGAAATGAAGAAGAAGAAGAAATCATCAAAATCTTCGTCTTCAAAACCATCAAAATCTTCATCTCACAAGAAGGGCAGCTCCAAGAAAGCTCGGGCATTCATTGGCAAGGAAATGGACTCAAAGTTGAATCGAGGAAAATGATGAAGAAGAAGAGTCTCAAGAATCTGAGTCCAGTGTGGCGAGTCGGCGTTACTACACGCCTTTGTCGACAAGTCCATCTTCAACATCAAGAAACTGACTTCACCGACAAGCCTGATGAAAACAATGATGGCTACGCTCCCACCTATTGCTTCATGGCAAAAGCAGCTAAGGTACTCAAATACAACTCCTCTGATTCTAGTGAAAATGAATCTGATGAGGATCTTAAGCCTAGCTACTCTAAACTTGCTAAAATTGCTGTGAAACAACAACTGGCTCTTGAAAAGATTCAAAACATGCTAGATAAAAGTGATGATATGTTGGGTGAAGAAATGGATCGCACTAAAGCCCTGACTGAAAATATCAGAGACTTCAGTCTAAGTATGATAACCTTCAAGGTCATCATAACTCCCTCTTGTCTGATCATGAGAAACTTTCGTATGAATTTCTTCAAGAAAAGCAAGACAATGAGAAGCTTTCTCTTGAAGCTATTCAAAGAAAGGCAGATCTTGAAAAGCTAAGAGTATGTTATGAAGATCTTCCGAAGGAGCGTGATTCATTACTAGCTTACTATGGGCTGGTTCCCCTCCCACTTCGGCCCATGGGGCCCTCCGGGATAGGTGGCCCCACCCGGTGGACCCCCGGGACCCTTCCGGTGGTCCCGGTACTTTACCGGGAGACCCCGAAACTTTCCCGATGGCCGAAACACCACTTCCTATATATTATTCTTTATCTCCGGACCCTTCTGGAACTCCTCGTGACGTCCGGGATCTCATCCGGGACTCCGAACAACATTCGGTATTCACATACTAGTCTTCCTACTAACCCTAGCGTCACCGAACCTTAAGTGTGTAGACCCTACGGGTTCGGGAGACACGCAGACATGACCAAGGCGACTCTCGGGCAATAACCAACAGCGGGTCCGGATACCCATGTTGGCTCCCACATGCTCCTCGATGATTTCATTGGTTGAACCACGATGTCGAGGATTCGATCAAACCACATATGCAATTCCTTTGTCAATCGATGCGTTACTTGCCCGAGACTCAATCGTCGGTATCCCAATACCTTGTTCAGTCTCGTTACGGCAAGTCACTTTTACTGCATCCGTAATGCATGATCCGTGACCAACACCTTGGTCACATTGAGCTCATTATGATGATGCATTACCGAGTGGGCCCAGAGATACCTCTCCGTCATACGGAGTGACAAATCCCATCTCGATCCGTGTCAACCCAATGATACTTTCGGAGATACCGTAATGCACCTTTATAGTCACCCGATTCGTTGTGACGTTTGATACACCCAAGGCACTCCTCGGTAACCGGAGTTACACGATCTCATGGTCGAAGGAAGAGATACTTGACATTGGCAAAGCTTCTAGCAAACGAACTATACGATCTTTTATGCTATGCTTAGGATTGGGTCTTGTCCATCACATCATTCTCCTAATGATGTGATCCCGTTATCAACGACATCCAATGTCCATAGTCGAAACCATGACCATCTATTGATCACAACGGGCTAGTCAACTAGAGGCTCACTAGGGACTTATTGGGGTCTAAGTGTTCACGTGTATTACGATTTCCAGATAACACGCTTATAGCATGAACAAAAGACAATTATCATGAACATTGAAATATAATAATACTTTTATTATTGCCTCTAGGGCATATTTCCAACAGTCTCCCACTTGCACTAGAGTCACTAATCTAGTTACATTGTGATGAATCGAACACCCATAGAGTTACGGTGTTGATCATGTTTTGCACGAGAGAGGTTTAGTCAGCGGATCTGCGACATTCAGATCCGTCGCACTTTGCAAATCTCTATGTCTCCATCTTGAACATTTTCACGGATGGAGTTGAAGCGTCGCTTGATGTGCCTGGTCTTCTTGTGAAACCTGGGCTCCTTGGCAAGGGCAATAGCTCTAGTGTTGTCACGAGAAGAGTTTGATCGGCCCCGACGCATTGGGTATGACTCGAGGTCGGTGATGAACTCCTTCACCCAAATCGCTTCATGCACTGCCTCCGAGGCTGCCATGTACTCCGCTTCACACATAGATCCCGCCACGACGCTCTGCTTGCAGCTGCACCAGCTTCTTGCTCCACCATTCAACATATACACGTATCCGGTTTGTGACTTAGAGTCATCCAGATCTGAGTCAAAGCTAGCGCCGACGTAACCCTTCTGACGAGCTCTTCGTCTCCTCCATAAACGAGAAACATGTCCTTTGTCCTTTTCGGTACTTCAGATATTCTTGACCGCTGTCCGGTGTTCCTTGCGGGATTACTTTGGTATCTTGCAACCAAACTTACGGCAAGGTTTACATCGGGTCTGGTACACAGCATGGCATACATAATAGATCCTATGGCTGAAGCATAGGGGATGACACTCATCTCTTCTTTATCTTTTGCCGTGGTCGGTGACTAAGCTGAGCTCAATCTCACACCTTGTAACATAGGCAAGAACCCCTTCTTGGACTGATCCATTTTGAACCTCTTCAAAATCTTATCAAGGTATGTGCTTTGTGAAAGACCTATGAGGCGTCTCGATCTATCTCTATAGATCTTGATGCCTAATATATAAGCAGCTTCTCCAATGTCCTTCATTGAAAAACACTTGTTCAAGTAGGCCTTAATGCTGTCCAGAAGTTTCGTATCATTTCCCATCAAAAGTATGTCATCTACATATAATAGGAGAAATGCTACAGAGCTCCCACTCACTTTCTTGTAAACGCAGCTTCTCCATAAGTCTCATATAACCCAAACGCTTTGATCATCTCATCAAAGCGAATGTTCCAACTCGAGACGCTTGCACCAGTCCATAAATGGATCGCTGGAGCTTGCATACCTTGTTAGCGTTCTGAGGATCGACAAATCCTTCCGGCTGCATCATATACAGCTCTTCCTTAAGATGTCCGTTAAGGAATGCCGTTTTGACGTCCATCTGCCATATCTCATAATCATAGTATGCGGCAATTGCTAACATGATTCGGACGGACTTAAGCTTCGCTACGGGAGAGAATGTCTCGTCGTAGTCAATCCCTTGAACTTGTCGATAACCCTTAGCGACAAGTCGAGCTTTATAGATGGTAACATTACCATCCGCGTCCGTCTTCTTCTTAAAAATCCATTTGTTTTCTATTGCTCGCCGATCATCGGGCAAGTCTGTCAAAGTCCATACTTTGTTTTCATACATGGATTCTATCTCGGATTTCATGGCCTCAAGCCATTTGTTGGAATCCGGGCCCGCCATCGCTTCTTCATAGTTCAAAGGTTCATTGTTGTCTAACAACATGATTTCCATGACAGGGTTGCCGTACCACTCTAGTGCGGAGCGTGTCCTCGTGGACCTTCGGTTCAAGAGCAACTTGATCCAAGTACCTTGATCATCATCATTGTTTTCCTCTTCAGTTGGTGTGGGCATCACAGGAACGGTCTCCTGCGCTGCACCACCTTCCCGTTCGAGAGGTAGTACTTCATCGAGTTCTACTTTCCTGCCACTTACTTCTTTCGAGAGAAACTCTTTCTCCAGAAAGCATCCGTTCTTAGCAACAAAGACCTTGCCTTCAGATCTTAAGTAGAAGGTATACCCGACAGTTTCCTTAGGGTATCCTATGAATACGCATTTTTCCGACTTGGGTTCGAGCTTTTCAGTTGAAGTTTCTTGACATAAGCATCGCATCCCCAAACTTTTAGAAACGATAGCTTAGGTTTCTTCCCAAACCATAATTCATACGGTGTCGTCTCAACGGATTTAGACGGTGCCCTATTTAAAGTGAATGTAGCTGTCTCTAGAGCGTATCCCCAAAATGACAGCGATAAATCGGTAAGAGACATCATAGACCGCACCATATCCAATAGAGTGCGATTCGACGTTCGGACACACCGTTTATTTGAGGTGTTCCAGCGGCATGAGTTGTGAAACGATTCCACATTTCTTTAAGTGTGTGCCAAATTCGTGACTTAAGTATTCTCCTCCACGATCTGATCGTAGGAACTTTATCTTTCGGTCACATTGATTCTCCACCTCATTCTGAAATTCCTTGAACTTTTCAAAGGTCTCAGACTTGTGTTTCATTAAGTAGACATACCCATATCTACTCAAGTCATCAGTGAGAGTGAGAACATAACGATATCCTCCGCGAGCCTCAACGCTCATTGGACCGCACACATCGGTATGTATGATTTCCAACAAGTTGGTTGCTCGCTCCATTGGTCCGGAGAACGGAGTCTTGGTCATTTTGCCTAAGAGGCATGGTTCGCATGTGTCAAACGATTCATAATCAAGAGACTCTAAAAGCCCATCAGCATGGAGCTTCTTCATGCGCTTGACACCAATGTGACCAAGGCGGCGATGCCACAAGTATGTGGGACTATCGTTATCAACTTTACATCTTTTAGCATCCACACTATGAACATGTGTAATATTACGCTCGAGATTCATTAAGAATAAACCATTGACCATCGGAGCATGACCATAAAACATATCTCTCATATAAATCGAACAACCATTATTCTCAGACTTAAATGAGTAGCCATCTCGTATCAAACGAGATCCGGATACAATGTTCATGCTCAAACTTGGCACTAAATAACAATTATTAAGGTTCAAAACTAATCCCGTAGGGTAAATGTAGAGGCAGCGTGCGACGGCGATCACATCGACTCTGAACCATTCCCGCGCAAGATCGTCACCTCGTCCTTCGCCATCTCCGTTTATTCCGTAGCTCTGCTGTGAGTTACAAATGTGAGCAACGGCACGGTATCAAATACCGGGAGTTACTACGAGTCTTGGTAAGGTACACATCAATTACATGTATATCAAATATACCTTTGGTGTTGCCGGCCTTCTTATCCGCTAAGTATTTGGGGCAGTTCCGCTTCAAAGACCCTTCCCTTGCAATAAAAGCACTCGATCTCGTGCTTGGGTCCATTCTTTGACTTCTTCCCAAGCGGCTTACGGGCGCGGCAACATCTTTGCCGTCCTTCTTGAAGTTCTTCTTCCCTTGCCCTTCTTGAACTTAGTGGTCTTATTGACCATCAACACTTGATGTTCTTTCTTGATTTCAGCCTCTGCGACTTCAGCATTGAGTACACTTCAGAATGGTCTTCACCATCCCTCGCATGTTGTAGTTCATCACAAAGCTCTTTTAGCTTGGTGGAAGCGATCGAGGATTCTGTCAATGACCGCCTCATCTGGGAGGTTAATGTTCACTGGGTCATACGGTTGTACAACCTGACATCTTCGTGATGTGCTCACTTGTGAAACTGTTTTCCTCCATCTTACAATCTGTAGAACTTGTCGGAGACATCATATCTCTCGACCGGGCATGAGCTTGGAAAACTAGTTTCAGCTCTTGAACATCTCATATGCTCCGTGATGCTCAAAACGCTTTTGGAGCCCCGGTTCTAAGCTGTAGAGCATGCCGCCCGAACGAGGGAGTAATCATCGAGCGAGTCTGCCAAACGTTCAAATCGTCTTGCAAAGGCCGGGAGAACAGGTGGGTCACCTAACGGTGCTTCTAGGACATACTATTTCTTGGCAGCTATGAGGATGATCCTCGTGTTCGGACCCGATCCGTATAGTTGCTGCCATCATCTTTCAGCTTGGTTTTCTCTAGAACGTTGAAGTTCATGTTGACATTAGCGTTGGCCATTGATCTACAAGACATATTTGCAAAGGTTTTAGACTAAGTTCATGATAATAAAGTTCTAATCAAAATTATGAACTCCCACTTAGATTAGACATCCCTCTAGTCATCTAAGTGTTACACGATCCGAGTCGACTAGCCCGTGTCCGATCATCACGTGAGACGGACTAGTCATCATCGGTGAACATCTTCATGTTGATCGTATCTTCCATACGACTCGTGTTCGACCTTTCGGTCTCCGTGTTCCGAGGCCATGTCTGCACATGCTAGGCTCGTCAAGTTAACCCTAAGTGTTTTCGCTGTGTAAAACTGTCTCACACCCGTTGTATGTGAGCGTAAGGATCCATCACACCCGATCATCACGTGGTGCTTAGAAACGACGAACTGTAGCAACGGTGCACGTTAGGGAGAACACTTCTTGAAATTTAGTAAGGATCATCTTATTTACTACCGTCGTCCTAAGTAAACAAGATGCATAAACATAATAAACATCACATGCAATTATATAGTTGTGACATGATATGGCCAATATCATAAAGCTCCATTGATCTCCATCTTGGGCTCCATGATCATCTTGTCACCGCTTGACACCATGATCTCCATCATCATGATCTCCACCATCGTGTCTTCATGAAGTTGTCACGCCAACGACTACTTCTACTTCTATGACTAACGCGTTTAGCAATGAAGTAAAGTAGTTTACATGGCGTTCTTCAATGACACGCAGGTCATACAAAAAATAAAGACAACTCCTGTGGCTCCTGCCGGTTGTCATACTCATCGACATGCAAGTCGTGAATCCTATTACAAGAACATGATCTCATACATCACAATTCATCATTCATCACAACTACTGGCCATATCACATCACATGATCAATCGCTGCAAAAACAAGTTAGACGTCCTCTAATTGTTGTTGCATCTTTTACGTGGCTGCGATTGGGTTCTAGGCAGAACGTTTTGCTTACCTACGAATCACCACAACGTGATTTTGTCAACTTCTATTTACCCTTCATAAGGGCCTTGTTCATCGAATCCGCTCCAACTAAAGTGGGAGAGACAGACACCCGCCAGCCACCTTATGCAACTAGTGCATGTCAGTCGGTGGAACCGGTCTCACGTAACGTCACGTGTAAGGTTGGTCCGGCCGCTTCATCCCACAATACCGTTGAGCAAGAAAAGACTAGTAGAGGCAAGTAAGATGACAAGATCAACGCCCACAACAAATTGTGTTCTACTCGTGCATTAGAGAACTACGCATAGACCTAGCTCATGATGCCACTGTTGGGGAACGTTGCAGAAAATTAAAATTTTTCCTACGGTTTCACCAAGATCCATCTATGAGTTCATCTAAGCAACGAGCAACGGGAGAGAGATTGCATCTACATACCACTTGTAGATCGCGTGCGGAAGCTTGCAAGGTGATGATGGAGTCGTACTCGAACGTGATTCAGATCACCGATGTCCAAGTGCTGAACGGACAGCACCTCCGCGTTCAACACACGTACGGGACGAGCGACGTCTCCTCCGTCTTGATCCAGCAAGGAGGAAGGAGAGGTTGAAGAAGACAGCTCCACCGGCAGCAGGACGGCGTGGTGATGGTGGAGAAGCAGTACTCCGACAGGGCTTCGCCGAGCTCTTACGGAGGAGGAGAGGTGTTGGGGAGGGGAGGGGCTGCGCCTTGGAGATGGGTACAGCAGCCCCCCTCCCTCCCCCCCTTTATATAGTCCCCACAGGTGGCGGCCCTGGAGATCCAATCGCCAGGGGCGGCGACCAAGGGGTGGAGTGCCCCCAAGCCGGTGGGCGCCCCCCCCTAGGGTTTCAACCCTAGGCGCGGGGTGGGCCTAGAGGCGCACCAGCCCACTATGGGCTGGTTCCTCCCACTTCGCCCATGGGGCCCTCCGGATAGGTGGCCCCACCGGTGGACCCGGGACCCTTCCGGTGGTCCCTGACTTTCTTGGGAGACCCAAACTTTCCCGATGGCGAAACACCACTTCCTATATATTATTCTTTATCTCCGGACCCTTCGGAACTCCTCGTGACGTCAGGGATCTCATCCGGACTCGAACAACATTCGGTATTCACATACTAGTCTTCCTACTAACCCTAAGCGCCACCGAACCTTAAGTGTGTAGACCCTACGGGTTCGGAGACACGCAGACATGACCGAGACGACTCTCGGGCAATAACCAACAGCGGGTGCAGATACCCATGTTGGCTCCCACATGCTCCTCGATGATTTCATCGGTTGAACCACGATGTCGAGGATTCGATCAAACCCTGTATGCAATTCCCTTTGTCAATCGATGCGTTACTTGCGAGAGACTCGATCGTCGGTATCCCAATACCTTGTTCACCTCGTTACGGCAAGTCACTTTTACTCATACCGTAATGCATGATCCGTGACCAACACCTTGGTCACATTGAGCTCATTATGATGATGCATTACCGAGTGGGCCCAGAGATACCTCTCCGTCATACGGAGTGACAAATCGATCTCGATCCGTGTCAACCCAATGAGATACTTCGGAGATACCTGTAATGCACCTTTATAGTCACCCGATTCGTTGTGACGTTTGATACACCCAAGGCACTCCTACGGTAACCGGAGTTACGATCTCATGGTCGAAGGAAGAGATACTTGACATTGGCAAAGCTTCTAGCAAACGAACTATACGATCTTTTATGCTATGCTTAGGATTGGGTCTTGTCCATCACATCATTCTCCTAATGATGTGATCCGTTATCAACGACATCCAATGTCCATAGTCGAAACCATGACCATCTATTGATCTGTGGGGCTAGTCAACTAGAGGCTCACTAGGGACTTATTGGGGTCTAAGTGTTCACACGTATTACGATTTCCAGATAACACAGTTATAGCATGAACAAAAGACAATTATCATGAACATTGAAATATAATAATACTTTTATTATTGCCTCTAGGGCATATTTCCAACAGTCCTGAGTTGCGGCTCAGAGACTGGGTGTCCGGGACTATGTGTCCTCGAGTTTAAATACTCACCGCTCCAACAGACGTATAACCGAGACAAAGCAGTTGGAACTGGTTTACCAAATCATTGTCTTCACCAACTGATCGGTTCTATTTCCTCAACTCCTTCATTTCCTCATTACGTGTTGCATATTGTTCATATCTCGTGCTTGAAGACTTTGATGAAGACTTTCACAAATTCCTCGCTTCAATTTCTTGATCTGTTTGTCTTCATCTTGTTATCCAAAGGTTTACGCTTCTCAGACTGTTCTAGTCGTCATTTCATCATCTTGACTATGTGTGTAATCTGTTATGTTTACCTCTGAGTACTTATTCCGCTGCAAATAGTTCTTCGCTAAGGAATTTCCTCACCGCAAATTCCTCGATGAAGAATTTCATAAAATCGCCTATTCACCCCCTCTAGCCGATATAACGACTTTCAATTGGTATCGAGCAAGGTACTCCTTGTTACGTGTGATTTTGGTTTAACCACCGAGTTCTAGTTATGTCCACCGCAGTATGATCAAGGTCTCGGCTGGGTGTCCTACCTTTGATGGAGCGGACTATCCCTCTATCGAAGAACAAGATGCGGATGCATCTTGAGGCAATTGATAATGATCTCTGGTATGTTGTGGAAAATGGTGTCCCCACTGTCACTCCCTCACTGAACGCTACCGATGTGAAGAGATTCAAACAACTCGATTCTCAAGCGAAGAATATCATATGTGGCCATCTGAGCAAAGGACAGTATGGAAGAGTGAGTGCTTTGGAAACTGCTAAGCTTATTTGGGATAGGCTATCCAAAGTAAATGAAGGAGTTTCAACTCAGCGTGACTCTCGAGTCGATGTTCTTCGGAATCTCTTCAACCGCTTCAAAAGACTCGACAATGAAAATGTTCAACAAACCTTCGATCGCCTCACTGACATCTCAAATGAGCTTCAAGCCCTCGGTGCCACTGACATCACTGACCATGAAGTAGTGAAGAAATCGCTAAGATAAACGATTCATCATTTGATACTCTGGGGATGATGATACAAGCGTCTTGACTACAAGTCACTTGATCCTGCTGATATCCTCGAAAGGCTTAACACTCACGAGTTCGACTTGCTGAAAAGGAGATCTCTATGGCTCAAACTATGGCAAACCACGTGCCTCAAGGCTAAGGTTGTGTCGACTCTGAATGTGAGGATTCGGTAGCAGCCTTGGTGATTCTCAAGAACTGAGCCAGATCTAGCTCTCCTTGTGAAGAAATTCCAAAAATTCACAAGACGTGGTCGCTTTGGAAAACCCTCAAGGGGAAGTGATTCTTCATCCAGTGACTACAAGAGAAGACTTTGCCACAAATGCAAGAAGCCTGGTCACTATGTTCAAGATTGTCCTCAGTGGGAAAAGGAAATGAAGAAGAATAAATACAAGGACTACAGTTCTGATGAAATGAAGAAGAAGAAGAAATCATCAAAATCTTCGTCTTCAAAACCATCAAAATCTTCATCTCACAAGAAGGGCAGCTCCAAGAAAGCTCGGGCATTCATTGGCAAGGAAATGGACTCTGAAGCTGAATCTGAGGAAAATGATGAAGAAGAAGAGTCTGAAGAATCTGAGTCTGGTGTGGCGAGTCTGGCCGTTGCTACTGCCTTTGTCAGCAAGTCCATCTTCAACACTGAAGAAACTGACTTCACCGACAAGCCTGATGAAAACAATGATGGCTACGCTCCCACCTATTGCTTCATGGCAAAAGCAGCTAAGGTACTCAAATACAACTCCTCGATTCTAGTGAAAATGAATCGATGAGGATCTTAAGCCTAGCTACTCTAAACTTGCTAAAATTGCTGTGAAACAACAACGGGCTCTTGAAAAGATTCAAAACATGCTAGATAAAAGTGATGATATGTTGGGTGAAGAAATGGATCGCACTAAAGCCCCGATTGAAAATCATCGAGACTTGATCTAAGTATGATAACCTTCAAGGTCATCATAACTCCCTCTTGTCTGATCATGAGAAACTTTCGTATGAAATTCTTCAAGAAAAGCAAGACAATGAGAAGCTTTCTCTTGAAGCTATTCAAAGAAAGGCAGATCTTGAAAAGCTAAGAGTATGTTATGAAGATCTTCAGAAGGAGCGTGATTCATTACTAGCTCAACAAATCAGCGCTTCTCAGGAAGAATTTGTTCCTCCATGCTTAAAGTGCATTGAACGTGAATCTACTAATTCTTCAACTGAATGTTCAAATGCTTCAAATGTTACAAATTCTTCATCTGCCTCTGCTATTACTAATTCCTCAACTGAGGACTTTGCTAGTATCACTGACAATGCAGGGCTGAAGGAATTGTACATGAAAGGCATGTACAAAAGCCTCAAAGGGCATCAGACACTTTGTGATGTGCTCAAAAAGCAGATCCTCAACAGAAACCCTAGGAAAGAGGGTATTGCCTTTGAGAGGAAACTGAATGCCGATGGAACATATTGGAAACCTGAGCAGTATCCCAAAACCTCATGGGTTGCTGCAAAGGGACCTCCAGTTGATTCATCTAACTTATCTGGCTTTACATGTGAATCCCCTCATTCTTCTGATGAGTCAATTGACTCCAACTATAAACTGTTCAAAAATCAGAATGGTGAAGTATTTGCTAGATATGTTGGCACTAACTGCAAGAACGGTTCTCCTATGAAGAAAATATGGGTTCCCAGAAGCTGTGTTGAAAGTCTTCAGGTGAATGTCCTCATGACACCACCAGTGAGGAACAGGAACCCCAGATCAAATTCTTCATATGGACCAAACTCTTCATATGGATCCAAATCCTCATATGGACCAAATTCTTCACGAGGATCAAATTCCTCAACTGGATCAAAGTCCTCATATGATTATTATCATGCTAACAAATCTGTCTCGCAGGGTACAGCTAAGGGCTATGAATATGTGCATTATTCTTCAAACCATTATGTTCATATGTCCTCGAAGAATTACTCTGCTTATTCATATGCTTACCCTAAACCCTCCTATGCTAAGCGAAATGGTTTGGCATCTTTGCCACCTTTCTCACATGGTGCTCACAGGATGATGAACTCTTTGCCACCCCTCCAGATGTGGGTGGTGAAGAAAAAGAACTAATCTCTTCTGCGGGTCAGGTCTCGGGCGTGCTCGAGCGTCTGAAGAATTTCTTGGGACCCGACAAAATGCTCGAAAGGACGCAGCGAATCATGATGAAATGAACTTTCATTTCACACGTCCTCATCTTGCTATATCTTTCTATGCTTGATGAAATTCATCGATGAACTTGATATCATATTCTTCACTTGATGAAGCATATGAGATTGTAAGTTACACTAATTCATCTGCAGGATGACCAACCCAAAACTCTTGAATGGGTCCTCGATAGTGGATGTACAAATCACATATTGGTGACAAGAATCTATTGATGGATGCTCCTTTATCACCGTCACCTCTGAAGCATATCATATTTCTTGACAAAGGCAAAAGTCGGTATTGGGTCTTGGTAAGGTTGCTATCTCTAAGGATAAGCACATGGACAAAGTCATGCTTGTTGAATCCTTAGGATACAATCTCATGTCAGTCTCAATGCTTTGTGATCTTGATATGGTTGTTGTCTTTGGCAAATATCGCTGTGTTGTGATTATGGAAGCTGACAATTCCAAAGTCTTCGAAGGCTTTAGGAGAGGAGATCTGTATATTGTTGATTTCTCTACAGGACCACAACCAGCCATGTGTTTACTTGCAAAAGCCTCAGAAGGCTGGCTATGGCATCGTCGACTTGGTCATGCAGGCATGAGGAATTTGAACACAAATTCCTCAAGGATCACTTATGCGGAGCATGTGAAGCCGGAAAAATGACCAAGGCCAAGCATCCAGCGAAGACTATCATGACCACTACTCGTCCATTCGAATTGCTTCACATGGACCTCTTCGGACCTAATCATTATTCAGCAGTCACTAATGATGCATCTCTATATGGTTTTGTCATTGTTGATGATTATTCTCGATATACATGGGTACACATTGTTACTTACAAACATGAAGTGCGGAAGTCTTCAAGCGATTTTCCTCGAGGGCTTCAACCAACTTTGGTGTGAAGATCAAGCATATCGAAGTGACAATGGGCCGAGTTCAAGAATTCTGGTCTTGATGCCTATCTTGATGAACTTGGTATTACTCATGAATTATCTGCTCCTTATACTCCTCGTGAGAATGGCGTCGTGGGCGCAAGAACAGAACTCTTGTTGAGATGGCTCGCACTATGCTTGATGAATACAAAACGCCTCGGCGTTTTGGATTGACATAATTGATCTTGCTGCCACATCATCAACAGAGTATATCTTCACAAATTCTTCAAGAAGACGCATATGAACTCCTCAGCGACAAAAACCCAATGTGAGTTATTTCAAAGTCTTGATTGCTAAATGTTGGATTAGAGATCCTCACCACAACTCTAAATTTGCACCAAAGCACATGAAGGTTTTATGCTTGGTTACGGAAAGGACTCGCACACCTCTGAGTCTTCAACATTGTTCTTCACAAGATTGTTGACCTTGTAGATGTGCGGTTCGATGAAACTAATGGCTCGCAAAGAGAGCACCTACCTTCATGTTAGATGAACCAGCACCGAGGATGCTATCAAGCACAAAACAACCGAGGATGTCATTCCTCTTGAAGAATCGGTGAAGAATTCATTCCTATTCATGAAGAACGCCGAGCTGATGCACGAAGAACATGATGAGGAAATTGGTGTCAATAAAATGCTGATCAAAATCCTCGGCGACAACCAACTCATCCACGCGTTGCAAAAGAAGTGCAAGTGGAGAAGATCATCAATGACATCAGCGCACCAGTCCTCTCACCCGCTCAAAAGCCTCACACTTATCTAACTTTTGTGGGAACTATGCTTTTGTCTCTATCTCGAGCCCACTAAGGTAGATGAAGCATTTACGAGCCGGAGTGGATTCAGGCTATGCAAGAAGAATTACATCAGTTCGAGCTGAACAATGTCAGGAGTTGGTCAATCGCCTGATCCTCGCAAGCATAATATCATTGGCACAAAGTGGATCTACCGCAACAAGCAAGATGAAAATGGCCTTGTTGTGAGGAATAAAACACGACTAGTAGCTCAAGGCTACACACAGGTTGAAGGAATTGATTTTGATGAAACTTTTGCACCTGTTGCTAGACTTGAAGCTATTCGCATTTACTTGCCTATGCTAACCATCATGATATCATCTTATATCAAATGGATGTGAAAAGTGCATTCCTCAATGGTAAGCTTGAGGAAGAAGTATATGTTGCTCAACCCCCAGGTTTTGAGGATCCCAAGAATCCTGACAAAGTCTTCAGACTAAATAAGGCTCTCTATGGCCTCAAGCAAGCCCCTCGGGCGTGGTATGACACACTGAAGGAATTCTTCGTGAAGAATGGCTTCACACCCGGTTCACTCGATCCTACTCTCTTTACTAAATCATATGATGGTGAACTGTTTGTGTGCCAAATATATGTTGATGATATTATCTTTGGCTGTACTAACCAACGATATAGTGATGAATTTGCCTATATGATGAGTGAAGAATATCAAATGTCTATGATGGGAGAGTTGAAATTCTTCTTAGGTCTTCAAATTAAATCGAAAGACACAATGGCATATTCATATCTCGGAGAAATACCTCAAAGATGTCTTGAGGAAATTCGCATGCAAGATTGCAAAGGCGTCAAAATTCCTATGCCCACAAATGGTCATCTATGCATTGATGAAAATGGTATTGACTTGATCACAAGGTATACCGCTCCATGATTGGTTCTTTATTGTACCTATGTGCATCTAGGCGGATATAATGCTTAGTGTTTGCATGTGTGCCCGATTTCAAGCTGCACCAAGGAATCACACCATGAGGCTGTGAAGCATATTCTTGATATCTAGCTCACACACCAACACTAGGATTATGGTACCCCAAGGGCTCGCTTTTGATCTCATTGGATATTACGACTCGACTATCTTTGGTGATCGTGTGGACCGCAAGTCAACATCGGCACTTGTCATTTCCTCGGACGATCTTTGGTCCGTTGGTCCTCGAAGAAACAGAACTGTATCACCGCTCTTCTTTGAAGCTGAATACATTGCTGCTGGGTCATCTTGTGCTCAATTGCTTTGGATGAAGCAAACCCTCAAGGACTATGGCGTCAGCGTGAAGAATGTGCCTCTCCTCTGCGACAATGAGAGTGCCATCAAGATTGCTCACAACCCAGTTCAGCACTCGAAGACTAAGCACATCCAGATTCGTCATCATTTTCTTTGTGATCATGTGTTGAAGGCGATATCTCCATCGAGCATGTGAAGATCAAGAACAGTGGCTGATATCTTCACCAAGCCCTTGGATGAGAAGAGATTTAGCAAGTTGCGGTGTGAGCTAAATATCTTAGAATCTTGAATGTTCTTTGAAAAGGACACACATCCTAACACTTATGCATAATTGATGACTTAGATGTGCAACACATGAAGAAACGTTGTTCCTCAATCAATGAAGAATAACACTCTAAGTGTGAAGAAATCAATGAAGAATTTGATTCTCGAAACCCTCGACAATTATACGCGATGTCTGAAATCATCATTCTTATCACGATGGGCTACGCCACCACAAAAGTTGAAAATCTTCAATTTGAGTTTTTCCTCGCTTTTGAAATTCCTCATTTTTCAAATTCTTCAACTTTGCAAATTCTTGATATTTCCGTCGTCTTTCTTCATTGGCTATATATATATATATATATATATATATATATATATATATATATATATATATATATATATATATAGTTTATGTCCTCTACAGCATTCACTTATTGCTATTTCTTCAAGTTGCGATTTCTGCTAAGTGAATGTGATCGGACCCTTCCCCTCTATGCTATACTCAATCCAATATATTCACAAATTCTTCATGTGCGTTTTGATTGAAACTCGTTCAAAGTCTTCACTGGTCCTTGACAGCTGAAGAAATTGCGAACGAAACTTTTAAACAAATCTTATCCAAGTTTTTGGTTTTACCGCTCAAACCGTTCCGCATCCCATGATGCATTAGTTTAATCACCCACGATCTTACGATCTCATCTCGCGATGCGTGGGTGACACACGTCGCGTGAAGGAGAAAGGGCAGGGCATGTTAGTCCAAAATCTTGGCGAACAGTTTTTCACCGTGGCTATAAATACCCGTTACCCTCCTCACTTCATTTACTCCGCTCGGTCGCTGTCTCTCGCTCGAGCTCTCCTCAAACCCTAGCGCCGCCCGCTCCTCCATCGTCGCCGGTGAGGAAAAGCTTCACGGCCTCGACCATCGCCCTCATACTCGCGCCCGGCTGCGGAAATCTTCACTCCGCCGCCGCCATAGTTGTCTTCCTCCGCCAAGTTAGGGCGTGGAAGATCTAACGTGACGAACTTCGCTGTTCATCTCTGTTAAATCGTGTTCTTCATTCGGGTAATTAAAAGCCACTTTTATTACTCGCGTTGATTCTCAAATCTGTCTGAAAATCTTCAAAGGTGTTTTTACTCTTCAAAATCTTCACATATGAACACCTCACACACTATATGTTCTTGATTTATCTCCCTAAGCATTCATTTCTTCAAGATTCCTCAATTGTGCGGATTTTCGATCAGACAACTCTGGAACCTAAGGCAAACGCTTAGTGAAATTCCTCAAGACTCAAACTGGTCAAATTCCTCAAAACTTGTTTTTTGAAAAATCTTCTGAGAACGCATATGACCTCTCCAAATTCCTCGCACCTACACTCTGTTCACAGGTACTCATGTCCGCTTTGAATCACTAGGTTCTCATCAACTTAACTCATTTGCAGCGTTCCTCGAAGAAAAACTGCATACTTCTTGAGTGCTCTATTGTTCAAATTCCTCACCAAGAAAATGGCGTAAGGCAAGAGACCGCAGAAGGGAGGAAAGAAACCGAAGTCACGACGCTTTTGAAATTCTGAGGAAATATACACAGACTCTCGCTTTTGATGAATCCAAAATTGGCAAGGAGACCAAGAACCAGCGCAAAGTCGATCTGAGAGAATAGAAAGGAGATGGGCACGAGAATGGCGAGAATACCGCTATGTCACTCCTAAGTACATGAGGAAATTCGCTCTGAATCCTCCATGCCCAAGAGCTCCTCCGCACCGGCCAGTCGTGATCCCACCAAAGATCAAGCGTGGTGAGGACTTTCTGAAGAATGGTCCAGGCGCCAAGCCAAATTGGCAAGACAGGCCAAGGAGGCGGTGAGGAAATTCAATGAGGATACTGCTGCTGCTGCTGCTGAGCCCTCGGTCAAGCCGAGGAAATCAATGCCAAAGAAGCCTGCACGCAAGCCAAGTGCTTCACCGTCAGCGCCCTCACGGCCAGTTCCTCAGTCGCGCCCTCACGGCGAAATCCTCAGACTGCTGCTACTTATGCAAAATCCTCAGCAGTCCCCTCCAAGTCCTCAACACCTGTGCATCTTGCTATTTGTCAAAGGACTCAAGGATTCTCCATTGCTTCTGGTGTCTCAGCAAGTTCCTTAGCTGCACCAATGTCCTCAACAGGCACCACTCTGCTGAAGACAAAAACAACAGCTGGACGCGGTCCTCGGCCAAGTCCGAAGAAGAAACAGGTTGCATTCAACGTTCCCTCTGATGATGAAGCCTCTGATGAAGAACTTGAAGAAATCATCAGAGACAGACTGACCAAGGCCGCTAGAGCCAAAGGAACAAGTGTACCTCTGCTTTTGGATCCAAGAAGATCCTAGACTTCATTGACTGTGGCATCGGGATCCACACACCTCTTCCGGATCTGCCATCGACTCTGGTCAAAGTCACATCTTGAACCATTTCATCGCTGAAGAAAATGGAAATTTGAAAAGGCTCGTGAATTGAAGAGAGCAAAAGCAAGAAAAGAGAAGCTTCGAGGAAAAACATCATCAACTTGACTCTGAAGAATTTCTTAAAGCTCAATCGAAATCAAGCACTCGGCAAGGATTTTGATGCTTACAATCTTGACCGGCAAGGAGCCAAGGTGCGATTCTTCACTCGACGAAGAAAATGTCACCGTTGCAGCTCCATCGCAACAAGAAAATCCTCGAGTGAAGAAACAGCTCAGCCTGCTTGAAGAACATGCCAAGATCGCTGATGACTTTCAACATCTTGATGAAAACACAAGTTCGAGGCTGATGACTCCATTCCAGTTGCTGAAGAAATTCCTGGGCATCCACGGTGGTGCGCTTGAAGAATCTGAAGGAAACAGGGCAACTGCACCAGTTGTGCCTGAAGAAACTGTACCACAATCCTCAGCTCCTCCTGCACCAACACCAACTCCAATTCTTCCTTCTGCTTATGAAGTGAAGAAGACCAAGGCTGCAGAGCGAGCTGCAGTGAAGAAAAGGAAGGCATCAGCTGCGTCAAATTCTTCGGCTGCGAAGAAATTGAAGCCAATGACCAGCTCGATTGAAAATCCTATCGATGCCATTCCCATTTCCTCCATGTCATCCAAGGAAGTTGTTCCCTTTGGAGAAGAATACAAGATCCCAAGCGGATCAGATGAAGAAAATCAATCTATTGCTACTTCAGAACAGCTTGATGAAGAAATTGAAGTGGAAGCTTTCCCTTCAACTCCTGTTGCTTCCTCACCCGTGCCTCAGTTCACAGCTGAAGAGGCAGGTGTTGAGGAAACTGAAAAAGAAGATGAAGATGTGGATATTGGGTGCACTACACCTGTGATGAACGATGACTTTTGGGAAAGTCAGCACCCCAATACTCCTCTCTTCACTCCGCTCCAACAAGTTCCTCAGTCCCCCACTACAACTGTTCAGATGGGCTCTGAAGAAACTCATCCCACATCATCTGTAAACGAAGAGATTCCAGCCACTAGCGCTGAAGAATCAACTGCTGATCCTCAAACTGCACAAGGAGAGGAACCAGAAATTCCTCAGCCTGAAGAACCTGAAATTGCGATTCCTGAGGTTGCGCTTCAAATAACAGATATTCCTCTGCCCAAGCCAAAGGATCCATTTTCGAGCAAGCAAAAGTTCAAGGCTGAAGATTTCTTTTCTGAGCATGTGTTCTTCACTGCCTACAATCCTTATGACTCTGCTCGAATGAGGAAAAGACGCTTCTGGACTCCAACACAAGCAAATTTCTATTCCTCAGTGCTATTTGACAAGGACAAGATCTTCGACCATGAGCATATTCCTCATGGTTATATGGAATCACTACCGTGCTTCGAGCCAGTACTCCGTGTTCTTCACGATGCAGGGCTGCTGAATTTCTGCACCGATATCTGTGGCTGGAATGAAGAACTCATTCTTGATTCTATGCCACCTGCACATCACCGGAGATTTGAAGACATCAACTCATGGGTTCTGGATTGGATGACTAAGAATACTCACTACAAGGCACCAGCAACTGAATTGCTTCGTGTCCTTCCTCTTGATCCTCCCCATGAATCTGCTCGTTGCCTGTACAATGATCGTGAACTGTCTGATCACTTCATGAAAGTATTGATGAAGCCATTGAAGCCTGGCCAAGCCCCTCAAACCAAATTCCTCGTCAAGGATTTGCTATATGTGCCTCGGACTGTGTACCGGATCTTGACGAAGACTATGAGTCCAATCAAAGGCCATGACTCAAATGAAGAAGATGTCGTAGGCATCATGAAGAACCTGTTTTTCAATATCATTCATGGCGTTTCTATCAACTTCCATGATTTCTTCATGAGGACTCTGGCCAACGTTGCAATGTCACCTTTTGAGCTGAAGCCATATGCGCCTTGGATCATGTGATTCATAAGGGCAAGATCCTCACTAAACTACAAGGCTGACACTCTGAACCATGGCAGCTTCCTGCCGCCCATTGAAGTCCTCAAGCGACCAATTTCATCATCTGATGACAAGGGCAAGGCAGCAGCTGTAATTGATGAAGGCACTCGTCCATTGGATGGTCAGTTTCGCAAAGCTGCATCTTACTCCACCAATGACGATTCTGCTACGCATGATACTGCCGCAAATACCTCAACCAAGAAACAGCCTCAAGCCATAGCACCCAGGGTGATGACTGACCGTGAGTTACTCCTCAGTCTTCATCAGAAGGTTGATCGCAATCAGAAATGGGTCAGGCGCCAATTTGCTGCAATTCTTCACAATATGACTTCAACGCATAATGCGGTGAAGAAAACCAGATTACTACCTACATGAAACCCTCAACCGCTTTGGGCTGTTCTCGAATCATGTCTATTACGGAAGAATTGAAGACTATGGGTCTTGGTGAAGCTTATGACTGGTGCGCACCACCTCGAAGAAATTCAAGAGAGTCAAAGTTCTGATTTGGTGGCCAGCTCTTATTCTTCATCGCGTGGCCGATGAATATGAAGATTTGGGCGACAACTGCGGCAGGCCCTACTTCAACAACAAACCCGACAACGCTTAGCGCTCCTTCATCGACTTGAATATCTTGAGGCGTTAGTCCTCGCCGATCCTTTTGGTCATTTGATGACAAAGGGGAGAAATCTGAGTTAGTCTTCAAGCGGGTTTATACTATAGGCGTTTTATTAAGTTACAACTCTCGTTCTTCGAAACTTTTATTGGATCGAGTTGTAATCTTAACTCAATGGTGCCTCGATACTTTTGATCGTGCATTGTGCTGACTTTGCACTGTGCTCTAATACTTTTAATCGTGCTTCTGATGCTCTGATTTTGATACGTGTTATGCTCTGATGCTTTTGAAGCACTAAGCTCTAAATGTGAGACTTGAGCTCTGAAATCTTTGATGTGATATTCCGCATGCTCATTCCTAGTTAATACTATTGCATGCATGCTGAATCTCATCAGGCACCATATTTCATCATGCATTTCAAATTCTTCATAGTATATGTATCAAATGCATGTATGAATTACAAGATATAGGGGAGATCTCCATGATTCAAATCTTCAAATGTGCATTGCCTCAAAAGCAAATTCCTCATTATGCACATATTAGGGGAGTTCTTCTATATCTTGCAATCAAATTCCTCAATATCAGTATTTACACTTCATATGTTTATCCCGTTGAAAACTTAACCTATGTTGTCATCAATCACCAAAAGGGGAGATTGTAAGTGCATCTAGTGCCCTTAGTGATTTTGGTGTATTGAAGACTTATAGGTTAAATAACCGATCTTGATCTATAAGTCTATGAGGAGTTTGATATTTACAGAGAAAGTCGACCCTAAAAATGAAGTTCTTCGACTGAAGACTTTGATATTCTGAAGACTTTCTGAAGACTTTGAAAGTGAAGAAATTGGTGTGACCATGAAGACTTGATATTCATTCGAGGAATCTGAAGCGTGAAGACTTTTTGTTTTCGTAGTTTCATTTTCTCTTTCTTGAGTCATAGGAAACACCGTCTTTGTTAAAGGGGTCGAGGAAATACTAAGGAAAAATTTCCATGTGATGCTCAACTCAAAATCCTACACCTACCAATTCCTTGAGTGAAGCCATTGGAAATCTCATACTGATTCAGTCAAATTCTTGATGTGAGACGCAGTTCTTACATTCATTGATGACTTTGCTTCGATCGAGAGTTAAATTCGCCAGTCTGAATCACCTACACAATGAGGAACATGATAGCCCCGAGGACTTTGAAAGTCAAATTCCGACCGTTCTTTGTCTTTGCGGGCGTGGACCAAAATATCTTATCCACCTAACGGTCATATCATTGAAGGGCATTTATGTCTTATCATGTCGGGCTGCTCCTAGGCTATAAATAGCCGCCCCTACAACCACTAGCTGGTTGGCTGCTCGAGAGAACTTGACACTTGTCATTTGAGAGCAACCCATCCTCAGAGGACTTTGGCGAAAATCATCAAGTGAGGAAAATCCAAAACCAAACCCCATAAAAACCCCAAGTGATTGAGCATCATCAAGAAATTGATCTGCGTGGATCCGGCGCTTGTTACCTTTGAAGACTGTGCTTCTTCCGGACGGTTAGGCGTCAAGGTCTAGAGCATCAAGAGGAATTATGGATCGCCGAGTGACCAAGTCTGTGAAGGTTTGGAAGTCACCAAGACTTACCACGAGTGATTGGGCGAGGCTTGCGTGGTCTTAGTTCAAGGAGAATACGGTGAGGACTGGGTGTCTGAGTTGCGGCTCGAGATCGGGTGTCCGGACTGTGTGTCCTCGAGTTTAAATACTCGGCCGCTCAACCAGACGTACAAGCGAGACAGCAGTTGGAACTGGTTTACCAAATCATTGTCTTCACCAACTGACTGGTTCTATTTCCTCAACTCCTTCATTTCCTCATTCTGTGTTGCATATTGTTCATATCTGTGCTTGAAGACTTTGACTGAAGACTTTCACAAATTCCTCAGTTCAATTTCTTCAGTCTGTTTGTCTTCATCTTGTTATCCTGTGTTTACGCTTCCTGTACTCTGTTCTAGTCGTCATTTCATCATGCTGACTATGTGTGTAATCTGTTATGTTTACCTCTGTGTACTTATTCCGCTGCAAATAGTTCTTCGCTAAGGAATTTCCTCACCGGCAAATTCCTCAGTGAAGAATTTCATAAAAATCGCCTATTCACCCCCCCCCCTCTAGTCGATATAACGCACTTTCAGCGGCTCCCCTCCGCCGGCAACCTTGATCGTCGGTGGTGAGGGGGGTCGCCGGATCCATGCGTGTGGATTGTTTTACTCCCTCGTAGTCTAGGTTTTTAGGTTGTTCATCGTCTTTGCTTCGGCAGCGATGATGGCAGCGCTGAATAAAGATTCTTCTGATCCTTCCTTGATAAGGCCATCGGTCCTATGGTTGGGGATGGATTTGGAAACCAATCAGTTCAAGCAAGGATGGCGTGGCAGCGGCGGCATCCTCGTGGTGGACCTGTGTCCTTGGGCTTCGCCATTGCGATGGTGTTTGCTCCAACGTCAGCGCGGAGCTTGGGAGGTAGTCCAGCAGTGGATGCAGATTGTGGTCTGCATCGACGACATCTGGAAGACGGAACATGTGCTGGGTTCGTGGTTCGTGGATGGCAAGTATGGTTTCCTTCTGCGGCGTCTTAGTCGTGGTGGGGTGCCAGATCTAGAGTTCGATGGTGTATCCGGGGTGTTGCCTCGGTCTGATTCGTTTAACGGTAAGGGCTTCATTTTTGGTGAGCAACCTTGGAGGTCCGCAAAGTTGCATATCATCGATGGAGCTGCGTCGAGCTCGGGTGAGGAGGTGATCCATCATTCTTTTCTTCGGTGGCTGCTGTTGTGGTGCCGAAGGCAGGTGATGGGCGTTGGTGTCAAGCTCAGAGATGTTCTGCTATCTTTTCAGTTTTGTCATTTCGGTCCTTATATGACTTGTATTTTAATCTTTATGAAATGAATGAGACACGTATTACCATGCAAAAAAAAAGACAATCAAGAAAGCGAAAGTGGTAGAAAAGAGTTATTCTGAATCTGTACACTGCCTCCAGGTTAGTCTGAACCTAGTTCCGCATTGTTATTCTGAATATGTACACAACCTCCATGTTAGCCGTATTCTTATAATTCATCTGTAGGGGCAGAAAACTAAACGACCATAAAAGGGTTCGAACGATCTATCCTAAGCTGTAGCTGTTGACTGAGCAAGTTGCACATCCTTGCGCTCAGGTTTCTTAACCATCTCTGACGGAGCATCTTACAGACTTCACAATGTTGGGAAGGTTTACAGACTGAATTAACCACGGTATTTGTGGCGGCAAAGTCTACTCCATTTATTCTGACGGTTACATTTACCATTATTACAGATTGGACCCACATGTTAGCATCTACCTTTCCTCTTTCTCGTCCTCTTTCTCTCTTAGGCATTTCAACGAAGACCTAGGACTGCTGAAGTGCTGAGCGTGTGTTTAACAGCATGGTGCAGCTGTGGTGCTCCCTTGTTGTGGAATTGGAAATGCTCCATCACCAGTCCTGCATCTGAACAAACTGCTGGCCTTGTTTAATTGGGTATGATGCACCATGTGCCTATGGATTGCATCACCTAGAGTGGTACTCTCGTACAAATTTAAGCCCTCTTTCTGCACTAAAAGCATCATGATTGTTGCTGATGCAGGCGGACACTTATTATTTGTGACAAGATGCAGTGGAACACTTGCAGGTAAAATTATCCTGTCATAAAGAGGTCCGAGAAAGACAGAGTCGGACCGGATGGTTAGGACTTTGGGCACATAAAAAGGAAAACTTGGATAATTTGAAAAAAGAAACCTTAGCTGAGTGCAGACAGTAAAACCAGGATGCATGGACAGGCTAATGAAAGGAAGGCACACATTTCAGCTCTCTTATTACATGGTTTTGTAGTTGGCATAACAAATGGGGGATACATGTCTTGCATCGAAAAATGAGAAAGACAGAAGAGTGCGAACATATTAGGCAGCAGCCATGGAGCTGCTTAATTAAAAAGAAAGTAGAGATGCCTAACTGGAAAACAATTCAGGCGATACATACCGAAGGACTAAACACAATTTCGTCACAACACCCTCGAGCTCAAACTTGAAGGACGACATGCCCGCTGCCTTCGCGTTCTGATGCAAATGTAGTGGTAGCAGCAGCATCTTCACACTTCAGTTTTGTCAACAACCGGAAACTCATGGCTGCCAAATGACTGATTCTCCCTGCTCTGAAGCTTTTCTGGAAATGTCTCCATCCCGCTTAATGTCAACAGGACCCAGACATAGGAGAGGTACTCCACGCCCATTCCGAGAGCCTCTGCGTGTAAGTATCCTCGGCATCTGCCAGCAGAAAAGCAGAGCATCTCTACCCACACGCCTTGGATCACCTCCCACATCGTGGCCTTATAACCCAGCAAGCTTTCAGCAAGCTTCCAAGCGTCCTGAATAAAAGGGGAAGTGATACTACCCGCCTTGCATTTCTCAATTACTTTTTGTGCAATTTTCCTCTCGTCCAGCGGTGTCTCCTCACCGCCGATGATGACCTCGAGCTCCTTGTAGGCCGTTGTGAACAATATCTTTCTGCTGCCTGGCAATAGCATCTCAGGATTAGCAACCAAGAGATGCATCATGTAGTTGGACATTACTTTGCACTCATGGGCACGACTGTCTTCTACATCACCAGGAGGATGGTGAAAGCATAAATCTGTAGCCAGGTGCCAGAGAATGATGCTCTCATCAAATGGCCTCCGAGTGCTCCAACCCAGTTGTGGCAAACCACCATACATGGCGAGCGTCCAGTCTCCCCTTCTTTCATTAAACCTCCTGTAAGCGTCATGGTCACTTATGTACGTCCAGCCTGTTCTAACATGCTGACGGACAATTTCTGTAATCTCCACACATGAATATATTGGCTCCATGTGCGGAATGTATTTGGCGACCAAGTCCTTGCATCGTAACCATCCTGCGACCCTTGTTAACTTGGAGTGCCTTCTGTTATGGGCTAATAATCCAATAAGATTGTGTTGGAGAATTCTGCCAGAAAACTTGTACCGGAAAAAAAGACTTGTCAAACTGTAAACAGACTCCAGCAAAAAAGTGACGTGAAACAGTATTTGTGTAGTCCGGCCATCTTCACCGGAAATGTAAATTTTGTTTGCAGATAAGAGGAATATGGCTGTGAATATCGGTGCAGTGGATAGTACTTGTATGCACCGACGGAGGCTGAGCAATCCTGCTCGATTCTTCAACAAATCAAATTGGAATGTTGTTCCCTCTTCTTTGGTGTAGAGAAATCTGGTCAAACCACACAACGCACCTTCTATTGCGCCATAAGCTGAGCTGGTGGCAAGCGACAAGAATTTCTTCACGAGTTTAAGACGATCATCGACGGGACAAGGAAAGTCCAAAGGTATCTGGTATGGATGTATTTCGACGTCTTGTGTATCTTGTCGACCATAGAGCACAGCTACTTTTGCCTCTTTTACAAAGTTGTCAAGAAGCTGTTCTTCTTCTGTGACGTTGGTGTTTACCTCGGACAAGCTGGCCTTCCGTAGGGCACTAAAGCTGCTGTTCTTAAGACCCAGGGCCTTCTCGAAGCATCTGATAATCATCAGGGTGAAAAGCAATACCGTTGCAGCCAATAACCTTTTGTCATCCGACGACCATGACTTGTAAAACACGTAAAGTGCAACTGCGACCTGACACGGTGAATGATATCCAATTAATAAGATGCAAAAAGATAGTGCCACGGTATTTCGGCCGAAAGCTCTACATATCAATTGAATCGAGATCGTAGCTATTATATCCAAGACTCCGTCCACTAGGTTAGATTTGCATTTTCAACAATAGAGTTGTTTCCTTTACATTCTTGAAGCATTACAAATATTAGAAATAAATGATATGACTTCAGTATATTGCAAAAAAAAAAAAACGAACTAGATTGTATAGTAATTCCTAACCAATCCAACAAAAACCCAATCTGCAGTTTGTACAAATCTAATGGCAATATTAATATACGATTCACCTTAGGTTTAGGCGTGAATCGCGAGAGCCGCAGTCTGAGGTTTAAGTCTCAGCCGGTTGGACGGGCACGTAACCGCGCCGTCGGAGTGGACGATGATCAACGAAATGCACGAGCTCCAACCCACGAGTTACCCAACTTATCGATCGATATGGGCTATTGGGCATGAGGAGTTTGGCACTGGCCGACTATTAGTTATTGGGCTAATAATTGGTTGCCGGCCACAATCATATGTTGCCCACCCAAGGAAAAAACAACGTACATAAAATAACTTGGAATGGAGTTTTGTCATGCTCGCTTTCGCGGAACCACTCGCGCCGCGGCTCCACCTCCTACCCCCACTGCCGCTGCACTACCCAACCACGCCGCCGCACCTTCCCTGCGACGCAGCTCTACGCTACTAAAAAAAGCCTAGTAGTAGCGCGGGTGCCTGCGCTACTACTACGGCGCTACAACTAACTAGTATTAGTAGCGCGGTGCATCCCACGTTACTAGTACGTGTGTTAGTAGTAGCGCGGGTTCGACACGCGCTACTACTAACTATCTGTAGCGCGTGTTTGTGACCTGCGCTACTACTATTAATTTCAAAAACCAAAAAAAATCTCGACCCCGTGTGTGCTGTCAATGGTATCAATGGTTCGATCCAATGACGACAAGGGTCACCGGAGGTGCGGGCTGGCAGTGAAGACCATATCCAGCAACGGTTGTTGTAGAGGGACCGGATCCAGTGCAGGGTAGAGCAAGACGACGGTGTGAGGGTCCTCTTCACGGCCAAGGCAGAGAGCTCCTCGTCGACCCTGCACAGGCAAGGGCATGGGAGGTGAGTAAAATCGGAGGGACATGGAGAGGGAAAAAGAGAAATAAGGAAGAAAGGAATGAGATGGAGGGCGCACCGGGGCTCGTCGCCGGTGGTGAGGTGGTCCGACGTGGTGGCATGGAGATGCGGGGAAGACCGGCGAGCTCCGGGAGGCCGGCGGCGCGAGGTGGCGTCCCTCTTTTGGCGCCATGGAGGAGGAGGCACGCGATGTGAGGAGGTGAAATTGTTGGGCGCCATGGAGGAGGAGGTGTGCAGCACCATGGGAGAGCCTATGGAGAGAGGGGGGAGAGTGAGGGAGAAAGGAGGGATTCGGACGAGGATATGGGGATTTCACCTACCTTGTACTTACTAGTAGCGAGGGGTATAAACCTGCGCTACTACTAAGTTGATAGTAGTAGCGCGGGTTTATACCCCTCGCTACTACTATGGCATGTCCCCGGGGGGCACGGTAGAGACCACTTAGTAGTAGCGAGGGTTATAAACCCGCGCTACTACTATCAACTTAGTAGTAGCAGGGGGGGTAAAAACCCGCGCTACTAGTAAGTAGCAGTAGCGATGGTTATAAACCCGCGCTACTAGTAAGCGCCTGCCTATAAGATTTTCCCTAGTAGTGCTAGTTCGCCGGAATCTTCTGAATTCCATGGTGGTGGTCTCCCCATGTCGGCCATCTCCATTCTGCTGATGGCAGGGTCAAGCCCCCCGGAGAGGTGATGTCGGCAGGGGGCAAATCCTGATACTGTAGGTGGGGATGGAGAGCTGTCATGCCCCTGTGGCGTCGTCGTGTCATCCTTCTCCTTCCCAGCGCCGTGAGGGCATGGTGGTGGAGAGACAGAGGCTCCCAAGGAAGGGGACTGCCTTGAGGGTCCCACCTATCTGTGAAGGTAGATCAGGGCGAGTGCACGATCGAGGATGACCGTCAGATCGTTTTCTAGGTGGTAAAAGGGTTGTGCATTCTACAAGGGTATTTTCCGGGCACAAGGAACTCGAAGAATTCTTCGGGCAGCTTTAGGTTGTTCCTCCCCGCAGAGAGCTAGGGTTCCGCCTGCTACAGAGAAACAAGTGTGGATTCGACGAGATCTGTTTCGGGAGAGGAAGTTTTCAGCGGCGGATTGCTTCCCTGTCGGAATTTTGATCAACTTCCTGTCCTGGTGCGTTTCTCTTTTGCCAAGGAGTGGAGTGTGAGGGAGAGGTGTGCTACGTACATGGAAGTTGTTGCTTGGATGGTTGGTGGAAACCGTGGCGGGGGAAGAAGGGGGGTCAGGTCTGGGCGTCAGGAGAGGCGCCCCACATCCTTGCGGGACCAAATATGCAACCGCCAATTCCCCCGAAAGTGTCGCCACAACAACAACAGTCTCAGTTCTCCGGTAACCCCCCTCACCAGCAGCAATATTCAGGATTGGGAGGGTGGAGGGTTCAATGGTGGTCAGCCACAGATGCAGCAGTGGCAGCTGATGGGGTCATCTACTAAGTGTAGGGTCACATATATGCCTGACATCTAGGGCCCACCTAGGGTCCCACATCATCATTGGAAGGTCCCTGGACCACAGGCGCATTTGGATCCGCACCCCTGGAGATCCACTCGGATATACCAAAACCACTCGAACGAGCTCTCTCCAGTTGGCCTCACATGCTCCACTCGGACAAGGAAGTCATAGGGGCGATGCGGGAACCGCAACGGTCGGGTAGCTTAAAGTTAGCCTTCAAGTGTAGTTATGGCTGCTGTTACCTGTAACCATCGTAGTTATGCTCATTCATCTCCCTTGTAACGTGGCATTAAGGTGCCGAGGCACAGTCTATATAAGCCTCTCTCAACTCCATGGCGAGGGTTCAACATCCATTGTAATCATACACCCTAAGAGAAAACACAAGCCTCCGGGCATGAGATGTAGGGCTATTACCTCTCAGAGAGGGGCCGGCACTCGCTAAATCCGAGTGAGACATCTGCGCTATAGATAGGCTCTGCCCTTTGTTCGTACCCCTAGTACTCATTGTCAGGTTCGTTGCCTCGACACTTGGCGCCCACCGTGGGGTAGCGCGTCTAGCAAAATCCGTCGCAGGTGGAATTTTTTTGATCACAATGATCCTCGGCAGTGACATCTGATTCGGAGCTCTTAGCTTCATTGCCGACGATTCGGCGTGGCTTCAGGAAGCCCCACTGGACGTGGAGTCACTGCCAATCCGTGGCGCGACACATTGTCATACGCAGTCCTTCTCCACCAGCTGTCGGTTCTGTACCGAGTGACTCTGCCACTTCCCGCTGGCCGCCGTTGCAAGCGCTCTCGGCTCCAGCGCTGGGTCGAGCATGGCATAACCCTCCAGAGCGCGGCTGTACAGGTGGCGGTTCTCGAACCCGACGAACCCGCCCTCAATCTCTTTTCCAGTCTATATGGGGACTCCCCACATGAGTCCGAGTACAAGAGTGTTGAGTCCGCAACCAAAGTTCTTATGGCTGGCACGGAGCAGCATGGTCCCGCAGGGTATGCAGGCACTTCCAAGGGCACACCCGTGTCGACCAAGGAGATGACCACTCCGTTGACCACGAGCCATACGTTCCCCAGGCTCTCACTCGGGAGCGGAGAGAGGAGCTTCGATAGAGGAACGAGCAGGCGCTACGCACTCGCATCACAGGGACGAGTCCCAAGGCCCTGGCCGTGGAGTCGGTGCGTCTGGCCACCCTAGACGAGCACAACTGCCTCGACCGATTGCAGAAAGATTTGGATGACCGTGCCAGTAAAGAACCAAGCTCCAGTCGGAGCAAGCGTAGGTTGTTCCCAAGCAATCAATATCGAAACTATCGAATGCTGAACACACCCCTGTAGAACTTGGCAGTGGAGACCAGGATTGATGAGTCTATCCATCCCTCAAGCTCCTTTGTGGGGAAGGGATTCATCATATTCGAGCTCTCTTGAAGACGGATCTATCGTAGAACACACCTGCATCACAGTCTAAGGATCAAATCCATAGCGTGCTAGTCCGCGCCGAGATAGTCTAGTCGGCACATAGCCTGCTCGTCGCCTACTCTGAGAGAGATCAGTACGGAGACTAGAGATGTGAGCAACCCCCTCCTCCTCGGTGACATGATGATTATCACAGCTCTCGGATGCCCTCTCCGGGGGATATCGCATACGGGCGCCATCCCTATGACGACAGGCGGCCGCACAAGGATGATAGGAGGCCAAGTCCCCTGAGCTTCCCCGGGGCTTCGGAGACCTGCAGTTCAATGCGAGATCCATTCTCGCCTAGAACCTGGTTGACAGAGGCCAAGCTGGAGAGAGGACCTAGACAAAGACGCCCTGAGTGGATCAACACCTTCAGGGCTCGAAAGCTTCAGCAGGTATATCCATGCCGCTGATATCCCATCCCATTACAGGCTGGCGATGGGGATTAGCAAGTTCACTGGTGAGTCAAAGCCATAAACTTGGTTGGAAGATTACTGAGTGGTTGTTCATATCGGCGGTTGCAACGACAATGTGGCCATGAAACATATGTTTTTGATGCTTGAGGGATCAGCGAGAGCCTGGCTCAATCAGCTCCCACCCAACAGTATCTATTGCTGGGACGACTTGGCCTGAGACTTTGTGAAAACATTCGAAGTCACATACAAATGGCCGGGTGGATTGATAGAATTGCAGCACTGCATCTAGAAAAGCAATGCGACTCTCGTGAGTACATTCAGCGGTGGACCACTCTGCATAAATCTGTGGAGAATGTCACTGAGCACCAGGCGATATGCGCTTTCAATGCAGGTAACAGATACCGAAAGCTGATCCTGAAGTTCGGCCGGACTGAGGTCCTGACCCTGAGCCGAGTGATGGAAATAGCCAGTCGGTATGCCAATGGCAAAAAGGAAGACTGACTGAGAAACAGCAAAGGGGGAGCCAGAGAACCCAGTGAGCCAGGCAACAACTCCAAGAATAAGAAGAAGCGTAAGGCCGACCCGACTGGCAATGTTGAAGCAGCGGCTGGGGTCACCTTAATGCTCTCTCTCCTCTTTAATTGCTTTGCCATATTATTATTTTTTTGCCTATGTGGCACTCTTAGCACCTGTACACCTTGAAGCATTGGGAGAGGCCTAAGGTCTTCGAGTCATGCACCCCACTTCACCTGAGTAGACACTCGTAGGGGATAAGAGCATATGCTAGAATTTAGTCTATTTTGGGCCAGCCCAATAGCAATTTCAGAAGTTTCTAATAAATCCTAGAGGCACACTTAGCCCATTCGTGCAAGGCAAGAGATGGTGCTAAAGTTTAGTCCCACATTGCTACTTTGGTAGGAATTGGACCTCCTTATAAGGGAGGATGTTTCCCCGCATGTATACCCATGAAAACAAGAGGGACATTAACGAGCGCTCCTCCGCCGCCCGCCTCGCCATGACGTGCCAGGGTTGCGGGAATGAGCCGAGTCATTGTCTAAATTTTTGCCACGCACAACTGGTATACAAAAGGTCACATGGGAGGTGAAATGTTTTGTTGTAGTAGAGATTGAATACGAATGGTGCACCCCTTCGGCTGTTGGTTGTTCGTTTCATCTTTCCCTCTTCTTTTCACCTCCCATCGCTGCATGTTCGCCCCCTCTTCTTGTGCCTATAAAAGAGAGATCATTCCTCTTAAGAGACACACACTAGAAAATCATCTTCCTCAAGCCACCGAGTTCCAATCTCTTAGATACTGCTATGATCTTCCCCATCCTAGCCTGCAGCGTGCACCGTAGGTCGGGACAATAGGCCTCCGAAACTCCACCTCTTTGAGTCCTCTACGAGAGAAGGGCGATAAGGTTTTGGGGGAGAACTCTACGTGACTACTAACTACTTCATAACGGAAGCCATGGACTTTGACGACTACT
This sequence comes from Aegilops speltoides, assembly GCA_021437245.1. NCBI lineage: Eukaryota > Viridiplantae > Streptophyta > Magnoliopsida > Poales > Poaceae > Aegilops > Aegilops speltoides. The sequence continues at coordinate 560,867,811 of CM038142.1, read as the reverse complement.
TCCCAAACGACAAGTTCTTCCCCGACATCGACAACCTCTTTGACGACATGGCCGGCGAAGACATCAACCCCAACGCCAATGCTGCTGCCGCAGCTCAGTACGTCTTCGTGTTATTTTTGGTTTGAAATCATGCTACAGTTTCTTGTTCCAGTTTCTGTTCTAGATATGTTATGTTCATATTCACTACTTCAAATGCCATTTGCATAATCTCTGTTGGATTGCACGACTTGCCTTATCTCTGTTACGGTAAATTGCTCATATTTCCAACAATCCAAAAACCTTACTATAAGCAATTTACCCAAAGTGGGTTTGCTGCATCCATGATGCCTCCTATGTTTGAGGGTATGCACTATAAGAGGTGGCATGTGAGAATTGTTCTATGGTTTCAAACCATGAGCCGTTGTGATGCTACTCTTGGCAAACCTGAAGGAGATCATAATCCTAAATAGGAACAAGCTTTTCAGAAAACTGACACCATGTTTAAGGCTGCTCTCTTGAGTGTTCTTGGTGAGAACATAGTTGATGCTTATGCGTCAGTTGATAATGGAAAAGATATGTGGGATGCACTCGAGGCCAAGTTTGAGGTCTCAGATGCCGACACTGAGCTATACATCATGGAACAATTCTATGACTACAAGATGACTGATGAGCACTTCGTCGTTGAGCAAGCTCACGAGATACAATCATTTGCTAGAAAACTTGAGCACTTCAATTGTATGTTACTGGACAAGTTTGTTGCTAGAGGCATCATCACTAAGCTTCCTCTCTCATGGAGGAACTTTGCTACCTCTCTGAAACACAAGAGATAGGAGTTTTCCATTTCGGATCTCATTGGCACTCTTGATGTGGAAGAAAAGGCGAGAGAAAAAGACACACATGCTTGACGTATTGAGCGAGGTTCTAGTGCCAATCTGGTATAGAGAAAAACTTCCAGCCTCACAAGTTCAAGAACAAAGGGCAAGTTTGATGGTAAAGCAAAGTTTGATGGAAGAACAAGGTTGTACAACAAACCAATTTCAAGAAGATGAACGAAAATAAGAAAGGTTTTTGTCATGTGTGCAGAGATCCTGATCATTGGGCTCCTAGTTGCCCTAACCATTATGACAAGCATCAATACGGGAAAGGCGGCAAGACCGCCAATGTTGTCATTGGTGACGTTGAAATGAAGGATGATGGTATGGCATATTTCTCACTATTCTTTTAGTATGTCAATCTCCTGATTAGTTGATTGACACAGGTGCTAATGTGCATGTATGCGGTGATATTTCCATATTTTCTTCTTATAATACTGCAGGGACTTCCACTGTGCTGATGGTCAACGGTTCACTTGCTTCTCTTAGTGGTGTTGGCACGGTCGACCTGAAGTTTACTTTGAGGAAGATCGTGCGGCTGAAGAACGTGCATTATGTCTCCTCCGTCGATAAAAATCCTGTTAGTGGATCTCTTCTGTGTTGCGATGGCTACAAGCTTGCCTTCGAGTATAAAATTTTTGTAATATCTAAGTATGGAGTTTTTGCTGGTAAAGACTATGAATCAGGAGGCTTGTTCCGTCTATCCTTGTCAGATGTTTGCAATAAAATTGTTAATCATGTTTGCAACAATAGTGAATCAAATGTTTGGCATTCACGTATCTGTCATATTAACTTTAGTTGCATGACGAGGCTAGCCAAGTTGAACTTAATCCCTAATTTCACTGCTGTCAAGGAATCTGAGTGTCTAAGTTTGTGTGCAAGCTAAGCAACCTCTCAAGTCTCACACAATTGTAGAAACAAGAAATCTTGCACCACTAGAGCTCATACATTCACATCTTTGTGAAATGAATGGTGTTTTGAAAAAATGTGGAAAGACATATTCCATGACGTTAATTGATGACTCCACTAACACCACTACAGGAAGGTCCAAACGCGACAGTCCAGTTAGAGACCCTTCGACGAAACTATGTGCGATGCATTAATCGCAAACAATGATGTATGAAAACCGTAATAAATGAGACAAACTGTTTGTGATGGCGCAGACATCAAACACGATTCAGATCAGAGCTGCGTGTGCGATGCGTGCCGTGGTAGAGCTAGCATTTAACAATAGGGTGAAAAATTGACAACAAATCTGACATGTAAATGATGTACCTAACTATCAATACCACATAGAAATATATCAAAATATTTTTAACAACATTTACATGTCAAACATTTGATTGAACGTTACAACCTACTTAAAATTAGCTAGTATATATAGTTGAACTAGCTATTTTAGTACGTGATTGGCAACAATTGGGGAAAAGTTTGGTCGGTTCAGCTGTCGAGTTGAACTGTTTGTATAAAGAACGACTGCTTAACCTATGAATGAAATCTATGCTTACTGAATTTTAGTTGCAAAAGCTAGATAGTGCTAGTGATTTTTAGGTGCAAATTTTCACAAATGGCAGTGTTACAAGGTGGGCAAGGGGCAATGTTACTAGATCAACAAATGTCAATATATCCAGTTGGACAAATGGCAATATACCCAATATGACAGATACAAATCTTAACAAATTGTCTGTACGTGGTTGCACACGGGTCATCCGAAAAAAGGGTTTGCATCGAAGGGACATACAAATCCGGAGTGCCAGGTTTTCTCTCGCTTTGCAACCGTATTCAATCTGAACTGTTTGCAATGAAGAGATGCACAAATCCTACGCAGAAAACTTTAATTTGGCTTACTGGGAATGACCATAGCTCTCGCTTTGCGTACGGGTGTTAAAATGTTTGCGATGAAGAGCTGCACAAATCCTGCTCGGCATATTTTCCCTTGGCTTACTGGGGAAGCTGTCGGTTTGCATAAGGGTATTATATCTAAAACGTATGCGATGAGTGTTTTAAATTAATAACCATTGACATTTTTTTAAAATTGTTTGATAAGTCTGTGTATTCAGAGAGAAAAACACAAGTTTTTTCAAACCATATCTTTCATTCAGTCACACTGCGACTTTATATTCATACGATCGATATACAGTATTAAACCCAAAAAAACTAACTCCGACGACGTTGGAGGCGACGTGCCGCGCAGGCGTTGTCGTTGTCGTCCTTCGGGATGCCCTTGTTGAAGGCTTCAAGGCAGCACATAATTTTCTTCACTTGGAAATCAAACATCCTGAAGTCACGCGATCGACGGACGGAGCGCGGGAGGACGGCAACTCGCGGCGCTGCGACGTAGCGGTCGATGGCGGCGTCCCATGATGCTGAGGGGGGCGCGTGCACGGGCACGAGCGGGGCGGGTGTGACCGTCCTTGGCGCGGAGGCGGGCCTCAACGCACGCGACGATCTTGGTCCATGGCGGCTCCGGCTCGTGATGGTGGCGGTATGGCCGGCCTCGCCGTGGAGGTGGCCGACCTCAGGCAGCGGAGGTGTCTGGCCTGTTTGCGGAGGTGGGAAGTGGAGGTGACTGGTGCGCCCCTCCATGGCACGTGGCGGCGCCCCTCTGGCCGGAACATGGCCTCCCGCATGACAGTGGAGGGCTGGAGCGGGCCCGAGCGCTGCCTGTGCCAGATCTTGCCGGCCCTGCAGGTCCCAGGCAGTGTATCCAGGCGGCGACTTGGCGCATGGCGGCGACGTGGCCAGGTAGGAGCGTTGGGATGCCGAAGGGTTCTCTGGCCTGGATTGCTTTTTGTAAATGATTGAGGGACCCGATTAATTTTTAAAAATTGTATATAGGGGTTATTCTATAAAAAAACATATTTTTATCTTCGTAAAAAAACTAAGGGGTTGAGGAAAAAATTTACATGAGAATCTTTTATTAGAGAGTAAGAGACAATGACATGTGGATCTCACATGTCAGTTAACGGTCAAATGAACAGTCAAACAGACGGTTTGTTTAGGTGTGGGCCCGATCTGTCATAAACCGGTTTAATTTCTTAATAAGGAGCGTTTTGGGTCTTTTGAAGCAACCGACGCCGATTTTGGTAGTTATTAGTCACAAACAAAATTTTGATAGTTTTTTTTTTGGACCCCTAACACGAATTGTGATAGTTTTATGCTATCACTCACGATGTCATGAAGACGAACCTTATGGGGATGTTTAATTTTCTACACGCCAGACAGCTTAACCTATCCAGGCTAAAAAATTTGAAGAGATCGTTTTGTTGCCTAAGACTCTTTTGCGCAATAAGTTCACCCCTGCACACGAAAACTCTCTTGCGCAATAAGTATCGCTCAAATGTCATGTCCCAGTATTGAAAAAAGGGAACTCACATTTTTGGGTGGGTTTGATGGCGACCAGGAAGCATTTCTTTCGCTTCAGATCTAGTCATGTACCACATTGCCCGCGACAAAAGTGATACAATTGCACAAGTCATGAGCACGTCGCCACATGATGTCTTCTTCAGGCGGGATTTGATCATGCCTCACCTCGTATCATGGCACGCCATTTGGTATGGTTGGCATTGATCAAATTGAGAACAAGGTCGGAACAAATTTCACTGGAATTTAACTCGAAGTGCTGGTTTCACTGTAGACTCTATGTATTAGATGCTCACACACTCTGATCTACCAGTGGACAGAAATAATAAGATTTGAATATCGAAGTACCAGTATTTTTTAGGTAAATGTTTACGGCCGGTGGACCGGCTAACGACTCGGCCGGTCGCACGCGAGCCGCGCGATTAAAACGCAATCCTACGTCTACTAGGATCCTCTTGCGTGGGTCCTGCACCGTCCTTCCCCTCCGCCTAACCTCAGCCTTATCCCCTTTGGGCCCTTTCCACCTCTCAATCTTATCCAACGAGCGCCATCCTCTCCTTGCAACTTCCTTTTTCATGGCTCACGCGTGAAGCTTCCTTCATGGCTGCTCTTCCCGTGTTCGTCCTAGCCCAAGTTTTCTCATGGCCGCGAGCTGCATCCAGCACAGCTACGAGTTGGGACCCCGGCGCCCTTCGCAGCTGCATCTCAGGCTGGCCGCGAGCTGAGACAGCCTTGAGCGGCAGCAGGGCGACCATGGCGGCGAGTGCTACAACTCGGTAGCCTAATGGTGGACCGGCGCCTAGTTTTTTTACCACAACGTGCTATTCTGGTTTGGCCTAATTTTTACATTGTTTTGCTGTCATCGTTCTTTTTGTTTGCTGGAACCAGCATACATTTTTGCTACCATCGATGGTTTGGGTTTGTTGGAATCAATTTTCAACCTTTTGCAATTTGACACCCTCGTTTTTTTTTGTTGGAACCAACATAATTTTTTGCTACCATCGACGGTTTGGGTTTGCTGGAATCGATTTCAACTTTTTGCAATTTGCTACCACCGGCGTTTTGGTTTACTGGAACCAGCTCTAGTTTTTGCTACAACGGTTGTTTCTTGCTTTTGTTGGAATAACTCGATTCGTGCATTTTTGCTACCAATGGTGTTTTGGTTTGTTCGAACCAACTTCAATTTTTGCTACCACCGGTGTTACAATTTTTGCTGAAACATCATCCAATATTGCATTTTTTTGCTTCCATCATTTTTGGTTTTGCTGGAACCAGCACAAACTTTTGCTACCACTGTTGTTCGATACAAGCCACGACGTCGTTGCCAATGATTCTGCAGGGGGCGAGGGGGAGTAGCACCGACGAGGGGCGAGTGTCGGCTGGCGGTAGATGACAGCGAATTTTTTTGTTGGAACCGGGTGTTCTTTTTTGTTGGAACCGGGTGTTTGTTTTGCTGGGACCGGTGAATTTTTTTGTTGCGATCAGTAGATGGTGAGCCATAGTTTTTGCTGGAACTAGACGATTTTTTTGTTGGAATCATACATCTATTTTGCTGGAACCATGCATTTTTTGGTTTGCTTTGACTCGGTGCCATTTGTGTAATGCAAAATAATGTTCTTTATTTTTGCTGGAAACATGTCTTTATTTTGCTGGAACCACGCATATATTTGCTACAACCAAGCGTCATTGGGATCGTTGGGCTACCGTCGACGAATCGACTGGAGATGCAGGAGAAGCATGCGGGAGAGACCGGAGTAGGCGGGAAGGAGCAGGGGTTGTGAGAGCGGTGGGTGGAGCTGTCACTTTTTACCAAGTTGCATGTGCGGACTTTTTAATCGAGGGGCCTAGTAATTAATCAGTACGTGCTAAATCACGTGGCTGCTAGGCGACCGGCCGAAAGTTGGGCCGGTGCGCCGGCGCCTAGCACTGCCCTATTTTTTATCGGTACGCCGGTACCTTAGCCGATGCTTGATCCTGACAAGCTTGGAAGTAAAAAAATGTTGTTTTTATCACAATGTTGAGACAATAAATATTTTTTCTTTCAATGCAATTTTGCGTGAGCTACATGGTTAGTCATCCAATTCGTGTTCAATTTGTACCAGTCATGCAGTATTACCAACATGTTTGGTCACTGGCTTGATGGTATACCCTGCAAGTTTAGCACATTCATAAGGGTGGAAGCGTCATCATTGATTTGGTCGGTATGGTCTACGTACGCGGTTAGAGCAGGTGACTAAGGATGTTTTTATCCCACATGAGTGGTGTCATAGGTTATGAATACCCCCCCCCCCCACAATGAGGCATAGTTTCGTTCTTGTGTGTGTGTGTGTGTGTGTGTGTGTGTTAGTATTAGTTGCGTGCATTCTATTATGCAGAGTCTAGATGGTGTTGATTTTGCTTGTATCCCCTTCATACTACATTATGAGACCTCCATCGTCGAAAAGGGGTCGTATGTGAGGACCTTCATTAGTAAAAGGCGAAAGAATAGTATGCTTTGTGCTTACCACGCAGCTGAGAACAACTCACACCCCATCCTCTTGCCCCGCGTTGTACTCTCGACGGCGACATGGGTGGAGCCCCAGATCTGCGCCGCCGGCCACCTCCCTCACCCCCCTTCCTCTTCGCCGCCACCAGAGGCCCCGGAGGGCGAAGCCTGACCATGGGTAGGCGGCGGCCCCCCTCGTCCTCTCCTCTCATTTCCCCCTTCTCTTCCCCTCAAACTTAGCCTGCATCGCTGCCAACGGGGCGCCTGTTGCGTCGTCGAGGTTGTGCCGAGCCGGGGATGGTGGTCATGCCAAGAGAGCCAGCACCTCCCTCTGCCTTGGTCGGGCGCTTCCTGCCCGGGAGCCCGTCTAGCCTAGATTTGGGGCGTAGCGGGGTCCGAGATTTGCCGTGGCGGCTCAGCCCAAGGGACTGCAGTTGTCGTCGTCCTCGTGGGGTGTGCGTATAGGGGGGGGGGCGGCCACCTCGCCCGACTGTGGGTTGGGGGCTAGTGCCCGAGGTTCCCGCCTGCCCGGATCTGGGCATGTTGGGGATCATAGATTCGGATGGATGCATGTGGTGGCAACCATCCGCACATGGGCCGGTGCTCCTGCAGCCCAGTGATGCCTTCCCTTTCCTTGGGAAGCGCTAGTCAGGGTCTTGGGTCTTCCGTCGATGCGCGAATTTCTTGGAGACCGGCGGTGATGTAAAGGGCTTGGGGCTCGATCGGTGCCCTCGTCCTTGTCAGCAGCCCTGACAGGCCGGCCCCCACGTCCAGCGACTCACCACCACCTACAACAGGGCCGCGGCCGTAGCGTATCCGGAGGCCCAACACGCGAGTCACTGGATCGGCCTGGGTCCAGTGAAGCCCAGCAACTCCCATACTTATGCACCAGTCCGCTACACGCAAGGCATCCAGTGGATCAACGGCGGCGGCACCGGCTCTTTTCCTCTTGTGTCTCCCCACTCTGTATGAACCCTAGTTCGATCCAGATCCTTGTAATCGCCATTGCTGTACTCTGAGAGATTGAACCAGTTAAATACAGAGATCCCCATCCTTGCTCCTAACATCTGGTATCAGAGCCCACCCACTACCCTTCCACCATCCCGATCTGGCGTTGTTCGTGGAAACAAGGCGCCTCCGACAAGCTCGCGGTCAGATCGAAGCCATGGATCCGACCATGAAGAAGTACATGGAGAAAATCAACAGCTCCATGGACGAGTTCCGCGTCGAGCTCCGCAACAACACAGCGGCGGTGCACGCGAACACCACCAAGTTGGATGATCTGCTCGCCTGGCGGCCCGATCTCGAGCGCCATGTCGCCAAGATCTCCGATGCGGTGGTGGATCATCGTTCGCGTTCGCCACCACCTATGCAACGCGCAGCTGACGCCACTCTTCATCAAGGAGTTCCTCTGCCTCTACCTCCACCACCAGCAAGGCCAGCCCCGCTTCCGACTTCTACTGCAGTAGTGGACTGTCGTGGCATAGATGCTGCTTGAGCTGACAGTTCAAAGGTCAAGGCACTCCGGGAGTACCATCGTGCTCGAGGATTGTGTTTCAAGTGTGGCGAGCGGTGGGGACATGATCACACTTGTCCGACCACTGTCCAATTGCACGTCGTGGAAGAACTACTGGAGTTATTTGGCATCGACACAATGTTTGACACAGGGCAACAGCAAGCATCAAAACAGGGGTGCGATACAGTGATGGCCATTTCTTGTCAAGCTCTCACAGGAGGAGTTTCACCTAAGGCATTTCAGTTGCATGCTTGGATCCAAGGCCGGGAGATTCTTATGTTGGTTGATTCTGGAAGCTCCACTTCTTTCGTGGATGAACAATTGGCCATGCAACTCACTGGTGTGGTGCCTTTGACAACACCAGGGCGTGTCCGTGTGGCAGGGGTGGTGAACTGTTATGTTCTTCCATTATTACTCACTGCAGTTGGTTCTCTCAGGGCCATGAATTCACAAATGATATGAAGGTGTTACCTCTTGGAACTTATGATGCAATCTTAGGCATGGATTGGCAGGAGGATAACAGCCCAATGACCGTAGACTGGCGAGCAAAAAGGATTGAAATGCATGTGAATGGCAATGCAGTGTGTCTGTCGGGTCACCCGTCTACTACCACCTGCACAGTGATCAACAGCTCGTAGTTACACAGCTTATGTCGTCAGGGAGCCATCTCCCATATAGTGAAATTGCATCACGTCGAGCTGTCGGAGGAAGAACAGACAACGATCCCTCCTTCAGTCAAAGAGGTAGTTGCTCAGTTTGAGGATATTTTTGGAGAACCCACCAGTCTACCTCCGCGATGCAAGTTCGACCATCACATTCAACTGATCCCAGGTGCCCAACCTATCAACATCAGGCCCTATCGCCACAAACCAGAGCATAAGACAGAAATAGAAAAGCAGGTCGCTGAACTGTTATAGTCGGGCGTGATAAGAAGAAGCAAAAGCCCCATTGCTTCCCCAGCTATTTTGGTAAAGAAGAAAGATGGTACATGGTGCCTTTGCATAGACTATCGTCACCTTAATGCAATGACCATAGTTCCAAAATATCCGGTGCCAATCATTGAAGAGCTACTAGATGAACTTCATGGAGCCAAGTGGTTTTCCAAGCTTGATTTGAGAGCCGGTTACCATCAGATACGGCTGGCGGAAGGGGACGAACACAAAACGGCCTTCCAAACTCACTCAGGGCATTTTGAGTTATTGGTCATGTCATTTGGCTTGGCAGGTGGTCCAGCAACATTCATTGAATCCATCCAAGACACTCTGCAGCCTGTGCACCGTGTCTGTGTGTTGTCGTTCTTCGACGATATTCTGGTATTCAGTAAAAGTTTGGAGGACCATGTTGAACACTTGCGCCAAGTTTTCCAATTGTTACAACGAGATCAATGGAAAGTCAAACTCTCCAAGTGTTCCTTCGGGCAGCAACAGCTCTCTTATCTCGGTCATGTGGTCAGCGCTGAAGGGGTTGCAACTGAATCCAGCAAGATTACAGCGGTGCAAAAATGGCCGACCCCAATGGATGTTAAGGAAGTACGACGTTTTTTGGGTTTGGCAGGATACTATAGGCGCTTTGTTCATCATTTTGGGATCATTGCGCGCCCTCTTTTCAATCTTTTGAAGAAAGGGACACCTTTTGTTTGGATGGAAAGCACAGCCGAAGCATTTTGTCTACTAAAGCAGCAGCTCATATCAGCCCCGGTTCTTGCTCTTCCGGACTTCACAAAGCCATTCGTGATTGAGATAGATGCGTGCGATGCTGGGATTGGCGCGGTTCTGCAACAAAATGGTCATCCAATTGCCTTCATGAGCAAGGCTTTGTGCCCACGGTATCGCGGTCTCGCAACTTATGAAAAGGAATACTTAGCCGTGGTGGTGGCCGTCGACTAATGGAGACCTTATCTCCAGCACAATAAGTTTGTGATACACACGGACCAAAAGAGCTTGGTTCATTTGGAGGAGCAACGTCTGACGACGCCATGGCAGCAAAAGGCCTTCACAAAACTCCTGGGCCTCCGTTACACCATCAAGTACAAGAAGGGAGTTGAAAACGGCGCAGCTGATGCACTTTCTCGAGCCACTCATACAGATTCTCTGAATTCCGTTTCTTCCTGTCAGCCAGCTTGGATGGCAGATATCATTACCAGTTATATCACTAATCATCAGGCATAAAAGCTCCTGGAACAACTGGTAGTGCGCCCTGACCCCAAGGGTCGTTTTGCTCTAGACAAAGGTATACTACACTTTCGAGGTCGTATTTGGCTCGGGGGCAGCACCTCCGTGCAACAACAGATCATTGCACCCTTTCACGATACACCTATGGGGGGCATTCAGGCTTTCCGGTGACTTATCGGCGCATACGTCAACTGTTCGCTTGGCCAAAAATGAAGATTCACATCCTCCAATATGTGAAGTGTTGCCAAGTATGCCAGCAAGCCAAACCTGATAGAGCAGCATACACAGGGTTACTGGAGCCCTTACCGGTGCCTAAAGAGTCATGGGAATTCATCAGCATGGATTTCATTGATGGTCTGCCTCAGTCAGGGAGCGCCAACTGCATATTGGTTATTCTGGACAAATTCACCAAGTTTGCCCACTTCCTGGCTCTTTCTCACCCCTACACGGCGTCAAAGGTGGCCCTCCTCTACATGAACCACATCTATCGGCTGCATGGGTTCCCAGGGGCGATCATATCAGACCGTGACCCCGTCTTCACAAGTCACTTTTGGCAGGAACTCTTCAAATATGCGGGCACCGGTCTGCGAATGAGTACAGCCAATCACCCACAAACCGAAGGACAGACGGAACGGGTCAATCAATGTCTTGAGACATTTCTCAGATGTTTCACTCAAGCCTGTCCTCGCCGCTGGAGTTATTGGATTCCCTTGGCGCAATATTGGTACAACTCTTCATTCCACTCGGCTATTGGTATGTCTCCTTTCCGAGCTATGTACGGGCACGAACCGCGTCAATGGGGCATTACAGCATCCTCGGCATGTACCGTTCCGGCTCTGCGTTCATGGCTGGATGAGAGAGCCACAGTACAGCAGTTCATCCAACAACAGCTTCATCGCGCCCGCAACCTCATGAAACAGCAAGCCGATAAGAAGAGATCTTTCCGTGCCTTCAACGTCAGCGATCAGGTTTTCCTCAAGCTTCAACCGTACATCCAAACGTCTGTTGCAACAAGAGCCAACCACAAACTCTCATACCGATTATTTGGACCCTACCGCATCATCGCTCGCGTCAATGAAGTCGCCTACAAATTGCAACTGCCTGACCATTCTCAAGTGCACCCTGTCTTCCATGTGTCGCAGCTGCGACGTGCTCTGCTCCCAAGTACTTCCTCGTCTACTGAATTGCCTGAATGTTCTGACATTCCTGCTGTGTCAACCTCAGTCTTGGAGCAGCGCTGGCGCAAACACCGCGGGGCTATGGTGGAACAGGTTCGGATCCGCTGGTCCAATCCTGCAGCTGTGCCAGATTCCTGGGAAGACAAGGAAGCTCTGCGCGCGCGTTTTCCTGCAGCGGAGACTTGGGGTCAAGCCTCGTCTCAAGGAGAGGGGGATGTCAGCAGCCCTGACAGGCCGGCCCCCACGTCCAGCGACTCGCCACCACCTACAATAGGGCCGCCGCCGCAGCGTTTCCGGAGGCCCAACACGCGAGTCACTGGATCGGCCTGGGTCAAGTGAAGCCCAGCAACTCCCATACTTATGCACCAGTCCGCTACACGCAAGGCATCCAGTGGATCAACGGCGGCGGCACCGGCTCTTTTCCTCTTGTGTTTCTCCACTCTGTATGAACCCTAGTTCGATCCAGATCCTTGTAATCGCCATTGTTGTACTCTGAAAGATTGAACCAGTTAAATATAGAGATGCCCATCCTTGCTCCTAACAGTCCTGTTCGGGTGGAGCCTGTTCTGGTGCCCTCTTGTGGGCTTCTCGACAGTAGTCCAGCAGGTGGCCGGCCGTACGGGTGGGTTTGGGGCTGCAGTGTGTTGCGTAGGGGTAGCGCTGCGTCGAACTCTAACAGGGTGGCTGGGGTCCGGGTCACGTGCCGGCTTTCGCCGGCTGGCTTGATAAGGGTCGATTGTCTTCGTGGGGCAGCGAGCTTGCACTCTGTCTCGACAATGTGTTCACGTGCAGTGCCTAGGGAGGATGTGGTGCCAGCAAAAGTTGCGCAAGACCTTGGCTGTTGCTGGCGACGTCGATGTCTAAGGACGTCGTGCTCCTCCTCGGAGGCGTTGCTTTCCACCCTGCCTCCCTAGGCCATTCATTGGCGCTGCCGCATCCGCCCTTCCTCGACGTCTCCTTCGGTGGTGTCTCCGTGTTCCTCGAGTCCAAGGTTGCTGCAGAGCTTTCTTGTCGCTGATGGCTTACCGCGAACGGTGCTTGGCCTCTTTTAGACGACGTTCTGCTTGGTGTGTGAGGTCATCCCAGGACCAGGGGGTTGCTGGGATCGGTGTCATGCCGGCAGGCGACCGGTGGTATCTTTCGCTAGTGTTCATTGGGTGTGATCGGCGGTTGCCAAGATTGCCTCTGGGGTTGGCTGGTTGGGCACCTGCAAATGTCGTGGTTGACCTCTATCAGGATGACGACGACGATGCCTGTGGACGTCGTTCTTCTCCTTGGAGGCGTCGTCTATTGGCTCCTCCTTCAAACTGCTGGTATCGTGTATCGCCTGAGTCCTGACCCGTCGCTTGGGAGTGTGCTTTGGAAGTGGTGTCTGCTTGGCGAGTTGTGTCAATGCGCCCCGGGAAGACTTTTGCTCATTGCTACGATATAGCGAGCTCCTATAGTCTAGTGCTTATCTTAGCTTGGCTTTGTCCTTGTTCTGTGGCTCGTGTTTAGCTGTTTGAGCTCCTCGTGTAAGCTTATATCCCCAGCAGGGTTGGTGTTTTTGTACTACCTCAATATCGATTGTTGCTTTATCTATAAAGTGGGCGGGACGTTGTTTTGGGTATGTGAGGACCTTCTATTGTGTAGTTGTGTTAACATGGGACATGGTGATTGGTTCAAGCTTTTCTTCGTGAGACCAAAAATCATTATTATGGATCAAAGGGAAACTTAAGAGATAGCCATGGTAAAATTTCATAAAGATCTATCTCTTCCTAATCTTTCCCTAATACGGATTGACTCCGTGGGTTCACAGTCCTGCGCCGGTTGCGCTTGTAACTGGGCCGGCCCGTTTTCCCTTTATTTTTCAAACCCAAGCAAAAAGGGTGATGCCGCCGGCGGGGTTTGAACTCAGGATCTCTCCGTGGAGAAAGCAGTGCACTAACCATAGGACACTAACTCACTTGTGTATAAATACATGTTACTTTCTTTTATTCTTTCCCCGGTCACGGTTCTTATTCATTTTTCCTTTTTTTTTGTTTTCTTCATTGCACGAACTTCGTTCAAATTCGTGATTCTATATTCACGAACTTTTTCCAAATATCATGAACTTTCATCAAATTCGATGATTTTTTTTGAAAATTTATGAGTTTTTTTAAAAATTCGCTGAACTTTTTTTTCAGATTTCGTGAACCTTTTCAAATTCAATGAACTTTTTTCAAGTTCGATGTAGTTTTTTTCAAAATCGATGAACTTTTTTACAAATTAGATGAACTTTTTTGAAAATCGAAGAATTCTACAAATTCGATGAACTTTTCTCAGAATCGATGAACTTTTTTTGAATTCGATGAGCTATTTTCAAATTTGATTAACTTTTTTCAATACCGACGAACGTTTATTGAATTCGATGAACGTTTTTTCAAAATTGGTGAACTTTTTTCAAATTCGACGAACTTTTTATCAAATTCCATGAATTTTTTTCTAATTCTATGAACTTTTTTGAAAATCAATGATTTTTTTAAATTCAGTGAACTTTTTTCGTATTTGGTGAACTTTTTTTTGTCAAAATCGATAACTATTTTCCAAACTCATGTTTTTTTTCAATTTTTTGTGCTTTCTTCAAATTCATGAACTATTTTTCAATTGGTGAATTGTTTTTCCAAATTCATGAACTGTTTTTCAAAATTTTGCACCAGCAGGGCTAAGTTCTTCGCCGCTCTGATTACCTCGAGGCGCTCTGATGCCGCTACCGCTACAGTACCTCTCGCCGCTACAGTGTCTCGTGGCGCTGCAGAGCGGCTCGAACGAGCGAGCGAGGACTGCAGAGCACTAACGGGCCGGCCCAACTGACAAGCGCGTGGGCGCCAGGGAGCTTCCCTGGTGCCTGAAGTGCCGACTAGGGACTCCCATTCAATCATGTGTCTTCCGCGCCTGGGCAGTCTCCGCGCTTGGGCATCAGCCCATCTGGCATGCATCTCCCGCGTCTGGGCCAGATGCAGCTGTGGCGGCAATGTGTGGGGTGTTCAGACGGTCAACGCCGAACCAGATCTAACATCAAGGGGAAAAGAAATTGGGCGACGATAGTGCAGAACTCCCACAGGGCTTTCAGGGGGCGAGCAGACGAAGTCGGACGATGGCGGGCACATCGCTCCCAACGGATCCAACGCAGGAGCGGTGTCATGGCATGGATCTGGAGCAAAACGCGATGGCGGCGAAGCTTCTCTGCCATGGCGGCTCGACTGGGTTCCTGCGCTGGAAGGGGAGAGAGAGAGATGAGGGAGGAGATAGACAGGACAATATAAGAAGGGAGAGGAAGGAGGAAAGGAAGGGAGAAGGCAGGGAAGAGGGCGGCAGTCGCTAAGCTATACTGCCATGGCGGCTCGGCTGAGTTCTTGCTTGGAGGGAGGGGAGAGACGGGAGAAGAAGAGGACCAGGGAGAGGGAGGAAGGGAGTGGAGAAGGCATAGAATGATAGAAGAGGGCGGCGGCACGAGGTTATCGGCGGCAGTTGGGCTCACTGGCCAGAGGCAGGAGGGAGGCGGCGGAGATGCCATCCCGAGGAAGAGCTCGGCCTCTCCTCGCTCGCTCGGGCGCAGCGACAGCTGCTGGCTGTAGCGGGCACATGCTCCCTTTTTTAGGAGAAACATTTTTTATTTCACTTTTGTTTAGCGGAAAGCGTTCTTTATTTGACGGGCACGGGATGCCATGTCCTATGATTCAACCCACCCAGTTTACTATTCTCTTTATTGGGCTAGCTTTTGGTACTATAAAAAATTCTTTATTGATTAATAGTACCATCTATTCCTAAAAAGAAAATTAGTAGTACCACCTCGCAAATATACACAGGATCCCACTAATTTATATATGACCTCAAATAGACAACCAACAAGCCTCTTCGAAAATAATAAAAAACTGCGGGTGAGGTGTAGCTATAATATGGCAATGACGGAAATAAACAAAACAAAGGGTGAGCTGCGGGTATAATCCGACAATGACAGACCCATTAAAGAAGGAGGCGGCATGAGGAGAATTTAGAGGTCATGGCAGCAGAGTCAGCGCTTGAATGAACTAGACATATGCAAGTTAGTGGTTAGGTTAGTAAAATCTTGAACCATGTTGTCGGGGCGGGCGTGTCTCTGTGGCCTCGAGCACCTATGGGGCACGGGGGCCCCTTCTAGTCCGGCAAGGGAGGCGGAGGCGTCTTGTGAGCAGATCGAGGTCGGCGCTGGGAGGCAGGCGATTTTACCCAGCCGGGGCTCTCGGAGAGATAAAACCCCTCTTCTGCTTCGGTGATTGTATTTGATCTTGCTCGGCGTGCGGCGTATGAGTGGTGTTGTGGGTGTCGAATGGACCGAACCCCTTCTACGTGCGCATGGGCCTCCCTTTTATAGTCTGAAGGGGGCATCCACAGGTGGCAGCGTAGGAAGAGGGGGTAAAAAGGTAAAAACGCAGGTTGGTACAATAGTGACCAACAGTGTCCCCTACCTAACTCTGACGGCAGGGGACAAGGGCATTTAATGCCCGTCCGGTCGCCCCAACAGTGCAAAGAAACGACCATTAGGTGAGCCACCGGTTGCCACGATGGCGTCTCTGTCAGCTCCGCTTGCCACCTCGCTCCGCATGGCTGTGCAACGCCCCGCCACGTGCCCCTGGGACGGCCCTGGGGTGACACGTCGCTGGGTGCGCTGGACCTTGGGTGGCAGCCTTGCCGCGGCAAGTGCCTTGCCGCGGCCCTTCCCTTGCTGTGCCGGCAAGCTTGCCGGCCGCCGTGCCTTGCCGGGACGCGCGGGGCGTCGCGGCAAGTCTCCTGGGAGTGCCTTGGTTGGCCTTCCCGGCAAGCTCCTCTTGCCGGGGTCTTTGTTTTCTCAGTTGATACTTTGTTCTTGAATGGCAGTAATAGGAAATGATGGAGGGTCTTGGCGGGCGCCCGGCAAGCCTTGCCGTAAGGGGCCGCGACTGCCCGTGCACAAGTTCGGGGTACTAAGGTACCCCTACTTTAGTACACCGACAGGAGCCCCCGGGCCTGGGCCATACATACAGTCCGGCGTTGTTGGGCGAGGCCCAAAAGCAATCTTTCGAACACGCGCCCTGGGTCCACGCATAATTGTGAAGGAAATATGCCCTAGAGGCAATAATAAAGTTATTATTTATTTCCTTATTTCATGATAAATGTTTATCATTCATGCTAGAATTGTATTAACCGGAAACATGATACATGTGTGAATGCATAGACAAAACAACATGTCACTAGTATGCCTCTACTAGACTAGCTTGTTAATCAAAGATGGTTATGTTTCCTACCATGAACAAAGAGTTGTTATTTGATTGGCGAGGTCACATCATTAGTAGAATGATCTGATTGACATGACCCATTCCTTAGCTTAGCACACGATCGTTTAGTATGTTGCTCTGCTTTTATCCATGACATATACATGTTCCTGTAACTATGAGATTATGCAACTCCGTTTGCGGAGGAACACTTTGGGTGCTACCAAACGTCACAACGGCGTAATCGGGTGATTATAAAGGAGTACTACAGGTGTCTCCAAAGGCGAGATGTTGGGTTGGCGTATTTGAGATTAGGTTTTGTCACTCCGATTGTCGGAGAGGTATCTCTGGGCCCTCTCGGTAATGCACATCACTTGAAGCCTTGCAAGCACTACAACTAATGAGTTAGTTGCGAGATGATGTATTATGGAGCGAGTAAAGAGACTTACGGTGGCGAGATTGAACTAGGTATTGGATACCGACGATCGAATCTCGGGCAAGTAACATACCGATGACAAAGGAACAACGTATGTTGTTATGCGGTCGACCGATAAAGATCTTCGTAGAATATGTAGGAACCAATATGGGCATCCAGGTCCGCTGTTGGTTATTGACCGTGAATAGTTCTAGGTCATGTCTACATTGTTCTCGAACCGTAGGGTCCGCACGCAAGGTTTCGATGGCGGTTATTATGAGTTTATGTATTTTGATGTACCGAAGGAGTTGAGTCCCGGATGTGATCACGGACATGACGAGGAGTCTCGGAATGGTCGAGACATAAAGATTGATATATTGGAAGCCTATGTTTGGAGTTGGAATGGTTCCGGCGAAAATGGAAATTCTGGAATACCGGAGGTTACGGAACCCCGGGAGGTAAATGGGCCTCGATGGGCCTTGGTGGAAAGGAGAAGGGCAGCCCAAGAGGGCTGCGCCTCCCCTTCCCTAGTCCTACTAGGACTAGGAGAAGGGGCCGCCCCTCTCTCTCTTTCCCCCTCGGAATCCTAGTTGGACTAGGATTGGGGAATCCTACTCCCAGGGGAGTAGGACTCCTAGCGCCCCCTCCTTTGGCCGCCCCCCTCCCCTGGCTCCTTTATATCTGGGGCAGGGGGCACCTTGGAACACACAAGTTGATCGTGAGATCGTTCCTTAGCCGTGTCGGTGCCCCCTCCACCATATTCCACCTCGGTTATACCGTCATGAAGCTTAAGCGAAGCCTGCCGATGAAACATCAAGATCGTCCCACGCCGTCGTCTTGTGGAACTCTCCCTCGACACTCGGCTGGATCGAGTCTGAGGGCGTCATCGAGCTGTCGTGTGTCAAGAACTCGGGGCGTCGAGTATGCGGCGCGGGATCGGTCGGATCGCGAGGAGAACGTCGACTACTTCCTCTACGTTGTGATCGCTTCGCTTGGGTCTACAAGGGTATGTGGACAACACTCTCCCTCTCGTTGCTATACATCACCATGATCTTGCGTGTGCGTGGGAAAATTTTGAAATTACTCGTTCCCCAACAGTGGCATCCGAGCCTAGGTTTTTCTATGGTTTGATGTTTTGCACGAGTAGAACACAAGTGAGTTGTGGGCGATACAAGTCATACTACCTAGCAGCATGTCATACTTTGGTTCAGCGGTATTGTGAGATGAAGCGGCCCAGACCGACATTACGCGTACGCTTACGCGAGACTGGTTTCACCACTGCGAGCACTCGTTGCTTAAAGGTGACTGGTGGGTGCCTGTCTCTCTCACTTTAGTTGAACCGAGTGTGGCTCGCCCGGTCCTTGAGAAGGTTAAAACGGAGTCTATTTGTGAAATATCGTTGTGGTTTTGATGCGTGGGTGAGACTGGTTCTTGCTTAAGCCCGTAGCAGCCACGTAAAATTTGCAACAACAAAGTAGAGGGCGTCTAACTTGTTTTTGCAGGGCATGTTGTGATGTGATATGGTCAAGGCGTGATGCTATATTTTATTGTATGAGATGATCATGTTTTGTAACGAAAGTTATCGGCAATCGGCAGGAGCCATATGGTTGTCGCTTTATTGTATGCAATGCAATACTACTGTAATGCTTTACTTTATCACTAAGCGGTAGCGATAGTCGTAATAGCATAAGTTTGGCGAGGCGACAACGATGCTGCGATGGAGATCAAGGTGTCGCGCCGATGGCGATGGTGATCATGGTGGTGCTGCAAGATGGAGATCGTGAAGCACAAGATGATGATGACCATATCATATCACTTATATTGATTTGCATGTGATGTTTATCCTTTTATGCATCTTATCTTGCTTTGATTGGCGGTAGCATTATAAGATGATCTCTCACTAAATAATCAAGAAGTGTTCTCCCGGTATGCACCGTTGCCAAAGTTAAATCGTGCCCGGACACCACGTGATGATCGGGTGTGATAAGCTCTCGTCCATCTACAACGGGTGCAAGCCAGTTTTGCACACGCAGAATACTCGGGTTATACTTGACGAGCCTAGCATATGCGAGATATGGCCTCGGAACACGGAGACCGAAAGGTCGGCGTGAATCATATAGTAGATATGATCAACATAAGATGTTCACCATTGAAAACTACTCCATTTCACGTGATGATCGGTTATGGTTTAGTTGATTTGGATCACGTGATCACTTAGATGACTAGAGAGATGTTTTTCTAAGTGGGAGTTCTTAAGTAATATGATTAATTGAACTTAAATTTATCATGAACTTAGTACTGATAGTATCTTGCTTGTTTATGTTTGATTGTAGATAGATGGCTCGTCTTTGTTGTTCCGTTGAATTTTAATCGTTCCTTGAGAAAGCAAAGTTGAAAGATGATGGTAGCAATTACACGGATTGGGTCCGTAACGAGGATCATCCTCATTGCTGCACGTAAGAGCTACGTCTGGATGCACCGCTAGGTGCAGACTCTTCTTTGGAGCAACACCAGATGTTATGAGCGTCTGGCGAGCAAAGCTGATGACTACTCTATAGTTCAGATGTGCCATGCTTTACGGCTTAGAACCGGGACTTCAACGGCGTTTTGAGCGTCATGGAGCATATGAGATGTTCCAGAGTTGAAGTTGATATTCCAACAGAATGCCCGGATTGAGAGATATGAAGTCTCCAATAAGTTCTATAGCTGCAAGATGGAGGAGAACAGTTACATTAGTGAGCATATACTCGTAATGTCGGGTACTACAATCACTTAACACAATTGGGAGTTAATCTTCCGGATGATTGTGTCATTGATGAATTCTCCAATCACGCCACCAAGCTACAAAGGCTTCGTGATGAACTATAATATGCAAGGGTTGGTAAAGACTATACAGAGCTCTTCGCAATGCTAAAGGCTGCGGAGGTAGAAATCAGAAGGAGCATCAAGTGTTGATGGTCAATAAGACCACTAGTTTCAAGAAGAAAGGCAAAGGGAAGAAGAAGGGAATCTCAAGAAGAACAGCAAGCAAGTTCTGCTCGGAGAAGAAACCCAAGTCTGGCCCTAAACCTGAAACCGAGTGCTTCTCTGCAAGCGATCGTCCTTTGAAGCGGAACTGCCCCAAGTATTTGGCGGATAAGAAGGATGGCAAGGTGAACAAAGGTATATGTGATATACATGTTATTGATGTGTACCTTACTAGAGCTCGTAGTAGCACTGGGTATTTGATCTTGGTTACTTGCTAATATTTGCAACTCAAAGCAGGACTACTGATTGCGAACTCGGCAAAGGGCGAGGTGACGATGCGGCGTGGAAATGGTTCCAAAGTCGATGTGATCGCGGTCGGCACGCTACCTCTACATCTACCTTCGGGATTAGTTTTAGACCTAAATAATTGTTATTTGGTGCTGCGTTGAGCATGAACATTATATCTGGATCTTGTTTGATGCGAGGCGGTTATTCATTTAAATCGAGAGAATAATGGTTGTTCTATTTATATGAGTAATATCTTTTATGGTCATGCACCCTTGAGGAATGGTCTATTTTGATGAATCTCGATAGTAGTGATACACATATTCATAATGTTGAAACCAAAAGATGCAGAGTTGATAATGAAAGTGCAACTTATTTGTGGCACTTGCCGTTTAGGTCATATCGATGTAAAGCGCATGAAGAAACTCCATCTTGATGGACTTTTGGAGTCACTTGATTATGAATCACTTGGCACTTATGAACCGTGCCTCATGGGCAAGATGACTAGAACACCGTTCTCGGTACTATGGAGAGAGCAACAGATTTGTTGGAAATCATACATCTGATGTATGTGGACCGATGAATGTTGAGGCTCGTGGCGGATATCGTTATTTTCTCACCTTCACAGATGACTTAAGCAGATATGGGTATATCTACTTAATGAAACATAAGTCTGAAACGTTTGAAAAGTTCAAAGAATTTCAGAGTGAAGTTGAAAATCATCGTAACAAGAAAATTAAGTTTCTACGATCGATCGTGGAGGTGAATATTTGAGTTCTGAGTTTGGTCTACATTTGAAACAATGCGGAATAGTTTCAACTCCGCCACCGGAACACCACAACGTAATGGTGTGTCGAGCGTCGTGTCGTGCTTTACTAGATATGGTACGATCTATGATGTCTCTTACAGATTTACCGCTATCGTTTTGGGGTTATGCTCTAGAGACGGCCGCATTCACACTGAATAGAACACCGTCAAAATCCGTTGAGGCGACACCTTATGAACTATGGTTTGGCAAGAAACCAAAGTTGTCGTTTCTTAAAGTTTGGGGATGTGATGCTTATGTGAAAAAGCTTCAACCTGATAAGCTCGAACCCAAATCGAATGTGTCTTCATAGGATACCCAAAGGAGACAGTTGGGTACACCTTCTATCACAGATCCGAAGGCAAGACATTCGTTGCTAAGAATGGATCCTTTCTAGAGAAGGAGTTTCTCTCGAAAGAAGTGAGTGGGAGGAAAGTGGAACTTGATGAGGTAATAGTACCTTCTCCCTTACTTGAAAGTAGTTAAATCGCGAAACCAGTTTACGAGACACCTACACCAAGTAGCGAGGAAGTTGATGATGTTGATCATGAAACTCGAGATCAAGTTACTACAGAACCTCGTAGATCAACGAGAGTAAGATCCGCTTTTGAGTGGTACGGTAATCCTGTTACGGAAGTCATGCTACTAGATCATGATGAACCTCGAACTATGAAGAAGCGATGGTGAGCCCAGATTCCAAAAATGGCTTGAGGCCATGAAATCGAGATGGGATCCATGTATGAAAACAAAGTGTGGACTTTGGTTGACTTGCCCGAGGGTAGGCAAGCAATAGAAAATAAATGGATCTTCAAGAAGAAGACCGGCGCGACGGTAATATTATTGTCTATAAAGCTCGACTTATGCAAAAGGTTTCGACAAGTTCAAGGGATTGACTACGATGAGACCTTCTCACCCGTAGCGATGCTTAAGTCCGTCCGAATCATGTTAGCAATTGCGCATTTTATGATTATGAAATTTGGCAAATGGATGTAAAGACGCATTCTGAATGGATTTACGGAAGAAGAGTTGTATATGATGCAACGAAGGTTTTATCGATCCAAAGGGAGCTAACAAAGTATGCAAGCTCCAGCGATCCATCTATGGACTGGTGCAAGCATCTCGGAGTTGGAATAAGCGTTTTGATAGTGTGATCAAAGCATTTGGGTTTGTCTGAGACTTTTGGAGAAGCTTGTATTTACAAGAAAGTGAGTGGGAGCTCTGTAGCATTTACGATATTATATGTGGATGACATATTGTTGATCGGAAATGATATAGAATTCTGGATAGCATAAAGGGATACTTGAATAAAAGTTTTTCAATGAAAGACCTCGGTGAAGCTGCTTACATATTGGGCATTAAGATCTATAGAGATAGATCAAGGCGCTTAATTGGACTTTCACAAAGCACATACCTTGACAAAGTTTTGAAGAAGTTCAAAATGGATCAAGCAAAGAAAGGGTTCTTGCACGTGTTACAAGGTGTGAAGTTGAGTCGACTCAATGCCCGACCACTGCAGAAGATAGAGAGAAATGAAAGATGTTCCCTATGCTTCAGCCATAGGCTCTATCATGTATGCAATGCTGTGTACCGACCTGATGTGTGCCTTGCTATAAGCCTAGCAGGGAGGTACCAAAGTAATCGAGTGGATCATCGACAGCGGTCAAGAACATCTGAAATACGAAAAGGACTAAGGATATGTTTCTCGTATATGGAGGTGACAAAGAGCTCATAAATGGCAGTTACGTTGATGCAAGCTTTGACACGATCCGACGATTCTAAATCGCAAACCGGATCGTATTTACACTAAGCGGAGGAGCTGTCGGTTGGTGCAGTTCTAAACAAAGCGTCGTGGCGGGATCTACATGTGAAGCGGAATACATAGCAGCTTCGAAGCAGCTAATGAAGGAGTGCGGATGAAGGAGTTCATATCCGATCTAGGTGTCATACCTAGTGCATCGGGTCCAATGAAAATCTTCGTGACAATCTTTGGAGCAATTGCCTTAGCAAAGGAATCCAGATTTCACAAGAGGACCAAGCACATCAAGAGACGCTTCAATTCCATCCGGGACTTAGTCGGTGGAGACATAGAGATTTGCAAGATACATACGGATCTGAATGTTGCGAGACCGTTGACTAAGCCTCTTCCACGAGCAAAACATGATCAGCACCAAGACTCCATGGGTGTTAGAATCATTACTATGTAATCTAGATTATTGACTCTAGTGCAAGTGGGAGATGAAGGAAATATGCCCTAGAGGCAATAATAAAGTTATTATTTATTTCCTTATTTCATGATAAATGTTTATCATTCATGCTAGAATTGTATTAACCGGAAACATGATACATGTGTGAATGCATAGACAAAACAACATGTCACTAGTATGCCTCTACTAGACTAGCTTGTTAATCAAAGATGGTTATGTTTCCGACCATGAACAAAGAGTTGTTATTTGATTAACGAGGTCACATCATTAGTAGAATGATCGATTGACATGACCCATTCCCTTAGCTTAGCACACGATCGTTTAGTATGTTGCTCTGCTTTTATCCATGACATATACATGTTCCTGTAACTATGAGATTATGCAACTCCGTTTGCGGAGGAACACTTTGGGTGCTACCAAGCGTCACAGCGTAATCGGGTGATTATAAAGGAGTACTACAGTGTCTCCAAAGGCAGATGTTGGGTTGGCGTATTTCGAGATTAGGTTTTGTCACTCCGATTGTCGGAGAGGTATCTCTGGGCCCTCTCGGTAATGCACATCACTGAAGCCTTGCAAGCACTACAACTAATGAGTTAGTTGCGAGATGATGTATTACGGAACGAGTAAAGAGACTTACCGGTGACGAGATTGAACTAGGTATTGGATACCGACGATCGAATCTCGGGCAAGTAACATACCGATGACAAAGGGAACAACGTATGTTGTTATGCGGTCTGACCGATAAAGATCTTCGTAGAATATGTAGGAACCAATATGGGCATCCAGGTCCCGCTGTTGGTTATTGACCGTGAATAGTTCTAGGTCATGTCTACATTGTTCTCGAACCGTAGGGTCCGCACGCTTAAGGTTTCGATGACAGTTATTATGAGTTTATGTATTTTGATGTACCGAAGGAGTTCGGAGTCCCGGATGTGATCACGGACATGACGAGGAGTCTCGGAATGGTCGAGACATAAAGATTGATATATTGGAAGCCTATGTTTGGAGTTGGAATGGTTCGGGCGAAAATGGGAATTCTAGAGTACAGGAGGTTACGGAACCCCGGGAGGTAAATGGGCCTCGATGGGCCTTGGTGGAAAGGAGAAGGGGCAGCCCAAGAGGGCTGCGCCCCCCTTCCCTAGTCCTACTAGGACTAGGAGAAGGGGCCGCCCTCTCTCTTTCCCCCCTCCGGAATCCTAGTTGGACTAGGATTGGGGGGGGAATCCTACTCCCAGGAGTAGGACTCCCTGGCGCGCCCTCCTTTGGCCGCCGGCCCCTTCCCCCCTGGCTCCTTTATATACGGGGGCAGGGGGGCACCTTGGAACACACAAGTTGATCGTGAGATCGTTCCTTAGCCGTGTGCGGTGCCCCCCTCCACCATATTCCACCTCGGTTATACTGTCGAAGCTTAAGCGAAGCCTCGCGCCGTGAAACATCAAGATCGTCCCACGCCGTCGTCTTGTGGAACTCTCCTCGACACTCGGCTGGATCGGAGTCTGAGGGCGTCATCGAGCTGTCGTGTGTCAAGAACTCGGGCGTCGAGTAACGGCGCCGGATCGGTCGGATCGCGAGGAGAGCGTCGACTACTTCCTCTACGTTGTGATCGCTTCGCTTCGGGTCTACAAGGGTATGTGGACAACACTCCCCTCTCGTTGCTATACATCACCATGATCTTGCGTGTGCGTAGGAAAATTTTTGAAATTACTACGTTCCCCAACAAATTGGACTCCGTGTCCACCGCGCCCTCTCGCAACGGCACGCGTCGATTGCGGCGTCGTGGGAGAGAACGTGGGTGGTGTGTGCGATTTTCAAGGCGTCCACCCCCGTGATTACGGGGCAGGGTAAGGTCATTTCATCCATCGCCTCGGCTTCGCCTCCCCGCCACGCGGCTCCCATGCGCGTGGGGTCGTGGGCGGCGAAGGTGGGAAACCGAGCCGTCACGGGCGGAGATGGTGGGCCGGCCTTGTTCCTCTGCCCTCCCCGTGCTCTGATTGGCTGAGCAGGGCGGCCGAGCCCCCACCTCGCTCCTTTAAAAAGGGCGGAAGGGGAGTGCAAAAATCCCGCACTTCCCCCTTTTCCTCTTTCTTCAACTTCTGCTATTCTTCCTCCCATCTGCCATGGAGGGAGGGAACCCTGGTCCTTCGTCGGTGGCGGCGAGGGTTGCCACCAGGCAGCGCGCCTCTCCCTATCCCGCGCCTGTGGTGGCGGAGCCGGCCACGAGGGGAAGAGGGAGGGGGCGAGGCCGTGGGCGAGGTCGAGGACGTGGTCGGAGTGCTCGGGGGAGAGGCGGTCGGGGTGGTGCGCCACCCCCGTCCCCGCCGGCAGCTCCTCTCCTCGAGGCGGTCCACACCGGGGACGACCCCTGGGAGTTCTTCGTCAAGCTGCGTCGGGCACCTCGTCGACGCCTCCGGCTTCCGGCCCCGTTTGCGAGCGCGATGGAACCGGACCCGCCCGAGATGTTGGAGTTGCGCATGAGGGGCTGCGGGATCAGCGGCACTCGAGTTAGTGTCGTATCCCCAGCCCCGGCGTGATGTACTTCGATCGAGGTGGAAGGCGTTCGCCAAGATCCACAGCTTGGCGGCGGGTTTACCCTCCATTTTAAGTTAATGGAGGGCGACCTTCTCGCCGTCAAGGTCTTCGGGGACTCCGGCACCCGGGCGCGATGCTGCGTGGACAGCTCCTCCGATAGCGAAGACTCCCCCTCGAGCGAGAGTGACGAGGAGGAGAGCAACAGCGACGACGACGGCGGCGATGAGTCCGACTAGGCGTCGGCCGTCGCCTCGTGCGCCACCGGCGAACCCATCATCCGGGTCGCCGGCCTTCCGAACTCCCCGGGGCCGTCTCCTTGGGCGGCTGGCGTAGGGAGGCTGCGGAAGAGGAAGAGGGGTGGCGGCAAGGCCGTCAAGTCGAGTCTGAGGCGGGCGCCCACGACAGCGTCTTGGCGACGCCCCGCCGCCCGTCTTGAGCTCGCCTCCGGCGCCTCCGTCTCCGCCAAGCTCCTGGCCAGCCCCCGGGAAGTTCTCTTGGTGTCTTCTGGCACCCGTAGCTCACCTAGGCGCCCCTTTCGCCCTCCCCGGCAAGCTTCTCTTGTCGGGGCCTCCTTGTCCTACCTCCTGAAGAGAGAAACAGGAGAGGGATTACGGGCATTTATCTCTTTTTAATTTGTAAGCCTTCGGGCCTTAGCTGCATTTAAAACTTGTAATCCTCTCTCTCATGTTTTTCATCCTCTATGGACTTGTACTAAGTAGGGATGTTTTTTAATGAAAAGAGGGGAATGCTTGCCGGATTATGTCCTTTACTTGATTCTATGCCTTGTATGTTTCCACCCTACGCTTCTAGGGAACCTGCCGGCGCTAACACACTTGCTGAGTGCGGAACGTCAGCAGCCCGCTGGCGGTGTTGTTTCCGGCAAGAAACCTTATCGGGCCAGTTGCAGCGCACTTGCATTGTTGAGCGGACTCGGAAACAAAGCAAGGGCGCAACTTGGCCGCGACTCGGCTCCTCCGCGCACAGGTTTTTCTTTCATACAAGGCACACTCGTTCAAGGACGCGGCCTCGCTTTCCCCAGTCCATAAGAGGATGCATGATGAGGGATAAAAAAAACTTATCTGATACCACAGCCCCCGGCGACTCTAGCTCGCCGGGGATGAATCTTGGCATTTGCAGCCCCCCGGCAACTCTGGCTCCGCCGAGACCTAGGTGCCGGGGCGCCTTTCCTGCCCTTATTCTTGTGACGCGGCCCCGGGATCTGGCTTGTTGCGAAGGGATTTCGGTACTCGCGGCCCCCAGCTAAACCGGTTTGCCGGGGCCCATGTGCCGGCGCGCCCTTCTGCTTTTTCCTTGTCGCTGTTATTATAGTCACGAAAATAACTTAGATAGCGTCGCAATAAGTCACTCTTTTGTGGCGTAACTTTTAGGTTGGGCAACGCAGTGCCGTGCTTCGCCCTTCGCATGTTTATACTCTACGCTTTCTAGGGGACTTGCCGGTGCATACACACTTGCTGAGCGCGGAACATCAGCAGCCCGCTGGCGGTGTTGCCTCCGGCAAGAAACCTCGTCGGGCTAGTTGCAGCGTGCCTTCATTGTTGAACGGACTCGGAAACAAATCGGGGGTGCAACTCAGCCGCGAGTCAGCTCCTCTGCGCAGAAGTTGCTCATACGAAGGACGTCTCACGGCAAGGCTTGCTATGTTACGTCCTCTACTCCATTACATCCCTTGTACGTTTTTACCCTACGCTTCCAGGGAACTTGCCGGCGCTAACACACTTGCTGAGTGCGGAACGTCAGCAGCCCGCTTGGCGGTGTTGTTTCCGGCAAGAAACCTTCTCGGGCCAGTTGCAGCGCACTTGCATTGTTGAGCGGACTCGGAAACAAAGCAAGGGCGCAACTTAACCACGAGCTGATTCCTCCGCGCCCGGGTTTTTCGTACAAGGCACGAACGTTCGAGGAATATAACATAAAAGCTTAGAACTAAAAATGCTCTGATTCAAGCTTGGGCGACTTAGCTTTTCCATCTTCTGCGATCCACTTCTCCCTTGATTTCCTCCCTTGTACGTCTTCACCCTCACACTTCCAGGGAACCCGCCGGCGCAAACACGCTTGCTGAGTGCGGAACATCAGCAGCCCGCTGGCGGTGTTGCCCCCGGCAAGGAGAACTCGTCGGACTAGTTGCAGCACGCTTTCATCGTTGAGCGAACTCGAAACAGATCAAAGGCGCAACTTAGCCACGATTCAACCCTTCCGCGCACAGGTTCTTCATACAAGGTACGGATTTTCAGGGAATACAACTCAAAAGTTCGAAACTGGCTGCCTTCTTTGCCCTACTGGCCGGTGGAGCTCGATGGCACTTCCTCGACGGCAGCGTGACACTCTGGAAAAGTGTGCTTGCCGGAGCAGGCACCAGAGCTGCTCTTGCCGGGCTTAGACTTTGGTAGATCTGCCTTTGCCTTCTTGCACTTGCCGGTGGAGCTCGATGGTGCGTCCTCAACGGCAGCGCAGCACTCCGGAGAGGTGCGCTTGCCGGAGTGGGCATCAGAGCTGCTCTTGCCGGACTTGGCTTTCTTCTTCCCCCGGGGAGCTTCAACGGCAAGTGGCTTGCACTCCGCCGCGGCCGCTGCTTCCCGGTAAATCTTGTCGGTGCAGATAAGTGCATCCTTCTTGTCACCTTGGAAGGAAATGACACTTATCGGACCAGGCATCTTGAGCACATTGTATGCATAGTGAGAGGCTGCCATGAACTTGGCAAGCGCTGGTCGGCCGAGTATCCCATGGTAGGGTAATGGGATATCAGCAACATCAAACGTGACCCTCTCATCACGAAGTTCGATTCGCTGCCAAATGTCACTTTGGCGGTGTGATCTTCCCTTGGGCTTGCTCCTTCCCGGATTTATCCTTGAAAGGTACCAGTTTCTTGAGCTCGTTGTCGGGATCTGTAGCTTCTTGAGCACTTCGCGGAGGAAATCAGGTTCAGGCCGGCCCCGCCGTCAACCAGCATCTTCGTGACCTTGAGGTTGCGGATTGTTGGTGATACCAACATCGGCAAGCACCCGACCGCGGTGATGCGATCAGGGTGGTCCTCAACATCGAAGATGATGGGCGTGCTGGACCACTTCAGAGGCCTTCGCGACTCGATGGACGGCTCTGCTGCGTTCATTTCTCGCACCCACTGCTTGAGTTGACGGTGTGAGGCGTGCAGAGAGGCGCCGCCGTTGATGCACAACACCTCTGTTGTCTTCTGGAACTCTTGGTCATCAGTCTCATCCTCCTCCATCTCATCATCCTCATCTTCATCTTCGTCCTTGTCGCGGCCACGAGGAGGCCTGTTTCCTTGCCGCGGCTTGGCCTTGCCGCGGTGCCCTCCTCGGGCGGGAAGCTTCTTGCCGGATCCTCCGCCACCTCCCTGGGCTCTCTCCTTATCGCGGCGCTCGTACTCAGCTTTCTGTAGCTCCGCCATCTGCTCCACTTTCTTGCAGGTTTGGAGGTCATGGCCCTTGGTGCGGTGAATCTTGCAATATCGCTTGCCGGAGCCATCCTGCTTGTCGGCGGCTACCACAGCCTCGCCGGAGTCATCGGCTTTGGCCTTGTCGGAGCCGCCTCCGTTGCCGGAATGCTCGACAGCTAGCACATCCTTAGCTTTTCTCTTCCTGTTGTTCCGCCTCCGGTTCTTCCTTGCCGGGGCGGCATCCTCACTGTCAGACCCTTCTGCTCCTGCAACCTCTCCGGGGATTTTCCTCCCCTCCTCAGCCCATGCACACTTGTCGGCCAGAGCATAGAGCTCGCTGACATCTCTGATCTTGCACATCGCCATCTCCTCCCTCATCCTGCGGTTACGCACGTTCTGGTGGAACGCGCTGATAACCGCGGCAGGGTGGACGTCAGGGATGTTGCGCTGCACCTGGCTGAATCTCTGTATGTACTTGCGCAGGGGCTCTCCCTCCTTTTGGACAAGCAGATGCAGATCGCTCTCCTGGCCATGGGGTTTGTGGCCGCCTGTGAAGGCGCGGACAAACTGATGACACAGGTCCGCCCATGAAGAGATGGAGCCGTCCGGCAAGTGCATGAGCCAAGATCGGCGTTGGGCTTGAGCACCAGCGGAAGTAGTTGGCGAGGATCTTCTCGTCGCGCCCTCGGCAGCTGCACGCGATGGTGTAGATCTGAGGAACTCCGACGGATGTATCCTGCCATCGTACTTTTCGAACGCGTCGGCTTGAAATTCTTGGTTTTGGGCCATTTGGACTTGCCGCAGCTCGCGGGTGAACGCAGGGCAACCCGCCGCGTACGGCAAGTCGCTGGTTCCCCGGTGCGTGCATCGCCGATAGGCCCGCGCTGGTCGATTGACGTCGCGCTTCTCTCGGCCTTCGATCACGAGTCGCGGCGTCTTCGTGTTGCCGTTCTTGGAGAACGTGGCGTTGGTCACGGCGAGTCCGCGGGTCCGACGACGCGGTGGAGTCGGCGTCGGGGTTGGTCCGGCGAGCTGGCGACCTTGGCCTTCGGGGCTGGGAGTTCACGGAGGTGGCACCCCCAGCGGTCTTGTCGGCGTCGGCTTGCGCCTGGGCGCCTTGCCGGGGCTTCGATGCGCTCGGCTGCCGGGGCTTGTCGCCGTTGGCGAAGCCGATGAGGCTGTATATGGTCATCCTCCAGTCGTCAATCTTGTGCGGCGCCGGAGGGTAATCTAGAAGCAGCTGGGCTCGGGCCAGCGCTTCTTCTACTTTCTTGGGCGGCGGCGGCGACGAGCGGCGTGAGGAGCGGGATGTGCTCGGACTCCCAACTGGATTGGGAGGTGCCACACCCCGTCCGGGCGACCGTACTTCACTCGCGCCCGACATCTTTGGCGTGCATCTTGACCTCGGCGTCCCGCGACCCACCAGCTTGGCCTTGCTCCAATGCGAGCACGGTGCTAGGAGCACCGGGGCGTTGTCGACCTTGCACCTCTTGGGAAGGGTGTGGTGTCTGTACGGTCGCCGACGCTTGCGGGGCCTTGTTTTTGGATCTGGTGACGACGTGAGTCCCACCGTTGGCGCCCGCTGCTTCGCCGGCGTCCACTCCACCGCCCGCTTGCTCCGGCGGTGGTGGCAGAATCGATGTAGATAGAGCGGCCACCTCCGAAGGCTTCTTCTTCGGTGGCATGTTGATGAAGACGTTGACGTAGCGCGTGCGGAGACCGGATCAGGTGCTCACGACCTCGACGCGCCCCCTACCTGGCGCGCCAAAGATGTCGGGGCGGGCGTGTCTCTGTGGCCTCGAGCACCTATGGGGCACGGGGGCCCCTTCTAGTCCGGCAAGGGAGCAGAGGGCGTGCGCAGAGCGGTCGAGGTCGGCCGCGGGGGAGACAGGCGATTTTACCCACCTTCGGGCTCTCCGGAGAGATAAAACCCTCTGCTGCTTCGGTGATTGTATTTGATCTTGCTCGAGCGTGCGAGCGTATGGTGGTGTTGTGGGTGTCGAATGGACCGAACCCCTTCTACGTGCGCATGGGCCTCCCTTTTATAGTCTGAAGGGGGCATCCACAGGTGGCAGCGTAGGAAGAGGGGGTAAAAAGGTAAAAACGCAGGTTGGTACAACAGTGACCAACAATGTCCCCTACCAAACTCGGCGGGGGACAAGGGCATTTAATGCCCGTCCGGTCGCCTAACAAAGGCAAAGCGACGATTAGGTGAGCCACGGTTGCCACGATGGCGCTCTGTCGACTCCGCTTGCACCTCGCTCCGCATGGTCAGTAACGCCCGCCACGTGCCCTGGGGCGGCCACAGGGTGACACGTCATTGGGTCGCTGGACCTTGGTGGCAGCCTTGCCGCTGCAAGTGCCTTGCCGCCCCTTCCTTTGCTGTGCCGGCAAGCTTGCCGACCGCCGCGCTTTGCCGGACGCTTGGCGTCGCGGCAAGTCTCCGGGAGTGCCTTGGTTGGCCTTCCGGCAAGCTCCTCTTCTTAGGGTCTTTGTTTTCTCGCTTGATACTTTGTTCTTGAATGGCGATAATAGGAAATGATGGAGGGTCTTGGCGGGCGCCCGCAAGCCTTGCCGTCAGTGCCATGACTGCCCGTGCACAAGTTCGGGTACTAAGGTACCCTACTTTAGTACAAACGACACATGTGTTATTTTTTTTCCGTTGCAACGCACGGCCTTTTCTAGTCTTTCTCTAATAATAAAGTATAATATTTTATATATATATATATATATATATATATATATATATATATATATATATATATATATATATATATATATATATCTCTCCTAATAAAGCGCGGACGCCTCCTAGGGTTGGCTGTCATGACTTTTTTGCAAAAGCATCCTTGTCTTTTCTGATAATTGAACCCGCCATCCCTTTCTAAGTGGCATCACTTCTCGGCTCGACAAAATCCATGGCTGAAGTGCGTGTCCTGGGGCCCAGCAGCCTCCATCACTTCGTCAGTTCCCGCTTGGTTCAAGAACGAAAAAATTCAGTTTGGAAGACCACTAGCAGAATTGGATGTTGTATGCATTGCACCTTCATCTTGCAGTCCAATTACTTGGATTATTTGGGACAAATTCGTTTGCTTTTAACCGTACTACAGTTATATAGCAGGATAAGGATACATGCTTGTACTGCCTCTATCACAAATTGCACATGAGTTAATTCTGAGTTCAGACAGCTAGCAATCAACCGCTCTGAAGGTATTGCTCTTTTATTTTATTTCAGATCGTGAGGAAAGGGGTTCAGATATGTAACTACTCTATGTTGTACTGACTAATCTTAGAATTATATTTGGTCCAGGAGTAGTACATAGAGCAGTTCTGTATCAGATATACACACGCTATTCACCTTCATAACCCGATTCTTTTTTGCTTATGACAATGTTTATTATTGGAAAGCTCTTGACAAAAGCATCAAGTAATGGGCCAATACTCGAATAACTGACTCACCTACAATCTTCTTTTCTAACGGCAGTATTATATACACAACAATAGTTTTTTACATTTTTCTTATTGTTGCAAATATATATCTTGGTAGTTATAAGTGATACATCTATTTGGTCTTGGTTTATACATATCAGATGCTTATCTGTAGTGTTTACGAGAGTTTTTTCGGTTGGAAATGACTTTTGATTCTTGGTTCTCGAGGAGGTATATTACTCTGAAGCTAGCACTTCAAATCTTGGCTCGGGCTAAGCATAATATATTACTTTAAGCATAATATACTACTTTACTACTGAGATTTGGCTACTAATGATATATGTTACCATTGTTTTTGTTGTCTTTGATAGTATAAAAGATCTAAAGTGCATCAGCTATCATTGCTCCTGTTTGTTGGTAGATTTGGCAAACCCTCTAAGTTCATTTTTCACGAGAATATAGTTTGCAACACTGGTTAGAATTAATATATTGATATAAGTATGGGCAATATCCAAGTTTCTTTGTAATGATATAAGTTCAGAATTTGTAATGCCATTCTACTATTTACACAAGAGCCTTGTGGATAATCATACTTGATCCTGTGTGCTCTCATCTGTAGGTATGGGTTTCACGGTGTTGTCAATTTTGATATGTTTCACAGGATGAATGATGCGTCGGATTCTTCTAAAACTGCCACTATTCAGTATGTATCAGTTGCAACCTTAATTTATGTCTGTCATGCATTCATTATCTTCATTTTTTGAGGCTCGATCCACTTTTAGCTTTTCTCCTCTTGAAGACGTCCTCCATGAACAGCTTGGATTCAGTCATCAAGTCCAGGATAGGTTTCTGCTGGATGCCGAGGATCCGCTTGCACTTAGAGAGGTGGGGAGGGAGGGAGCTGCCATACTGAAGCATCCCATATTCATGTCTACCCCGATCTCCAGAGTCAGGGATCCTTCACTGATTGAAAGATGGAAATATTGAGCTATGCTAACTCGAGTAATGCTATCTACTTTATATCAGCGCGTTTGATTTGATTCTTGTGGTACCTAGACAATATTGCACGACCAAATCATAACAGACAAGACGAAGTTGTTTTCATATTTGTTTACTTATCAAATAGTCCCACCTTGCTATTTTACATTAATTTTTACCAGTTATATACGTTTCTTAGGTTGTCAGGCATCAAGAAGCTGCTTTGAAAATTAACCAAAGAAATAAAGAAAGGAAATAGACATTCTTTACATGAGAAATAAAGAAGGAAGATGGTAATTATGTGGAGCCGGCAAGAAAGGTAATATATATTGAATAAGAAATAAAGAAGGAAGGAAATTGATGGTAATTATGTGGGCGCCATATTAATCACAGGAGTAATTAGCAGGCCTAGCAAAAAAGGAAAAAAAATAGTTGCATGAGAAATAAAGAAGGAAGGACAAAGAGAGATGAGAAATAAAGAAGGAGAAAGAGAGAGGAAGGAAATGGACGGTAATTAACAGGAGGTGTGGGAATCAATGGCAGGTTGCCATGCCATCTTATGAGTAAAAATGATGTGGCATTTTTTAATCCTCACGAAATTCATGTCATTTTTTTCTTCCATTATGTTTTCCTTGCTCTTATAATCTTTACTAAATTTGCTCCAAATTTGTAGCACATTGAGCATTATGTTTGCACATGCAATCCTCACTAAATTTATGTCAAATGCGACCGTTCGCTGGTCTGTCCATGCAGGTGATGCAATTCTTTATTGGTTCCAAGCTTAGGTGAAATGTTCGCCATGTAGTGGACATCGTTACCGACAATGATGACAAAGAAAAGAAGTGGTAACAGGGAATGGGGGCGCTAGGGCGATAATTTGTTTCTCCCGTTGCAACGCACGGGCACTTTTGCTAGTACAACTAAAAAAAATGAAAACTGGGGCTAGGATATTTTGCACTGACCTTGGATAGAGAAATTAGGATGTGCCGGATCCACTGCTCGTTGTCCTCAATCTTGTAGGTGATTATGACGCGCTGTCCGCCGAGGTGCATCAGCAAAATCGGCGCCCATACCAGCTCCAGGTCGTTGCTGGCACGCTCCAAGTCGTGGCTGCCACGCGCGTAGTGGCACCCCGGCCCACCTTTTCGCCGGTTGAAGAGCGTGGCGAGGGCGAAGAGGGCCAGAGCGTCGCTGCCGATGTGCACCAGCCGGAACGAAGCTCTAATCCATTGTGGGATATGATAATTGCGAATGAAGGGAAACAGCGCGAGAAAGCATTGGGCGCCGAGGCTGGCTAGGACGAGGATGCGCAGCTGCCACTCGTCCCACCATTGCGCCATTCTTTCTGTGTGCGTGTGTGTGTTTGCGAGCTGCAGGTGATGCGCTCCAATGGCTTCTCACCTAAATTGTATGCACACGTGATTAGGCACCGTCTTCCGCTTAATTTCCTGCACCAACTGTATATACTAGTTCCTTTCTATGGCTTTCAGAACGTTGGGGCGTTAGATGCGCCTGACAACCCTTTCGTATTTAATGCACATCCAGCTGATCTAAGGTTGACATCGGTGATTGGGTCCTCCTAAGCCCCCTCGGGGCCGTGATTCGAGTATATTTAGCACGACTCAGATCCGCGACTCGCTCGGTCTTGAAACAATTTAGTGGCATGATTCGAACCAGGAAAGATGAGTGCTTTTTGTCCCATACTAGCTTGTATTGGTGGCCACATGCAGTTTCTGACAGTGCGAACGTGCTCCAGTGCAGTTTCTGACAGTGCGAACGTGCTCCCGTGCAGTGGCCTCTCCCTCATTTATGCACATGACTAGGCACCGTTTTCCACTAATTTATTTTCTTTTACCAACTGTACATACAGTTTCTTGTACTCCCTCCATTCTTAAATACTTGTCTTTCTAGAGATTTCAACAAATGACTACATACGGCGCAAAATGAGTGAATCTACACTTTAAAATATGTCTACATATATCCGTATGTTGAGTCCATTTAAAATGCCTAGAAAGACAAGTATTTGGGAAACGGAGGGAGTATCTATTATGTGAGTCCGATCTTTATTTAGCTCTCATGCATATTGCCATCGCTTATTGATGTTAGATGCGACAGGCAACCCTCAAATACTGAAACCGCATGTATTCTCGCAAGTTACTTCATTCCAGTTACATTTTTATGCGAGGTCGACACCGATGATCGAATACCAATGTATGATAGTCAACTTGTTGCCGAATCTTTACAGCCATCAACTAGGTAATTAGAGCAACTCCAAACGGCCGATCCAAATGGACGATGATTTTTTCCGTCTTTTGTCCGTTTGAATCGGCCGTCCGTCCGGCGTCCGCCCTGTTTTAGATTTGAGTCAGTAGTGCACCCAACGCGCCGACCCATTTCATGTTCGCACTTAATTTTTTTAAAAAGGCCCGCGACCATAAATCATGCCAGCGACCATGTCTCATGTCGGCACCATGCCAGCGCCGACATACAGTGCCGGCTTCAAAAAATATCATCACAGTTCATGCTGGCGCACTCGCCAGCGGCCGGCACACATGCCAGCACACAAAAAAGGGGTGGGACTTGAGTTCGACCAAGCCATCGCGACCCCGTGGTCAAGCCAGCACACCTGCCGGCATACAAAAAAAAAGGATGGCGCTCGCCGGGATATATCACTCGTCGTCGAATTTGAGCATGTTGGCTTGCACCTTCTCGAATCACGGCCTCTTCCTTGGCGACACGGTGTTGAGATCCACCTTCATGATCTCCACCCTGGTCATCATGCTAGCGAGAGCCACTTCTTTCGCCTTGGTCTTCGCGTTGGCGGCCTCGATCTCTAGCTTCTTGGCTTGCTTCTCCGCCTCCATCTCAAGCATCTTGGCTTGGTTCTCGCGTCCATCTCAATCCTCCTCCTTTGGATCTCTATGAAGGCGTTCATTTCCTCTTCCTTGTCTCGCCGGCGCTTCTCCTCCCTTGAGTCTTTCTTGGTCATCATGCCCACCACGGTTGCGATCAAGGCGACCGAGTCCCGCTTTTCCTCCTTCTTGGAGTTGGTCTTTCCCCGCGGTCGATCTTTCTCGCCGTCCCCAACCTCCTCCACGGCCTGCTTCCCCCCCACGCGACTTGAGGGCGGCATATTGCGCCATGAACTTCTCCTCGTCTTTGATGACACTAAAGCAATGGGAGAGGTTGAAGCACTTGCCATTGTGTTGGACCTTGAATGCCTCCAAAGCTTGAAATGCCTACAAATGTATTTCATGCAAGCATATTGGAAAATGGTATGCAAACGAACACGCAAGCATAAACTTGGTGACACAAAAGAGGGCAGCTTGCTAGCATATCATGTCTTGCATGCTGATGCCGCTCACGGGACGGGCGTTGACGCTCTCAAGAGTGGCACAAAACTTGTTGCACTCTTGTTGGATCACACTCCATCGCTTCGAAATGGACACCCACCGCATGTTCTTACTATTTGGTACGGCGGAAATTCTTGCGCTCATGGAACCCATGGTGGACACGAATCCAAAAAGTTAAATGCTTTTGTTCGGCGCCCGTCTTGGGGTCTTTCCCATTGTCTCTCCAACACTCGCAAAGAAGCTTGTCCTCGGCCGCCATGTATGCCTTGGTCCGCTTGCTCTTGCGCTTCGGCTTCGCCCTGGCGGCTTGGTTGGTGAGCCCGTCTTCAAACAAAGGCTCCCCTTCGATGCCGCACTCGTCCTCTTCCTCTTGCCCGCAGTCCTCCGAAAACTCGTGGTCGAGTGGGAAGCCGTCCAGGTCCAGGCCGACCTGATCACGTATGAAGACCGCCTGATTTTCATTGTAGCCAGCGGACGGCGTGAACGCCCCTCGGCCATCCTGGTTTTGTGTCTCGTCTGGATCGTAGACAGCGGTCTGCGCACCATCCTCGAAGATCATGTTCTGCATGTAGTCCTCGTCGTCGGTGGCCGGCATTCTGTCGAGCAAGTTGCGTGCGGCCGGCAGTACGTCGGCTGGCATCTGCCACGCGCGTTTCCTCGCGTCTCCGGATGACGAGCCACCGGCCACCGGTGGGCGATGAGGTCAATGGGCGCGGGTGCAGGCGTCGAAGGCGCGACCACGCTCAACTCGGGCGAGCACTCCCCGGAGAGGCGAGAGGCCTGTCGGTAGACGTGGAAGCCGGGCATCGGGGTGCAAGCCGACGCGCGGGGCGAGTCTGGCAGCACCATCTGAGGGAACGCGGATAAGCCGGTGCTGGCCGCGGCCACGGCGGCGTTGACGAGGCAGTGCTGGATAGGGTTTAACCCTAGCATATAGAGCGCCTCCCTCGTTACCGCCACGACGCGGGCCTTGGTGACCTCCTGCTGCGCGGCAACGGCTATGGCGGCCGCCGCGATGGCTTTATCCTTCGCGTCCGCCGCGTGCCTCTGGTCCTTCCTCTTGACCGACTCCCTTGCCCGTTGTTTGGGCGTCAGCGCCTTCTTCGGTTTGGGTGTGAAGGTCTTGTGGGGGACACGAGCTTGCCTTTGCCGGAGGGGGCGGTCGGCACGCCTGACGAGGCGAGGGAGGCGAGGCCAACAGCGGCGTCGAGGTCGTCGTCCATGGCGGGGGTGGGGTGGGAGTGCGCACGGGCGGGAGGGTTTTGGGGGGGGGGATGAAGGAAAATGGTGGAGGCTGCCACCGACCAGCGGGCCCGGGGGAAGGAGAAGGTGCGCGCGTCTGCCTTGTGTCCATGCCGACGCAAATCCGACTCAAAAATGGGTCGGGAATGAGTCGGCAGGGGGACGCCAAGCAGACGTACGTCCGTTTGGTCGATGCGTTGGACCGACTTATATGTCCGCGCCGACCCAAACGGATGCTATCAGATGAAATGGGTCACCCCGTTGAAGTTGCTCTAAGTGCCCCTTGGGCTTGGGCTTGGGCTTGAACTCATATACTTAGCTCGTCCTGGAGCTAGCCACGACACGTTTGGTCTTGAAATACAATGGCATGATTCCACATGCGAGGAGTGCTTCATATTCTTCTTTTATTTTCTCCTTCAACTGTTTGCTAGTAAGGACGTAGTAGTTCCATAAGGCTAGTCATATCGAGAAACAAGATTCACAGCAAGAACTAGCCTCCTCGGCCATTTGGTCTTCCTCACCGTTGGATCATTTTCCTGATGTGATCTGAACCATCGGATCGATCACTGGGACGACCCCGCCCGTCGAATCGAGGTGGGGGCTCCTGTAGCAATGAATAGTTTCACCTTGTTCGTGTCACCGCATGTAAATAGACTGTCCCACGGAGGGCATTTTTGCCATTTCACACGCAAAGGTAGAAAATGTGGTGGCTCATATGGATAAGACCTAGCCATCGCTCGTTGCTCCTCTCCCACTCGCGCCGCTCCCTCTGCTCTTCCTCCCACCCCGCCTCTCTCTCTCCCTCCAAACCCTAGCCCGCGCTCGGCTCCTGAAGGAAATATGCCCTAGAGGCAATAATAAAGTTGTTATTTATATTTCCTTATATCATGATAAATGTTTATTATTCATGCTAGAATTGTATAACCGGAAACTTAGTACATGTGTGAATACATAAACAAAACAAGTGTCCCTAGTTTGCCTCTACTTGACTAGCTCGCTGATCAAAGATGGTTATGTTTTCTGACCATAGACATGTGTTGTCATTTGATGACGGGATCACATCATTAGAGAATTATGTGATGGACAAGACCCATCCGTTAGCTTAGCATAATGATCAATAAGTTTTATTGCTAATGCTTTCTTCATGACTCATACATGTTCCTCTGACTATGAGATTATGCAACTTTCGAATACCGGAGGAACACCTTGTGTGTTATCAAACGTCACAACATAACTGATTATAAAGATGCTCTACAGGTGTCTCCGAAGGTGTTTGTTGGGTTGGCTGATACGTCTCCATGCCATGTTTACAATAATTTTATATGATTTGATTGGAACAAATCCGGATTGGCGCTGTTTTCTGCAGAACTACCGTGGTGTTGTTTTTGTGCAGAAATAAAAGTTCTCGGAATGCGCTGAAAATCAACGGAGTTTTTTGGAAAATATAAAAAATACTGGAACAAAAATCTACCGGATGGGAGTCCCGAGGGGCCCATCAGGGTGGAGGGCGCGCCCACCCCCCTGGGGCGCGCCCCCGTGCCTCGTGGACTCCCAGTGGGGCCCCCTAACTTATCCTTGACGCCAACCTCTCCTATAAGTGCCCAAACCTCCAGAAAATAACCTAGATCAGGAGTTCTGCCGCCGCAAGCCTTTGTAGCCATGAGAAATCAATCTAGGCCCTCTCTGGCACCCTGCCGGAGGGGTTCATCATCACCGAAGGCCATGCGGAAGGATCTCGGAGGGGCCATCATCGCCATGAAGGCCAAGGACCAGAGGGGGAACCTCTCCCCATCCAGGGGGAGGCCATGGAGGAGGAAGCACAAGGGGAGAACCTCCCCTCCTCTCTCTCTCGGTGGCTCCAGAGTGCCATCGGGAGGGGAATCATTACCGTGGTGATCGTCTTCATCAACATCACCATCATCATCATCATCCTCATCTCTTTTACGCAGTCCACTCTCCTGCACCCCGCTGTAATCCCTACTTGAACATAGTGCTTTATGCCACATATTATGATCCAATGATGTGTTGCCATCCTATGATGTTTTGAGTAGATATCCTTTGTCTTTGTGTTGATTTTTGATCTAGATTGGTATGAGTTATATGTTTTATTTTGGTGCTGTCCTATTGTGCCCTCTATGTCGCGCAAGCGTGAGGGATTGCCGTTGTAGGGTGTTGCAATACGTTCATGATTCGCTTATAGTGGGTTGCTTGAGTGACAGAAGCATAAACCCGAGTAAGGGGATTGTTGCGTAAGGGATAAAGGGGACTTGATATGTTAAGGCTATGGTTGGGTTTTACCTTAATGATCTTTGGTAGGTGCGGATGCTTGCTAGAGTTCCAATCATAAGTGCATATGATCCAAGAACAGAAAGTATGTTAGTTTATGCCTCTCCCTCATATGAAATTGCAATGACGACTATCGTTCTTGTTAACAATTGCCTAGGATAATTCTGCACACCGACCCATCATTATTCCACACTCGTTATTTATAATATTTCGTAATATATTCTAACTTTATGATAACAGCACCTACTTTTATATTTCAGCTCTCTAATACCATGCAAAGTTATCCTCTTCATACCCACAACATAGTTTTATTTTTCGTTTCTAGTTGGAAGCAAATGTTCGGTGTACGTAGAGTTGTATCAGTGACAGATAGGACTTGAGAGAATATTGTTCTTACCTTTAGCTCCTTGTGGGTTCGACACTCCATACTTATCACTTCCACCTTTGGGAATTGCTACGATGATTCCCTGCACTTGGGGATTATCATGCTGTTTTCTGGCGCCATTGCCGGGGAGCAATAGCGTGGGGTTGATATTCTCGTGTGTGCTTGTTTGCTTTTTCACTAAGTAGTTTTTTTTATTTTTTTTATTTTGCTTAGTTGTGGGAGAAACATACAAAAATATTTAAAAAATTAAAATACAAAAAGATTCACTTGCCTCATCTACCTAAAATGTTTTTCAAAAAGAGAAGTGATTGGAAAGTTATGCATTGAAGAAGTGAGGGTCGACCTTGAGCACTTGTGTTCATGCTCATGGAAACAATGTAGAATTTTTCATGTAAGTTTCTCTGTAAATAATTATCCCCTTGTATATATAAATTGTATTATAAAAATAATGTGCCAAGCTTTAGTTTTAGGATGATTAGATTGCTTGTTTACTATGTGCAGTACAAAAACAGAAACTTTGGCTATAGCGTGTGAATTATTTTTTACTGGAAAGTCAAATGGGTCTGAAACTTTTTGCACATTACTTCTGCATAAAGTTTTTAAATTTTCATATTTTTGTTTGAATTTTTGGAGTTACAGAAGTATAATAAATTTCCAGATTACTACAGACTGTCCTGCTTTTGACAGATTCTGTTTTTCGCGTGTTATTTGCTTATTTTGATGAATCTATGAGTAGTGTCGGGGGTTATGAACCATAGAGAAGTTGGAATACAGTATATATTACACCAATATAAATAAAGAATGCGTTTGCAGCAGTACCTAAAGGTAGTGATTTGCTTTATTATACTAACGGATCTCACAAAGTTTTTGTTAAGTTTGTGTCGATGAAGTGTTTGAAGAAGAGGAGTTACCGTTGTGAGAAGAATAAAGAGAGACAAGAGTTCAAGCTTGGGGATGCCCAAGGCACCCCAAGTAAATATCTCAAAGATACTCAAGCATCTAAGCTTGGGGATGCCCCGGTTGGCATCCCATCTTTCTTCTTCAACAATTATCGGTATGCCTCGCTTTTTGTTTTGTTCACATGATTTGTGTCCTTTGTGTTTTTCTTTTTCTTTAATAACCATGCTAGTATGAGATAGCCCTTCATCGATTTATAGAATGCTTCATGTGCTTCACTTATATCTTTTGAGTACGACCTTATAGAATGCTCTTTGTGCTTCACTTAAATCTTTTGAGTATGGTTTTAAAGAATGCTTCGTGTGCTTCACTTATATATTTTAAGCTTGGATACTGGTTAGTCTACACTAGTCATCGACCCGTGCACCTGCACGGGCTAGCGTAGTTATTACAAAACATATTTTTTTTTATTTTTACAGCCGGTGAAGTGTAACAACTAAAAAAGTGACGATTAACAGTAAAATTTTTACCATTGAAACCATGCAATTTAAATTAAGTGCAGCCTAGTGTTTTGGGACAAACAATGTTCATAGTTTTCAGTGCATAGACCAAAAAGGCCTGATACATTATTGTACTCATATATGCACATAAGTATTAATAATTTATGCTTGCAACAGTCCGAATCTCAAAGCCTTTAGGTTGGTTCAGGCCTTTCTTGCATAGGACCGACTGCTGCTTTGCACACTAGATACATATTACGTAGCTGCGGCCCGGCAGCGCCTGGGAAGAACATCTGTTTAGACATGCAAAAATATATTAGAAATATTTATTTTGATACTATTTTTAATTGTAAAATACCTGCTACATTTAAATTTTATTGGAAATATCCATAATTCTTGCAGGAACTATACTGAACAAATTTCCATTGTGTTAAATTTAAAAGCAGTTCCACCATTTCTGCGACCGAAAAATACAGAAACAAAGAAACGTACTAATTTGATTATTAGGAGTGAGGAACAATCAGCCCTCAACATGTAAAGACAACACAGGACACAGACTGGTTGACGGATGGCCAAGCGTCCGCTGAGGAACGCGTCGTACTGTATTCATATTAGCCTAGTGGCATGTGTTACAAATGAGGCAGTCGTAAGCAAGGGAAACAGAACAAAGACAAAATATGTACGTGCACATGGATTATGGATGTTGTAGTGGCATCAGACTTGAGCGGCTACCTCATGCATCTGCCGTATCTATGTCTACGCATGCATCCATCAATCAGAAATTTCAACTTGTATATGCTTAACCATGTGTTGACTGCTTGCGTTGCAGGTGGACGTACAATTCTGAATCCAGCATACACGTCGCAGCTACGGCGGTGCGACAGCCGCCAGCCCCTGATTTCATTGATGGTGTGTGAACCCTAGCATATAGAAAACACTGCTCGGTTCAGAGATCATGGAAAAGCAAACTGAGATTGGAAGACCTGGCATTGAGATTGTCTCTGTGAGCAAGAGAGGAGAAGAGAAGTGTGGCCACTTGAGGAACCTGAAGGCCTGATGGAGGAGACACACCATGGTGGCTCCTACGACGGAAGAAGGTCTTGGGAAAATAGGGCTTGGGCACATACATGAGGAGGAAGGGTTGCGTACGTGATGGTAATAAGACATAATTTTTTACCTTCGTGTTTTTCTAAAGAAACTTTAGTGAATTTCTATTGGACTACTTAACGTAGGCCTCTAGGACTCTGAAGCAGGACAGGAAAAAAAACTCGACGACCAATAATTCGATCTGAGCCCTACAATTAAAATCTTAAGGTTAGTTTTATGTAGTTTTGAGGATTAACGTGGAGGCTTCTTTGGTGCTTCTAATTAGTAAATATAAGATTAATTGTACAATGCTCCATGAACTTCACTTATATCTTTTGGAGTATGAATAATACTATCATCTAAAGTGGGTTTGGAAGAGTGTCAACTTTAGGAATTAGTGATCCCACTATTTTGGAGGGTGTTGGATCTTTGTGTGATATTTATGAAAGTGGATTTGGAAGAGTGTCATCTTTAGTTAGTAATGATTCCACTAATTTGGAAGAGGTTCCAATTAATTATGAGAACGAAGTTGTTATCTACGATGATTATTGTGATGACATGTATGCTATAAAGGAATATGTTAACCATGAAACTTGTCATAATATTT
Source organism: Aegilops speltoides (assembly GCA_021437245.1). NCBI lineage: Eukaryota > Viridiplantae > Streptophyta > Magnoliopsida > Poales > Poaceae > Aegilops > Aegilops speltoides. The sequence continues at coordinate 560,823,618 of CM038142.1, read as the reverse complement.
TTTTTAATTTTCAATTGGATTATGCCTCACATGACAGTTATTTTGTTGAGTTTGCTCTCACTATTCCGAATGAGAATAATTTTGCTTATGTGGAGAGTAGTAAAATACCTATGCTTGTAGATCATGAAAAGAATGCTTTATGTCATAGTTATATTGTTGAATTCATTCATGATGCTACTTGAAATCATTATGAGGGAGGAATATATGCTTGTAGGAGTTGCAATAATATCAACTTTCCTCTCTATGTGCTTAAAGTTTTGAAGTTTTGCTTGTTTTGCCTTCCTATGCTAGTTGATTCTTTTTTTCATAAGTTGTGTGCTCACAGAATCCCTAGGCATAGGAAGTGGGTTAGGTTTAAATGTTCTAGTCATATTCTTCATGATGCTCTTTTTATGTTTCAATTCTTATCTTTTATGTGAGCATCATTGAAATCATCATGCCTAGCTAAAAGGCATTAAAGAAAAACGCTTGTTGGGAGACAACCCAATATTTACCCTTACTGTTTTTGTGTGTTCATATGATTAAGATATTGTAGCAATCATGTTTTATAGCTTTTGTTTCAATAAAGTTCCAAGTAAGACCTTTGGGAAGACTTGGGTGAAAGTTAATGTGATCTTGCTGTAAAAAAACAGAAACTTTGCTCATGAAATTAGCTGTCATTTTTTTCCTATAAGAGTGCTTTTGAGTTGATTCTTTTTGAAGAAGATTAATAGACAAATTACTCACGTCCACCAATTTATTTCATAATTTTTTGTGTAGTAGAAGTATGGTTGTTATACAGATCATTACAGACTGTTCTAGTTTCTGACAGATTCTGTTTTCAATGCATAGTTTGCTTGCTTTCTAGTTTCTATGGCTTATATTGCTCAATATAAATTGTATAAATTATATGGTGCAGTAGGCATTGTGCGAGAACAATTATTAATCTTGTATTTGATAGTACCAAAGTGAATGGCTTACTCTTTATCATACTAACCCATCTTACGAAGTTCCGTTAAGTTTTGTGTGATTGAAGTTTTCAAGTTTTGGGTGAGATATCGATATGAGGAGAATAAGGAGTGGAAAGTCCCTAAGCTTGGGGATGCCCAAGGCACCCCAAGGTGATATTCAAGGAAGACTCAAGCGCCTAAGCTTGGGGATGCCCCGGAAGGCATCCCCTCTTTCGTCTTTAAAACTATCAGTATACCTTACTCGGAGCTATATTTTTATTTGTCACATGCTATGTGTTTTGCTTGGAGCGTATTTTAAATTTTACTTACTGTTTGAATAAAATCATTGGATCTGAAATCTTGAATGAAAAAGAATCCTCTCATGGCTAGTTAATTATTTGACTACTCAGTGTTCTTCATTTATATCTTTTTGGAGTAGTTTGTCATTTACTCACGTGCTTCACATATATCTTATGAGTAAATGGTTGAATGAATTGAATATCATAAATCTGAATATATATATTTTTCATATTCTTATTACTTGGGAAGTAATGACTTCACAAAAAATAAGTATAGGTAGTAAACTTATTGAAAGTTAGCAAACACAGAATTGGTCACTTGAACAATTAATGAAAGAATATTAAAGGAAGAGAGATTTCACATATAAATATACTATCTTGGACATGTTTTGTAATTGTGACCGCTCATTAAAATATGACATGCTAAAAGGTTGATGTTGGACAAGGAATACAACTTAGTGGGTTATGTTTTCCTATATCCGAAACGTTATATTGTCTTGGATCATCCAACATGTTGAGCTTGCCTTTACCTCTCATGATAGCCAAATTCTTTGCACCAAGTAGAGATACTACTTGTGCTTCCAAACATCCGTTAAACTAGTTTTGCCATGAGAGTCCACCATACCTACTTATGGATTCTACTTATGGATTGAGTAAGATCCTTCAAGTAAGTTGTCATCATGCATGCAATAAAAATTGCTCCTTAAATATGTATGATCTATTAGTGCGAAGAAAATAAGCTTCATACAAACTTGTGATAGGGAAGAAATAAAAGCGACGGACTGCATAATAAAGGTCTTTATCACAAGAGGGAATATAAAGTGACATTCTTTTGCATTAAAATTTTGTCCATCCAACCATAAAAGCGCATGACAACCTCTGCTTCCCTCTGCGAAAGGCCTATATTTTACTTTTATCTTCTACCCTTATACAAGAGTCATGGTGATCATCACCTTTCCTTTTTACACTTTTTCCCTTGGCAAGCACTTTGTGTTGGAGTGATCCGGATACATATATCCACTTTGATGTAGGTTTTCATAAATTATTATTGTTGACATTACCCTTGAGGTAAAAGGTTGGGAGGCGAAACTATAAGCCCCTATCTTTCTCTGTGTCCGATTAAAACTTTGAACCCATAAATATCACATGAGTGTTAGCAATTGTGAAAGATTAAATGATAGTTGAGTATGTGGAGTTTGCTGAATCAAAGCTCTTACATAGACCCTTCCCGAAAATAAGATGAATTGCAATTGTTTGATGACTAAGAGCATGATTTGTTAGTTTTCAAGAAAACTTATGATCTGTACTTTAACATGTGAATAGCTTGTTACTTGATCATGAGAAGTTTTATGAGTTGAGCTACTGTTATGATATATAATGATGCTAGTAAAAGTGATTGAAACTATCATTGATCAAACTTAAGCACTTGCTAGCATTCACACTTCATAAATTATTTCTTTTATCATCTACCTACTCAAGGACGAACAAGAATTAAGCTTAGGGATACTGATATGTCTCCAACATATCCATAATTTATGAAGTATTCATGCCATGTTTACAATAGTTTTATATGATTTTGGTATGATTTGATTGGAACTAACCCGAATTGACGCTTTTTCAGCAGAACTACCATGGTGTTATTTTTGTGTAGAAATAGAAGTTCTCGGAATGCGCTGAAAATCAACGGAGATTGTTTTGGAAAATATAAAAAATACTGGAACAAAAATCTACCGGAGGGGAGTCCTGAGGGGCCCACAAGGGTGGAGGGCGCGCCCACCCCCTGGGGCGTGCCCCTATGCCTCGTGGACTCCCCGTGGGGCCCCCTGACTTCTCCTCGACGCCAACTGAGGGAGTCCTGGACTAGGGGATGTCCGGACAGCCGGACTATCAATATCCGCCGGACTCCCAGACTACGAAGATAGAAGATTGAAGACTCCGGCTCGTGTCCGGATGGTACTTTCCTTGGCGTTAAAGGCAAGCTTGGCGATACGGATACGTAGATCTCCTACCATTGTAACCGACTCTGTGTAACCCTAGCCTCCTCCGGTGTCTATATAAACCGGAGGGCTTTAGTCCCTAGGACAACATACATCTCAACAATCATACCATAGGCAAGCCTCTAGGGTTTAGCCTCCTTGATCTCGCGGTAGATCCACTCTTGTACTACCCATATCATCAATATTAATCAAGCAGGACGTAGGGTTTTACCTCCATCGAGAGGGCCCGAACCTGGGTAAAAACGTTGTATCCCACGTCTCTTGTTACGATCCGCCTAGACGCACAGTTCGGGACCCCCTACCCGAGATCCGCCGGTTTTGACACCGACATTGGTGCTTTCATTGAGAGTTCCTCTGTGTCGTCGCCGATAGAGCGGATGCCTCCACCCGTCTTCAAAGACGGTGTTTTCGCCGGAGGGGCCTTGGCCGCCGGCCAAACTATCCGGCTTGGTGGTTTTCTCATGACCGCCTGTCCGGCCGCCGCTTCGGCAATGACTTCTCAAGTCGTCGGAGGCAATCTTCGCTCAACCCTAAAGCTGCCGAACAGTTAGATCCAATTGAGCTCTCGTCTGTTAACGAGCTCTTGGATCGCATCGCCGCCCTGGGAGTCGCTACGGACTACAACCAGATTGGGCTTAAAACCGATCTGAGAGAGATTAACTCTCCCCAGGCCACCCACCACGTCGCAGTGGTAGAGGAACAATACGGCAACTCTTTGCCAGTGTTGAAGACAATTCATGTCCGGATTCCCGAACCCTCCATGCCGGATTCCCGCGGAGGGACGGACTTCGATCGAACATTGAAATTAAAATCATGTATCACCCCGGACTCGCTGGATTGCGTCCAGCAGACCAAACTTCCGAATTCGGAAACTCCTGGGCCTTTGAGCCTCAAGATGGGCAGGGATCCGGATTTTATTCCACCCACCCGCCCAGACATATGCGATCTATCTCTAATACGGCAAGAGCCTCATCAAACAAGACATCACTCTCGGGCGATTCCTCCCGTTATGGACAGGATAAAGGACTGCCAAGAGGAAAACGCAATATCAATTTTCTCGCAATAACGCACGCATAAGGGAATACTAAACGCCATTGATCGTCGCAAAATTACGCTTCACCGATCGGCATCCATTGTACGAAAATATCAGGCGATGGAGAGTTTCCGGAAAACCGAAAATCAATTTTGGGATAATCCGGCCCCAAACCCAGTCCGCAGTAAAAGGGCGCCTTACAATCAGGCCCGAGATGCAAAAACGAAAAAACAAAAACCCAATAAGGGAAACGGAACCGTACTGGAGGGATGGCTCAATGGACCCTGTAAACTTCATAGTACAGAGGGAGCCGTCCCAACACATAGCCTTCGAGCATGTTGGATATTACGGCAGGTGGCCAAAAGTGGCGAAGAGCTCCTAGCTCCGGGAAACCACTCCAACAATACCAGCACGGTATCAACAGTCTTCGAGACTTTCGCATCAAATAATATGCGAAAACGAACAATCCGCGAACTCGCCGAAGTCTACCAAGTAGCAACAGCAAATCCATGGAGCGACACAGCTATTACCTTCAATGCCAGCGACGAGCCCACATTCCGAACAACCAGAGCCCCAGCCGCACTGGTACTTAGTCCCATAGTGGACGGCTTTCGACTGACAAAAGTCCTCATGGATGGCGGCAGCGGACTAAACCTCATTTACGAGGAAACTCTCCGAAAAATGGAAATCGATTGGAGCCGTATTGAGCGAAGCAGCACAACCTTTAGAGGAATAATCCCTAGCCGGGAAGCGCGCTGCACCGGAAAAATCACACTCGATGTGGTGTTCGCCTCCGGACAATTACAGATCCGAAGAAGTCACGCCTGTGGCCCTGCTCAGCGATGGGTATCACGCCATATTAGGACGAGAGGCATTCACAATCTTTCAAGCAATACCTCATTACGGGTACATGAAGCTCAAAATGCCTGGGCCCAGCGGAATAATCACTCTCACTAGTGATCCGGACATAGCACTCCGCGCCGAAAACAAGACAGCCGCACTAGCCCTCGAGGCACTATCCGAAGCCTTAGCGGCAGAGGAACTCACCGCGCTACGCTCTACGGTGAACAGGGACGGTGTGATACTCGATAAAAGATCCAAGCCCACCTCCTTCAAACCAGCAGACGAGATAATAAAATTCCAGGTCCATCCAACGGACCCAACAAAGACAGCTTCCATTGGGGCACAGTTGAACCCCGAAGTAGACGCTGCACTGCGCGAATTCCTTCGAGAAAATTGGGATATCTTTGCCTGGCATCCTTCGGACATGCCCGGAATCCCTCGCAGGTTGGCAGAGCACAGCCTAAACATCCTAAAAGGATTCAAGCCAGTCAAACAGGCTCTTCGACGATTTTCCGAGCCCAAAAGACAGGCAATGGGAGAAGAGCTAGCCAAACTATTGGAAGCCGGATTCATTAGAGATATCAAACATCCGGATGGCTAGCAAATTTGGTGATGGTACCAAAGAAGGATAAATCCTGGCGCCTCGGTCGATTTTAAAGACCTCAATAAAGCTTGCCCAAAGGATCCTTCCTCTCCCCGCATCGATCAAATTATCGATGCCACAGCGAAACACGACTCGTTGTGCTTCCTGGACGCATACTCTGGCTATCATCAAATCAAGATGGCGGAAGCAGACCAAGCCGCAACGGCATTCATCACTCCATATGGACCATTCTGCTTCAACACGATGCCCTTTGGACTCAAAAACACCGGCGCAACATATCAGCGCATGATTCAAACATGTCTGGCCACCCAGATCGGCAAAACAGTCGAGGCATACGTAGACGACGTAGTCGTCAAAACAAAACACGTCGAAACTTTAGTAGACGATTTGAGGCTCACATTCGACAACCTCGAGCATATGACATCAAGCTGAATCCGGAAAATGCGTTTTGGCGCATCAGCCGGAAAGCTGCTGGGCTTCATCGATCCGTAGAGGAATTGAAGCAAATCCGCCAAAATCCGAGCTCACACGCTTGGATATTCCATAAGACCTCAAACAAATATAAAAAATAACAGGATGCGTGGCAGCCTTAAGCCGCTTTATCTCCCGTTTAGGAGAAAAGGCGTTGCCCCTCTATCGCCTCCTCAGGCGGGCGCACCGAACACTTCGAGTGGACGTATGCTGCCACAGCCGGACTCGAAGAAATAAAGGCCATACTGGCAACAAATCTGGTCCTGGCTGCGCCCACTCTGGGCGAACCAATGTTGTTATACATCGCAGCAACGCATCAAGTTGTAAGCGCAGTCCTCGTCGTCGAACGAGCGACAGAAGGGCATAAATTCCCTCTTCAAAAACCAGTGTATTATGTATCCACTGTGTTAACCCCCTGCAAATCCCGTTACCCGCACTATCAGAAGATAGCATATGCGGTGTTCATGGCGTCTCGAAAGCTCCGGCACTACTTTCAAGAGTGCTCGATAACAGTGGCCTCTGAAGTACCACTCAATGACATCATAAATAACCGCGACGCAACGGGCAGGATAGCAAAATGGGCCATTGAGCTCTTACCATTCGACATCACTTACAAACCTCAAGAGCTATAAAGTCACAAGTTTTGGCTGACTTCGTCGCCGAATGGACCGAAGCCGAACTCCCTAAAGAGTACGACGCATACTCCAATTGGACTATGCATTTCGACGGCTCCAAAATGTTGACCGGACTGGGGGCTGGCGTCGTACTGACATCGCCCACCGGAGATACAGTCCAGTATGTACTTCAAATAATGTACACGGACTCCAACAATGCAGCCGAATACGAGGCCCTGTTACATGGTCTCCGGATGGCGGTCTCCATGGGCATTCAACGCCTAGAGGTGCGCGGGGACTCAAACCTTGCAATATCCCAAATAAACGGAGACTTCAAAGCCAAGGATCCGAAAATAGCAGCATATCGCAACGCTGTCCTAAAAATGCCAGCTCGGTTTGAAGGACTCGAATTCCATCACATAGCCCGAGATAATAACCAAGCGGTCGACGTCCTGGCACGCATCGGTGCAAAATGTGATGCTGTCCCTCCAAATATCTTCCTGGAACGGCTCTTCAAGCCATCCGTACTATGGGAAGAGGAGCCCGGTAGCGATAAACCGGAGAAAACCGCACCAATCGGTGATTCGGCAGATGACATAACACCCTCCGCCCACGTTATAATGGCAGTAATCGCCGCGTGGACAGAACCTTTCCTAGCCTACTTACTTAGGCAGGAACTTCCCGAAGACCAAAATGAGGCCCGCTGCATAGTCCGGCGATCGAAGGCCTACAAGGTCCATGAGGGAGAACTTTATAAGAAAAGTACTACCGGAGTCCTTCAAAGGTGTATCTCCGAAGAAGAAGGGCGAAACCTCCTGGCTGAAATTCATGCCGGACTAGGCGGACACCACGCAGCAGCCCGGGCCCTTGTAGGAAAGGCATTCCGTCACAGATTTTATTGGCCGACGGCTCGGGCATACACACAGACTTGGTCCAGCGATGCGTTGGTTGTCGCTCTTTGCTAATCGAGCCATATGCCACCCACCGCCTCAAAACCATACCCATTACCTGGCCATTCGCGGTCCGGGGCTTGACATGGTTGGACCCCTTAAAGGGGAACCCACAAGAAAAAGTACCTATTGGTCATGGTGGATAAGTTCACCAAATGGATAGAGGCCAAACCGTCAAAACGGCAGAGTCCGGACCAGTGATAGACTTTATATCGGGGTGGTACACCGTTACGGAGTCCCCACAGATCATCACCGACAACGGCACGAACTTCACGGCCGATGAGGTTAAGTCATGGTGCAAAAATATGGGCATCAAGCTCGACTATCGCGATCTATCACCCTCAAACCAACGATCAAGTGGAAAGAGCAAATGGTCTAATAATGAGCGGCATTAAACCCGCACTAGTGAGGTCACTCACTAAATCCGACGCACAATGGGTCGAGGAGCTCGACCAGACTGGGGCTGCGGACAACGCCTAACCGTACCACCGATTCACACCATTTTTATGGTATACGGCATGAGGCAGTCTTGCCTTGTGACATTATTCATGACTCACCTCGAAAAGCGCATGTATGAGGAAAGAGAGGCCGAGCTTGATCGGCAGGACAGCTTGGACACATTGGAGGAAGAACGGGACATTGCGAAGGCTCGTTCCGCATTCTATCAGCAGCAGGCCCGAAGATATCAAAGCAGAGAAGTACGGGCCAAGACTTACAACGTTGGCGAACTAGTTCTACGCTGCCGGACAAGAAAAGGACAAGCTCAAGCCCGATGGGAGGGCCCTTCATTATCGATCAAGTCATCGACCGGCGGAGCATACCGTCTCATGAAATGCGTCGGATAACCGACTCGAGCCGAACCCATGGAACGCAGCCCGCCTCTGACGATTCTATGCCTAGCGCCGGACTAAGAGTTCGTCCCCTTCCCCCGTCCAAACTTTTATACTTCGGCTGTCTTTTGTTTCTCTTTTTATCCTGTTGACTTAAAAGCCCTTTCGGGCCTATCTTTGCATTCTTTGCATACGCATGATGTGCCATCCGCACTCATTATTCCTGGGGGCTTCTTTTCCAGAAGCTCAATTACACGGGTTTCATACCCAACACATGTGTCAAGCTTCCACATGTACCTTTTACTCGCCATTATATGCATCGATATGACTTAAGTTTTGGCCAAGCTGGGTTGCCTGGCTCCTGTGCTTACCCCTACGTTCCCGGTTGTTTGGCTAGGAGGTAAAGGGTGCACCTCTGTGATTGTTACTGCCGGGTCAGCCGGATGTGTACCTCAGACTGGGTGAAGCCGAAAGCTAGCGTTCTTAAGGGAATATTCGGTCGGTGATTTAAAAGATGACTTTTTACCTATTTTATCTATCTGCCCCCAGATGTTTTACTGCTTTCTTTGCAGTCCGGACATGCACTTTAGGGCATGCCTCCCAAATGAAAGGAACCCTTAACGAAGTATTCTCCTGGAAGATGTTTCTTACTAACCATGTAATATAACATAACTAGTTGGGCACTTGTCTGATAAAGCACTAATGACCCCTACGCCTGGTCTCCATGCATAGCACGGTTGTTTCTTAACCATAAAGGTATTCGGACACACTCCGGACTCTAGGGTCCCGAGGTCGGGCGAAAAGGTCGGCAAAGACAAACGATCTACAATCCGCTAGAAGGCATTTCACATGTCACTTTAAAGGATAACATACATTGTCAAATATATTGATTGTATTCCTCCTCAATCCCGTCTAACAGGCTGTCTAGTTTACAGTCCCGTTGGGAAAATTTAGCAGCCAACTCTACTTGGCTGTACACTAAACTCACAGGGATCTCCTTCCCATCGGGCCCCACCGGTCCAACTTCGGCCATGTGGTTGGGGTCCGCCTTCTTATACCGCGTCTTCACCATGGCCCAAGCCTCCCTGGCACCTTGACGGCAAGCCGAAATCTTCCACAAACGGAAGCGCTGTCACACTCCCTGCAGCTTCTCCGCAAGCTCCCCGAGGCCCTCGGGTAGGGTGAGGGCTGGCCATAAAGCCTGAACGACACCGCTCATTGCCTGCCGAACTCGTTCGAGTAGCTGCAACAGTTCGGGAAGTTGATCACCCATTGATATGGGCATTTCCTCTGCAGGACGACCCGTGAGTACACCTACAAGACATATCATGTCAAAATACTTCCTCGCCGAACTCTTCTTTTTAAAAGAGTTCGCTCAAGCACTTGCTATAAATGCCGCGACGGCCGCTGATTCTCCTTAACGGAGCCGGACAGCTCGGCTGGCGCGCTTTCAGCTCTTCTCCGAGCTTGGCGTTGGCATCCTGGAGCTTGTTCCTTTCTGCTGAACCCTATTCAGCACACTCGCCGACCTTTAGCTGGCGTAGCAATGCTTGCTGTCCGGATCTTGTCCGCGGCACCTGCAATGTCATTATTAGACTCAAGGCACGCCGCATGGCGCTTATATTTATTAATAAAAATGTGTTACCAGGAGGGTCTTTCCGTCTCCTCCTGCGGCAGCAAGTGCGACCTCAAGTTGGGCCTTGCAATCTTGCAGCTCCGAGACAGCCGGGCGTTCTTCTCGTTGAGTGCCTGAATTTAATGATCCTTAAATCAGTTAGCATAACTAATTTAAGTCTCGAGGGCTACTGGTATATACAACCATTAAAATTCCCTTACCCATATGTCTTTCACATACTGCTCTGTGGCTCTGGTAAAACCATTTTGAGCAGCACGGAGATGCGCGTCCCCTGCGTTAAAGGCATCCAATGCCTCAGGGAAAAAGCACGCTTCTTGAAATACTGTCCGGCGGCGCCTATGATTCATAGCGCTCTCCATCTCAGACTTGGTGGCGGACAGCCTGTCGGTATCCTCCGTTGGAGAAGGGTCCGGCTCGCGTCTGGCGCTTGCCTCCCCCTCCAGTCCGGGCGCTGGAGCCTGACCGGTGTTGGTCGGATCGGCAATTCCTGCGCTCGGAGTCCGGCGAGCGCTTTTTCTCCTACAAAGATCATGAGCACTTAGACGTTTCCTTGGAACATTGCTCTAAAAATTCAAACATGAGCTATACCTTTGCGGCGACGTTTCCGTCCGCACGGCGCTCCTTTTCCTCCTGCTAGTTCGGACTGACCTCTGTAGGTCGGCCGCCGCGGCTCGGCTTCCTGCCGTAAAGGCGCTTCCTGCAAAATGCCATCGTTCGCGAAGGTCAGAAATAGGCAGGGATGAGATAACGGTGTCCGGACTTCGGTCGTGGTCACCTGGGAAGCCGCACTTAGCCCGGGGTAGTCCGCCGTAATGGCGACCAAAGCATTGTCTATGCTGAGCTGGTGATACACCCCGTCGATCAGCTCCACCTCGATGTCCGGATCCTCTTCGGAGGCCGGACCCAGGGATCCTTCTGGATCCTCGGGTTGTGGAGCAGGACTCACCATGTCCTCCACAGTCCAGCGTAGACCCTGCGCCGAGGACATAATGTAAGAAGCTTAAACTTCGAAAGCACGGGTAGAGCCCTTCGAGGTGTTCGCTTACCCATCCCCTAGGGTTGATCATGGAAAACCCATCCAAAGGGTTCGTGCGAAGGAAGTCCTCCTTCTCCCCCTTGTACAGGCCGGACAGGATCTTCACGAGATCCTCGGTGAATCCGCCCTTCTTGGCCATGCCGGTAGCATCGTCTTCCCATTGAAATCCCACATGGGGTGGCCTCAGATTGCAGTGGCTGCACCCTCGCTGATGCACGCCGCCATGACTCCGATCATGGTCAAGCCGGAATGAGCCATTAATCTTATCCGGCCCATCAGGTAATGGACGCTCTTGTCTTCCTCCAAGCGGGGGCTCCGTGGGCGCCAGCTGAGGCGTTTCTTCAAGGGAGCAGCATCAAACTCCGGGAGGCCGATCCGGACTGGGTCGGGCAACGGAGCATCTCCTATATAAAACCACTCCGAGGGCCAGTCTTCGGACGCCTTCTTGGGAGTGCCGGATAGGTATCCGGTCCCGGCGATGCGCCATATTTCGGCGCCGCCCACTTGATATATGGACCCCTGGTGAGAACGGGGTACGAGGCAAAACAGCCTCTTCCACAATGCAAAATGGGGCTCGATGCCCAGGAATAGCTCACAAAGAGCTACGTAGCCCGCGATATGCAGCACAGAGGCGGGCATGAGGTGGTGGAGCTGGAGTCCGTAGAACTTCAGGAGCCCGCGGAGGAACGGATGTATTGGAAATCCGAGCCCCCTTATCAGATAGGGGACAAAGCACACTCGCTCCCCCTTATTGGGGCTTCGAGTGTCCTCCGCCTGCCTCCCACCTTGATAAGTAACCAGTCCGGCCCGGACTGGGACCATAAAGGCCGGAGGGAGAAACCCCTCCGTTTGGAGCTTAACTAACTCGTTGTGCGAAACAGAGCATCTCCTCCAATTCCCCGGCGGTGGGCTGGGGGCGCGTGAAGAAGAGCCGCGTTGACGATCCATGGTGGAATGGATTTCTAGGTCAGAGGCGCTTCTATGGAGTATACGTGGGAGCAAGACGGTGCAATTTGGATCTGGATTCTTGCCTCTTTTATAGGCGGATGACTCGCACAACTAGGGGGTGAAATGTAAAAGACACCCTGGCTTTTCGCATTCATGCGACGCGTGGAAGAGGGCCATTATTTAGCGTAGAAGCCGAGGAACACAGTATTCAAGAAGAAGCCGCACACTATTCGGCAGGTACATGGAATTTGAAGGGAGAACCCGCCTTGCAACGCCGAAGACTATAAACACGCTGGACTTATCGTCATTGAAGCCTGGTTCGGGGGCTACTGAGGGAGTCCTGGACTAGGGGGTGTCCGGACAGCCGGACTATCAATATCTGCCGGACTCCCAGACTACGAAGATAGAAGATTGAAGACTCCGGCTCGTGTCCGGATGGTACTTTCCTTGGCGTGGAAGGCAAGCTTGGCAATACGGATACGTAGATCTCCTACCATTGTAACCGACTCTGTGTAACCCTAGCCTCCTCCGGTGTCTATATAAGCCGGAGGGCTTTTGTCCGTAGGACAACATACATCTCAACAATCATACCATAGGCAAGCCTCTAGGGTTTAGCCTCCTTGATCTCGCGGTAGATCCACTCTTGTACTACCCATATCATCAATATTAATCAAGCAGGACGTAGGGTTTTACCTCCATCGAGAGGGCCCGAACCTGGGTAAAAACGTTGTGTCCCTCGTCTCTTGTTACCATCCGCCTAGACGCACAGTTCGGGACCCCCTACCCGAGATCCGCCGGTTTTGACACCGACACCGACCTCTCCTATAAATGCCCAAACCTCCAGAAAATAACCTATATCGGGAGTTTCGCTGCCGCAAGCCTCTGTACCCACGAGAAATCAATCTAGGCCCTCTTTGGCACCCTGCCGGAGGGGGTGCTACCTCTTGAGCATTGCGTTGGATTTCCTCGAAGAGGAGAGGATGATGCAGCAAAGTAGCGTAAGTATTTCCCTCAGTTTTTGAGAACCAAGGTATCAATCCAGTAGGAGACCACGCACAAGTCCCTCGTACCTACACAAAACGATAGCAACTCGCAACCAACACTTAGGGGTTGTCAATCCCTTCACGGTCACTTACGAGAGTGAGATCTGATAGAGATAATATTTTTGGTATTTTTGATAGATAGATGCAAAGTAAAAAGGTAAAGGCAAAGTAAAAACAAAGCAAGTAAATAAAGTGATATTGATTGATATGATGGGAATAGACCCGGGGGCCATATGTTTCACTAGTGGCTTCTCTCAAGAGCATAAGTATTCTACAGAGGGTGAACAAATTACTGTTGAGCAATTGACAAAATTGAGCATAGTTATGAGTATATCTAGGCAATAATCATGTATATAGGCATCACGTCCAAAACAAGTAGATCGAAATGATTCTACATCTACTACTATTACTCCACTCATCGACCGCTATCCAGCATGCATCTAGAGTATTAAGTAAAAATAGAGTAACGCCGTAAGCAAGATGACATGATGTAGAGGGATAAATTCATGCAATATGATAAAAAAAACATCTTGTTATCCTCGATGGCAACAATACAATACGTGCCTTGCTGCCCCTTCTGTCACTGGGTAAGGACACCACAAGATTGAACCCAAAGCTAAGCACTTCTCCCATTGCAAGAACTACAAATCTAGTTGGCCAAACCAAAAAGGATAATTCGAAGAGACTTGCAAAGATAACTCAATCATACATAAAAGAATTCAGAGAAGAATCAAATATTTTCCATAGATAATATTGGATCATAAACCCACAATTCATCGGTCTCAACAAACACACCGCAAAAAGAAGATTACATCGAATAGATCTCCATGAGAGAGGGGGAGAACATTGTATTGAGATCCAAAAAGAGAGAAGAAGCCATCTAGCTACTAGCTATGGACCCGAAGGTCTGAAGTAAACTACTCACACTTCATCGGAGGGGCTATGGTGATGATGTAGAAGCCCTCCATGGTGGATGCCCCCTCCGGCGGAGCTCCGGAACAGGCCCCAAGATGGGATCTCATGGACAAAGAAGGTTGCGGCGGTGGAATTAGGTTTTTGGCTCCTATTCTGATCGTTCGGGGATACGTAGGTATATATAGGAGGAAGGAGTACGTCGGTGGAGCTCCGAGGGGGCCACGAGGTAGGGGGCGCGCCCAGGGGGGCGCGCCCTCCACCGTCATGACCTCCTCGGGTACTACTTCGAGTAGGGTCCAAGTCTCCTAGATCACGTTCGGTTGGAAAATCACGATCCCGAAGGTTTCATTCCGTTTGGACTCCGTTTGATATTTTGTTTCTTCGAAATACTGAAAAAGGCAAAAAACAGCAATTATGGGCTGGGCCTCCGGTTAATAGGTTAGTCCCAAAAGTAATATAAAACTGGAAAATAAATCCCAATATAGTCCAGAACAGTAGATAAAGTAGCATGGAGCAATCAAAAATTATAGATACGTTGGAGACGTATCAGGCATCCCCAAGCTTAATTCCTGCTCGTCCTCGAGTAGGTAAATGATAAAAAAGAATTTTTGATGCGGAGTGATACCTTGGCATAATTTCAATGTAAATCTTCTTAATTGTGATATGAATATTCAGATCCGAAAGATTCAAGACAAAAGTTCATATTGACACAAAAATAATAATACTTCAAGCATACTAATCAAAGCAATCATGTCTTCTCAAAATAACATGGCGAAAGAAAGTTCATCCCTACAAAATCATATAGTTAGGCTATGCTTCATTTTCGTCACACAAAGATGTTCCCAACTTCTATACCCCCAATGACAAGCCAAGCAATTGTTTCATACTTAAATAATCTCAAACTTTTTCAACCTTCACGCAATACATGAGCGTGAGCCATGGATATAGCACTATGGGTGGAATAGAATATGATGATGGGGATTGTGTGGAGAAGACAAAAAAAGGAGAAAGTCTCACATTGACGAGGCTAATCAACGGGCTATGGAGATGCCCATCAATTGATGTCAACATGAGGAGTAGGGATTGCCATGCGACGGATGCACTGGAGCTATGAATGCTTAAAAAAAGAACCTAGTGGGTGTGCATCCAACTTGCTTGCTCACGAAGACCTAGGGCATTTGAGGAAGCCCATCGTAGGAATATACAAGCTAAGTTCTATAATGAAAAATTCCCACTAGTATAAAAAGACAACTTATGAGACTCACTACATGAGGAATAAGGTGCTACTTTGAAGCACAATATATGAGACTCACTACATGAAGAACAAGGTGCTACTTTTAAGCACAAGTGTGGAAAAAGAGATAGTAGCATTGCCCTTTTTTTGGGCCTTTTTTTCTTTTGGGCTTTTTTTATTTGGGCAATGCTCTAATAATGATGATCATCACACTTCTATTGATTACAACACAAGGATTACAACTCGAAACTTAGAACAAGATATGACTCTATATGAATGCCTCTGGCGGTGTACCGGGATGGTGCAATGGATCAAGAGTGACATGTATGGAAAATAATGCATGGTGGCTTTGCCACAAATACGATGTCAACTACAAGATCATGCAATGGCAATATGACAAAAGTAATGTATGTCATGATGATGATGGTGGAAGTTGCATGGCAATATATCTCGGAATGGCTATGGAAATGCCATGATAGGTAGGTATGGTGGCTGTTTTGAGGAAGATATAAGGAGGTTTATGTGTGATAGAGTATATCGTATCACGGGGTTTGGATGCACCGGCGAATTTTGCGCCAACTCTCAAGGTGAGAAAGGGCAATGCACGGTACCGAAGAGGCTAGCAATGGCGGAAAGGTGAGAGTGCGTATAACCCATGGACTCAGCATTAGTCAAAAGAACTCATATACTTATTGCAAAAATTTAGAAATCATCAAAAATTCAAGTACTACGCGCATGCTCCTAGGGGGATAGATTGGTAGGAAAAGACCATCGCTCGTCCCCGACCGCCACTCATTAGGATGCACAAGCCAGGTACACTTCACGTTTCAAATTTGTTACACAACTTTAACCATACGTGCATGCTACGGGACTTGCAAACTTCAACACAAGTATTTCTCAAATTCATAATCACCCAACTAGCATGACTTTGATATTATTACCTACATATCTCAAAACAATTATCAAGCACCAAACTTATCTTAGTATTCAATTCACTCAAAAGAAAGTTTCACATATCTTGAATACCAAGTATATTAACATTAAGCAAATTACCATGCTATTAATGACTCTCAAAATAATCTAAGTGAAGCATGAGAGATCAATAGTTTCTTTAAAACAAATCCACCACCGTGCTCTAAAAGATCTAAGTGAAGTACTAGAGCAAAAATTATCACGCTCAAAAGATATAAGTGAAGCACTATGAGCGAAACTATCAAGCTCAAAAGATATAAGTGAAGTACATAGAGTATTCTAACAAATTCTAGTTCTTGTATGGCTCTCTCAAAAGATGTGTACAGCAAGGATGATTGTGGTAGACTAACAAGCAAAGACACAAATAATACAAGACGCTCCAAGGAAAACACATATCATGTTGGTGAATAAAAATATAGCTCCAAGTAAATTACCGATGGAAGTGGACGAAAGAGTGGATGCCTTCTGGGGCATCCCCAAGCATTGGATTTTTGGTGTCCTTGGATTATCTTGGGGGTGCCATGGGCATCCCCAAGCTTAGTCTCTTGCCACTCCTTGTTCCATAATCCATCAAAAGAATTCACCCAAAACTTGAAAACTTCACAACACAAAACTCAACAGAAATCTCGTGAGCTCCGTTAGAGAAAGAAAACAAAAGACTACTTCAAGGTACTGTAATGAACTCATTCTTTATTTATATTGGTGTTAAACCTACTGTATTCCAACTTCTCTATGGTTTATAAACTAATTTACTAGCCATAGATTCATCAAAATAAGCAAACAACACACGAAAAACAGAATCTGTCAAAAACGGAACAGTCTGTAGCAATCTGTAACTAACGCGAACTTCTGGAACTCTAAAAATTCTACCAAACTAGGAAGTCCTGGAAAATTTGTTTATTGATCAGCAGCAAAAAGAATCAACACAAAAGCACGTTCCTGTGATTTATCATAACTAAATGTGTGCGCGCAAAGTTTCTGTTTTTCAGCAGAATCAAATCAACTATCATCGTAGGTTATCCTATAAGTCCTACTTGGCACAAACACTAATTAAAACATAAAACCACATCCAAACAGAAGGTAGATGGATTATTTATTCCTAAACATAAGCAAAAACAAAAAACACAAAATAAAATTGGGTTGCCTCCCAACAAGCGCTATCGTTTAACGCCCTTAGCTAGGCATAAAAGCAAGGATAAATCTAGGTCATGCCGTAATAATAAGATAGATCTTGAAAGCTCATATCGTATTCCCTACGTTCGGAAGAAAGTTTCCTTTGAGGCAAGCAAAAATAATCAAAAGGGCTAAATTTAGCGGGACAAAAATCCCCAAGATCAATCACGGGAGGAACGGGTTCCTCCCTTGGCCCTTCATAGTGCACAACTATTTCATCACTGAAAGCATTCTTTTGGCAAAATTTTGTGAGCTTATACTCGAGAGAGTATCCTAGCTCATTACTACTAAGGGAAAAATCATTATTAAGCTCGTTGATGCAATCAACTAAGACATTGATAGGGACCTTTTTTCTAAGGTTTTCATCGAAAGCGACATAGTCCAAAGATTGAAAACGTCTAATTTCCTCTTGATCATAGAGGATTGCTTCTATGGGTGGACGACCGGCGTCCACCCTATAGTGCGCAAAGATTTCTTTGGCTTCTCTTATGATAAATCTAAATTCATGAGCCAAAAAGATAGTAACAACGCGCTTAATAGAAGAGTGCTCAATATTAGAGAATTCTAAGAAAATTCTCCGTATGCAAGGGTGCATATGCATAAATTGTCTTTCAAGTTCAACCACAAGGATAGCTATAGCATCCGCAAGGCTACTAGTTCTATGAAGAATAGAACAACCCATGGAAGGTAAAGCACCGACACAAGTAAAGAAATCTTGAATAACGCCTTTGCCAATGATGTTACCACTACCGATTCGAAACTTTTTGGTATGCAAGATAGGAGGTTCATCGGCCGGAGCCTCGAGATTTTCTGAGTTATCATTGTTGTCCATATCAACGATAATCTCCCCAATTTCAGACATAGTGGCAAAAAGAAGTAAGGCGGAAGAAAGCAAACTAAAGGGAAAGGACTAAGAGATTGGGAAAGAGAGGGCAAATAAAACAGCAAGGGTGAAGTGGGGGAGAGGAAAGCGAGAGGCAAATGGCAAATAATGTAATGCGAGAGATAGGGATTGCGATGGGTACTTGTTATGGTTGACTTTCTTGCGTGAGCCTCCCCGGCAACGGTGCCAGAAATTCTTCTTGCTACCTCTTGAGCACTGCGTTGGATTTCCCCGAAGAGGAGAGGATGATGTAGCAAAGTAGCGTAAGTATTTCCCTCCGTTTTTTAGAACCAAGGTATCAATCCAGTAGGAGACCACACACAAGTCCATTGTACCTACACAAAACGATAGCAACTCACAAACAACACTTAGGGGTTGTCAATCCCTTCACGGTCACTTACGAGAGTGAGATCTGATAGAGATAATATTTTTGGTATTTTTGATAGATAGATGCAAAGTAAAAAGGTAAAGGCAAAGTAAAAACAAAGAAAGTAAATAAAGTGATATAGATTGATATGATGAGAATAGACCCGGGGGGCATAGGTTTCACTAGTGGCTTCTCTCAAGAGCATAAGTATTCTACGGTGGGTGAACAAATTACTGTTGAGCAATTGACAGAATTGAGCATAGTTATGGGTATATCTAGGCAATGAACATGTATATAGGCATCATGTCCAAAACAAGTAGATCGAAACGATTCTGCATCTACTACTATTACTCCACTCATCGACCGCAATCCAGCATGCATCTAGAGTATTAAGTAAAAATATATTAACGTCGTAAGCAAGATGACATGATGTAGAGGGACAAATTCATGAAATATAATAAAAACCCCATCTTGTTATCCTTGATGGCAACAATACAATACGTGCCTTGCTGCCCCTTCTGTCACTAGGTAAGGACACCGCAAGATTGAACCCAAAGCTAAGCACTTCTCCCATTGCAAGAACTATCAATCTAGTTGGCCAAACCAAAAAGGATAATTCGAAGAGACTTGCAAAGATAACTCAATCATACATAAAGGAACTCAGAGAAGAATCAAATATTTTCCATAGATAATACTGGATCATAAACCCACAATTCATCGGTCTCAACAAACACACCGCAAAAAGAAGATTGCATCGAATAGATCTCCACGAGAGAGGGGGAGAACATTGTATTGAGATCCAAAAAAAGAGAAGAAGCCAGCTAGCTACTAGCTATGGACCCGAATGTCTGAAGTAAACTACTCACACTTCATCGGAGGGGCTATGGTGATGATGTAGAAGCCCTTCGTGGCGGATGCCCCCTCCGGCGGAGCTCCAGAACAGGCCCCAAGATGGGATCTCATGGATACAGAAGGTTGCGGCGGTGGAATTAGGTTTTTGGTTCCTGTTCTGATCATTCGAGGATACGTAGGTATATATAGGAGGACGGAGTACCTCGGTGGAGCTCCGAGGGCCCACGAGGTAGGGCGCGCCTGGGCGCCTCCACCTCGTGACCTCCTCGGGTACTACTTGGAGTAGGGTCCAAGTCTCCTGGATCATGTTCGGTTGGAAAATCACGATCCCGAAGGTTTCATTCCGTTTGGACTCCGTTTGATATTATGTTTCTTCGAAATACTGAAAAAGGCAAAAAATAGCAATTCTTGGATGGGCCTCCGGTTAATAGGTTAGTCCCAAAAGTAATATAAAAGTGGAAAATAAAGCCCAATATAGTCCAAAACAGTAGATAAAGTAGCATGGAGCAATAAAAAATTATAGATACGTTGGAGACGTATCAGGGGGCCATCATCGCTGGAGGCCATGCGGAAGGATCTCGGAGGGGCCATCATCGCCATGAAGGCTAAGGACCAGAGGGGGAAGCTCTCCCCATTCAGGGGGGAGGCCATGGAGGAGGAAGCACAAGGGGATATCCCCTCCTCCTCTCCCTCGGTGGCGCGAGAGTGCCATCGGGATGGGAATCATCACCGCGGTGATCGTCTTCATCAACATCACCATCATCATCACCATCCTCATCTCTTTTACGCGGTCCCCTCGCCCGCACCCCACTGTAATCCCTACTTGAACATGGTGCTTTATGCCATATATCAGGATCCAATGATGTGTTGCCATCCTATGATATTTTGAGTAGATATCATTTGTCTTTGGGTTGATTGATGATCTAGATTGGTATGAGTCATATGTTTTACTTTGGTGCTGTCCTATTGTGCCCGCCGTATCACGCACGCGTGAGAAATTCCTGCTGTAGGGTGTTGCAATACGTTCATGATTCGCTTATAGTGGGTTGCTTTAGTGACAGAAGCATAAACCCGAGTAAGGGGATTGTTCGTATGGGATAAAGGGGACTTGATATGTTAATGCTGTGGTTGGGTTTTACCTTAATGATCTTTAGTAGTTGCAGATGTTTGCTAGAGTTCCAATCATAAGTGCATATGATCCAAGAAGAGAAAGTATGTTAGCTTATGCCTCTCCCTCATATGAAATTGCAATGACGACTACCGTTCTTGTTAACAATTGCCTAGGATAATTCCGCACACCGACCCATCATTATTCCACACTTGCTATTTATAATATTTTGTAATATATTCTAACTTTATGATAACAACACCTACTTTTATATTTCAGCTCTCCGATACCATGCAAAGTTATCCTCGTCATACCCACAACATAGCTTTATTTCTTGTTTCTAGTTGGAAGCAAACGTTCGGTGTATGTAGAGTCATATCAGTGGCAGATAGGACTTGAGAGAATATTGATCTTACATTTAGCTCCTTGTGGGTTCGACACTCCATACTTATCACTTCCACCTTTGGAATTGCTACGATGATTCCCTGCACTTGTGGATTATCATTGGCATAGACCGAGAATAGGATTTGTCCCTCCGTGTATCGGAGAGGTATCTCTGTGCCCTCTTGGTAACGCTCGTCACTATAAGCCTTGCAAGCAATGTGACTAATGAGTTAGTTGCGGGATGAAGCATTATGATACGAGTAAAGAGACTTGCCGGCAACGAGATTGAACTAGGCATGATGATACCGACGATCGAATCTCGGGCAAGTAACATACCGATGACAAAGGGAACAACGTATGTTGTGAAGGAAATATGCCCTAGAGGCAATAATAAAGTTATTATTTATTTCCTTATTTCATGATAAATGTTTATCATTCATGCTAGAATTGTATTAACCGGAAACATGATACATGTGTGAATGCATAGACAAAACAACATGTCACTAGTATGCCTCTACTAGACTAGCTTGTTAATCAAAGATGGTTATGTTTCCTGACCATGAACAAGGAGTTGTTATTTGATTAACGAGGTCACATCATTAGTAGAATGATCTGATTGACATGACCCATTCCCTTAGCTTAGCACACGATCGCTTAGTATGTTGCTACCGCTTTTATCCATGACATATACATGTTCCTATAACTATGAGATTATGCAACTCCTGCTTACGGAGGAACACTTTGGTGCTACCAAACGTCACAACGAATCGGGTGATTATAAAGGAGCACTACAGGTGTCTCCAAAGGTAGATGTTGGGTTGGCGATTTCGAGATTAGGTTTTGTCACTCCGATTGTCGGAGAGGTATCTCTGGGCCCTCTCGGTAATGCACATCATCAAGCCTTGCAAGCACTACAACTAATGAGTTAGTTGTGAGATGATGTATTACGGAACGAGTAAAGAGACTTGCCGTAACGAGATTGAACTAGGTATTGATACCGACGATCGAATCTCGGCAAGTAACATACCGATGACAAAGGAACAACGATGTTGTTATGCGGTCCGACCGACAAAGATCTTCAGAGAATATGTAGGAACCAATATGGGCATCCAGGTCCCGCTGTTGGTTATTGACCATGAATAGTTCTAGGTCATGTCTACATTGTTCTCGAACCGTAGGGTCCGCACGCTTAAGGTTTCGATGATGCTTATTATGAGTTTATGTATTTTGATGTACCAAGAAGTTCGAGTCCCGGATGTGATCACGGACATGACGAGAAGTCTCGGAATGGTCGAGACATAAAGATTGATATATTGGAAGCCTATGTTTGGAGTTCGAATGGTTCCGGTAAAACGGAATTTATCGAGTACCGGAGGTTACCGAACCCCGGGAGGTAAATGGGCCTCGATGGGCCTTGGTGGAAAGGAGAAGGACAGCCCAGGTGGCTGCTGCGCCCCCCTTCCCTAGTCCTACTAGGACTAGGAGAAGGGGCCGCCCCTCTCTCTTTCCCTCCGGAATCCTAGTCCAACTAGGATTGGGGGAATCCTACTCCAGGGAGTAGGACTCCTGGCGCCTCCCTTGGCCGCCGCCCCTCCCCTTGCTCCTTTATATACGGGGCAGGGGGCACCTTGGAACACACAAGTTGATCGTGAGATCGCTCTTAGCCGTGTGCGGTGCCCCCTCCACCATATTCCACCTCGGTTATACCGTCATGAAGCTTAGGCGAAGCCTCGCGCCGTGAAACATCAAGATCGCCACCACGCCGTCGTCGACGAAACTCTCCTCGACACTCGGCTGGATCGAGTACGAGGGACGCCATCGAGCTGTACGTGTGTCAAGAACTCGGGCGCCGGAGTAACGGCGCCGGATCGGTCGGATCGCGAGGAGAACGTCGACTACTTCCTCTACGCCAGATCGCTTCGCTTCAGGTCTACAAGGGTATGTAGACAACACTCTCCCCTCTCGCTATGCATCACCATGATCTTGCGTGTGCGAGGGAAAATTTTTGAAATTACTACGCTCCCCAACAAAGGCATCCGAGCCTAGGTTTTTCTATGGTTTGATGTTTTGCACGAGTAGAACACAAGTGAGTTGTGGGCGATACAAGTCATACTACCTACCAGCATGTCATACTTTGGTTCAGCGGTATTGTGAGATGAAGCGCCCTGCACCGACATTACGCCAGACGCTTACGCGAGACTGGTTTCACCGCCACGAGCACTCGTTGCTTAAAGGTGACCGTGGGTGCCTGCTCTCTCACTTTAGTTGAACTGAGTGTGGCTACGCCCGTCCTTGAGAAGGTTAAACGGAGTCTATTTGACGAAGTATCGCTGTGGTTTTGATGCGAGGTGAGACTGGTTCTTGCTTAAGCCCGTAGCAGCCACGTAAAATTTGCAACAACAAAGTAGAGGACGCCTAACTTGTTTTTGCAGGGCATGTTGTGATGTGATATGGTCAAGACGTGATGCTATATTTTATTGTATGAGATGATCATGTTTTGTAACCGGTTATCGGCAATCGGCAGGAGCCATATGGTTGTCGCTTATTGTATGCAATGCAATCGCTCTGTAATGCTTTACTTTATCACTAAGCGGTAGCGATAGTCGAGTAGCATAAGTTTGGCGAGACGACAACGATGCTGCGATGGAGATCAAGGTGTCGCTACCGGTGACGATGGTGATCATGGTGGTGCAGCAAGATGGAGATCATGAAGCACAAGATGATGATGACCATATCATATCACTTATATTGATTTGCATGTGATGTTTATCCTTTATGCATCTTATCTTGCTTTGATTGACGGTAGCATTATAAGATGATCTCTCACTAAATTATCAAGAAGTGTTCTCCCGAGTATGCACCGCTGCCAAAGTTCGTCGTGCCTGCACACCACGTGATGATCGGGTGTGATAAGCTCTCGTCCATCTACAACGGTGCAAGCCAGTTTTGCACACGAGAATACTCGGTTATACTTGACGAGCCTAGCATATGCAGATATGGCCTCGAACACGGAGACCGAAAGGTCGAGCGTGAATCATATAGTAGATATGATCAACATAAGATGTTCACCATTGAAAACTACTCCATTTCACGTGATGATCGGTTATGGTTTAGTTGATTTGGATCACGTGATCACTTGGATGACTAGAGAGATGTCTTTCTAAGTGGGAGTTCTTAAGTAATATGATTAATTGAACTTAAATTTATCATGAACTTAGTACCGATAGTATCTTGCTTGTTTATGTTTGATTGTAGATAGATGGCTCGTCTGTTGTTCCGTTGAATTTTAATGCGTTCCTTGAGAAAGCAAAGTTGAAAGATGATGGTAGCAATTACACGGATCGGGTCCGAATCGAGGATTATCCTCATTGCTGCACGTAAGAGTTACGCCCGGATGCACCGCTAGGTGACAGCTTCTTCTTTGGAGCAACACCAGATGTTGTGAACGTCTGGCGAGCAAAGTCGATGACTACTCTATAGTTCAAGCAGCCATGCTTTACGGCTTAGAACCGGGACTTCAACGACGCTTTTGAACGTCATGGAGCATATGAGATGTTCCAGAGTTGAAGTTAATATTCCAAAGTAATGCCCGGATTGAGAGATATGAAGTCTCCAATAAGTTCTATAGCTGCAAGATGGAGGAGAATAGTTCATTAGTGAGCATATACTCGTAATGTCCGGGTACTACAATCACTTGACACAATTGGGAGTTAATCTTCCGGATGATTGTGTCATTGATGAATTCTCCAATCACCGCCACCAAGCTACAAAGGCTTCGTGATGAACTATAATATGCAAGGGTTAGTAAAGACTATACCGAGCTCTTCGCAATGCTAAAGGCTGCGGAGGTAGAAATCAAGAAAGAGCATCAAGTGTTGATGGTCAACAAGACCACTAGTTTCAAGAAGAAAGGCAAAGGGAAGAAGAAAGGAATTCAAGAAGAACAGCAAGCAAGTTGTCGCTCAGAGAAGAAACCCAAGTCTGGCCCTAAACCTGAAATCGAGTGTTTCTACCGCAAGCGATCGTCATCGAAGCGGAACTGCCCCAAGTATTTGGCGGATAAGAAGGATGGCAAGGTGAACAAAGGTATATGTGATATACATGTTATTGATGTGTACCTTACTAGAGCTCGCAGAGCACTGGTATTTGATACTGGTTCTGCTGCTAATATTTGCAACTCAAACAGGACTACGGATTGCTTAACACCGCAAAGGACGAGGTGACGATGCGCTGGGAAATGGTTCCAAAGTCGATGTGATCGCGGTCGGCACGCTACCTCTACATCTACCTTCGGATTAGTTTTAGACCTAAATAATTGTTATTTGGTGCCTGCGTTGAGCATGAACATTATATCTGGATCTTGTTTGATGCGAGACGGTTATTCATTTAAATCGAGAATAATGGTTGTTCTATTTATATGAGTAATATCTTTTATGGTCATGCACCCTTGAGGAGTGGTCTATTTCTTATGAATCTCGATAGTAGTGATACACATATTCATAATGTTGAAACCAAAAGATGCAGAGTTGATAATGATAGTGCAACTTATTTGTGGCACCGCCGCTTAGGTCATATCGGTGTAAAGCGCATGAAGAAACTCCATGCGATGGACTTTTGGAGTCACTTGATTATGAATCACTTGGCACTTATGAACCGTGCCTCATGGGCAAGATGACTAGAACACCGCTCTCCGGTACTATGGAGAGAGCAACAGATTTGTTGGAAATCATACATACGATGTATGTGGTCCGATGAATATTGAGGCTCGTGGCGGATATCGTTATTTTCTCACCTTCACAGATGACTTAAGCGGATATGGGTATATCTACTTAATGAAACATAAGTCTGAAACGCTTGAAAAGTTCAAAGAATTTCAGAGTGAAGTTGAAAATCATCGTAACAAGAAAATTAAGTTTCTACGATCCGATCGTGGAGGTGAATATTTGAGTTACGAGTTTGGTCTACATTTGAAACAATGCGGAATAGTTTCAAACTCACGCCACCCGAACACCACAGCGTAATGGTGTGTCCGAACGTCAGAATCGTATTTTACTAGATATGGTACGATCTATGATGTCTCTTACAGATTTACCGCTATCGCTTTGGGGTTATGCTCTAGAGACGGCCGATTCACACTGAATAGAACACCGTCAAAATCCGCTGAGACGACACCTTATGAACTATGGTTTGGCAAGAAACCAAAGTTGTCGCTTCTTAAAGTTTGGGGATGCGATGCTTATGTGAAAAAGCTTCAACCCGATAAGCTCGAACCCAAATCGGAGAAATGTGTCTTCATAGGATACCCAAAAGAGACAGTTGGGTACACCTTCTATCACAGATCCGAAGGCAAGACATTCGTTGCTAAGAATGGATCCTTTCTAGAGAAGGAGTTTCTCTCGAAAGAAGTGAGTGGGAGGAAAGTGGAACTTGATGAGGTAATAGTACCTTCTCCCTTACTTGAAAGTAGTTCGTCGCAGAAATCAGTTTCTGAGACATCTACACCAAGTAGTGAGGAAGTTGATGATGTTGATCATGAAACTTCAGATCAAGTTACTGCAGAACCTCGAGATCAACCAGAGTAAGATCCGCACTGAGTGGTACGGTAATCCTGTTCGAAGTCATGCTACTAGATCATGATGAACCTACGAACTATGAAGAAGCGATGGTGAGCCCAGATTCCATAAAATGGCTTGAGGCCATGAAATCTGAGATGGGATCCATGTATGAAAACAAAGTGTGGACTTTGGTTGACTTGCCCGAGGGTAGGCAAGCAATAGAAAACAAGTGGATCTTCAAGAAGAAGACCGACGCGACGGTAATGTTATCGTTTATAAAGCTCGACTTGTCACGAAAGGTTTTCGCAAGTTCAAGGGGTTGACTACGATGAGACCTTCTCACCAGTGGCGATGCTTAAGTCCGTCCGAATCATGTTAGCGATTGCGATTTTATGATTATGAAATTTGGCAAATGGATGTAAAGACCGCATTCCTGAATGGATTTACGGAAGAAGAGTTGTATATGATGCAACCGAAGGTTTTATCGATCCAAAGGAGCTAACAAAGTATGCAAGCTCCAATGATCCATCTATGGACTGGTGCAAGCATCTCGAGTTGGAATAAACGCTTTGATAGTGTGATCAAAGCATTCGGGTTTGTACAGACTTTTGGAGAAGCCTGTATTTACAAGAAAGTGAGTGGGAGCTCAGAGCATTTCGATATTATATGTGGATGACATATTGCTGATCGGAAATGATATAGAATTTCTGGATAGCATAAAGGGATACTTGAATAAGAGTTTTTCAATGAAAGACCTCGTGAAGCTGCTTACATATTGGGCATTAAGATCTATAGAGATAGATCAAGACGCTTAATTGACTTTCACAAAGCACATACCTTGACAAAGTTTTGAAGAAGTTCAAAATGGATCAAGCAAAGAAAGGGTTCTTGCCTGTGTTACAAGGTGTGAAGTTGAGTCGACTCAATGCCCCACCACCGCAAAAGATAGAGAGAAAATGAAAGATGTTCCTATGCTTCAGCCATAGGCTCTATCATGTATGCAATGCTGTGTACCAGACCTGATGTGTGCCTTGCTATAAGCCTAGCAGGAGGTACCAAAGTAATCCAGAGTGGATCATCGACAGCGGTCAAGAACATCCTGAAATACCGAAAAGGACTAAGGATATGTTTCTCGATATGGAGGTGACAAAGAGCTCATCGTGGCGGTTACGTTGATGCAAGCTTTGACACCGATCCGGACGATTCTAAATCGCAGACCGGATACGATTTACACTAAACGGAGGAGCTGTCGGTTGGTGCAGTTCTAAACAAAGCGTCAGAGCAGGATCTACATGTGAAGCGGAATACATAGCAGCTTCGAAGCAGCTAATGAAGGAGTCTCGATGAAGGAGTTCATATCCGATCTAGGTGTCATACCTAGTGCATCGGGTCCAATGAAAATCTTCTCGTGACAATATCGAGCAATTGCCTTAGCAAAGGAATCCAGATTTCAAAAGAGGACCAAGCACATCAAGAGACGCTTCAATTCCATCCGGACTTAGTCCGACGGAGACATAGAGATTTGCAAGATACATACGGATCTGAATGTTGCGCACCCGCTGACTAAGCCTCTTCCACGAGCAAAACATGATCAGCACCAAGACTCCATGGGTGTTAGAATCATTACTATGTAATCTAGATTATTGACTCTAGTGCAAGTGGGAGATCAAGGAAATATGCCCTAGAGGCAATAATAAAGTTATTATTTATTTCCTTATTTCATGATAAATGTTTATCATTCATGCTAGAATTGTATTAACCGGAAACATGATACATGTGTGAATGCATAGACAAAACAACATGTCACTAGTATGCCTCTACTAGACTAGCTTGTTAATCAAAGATGGTTATGTTTCCTAACCATGAACAAGGAGTTGTTATTTGATTAACGAGGTCACATCATTAGTAGAATGATCTGATTGACATGACCCATTCCCTTAGCTTAGCACACGATCGCTTAGTATGTTGCTACCGCTTTTATCCATGACATATACATGTTCCTATAACTATGAGATTATGCAACTCCGCCATCGGAGGAACACTTTGGTGCTACCAAACGTCACAACGAATCGGGTGATTATAAAGGAGCACTACAGGTGTCTCCAAAGGTAGATGTTGGGTTGGCGATTTTTGAGATTAGGTTTTGTCACTCCGATTGTCGGAGAGGTATCTCTGGCCCTCTCGGTAATGCACATCATCAAGCCTTGCAAGCACTACAACTAATGAGTTAGTTGTGAGATGATGTATTACGGAACGAGTAAAGAGACTTGCCGGTAACGAGATTGAACTAGGTATTGATACCGACGATCGAATCTCGGCAAGTAACATACCGATGACAAAGGGAACAACGATGTTGTTATGCGGTCCGACCGACAAAGATCTTCGAGAATATGTAGGAACCAATATGGGCATCCAGGTCCCGCTGTTGGTTATTGACCGTGAATAGTTCTAGGTCATGTCTACATTGTTCTCGAACCGTAGGGTCCGCACGCTTAAGGTTTCGATGATGCTTATTATGAGTTTATGTATTTTGATGTACCAAGAAGTTCGAGTCCCGGATGTGATCACGGACATGACGAGGAGTCTCGGAATGGTCGAGACATAAAGATTGATATATTGAAGCCTATGTTTGGAGTTCGAATGGTTCCGGCGAAAACGGAATTTACCGGAGTACCGGAGGTTACCGAACCCCCGGAGGTAAATGGGCCTCGATGGGCCTTGGTGGAAAGGAGAAGGACAGCCCAGGTGGTGGCTGCGCCTCCCCTTCCCTAGTCCTACTAGGACTAGGAGAAGGGGCCCCTCTCTCTCTCCCCCTCGGGAATCCTAGTCCAACTAGGATTGGGGGGAATCTACCCCAGAGGGAGTAGGACTCCTGGCGCGCCTCCTTGGCCGCCGCCCTCCCCTTGCTCCTTTATATACGGGGCAGGGGCACCTTGGAACACACAAGTTGATCGTGAGATCGCTCTTAGCCGTGTCGTGCCCCCTCCACCATATTCCACCTCGGTTATACCGTCAAGCTTAGGCGAAGCCCTGCGCCGTGAAACATCAAGATCGCCACCACGCCGTCGTCGGTCGACGAAACTCTCCCTCGACACTCGGCTGGATCGAGTACGAGGGACGCCATCGAGCTGTACGTGTGTCAAGAACTCGGGCGCCGGAGTAACGGCGCGGATCGGTCGGATCGCGAGGAGAACGACGACTACTTCCTCTACGCCAGATCGCTTCCGCTTCAGGTCTACAAGGGTATGTAGACAACACTCTCCCCTCTCGTTGCTATGCATCACCATGATCTTGCGTGTGCGTAGGAAATTTTTTGAAATTACTACGTTCCCCAACATGTTGTTGTGCGGTTTGACGGATAAAGATCTTCGTAGAATATGTAGGAGCCAATATGAGCATCCAGGTTCCACTATTGGTTATTGACCGGAGATGTGTCTCGGTCATGTATACATATTTCTCGAACCCGTAGGGTCCGCACGCTTAACATTCAATGATGATTTGTATTATGAGTTATGTGTTTTGGTGACAGAAGTTTGTTCGGAGTCCCGGGTGAGATCACAGACATGACGAGGAGTCTCGAAATGGTCGAGAGGTAAAGGATCATGCTAAAACTTTGGCTGTTGTTCGTAAGAGTAATACTAGGACTTATACACCTCATGAGAAAATCAAAGTTGAAAAGAGGTTACTACGTTTAGCACCAACCAAGGTGATGGCCTCTCCTCTCCTCTCCTCGCCTCCCAACTGCTCCACCTTCCACCATGGATCTAACCTCTGATCCACGCCATGGATGGGCTCCTTCACTGGGATTTCAACCTTGGCCTTGCAGTGGCCGATCAGGTACGTCATCGGTTTGGAGAGACGGTGCACTTCTCTTCTTCACGCAAGACCAAGGAGTTTTTCTTTGTTGTCTCCTTCTCCTAAGCCTCTTTCCCCCTCAATGAGGAATCTGTGGGTGTGGCTCTGCAATGTTGCATTGGTGGTCATCACCTTGGTTTAAAAGTTTCTAAGATTTTTGAGAGATCATTTCGCTTCTCAGTGGCCGGCAACAAGGTTGGTCATTACATACATGGCCTCAAGGATCGTATTTGGCCGGACTTCATCTGTCACTTTCATCTGTTCAATGGTCGTTTCAGTGGTTTTAATCATTTGGATTATCGTTGGCATGCGGATGAATGACTAGAATCGATTGCTCATCGTAGTCCAGTGGCAGTGCGCACTACTCCTGCGGTTTTCTCACAGCCATCAGGACATGATCATTCTACATCCAATGAGTTGAGCAAATTTGGACTTGTGCCTATTGCTTCGATGGATTTTGCTGACAAGAATAAGCATGAAGCTTCAGGTTCTTACGATGCACATCCAGCTCAGGAACACGTCGTTTGTCCACTGGTAATCTCGGAATCAACGGACATGGACATTCAATGCCCCGACAATTCTACAGAGCCTTTACTTCGGATTGGCTCTTTCCAGTTCCCTTGTAATATAGTTTACCCGAAATTACCGCAAAGTTTCCTTGTGTCGGCCTTCAAATATGCACTTCCATTTAATTTTTGGCCGCCTCAGCTCTCCAAGCCCCATATCGCAGATTTATCACGGGCAGGATATAATCCCTGGGAAGTTAATGATTTGATCTTTGCATGGGGTGTCCTTTGTGCTAAATGTTTACAATGGGGCCACGACAAATTTAACTGTCACGCCCGGATTATTTGCTTGCACAGTTCGGCCCCGGGACACAAAGGAATTAATTGTCCGTCGAAACTTCGGGCTTCTTTGAATGGAAAAGCTTTTATGGGCTCGGATTCGGATTTTCCAGTCAAATCATCTCACTCGGGGCAGTCAATCAATCACCCGGTTGTGCAGCAACCTTGCCCATCTACGGCCTCCGAGGGCCAACCCACCTCCACCATTCGATGTACTGCATGCGGGCACTACGAACACCTGGCGCAATCTTGCTTGCGGCGTCGCTGGGCCCAACGCTAGCAATGGAGACCAAAACCCGCCCCGTCCACCTTTGACGCCCGCCTTCTCCCCCATTGACCGCCCCGCTTCCCAATGAAATAGAGCTTTCTGCTCTAACGCCACCTCCGCCCCTGCAAAACTCCGCCGCCGTCAGCATCCCTGCTCCGTCCACCTCCATGGCCAACTACCCTGTCAACCCACTCCCCTACCTTCCTCCGGGCTGGTCCATTGAGCCAGAGCCAGCAGATCGCAAGGTTAGGGCGGACATGGCTGTCAATCCCATCCCGCCCCTCAACAACAACTTCCTCGCCATTGCCGAGGACAGTCGGTTCGTGCCATTGCATCTTCGGGAAGATCTTCGCAACACGATTGAAGGCATGCTGCACGAGGCTGGACTGCACACCACAGAGACCTCTGACCATCCATTGGGAGTGGGTATGTTTGCTTTTGCCAATTCTTTCATCCGCGACACTGCAGTAAACACCACTTTCCAGCTTGATGATGAGGATCTAGTGATTTCTTTTGTGCGTCACAATGCTGCTCTGAATATGCGCAACACTACCTATGGCCCTGAACTATGGCTTATGTACATTGGATTTCCGGATGATTATCAGACTGATTTCTATCTGCAGCGCTCAGTGGATGATTATGGCAGATTAGTTACTTGGAATAGCCCTAATGCAGATCGCTCTGTGGTGCTGATTAAGGTCAGAGTGATTCACATGCGCCTCATTCCCAAGAGTATTGTCATCCGTCAGTTAGGTGGTGATAGAGCTTGTTGGACCGCTGCGGTTTTCATTCTCCGTGGCACTGATTGGAATGCCCATGACCCTGAGGTCCCAGTTGCTGATGAAGAACCACCTCCGACTAATGGTGTTCCTCACCCTATGTTCGGAGAGGGCCTCACGGCGGAGCAGCTTTACCAATAGCAACTTCAGAATTGGCTGTTGCAGAATGGGATTGGGCAGGATCATGCGCCCCATATGGCTCCTCAGCACGATGGGCCGCAAGATGCTCAGTGGGATCCCTGGCCGCAGCCTCCGGCCCCGCAAATGCCTGCTGCTCTAGTTAATTTTCAGTCATGGCTTGCTGCTC
Source organism: Aegilops speltoides (assembly GCA_021437245.1). Taxonomy (NCBI): domain Eukaryota; kingdom Viridiplantae; phylum Streptophyta; class Magnoliopsida; order Poales; family Poaceae; genus Aegilops; species Aegilops speltoides. The sequence continues at coordinate 560,790,888 of CM038142.1, read as the reverse complement.
AAGGTCTCCGTGTTCAAGACATAATTCTGCCTAAAGATAATGTGTCCGACAGTCTGAACTCAGCTTGGTATGAAACTGCTTCCTCGGCAAGCACTCATGGTTCTTCTTTGGATTCCATCAGTCAAGTCAGCACCTTGCTTGTGGCTCCTCAAGAGACTCAAAATGTCATCAATGTGGATGTTGCAATTTCGGCTGAAACTATGAATATCAGTATCACTGTTGAGGGCATGGAGCTAGCGACAGTGCTAACTTCAGATTGGATCCCGAGGAATGTCTTCACTGCTTATCTTTCCAGGTCCATTCTGTCTTTAACTGCTTCTTTTGGACCCTGGAGCTATGGATATGGATTGCCTCCCCTGGAATTTCAGTTGGCACCTACTCGTTCTATCCTTCAAGTGACCAATCAGTCCACCACCCATATCCTGTGTTTCTCACCATGCATTCTGCAGGCTACACCATCTTCGGTGCAGATCAGTGAGGTGGCGCCTGACGAAGAGCATCTTGCAATTCTACCTTCCGAGCAGCCTAGTGTTCTCCCTCTGGACTCTATTGACAATACTGAAATGATTCTGATGCCCACAAGCAACACTTTTCTCCTGGATGCTGAACACTCTGATACGATCTCTACGCCGTCAGACACTGCTTCTTCTGATTCTGCTGCCAGCTTGGCGCCACCTGCAACTTCTTTGGATGAGCCTCCTTTGGTCTCCAACTCCCACCTGGAGATTACTTCTGATTTGGGCCTTGCGCAAGTCTTGTCTGATGCGCCAGCTACTTCTGCAACCCGTACTAGACGCCCCAAGCTCAAGGCACCTGTTGTAACTACTGAGGTTCGGCGCAGCACTCGATCGACGCGGTTTGATGGCTTCAGAGTGCCACAAATTTTTGATGCCCGCCCTCCTGTATCCAAAGTGAAGCCCAGGGTGATACCCTCTGCTACGACCTCCAGCTCTGCGATCATGGATCAGGTCCCGCCACCTACCCCTCTCCGCACCATGCAGGAAATCGGAGTTACGCGCTGCGCTGTCCCGCCTCAGGAGCTCACCGAAGCTGCCCTGCTTGCTACTGAAGATACGGCTACCATCCACAATAGCCCGCCTGTGGATCATCTTCATCTTCGGCTTAAGTTCGCGGTTTATTATGCCACTTTTGCGTAGTTGGAACGTACTATGTTGGAATGTGCGTGGGTTAAATTCAGACAAAAAGTTGTTAGCGCTGTCGAATGCGATCTCTGTTAGTGGGTGTGCCATCGTTTGTTTACAGGAGACTAAAAAACCTGTTATCGATCTAGCGTTTATTAAAACTTGCTGCCCTAAGCGTTTCGATAAGTTTGCTTATATTCCTTCTTGTGGGGCGTCGGGTGGATTACTCACAGTGTGGAACAGTTCCATATTCTCAGGCTCAGTTGTTGTCCAGGAAGATTTTGTTCTTGGCATTCAGTTCACTAGCGCCATTTCCGCCCAAGCTTGGACGCTGTTTAACATCTATGGTCCCTGTACTGGGCCTGCTAGGGACATCTATACCCAGTGGCTTTATGACAGGGACATTCAGGCAAATGAAGACTGCTTATTCCTTAGGGACTTTAATTACATCAGAGGACCAGAAAATCGAAACAAGCCAGGGGGTGATATCAATGAAATGTCCACTTTCAACGACATCATTCGCAAACTAAACCTAGTTGAATTACCCATTAAGGGTAGGCTATACACATGGAGTAACATGCAACATGATCCACTCCTCGAGCAGCTCGATTGGTTTTTCACTTCCATGCACTGGACAAGTATTTACCCCAATACAATGGTCAAACCCCTATGTAAACCCACATCTGACCACACGCCTTGCATGGTCACCATTGAGACTAAAATCCCTCGTGCAAAGTTATTCAGGTTTGAATCATATTGGCTTTTGCATCCTGGCTTTATGGATGTGGTCAAACGTGTTTGGGATAAACTAATTGCAGTGCAGAATGCTGATACTGTGCTCTGCCGGAAATTCAAACGGTTGCGACAGGAGCTCAAAACTTGGAGCAAAAGTATCTCACGTTTATCAGTGGCTATTGAAAACACTAACAAAACATTGGAAGAATTGGATGCTCTGGAAAATCTAAGGGCTCTCACAGTACCTGAGCACAATTTTCGCAAGATCATGAAAAACCATCTCCTCCGGCTCCTGGGGTACCAGAAACAGTATTGGAAAGAAAGATGTACTGTCAGGTGTGTTAAGTTTGGTGACGAAAATACCAAGTTCTTTCAGGCCATGGCTACTGACAGATATCGTAAAAACAACATTGCTACACTGCAAACTCCGGAGGGCTTAGTCGTAGAAGATCATAATGGAAAGGAGGCCATGCTCTTTCATGCATACTTGGACAGATTAGGCACTTCTAGCCCTACTCAGATGCACTTTGATCTCCCGTCCTTAATCAGACACAATGCAAATTTGGATCACCTCACGCTTCCTTTCACGCATGAAGAAAGTGACTTGGTTGTTAAAGAAATGCCAGGCGATCGGGCACCTGGCCCTGATGGGTTTAGTGGTCTTTTTCTCAAAGCTTGTTGGCCAATCATTAAAAATGATTTCTACACGCTGTGTGATCAATTTCATGCAGGAACACTTAACCTCCAGAGCATTAATGAGGTATTGATTACTCTTATCCCGAAGAATGGATCCCCATCCATAGTTAATGACTACAGGCCAATCACTCTCCTAAACTGCTGTCTTAAGCTCATTACCAAACTGTTAGCTAACCGTCTACAAAAAGTTATCTTGCAAATTATCCACCGTAACCAATATGGATTCATCCATGGGAGATCTATATAGGACTGTCTTGCGTGGACTTTTCAATACATTCACCAATGCCAGGCCTCCAAACGACCGATTGTTCTGCTTAAGCTGGATTTTGCTAAGGCGTTCGACACAATTGAGCACGATCCCATGCTCAACATCATGAAGCATATGGGCTTTAATGAACGGTGGCTTTCGTGGATAAAGACCATTTTCTCCTCCGGCCAATCCTCGGTGCTCCTAAATGGTGTCCCCGGAAGACAGTTTCATTGCAAGCGTGGTGTTCGGCAGGGTGACCCATTATCTCCGCTAATATTTGTATTGGCCGCCGACCTCCTGCAATCTGCCATTAACGAAGCATATAGAGAGGGCAGAATTCAACTACCTTTTCCGGCCACGGGTCAAATGGACTACCCGATTGTCCAGTATGCCGACGATACAATCCTGCTTATGCCTGCGTGCCCTCAACAAGCAATGATCATTAAAGACATACTTACCAAATATGCACAGTCCATCGGCCTTAAAATCAATTTCCACAAGTCCACACTTATTCCCATAAACTTGGAGGATGATCTAGCTGCCCAACTTGCTGCTATCTTTGAGTGCACAATTGGATCAATGCCATTCACCTACTTAGGGCTTCCTTTGGGCACGTCTCGACCTTCACTTCAGGACTTTATGCCACTTGTCAGCACGGTGGAAAGAAGCTTGCCATCAATGTTATCCCTAATGTCACATGCTGGCAAGCTAACTCTTCTCAACTCCACAGTTACCTCACAACTCATTTATGCCATGTGCACGCTACATTTCCCTCTGAGACTCATTGAACTCTTGGACAAAATTAGGCATCGCTGCTTATGGCTCAAAAAGACTGAACAAGGTGATAAGTCTAACTCGCTTGCGGCTTGGGACATGGTATGTAAACCTAAAAAGAAGGGAGGGCTTGGAGTGCTTAATTTGCGTGTACAGAATGAAGCATTACTCATGAAGTTTCTGCACAAGTTCTATAACAAGTTGGATATACCATGGGTGCAGCTCACATGGGACTCTTATTACACCCAAAAAATACCTCATGCCTCGGATCCAGTCGGCTCATTCTGGTGGAAGGACATACTCAAGCTCACACCTAAGTTTCGTGGGATTTCTCAAATCAATATTGTGTGTGGCACCACGGCTTTGTTTTGGAAAGATCTGTGGTCAGGGAAAATCCTTCAAGACTCCCATCCTAGGGCCTTCTCACACTCTCTTGATGAGGATGTTTCGGTCCAAAAGTTCCTGGGAATAACTTCTCTGCAAGAAACGTTCCACCTGCCCTTAACTCCTCAAGCCCTGGACGAGGTTAGAGACTTGCAGACAATCACGGCTAATCTACAACCGTCCTCGTCATCCACGGATATTTGGAACTACACGTGGGGTAAAACAATCTATAAGTCAATGGACTACTATAAATTCTTCTTCAAAAATGTCCAAGTGCAACAGATATTTGGATGGATTTGGAACTCAAAATGCACGATGAAGTTGAAAGTCTTTGCTTGGTTGCTCTTCCATGACAGACTCAATACGAGGAACATGCTGAAACGGAGGCACTACAACATAGGAGATGACCACACTTGCCTCCTGTGTGGTTTGAACATTGAGGAAACAGTGGAACACATGATCTTCACGTGCCCTTTCAGTAAACTTTGTTGGGCCAAACTTGGGCTAAACTGGGAACCTTTTCTGGGCCGAATACAAGCTTTTGAAGATCACAGAAACCATCATCCCACCCCACTGTTCCTTGAGAAATTCATTGTGGCAGCCTGGAGTATTTGGAAGGAGAGGAATAACAAGCATTTTCGAGCAATAGCACCTTCACTAACCTCCTGGCTGGACAGATTCAAGAAAGACTTTGGTGAGGAGCATAGGCTCCTTGTGCTAAACCTTGTGCACTCCCTTTAGTGGTTTCACTTTGTTTTCTTAGTTCTACTTGCCACAAAGTTGGCAACTTTGTATCCTCCACCCCCTCCCCCATCATGTAAATACCCTTTGTACAACATATTTTTTATTATAATATAGCAACACAGTAGGAGCCTTTCCTACTGTTACTGGTCAAAAAAATGATTTAGATGGGCATGTTATTTATTTGTGTGATGAGACTGCTAATATAGCTAGACCAGATGCTAAGATACATAGACCTGTTGTAGGCATGCCTGTTATCTCTGTTAAAATAGGAGATCATTGTTATCATGGCTTATGTGATATGGGTGCTAGTGCTAGTGCAATACCCTATGACTTATATAAAGAAATTATGCATGACATTGCACCTGTTGAATTGGAAGGTATTGATGTTACTGTCAAGCTTGCCAATAGGGATACTATTTCACCAATTGGGATTGTTAGATATGTCGAAGTCTTGTGTGGGAAGGTCAAATATCCTGCTGATTTTCTTGTTCTTAGTTCCCCACAGGATGACTTTTGTCCCATTATACTTGGTAGACCCTTCTTGAATACTGTTAATGCTAGGATTGATTGTGAAAAGGATACTGTTACAATTGGCTTAGAGGATGTGTCTCATGAGTTTAATTTTGCTAAGTTTCATAGACAACCTCGTGATAGATAATCACCTAGTAAGGATGAGATTGTTGGTCTTGCTTCTATTGTCGTGCCTCCTACTGATCCGTTAGAACAATATTTGCTAGACCATAAAAATGATATGTTTATGAAGGAAAGAAGGGAAATATATGAAGTGTTCCTTCAACAGGAACCTATGCTAAAATGCAATCTACCCGTTGAAATTCTAGGGGATCCCCCTCCACCCAAGGGTGATCCCGTGTTTGAACTCAAACCATTACCTGATAATCTTAAGTACGCTTATCTTGATGAAAAGAAAATATATCCTGTTATTATTAGTGCTAACCTTTCAGAGCATGAAGAAGAAAGATTATTGAAAACTCTGAAGAAGCACCGTGCTGCTATTGGATATACTTTGGATGATCTCAAGGGCATTAGCCCCACGTTATGCCAACACAAAATTAATTTGGAGGACGATGCCAAACCAGTTAGAGATCCTCAACGACGATTGAATCCTAAGATGAAAGAAGTGGTAAGAAAGGAGATACTAAAGCTCCTTGAGGCTGGTATAACTTATCACGTTGCTGATAGTGATTGGGTAAGCCCTGTCCACTGTGTTCCTAAAAAGGAAGGTATTATTGTCGTTCCTAATGATAAAGTTGAATTGATCCCGCAAAGAATTATTACAGGTTATAGGATGGTAATTGATTTCCGTAAATTAAATAAAGCTACTAAGAAAGATCATTACCCTTTACCTTTTATCGATCAAATGCTAGAAAGACTATCCAAACATACACATTTCTGCTTTCTAGATGGTTATTCTGGTTTCTCCCAAATACCTGTGTCATCGAAGGATCAATCTAAAACTACTTTTACTTGCCCTTTCGGTACTTTTTCTTATAGATGTATGCCTTTTGGTTTATGTAATGCACCTGCTACCTTTCAAAGATGTATGATGGCTATATTCTCTGACTTTTGTGAAAAGATTTGTGAGGTATTCATGGATGATTTCTCCGTTTATGGATCCTCTTTTGATGATTGCTTAAGCAACCTTGATCGAGTTTTGCAGAGATGCGAAGACACTAGTCTCGTCTTGAATTGGGAAAAGTGCCACTTTATGGTTAATGAAGGCATTGTCTTGGGTCATAAGATTTCCGAGAGAGGTACTGAAGTTGATAAAGCCAAAATTGATGCTATTGAAAAGATGCCATGTCCCAAGGACATAAAAGGTATAAGAAGTTTCCTTGGTCATGCCGCTTTTTATAGGAGGTTCATTAAGGACTTTTCTAAAATCTCTACGCCTCTGACTAATTTATTGCAAAAAGATATTCCTTTTGTCTTTGATGATGATTGTGTAGAAGCATTTGAAATACTTAAGAAAGCTTTGATCACTGCACCTATTGTTCATCCACCTGATTGAAATTTACCCTTTGTAATTATGTGTGATGCTAGTGATTATGCTGTAGGTGCTGTTCTAGGGCAAAGAGTTGATAAGAAATTGAATGTTATCCAGTATGCTAGTAAGACTCTTAATACTGCCCAGAGAAATTATGCTACTACTGAAAAAGAGTTCTTAGCAGTTGTGTTTGGATGTGATAAGTTTAGACCTTACATTGTTGATTCCAAAGTTACTATTCACACTGGTCATGCTGCTATTAAATATCTTATGGAAAAGAAAGATGCTAAACCTAGGCTCATTAGATGGGTTCTCTTGTTCCAAGAATTTTATTTGCATATTACTGATAGAAAGGGAGCTGAGAACACCATTGCAGACAACTTGTCTAGGTTAGAGAATGTTCTTGATGACCCACTGCCTATTGATGATAGCTTTCCTGATGAACAATTTGCGGTCATTAACACTTCTCGTACTGCTCCTTGGTATGCTGATTATGCTAATTACATTGTTGCTAAATTTATACCACCTAGTTTCACATACCAGCAAAAGAAAAAGTTCTTTTATGATTTAAGACATTACTTCTGGGATGACCCACACCTTTATAAAGAAGGAGTAGATGGTGTTATTAGACGTTGTGTACCTGAGCATGAACAGGATCAGATCCTACGCAACTGTCACTCTAAATCCTATGGAGGACACCACACTGGAGATAGAACTGCACATAAGGTATTGCAATCCAGTTTTTATTGGCCTACTCTCTTCAAAGATGGTCGTAAGTTTGTCTTATCTTGTGATGAATGTCAAAGAATTTTTAATATTAGTAGACGTCAAGAAATGCCTATGGATTATTCTCTTGTTATTGAACCATTTGATGTCTGGGGCTTTAATTATATGGGACCTTTTCCTGCCTCTAATGGTTACACACATATGTTAGTTGCTGTTGATTACGTTACTAAGTGGGTAGAAGCTATTCCAACTAGTAGTGCTGATTATAACACTTCTATTAAAATGCTTAAAAAAGTTAATTTTCCGAGGTTTGGATTCCCTAGATATCTTATGACTGATGGTGGTTCACATTTTATTCATGGTGCTTTCTGTAAGATGCTTGCTAAGTATGATGTTAATCATAGAATCGCATCTCCTTATGACCCACGGTCTAGTGGTCAAGTAGAGTTGAGCAATAGAGAGCTCAAATTAATTTTACAAAAGATTGTGAATAGATCTAGAAAGAATTAGTCCAAGAAACTTGATGATGCATTATGGGCCTATAGAACTGCATATAAAAATCATATGGGTATGTCTCCGTATAAGATTGTTTATGGAAAAGCTGATCACTTACCTCTTGAACTTGAATATAAAGCATATTGGGCTATTAAAGAGATCAACTATGACTTCAAACATGTCGGTGAGAAGAGGTTATTTGATATTAGCTCACTTGATGAATGGAGAACCCAAGCCTATTGGAACGCCAAACTATTCAAAGAAAAAGTCAAACGCTGGCATGACAAAAGGATACAAAATTGTGAGTTTAACGTAGGTGATTATGTGTTATTATTCAACTCTCGTTTAAGATTTTTTGCAGGAAAACTTCTCTCTAAATGGGAAGGTCCTTACGTTATCGAGGAGGTCTATCGTTCCAGTGCCATAAAAATGAACAACTTCGAAGCACAAGTCCGAAGGTGGTGAATGGTCAAAGAATTAAACATTATATCTCAGGTAATCCTATCAATGTTGAAACTAATATTGTTGAAACCATAACCCTGGAGGAATACATAAGGGACACTTCCAGAACGTTCCAGACTCCAAAAAGGAATAGGTATGTGGTACGGTAAGTAAACCGACTCCAAAACAATTCTAATGGCAATTTATATCAGTTTTGGAATATTTAAGAATTTTGGAAAGAAAGAAGTAGTCCAGGAAGGACACGAGGCCTCCACGAGGGTGGAGGGTGCACCCACCCTTCCTGGGCACGCCCCCTGTCTCGTGGCCACCTCGTGTGCCTCTCGGACTCCATTTTCTTGCATGTTACGTATTTTGGTCGGTAAAAATTCATTATATAATCTCCCGGAGGTTTTGACCATCGTATCACGCAAATATCCTCTATTTTTGTTTCGAGCTGTTCTTGTTGCAGTTTAAGAGCAAGATGTCTTCTCGGGAGTCAGTCGGGCACTACTAGGGAAAAGCCTAGCAGCAGCGCGGGTTTACACCCTCGAGAGCGGTACCGGCGCTACTAATAAGGCGCTGAGTTAACGTGTAGCAATGGCGCGTGTTGACACACGCCATCGCTACACACCTAATTGCTGCAGCGCTGTTTAGGAAAGGGCGCCATCGGTATTAGCTGCAGCGCCTTTTGGTGTAAGCGCCATCGTAAGCGGCCGCCATCGCTAAATCCCCTCGCTACTACTAGTTTTATTAGTTTTTCCCTGCAGATTTGTTTTTTATTTGTTTTGCATTTGAATAGGCTTTATACAATAACCTTTAGCATATCATCCACATACAAATGTAATCATAGCATATACATACAATTAGTCTCATCAAATCATGTCATCATCATAATCATCATCCAACACAAAGTGGTCTCGATCTCATCATCAATCTCAAAATAGCGATACAAGTCTCGATTACTTGCAAATACATCGTCATCCATCTAAACAATGATATACATGAGAATAGCTATCACTTTGAGTACATGAGTTCAGTATCCTCTCTCGCATTAGCGTGAACCTAAACTAAGTCTTGCGTGTTGCTCGAAACCGAAAACCGTACACCTTGGCCTTTCACTCCGGCCACTTGTCGATATATACTCCTGGCGTAGCACTTCTTCGCCATTTATGATCTATGCACCTGCATCGTCACATGAGTCGATGATATGCAACATATATAGTTGAGCAACACAAAGAGACAGACTTGGCAAAAATAGAAACAACATATCATAAGCATAAATAACAAAGTTCATCGTATCCAAATGACCTAACTAGAGTGATTTTAAGCTAGTCGAGGAGGACGGTTTAATTACATCACAAATAAAGTTTCACCGTGCATAACTCAAAGTTTTGTCATAAAAGAAACTATGGACTAAACGGACACATTGTCATATATCGACAATCACTCCAAAGATGTCGTGCCATCCATCCAAGTCGGGAGATAGTCATCGAGCTTTGTGAAAGGCTTCATGTCGAGACGCGACAGGCTATCCATGTTCGGACGTCTTCCCGCGACATTTGTCCTTCGCATGGAACATCCCTGTTTTTCCGACGACCTCATTCATGATGATTTGGGCAAGTTCGCTGGATGTTATAGAACTCAGCTCAAGTCGATGATCCTCGATATCTCCTATGTCATTTGCCCATTGCGTAATATGGGCATCGCTAGATCTAGGTGCCATGTGAAGGTTCCGTGATCCCGTCGGTACTCCAAAGATGTGGTGTAGGACATAGAATCCATCATTAAGAGAATCGCTCGGTTCTTTGGATGCAGCGAAGTCGGTCTTATGGCTGAAGGCGTGCTGCCGCCCTTTTCTTCTTGTCCCTAACATCTCCACCCCTTGCTTGGTAGTAAAACATAGCACCGTCGAGAACATCTTTGATGTGGGTGTAATCCTTTTTGTGAATGTTCTTCGACGAGTCCAAGTAAAGAGCGTGGGAGAATCGGGGGTAGAGGATGATGAGGACGGCGCGCCCGCCGCTGCGCAAAATAAGTACACCTCAAATTAATTAGCCTCCACCGTGCAAATGAATTATTGAAATCGAAGGAAGGATAGCAGCGGATGACTTACACGGATGATAAGGCACGAGAATCGCCTCCTTGTCCTTATTGGCAAGCATGAAACCGACGATGTAATCCTCGGCGATTCACGATCTTGTGCATGAGACTCCCAAGAAGGCCTCATGCATGTAGTACGGGTCAATACACGATATGAGCTATCTGCTCAACCCCAATGATGTAGCTCATGCAAGGCATAAAGGCGGACAAAAGTAAAATCCAGCTTCTTCACGTGAAACATGTCGAATATGTAATCGAATCGGAGGAAGAACTTATCCGCGGGGAAGCCCTTGACGTACGACATTTGCTGCGGAACATTAACCATGTAGAGTGGGTATCCTGGATCTTTCGAGGCGATGAGGCCTTTCTCTACCCGCAGCACATCATCATGAAGTCTCCTCAGATCGCCGAATCTGGCCCGTAGCGCTGTTTCAGGTAGGATTGGTTTACCGGGGATATGCCATTTATCCGCATCGGGGATATCTACACGGTCCCGAAGCCGAGGCTGCTGAGGTGGCTGGATCATAGAATCAGCTTTTTTGCCTTTCCTCGCTCTCTTCCTAGGCTTCTTTACCACCGGATGGTCGTCAATAACACGTTGAGATGGTAATTCGGCACCGACTCATGATGCTCAAACCACGAGGAGGCGCCAGATAGACATACCGCTCAGCGCCATCGTCATCCTCATCCTCATCCATGGCGACGCTCATCAGCCTCTAATGGAGCCACCTGCTACCCCGTCCGCTATCACCCAACCCGACACCCGACGCTAATTGGGTAGGTCGGTGTTGATGTTCATACCTTGCCGAGGCTGCGTGCTCGTGGGTGTGCTCCGGCCGCCTCAAACGGCGCGACTCTTTGGCCACAACAGACCCACCCATTGCAACAATCACCAAGCTGCCGCGGGGTCTCGTCATCATCCCCCACTAGTATTAGAGGAGGTAAATTCTCGTGGCCCTGTTTGACACTGGCCACGGAAACCTTGAAGACGTTCGAGGGGATCGGCCGGTTGTGGAACAATGGTTCCTTCGGCTCCATTATCGTCGCCTTCCCCACGTCCACCTTCTGGTCGCCGATGGTGTACAATATGGTGCACGGGTTTCGCTCGCTGCAAATAAAAGTCTGCGACGTGAGACATCCGAAAGGCAACGAAAACGGGAGATTATACATTTATATTGAAGGGGCCGTGTGGAAGATACCGTGAGGGCGCCGAGCTCAGCTAAAGAGGAGGCACCACCGAGCACATCCGGTCGGCAGTGGTGCGGGAGCAGTCTTGGGAGCAGGTGCGGGAGCCGGTCTTGGGGGCAGTCAAAAGGGAGCCGTCGCGGGAGCATGTGCTGCCAAGAAGTCAGCAAGGGAAAGTCCTCTGCATTTTTTTTGATTTTCCTTGTCCAAATGTGAACGCCCGTCACCAAGGAAGTAGATAAATCTGCAACCGCTTGTTTTGCAGCAGCTATCGCTGCTGCGATTGTCTCGAGATGATTTCTTCTCAACCGCAATCTCAACCTTCTTGTCGATGCTTTCTTGATTAACCTCCGCTCTTTCCTTTCTCTCCTCCGTGGTCTCACGGTAGTACTTCTTCCACGTGGCGCCGCCTCCGACACCGTGCACGCGTCCATACGACGGTCGAGTATCCACCGTTGTCGTTTCAATATGTTCAACGCCGGTTGAATGGAGTGTCCCACTTGGCCTCGCCAATGCCTCGAACGGCGAAGTCGCTTTCGCCGCAATCCGCGTTGCTCTCTCTGCAAAAGGCACAAGGATCGTTTACAAATATGACTAACGTGTGCAGTCGAATTGATCAGAAACTAAAATTACCAGTAGTCTCATGAACTCCGTAATGACCGGTGTTGTCTCATAAACCTTCTTCAGTGGGTCCCAACGGTGGAGGGCCCTCAGGACGTCACGCTCCTGCGGGACGGTGAAATCCGCCAAGGGTCAGGATGCCCAGACTCGCGGCTTCCGCGTCCTCCTTGGCCCATTTGGACCTCTTTCCGCCGTAACCACGGCTTCCGAGGTGGTGGGTCCCAATGTTCCTCTTTTGAAGCCCCTTCATGTACTTAGACCTTTCTTTGGCAGCTTCGGCCTCGCAAGCCTCCTTGAATATTTGAAACTGCTCTTCCGTGATTGTCGGACTTTCCTTTAGAATCTCGGAGTAGGGTTCCCCGTCGTTGATCTTTGCTTTCACTCGATTTTTCCAGGCGGCCAACGCGTTGCTAAACTTGGCCATGGCGTGTTTGTTTATCTTCTTCATTGCCGGGTCATTGTCTAGATCTTCATAATCCTTCTCATTCCGGCCCGGGAACAAGAATATCTGGTGAAACTTCTTTAGGAGGGAGCTCCTCATATTTTCTATCTTCTTTAGATTCTCATCGTTGATGGTGGCGGTTGTCCGTATGATGCAGCCTATTTGATTGCCGTAGCACGCGCGCGCTTCCTCGGGCGCCTTTGGCTCAAAATTGCCGTTGTCCACCTCCGTGACCACCAGTCTAGTAGTCCCGAGTTTGTTAGGAACCCGTTGCCTCTTCGCTTTCGGTGCTACACCGGATCCGCTCCCGAGGCAGCACCGGTCTCAGCGCCGGTCTCGATGCTGTCTGAATCTCAGCGCGGTGTCGGTCTCAAAGACCGGTCTGCGTATCGGTCTCAAAGACCGGTCTGCGTGTCGGTCTCGATCCCGATGTCGGGCCCAGCAACAACATCTGTTGATCGTCGGTAAAGCTAAAAATTTGTCTGCCGCCCGGTAGACGTCGTCGCAATCACCAGAACCCTGTCCTTCATCGTTGCTAGCCATGTTTCCTATGATTAAATCTAGTCAATTAATTCTAGACCTAGTAAAATGAATAATGACATAAAAAAGGACTATTGTTTTGCAGGAATGTTGACTCCTTCTTGGTGCGGCAAATCCCGGGCACTCGATATGTCCTAGTTTGTAGCACAAGTCATGCCGAAATTCACGGAAATTTCGCATGACCTTTGCTAAAAGTGGACAAATCGAGAACCTGAAATTTGCCGGAACAGAAATGAATCAACATTCCGGCAAAACATAGGCCACTCAGCATCATTCCCTTGAAACAATAAAGCCACCACTTGGGCACAATCGAACAACTTCAATGAAAAGATATGACATGACCACTTCAATGAAAAATAAAATTTGCCTAAATTCTTTTCCTTGAAAAATAGTGGTCTTTTGAAAAATCAAAAACCTTTGCCAATCTACTTAACCTAGCTTCTTAATCCAACGAACCTAATTAACCTACCTATTTAACCTAGTTGGTTAATCTTGTTTACCTAGATAATTAACCCTAATTAAACTAGTTAACGCAGCTAGTTCTCTGTCAAAGCCTAAAATAAATTTTTGCACTAATTAACATGGATAATTAACCTAATTAAACTAGTTAACCTGACTAGTTCTCTGTCAAAGCCCTAACTAAGTTTTTGCACTAACCTAGATAGTTAACCTAATTAAACTAGTTAACCTAACTACTTCTCTGTCAATGCCCTAACTAAATTTTTGCCTAAAACCTAGATAATTAACCTAATTAAAACTGGCTAACCTATGCATGAGAGAGAGAGTAGGGGTGGGGCTTACAGATGATGGCTCGGTGGTGGCGGCGGAGGCAGTGTGGTGGCGAGGAGGCAGGGCGTCTCCGTGACGGCGAGGAGGCAGGGCGCTCGGTGACGGCGAGGAAGGTGGCGTCGACGGCGGTCGGTGGCGTTGACGAGGCCGCTGCGCTCGCGTGGCGATGGGGCGGCTCCGTGTCGCCGACGGCAAGACGGCTCTGTTGGCGCGCTGTCGTCGGCGGCGGCGTGTGGGGCGACAAATCGGGAGACGGCGGCGCTGGGTGGGGTTTGAGGATTTGGGGAAGTGGTGGCGGGGGAGAAACGGTTTTTGGCTAAGTCAAACTTAGCGGTAGCGCGTTTAAAAACAGCTATAGCTAAGTTAGCTATAGCGCTTTCGTCAAAATCGCTGCTGCTATAGCTAATATCCTATTCTGCTTCTATAGTGGGGTCTAGGGCACGCGCTGCAGCCACGTTAGCTATAGCGCCTCTTACAAACAAACGCTTCTTTGCTATGCCTTCCTCCGATTTTTCACTTTTTCGTTTATTTTGCTTTACATTTTATTTTTCCCTTTCTCCTTTTTCTATTTCTTTCATTTTCATTTAAATTTCTATTTGTTTATCATCTTATTTTATTTTTGTTAGTAGTAGCGCTCTTCCTCGAAACGCAGCCGCTAAGCGTGATGTAGCAATGGAGCGTTTACGCTAAGATCGCTCTCGCTATGCGTAGCCTAGCATTCTACCAATGGGAATATTAGTAGTAGAGCTTTTTATTCAACACGCGCTACTGCTAAGTTTGTGTCTGTAGCGCGGTTTCTAGTAGCTCGCTACTGCTAAATAGCACTAGCGCTGTTTTTTGAACCGCGCTGCTGCTAAGATTCTGTGTATAGCCTTTTCTCTAGTAGTGGGGGAGAGTCGGGTGTCTCACCCGACACCAGGTCCAGGAGAAAATAGCGATGCCTATCACTTTGGACCATCAACGGAGGATGAGATGGAGGCCGACTTGAAAAGGATAGATGCCATGGAGGAATATCAAGAAGTTACCTCTCGTCTCCAAGCAGGATTCATGATGGGGGAACCAAATAGCTCGGCTATTCCGAATTCGGTCATCCCTTCTAAAGTTAAATTTCTTTCTTATGAAAATATGAAAAAGAGCGTCACTTGTTCTCTAGAAGCTATGCAACATCCTTTGGTAAAGGGAGCTATAGCCGTTACGGGCAAGCTCCGCAAAGAGATTATGTACCTGAAACAACAAGTCAATAAGCTCGAGGAGGAGAATCGTATCCTGAGGGGCATCATCGCCAAGAAGATCATAACACCAACCATGAAGAAGGAGACATAATCACATGGGTATGGGCACTCCCCTTGGCAACTACCAAGCTTGGGGGAGGTGCCCGGTATCGTATCACCATCACACTCCTATCTTTACCGTTTTATCTAGTTCAATCCTTTTAGTAGTATCTGATCTCGTAGATTGAAGTTTTAGTATCAATTAGTTTTGAGTTTTGTTATGTGATCTCTTTATGTAATCTAGTCCGTGAGCTATCTATAATAAAGATTAGTGTTGAGTCAAGGGCTTTGCTATTTTGCTATGATCTTGAGAACGTAGGAATAATAAAAGAATAAAAGAGTTCATATTGATCTTATGGATAGTAATGATTTCAAACATAGAAAGTATGAGGCATAGAAGTCGTGGAGAGTTGAGAAACTTAGTTTTGGTCATCGTTGCAATTAATAGGAAGTAATAAGGGAAGAGAGGTTTCACATACAAATATATTATATTGGACATCTTTTATGATTGTGAAGCACTCATTAAATATGACATGCTAAAAGAGTTGACGTTGGACAAGGAAGACAACGTAATGGTTTATATTTTCTCACATCTCAGTTAAAGTATATTGCCATTGACCTTCCAAACATGTTGAGCTTGCCTTTCCCCCTCATGCTAGCCAAATTCCTTGCACCAAGTAGAGATACTACTTGTGCCTCCAAATATCCTTAAACCCAGTTTTGCCATGAGAGTCCACCATACCTACCTATGGATTGAGCAAGATCCTTAAAGTAAGTTTTCATGTTGCAGGCAATAAAAATTGCTATCTAAATATTTATGACTTATTAGTGAAGAGAAAATAAGCTTTATACGATCTTGTTGTGGAAGCAATAAAAGGGACGGACAACATAATAAAGGTCCACATACAAGTGGCAATATAAAGTGACGTTCTTTTGCATTAAGAGTTTATGCATCCAACCCTAAAAGCACATGACAACCTCTGCTTCCCTCTGCGAAGGTCCTATCTTTTACTTCATGTTTTTTACTTTATGCTTGAGTCAAGGTGATCTTCACCTTTCCCTTTTTCATTTTATCCTTTGGCAAGCTCCTTGTGTTTGAAAGATCTTGATATATATCCAATTGGATGTAAGTTAGCATGAATTATTATTGTTGACATCACCCAAAGGTGAATACGTTGGGAGGCAACACAATATGCCCCTATCTTTCTCGGTGTCCGGCTGAAACTTCATAACCACAAGCATTTAATGAGTGTTAGCAATTGTAGATGATTACATGATAGTTGAGTATGTGGACTTGCTGAAAAGCTATATTCTTGACTCTTTCTGATGTTATGATAAATTGAATTTGTTTCAATGACTGAGATTACAGTTTGTTAGTTCCCAATGAAGTTTTTGAACCATACTTGACATTGTGAATTGATTGTTACTTGAGCATAAGAAATCATATGCCAAAATCTCTATATGTTGCTGTTATAAGAATGATTATGATGCCCTCATGTCCGTATTTTATTTTTATCAACACCTCTATCTCTAAACATGTGGACATATTTTTCGATATCGGCTTCCGCTTGAGGACAAGCGAGGTCTAAGCTTGGGGGAGTTGATACGTCCATTTTGCATCATGCTTTTATATCAATATTTATTGCATTATGGGCTGTTATTACACATTATATCTCAATACTTATGGCCATTCTCTCTTATTTTACAAGGTTTACTATGAAGAGGGGGAATGTCGGCATCTGGAATTCTGGCTGGAAAAGGAGAAAATATTGGAAACCTATTCCGCACAGCTCCAAAAATCCTTAAACTCCACGGAACTTATTTTTGGAATTAATAAGAATTATTGAGCAAAGAAACTACCAGAGGGGGCCCACACCCAGGCCAGGAGGGCGGGGGGCGCGCCCACCCCTACTGGGCGCGCCCCTTGTCTCCTAGGCCTGCTGGTGGCCCTTCGGTGCCCATCTTCTGCTATATGAAGGCTTTTACCCTGGAAAAAATCAGAGGCAATCTCACGGGACGAAACTTCGCCGCCACAAGGAGGAACCTTGGCGGAACCAATCTAGGGTTCCGGCGGAGCTGTTCTGCCAGGGAAACTTCCATCCGGGAGGGGGAAATCATCACCATCGTCATCACTAATGATCCTATCATCTGGAGGGGGTCAATCTCCATCAACATCTTCACCAGCAGCATCTCCTCTCAAAACCCTAGTTCATCTCTTATATCCAATCTTGTATCAAAACCACAAATTGTTACCTGTGGGTTGCTAGTAGTGTTGATTACTCCTTGTAGTTGATGCTAATTGGTTTACTTGGTGGAAGATCATATGTTCAGATCCTTAATGCATATTATTATTCCTCTGATTATGAACATGAATATGCTTTGTGAGTAGTTACGTTTGTTCCCGAGGACATGGGTGAAGTCTTGCTATTAGTAGTCATGTGAATTTGGTATTCGTTCGATATTTTGATGAGATGTATGTTGTATTTCCTCTAGTGGTGTTATGTGAACGTCAAGTACATGACACTTCACCATTATTTGGGCCTAGAGGAAGGCATTGGGAAGTAATAAGTAGAAGATGGGTTGCTAGAGTGACAGAAGCTTAAACCCTAGTTTATGAGTTGCTTCGTTAGGGCCTGCTTTGGATCCATATGTTTAATGTTGTGGTTAGGTTTACCTTAATACTTCTTTTGTAGTTGCGGATGCTTGCAATAGGGGTTAATCATAAGTGGGATGCTTGTCCAAGTAAGGGCAGTACCCAAGCACCGGTCCACCCACATATCAAATTATCAAAGTACCGAACGCGAATCATGTGGGCGTGATGAAAACTAGCTTGACGATAATTCCCATGTGTCCTCGGGAGCTCCTTTCTCATTATAAGAAATTTTCCAGGATTGTCCTTTGTTACAAAAAGGATTAGGCCACCTTGCTGTACTTTATTTACTGTCATTGCTTGTTACTCGTTACAATTTATCTTATCACAAAACTATCTATTACCTGTAATTTCAGTGCTTGTAGAGAAACCTTACTGAAAACCTCTTGTCATTTCCTTCTGCTCCTCGTTGGGTTCGACGCTCTTACTTATCGAAAGGACTACGATAGATCCCCTATACTTGTGGGTCATCAGAATCCTACTAGAAGTGAGTCCTAGTAGGACTCCCCTAGCCACGCCCCTGGTAGCCGGCCTCCTCCTTCCTCCTTTATATACTGGGGCAGGGGGCACCCCAAAGGAACAACATTTTCTTAGCTGTGTGTGGTGCCCCCCTCCACCGTTTACTCCTCCGATAGTATTATCACAGTGCTTAGGCGAAGCCCTGCGCGGATCACATCATCGACACCGTCATCACACCGTCGTGCTGACAAAACTCTCCCTCGACCCTCTGCTGGATCAAGAGTTCGAGGGACGTCATCGAGCTGAACATGTGCTGAACGCGGAGGTGCCATATGTTCGGTACTAGATCGGTTGGATCGTGAAGATGTTCGACTACATCAACCATGTTAACCTAACGCTTCCGCTTTCGGTGTACGAGGGTACGTGGACACACTCCCCCCTCTTGTTGCTATGCATCTCCTAGATATATCTCGCGTGATCGTTGGATTTTTTTAAATTGCATGCTACGTTACCCAACAGCTCCCTGCCCTGTCGTCGGCCGCCGCCACTCGCCCGGGCACCCGTCCACGACCTCACGACGCCCCTCTCCTCTTTCCCGCCTCACCTCTCTCTCCTTACAAACCCTAGACCACCTCCCTGCCCCGTCGCCGTCGGATCGTTTTCTTCTCCACCCCTCTCGTCAACAAGGAGGAGCTGGCACTCGGGGAGGGCGAGGAGATGGCCGCCTCCAGGGAGCAGCAGAAGGAGGAGAGGCACGTGGCGGCGGTGGCAACCAAGAGGCGCATGGCACGGCCGACCATGAGGGCCATGAACGTGGCCACCAGCGACAAGGAGCCTGAGTTCCTCGACGAGCCGTCCCCGCTGATGAGGCCCACACCAAGTGGCCGCAGCGCTACCAGCGTGGCTCTCCCGTGAGGTACGCCCCACATCCGTCGACCATCCTCCTCCTACCTCTTGAGCTTGCGTTGGTTTTTTCCTTCAAGAGGAAAGGGTGATGCAGCAAAGTAGCGTAAGTATTTCCCTCAGTTTTGAGAACCAAGATATCAGTCCAGTAGGAGACGACACACAAGTCACCTAGTGCGTGAACAAACAATCAAGAACCTTGCAACCAATGCGATAAAGGGGTTGTCAATCCCTCCATGGTCACTCGCAAAAGTGAGATCTAATAAAGATAGTAAAGTAAATATTTTTGGTATTTTTGTTGCATAGATTGGAAAGTAAAGATTGCAAAATAGCAAATGATATGCGATATAAATAAAAGAGATGTAATATGATAGAAAAGAGATCCGGGGGACGTAGGTTTCACTAGTGACTTCTCTCAAGATAGCATGTATTACGGTGGGTGAACAAATTACTGTCGAGCAATTGATAGAAAAGCGCATAATTATGAAGACATCTAAGGTGATGATCATGGACATAGGCATCGGGTACGTTTCAAGTAGACCGAAACGATTCTGCATCTACTACTATTACTCCACACATCGACCGCTATCCAGCATGCATCTAGAGTATTAAGTTCATAAGAATGGAGTAACGCATTAAGCAAGATGACATGATGTAGAGGGATAAACTCAAGCAATATGATATAAATCCCATCTTTTTATCCTCGATGGCAACAATACAATACGTGCCTTGCTGCCCCTACTATCACTAGGAAAGGACACCGCAAGATTGAACCCAAAGCTAAGCACTTCTCCCATTGCAAGAAAGATCAATATAGTAGGCCAAACTAAACCGATAATTCGAAGAGACTTGCGAAGATATCAAGTCATGCATATAAGAATTCAGAGGAGAATGAAATAATACTCATAGATAATCAAGTTCATAAATCCACAATTCATCGGATCTCGGCAAACACACCGTAAAAGAGTATTACATCGAATAGATCTCCAAGACCATCGAGGAGAACTTTGTATTGAGAATCAAAGAGAGAGAAGAGGCCATCTAGCTAATAACTATGGACCCGAAGGTCTGTGGTAAACTACTCACGCTTCATTGGAGAGGCAATGGTGTTGATGTAGAAGCCCTCCATGCACTAGTAGAAAACCACCAATCAGTCCCGGTTCGTAAGGGCCTTTAGTCCCGGTTCGGGAACCGGGACTAATGGGTCGTTACTAATACCTCAACCCATTAGTCCCGGTTCAAACACGAACCGGGACCAATGAGCCTCCACGTGGCCCCTCAGGCGCCGAGCCCGGTCGGGGGCCTTTGGTCCCGGTTGGTGGCTCCAACCGGGACCAAAAGGCGCCCACGTGTCTGCATTCCATGGGCCTGGTTTTTGTTTTTTTGAAAGGAGGGGGTTGGGGGTTTTGGGGGTTAATTTAGGTGTTTCTGTTAGCTAGCTAATTAATAGAGAGAAGTGTCCTCTCTTAATTATGTCCGTGCTTGCTCGACGCCACGTAGTAAATATACATAAGTGATCGAGAGAACCATTCAAGATCTGAAGTTAAGTCATGCATACCGAGAGAAGTGATCGATCGACCTCTCCTTCTCCGAGAGATTGGTCGAACAACAAGTTTTACTTGGCTACATACATGTACAATCTATATAAGATCTCTTAATTACAAACCACTAGCATTTGAATTAAAGTTCCACATGGTATTCTCCGCTTTATTGATGACGTGTTCAAGAAAGAATCCGCCAATTCCTCTTGAATTGCTTTCATGCGGTCTGGTGGTAGGAGTTCATCCGCATCTGCCAAGTCTAATTAATTTGAAGAAGGGGTTAATTAATACATATATATGAATGAAACTCAACAGAAATGATGGTGTAATAAAATGAAATTGCGAATATTATTGCTTACGCACTTCATATTGTCTTCTAGAGTAGCCCGCTTGTTTTTCAATGTCGCGTTGTGGATGAACTCGCACACGTAGTATCCACGTAAATCATTCCTTCCTCCTGCCACAAGCACTTTACGAGAAATAGAGGTCAATCAAACTGATAATGAAGCATTATATAAATGGCATTGATGAAAGTATAGCTATAGAATCAACGGAGATGCGCCAAGAGTACTTACTTTCGGTATGTATATCGCAGCTCCTTGGCAGTCCGGAGCTTGTGCGGTGAACTGTTTCCAAACCCTGCAAGACAAAGAAAATATTTGTTATTACTTGAGATATCAAGAAATGAACAAAAAGTTGCCGATATGGTGCGATAATGATCGATTGAACTTACTTGCTGAGCATTTCAGTCATGTCCGCATAGGTGTTGGGATCTTTCCGTCAGAGTCTAAGGCGGTTACTAGTCCACGCTCAAGCTTAATCTCCGTAAGAATATAGTGGTACCTACACGCAAGCATAACTCATCAATTACATTAACCTCGCTCGAGTAATAAGGAAAACCGAATATGCACACGACAAGAACACTCACGGGCCGTGGTAAGGAAAGAGTATGGTATCTTTGTTTTGATTTTTGATCAATGATTGTAGCAAGTTGTCCTCGGCCTCTTGGCGTGCTTTTCAACCAGAAAAACATCTATGATATTTGTGTTAATGAACCCAATATCATAGATTTCATTTTTTGCACTCGACGATCTTCAATCTGCATAATATATTGAGGATAATTAATTATAAATACATGCAATGAAAGAGCCGAGCTATATATAAAGACTAATGACGAAATAGTACTTACAGAGCAGTAGCAAAAGACCATTAATTTATCGAGGGCCTTTTGATTGAAGAACTCGAAGAACTCCTCAAATGGAATAGACAACAGATCATTTGAAGCGAGGTCGTGCTCCTCTTTAATATTCAGATACAAAGTGTTCGTCCCCTCGGACTCTCTGCAGGTTTTCATGTACCAACTGTGGAATCTTCGCATCATTGTTGTCGAGACTTTTCATCTTTGACGAGAGGCTTCCGTACTCAGATCTCTGAATAAGTCCACCTCCATGAAATCAGGAAGTGCATCGTCAGGCAGGTAATCTTCAAGATTGCCATAACCGGCCACCGTCCCCGGAGGATTAGACACATTCAGCGAGGGGCACGATTGCTGTGCTTGTTCGCCGAGCTGGGCAATTTTTTTCCCCTTTGCCCATTGTTCTTTTAACCTTTTATCAGTGATAGTAGTTCCCGACCGCTTGGCTTGGAGATATGTCTGCTCAAGATGTCGCTCATAGTTGGTTCTCGGCGGAGACTTTGGTGGTTTCCTCAGGGCATTGAGAGTGCGCTTTGCTTTCACCGGATCGACCTTCTCCTCCGGAGGTGGATGTATCTTTGCTTTAACCCCTTCAAAGAACTCCTTCACTTGGGTCTGCACGATCGTATCGTTTTCCTCCTTGCTCCTCTCATACGGTAACTTCTCTACAGGCTTTAGAGGTGGACCGTGTCAGATTGCCTCTCTCTTCTTGTGCTGCTAGGCGCCGGGCAGACGGAGCGGCTGCGGCGTCTGCCTTCCTTCGTGCTTGCTTACGAGGCGGAGGAGAAGGACTACGACGCGTCGGAGCAGCCGGGCCGGGGGCGGGTCTCTTCCGCCCTTGCTGGCGAGGCGGAGAAGGAGGAGGCGGAGTGCCGCCACGCCGGAGAAGGGGCGGAGTGCCGCCACGCGCCCTGATCTTCACTCGCGGAGGAGGAGGCGGTGGAGGCGGCGAGTGCCGCCATGCGTGCCTCGATCGTCACTCACGGAGGAGGAGGCGGTGGAGGAGGCGGAGTGCCTGACTCGCGGGATGAGGAGGAGGAGGCGGAGGCGTCCAGCCTCGAAAGGTCGATGAGCTCCTTCCGCCATAGGCATGGAGTCTTGAGCAGAACCCAGCCTAGTCTCCCCTTCACCGGTAGGGTGCTCAAGCTCGAGGTCCTCAAATCCTCCGTTATTTCATCCACCATCACCTTAGCAAATCATACGGAATCGGTGGCGGTGATAAGTTGTGCGGGTCCACTAGGATAAACTTGGCCAACAGCCGCCTTGACCTTCAAATTCATGCATCGCGCCATAATGTGGCAATTTTGAGACTCCGTGATACCATCCACGGGATAGCTGGCGAGGAGCCGTCAAGACATGCTCCGGTGAAGCAGCTCGGTGGAAGCAACGCTGCTTCTGCTGAGATGGCGGGTAGCCGGGAAGCTTGGCATGTCGTTTGTTGCGATCTGCTGCTTCTCGTTCCTCTTCTCGATCCTCTAGCCCCATTACCCTTCCAAGCAGCGCTGCATTTGGTCATGCTCCACTTTCTTCCTCCTCTCGTGGGTTTTGTAACCCCTGCGTCCGAAAACCAACCTTCCACGGAGCGAGCTGGCGTGCCTCGTGTCCGTCCGGGTGCTCGGGATTCCCAAGGGCCATTGTGAGCTCGTCCTTCTCCTGTTTGGAAGGAACGTCCCTCGCTGCGCAGCATCAATATATTGTCGAAGTTTCTTGACTGGTGTTTGCGGTTGCTCGTTCGTCCATCGACACGCCTCATTATAGGTCCAAGGTTCCGCCAGCCCGAAGAACCAAGTCCGCAACGGTCTGCGGCGCGATCGTCTCTCGGTTCGATCCCTTTTCAAGCAGATCATGCTCAGCCTTGGACCACTTAGGCGGGCTTTGAGGTAGCCACGACCCGTGCGATGGTGAAGCGTCTTCTTCGCAGCATTTTTCTTGTTTGTCTCCGACATCTTCTTACTCTTTTCCGATGTCATGTGGGCCACAAATGCGGGCGATGATCTTTGATCTTCTCATATTTGCCGATGAATTCTGGTGTCTCTTTTTCTTGACAAACTGGTGCAGCTCTTTCCTCCACCTCCTCATTAGGCCAGCCATCTTCTTAAGAGCACAAGACTTGATTAATTGCTCTTTAACTGGCTTCTCCGGATCCTCCTCTGGCGGTAGGGTGAAATTTGCCATCAGCTCATTCCAAAGATCTTCTTTCTGCATATCATTGACATAAGACACCTCAGCGTCTTCATCCTTAGCAGGCTTATACCATTGCTGGATGCCGATCGGGATCTGTCCCTAACAAGAACCCCTTGACCGAAAGCGTAAAATGCCTTCTTTGTCGGTTGGGTTCAATCGGTTCGCCGTCGGCGCGATTTCTATGATCTCAAACTTTTCATCCGAGCTCAACTTTTCTTGGGCCTCGTCTCCGTGCAAGTTGTGCTCGATCCGGAGGGCTAGAAATTATAAGGAAGAAAGACGACAGATTTAATATGTGTACATATACCAAAACAATGGATGCATCAATTAACTTGTCAAGACGGGCTTAACTAATATATATATACCTGGCGGACTCGGTTCGGTGACTCGGCTCGCACGGTCTCCTTCGTCTTGTACCTCCATTGTGTCACCGGAGCCATCATGAACATAGTCCTCCTCTTGTACCGGCATTAATGAGTCGAAGCCATCATAATCATAGCCCTCTTCTTCATCCATCGACCAGCGGTGTCGATGAGAAATGACGAACATCATCACTTCCATTTGCGATTATTTCCCCAACATCGCTTCGCTTTCTTCGTCTCGGGAGTGCTCCATAGTTTACGCAAATATTGACAACATGTCAATTATTATTCAACATCGTTTTCTCTCTAGGGTTTGGGTGTCCTCGAGAGTTTTGGTCGAGCGAGAGGGCCGAGGGGCTGCTGCAGTTGTATCTAGAGGGGTTAATTATATCGACAACGGCGCGACATACATATACATATCGGGGAGGGGTATCGGTACCACCCCTCGTGTTTAAGTTTCTTCTTTCTCCTTTCCTTTCTTTCTTCTTCTCCTCTTCTTTTCTTCTTCTCCCTCGAGAAAGGAAAATAATTAAGGAAAAGGAAGAAAAGGAAGAAGGAAGAAGGAAGAAGAAGAAGAAGTAAAAGAAGAAAAAAAAGAAGAAGAAGAAAGGAATAGAGGAAAAAGAACCTTTCTTTTCTCCTCTATTCCTTTCTTCTTCTCCTCTTCTTTTCTTCTTTTTCCTCTTCTTATTTATTTCTCCTCTTCTTCCTCTCCTCTTTTCTCCTTTCTTCCTCTTCTTATTTTCCTTTTCCTCTCATTCTTTTAGTATTGCTTGTTTTAAAAAAATGTTCAAATAGAAAATTCCAAAAAAAACAAAGGTTTTGCCTAATGCATTGTTCATATGAATATACCAACATTTGCATATTCTACAATAATTAATATCATAAAAAAAATCTGTGAACAGAAAAAAACGAACTTTTCTAAAATCTATCTTTTGCATATATATAGCCACATATGAACAGAGCATATATATACATACACATATATGAACAGAAAAAAAACTAATAAAATGAAACATATACATAACATATATGAACATATATACATACACATACACATATATGCATTATATGAACAGAAAAAAATCTAATAAAAATGAAACATATACATAACATATATGAACATATACATACACATACACATATATGCATTATATGAACAGAAAAAAAACTAATAAAATGAAACATATACATAACATATATGAACATATATACATACACATACACATATATATGCATTATATGAACAGAAAAAAACTAAAATAATAAAATGAAAAAAAAAAGAGCCTGGCGGTGCGGCGCGGCGGCTCACAGCGTGGCGGAGCGAGGGGCGGCGACGGCGACGGCGACGGCGACGGGCCTGGGGCCCATGGCGACGGCGACAGCGGAGTTCTCGGCGGCGACAAGGCAGAGCTCAAGGCGACGACGGCGAAGCGCTGGCTCGGGAGGACGGCGGCGACGACGGCGCGCGGCGACGGCGGCGGCGAGCGTCGGGGCAGCTGGCGGCGTCGATGCGTTCAAGGTCGTCGAGGGCAATGTGGCGATGAATCGCAAAACGCAAAGTGCCACTTATATATAAGCGCGTTGGTCGGTTGGTGGCACCAACCGTGACTAATGTTATTTTAGTCCCGTTGGAGCCACCAACCGGGACCAAAGCCTCAATTCGGCAGCCCAAAGGCGGGAAGCTGCGACCTATGGTCGGTTGGTGGCTACAACCGGACTAAAGCCTCTTTAGTCGGTTGGTGCCTCAACCGGGACCAAAGGCCTCACACGCCAGCGTCGGGGCCAAAGTTTAGTCCCACTCGCTAGTTGAGAGGGGAGCGCAGTGGTTTATAAGCCCCACCGCCGCCTCTTGAACTCCTTTGAGCTGCAGCTTATGGGCCTACTTGCTCCTTCGTTGCTGTTGGACCTTCTGGCCTTCATGGGCTCTGAATCTCGCCCAAATAGGGATACCAGTCATATTCAGCCGTGGCGGCCCAAAGAGGTGGCATTTTTTTCTTGCTTTATTTAATTTATTTTGTTTCTACTTACAACAAAATACTTATTGTTGTTTTTTGTTTTGTTTTCTGCATTATTTATTTTCTTTTGTTTTTGCTCTATTTTTAAATCTTTTGCTTCTAGTTTTAGGAAAATTATAAACTTTCTGTTAGTGCCATTACTAATTTTCAAATTTGAAAACACTTTTTTTTGTTTTCTTTCTTGCTTTATTTAATTTATTTTGTTTCTACTTACAACAAAATACTTATTGTTGTTTTTTGTTTTGTTTTCTGCATTATTTATTTTCTTTTGTTTTTGCTCTATTTTTAAATCTTTTTGCTTCTAGTTTTAGGAAAATTATAAACTTTCTGTTAGTGCCATTACTAATTTTCAAATTTGAAAACACTTTTTTTGTTTTCTTTCTTGCTTTATTTAATTTATTTTGTTTCTACTTACAACAAAATACTTATTGTTGTTTTTTGTTTTGTTTTCTGCATTATTTATTTTCTTTTGTTTTTGCTCTATTTTTAAATCTTTTTGCTTCTAGTTTTAGAAAAATTATAAACTTTCTGTTAGTGCCATTACTAATTTTCAAATTTTAAAACACTTTTTTTTGTTTTCTTTCTTGCTTTATTTAATTTATTTTGTTTCTACTTACAACAAAATACTTATTGTTGTTTTTTGTTTTGTTTTCTGCATTATTTATTTTCTTTTGTTTTTGCTCTATTTTTAAATCTTTTTGCTTCTAGTTTTAGGAAAATTATAAACTTTCTGTTAGTGCCATTACTAATTTTCAAATTTGAAAACACTTTTTTTGTTTTCTTTCTTGCTTTATTTAATTTATTTTGTTTCTACTTACAACAAAATACTTATTGTTGCTATTTTTAATTATTACGAGGGCGAACCATAAGACATTTCAAATGAACTCTGAAAAAGTTGAAAGTTGGCATGGTATCATAAATTGACCCACACATAGCATGTGCATGTACAAAACGAAAAATGGTATCATACTCATCGATTTACAATATAATGGTATCATAAGCGAACAATAGTTGCGGAGAAAGTCTTCACTTTTTCTTCGCTTGTGTCATTTGCTTATTGCGCGTAACCATGGATAATCTTCATCGTTTATCGGGATCTCAGGGTCAGCCTTGACTTTAAAGGAGGAATTTCATGAAACTTTTCATAATCTTGAGACATGTCATCTTGTCCTCCACTCCCACGATGTCCCTTTTTCCTAAAGAACTATGTGGCGCTTTGGCTCATCGTATGATGTATTTGCTTCCTTATCTTTTCTCTTTCTCGGTCTCTTGGACATGTCCTTCACATAGATAACCTGTGCCACATCATTGGCTAGGACGAACGGTTCGTCGGTGTACCCAAGATTTTTCAGATCCTTGTTGTCATTCCGTCTTGTGGGTCTACACAGCACCCGCCTCTGACAGATTGACCCATTTGCACTTAAACAAAGGGACCTTAAAATCATGTCCGTAGTCAAGTTCCCATATGTCCACTATGTAACCATAATATGTGTCTTTTTCCCTCTCGGTTGTTGCATCAAAGCGGACACCGCTGTTTTGGTTGGTGCTCTTTTGATCTTGGTCAATCGTGTAAAATGTATTCCCATTTATCTCATCCTTTCCAAATCAATACGGTCAAAGATGGTCCCTGGATAACAAGTACAGCTCCTCACAAACAGTCTTGTCACCTCGACACGTGCTTCCAACCAACTCTGAAAGTCTGATGTGTTCACATGTAATCCATCGTCGCCGCCTCGGTGTTTGAAGCGCAGATGTTCTTGTGTTCATCGACATACGGGTCACCAAGGTAGAGTTCTCAGTAGAAGCTGTAGTGGGCTTGAGACCAAGAATATCCGTCCTGCATATTATTGAGTCCTTTCCAAGCGTGCCTTTTCGGTCAGTCTCCCCTCATACCGCGATTTAGGGAGACCTATCTTCTTAAGGCCGGAATGAAGTCAACACAAAACCCGATGACATCCTCTGTTGATGGCCCATGGAGATGCTTCCTTCGGCCTAGCGCGATTCGGACATATTTCTTTAGGACTCCATGAACCTCTCAAAGGGGTACATATTGTGTAGAAATACGGGCCCAGAATGACAATCTCGTCAACTAGATGAACAAGAACGTCGTCATGATATTGAAGAAGGATGGTGGGAACACCAGCTCAAAACCGACAAGACATTGCACCACATCACTCCTTAGCCTTGGTATGGTTTCGGATCGATCACCTTCGAGATATTGCATTGAGGAATGCACATAGCTTCACAATGGCTAATCGGACGTTTTCGGTAGAAGCCCCTCAATGCAACCGGAAGCGATTGCGTCATAATCACGTGGCGATCATGAGACTTTAGGTTACGAAACTTTTTCTCTGCCATATTTATTATTCCTTTTATATTCGACGAGAAGCCACCGGGACCTTCATACTAAGCGCATTCAAAGAAGATTTCCTTCTCTTCTTTGGTAAGAGCATAGCTGGCGGGACCTTCATCTTGCTTTGGAGGCATGCCGTCTTTTTCGTGCAAGCGTTGCGAGTCCTCTCGTGCCTCACCTTGTATCTTTTGTCTTCCCATACACGCCCAAGAAGCCTAGCAGGTTCACGCAAAGGTTCTTCGTCACGTGCATCACGTCGATCGAGCGGACCTCTAGGTCTTTCCATGAGGGTAGGTCCCAAAATATAGATTTCTTCTTCCACATGGGTGCGTGTCCCTCGGCGTCACTCGGAACAGCTAGTCCGCGGGACCCTTTCCAAAGATTACGTGTAAATCATTGACCATAGCAAGTACGTGATCACCGATGCGCATGGCGGGCTTCTTCCGGTGATCTGCCTGCGCTTTGAAATGCTTGCCTTTCTTTCGACATTGATGGTTGGTCGGAAGAAATCGGCGATGGCCTGTACACATTCTTCCCGCAGCTTGCGGTATATACTATCGGTGTCAAGTAAGCAGTGCGTGCATCGTGGTATCCCTTGTTTGTCATCACGAAGGTTCTTGAGAGCGGGCCAATCGTTGATGGTCACGAACAACAACGCCTTTAGGTTAAATTCCTCTGTTTGTGCTCATCCCACGTCGTACACCGTTTCCATTCCACAGCTGTAAAAGTTCTTCAACTAATGGCCTTAGGTACACATCAATGTCATTGCCGGGTTGCTTAGGGCCTTGGATGAGAACGGCATCATAATGAACTTCCGCTTCATGCACATCCAAGGAGGAAGGTTATACATACATAGAGTCACGGGCAGTGCTGTGATTGCTGCTCTGCTCCCGAAAGGATTAATGCCATCCGCGCTTAAAGCAAACCATCGTTCCTTGGCTCACTTGCAAACTCATCCCAAGATTTCTCTCGATTTTTCTCCACTGCGACCCGTCGTGGGTGCTCTCAACTTCCGTCTTTCTTACGGTCCTCACTGTGCCATCGCATCAACTTGGCATGCTCTCCGTTTCGAGCAGACGTTTCAACCGTGGTATTATAGGAGCATACCACATCACCTTCGCAGAACCCTCTTCCAGGGGCTCGCCGTCAACATCACCAGGGTCATCTCGTCGATCTTATACCGTAATGCACCGCATACCGGGCATGCGTTCAGATCCTTATACGCACCATGACAGAGGATGCACGATCATTAGGGCATGCATGTATCTTCGCACCTCAATCCTAGAGGGCATCGACCTTCTTTGCTGCGTATGTCTTGTCGGGCAATTCGTTATCCTTTGGAAGCTTCTTCTTCAATATTTTAAGTAGCTTCTCAAATCCTTTATCGAGCACAAGATTCTCTGCCTTCCACTGCAGCAATTCCAATCGGTACCTAGCTTTGTGTTGCCATCTTCGCAATTGGGGTACAACCCTTTTTGTGGTCCTCTAGCATGCGATCGAACTTCATCTTCTCTTTTGACTTTAGCATTGCGTCCTTGCATCGACAATGACCGGCGGAGATCATCATCATCGGGCACATCATCTGGTTCCTCTTGATCTTCAGCAGCTTCTCCGTTGCAGCATCATCGTGCACATCGTCTGGTTCCTCTTGATCTTCGGAGCATCACCGTATTCAGGGGCACATAGTTGTCATCGTACTCTTCTTCTTCGCCGTCTTCCATCATAACCCCTATTTCTCCGTGCCTCGTCCAAACATTATAGTGTGGCATGAAACCCTTGTAAAGCGGTGGGTGTGCAGGATTTTCCGGTCGAGTAAGACTTCGTATTCCCACATATAGGGCATGGACAACACATAAAACCATTCTGCTTGTTTGCCTCAGCCACTTCGAGAAAATTATGCACGCCATTAATGTACTCGGAGGTGTGTCTTGAACCGTACATCCATTGCGGTTCATCTGTGTGCATTATATATAATTAAGTGTGTCAAAATCATTAGAGATCATGAATAGATAATTAATTAAGTGACCAAATTAATAGAAGTTCATCATCACATTAAAACCAAAGTACATACATAGTTCTCATCTAACAACATAAAGCTCTGCGAGCATCTAAATTAATTAAACCATACACTGAAACTATGTAAAACATTTCAATGCGAAAACAAATGCGATCATAATCGCAACCAATGTAACAACCGATCCAACGACATAATGATACCAAGCCTCGGTATGAATGGCATATTTTCTAATCTTTCTAATCTTCAAGCGCATTGCATCCATCTTGATCTTGTGATCATCGGCGACATCCGCAACATGCAACTCCAATATCATCTTCTCCTCCTCAATTTTTCTAATTTTTCCTTCAACAAATTGTTTTCTTCTTCAACTAAATTTAACCTCTCGACAATAGGGTCGGTTGGAATTTCGGTTCAACAACCTCCTAGATGAATAAAATCTATGTCACGTTGGTCGGCATAATTGTCATAAATAATAAATGAACCAATAGTTATGAAAAGATAATATATACCACATCCGAATCATAGACGGGGCGAGGGCCGACGGGCGGATACCAAAACCATCGCACTATATAAGATGCAATAATAAAAGTAAGAAAATTATACAAGTATATATCTATCTAAACATACAAATAAGAATATTTTTCCTTTGGAAAGAAGATAAGAACAAGAGGCTCACCACGGTGGTGCCGCCGATGAGATCGGTGCGGGTGATCGACGACGTTGAAGACGGGGATGGGGCGTGACGGACCGCTAAACCTAGACAAATATGGAGGAAAATGGAGCTTGGCGGTCGAGCTTGGAGAGGAGAAACCTTAAGTAGTGTGGCTCGGGCATTCCATCGAACACCTTGTGTGCATATGAGGTGAGCTAGAGCACCACCAAGCCCTCTCCCCCTCGGCCAGAAAAAGCAGGCGGTGTGCTCTGCTCTTGCACGGGGGTATATATAAACACCACCATTGGTCCCGGTTGGTCGCATGAACCGGGACTAAGGGTTTCCTTTGGTCGGTTCGTGCCACGAACCGGACGAATGGTTGTGGGCCAGAGCGGGGATCATTGGTCCCGTTCATCCCACCAACCGACCAAAAGGTCCAGACGAACCGGACCAATGGCCCACGTGGCCCGGCCGCCCCGGGGCTCACGAACCGGGTCCGATGCCCCCATTGGTCCCGGTTCTGGATTGAACCGGGACTAATGGGCTGGACCGGCCTGGACCATTGCCCCCTTTTCTACTAGTGATGATCGATTCCCCCTCCGGCAGATTGCTGGAAAAGGCCCCAAGATGGGATATCACGGGTATAGAAGGTTCCGGCATTGGAAAAGTGGTTTCGTGGCTCCCCCTGATGTTTCTAGGGTATAAGAGTATATATAGGCGACAGAAGTACGTCGGTGGAGCTACGAGGGGCCCACTAGGATGGGGGGCGCGCCTACCCCTCTGGGCGTGCCCTCCTACCTCGTGGCCTCTACGATGAGTCCCAGACTTCAACTCCAAGTCTTCTTGATTGCTTTTGGTCCAAGAAAGATCCTCGTGAAGGTTTCATTCTGTTTGGAGTCCGTTTGATATTCCTTTTCTGGAAAACTCTAAAATTGGCACAAAAAACAGAAACTGGCACTGGGCCTCCGGTTAATAGGTTAGTCCCAAAAATAATATAAAAGAGCATATTAAAGCCCATTAACATCCAAAACAGATAATATAATTGCATGGAATAATCAAAAATTATAGATATGTTGGAGACTTATCAAGCATCCCCAAGCTTAACTCCATCTCGTCCTCGGGTGGGTAAATGATAAAAATAGAATTTTTTATGTGGAATGCTACCTAGGATATTTATCAATGTAATTTTCTTTATTGTGGCATGAATGTTCAGATTCGAAAGATTCAAGACAAAAGTTTAATATTGACATAAAGATAATAATACTTCAAGCATACTAACAAAGTAATCATGTCTTCTCAAACTAACAAGGCCAAAGAAAGTTATCCCTACAAAATCATATAGTTTGGCTATGCTCTATCTTCATCACACAAAGTATTTAACCATGCACAACCTCGGTTTCAGCCAAGCAATTGTTTCATACTTTAGTATTTTCAAACTTTTTCAATCTTCACACAATACATGAGCGTGAGCCATGGACATAGCACTATTGGTGGAATAGAATGGTGGAAGACAAAAAGGAGAAGATAGTCTCACATCAACTAGGCTTATCATTGGGCTATGGAGATGCCCATTGAGGGAGTCCTGGACTAGGGGTGTCCGGATAGCCGAACTATCATCATTGGCCGGACTCCAAGACTATGAAGATACAAGATTGAAGACTTCGTCCCGTGTCCGGATGGGACTTTCCTTGGTGTGGAAGGCAAGCTTGGCGATATGGATATGTAGATCTCCTACCATTGTAACCGACTCTGTGTAACCCTAGCCCTCTCCAGTGTCTATATAAACCGGAGGGTTTTAGTCCATAGGCTAGCTTCTAGGGTTTAGCCTCCTTGATCTCGTGGTAGATCTACTCTTGTACTACCCATATCATCAATATCAATCAAGTAGGAGTAGGGTTTTACCTCCATCGAGAGGGCCCGAACCTGGGTAAAAACATCGTGTCCCTGGTCTCCTGTTACCCGAGATCCGCCGGTTCTGACACCGACATTGGTGCTTTCATTGAGAGTTCCTCTGTGTCCTCACCTATAGGCCCGATGGCTCCTTCGATCATCAACAACGACGCGGTCCAGGGTGAGACTTTTCTCCCAGGACAGATCTTTGTATTCGGCAACTTTGCACTGCGTGCCAATTAAACAGCCATCTGGAGCAGATCGAAGCTACGCCTCGGCCATCAGTCGATTTGATCTGAACTATCTGGCCGACATCCGCGGAGACTTGATCTTGACGGATTCGAGCCACAGCCGAAGCGCCAGCTTTATCACGATGGACATGATTTAGCTCTGCTGCCGGACAGTGCCCTGGAGGCCGCACAAGAGTCCGCTCCGACCATTAACTCGGAGCCGACTGCGCCGATCGAGGATGGGTGGCTAGACACCGCCTCGGGGCTGTTACCTCTATGGTGATGGAGCCGAATATCGACCCTGTCCCTTGTGAAGCTCATGACTCCGAGGTGCCGGACTTCGAACCTCCCGCGCCCCTCCCAATCGAATCCGATTGGGCGCCGATCATGGAGTTCACCGCTGCGGACATCTTTCAACACTCGCCTTTTGGCGACATCCTGAATTTGCTAAAGTATCTCTCTTTATCATGACAGCCCTGGCTGGATTATGGTCAGGACGGTTGGGATGCAGACGACGAAGAAATTCAAAGCCCACCCACCACCCACTTTGTAGCCACTGTCGACGACTTAACCGACATGCTAGACTTCGACTCCGAAGACATCGACGGTATGGACGACGATGGCGGAGACGACGAAGAACCAGCGCCTACGGGGCACTGAAAAGCCACCTCGTCATACGACATATACATGGTGGTGGACATCCCAAAGGATGGGGATGTCGATGGAACAGCCGAGGATGACCCCTCCAAGAAACAGCCTAAGCGCCGGCGTCAGCGGCGCCGCTCTAAATCCCGCCACAGCAAAAATGGAGATTCCGGCTCCGGAGACAATAAAACCCCGGACAGTGCCGAAGACAACCCCCTCCAGCAAGATTCAGCATAGGAGGTCGGAGATGCCAACCCTCATGGAGAGCGGAAGACGAAGAGGTAGAGGGTGATAATTACATGCCTCCCTCCGGAGACGAGGCAAGCCTCGACGACGACGAATTTGTCGTGCCTGAGGATCTCGTCGAACAAGAGCATTTCAAACACAGGCTTATGGCCATGGCAAACAGCCTCAAGAAAAAAGCAACAACAGCTTAGAGCTGATCAAGATTTGCTAGCCGACAGATGGACTGAAGTCCTTGCGGCCGAAGAGTACGAACTCGAACGCCCCTCCAAAAGCTACCCCAAACGCAAGCTGCTGCCCCGATTAGAGGAGGAAGCATATAAACCTACATCACCAGCGCACAATACGGCCGACCGGCCACCTCGTGGCCACGACAGAGAGGCCTTCAGGCCCTCCACTAAAGCCGCACCCCGGCATCGCTCGAAAAGTACAAAGCCACGAGGAAGTGCGCCAGACTTGCGAGACATATTGGAGGATAAGGCAAGACAATCAAGATCGATCTACGGATCACGTGGGCGCCCCACGATACGCGACGACAACCGTCGCGCCGGTACAGCAACTCCAGCCGGGCCGACATAGTAGACAAAGCTCGCTTGAGCTACGTCGTGATATAGCCCAATACAGAGGCGCCGCACACCCACTATGCTTCACAGATGAAGTAATGGATCATCAAATCCCTGAAGGGTTCAAACCCGTGAACATTGAATCCTACGATGGCACAACAGATCCTACGGTTTGGATCGAAGACTATCTCCTTCATATCCACATGGCCCGCGGTGATGATCTTCATGCCATCAAATACCTACCACTCAAGCTTAAAGGACCAGCTCGGCATTGGCTCAACAGCCTGCCAGCAGAATAATTTGGGTGTTGGGAGGACCTGGAAGCCGCATTCCTTGATAACTTCCAAAGCACATATGTGCGACCACCAGACGCCGATGACCTAAGCCAAATAATTCAGCAGCCAGACGAATCGGCCAGACAATTCTGGACACGGTTCTTAACCAAGAAAAATCAAATCGTCGACTGTCCGGATGCAGAGGCCCTTGCAGCCTTCAAACATAACATCCGCGACGAATGGCTGGCCCGGCACCTAGGACAGGAAAAGCCAAAATCCATGGCAGCCCTCACATCACTCATGACCCGCTTCTGTGCGGGAGAGGAAAGCTGGCTAGCCCGCAGTAACAACCTCACCAAAAATTCTGGTAGTCCGGATACCAAGGACAGCAATGGCAGGTCGCGTCGCAATAAGCACAAACGCCTCATTAACGGCGATATCTCAAGATCTGGCGGTCGACACGGATTCAGAGGCTCTAAACCCGGTCAGCGGAAAAAGCCATTCAAAAGAACTACTCCAGTCCCATCCAATTTGGACCGGATACTCGATCGCTCGTGCCAGATACACGGCACCCCCGAGAAGCCAGCTAATCACACCAACAGAGATTGTTGGGTGTTCAAACAGGCAGGCAAGTTAATTGCCGAAGGCAACAATAAGGGGCTGCATAGTGACGACGAGGAGGAGACACGGCCGCCGAACAATAGAGGACAGAAGGGTTTCCCCCCACAAGTGCGGACGGTGAACATAATATACGCAACCCACATACCCAAAAGGGAGCGGAAGCGTGCGCTCAGGGACGTATACGCGATGGAGCCAGTCGCCCCAAAGTTCAATCCGTGGTCCTCCTGCCCGATCACTTTCGATCGAAGGGACCACCCCACTAGTATCCGCCACGACGGATTCGCCGCATTGGTTTTAGACCCAATCATCGATGGATTTCACCTCACTAGAGTCCTGATGGACGCGGCGGCAGCTCAACCTGCTTTATCGGGATACGGTCGCCAAGATGGGCATAGATCCCTCAAGGATCAAGCCCACAAAGACGACCTTCAAAGGCGTCATACCCGCGTAG
The DNA here is from genome assembly GCA_021437245.1 of Aegilops speltoides. Classification (NCBI taxonomy): domain Eukaryota; kingdom Viridiplantae; phylum Streptophyta; class Magnoliopsida; order Poales; family Poaceae; genus Aegilops; species Aegilops speltoides. The sequence goes on along the minus strand of CM038142.1, from coordinate 560,754,296 downwards.
AGGCCAATTATGCGAGCTCGATTACACTTGAAGTGGTCTTGGATCCCGGATAACTTCGAAGCGAGGAGTTAATCTTCGACATAGTCCAGTTCCGCAGCGGCTATCATGCACTGCTTGGACGAACCGCATTTGCAAAGTTCAACGCGGTGCCGCACTACGCATACCTCAAGCTCAAGATGCCAGGCCCTCGAGGAGTCATCGCGGTCAACGGAAATACTGAACGCTCTCTCCGAACGGAGGAGCATACAGCGGCTCTCGCAGCGGAAGTACAGAGTAGCCTCTTAAGGCAATTCTCAAGTCCGGTCGTTAATCGACCGAACACCGTCAAGCATGCCCGGAGTAACCTACAAAATGACCACTTGGCACGTTCCGAGCACGCGTAGCAATGTGGCCCCAACCCCAGCCCTCGCAAAATCGCGAGACCAGTGCCACGCGTACATCATTACGCTCTGGAGATACCATGGCATAGGGGGAGGGGCACGACCACGGCAGGCCCAGAGTGTGGATCAACCACACCAGGGGCTCCCGAATTGGTCATTCTTCTTTTTCTTTTTATTCTTAGGACTCCGTTTTTCAGAAGCCCTGTCCGGCAGTGGATCTGCCGAACTAACGATGCAACAGCCAGGGAAGAAGAAAAGCTACGACGAGTATCCAGGTGGTCTCCATTACGAGCATTATACCTATTTTACATACCATTCCGCAGCCTACCTCTGGAGGGGGACATGTTAAATAATCCCACCCCTTGCTTATCGCACTATTTGTATCATTCTGCCTTTATTGCAGTATCTTTTGAATAAACAATGCATCGCTTTTTGCCTATAATTGCATTCCTTTCTATATATGTTCACTTATGACATGTTGCACACCCGTACACCTTTGTACGGCCAAATACACCAGGGGCTTAAGTTCCCCAAAGTATGGTGTGATAAGTCCGAACACTTTCCCAAGGGCGGCACCTCGAACTTATAGCATTATATGCATCGACTCCGAATCATGTCTTGGGTCAATAGTTGGGTTTGCTCGGCTCCCATGTTTTGGTACCTTACGTTCCGTTATATCGGCTAAGGTAGCGCTGGGAGAACCACTGCGATTGTGCCCCAGTTGAGCTGGGTTGAGCACCTCAGTGGAGAAAGCTAAAACTGACCGTCATGATAAGGCGAGAGCTGGTCGCTGTTCGAGAGGTCTTTTCGAGTCCCTAAAGACTTATGCCGCTTAGAGCGAGGAGCCGGCTTGGTCCGGCCCAAGGCGTGGATAGCGCCCCGGATTCGGCCTTCCGAATACCAGGGGCTTTGCCGAAATTTAAAATTATAGAATTCTATGGCTAAGTGAGAGTGTTCAAGCATTATAAGTCCGGTTGCCTCGTTCGTTGAGTTGAGCGCCTCCCTAGAAGGACCCAACAATGGGAACAAGAGCGCTCAAGTTTATCCCGAACACCCCAGCACTCGTGGCATGGGGGCCGAAGCCAACGACTTGCCATCTCTCAGATTTGATAAACGGCCGCACAGAAGGTAATATTTTAAACTAACAAGCGTTGCTTAGCGCATATGAACAAAGTTTTCAGTGCACAAGATAACAAAATGCGAGTCTACTCAAAAATTACATCTTTGGAGCACTCGCCCGCAATAATGCGGGCACCCTTCAGGCCACCCTTATAATACATCTCGGGCGTGCGATACTCCTTGCCCGGCAGTGGCGCGTTCGTCACAAGCTTCTCGGCGTCCATCTTGCCCCAGTGCACCTTAGCGCGGGCAAGGTCCCGACGGGCACCTTCAATACAGGCGGAGTGCTTGATGACGTCAAACCATGGACAGACGTCCACCAGCCGCCGCACCAGACCGAAGTAGCTCCCAGGCATGGCCTCTTTGGGCCAAAGCCGAACTATGAGGCCCTTCATGGCCTGTTCGGCCACCTTGTGGAGCTCGACCAGCTGCTTCAGCTGGTCGCTCAGGGGCATCGGGTGTCCGGCCTCAGCATACTGAGACCAGAACACCTTTTCTGTCGAGCTCCCCTCCTCGGCTCTATAGAATGCGGCAGCATCGGACACGCTACGGGGCAGATCTGTGAACGCTCCTGCAGAGCCCCGAATTCGGGTAAGTAACAAGTAATTCACTTTTACACGCTTGCTTTGCATGAAGAATGCCTTACCCGCCGCTATCTTCTTCACTGCCTCAATTTCCTGGAGGGCCTTCTGAGCTTCGGCCTTAGCGGCTTTGGCACTCTCAAGAGCTGACGCGAGCTCGGACTCTCGAGTCTTCAAGTCACGCTCCAAATTCTCGTGTTTTTCCACGAGAGCCTGGAGCTCTTGCCGCACCTCCGCCACCCGCGCCTCCTGCTTCTCTCGCTCGGTGCGCTCCGCAGCTGCATTGCATTCGGCCGAGGACACCACCTCCTTCAGGGTTGCCACCTCGTTCGTGGCCCCTGCAATACCAACGTTATTCCTGTCATTTTTTGCAACCAAATCCTTTTTTGTAAGGTACAACTTTAATAAGGTGCTACTTACCTTCCTTGTCCTCGGGCTGCTTCTTGGCACGGCCGAGCTCCCTCTCGGACCGCTCGAGGCTCTTCTTTAAGGCATTAAACTCCGCAGTAAGTGCGGCAGAGGTCAGCAACGCAGCCTGCATTCCCATATTGACATATTTGTGTTAGACTCCTGCATATATCTTTATAGATCCTCAGCTCGACTTTTCTTTCCGAACACCGAACTAAGCATCAGGGGCTACTGTCTATGCGGTACTATTTTACATATCTTAAAAATCCTTACCTCAAAGCCTGTTAGAAGGCTGCTGCAGGCTTCGGTCAGCCCGCTCTTGGCGGACTGAACTTTCTGAATCACCGCACTCATGACAGTGCGATGTTCCTCTTCGATGGAAGCGCCATTGAGCGCTTCCAGCAAGTTATCCGGCGCCTCCGGTTGGACGGAGGTCACCGCGTCGCCGTCTTGCCCTTCTTACGAAGGAGCCGCCCGCCGGACTCCGGAACCACCGAAGGTTCCGGCGCGGAGTCCGGCCCGAAATCCAGGAGGTTGCCCTGCGGCACCTCCAGGACCTCCTCCTCCTGGCCGGTCCCCTTCTGGGACCCCACCTCGGCGTCGTCTGCGTCACGAGGGGAGGAGGCAGTCGGAAGTGAAGTACTATTCACATCAGACGAACCCTGGACCCGCTCGACGAAGCGGGGAGATCATCCTTGGGCGGGCTATATGGTTGTGTTCGGCATTAGAGGACACTATGCGACAAAAGGAAAACTCATAAGCTATTCTGGAAATCCGGACACTTACGATCTCGCCAGGGGCTTGGCCCTTGAAGGCCACTCCTCGTCGCCATCGATGGCGCTGGTGGAACAGTCCGGAGGAAGGGTCCTTCCCTTCTTGGACCCTTCGGCCTCCCCCGTTGGGGAAGCCTTCCTCTTCTTCTCTCCCCATGCTGGGGGAGAGGCCTCTTTCTTCTCCTCCTCTTCTTCGTGGGGGGAATCTGCCTCGGAGTCATCGGACGATGAGTCCGATAACACCTGGCGTCGGGAACTCCACCAAGTTCCCGTGGCCTTCTTCTTGGCCTTCTTCTCCGGCACCACGTAAGGCGCCGGGACCAGCAGCCTGTCAAGCGGGCATCCGCTGGAGTCTTCGGAAGGGCGCCGACGATTAACCTGTCCGGGCGTCTTCTGCCGAACTGTTAAAGGTATTGGGAGTTTAGATCCCACATAGAGTCAAACTATCGAAAGCAAGTGTCCCGTAAAGGACAATATAGCTTACCTCGCCAGCGGGACGCTGCGAGCTGAATCCGCGATCTTCGGTAGCGGATAAGGGAGCCTCGGCGCCCTTAAACAGCACCCTCCAGGCCTCTTCGTACATAGTGTCAAGAGCACGCTCAAATCTGTCTTTGTGCGGATCGAACTCCCACAAGTTGAAGTCCCGCTGTTGGCACGGGAGAATCCGGCGGATGAGCATGACCTGGACTATGTTGACAAGTTTCAGCTTATTGTTCACCAGGGTTTGGAGACAAGATTGGAGTCCGGTCAGCTCCTCCGAATCGCCCCACAACAGGCCCTTCTCTTTCCAGGAGGTGAGCCACGTGGGGATGCCAGATCTGAATTCGGGGGCCGCTGCCCATTCAGGGTCACGTGGCTCGGTGATATAGAACCACCCCGATTGCCACCCTTTGATGGTTTCCACGAAGGCGCCCTCTAGCCAGGTGACGTTGGGCATCTTGCCCACCATGGCGCCTCCGCACTCCGCTTGGCTGCCGCCCACAACCTTCGTCTTGACATTAAAAGTCTTTAGCCATAAGCCGAAGTGGGGCTGGATGTAGAGGAAGGCCTCGCACACAACGATAAACGCCGAGATGTTGAGGATGAAATTCGGGGCCAGATCATGGAAATCCAGGCCGTAGTAGAACATGAGCCCCCGGACAAAGGGGTGGAGTGGGAAGCCCAGTCCATGGAGGAAATGGGGAAGGAATACCACCCACTCATGGGGCCTGGGGGTGGGGACGAGCTTCCCCTCATCGGGGAGCCAGTGCGCGATATCGCTGGACAGATATCCGGCTGTGCCCCTCCGTAACGGAGGAGGCCATCCACTTGCCTCCCACTCCGGACATGGTTGGAGAAGGTTGAGGTGAGATGTAAGGACTTGGGCGCCGGAGCTCGAGTGCGCGGAGATGGATAAGCAAAGGAGGAAGAAGGCGCAGGTGAAAAGGTGGATCCTTATCCCCTATATATGAGCGGACGAAAACTATGCATCCCCAAAGGCCCAGTAAAACTCGCTTATCTACCAAGCGCCGCGATAAATGGCGCGGTTGGGTTACCCACGTAGGTTATATGATCTAGGAAAGGTGAATCTAATCCCACTATGCAATGAACCCTGAACCCTTTTTATTTTTATTTAAAGGTGTTGCTTATTTATCAAGAAACAAGAATCATGGGAGGAACCCAGCCTCCTCATCGATTTGGGCATTCTGGCTGTCGAATTGTTTTGTTTGATGCAATGTGGGCCGTCGGATCGAGCCCTTAGACGACCTAGATCGTCGGATCGAAGAGGTATTCATGTACCAATGAATAGTTTCACTCCACCATGTGTAATTGCAGTGCCCCGCTGAGGGCATTTCACCATTTCGCATATTGCGTACAAAAAAATGGTGCATCTGTGGTGAAACCCTAGCCGCGTCTCTCCTTGGCTACAACCTCCCTTGGTGAGCTCTGTCTTCCTCTTTCTCCTCTTCCTCGGCTACTGTATGGGACATGGTCATGGCTATGTTGATGTGGTGCTCGTCTGGTTGTTGCTCTATGCCCTAATCATGCATCGGTTCCTACTTGAGCTCTGTGGTGGTGGATCTATGCTATTCTAGAGTTTGCAGGCCGCTGTTCATGTTCAGTTGCTATCATAGGAGCTCCTATGATGCTCTTGTTTACATTGGGTGCCCTGGTCCTATAGCTATGCTCCTGGATTTCTAAATTGATCGGTGGCGTTCGTGCTAGGGAGATGATGATTAACCATGGCTGAAATAAGTGTGCCTTTGAGCAATTGAGGCACTTGTGGGTATCAAGTTGGATCCCCCATCGTGTCTCTAGAATCCTTTTTGATCCTGCGATACCTATTGATCTGTCCTTGGATGGTCATTCATGTTGAGTGATAACCATGGCAGCTACATTGTATAAACAGATTGATCTGGTGATAAGAGATGACGGGGGTAGGTTATATGATCGAGGAAAGGCGAATCTGAGCGCACTATGCAATGAACCCATAACCCTTTTTATTTGTATTTAAAGGTGTTGCTTATTTATGCTCTAGCGTCTATAACCTTCTTATGTAAAGATTTCTTCTCTCTCATACCTTTATTGCATATGAGTTGTTCTTAATCTTTTATTGTTTCTTGCTGGTCCTTGATTTAATCTGGTTGAGAGTAAGTTGCACTTTGTTATGCTAGAAAGACTCACTTCGAGCAAGTTGTTGGTTGAATGGCTTGTTTTATTTTGTTGATAAACCAGGACAAACCACGGTGTCATGTTTCTAATAATAGCATCTTTAGGTTGGTTAATGTTTGTATTGGAGCTGAGTTTTTTTATATTTGCTATTTATATCCAATATTGTTATGGTCCATTTAGCACATGCCTGATGAACACATCTATGTATATGCCCCTGATGAACCAAGTATGTAAGATTTAATACTATAAGGCATGCATAGGAAGCAAACAATCAAGACTAAGAACGAAGTGCCATGTCTAATTGCTCTTTATTGCTTGTGTAAACGAAAACAGAAACCACCACAGACAACTATTGTGCATACATTCATCGGGGGCGAGCATGGAGCACAATTAGTATCACTGTAAACACAAAACAAAATGAGAAGCAAAGTGGAATGTTTTATAGTGTAAGACATAGGATTGCACATTTCCATTTGCAAGTTGCAATTTAATTGTAAACTAAGTATTGTAATAACACTCTTTTATCAGCCCTCACTACCCTGACCAATCTATCCAAATCATTGTGACATTTGTGCCTCCCACCATTGTCAAGAACCATGTTAACAAAAGGAAACTCTGAGCAGGAACCATTCTTCAGGTGACTTTCCTCTCGCTCATCGTTCATGTCTTTTATTTCGATGGTTTCTTACCATGTTCCTTACTTCTCTGGCTGTTTCGCAGTTGGGATGGTGGCGTGTCGTTGGGTCTATCTTGCGGGTCGACCGGAGAGCACTAGTGCAGAACCGGGCAATAGCACCGGTTCGTAAGTCCCTGTAGTGCCGGTTACATAACCGGCACTAAATTGTGGTCACTAAAGGCCCTCCCCTTAGTATCGGTTCAGCACGAACCGGTGCTAAAGGGCAACCACGTGGCACGAGCCAGCTCCGGGGGCCTGGAGCCCTTTAGTACCGGTTGGTAAGACCAACCGGTACTATAAGATTTGGGTTTTTTTAGTTTTCTGATTTTTTTTTTCATTTAATTTTGTGTTTCCATTTTAATTCTTTTTCGTTTGCTGGTATTTTACGATACTACATATTGTACACATTATGCATATATATATATATATATATATATATATATATATATATATATATATATATATATATATATATATATATATAGGTGTGCTAAACTAAGCCTGCGCGTACAACACTAATAATGCGCTCCGCCCATCTCGCGCACACCGCCTGGCCAAGTCGCACAAACTGCTTGTCCTAATCGCTCTTTTTCCCCCACCTGCTAGTAAATTCTAGGAAACATATAGTAACGGAGTTTTTTTGGTTACTGCCTCACGCGCAAATCCACGCCCATGCCACCATATGGGGGCTTCTGGATACAAAGTTGCTACTTTCATGGACATAGTAATGAGACATGAGGAAGATGGTAACGGGATTGATTGGTTTACTGTCTGGCCCATTATTCTCACTAAATAATTAAGAAAAGTATGTTACTAGTCACGTTGCCATTTTCTTTCTCCTAACTTAATTAGCATTGTAGTGGATGATAATTAGGTTAATATACAATCCGGGTGTTAATACCAGCTATACGTCTAGTAATTGGTTTATGGTAACGATTTAGCCATTTAACTGGAAAAATAGAAAATGTATTTCTTTCTTGAACTTGACTGGTTGATCACTAGTAAATTTCTTAATTTTGTTACCATAGTATACTAACACCATTACTATCATTTGCAATGAGGGATTGCGAGGCAAAAGTATAGCGCTATGCAGCCGGTAATAGAATTAATCATGTTACCATTGTATGCTACAATCTTTACGGTCATTAGTGAATAGTGGTCGTGAGCCGGAAGTGATGTGCTGCGTTGGGCAACCAGTAACGAAATTAATTACGTTACCGCATATACCAGTAGCCATTACTAGAAGTAGTAATGGATGTGGTTGGCCAAGCGGAAGATTAGATAGTGGCGCAACGGGTGGAGCATACGATTAGCGTTGGTGGTAACTGGCATCACTTCTTTTACTACATTTAGTAAAGATTGTTACGGGTAGGTGGGAACAGAATATCATTTTGGGTCGTTACCATATTTCCCACATATATTACGAGGAGGTGGAGGAACTAGTGGAGGAAGTTAATGCGCGCGGCCTGGCCGGAGAGTAGAATAGCTAATTCTACGCTGAGGCTTAGTTTAGCGCCACCGTGTGCGTGTACAATGTGTAGTATCGTAAAATACCAGCAAACGAAAAAGAATTAAAATGGAAACACAAAATTAAATGAAAAAGAAATCATAAAACTAAAAACCCCCCAAACCTTATAGTACCGGTTATGTAACCGGTACTACAGGGCCTTACGAACCGGTGCTAATGCCCGGTTCTACACTAGTGCAGATTTTGATGGAGCAGAGCAGTCCCAAACATGCCCCATTTTTCCGAAAGGGTGTTTTATATTGACTCATAGAGTAGTTTCGAGAGATACAATCATAATGAGTACACACCCGGACTACATAATTAGGTTGCACACAACCAACACACACACACACACACACACACACACACACACACACACACACACACACACACGAATGACCACCCCGGCAAAGTGCAAAGTCATACAAAGACCAAAGCTATGCCTAGGCGAAGGAAGAAAAAATGAAGCAATCAAAACAACGATTGACGATATACACCGGTGACCATTGGTGCCAACCATCTCTTGATCACAAGGAGTGCGAGAAGGGTTCTCCAAAAGCAACGCCTCCAAGAAGGAAACAACGCACAAGCGCCACAGTCGCCAGATCCAATCGCGCGGATGATGGGTTTTCACCCTGGATATCAGATGTGGGAAAACTCCGAGCAATGCCGTCATCAGGCTAATGACGCAAGGAACGCCGCCATTGCCAGGTCTAATCAACTAGGTCACACCAGAGATTTCACCCCGAAGCTCAAGATCGAGTACTCGAGAAGTACCACCCAATTGAAGTCACTTTATGTTGTCTCCCCCACTTGCCTCGATCCAATTGTTCTGGCTCCTATACCCATACCGCGATCGACCGATTAATTTGAATGGTGTCCATACATACATACTTTTTTTGAAAAAAAGGGGATGGGGGGGGGTGCTCTCGGCCTCTGCATCTCAGTGATGCATGCAGCCATACTATTAAAAGAAGTCCCCAATAAGTACGTAGTGCTGTACAAAGTCTCGAAACGAAATAAAAAGATACACAAGGCCACAACCAGCATAAATAAGACAGAACATTACATACATACATTTTTTTAGAAAAGGAGGATGTACCCCTGGCCTCTGCATCTGAACGATGCATGCAGCCATATTATTAATTATTCACAGAAACCATACGAGGTGATACATCAATAAGCCTAAAACCACCATCTTGGTAACACCGTTGCTACTCCTATCCGCTTGATGAAGGCGTGCCGAATGTCCGGGCCTAATACCAAACAGATATCGCACCAAAGCCTAACATCTAAAGCCGGGTGTCCCATCCAAGCCACTACCTGGATTGGGTCCCACACCGGTCTGGCACACTCCCAGTGAGCACCGCACGCTGCAAGTGCCGTCACCTCCATCATCCCTCGGTCCATCTTCAGGGCATAGTTGATGCACCAACCTTGCCAGGCCTCTCTGCCATCAACGCCACCATGACGCCAGACAGCTTCCTCCTCCTGCGCGAGTCCATCTCCGCGCATCAGACACCGAGTCTCCACAGTGCCACACCGTCGAGGACCGCCACCATCAATGTGGAAGATGAAGCACCGCTCCACCAAAGACGCGGTCCTCCGGTCCCACGAGCCCGTGTGCATCTCCAAGAATGATGCCCCCAAGGGGGAAACGACACCATAGAGCCGTCGTCATCCGATCTTCTGATCTAGGGTTTCCCCCGGAGATAGTAGAGAGTGGCCTTGAACTTCTCCACGGCGATGCCTTCAGAAAGGAAACGACGCAGACAGCGTCGCCGTCGCCGGCCTTGGCCATAGCCAAAAGCAGGTTTTCACCCAGATCTGATCGAAGACCTCCATCTCTCGTGCACAGGCCGCCGCCATCCCTGCTGGGATCTCAACAAAGGCTCCAAGGAGTGGATCGGCGCCGCGGCGTCGTCATTGTTGTGGCCGCCGTCACCGGCCAAGGGTCTCCCCCGATCCCAAGAGCCCCACCATCCAGTCACTGCCCACCACCCATACTCTGCCCTTTTACCCCTCCACCTATCCAATTGGTCTTGTTGCTCCCATAAACGATTATTTTCAACAGTGTTTCACACGCAGCCACTTTGCATTTCAGTTTTGTATGTATATCCATACCACATGTATATCTATCTTCTCTTGCTCACATGAGTGTTTGCAATGATATCCGGCAGGAGCCGCAGCCGGACACAACCTAGCTGGAGAATGCCTTCCCAATATAATTGTTCAATATATTGTGCATGTATATTGTGTCATAGGTCCACCTCATAATTATCTTGTATAGTTGAGATTGTGGCCCAGTCTTATACACCATATATGCGTGCCTAGTGCACTCGATCAATGCATTGAGAGTTGCACGACCCAAACCTCATCTTCTACATGGTATATATCGCAGGCCGATTCTGACCTAGCCCTAGCCGCCGCCGCACCTCCCTTGCGCTGCCGCTGCCGCTGCCGCCGCTACCCGGCGTCGCCACCCACCGCCGCCGCCACCGTCACCACCACCGCCGCCGCCGCCACCCACCACTGTCGCTACCGGTGTCGCCACCAACCGCCGCCGCCACCGCCACCCACCGCTGCTGCCGCAGCTTCCTCCTAGCTGCTGCCGCCGCCCGGTGACGCTACCTGCCCCCTCTCGCTTCCGCCAACCGCCGCCGCCTTCCCATAGCCGCCGCCCAACCGCATCCTCCTTCTGCCGCCGCCACTGTCCCCCAGCCGCCGCCGCTGTCACTCAGACGCCGCAGCCGCCACCCGCCGCTGACGCCGCACATCGTAGCCCCACCCCTCTCCTACCTGCAACCCTAGCCACCGCCATGAGCTCCTCCGTCTCCATCGCCTCCAACACCTTTGCCGGTCCGTATGTCACCCTCGTTCATGATCTCAACATCCACGAACGCATCCCGGTGATCCTCGACCAATCCAACGCCTCCTACTCCGCTTGGAAGCGGTATTTCTCCTTGGTGTTTCGCGAGTATTTGCTCCATGGTCACGTCGATGGTACCGTGGACTCCAGCCTCATGGTGAACGACAAGGAGTGGATGATCCTCGACGCCACCATCATCCGCTGGTTCTACCTCACCATCTCCAATGACCTCTTCCACACGATGGTGGACGACGACGATGATGCCTACGCTGTCTGGACCAAGCTCGACGGCCTCTTCACTGACAACAAGCTCCAGCGCAAGGTCCTCCTCCACGGAGAGTTCTATGGGTGCCAGCAGCTTGAGTCGTCCATTGACGACTTTTGCATGCGCGCTCAAGAAGCTTGCCGACGAGAGCTCCGCGATCATTTCCTATGAGCACATGACTGCATGCCCTTTTCCTATTTTCGTATTCACTGAAATTGGTCTCGCTGAACTATATCACTGAAATCGTACCACTGAATTCATATTTTCGTATGAATTCAGTGATATAATGTTTGCTCCCGCCGCAGTTGGTCTCGTTGGTTAAATTTACGGTCAAACTTGGATCTGGGGAAGCGCGGGGCCCTACACTGTGAAATGGAGGTAGTATTATACGTCACTATTCACACTATTTTGACCGATTTTTTTTTCTTTTTTGAAAAGAAGTCAACGAGATTTTTTCTTTTCGTGAATTACGTTACGAATACAATGGTAGGTCAAATTTATTTCAAAAATACATTGAGAATTTATTGACTTTTTATTTAGTTACTATTGTTTTTTTTTCATATAGGGATGTAGTATATAATACACCCATAGACCAAAAGTTCCCCTCCCACCACGTGGGGTATGTCGTGTGTGACCGTCGACTATATAAACTCCACTAGACACTAGACAGATCAAGAGCAGCTCGTGGTACTCATTTGTTGCCAAGCAAACAACCGCACTTCACTCACTATTTCGTCACTGACCGTCGACCACCATGCGGACTCCAGCGAGGCTTGTCCACTCTAGCACCACGGCCGCTGCCCTGCCCCAACCCCAGCTGCCTCCTCATCTTCGTCGTCGGCACCGGCGGCCATGATCTCCATCGACCCCAACATGGTGGTCATCCTGGCCGCCCTCCTCTGCGCGCTCGTCTGCCTCGCCGGCCTCGCCCTCGTCGCGCGCTGCACCTGCCGTCATGCCCGCCGCTCTTCACCGTTCGCCGGCAATAGCATCACCATGACCTTGCCTCTACCTCCCAGAGGCCTGAAGAAGAAGGCCATCGACGCGCTCCCCGTCACGGCAGTGAAAGAAGGGCACCAGCTGGAGGAGCAGTGCGCCATCTGCCTGGCGGACCTGGTCGCCGGGGAGGAGCTCCGGGTGCTGCCGCTGTGCGGCCACTCCTTCCACGTCGCCTGCGTCGACGTCTGGCTCCGTGCTCACGCCACCTGCCCCTCCTGCCGCGCCACCATCCTCGACTCGTCAATGTCCTCCACGTCCAGCTCGCCGCCGGCGCCGCCGCTCCCGGCCCCGGGCCGGTGCCGGAGGTGCGGAGCGGCCTGTGACGGCGACAGCGTGGACACTTCTGCTTCTGCTGATACGGACGGGAGCAGCTTCTTGCCGTAGCTGTCACTGGAGAACATCGATCCTAGCTAGCTAGTTGCAAACTTGCAATGGTTGTTAGTGCAATTCAGTTAGCTATGAATTGGCTATAGTGAAAGAAAGAAAAATTAGTGTGCTATAGTGAAAGAAAGAAAATTAGCTATGAATTGTACGTATGTATTCATCGTAAGCTGATTTCTTATAAAGTATTTAAAATATATTCTCCAGTTCGATCTGACCAAATCTGTCTTCAATGGACTTACCTACTTAAGATGGTGCATTAACATTGAATAGTACAATTTGTATCGAGTTACCACTCAGACCAGTGTTACATCGATCTATGATGTTCCTTCTTGAAGGCGTAGCGTAGGAGTTGTGTATTTTTCGTTTATATTGTGTCTTGTATCATAGGGTTAGTGGCTATCTGTGGGAGTTACTGTCACGAGGTGTACGGCCTTCGGGTTTGTTTCGCGTTTTTTTCAGGTCAATGATCCGGCTGCTCGATTTGCACTATTAATAATATATGGCTGCATGCATCGTCCTGATGCAAAGGCCGGGGATATCCTCCTTTTTAAAAAAATCTACTACTCCCTCTGGTTGGAAATAAGTGGCGTGTTCAAATTTGAACTAAGACCACGCCAGTTATTTCCAAACGATTATGATGGTAATATAAGTAATCATGCACTTTCTCCGGTGAAAAAAATGAACAAATTCAGCTTTAGTTTTTCAATGGAGAGATGAGACACATCACACATATAATTGGATGGAATGTATGATTCGCCCTAGCTAAGCTAGTGGCTAGTTCACCGGGACCAGGAGAGCTAAGGAGATTCTCTTTTGCTGCTGGCCGGTGCTTTACATTTGCTGAATCAATTTGTAGCCCAAGCCTACCCTGGCTATTGGCTGGGTTTCAGTTGACCTCCGAAAGCAACAAAGAAAAAGAAACGGAGGAGACAGCAGTTCAGTTTTGAGCCGTTGCAGGTGCGACCCCATTACAGCACACACAGTGCCACAACATCTCCCAGCCCCTGGTTTAATCCCACCACTTGAGAATATTAATCATACACCGCATCAAATTGACAAAGGTGTAACTTTTGTTTTACAGCACAGCCCAATCATATGTATAGTTAATTCAAGAACATAACCCCCCCCCCCCCCCAAAAAAAAAAAGAAATTGCATAGTGTACATATATAGGTCAAAGTTTATTAGTTTACAAGAAGTATTTCGCGTGCTTTCTCCGCGGCGGCTCCCCCAACCACTAGCGCACATAGTGGGCAATAACTCGTTAATCGTCTACCGTTGCCCTCCATGGTCTAGGGCCATTTTGTGCGGTTGGATGTACAATTTTCTTTTTTATTATTATTTATTCAAATTATTTTTCTATTTTCTTCTTTATCTTTTTTGCTTCACTTTTTCTTTTTTCATATCTCCTTTTCCATCTATTTATTCTTCTGTTTTCCTATTTTTTAATATAAATATTTTGACAAAGACATGAACATTTTCTAATGTGTGAACTGTTTTGAAAATTACATGAAAATTCAGCTGAAAACAAATACCCAATATTTTGAAGGTTCAATATTTTTTGAAGTAACATGAACATTTTAGAATATTAAATGAATTTATCTGAAAATGGTAATCACATAAAAATTTCCAAACCACGTCAACACTTAAAACAACTTTCACACTTTTCTGTCTTATTAGCTGATTATATAAGTACAAATATTAATTCATTCGGAGATAAAATAAAAAGTGAAAAACATAAAAAATTATGGGCAGCCACAAGTCCGCCCATTAGCATCGGTTGTACGCGGTCCTTTCGGTCACCGGGTTTGATATCAGTTTGGAGGGCTCCTATCGGGCGTATTACGCGTCAAATTACTAACCAATCTCTCAAGGTAATGGCTGATTGGGTCGGCCCATTGTGGTGCTGTAGCAGAGTGGCTATTATAGCATTCGATTATTTAAATTTTTAACAATTTAGTTTACCGAAAAGCATGCATAAAAGTATCAATCATGTTTTTAAACTTCCATTTTTCTAAACGTGTACATATTTCTCGAAAGAATGACATTTTTAAAACAAATTTTTAAATAACTGATTTTTTTTGAAAAAACAATCTTTTTTCCAATTTGTACGTATTTTCAAAATTTAGTAATTCCTCTGATTCATATTCTTTGTCCCCGATTTAGTACAAATTTGTGAATATTTCTACAAATTTTTACTAAATCAGGAATAATTAATATAGATTGGAGGGCGTTAGTATTTTATTTTAAAAGGATATTTTTCAAATTTTGAACATTTTCGGAGACGTGATTGTTTTTTTAATATGTGAGAATAAATTGATGATGGGAACAATTTTTGAAAATGTTATTAATTTTGAATACCTAAATTTTATTTGAATCACGAACATTTTTTGAAGTTGTGAATAAATTTTGAAATGGGAATATTTTTTGAATTTCGCAAAATATTTGGAAAGAGGAACAGTTTTCAGAACTATTATTTTGGTACTTCTAAAAGTATTAAAATTCATGAACATTTTCTAGAATGGAAATATTTTTAAAGAAAAAATGAAACGGAAGAAACCAGTAAAAGAAACAACAGGAAACAAAAAAGTAGGACCTAAACCGGTCAGAACCTAGAAGGTTCCCAAAACCGGAAAGATGGTCCTATTCTCCAAGCATTAAATGGGTTGGCCTAGCTCTTTAGCTCCTACATGACGCATCGACTACTTTACGCAATATGAGTCATATATTATTTTCCATCAGCAACGTTTGTTCGTTTGTTTCTGGGTTGAGCAGTGTTAACTTTTGTGGCCTTGTAGTGGCGACTGGTAGCCATATGAATTGGGACACATGTGACCACACAATGCAAAGTAGAAGGTCAACCACTCAGAACCGAGGACATGCCGACGCATCATGCGTGAGCTCTCTGAGCAGCTCATTTATATCGAGCTTAGAAAGAAGAGAGCATCAAACTCCCCTGTGCACTGACCAAAGCCCCCACCCCGCATGGATGACACGGTCAAAATCATGAGTAGAATCGGAAATTAGGCACCTCAATTCACTGTCAGAGCTCTAAAATTAGGAAGCATATTAAATTTAAAGATTACACAACCATTCCCTTTTGTTAGAAACTTGAAACCAGATGGGCTAAACTCTATTTTGTACTATCAATTTGTGAGATGTTTACCGTTGGCCAGGTCACTCCCACTCAGGGTTCAAATGTTCAACGAAATTTCAGTAATAGAGGTGGTATCAAAAAAGTTCTGACCTTGAAAGTACAGGCAATACAAAAACTTAGTTCAAGCCAACTTTAAGTTATGCTAAATTTCCTTGAAAATCCAAAACAATTTGAAATTTTGGATATTTTGACGAGGTCCTGGATTTTCATGTTACCGAAATTGTCAACCTTGCCCCCACATGCAAATTAACCCATACTTGGGCCATCTTAATTACGTTCACCATTCAATTTAAAGTCTTGTTTCTCCACATACCGGTCTTCTGGAGATCCATGATAGATATATACACATTTTATATGAAGGAAATATGCCCTAGAGGCAATAATAAAGTTATTATTTATTTCCTCATATCATGATAAATGTTTATTATTCATGCTAGAATCGTATTAACCGGAAACATGATACATGTGTGAATACATAGACAAACATAATGTCACTAGTATGCCTCTACTTGACTAGCTCATTAATCAAAGATGGTTATGTTTCCTAACCATAGACATGTGTTGTCATTTGATTAATGGGATCACATCATTAGGAGAATGATGTGATTGACATGACCCATTCCGTTAGCCTAGCACTTGATCGTTTAGTATATTGCTATTGCTTTCTTCATGACTTATACATGTTCCTGTAACTATGACAATTATGCAACTCCCGTTTACCGGAGGACACTTTGGGTACTACCAAACATCACAACGTAACTGGGTTATTATAAAGAGTACTACAGGTGTCTCCGAAGGTACATGTTGAGTTGGCGTATTTCGAGATTAGGTTTTGTCACTCCGATTGTCGGAGAGGTATCTCTGGGCTCTCTCGGTAATGCACATCACTATAAGCCTTGCAAGCAATGTGACCAATGAGTTGGTTACGGGATGATGCATTACGTAACGAGTAAAGAGACTTGCCGGTAATGAGATTGAACTAGGTATTGGATACCGACGATCAAATCTCGGGTAAGTAACATACCGATGACAAAGGGAACAACGTATGTTGTTATGCGGTTTGACCGATAAAGATCTTCGTAGAATATGTAGGAACCAATATGGGCATCCAGGTTCCGCTATTGGTTATTGACCGAGAATAGTTCTAGGTCATGTCTACATAGTTCTCGAACCCGTAGGGTCCGCACGCTTAACGTTACGATGACAGTTTTATTATGAGTTTATAAGTTTTGATGTACCGGTTTGTTCGAGTCCCGGATGTGATCACGGACATGACGGGGAGTCTCGAAATGGTCGAGACATAAAGATTGATATATTGGACGACTATATTCGGACACCGGAAGTGTTCTGGGTGATTTCGGAGAAAACCGGAGTGCCGGAGGGGTTACCGGAACCCCCCGGGGAGTTAATGGGCCACATGGGCCTTGGTGGGAAGAGAGAGGGGCGGCCAGGGTGGGCCGCGCGCCCCCTCTCCATCTGGTCCGAATTGGACTAGGAGGGGGCGGCGCCCCCCTCTTTCCTTTCCCCTCTCCCCCTTCCTACCCCTCCTAGTAGGAGTAGGAAAGGAGGAGTCCTACTCCTACTAGGAGGAGGATTCCTCCTCCTTGGCGCGCCCCCTAGGGCCGGCCAGCCTCCCCCCTTGCTCCTGTATATACGGGGGCAGGGGGCACCCCATAGACACACAAGTTGATCTACAGATCGTTCCTTAGCCGTGTGCGGTGCCCCCCTCCATCATATTCCACCTCGGTCATATCGTCGCGGAGTTTAGGCGAAGCCCTGCGCTAGTAGAACACCATCATCGTCACCACGCCGTCGTGCTGACGGAACTCATCCCCAAAGCTTTGCTGGATCGAAGCCCGGGGATCGTCATCGAGCTGAACGTGTGCTGAACTCGGAGGTGCCGTACGTTCGGTGCTTGGATCGGTCGGATCGTGAAGACGTACGACTACATCAACCGCGTTGTGATAACGCTTCCGCTTATGGTCTACGAGGGTACATGGACAACACTCTCCCCTCTCGTTGCTATGCCATCACCATGATCTTGCGTGTGCGTAGGAATTTTTTTGAAATTAGTACGTTCCCCAACTGTGGTATCCGAGCCAGGTTATATGCATTGATGTTATATGCACGAGTAGAACACAAGTTATCGGCAACTGGCAAGAGCCATATGGTTGTCGCTTTATTGTATGAAATGCAAACGCCATGTAATTGCTTTACTTTATCACTAAGCGGTAGCGATAGTCGTAGAAGCAATAGATGGTGTAAACGACAACGATGCTACGATGGATATCAAGGTGTCGCGCCGGTGACGATGGTGATCACGATAAATTAGCCGGAGATGGAGATCACAAGCACAAGATGATGATGGCCATATCATATCACTTATATTGATTGCATGTGATGTTTATCCTTTATGCATCTTATCTTGCTTTGATTGACGGTAGCATTTTAAGATGAGCTCTCACTAATAATCAAGAAGTGTTCTCCCCGAGTATGCACCGTTGCGAAAGTTCTTCGTGCTGAGAACCACGTGATGATCGGGTGTGATAGGCTCTACGATCAAATACAACGGGTGCAAAACAGTTGCACACGCGGAATACTCAGGTTATACTTGACGAGCCTAGCATATACAGATATGGCCTCGGAACACGGATACCGAAAGGTCGAACGTGAATCATATAGTAGATATGATCAACATAGTGATGTTCACCATTGAAACTGCTCCATCTCACGTGATGATCGGACATGGTTTAGTTGATTTGGATCACGTGATCACTTAGATGACTAGAGAGATGTCTGTCTAAGTGAGAGTTCTTAAGTAATATGATTAATTGAACTTAAATTTATCATGAACTTAGTACCTGATAGTATTTTGCTTGTCTATGTTTGTTTGTAGATAGATGGCTCGTGTGTTGTTCCGTTGAATTTTAATGCGTTCCTTGAGAAAGCAAAGTTGAAAGATGATGGTAGCAATTACACGGACTGGGTCCGTAACTTGAGGATTATCCTCATTGCTGCACAGAAAAGTTATGTCCTGGAAGCACCGCTGGGTGCCAGGCCTGCTGCTGATGCAACTGACGACGTTAAGAACGTCTGGCAGAGCAAAGCTGATGACTACTCGATAGTTCAGTGTGCCATGCTTTACGGCTTAGAATCGGGTCTTCAACGACGTTTTGAACGTCATGGAGCATATGAGATGTTCCAAGAGTTGAAGTTAATATTTCAAGCAAATGCCCGGATTGAGAGATATGAAGTCTCCAACAAGTTCTATAGCTGCAAGATGGAAGAGAATAGTTCTGTCAGTGAACACATACTCAAAATGTCTGGGTATAATAATCACTTGATTCAACTGGGAGTTAATCTTCCTGATGATAGTGTCATTGACAGAATTCTTCAATCACTGCCACCAAGCTACAAGAGCTTCGTGATGAACTATATGAAGGAAATATGCCCTAGAGGCAATAATAAAGTTATTATTTATTTCCTTATTTCATGATAAATGTTTATCATTCATGCTAGAATTGTATTAACCGGAAACATGATACATGTGTGAATGCATAGACAAAACAATATGTCACTAGTATGCCTCTACTAGACTAGCTTGTTAATCAAAGATGGTTATGTTTCCTAACCATGAACAAGGAGTTGTTATTTGATTAACAAGGTCACATCATTAGTAGAATGATCTGATTGACATGACCCATTCCCTTAGCTTAGCACACGATCGTTGAGTATGTTGCTACTGCTTTTATCCATGACATATACATGTTCCTGTAACTATGAGATTATGCAACTCCGTCTACGGAGGAACACTTTGGTGCTACCAAACGTCACAACGAATCGGGTGATTATAAAGGAGTACTACAGGTGTCTCCAAAGGTAGATGTTGGGTTGGCGTATTTCGAGATTAGGTTTTGTCACTCCGATTGTCGGAGAGGTATCTCTGGCCCTCTCGGTAATGCACATCATCAAGCCTTGAAAGCATTACAACTAATGAGATAGTTGTGAGATGATGTATTACGGAACGAGTAAAGAGACTTGCCGTAACGAGATTGAACTAGGTATTTGATACCGACGATCGAATCTCGGGCAAGTAACATACCGATGACAAAGGAACAACGTATGTTGTTATGCGGTCCGACCGACAAAGATCTTCGTAGAATATGTAGGAACCAATATGGGCATCCAGGTCCCGCTATTGGTTATTGACCGTGAATAGTTCTAGGTCATGTCTACATTGTTCTCGAACCGTAGGGTCCGCACGCTTAAAGTTTCGATGGCGCTTATTATGAGTTTATGTATTTTGATGTACCAAGAAGTTCGAGTCCCGGATGTGATCACGGACATAACGAGGAGTCTCGAAATGGTCGAGACATAAAGATTGATATATTGGAAGCCTATGTTTGGAGTTCGGAATGGTTCCGGGCGGAATTTACCGGAGTACCGGGAGGTTACCGGAACCCCCCGGGAGGTAAATGGGCCTCGATGGGCCTTAGTGGAAAGGAGAAGGGGCCAGCCCTAGGTGGGCGCGCCTCCCCCCCTTCCCTAGTCCTACTAGGACTAGGAGAAGGGGCCGGCCCCCCTCTCTCTCTTTCCCCCCTCCGGGAATCCTAGTCCAACTAGGATTGGGGGAATCCTACTCCCAGAGGGAGTAGGACTCCCTGGCGCGCCTCCCCTTGGCCGCCCCCTCCCCCCTTGCTCCTTTATATACGGGGGCAGGGGGGCACCTTGGGACACACAAGTTGATCTTGAGATCGTTCCTTAGCCGTGTGCGGTGCCCCCCTCCACCATATTCCACCTCGGTCATACCGTCGCGAAGCTTAGGCGAAGCCCTGCGCCGGTGAAACATCAAGATCGTCACCACGCCGTCGGTCGACGAAACTCTCCTCGACACTCGGCTGGATCGAGTACGAGGGACGCCATCGAGCTGTACGTGTGTCAAGAACTCGGGCGCCGGAGTAACGGCGCGGGATCGGTCGGATCGCGAGGAGAACGTCGACTACTTCCTCTACGCCAGATCGCTTCCGCTTCGGGTCTACAAGGGTATGTGGACAACACTCTCCCCTCTCGTTGCTATGCATCACCATGATCTTGCGTGTGCGTAGGAAATTTTTTGAAATTACTACGTTCCCCAACAGTGGCATCCGAGCCTAGGTTTTATTATATGGTTTGATGTTTTGCACGAGTAGAACACAAGTGAGTTGTGGGCGATACAAGTCATACTACCTACCAGCATGTCATACTTTGGTTCAGCGGTATTGTGAGATGAAGCGGCCTGACCGACATTACGCGTGACGCTTACGCGAGACTGGTTTCACCGCTCACGAGCACTCGTTGCTTAAAGGTGACTGGTGGGTGCCTGTCTCTCTCACTTTAGTTGAACCGAGTGTGGCTACGCCCGGTCCTTGAGAAGGTTAAAACGGAGTCTATTTGACGAAATATCGTTGTGGTTTTGATGCGTAGGTGAGACTGGTTCTTGCTTAAGCCCGTAGCAGCCACGTAAAATTTGCAACAACAAAGTAGAGGACGTCTAACTTGTTTTTGCAGGGTATGTTGTGATGTGATATGGTCAAGACGTGATGCTATATTTTATTGTATGAGATGATCATGTTTTGTAACCGAAGTTATCGGCAACTGGCAGGAGCCATATGGTTGTCGCTTTATTGTATGCAATGCAATCGCCCTGTAATGCTTTACTTTATCACTAAGCGGTAGCGATAGTCGTAGTAGCATAAGTTTGGCGAGACGACAACGATGCTACGATGGAGATCAAGGTGTCACGCCGGTGACGATGGTGATCATGGTGGTGCAACAAGATGGAGATCATGAAGCACAAGATGATGATGACCATATCATATCACTTATATTGATTTGCATGTGATGTTTATCCTTTTATGCATCTTATCTTGCTTTGATTGACGGTAGCATTATAAGATGATCTCTCACTAAATTATCAAGAAGTGTTCTCCCGAGTATGCACCGCTGCCAAAGTTCGTCGTGCCCGCACACCACGTGATGATCGGGTGTGATAAGCTCTCGTCCATCTACAACGGGTGCAAGCCAGTTTTGCACATGCAGAATACTCGGGT
This sequence comes from Aegilops speltoides, assembly GCA_021437245.1. Taxonomy (NCBI): domain Eukaryota; kingdom Viridiplantae; phylum Streptophyta; class Magnoliopsida; order Poales; family Poaceae; genus Aegilops; species Aegilops speltoides. The sequence goes on along the minus strand of CM038142.1, from coordinate 560,732,439 downwards.
TATACTTGACGAGCCTAGCATATGCAGATATGGCCTCGAACACGGAGACCGAAAGGTCGGCGTGAATCATATAGTAGATATGATCAACATAAGATGTTCACCATTGAAAACTACTCCATTTCACGTGATGATCGGTTATGGTTTAGTTGATTTGGATCACGTGATCACTTAGATGACTAGAGATGTCTTTCTAAGTGGGAGTTCTTAAGTAATATGATTAATTGAACTTAAATTTATCATGAACTTAGTACCGATAGTATCTTGCTTGTTTATGTTTGATTGTAGATAGATGGCTCGTCTTTGTTGTTCCGTTGAATTTTAATGCGTTCCTTGAGAAAGCAAAGTTGAAAGATGATGGTAGCAATTACACGGATCGGGTCCGAATTTGAGGATCATCCTCATTGCTGCACGTAAGAGTTACGCCCCGGATGCACCGCTAGGTGACAGCCTCGATGCTGCAATCGACGATGTTAAGAACGTCTGGCGAGCAAAGCTGATGACTACTCTATAGTTCAAGGTGCCATGCTTTACGGCTTAGAACCGGGACTTCAACGACGTTTTGAACGTCATGGAGCATATGAGATGTTCCAGAGTTGAAGTTGATATTCCAATGTAATGCCCGGATTGAGAGATATGAAGTCTCCAATAAGTTCTATAGCTGCAAGATGGAGGAGAATAGTTACATTAGTGAGCATATACTCGTAATGTCCGGGTACTACAATCACTTGACACAATTGGGAGTTAATCTTCCGAATGATTGTGTCATTGATGAATTCTTCAATCACGCCACCAAGCTACAAAGGCTTCGTGATGAACTATAATATGCAAGGGTTAGTGAAAACTATGCAGAGCTCTTCGCAATGCTAAAGGCTGCGGAGGTAGAAATCAAGAAGGAGCATCAAGTGTTGATGGTCAATAAGACCACTAGTTTCAAGAAGAAAGGCAAAGGGAAGAAGAAGGAACTTCAAGAAGAACAGCAAGCAAGTTGCTGCTCAGAGAAGAAACCCAAGTCTGGCCCTAAACCTGAAATCGAGTGTTTCTACCGCAAGCGATCGTCACTTTGGAAGCGGAACTGCCCCAAGTATTTGGCGGATAAGAAGGATGGCAAGGTGAACAAAGGTATATGTGATATACATGTTATTGATGTGTACCTTACTAGAGCTCGCAGTAGCACTGGGTATTTGATACGGTTCATTGCTAATATTTGCAACTCAAACAGGACTACGGATTGCTTAACACCGCAAAGGACGAGGTGACGATCGCGTGGGAAATGGTTCCAAAGTCGATGTGATCGCGGTCGGCACGCTACCTCTACATCTACCTTCGGGATTAGTTTTAGACCTAAATAATTGTTATTTGGTGCCTGCGTTGAGCATGAACATTATATCTGGATCTTGTTTGATGCGAGACGGTTATTCATTTAAATCGAGAGAATAATGGTTGTTCTATTTATATGAGTAATATCTTTTATGGTCATGCACCCTTGAGGAGTGGTCTATTTTTATGAATCTCGATAGTAGTGATACACATATTCATAATGTTGAAGCCAAAAGATGCAGAGTTGATAATGATAGTGCAACTTATTTGTGGCACTTGCCGCTTAGGTCATATCGGTATAAAGCGCATGAAGAAACTCCATATTGATGGACTTTTGGAGTCACTTGATTATGAATCACTTGGCACTTATGAACCGTGCCTCATGGGCAAGATGACTAGAACACCGTTCTCCGTACTATGGAGAGAGCAACAGATTTGTTGGAAATCATACATACTGATGTATGTGGTCCGATGAATGTTGAGGCTCGTGGCGGATATCGTTATTTTCTCACCTTCACAGATGACTTAAGCAGATATGAGTATATCTACTTAATGAAACATAAGTCTGAAACGTTTGAAAAGTTCAAAGAATTTCAGAGTGAAGTTGAAAATCATCGTAACAAGAAAATTAAATTTCTACGATCCGATCGTGGAGGTGAATATTTGAGTTACGAGTTTGGTCTACATTTGAAACAATGCGAATAGTTTCAAGAACTCACGCCACCCGAACACCACAACGTAATGGTGTGTCCGAACGTCGTAATCGTACTTTACTAGATATGGTACGATCTATGATGTCTCTTACAGATTTACCGCTATCGTTTTGGGGTTATGCTCTAGAGACGGCCGATTCACACTGAATAGAACACCGTCGAAATCCGTTGAGACGACACCTTATGAACTGTGGTTTGGCAAGAAACCAAAGTTGTCGTTTCTTAAAGTTTGGGGATGCGATGCTTATGTGAAAAAGCTTCAACCCGATAAGCTCGAACCCAAATCGAGAAATGTGTCTTCATAGGATACCCAAAGGAGACAGTTGGGTACACCTTCTATCACAGATCCGAAGGCAAGACATTCGTTGCTAAGAATGGATCCTTTCTAGAGAAGGAGTTTCTCTCGAAAGAAGTGAGTGGGAGGAAAGTGGAACTTGATGAGGTAATAGTACCTTCTCCCTTACTTGAAAGTAGTTCGTCGCAGTAAAACGGTTTCGAGACACCTACACCAAGTAGTGAGGAAGTTAATGATGTTGATCATGAAACTTCAGATCAAGTTACTACGAGAACCTCGTAGATCGACCAGAGTAAAATCCGCACTGAGTGGTACGGTAATCCTGTTCGGAAATCATGCTACTAGATCATGATGAACCTACGAACTATGAAGAAGCGATGGTGAGCCCAGATTCCGCAAAATGGCTTGAGGCCATGAAATCGAGATGGGATCCATGTATGAAAACAAAGTATGGACTTTGGTTGACTTGCCCGAGGGTAGGCAAGCAATAGAAAACAAGTGGATCTTCAAGAAGAAGACCGACGCCGACGGTAATGTTATCGTTTATAAAGCTCGACTTGTCGCAAAAGGTTTTCGACAAGTTCAAGGGATTGACTACGATGAGACCTTCTCACCCGTAGCGATGCTTAAGTCCGTCCGAATCATGTTAGCGATTGCGCATTTTATGATTATGAAATTTGGCAAATGGATGTAAAGACTGCATTCTGAATGGATTTCGGAAGAAGAGTTGTATATGATGCAACCGAAGGTTTTATCGATCCAAAGGAGCTAACAAAGTATGCAAGCTCCAGCGATCCATCTATGGACTGGTGCAAGCATCTCGGAGTTGGAATAAACGCTTTGATAGTGTGATCAAAGCATTTGGGTTTGTACAGACTTTTGGAGAAGCTTGTATTTACAAGAAAGTGAGTGGGAGCTCTGTAGCATTTCTGATATTATATGTAGATGACATATTGCTGATCGGAAATGATATAGAATTTCTGGATAGCATAAAGGGATATTTGAATAAGAGTTTTTCAATGAAAGACCTCGGTGAAGCTGCTTACATATTGGGCATTAAGATCTATAGAGATAGATCAAGACGCTTAATTGGACTTTCACAAAGCACATACCTTGACAAAATTTTGAAGAAGTTCAAAATGGATCAAGCAAAGAAAGGGTTCTTGCCGTGTTACAAGGTGTGAAGTTGAGTCGACTCAATGCCCACCACCGCAGAAGATAGAGAGAAAATGAAAGATGTTCCTATGCTTCAGCCATAGGCTCTATCATGTATGCAATGCTGTGTACCAGACCTGATGTGTGCCTTGCTATAAGCCTAGCAGGAGGTACCAAAGTAATCCAGAGTGGATCATCGACAGCGGTCAAGAACATCTGAAATACGAAAAGGACTAAGGATATGTTTCTCGATATGGAGGTGACAAAGAGCTCATCGTGGCGGTTACGTTGATGCAAGCTTTGACACCGATCCGACGATTCTAAATCGCAGACCGAATACGTATTTACATTAAACGGAGGAGCTGTCGGTTGGTGCAGTTCTAAACAAAGCGTCGTGGCGGGATCTACATGTGAAGCGGAGTACATAGCAGCTTAGAAGCAGCTAATGAAGGAGTCTCGATGAAGGAGTTCATATCCGATCTAGGTGTCATACCTAGTGCATCGGGTCCAATGAAAATCTTCGTGACAATCTCGAGCAATTGCCTTAGCGAAGGAATCCAGATTTCACAAGAGGACCAAGCACATCAAGAGACGCTTCAATTCCATCCGGACTTAGTCCGGTGGGAGACATAGAGATTTGCAAGATACATACGGATCTGAATGTTGCGACCGCTGACTAAGCCTCTTCCACGAGCAAAACATGATCAGCACCAAGACTCCATGGGTGTTAGAATCATTACTATGTAATCTAGATTATTGACTCTAGTGCAAGTGGGAGATCAAGGAAATATGCCCTAGAGGCAATAATAAAGTTATTATTTATTTCCTTATTTCATGATAAATGTTTATCATTCATGCTAGAATTGTATTAACCGGAAACATGATACATGTGTGAATGCATAGACAAAACAATATGTCACTAGTATGCCTCTACTAGACTAGCTTGTTAATCAAAGATGGTTATGTTTCCTAACCATGAACAAGGAGTTGTTATTTGATTAACAAGGTCACATCATTAGTAGAATGATCTGATTGACATGACCCATTCCCTTAGCTTAGCACACGATCGTTTAGTATGTTGCTACTGCTTTTATCCATGACATATACATGTTCCTGTAACTATGAGATTATGCAACTCCCGTCTACCGGAGGAACACTTTGGGTGCTACCAAACGTCACAACGTAACTGGGTGATTATAAAGGAGTACTACAGGTGTCTCCAAAGGTAGATGTTGGGTTGGCGTATTTCGAGATTAGGTTTTGTCACTCCGATTGTCGGAGAGGTATCTCTGGGCCCTCTCGGTAATGCACATCATCAAGCCTTGCAAGCATTACAACTAATGAGTTAGTTGTGAGATGATGTATTACGGAACGAGTAAAGAGACTTGCGTAACGAGATTGAACTAGGTATTGGATACCGACAATCGAATCTCGGGCAAGTAACATACCGATGACAAAGGGAACAACGATGTTGTTATGCGGTCTGACCGACAAAGATCTTCGTAGAATATGTAGGAACCAATATGGGCATCCAGGTCCCGCTATTGGTTATTGACCGTGAATAGTTCTAGGTCATGTCTACATTGTTCTCGAACCGTAGGGTCCGCACGCTTAGAGTTTCGATGATGCTTATTATGAGTTTATGTATTTTGATGTACCAAGAAGTTCGAGTCCGGATGTGATCACGGACATGACGAGGAGTCTCGAAATGGTCGAGACATAAAGATTGATATATTGGAAGCCTATGTTTGGAGTTCGAATGGTTCGGGCGAAAACGGAATTTACTGAGTACCGGAGGTTACCGAACCCCGGGAGGTAAATGGGCCTCGATGGGCCTTAGTGGAAAGGAGAAGGGCCAGCCCTAGGTGGGCGCTGCGCCTCCCCCTTCCCTAGTCCTACTAGGACTAGGAGAAGGGCCGCCCCCTCTCTCTCTTCCCCCCGGAATCCTAGTCCAACTAGGATTGGGGGAATCCTACTCCCAGAGGAGTAGGACTCCTGGCCGCCTCCCCTTGGCCGCCGCCCTCCCCCTTGCTCCTTTATATACGGGGCAGGGGGCACCTTGGGACACACAAGTTGATCTTGAGATCGTTCCTTAGCCGTGTCGGTGCCCCCTCCACCATATTCCACCTCGGTCATACCGTCATGAAGCTTAGGCGAAGCCCTGCGCCGTGAAACATCAAGATCGCCACCACGCCGTCGTCTTGTGAAACTCTCCCTCGACACTCGGCTGGATCGAGTACGAGGGACGCCATCGAGCTGTACGTGTGTCAAGAACTCGGGCGCCGGAGTAACGCGCGCGGGATCGGTCGGATCGCGAGGAGAACGTCGACTACTTCCTCTACGTTGTGATCGCTTCCGCCGGGTCTACAAGGGTATGTGGACAACACTCTCCCCTCTCGTTGCTATGCATCACCATGATCTTGCGTGTGCGTAGGAAATTTTTTGAAATTACTACGTTCCCCAACACTATAATATGCAAGGGATGAACAAGACTATTCTCGAGCTCTTTGCAATGCTAAAAGCCGCGGAGGTAGAAATCAAGAAGGAGCATCAATTGTTGATGGTTAACAAGACCACTAGTTTCAAGAAAAAAGGCAAAGGAAAGAAGAAGGGGAACTTCAAAAAGAACGGCAAGCAAGTTGCTGCTCAAGAGAAGAAACCCAAGTCTGGACCTAAGCCTGAAACTGAGTGCTTCTACTGCAAGCAGATTGGACACTGGAAGCGGAACTGCCCCAAGTATTTGGCGGATAAGAAGGATGGCAAAGTGAACAAAGGTATATGTGATATACATGTTATTGATGTGTACCTTACTAATGCTCGCAGAGCACTGGTATTTGATACTTGGTTCTCATGCTAATATTTGCAACTCGAAACAGGGACTACGGATTAAGCGAAGATTGGCTAAGGGCGAGGTGACGATGCGCGTGGGAAATGGTTCCAAAGTCGATGTGATCGCGGTCGGCATGCTACCTCTACATCTACCATCGGGATTAGTTTTAGACCTAAATAATAGTTATTTGGTGCCAGCGTTGAGCATGAACATTATATCTGGATCTTGTTTGATGCGAGACGGTTATTCATTTAAATCAGAGAATAATGGTTGTTCTATTTATATGAGTAATATCTTTTATGGTCATGCACCCTTGAAGAGTGGTCTATTTTTATTGAATCTCGATAGTAGTGATACACATATTCATAGTGTTGAAACCAAAAGATGCAGAGTTGATAACGATAGTGCAACTTATTTGTGGCACTGCCGTTTAGGTCATATTGGTGTAAAGCGCATGAAGAAACTCCGTACTGATGGGCTTTTGGAATCACTTGATTATGAATCACTTGGTACTTGCGAACTATGCCTCATGGGCAAGATGACTAAAACGCCGTTCTCCGGAACTATGGAGCGAGCAACTGATTTGTTGGAAATCATACATACTGATGTTTGTGGTCCAATGAATGTTGAGGCTCGCGGCGGGTATCGTTATTTTCTCACCTTCACAGATGATTTAAGCAGATATGGGTATATCTACTTAATGAAACACAAGTCTGAAACATTTGAAAAGTTCAAAGAATTTCAGAGTGAAGTGGAAAATCATCGTAACAAGAAAATAAAGTTTCTAGGATCTGATTGTGGAGGAGAATATTTGAGTTACGAGTTTGGTCTACACTTGAAACAATGCGGAATAGTTTCGCAACTCACGCCACCCGGAACACCACAATGAAATGGTGTGTCCGAACGTCATAATCGTACTTTACTAGATATGGTGCGATCTATGATGTCTCTTACTGATTTACTGCTATCGTTTTGGGGTTATGCTTTAGAGACGGCCACATTCACGTTAAATAGGGCACCATCAAAATCCGTTGAGACGACGCCTTATGAACTATGGTTTGGCAAGAAACCAAAGTTGTCGTTTCTTAAAGTTTGGGGCTGCGATGCTTATGTGAAGAAACTTCAACCAGATAAGCTCGAACCCAAATCGGAGAAATGTGTCTTCATAGGATACCCAAAAGAGACTATTGGGTACACCTTCTATCACAGATCTGAGGGCAAGATTTTCGTTGCTAAAATAGGATCCTTTCTAGAGAAGGAGTTTCTCTCGAAAGAAGTGAGTGGGAGGAAAGTAGAACTTGATGAGATAATCAGATCTAATCCCTTATTGGAAAGTAGTTCATCACAAGAACCGGTTCTGTGACAACTACACCAATTAGTGAGGAAGCTAATGATAATGATCATGAAACTTCAGATCAAGTTTCTCTTGAACCTCGTAGGTCTACCAGAGTAAGATCCGCACTGAGTGGTACGGTAATCCTATTCGGAAGTCATGTTACTTGACCATGATGAACCTCACGAACTATGAGGAAGCGATGATGAGCCCAAATTCTGCAAAATGGCTAGAGGCCATGAAATCTGAGATGGGATCCATGTATGAAAACAAAGTATGGACTTTGGTTGACTTGCCCGATGATCGGCAAGCCATTGAGAATAAATGGATCTTTAAGAAGAAGACTGACGCTGATGGTAATGTAACTGTCTATAAAGCTCGACTTGTTGCAAAAGGTTTTCGACAAGTTCAAGGGGTTGACTACGATGAGACTTTCTCACCCGTAGCGATGCTTAAGTCTGTCCGAATCATGTTAGCTATTGCTGCATTTCATGATTATGAAATTTGGAAAATGGATGTCAAAACTGCATTCTTGAATGGATTTCTGGAAGAAGAGTTGTATATGATGCAGCCAGAAGGTTTTGTTGATCCAAAAGGTGCTAACAAAGTGTGCAAGCTCCAGCGTTCCATTTATGGACTGGTGCAAGCATCTCGGAGTTGGAATAAACGCTTTGATAGTGTGATCAAAGCATATGGTTTTATCTGAGACTTTTGGAGAAGCTCTGTATTTACAAGAAAGTGAGTGGGAGCTCAGAGCATTTCGATATTATATGTAGATGACATATTATTAATTGGAAATGATATAGAATTTCTGGATAGCATAAAGGGATACTTGAATAAATTTTTTTCAATGAAAGACCTCGGTGAAGCTGCTTACATATTGCGCATCAAGATCTATAGGGATAGATCAAGACGCTTAATAGGACTTTCACAAAGCACATACCTTGCTAAATTTTGAAAAAGTTCAAAGTGGATCAGGCAAAGAAAGGGTTCTTGCCCGTGCTACAAGGTGTGAAGTTTTGAGTCAAACTCAATGCCCGACCACAGCATAAGATAGAGAGAAAATAAAAGATGTTCCCTATGCTTCAGCCATAGGCTCTATCATGTATGCAATGCTGTGTACCAGACCTGACGTATGCTTAGCAATAACCTTGGCAGGAAGGTACCAAAGTAATCCAGGAGTTGATCACTGGACAGCGGTCAAGAACATCCTGAAATACCTGAAAAGGACTAAGGATATGTGAGGGAGTCCTGGACTAGGGGGTGTCCGGACAGCCGGACTATCATTATCCGCCGGACTCCAAGACTATGAAGATACAAGATTGAAGACTCCGGCCCGTGTCCGGATGGGACTTTCCTTGGCGTGGAAGGCAAGCTTGGCGATACGGATATGTAGATCTCCTACCATTGTAACCGACTCTGTGTAACCCTAGCCCTCTCCGGTGTCTATATAAACCGTAGGGCTTTAGTCCATAGGACAACATACATTACAATAATCATACCGTAGGCTAGCTTCTAGGGTTTAGCCTCCTTGATCTCGTGGTAGATCCACTCTTGTACTACCCATATCATCAATATTAATCAAGCGGGACGTGGGTTTTACCTCCATCGAGAGGGCCCAACACTGGTAAAAACATTGTGTCCCTCGTCTCCTGTTACCATCTGCCTAGACGCACAGTTCGGGACCCCCTACCCGAGATCCGCCGGTTTTGACACCGACATTGGTGCTTTCATTGAGAGATCCTCTGTGTCATCACCGATAGAGCGGATGCCTCCTCCCGTCTTCAAAGACGGTGTTTTCGCCGAAGGGGCCTTAGCCACCGGCCAAACTATCCGGCTTGGTGGTTTTCTTATGACCGCCTGTCCGGCCGCCTCTTCGACAATGGCTTCTCAAGCCGTCGGAAGCAATCTTCGCGTCAGCCCTGAAGCTGACGAACAGTTGGATCCAATAGAGCTCTCGTCTGTTAATGAGCTCTTGGATCGCATCGCCGCCCTGGGAGTCGCTACGGACTACAACCAGATTGGGCTTAAAACCGATCTGAGAGAGATTAACTCTCCCCAGGCCACCCACCACGTCGCAGTGGTCGAGGAGCAATACGGCAACTCTTTGCCTGTATTGAAAACTATTCATGTCCGGATTCCCGAACACTCCATGCCGGATTCCCGCGGAGGGACGGACTTCGATCGAGCATTGAACTTAAAATCGTACATCGCTCCGGACCCGCTGGATTGTGTCCAGTGAGCCAAGCTTCCGAATTCGGAAGCCCCTCGGCCTTTGAGCCCCAAGATGGGCAGGGATCCGGATTTCAGTCCACCCACCCGCTCAGACATATGCGATCTATCTCTAATACGGCAAGAGCCCGCTAAAACAGTACATCACTACTGGGCCAGATTCCTCCTAGTTATGGACAGGATAAAGGACTGCCGAGAGGAAAACGCAATCTCAATCTTCTGCAATAACTGCACGGACAAGGGAATACTAAATGCCATTGATCATCGCAGAATTACGCGCTTCACCGATCTGGCGTCCATAGTACGAAAGTACTGTGCGATGGAGAGTTTCCGGAAAACTGAAAATCAATTTTGGGATAATCCGGCCCCAAACACAGTCCGCAGTAAAAGGGCGCCTTACACTCAGGCCCCAGATGCAAAAACGAAAAAACAAAAACCCAATAAGGGAAGCGGAACCGTCTTCGAGGGATGGCTCAATGGTCCTGTAAGCTTCATATAGTACGAGGGCCGTCCCAACACATAGCCTTCGAGCATGTTGGATATTACGGCGGTGGCCAAAAGTGGCGAGGAGCTTCGCCCGAAACCACTCCAACAATACCATCACGGTATCAACAGTCTTGAGACCTTTGCATCAAACAATATGCGAAGCGAACAATCCATGGACTCGCCAAGTCTACCAAGTAGCAACAGCAAATCCATGGAGCGACACAGCTATTACCTTCAACGCCAGCAGACGAGCCTAAATTCGAACAACGAGCACCAACAAGACCGGTACTTAGTCCCATAGTGGACGGATTTCGATTGACAAAAGTCCTCATGGATGGAGGCAGCGGACTAAACCTCATTTACGAGGAAACTCTGCGAAAAATGGAAATCGATTGGAGCCGTATTGAGCGAAGCAGCACAACCTTTAGAGGAATAATCCCTAGCCGGGAAGCGCGCTACACCGGAAAAATCACACTCGATGTGGTGTTCGGCTCTCCGAACAATTACAGATCCAAAGAAGTAACATTCCAGGTGGCCCCGTTCAGCAGCGGGTATCACGCCATATTAGGACGAGAGGCATTCACAATTTTTCAAGCAGTACCTCATTACGGGTACATGAAGCTCAAAATGCCCGGGCCCAGCGGAATAATCACTCTCGTTAGTGATCCGGACATAGCACTCCGCGCCGAAAACAAGACAGCCGCACTAGCCCTTGAGGCACTATCCGAAACCTTAGCGGCAGAAGAACTCGCCGCGCTGCGCTCTACGGTGAACAGGGACGACGTGATACTCGATAAAAGATCCAAGTCCACCTCCTTCAAACCAGCAGATGAAATAATAAAATTCCAGGTCCACCCAACGGACCCAACAAAGACGGCCTCCATTGGGGCACAATTGAACCCCGAAGTCGACGCCAAGATCTGCGTGAATTCGCCGGGAAAATTGGGACATCTTCGCTGGCATCCTTCGGATATGCCCGAATCCCACGCAGTTGGCGAACATAGCCTAAACATCCTAAAGGATTTAAGCGATCAAACAGGCTCTTCGACGATTTTCCGAACCCAAAGGCAGGCAATGGGAGAAGAGCTAGCCAAACTATTGGAAGCCGGATTCATTAGAGATATCAAACATCCGGACCGGCTAGCAAATCTGGGGATGGTACCAAAGAAGGATAAATCCTGGCGCCTCTGTGTCGATTTTAAAGACCTCAATAAGGCCTGCCCAAAGGATCCCTTCCCTCTCCCCCGCATCGACCAAATTATCGATGCTACCGCAGGGCACGATTCGTTGTGCTTCCTGGGCGCATACTACGCTATCATCAAATCAAGATGGCGGAAGCGAACCAAGCAACGGCATTCATCACTCCATACGGACCATTCTGCTTCAACACGATGCCCTTCGGACTTAAAAATGCGGCGCAACATATCAGCGCATGATTCAAACATGTCCGCCACCCAGATCGCAAAAAAACAATCGAGGCATACGTAGACGACGTAGTCGTCAAAACAAAACACGCCGAAACTCTAGTAGACGATTTGAGACTCACATTCGACAACCTCAGAGCATATGACATCAAGCTGAATCCGGAAAAATGCGTTTTCGGCGTACCAGCCGGAAAGCTGTTGGGCTTTATTGTATCCGGTAGAGGAATCGAAGCAAATCCGGCTAAAATCCGAGCTCTATCACAGTTGGATATTCCAAAGGACCTCAAGCAAATACAAAAATTAATAGGATGCGTGGCAGCCTTAAGCCGCTTTATCTCCCGTCTAGGAGAAAAGGCGTTGCCCCTCTATCGCCTCCTCAGGCGCACCGAACACTTTGAGTGGACGGATGCTGCCACTGCCGGACTGGAAGAAATAAAGGCCATATTGGCAACAAATCCGGTCCTGGCTGCGCCCACTCTGGGCGAACCAATGTTGTTATACATCGCAGTATCCACTGTGTTAACACCCTGCAAATCCCATTACCCGCACTATCAGAAGATAGCATATGCGATGTTCATGGCGTCCCGGAAGCTTCGACACTACTTTCAAGAGTGTTCGATAACAGTGGCCTCTGAAGTACCACTCAACGACATTATAAATAACCGCGATGCAACAGGCAGGATTGCAAAATGGGCCATTGAGCTCCTACCATTCGATATAACTTACAAACCTCGACGAGCTATAAAGTCACAAGTTTTGGCTGACTTCATCGCCGAATGGACGGAAGCCGAACTCCCTAAAGAGTACGGCGCATACTCCAATTGGACTATGCACTTCGACGGCTCAAAAATGTTGGCCGGACTGGGGGCTGGCGTCGTATTGACGTCCCCAACCGGAGACGCAGTCCAGTACGTACTTCAAATAATGTACACGGACTCCAACAACGCAGCCGAATACGAGGCCCTGTTACATGGTCTCCGGATGGCAGTCTCCATGGGCATTCAACGCCTAGAGGTGCGCGGGGATCCAAACCTAGCAATATCCCAAATAAACGGAGACTTTGACGCCAAGGATCCGAAAATGGCAGCATATCGCAACGCTGTCCTAAAAATGTCAGCTCGGTTTGAAGGACTTGAATTCCATCACATAGCCCGAGATAATAACCAGGCGGCCGACGTACTGGCACGCATCGGTGTGAAACGTGATGTTGTCCCTCCAAATATCTTCCTGGAACGGCTCTTCAAGCCATCCGTACTATGGGAAGAGGAGCCCGGTAGTGACAAACCGGAAAAAACCGCACCAATCGGTGATTCAGCAGATGACATAACACCTTCAGCCCACGCCATAATGGCAGTAATCGCCGCGTGGACAGAACCTTTCCTAGCCTACTTACTTAGGCAGGAACTTCCCGAAGACCAAAACGAGGCCCGCTGCATAGTCCGGTGATCAAAAGCCTACAAGGTCCATGAGGGAGAACTTTATAAGAAAAGTACAACCGGAGTCCTTCAGAGGTGTATCTCCGAAGAGGAAGGGCGAAACCTCCTGGCTGAAATTCATGCCGGACTAGGCGGACACCACGCAGCAGCCCGGGCCCTTGTAGGAAAGGCATTCCGTACAGGATTTTATTGGCCGACAGCTCGGGCAGACGCGCAGGACTTAGTCCAGCGATGTGTTGGTTGTCAGCTCTTTGCTAATCAGAGCCATATGCCACCCACCGCCCTCAAAACCATACCCATTACCTGGCCGTTCGCGGTCTGGGGGCTTGACATGGTTGGACCCCTTAAAGGGGGAACCAACAAGCAAAGGTACCTATTGGTCATGGTGGATAAATTCACCAAATGGATAGAGGCCAAACCGGTCAAAACGGCAGAGTCCGGACCAGTGATAGACTTTATATCGGGGTAGTACACGTTACTGAGTCCCCACAAAGATCATCACCGACAACGGCACAAACTTCACAGCCGACGAGGTTAAGTCATGGTGCAAAAATATGGGCATCAAGCTCGACTATGCTTCAGTTTATCACCCTCAAACCAACGGTCAAGTGGAAAGAGCAAATGGTCTAATAATGAGCGGCATTAAACCCAGACTAGTGAGGTCACTTACTAAATCCGACACACAATGGGTCGAGGAGCTCGACTCCGTACTCTGGGGGCTGCGGACAACGCCTAACCGTACTACCGGATTCACACCATTTTTTATGGTATACGGTGCAGAGGCAGTCTTGCCCTGTGACATTATTCATGACTCACCTCGAGTGTGCATGTATGAGGAAAGAGAGGCCAAGCTTGATCGGCAGGACAACTTGGACACGTTGGAGGAAGAACGTGACGTCGCGAAGGCTCGTTCCGCATTTTATCAGCAGCAGGCCCGAAGATACCAAAGCAGAGAAGTACGGGCCAAGACTTACAACGCTGGTGAACTAGTTCTACGCCTGCCGGACAAGAAAAAGGACAAGCTCAAGCCCAAATGGGAGGGCCCCTTCATTATCGATCAAGTCCTGACCGGCGGTGCATACCATCTACGAAATGCGTTGGATAATCGACTCAAGCCAAACCCATGGAACGCAGCCCGCCTCCGACGATTCTATGCCTAGCGCCGGACTAAGAGTTCGTCCCCTTCCCCCGTCCAAACTTTTACACTTCGGCTGTCCTTTGTTTCTCTTTTTATGCCTTGCTATTTAAAAGCCCTTACAGGCCTATTTTCGCATTTCTTGCATATGCATGATGTGCCATCCGCACTCATTATTCCTGGGGGCTTCTTTTACAGAAGCTCAATTTTAAGGGTTTCATACCCAGCACATGTGTCAAGCTTCCACATGTACCTTTTACTCGCCATTATATGCATCGATATGACTTAAGTTTTGGCCAAGCTGGGTTGCCTGGCTCCTGTGCTTACCCCTCGCTCCCGATTGTTCGGCTAGGAGGTAAAGGAGCACCTCTGCGATTATTATTGCTGGTCACCGGATGTGTACCTCGGTGGGTGAAGCCGAAGCTAGCGTTCTTAAGGGAATATTCGATCGGTGACTTAAAAGATGACTTTTACCTATTTATCTATCCGCCCCAGATGTTTCTTGCTTTTTCGCGATCGGACATGCACTTTAGGGCATGCCTCCCAGAAAGGAACCCTTAACGGAACTATTCTCCTGAAAGATGTTTCTTACTAACCATGTAATATAACATAACTAGTTGGGCACTTATGCGATAAAGCACTAATGACCCCTACGCCGGGTCTCCATGCATACCACGGTTGTTTCTTAACCAAAAGGTATTCGGACACACTCCGGACTCTAGGGTCCCGAGGTTGAAGCGGAAAGGTCGGCAAAGACAAACGATCTACAATCCGGCTAGAAGGCATTTCACATGTCACTTTAGAGGAAAACATACATTGTCAACTTTATTGATTGTATTCCTCCTCAATCCCGTCTAACAGTCTGTCTAACTTACAGTCCGTTGGGAAAACTTAGCAGCCAACTCCACTTGGCTATATACTAAACTCACAGGATCTCCTTCCCATCGGGCCCCACCGTCCAACTCGCCATATGGTTGGGATCCACCTTCTTATACCGCGTCTTCACCATGGCCCAAGCCTCCTCAGCACCTTGACGGCAAGCCGAATCTTCCACAAACAGGCGCTGCGCCTCACAAGCTTCTCCATAAGCTCCCCAAGGCCCTCGGGTAGGGAGAGGGCTGGCCATAAAGCCCGGACGACGCCGCTCATTGCCTGCCGAACTCGTTCGAGCATCTGCAACAGTTCGGGAAGTTGATCACCCGTTGATATGGGCATCTCCTCTACAGGACGACCTGTGAGTATACCTACAAGACATACTATGTCACAATTGCTTCTTCGCCGAACTCTTCTTTTCAAAGGAGTTCGCTCAAGCACTTACTATAAATGCCGCGACGGTCCGCTGATTCTCCTTAACGGAGCGGACAGCTCGGTCTGAGTGCCTTTCAGCTCTTCTCCGAGCTTGGCGTTGGCATCTGGAGCTTGTTCCTTTCTTGTTGAACCTCGTTCAAGCGCTCGCCGACCTTTAGTCGGGCGTAGCAATGCTTGCCTGTCTGGATCTTGTCCGGCGGCACCTGCAATGTCATTATTAGACTCACGCGCACGCCGCACAGCGCTTATATTTATAAAAATGTGTTACCAGGAGGGGTCGCTGCGTCTCCCCCTGCGGCAGCAAGCGCGGCCTCAAGTTGGGCCTTGCAATCTTGCAGCTCCCGAGACAGCTGGGCATTCTTCTCGGTAAAAGCCTGCGTTTTAAAATGATCCTTAAATCAGTTATCATAACTACTTTAAGTCTCGGGGTCTACTGGTATATACAACCATTAAAATTCCCTTACCCGTATGTCTTTCACATACTGCTCCGTGGCTCTGGTAAAACCATCTTGAGCGGCACGGAGATGCGCGTCCCCTGCGTTAAAGGCATCCAATGCCTCAGGGGAGAAGCACGCTTCATGAAATACTGTCCGGCGGCGCCTATGATTCATGGCGCTCTCCACCTCAGACTTGGTGGCGGACAGTCGGTCGGTGTCCTCCGTCGGAGAAGGACCCGGCCCGCGTCTTGGGCTTGCCTCCCCCTCCAGGTCGGGCGCTGGAGCCTAGCCGGTGTAGGTTGGATCGGCAACTTCTGCGCCCGCAGTCCAGCGAGCGCTTTTTCTCCTACAAAGATCATGAGCACTCAGGCGTTTCCTAGGGCACGCTGCTCAAAATTCAAATACGAGCTATACCTTTGCGGCGACGTTTCCGCCAAGATCGCGCTCCTTTTCCGCTTTCTGGTCGGGATGGCCTCTGTTGGTCACCGCCCTGGCTCGGCTTCCCGCCGTGAAGGCGCTTCTGCAAAATACCATTGTTCGCGAAGGTTAGAAATGGGCAGGAAGAGATAATGGTGTCCGGACTTGGTTGCGGTCACTGGAAGCCGGACATAGTCCGGGTAGTCCGCCGTAATGGTGACCAAAGCATTGTCTATGCTGAGCTGGTGAAACACCCGTCGATCAGCTCCACCTTGATGTCGGGTCCTCTTGGAGGCTGGATCGAGGATCTTCTGGATCCTCGGGTTGGAGCAGACTCACCATGTCCTCCACAGTCCGGCGTAGATCCTGCGCCGAAGACATAATGTAAGAAGCTTAAACTTCGAAAGCATGGGTTGAGCCCTTAAAGGTGTTCACTTACCCATCCTCTAGGGTTGATCATGGAAAACCCATTCAAAGGGTTCGTTCGAAGGAAGTCCTCCTTCTCCCCCTTGTATAGGCTGGACAGGATCTCCACCAGATCCTCGGTCAAATCCGGCCCTTTGCAGCCATGATGGGTGGCATCGTCTTCCCCGTTGAAATCCCACATGGGGTCGCCTCTGTATTGCAATGGTTGTACCCCCCGCTTGATGCATGTTGCCATGACTCCAATCATGGTCAGGCCAGAATGGGCCATTAATCTTATTCGGCCCATCAAGTAATGGACGCTCTTGTCTTCCTCCAATCGGGGGCTCCGTGGGCGCCAGCTGAGGCGCTTCTTCAAAGGAGCGGCGCTAAACTCCGGGAGGCCGATCCGGACTGGGTCCGGCAGCGGAGCGTCTCCTATATAAAACCACTCTGAGGGCCAGTCTTCGGACGCCTTCTTGGGAGTACCGGAAAGGTATCCGGTCCCGGCGATGCGCCATATTTCGGCGCCGCCCACTTGATATATGGACCCCTCGTGAGAACGGGGTACGAGGCAGAACAGCCTCTTCCACAGTGCAAAATGGGGCTCAATGCCCAGAAATAGCTCACAAAGAGCTACGTAGCCCGCGATATGCAGGACAGAGGCGGGCGTGAGGTGGTGGAGCTGGAGTCCGTAGAACTCCAGGAGCCCGCGGAGGAACGGATGTATTGGGAATCCGAGTCCCCTTACTAGATAGGGGACGAAGCATACCCGCTCCCCCTTATTGGGGCTTGGGGTATCCTCCGCTTGCCTCCCACCTTGATAAGTAACCAGTCCGGCCCGGACTGGGACCATGAAGGCCGGAGGGAGAAATCCCCCCGTTTGGAGCTTTACTAGCTCGTTGTGTGAAACAGAGCACCTCCTCCAATTCCCCGGCGGTGGGCTGGGAGCGCGTGAAGAAGAGCCGCGTCGACGATCCATGATGGAATGGATCTTTAGGTCGAAGGCACTTCAATGGAGTATTCGCGGGAGGAAGACGGTGTGGTTTGGATCTTGATTCTTACCTCTTTTATAGGCGGACGACTCGCACAACTAGGGGGTGAAACGTAAAAGACACCCTGGCTTTTCGCATTCGTGCGATGCGTGGAAGAGGGCCATTATTTGGCGTAGAAGCCGAGGAACACAAGATTCAAGATGAAGCGGACACGCTCGGCGGTACATGGAATTTGAAGGAGAACCCGCCTTGCAACGCCAATACTATGAACGCTACTGGACTTATCGTCATTGAAGCCTGGTTCGGGGCTACTAAGGAGTCTGGACTAGGGGTGTCCGGACAGCGGACTATCATTATCCGCCGACTCCAAGACTACGAAGATACAAGATTGAAGACTCCGGCCCGTGTCCGGATGGGACTTTCCTTGGCGTGGAAGGCAAGCTTGGCGATACGGATATGTAGATCTCCTACCATTTTAACCGACTCTGTGTAACCCTAGCCCTCTCCGGTGTCTATATAAACTGGAGGGCTTTAGTCCGTAGGACAACATACATTACAACAATCATACCGTAGGCTAGCTTCTAGGGTTTAGCCTCCTTGATCTCGTGGTAGATCCACTCTTGTACTTCCCATATCATCAATATTAATCAAGCAGGACGTAGGGTTTTACCTCCATCGAGAGGGCCCGAACCTGGGTAAAAACATTGTGTCCCTCGTCTCCTGTTACCATCCGCCTAGACGCACAGTTCGGGACCCCCTACCCGAGATCCGCCGGTTTTGACACCGACAATATGTTTCTCGTATATGGAGGTGACAAAGAGCTAGTCGTAAATGGTTAAGTTGATGCAAGCTTTGACACTGATCTGGACGATTCTAAATCGCAAACCGGATACGTATTTTTATTAAATGGTGGAGCTGTAAAGTTGGTGCAGTTCTAAACAAAGAGTCGTGGCGGGATCTACATGTGAAGCGGAGTACATAGCTGCTTCTGAAGCAGCAAATGAAGGAGTCTGGATGAAGGAGTTCATTTCCGATCTAGGTGTCATACCTAGTGCATCGGGACCAATAAAGATCTTCTGTGACAATACTGGTGCAATTGCCTTGGCAAAGGAATCCAGATTTCACAAGAGGACCAAGCACATCAAGAGACGCTTCAATTCCATTCGGGATCAAGTCCAAGTGGGAGACATAGAGATTTGCAAGATACATACGGATCTGAATGTTGCAGACCCGTTGACTAAGCCTCTCTCACGAGCAAAACATGATCAGCACCAAGACTCCATGGGTGTTAGAATCATTACTATGTAATCTAGATTATTGACTCTAGTGCAAGTGGGAGACTGAAGGAAATATGCCCTAGAGGCAATAATAAAGTTATTATTTATTTCCTCATATCATGATAAATGTTTATTATTCATGCTAGAATTGTATTAACCGAAACATGATACATGTGTGAATACATAGACAAACATAACGTTACTAGTATGCCTCTACTTGACTAGCTCATTAATCAAAGATGGTTATGTTTCCTAACCATAGACATGTGTTGTCATTTGATTAATGGGATCACATCATTAGGAGAATGATGTGATTGACATGACCCATTCCGTTAGCCTAGCACTTGATCGTTTAGTATATTGCTATTGCTTTCTTCATGACTTATACATGTTCCTGTAACTATGAGAATTATGCAACTCCCGTTTACCGGAGGAACACTTTGGGTACTACCAAATGTCACAACGTAACTGGGTGATTATAAAGGATCTCTACAGGTGTCTCCGAAGGTACATGTTGAGTTGGCGTATTTCGAGATTAGGATTTGTCACTACGAATGTCAGAGAGGTATCTCTGGGCCCTCTCGGTAATGTACATCACTATAAGCCTTGCAAGCAATGTAACTAATGAGTTAGTTGCGGGATGATGCATTACATAACGAGTAAAGAGACTTGCCGGTAATGAGATTGAACTAGGTATTGAGATACCGACGATCAAATCTCGGGCAAGTAACATACCGATGACAAAGGGAACAACGTATGTTGTTATGCAGTTTGACCGATAAAGATCTTCGTAGAATATGTAGGAACCAATATGGGCATCCAGGTTCCACTATTGGTTATTGACCGAGAATAGTTCTAGGTCATGTCTACATAGTTCTCGAACCCGTAGGGTCCGCACGCTTAACGTTATGATGACAGTTTTATTATGAGTTTATAAGTTTTGATGTACGAAGTTTGTTCGAGTCCGGATGTGATCACGGACATGACGAGGAGTCTCGAAATGGTCGAGACATAAAGATTGATATATTGGACGACTATATTCGGACACCGGAAGTGTTCCGGGTGATTTCGAAAAAAACCGGAGTGCCGGAGGGGTTACCGGAACCCCCCGGGGAGTTAATGGGCCACATGGGCCTTGGTGGGAAGAGAGAGGGGCGGCCAGGGTGGGCCACGCGCCCCCTCTCCCTCTGGTCCGGATTGGACTAGGAGGGGGGGCGGCGCCCCCCTCTTTCCTTTCCCCTCTCCCCCTTCCTTCCCCTCCTAGTAGGAGTAGGAAAGGAGGAGTCCTACTCCTACTAGGAGGAGGATTCCTCCTCCTTGGCGCGCCCCCTAGGGCCGGCCGGCCTCCCCCCTTGCTCCTTTATATACGGGGGCAGGGGGCACCCCATAGACACACAAGTTGATCTACGGATCGTTCCTTAGCCGTGTGCGATGCCCCCCTCCACCATATTCCACCTCGGTCATATCGTCGCGGATTTTAGGCGAAGCCCTGCGCCGGTAGAACACCATCATCATCACCACGCCGTCGTGCTGACGGAACTCATCCCCAAAGCTTTGCTGGATCGAAGCCCGGGGATCGTCATCGAGCTGAACGTGTGCTGAACTCGGAGGTGCCGTACGTTCGGTGCTTGGATCGGTCGGATCATGAAGACGTACGACTACATCAACCGCGTTGTGCTAACGCTTCCGCTTACGGTCTACGAGGCTACGTGGACAACACTCTCCCCTCTCGTTGCTATGCCATCACCATGATCTTGCGTGTGCGCAGGAATTTTTTTGAAATTACTACGTTCCCCAACATTATATTCTTAAAATAAATAAACACATTTTTGGGGTTTCAGTTTTGATTATCAATGTACTCCCATATAGTGGTTAATTCATGCAATCTACGTACAAACTAACAATCTACGTACAAACTAACATTACAAGATGGCGAAGAAATAACCTAAGTATGTGTTGTTCAGTCGGACACATCTCTTATGATAGGGAGGTGGCAGATCTGAACGGTACTGGCCATTGGATCAACTTCATAGTGGACCATTTCATCTTAACAGAAAAAGTCCAAGCATCATGAATGAATGAATTTCAACGCTATTTCAGCATACGTAGAGCGTGCATTTTTGTTTTGTAGACGTCAAACTTACACATAATAGTACTCTTTCAGACAAGAATGAAAGATTATGACTTTTTTGTCTTGAGCAAACTTACAGAAAAAATTCTTGTACAGAACAATATACACATAGCAAACTTTTTGTTTTGGTCGATTAAATTCTTCCTCAAACTTACAAAAAACATAGGGTTCAATTTACTTTATACATGTCAACTTTTTTGTCTACCAATCTTGAAAAATGTTTTCAACACTTTCACTTTCAAACTTATACAAAACAACTTCATAGAAAGTGCATTTACTTTGTGATAGAAGTTCCACGTGACAACTTTTTAGCACACGTTTGTTTCGTTCGATTAATATTTCGTTCAAAGTTACACACAAGATATCCATAGAGAGTGCATTTTATTTTATTTTGAAAACATATATTTTTGTAATAGCATAATGAAGCATAGATGTGTACAACTAATCATCCATAAACAACTAATGTTTGACAATATTTACTGAACATGTTCAATACCCTGTAGTTTTTGCTATTTTCCAACGAACAAACAACATGACAACTTTTGTAACATCAATCACACTTGACTGTTCTTGTCTAATCTCATTTTGTAAAAAAAACAGTCTAATTGATCAGGCGTGTTATTTTTAGTAACCCTCATGCAAAGGCGACATTTGTTTGACACATTTACCAAATGCACGCGTTGAGTACAATTTGTTTTACATCTGAATTGTTGGGTTTTTGTTCAACTCAATACTATAGCATGCGTTGGCACGCAAGTCTAATACCCAGAAGGTAATTTCGATGCAAGCTTGCTAGGGACGCATGGATTCGGGGCCTGGACTCGGATGCTCCCCCCAACCCCCTGGTGAACAGTTAAATCGGTAAAAAGAATTAGCACAAACAATTCTGAAACTTTTTGGCATCCAAGATGCTCGTGTGCGCAATGTGCATGCAATTTTTGGTGATTTTGGACATTTGAGGGGGCCATGGAAACATAACAAAATGGAAACTGCTCCTAAACATCCGGATGTAAACATCCGCGCGAGCGACCGTCCCGTCCGCCGTCTGATCCTTCTCGATCGTAGCGTGTGTGGCGCCTCCTGTCCAGTCGTGCATGCTGTCTCAGTTGAGTATTTGAGTGGTCCCCATTCTTCTAGTTTCTTCACGGTTCCGATTGCTACGTGTTTGTGGTCCCAGCTTCCACAACAGTGTCCATTGCCGTTCCATCCTCTTCATTCTACTCTCGATACAGTGCCTACTAGCCCAACACTCTCCTTGTCTTTCCGTCGTTCAATTCTGTTTAGATTTGTCAGATACGGATGTATCTAGATTAAAATAGTCAGATACATCGTATGACAAATCCAAAGACAAGAATTTTAACAAGTAATTGAACGAAACTCTGCGGATGCATAACCATCAGGTCTCCATGGGCCCTAGCTTATCCCTAGCCATGTCTGTCTTTTGACTCCCGTGCATGCCATGCTACTTAGTGGCTTTGCTGCCACGAAAAATGCTTTTGGAGCATTCTTGTGTTGCTACAAGCTTACAACGGCGTGCTTCCAACGGATGCTGCGACGGCATCTCGTTGCGACGGCACATGCTTCAACACACCAACGATGCTGTGATGATGGCCCGGCTGCTCCGGCGTGCTTCAACGGATGTTGTGATGACGTCTCAGCTGCTTCGGTGATGTTGCGACACATGCTTCAATGACATACTTGTCACGACGACATCGATAGCCATGACGACAAGGTGTACGTGCCTCGACGGTGTCCACGGCCATGGCAATGCTTGGCAGCCACTACACCGACAACCATCGACGTTGCGACACGTGCTTTGAGGGCCATGACGACGTACGTGCCATGATGGCATCAATGGCTGCAGTGATGCATCGACCACCAAGACAGCGAGGTGTACGTGTTGCGATAGTGTTGACTGGCGACAATGACAACGAGGTGTATGTGCCGAGACGGCGTTGATGGTCGTGGCGATGCTTTGACGGCCATGACAACATTGCTTCGACTGGCACAATGTCGACAACCGTCAACGCTGCGTGCGTGCTTCGACGGCTACGGCATCGACACCCATCTATGCTGCAATGCATGCTTCAATGGTCACGGTGATGCTCCGACTGCCACGATGAGGAGGTGTATGTGCTGCAACTGCATCGGCGGTCACGGCGATGCTTCAGCGGCCACGAGGCACAACGCCCACAACCATCGACGTTGCGACGCGTACTTCGCCGGCCATGACTTCAACAACCGTCGATGGTGTGATGCGTGCTTCAATGGCGCGACGGCGTCGACGACCACGATGATGAGGCGTAATCGCTGCGACGACATCCATAGTCGTGGTGATGCTTTGACGACCACAAACAACATTGCTTCAACGACCCTGAAGATCAACAACCGTCTACTCTGCTGCATGTGCTTCGAAGGCCACAACCACAATATTTCAACGGTCATGACGTCGACAACCATCGACACTGCGACGCATGTTTCAACGGCTGGCGATGCTTTTTCGACAATGTTGTTGCAATGCGCAAAATGGGAGAGGGGTGCTGGGAGCAAGCGGCGTTTTGATGCATTGAGATGTTACGCAGCATGGAGAATGTTGCGAGGGAAACGAGATCAGATTGCCGTGGTTGATGTGATCGAACGACATGTGGGCGGCTGATTTTTTGTCTGTGCGTTAGCCGCGTGGCTATGCCATTTTTTTGGTTGCAACAATACCTCATTGCATAGGTCTATGCAAGTCTCTTTTTTGTGTTTCCATTGACTTTTCGTGGGTGAAAAAGCTAAAAGACAAGAAACTGCTAGGCGAAGAGCAAGAAAGTGCTACAGGGTGGTGGACAGCTACCGGGACATGCAAACCATGCAGGGACCGCGACAGGGACCGAAACATGCAGATGCAGTCATGCGAGCCATACCAGACGGATCAATCCGACGGTAAACAAGACGGATGCTATTTCCAGTTGGTACATCCGGATGGCGCCTAGCGCTCGCCTAACAAAATTCGGGCCTTGCATGCTAGTCCTAATCCTACCATTAATTGCAAAAACGTGGGCCTCGCTTATCTGCCACGTTGGTCACGCGTGCATGTGACTTGCAAAAAAGGGCGACGGCGACTGCGTGAGCTTGGATCTAGTTCCATGCGATGATCACAGGCTTTTGTGCGGTGGTAGTCCCTCTCGATCACCCAAAACATCTTCGGTGATCAAAAGCGTGGTAGAAGCCCGGACTGGAAACCCATCTTTATTCTGGCACTTGATATGGCAAACATTAACGACATGAGAGAGCGAGCCCTTCTTGTACAAGCTCAGCAGGTTTCGAAGCATGATCGCGTAGACCGACTGCGCCATCGAGCGTGCGGTGATGAACTGATGATGGAGTACTTGGCGATTTTCATTCAACACTCATGCACCATCGAGAGGGGTTTGAAAAGGGAATTGACTGGTGAACATACGTAACATTAGGTAGTTGCACTCCTTTTAGCCGACAGAATTAATGCCATTAATTGCAAAAGGTGGCCTCGCATATCTTCGACTTTGATCATGACGGCCCTTGGAAGGATGCATGTCACGAGCAACAAAAAGAAGGGGGCGTCGTTCGTGTGAGCTTGGATCCATTCTGTTAGGCGATGGACCAGGTCAGCACACGAGTCCTCGCAGGAGCGTCCCACGCTCCTGCCCACGATCGCCACGATCCCATGATCGCTCATGACGCCTCCTATATGTATCCCCCCATGTACCCTCTGTATGGCAATGAAAATCAGATCACAACAGTTTTACATGGTATCAGATATCGATCCTTTCCTTCTCTCGCCATGACAATCCCCGGCGCACCACCGCCGCCACCTCCTCCCCTTCCTTCCGCCGGCAAGTTTCCTTCTTCCTCCTCCGCCATGACTACACCTCCAGACAATGCTCCCCTCTCCTCCACCCTGGTTCTTCCTTCCCCCATCGCATTTAGCGACACCATTACCGACATTACGCCCTTCATCCCTATAGTTCTCAATCTCAACAGCCACAATTACTACCACTGGCGTCATCTTTTTGAGATCCATCTTGGGCGATGCTCTCTCCTCCACCACATCTCCGACGATATCCCCCCTGCTCCTCGTGATCCCGCATGGATCAAAGACGACCTAGCCATTATTCAGTGGCTCTACACGTGCATCTCGACGGAGCTCTTCAATCTCGTTGTCACGGATGGTGCCTCAGTGCGCGACATCTGGCTCGAGCTCCGCCGACTTTTTCAAGACAACCGTGACGCCCGCATCTCCGCCCTCAACACGGAGCTCCACACGATCACGCAGGGCGATCGCCCTGTGGGCGTCTTCTGTCAGAGGATCAAGGCGATTGGCGACGAGCTTCGCGAACTCGGCAACGTGGTCGCCGATCGATCGCTGCTCCACGCTCTGATGGGTCGCCTCGATGATCGCTTTGCCCAGCAGGCGACTCTGATCCCCCTCCTTCGTCCTCTCCCAACGCTCGCCGAGGCCTGCTCCATGCTTCAGATGGAGGAGCAAAACCAGGCGCGCAAGGCGGGGGCACCGCACCTCTTTCACGCCACTACGCGCCCTCCTGCAGCATCTCCTTCGACTCCGGCACTGCCTCCGGGGGCGTCTTCTCCCCAGCCGCCGCCGGGATGGCGTCCGAGTCCGAACTACAAGGGCAAGAACCCCATCTATCGTCCTCTGCAGCATCGTGCGTCGGGTTCATCGTCAGGCTCACACCCGGCGCCTCCGGCTCCGTCAACCCCTGCTGCTGCGGCTTCCCCGGTCTCCACCACCACTCCGGCGCCGTGGCGCCCTGCACATGATCCTTGGACCGGGCTCGTCCAAGCGTGGCCCATGCCATGGTCTGCGCCATCTCCGACCGGTGCTCCTCCAGCTTACGACGGCAGTTGGGCCCCGGGCATGCGCCCTCAGCTTGGCGCCCCAGGCCTCCTTGGGGCACGGCCTCCTCCGCATGCCTATACGGCGTACGTACCTCTCTACCAGGCGGCACCGCCACCCTCTGCTTCGCCATCGTACCACTACGGCGCTACCTCTGCTTCACCATGGGACCAGGTGACGCCCGCGGCATCCTCTTCTTTCCCTTGGGATCAGGCATCGCCGGCGGCCCCCTCTACTACACCTTGGGGTCCGGCAACGCCCGCGGCTTCCTCTACTTCATCATGGGATCCGCGTACGCCGGCGCCTCCCGCTGCGGCTCCCACCACTACGCAGACGACTCCAACTTGGGACCAGGCTGCGTTCATTGCCGCCATGAACTCACTTAACACTCAGGACCTAGGTACGGAATGGATTTTTGATTCTGGCGCTTCCTCGCACATGTCTGCATCTAGCTCTTCATTGTCTTTGCTTCATCCTTCTATCTTCCCAACCATCACCGTAGGCAATGGCTCCTCTGTTCCCGTTTCGTGCATCGGGTCCTCTTCTCTTTCCCCTTCTCTTTCTTTGCGCTAAATGCTTGTTGCTCCTGCCCTCATCAAGAACTTGATTTCTGTTCGATGTTTCACTATTGACAATCTTGTTTCTGTTGAGTTTGATCCCTTGGGTGTGTCTGTGAAGGATCTTCGCAGCAAGGAGGTGATCGCGCGGTTCAATAGTTCCGGCGGCCTGTACACTGCTTCCGGCGGCACATCTTCATCATCTGTCCACGCGTTGGTCGCCTCGGTTTCTCTGTGGCATGCCGGCTCGGTCACCCCAACATCAACACCACCACCACCCTCCTCCACGAATTTCAGCTTCCGCATGTCCACGACGCGCATGATTCTGCTCTATGCCAGTCTTGCCAGATGGGCAAGCACGTTAGGCTACCTTTTAGCATGTCTACTACCTCTAGTTCCTTTCCTTTCGAGTTGTTGCATTGTGATCTATGGCAATCTCCTGTACTTAGTGTTTCTGGTTTTAGGTTTTACCTTGTAATCGTGGACGACTACTCTCATTTTATGTGGACTTTTCCCCTTCGTGCTAAATCTGATGTACATACCCTCTTTGTCAACTTTCAAAAATACGTTTACACATATTTCTCTCTCCCCATTCACTTCCTCCAATGTGATAATGGCCGTGAATTCAACAATGCCCGCAATCGCGAATTCTTTCTGCAACATGGTGTCCTTCTTCGTTTTTCTTGCCCATATACTTCTCCCCAAAACGGTAAGGCCGAAAGATCTCTGCGCAGTATCAATGACATTCTTTGCACTCTTCTCATCCATGCTTCCATGCCACCCCAATACTGGGTCGAGTCTCTCCAACATGCGACGTTTCTCCTCAACATCCGCCCTACCAAAACATGTCCGAAAACCTCTCCCTACGAATATCTTTTTCTTCATCATCCTACCTACACTGATCTCAAAGTGTTTGGTTGTCTGTGTTTTCCAAATATGTCCGCCACGACCAACCATAAGCTAGAACCACGCTCGCTTCCTTGTGTCTTTCTTGGCTACTCCGACGATCACCGTGGCTACCTCTGCCTTTATCTTCCCACTAGCAAAGTGATTCTCTCACAGCATGTGATTTTCAATGAGTCGGTTTTTCCGTTTGTTCAACACACACCGCCCGACGTATCCTCCCCTATCTCCATCGCTTCGCACAGGAGCCCTCGCCACCCCGCGATCGACGTGCATGCTGTGCATGGCACTATTCACGTCGATCGGGCGCCCGCCAGCGCTTCCCCCGCGCCCCTCCCACCTACCACCACTACCCTTACTCATGCACCAGAACCGCCCGCACCAGCCACTCCGCACGCACATGCAGATGCTGCCAACACGCATGCAACGCCCACCCACACTTCGCCCGTCCATGCAGACCCTTTCCCCGTACGTGCGATGCCCCACCACCAATCCGCTGCCACTCCATCACCTGACGTCACTTGCCCTCTTCCATCCCGCGCAGTTCGTGTCCAAGTCCCTGCCAATGCTCACACTATGCGTACTCATGGCAAAGCCGGTTTTAGTCTCCCTACTCGTCGTCTCAACTTAACAGCTTCCGTTTCCCCTTCTCCCATTTCTCCTCTTCCCACATCCTATAAACAAGCCCTCCTTGACCCTAACTGGTTTCAGGCTATGAAAGAAGAACATGATGCCCTCCTCCTCAACCACACGTGGTCGCTCGTTCCTCGTCCTCCCGGTGCCAACATCGTCTCCGGGAAATGGGTTTTTCGACACAAATTCAAATCCGACGGCTCTCTCTCGTTACAAGGCTCGGTGGGGGTTTGTCGGGGTGACTCTCAACAACCTGGTATCAATTTTGACGAGACGTTCTCTCCCGTCGTTAAGCCTAGCACAATCCACGCGGTATTAAGCTTTGTTGTTTCTTCTGCGTGGCCCATCCATCAGCTTGATGTGAAAAACACCTTCCTTCATGGCTCTTTGAATGAGATAGTGTTTTGTCGTCAACCTCTCGGGTTCGCCGACCCGACCTTTCCTGACCACGTCTGTCACTTCCAGAAATCATTGTACGGGCTCAAACAAGCTCCCCGGGCTTGGTTCACAAGCTTTGTCGCGTTCATCCGCACCATTGGGTTCATCCCATCGCAGTCCGATTCCTCTCTCTTCGTCTTCAAGTCTAATGATCACCTCGCCTACCTTCTTCTGTACGTCGATGATATAGTTCTCACTGCCTCCTCCACGTCCTTTCTCGATCGCGTCATTTCCTCTCTCCGTGCTGAATTCTGCATGACCGATCTCGGGCAGCTCCATCACTTCCTCGGTGTAGCTGTCTCCCGCTCGCCTTCGGGCCTCTTTCTGTCCCAGCGGCAATACGCTCTTGACATCCTTTCCAAGGCCGGCATGCTCAAGTGACATGCCACGCGCACCCCACCTGAAACCCGTTCAAAACTCTCCGCGTCCGGTGACCCATACCCTGATCCTACCCTTTATCACAGCCTCGCGGGAGCGCTACAATACATGACCCTCACCCGTCCTGAGATCGCATACTCCGTGCAACAAGCCTGCCTATTCATGCATGATCCCCGTGTTCCTCACTTTAACCACGTCAAACGCATCCTTCGTTACCTCAAAGGCACCCTCGACCACGGTCTTCTTATTAACACCTCCTCTCCCACTTCTCTTACAGCTTACTCTGATGCAGACTGGCAGGTTGCCCAGATACTCGACAATCTACTTCCGGATACTGTGTTTTTTTGGGTGATAATTTGATTTCTTGGTCGTCCAAACGACAGCTAACAGTCTCCAGGTCCTCTGCGGAAGCCGAGAATCGCTCGGCAGCTCACGCTGTTGCTGAGACAGTCTGGCTTTGACAGCTGCTTAGTGAACTTCATCGACCCATCCAGAGGGCTACTGTCGTATATTGTGACAACATTTCTGCTGTGTACATGTCCTGTAATCCGGTCCAGCATCGTAGAACTAAGCATATAGAGATTGACACTCATTTTGTAAGAGAGAAGGTAGCTTTAGGTGAGGTGAGGGTGCTTCATGTTCCCACCAGCCCGCAGTTCGCCGATATCTTCACCAAGGGGCTCCCAACCGCAACCTTCACCAGCATCCGTTCGTCTCAACGTCGTCGAGCTCGCCGCTAACACTGCGGGGGGGTGTTAGGCGATGGACCAGGTCAGCACAGGAGTCCTCGCAGGAGCGTCCCACGCTCCTGCCCACGATCGCCACGATCCCATGATCGCTCACGACGCCTCCTATATGTATCCCCCCATGTACCCTCTGTATGGCAATGAAAATCAGATCACAACAGTTTTACACATTCATTTCCAGATCGCATCTCAACGCAAGGAAGGAAAGACATTGACACACAGACACCGGAGTCTTGCTGGAGTGGGCCGTGAAGGCGTCGAACTTGGACGTGAGGCCATGGATGATGTTTCCATGTGGGATGACGTTGTTGAGGCGACGCAGGTGCTCCTCTGTCTCCGCCACCTCCTCGGACATGAAACGGAACGTGGTCCTCTTGTTGCTCGGGCGTTGCTGTTGTGCATACCACACGCGATGATCTAAGAATATTTGACTGATAGATCGCTAGAGGATGACACTGACTGGAGATGGAGAGTATGGGAAGGACGTACGTTACCAGTTTAGAGTCTCGATCGTTCTCCATGTGATATGTTCACTCTATCTGTCTCTCTCTTGTTGTATTCCTTTTGTTGCTGTCACACGCTTCCGGACCAGCGTGGAACACGGTAGAATCATAGGCCCACCTTTTGAAATTAATGGTAGGACACAAGATGACAAGATCGCTTTAATTTTAGATTTCCAAATTTATGTGCTAGGAATACATACTCATGACCAGCATATATACTACTTTAGTATGACCATTGAAGTAGTATATATGGTGGTAATGAATATGTATTCCTAGCACATAAATTTGAAAATCTTTAATTAATGTGATCCAACCACCTATCATTAATTTCAAAAAAGTGGGCCTACTATCGCACTGTGTTCCACGCTGGTGCGAAACTGTGTGACAGGAACAAAATGAATACAACAGGAGTGAGACCGATAGAGTGGATAGATCACGTGGAAGCCGATCGAGAGTCTGAACCGGTAACATACATCCCTCCCATCCCTCCTCCATCTCTAGTCAGTGTCATCCTCTGGTGGTCTATCGACCAAATCTGTTATCTTACCACGCATGGTAGGCACAACAACAGTGTCGGAGGATGGAGTAACTGCCGAGCAGCAGGAGGCCCATGTTCTAGTTAACGCCCGCATAGGTGGATGAGATGGAGGAGCACCTGCGTCACCTCAACAATGTCATCACACACCACAACATCATCCAGGACATCGCGGCCAGGTTCAGGGCCTCCACTGCTCACTCCGGCAAGACCCCCATCGAGTACAAACCCGAACGAAGGTAGTATGTATTATTCCTCACGGGCATCGGTAAGTTCTCTTTTCAAACCCTTTATATGTTCCTTCTCCATTTACTCATGCCAGCCAGCTCCTCGCTGGGCCGGGCAAGACCATCCTTTCGATTTGTTTTACATTTTTAGATCTTTAATATTCACACTTCCTTTTGGGTCCCGATGGCATTATTGAGTTTTGGGATCAGCTTCTATTTGGTTGCAATCCATTCACAGTAAAATGGTTAGGCTTTATTGGGAATCATTTTTTACCTTTTCTTCGCACTCATTTTGGGCATGATCAACACTCACTGTTGATCCGACAGCTCCAAAGATCACATTGAGCATTTTGAAAATTTCATCTCATTTCATATTAGGAATCAATTCATCCTTACTATTGTCTCACGCAATCTGTGGAGAGACCCCATGCCGATATTTTGGCAGTGGTGGTGGTTCTGCCTTAGGATCTTGACACAGTGTGTTCTCTAGCGCTGCTGGGATAAGAGGTGGAGGACCTCGTGTTGGGGAACATATTAGAAAATAGAACTTTATCTCACACCTACAAGCAAGCAAGGTAAGAGGCTGGGAGATGGGGCTACTGACCTCGGGTCGGAAGCCAGCCGGTTTGTCGAGGCGGTCCACCAGGGTGGACAGGGATGGGATGTGAGCATAGGATCCCGTCGAACTTGACGAACATACGAGGCAGCGACCGCTGGAAATGATGCTTGGTGATGGTGGGCTCGCAGATCTACCGAGGGGGCGTAGCAGGCGAGGCGGGGATGCGCAGGTGCGACAGATCTGAAGGCGGCGGTCCTCGACAAGCGTCGGTGCATCAGATCTGGGGTAGGGATCTATGGGACGATGATGGCGACCGTAAAATCGAGAAGAAATGGTAGTTAAACGAAGAGAAGCAAAATCATGGAAGGAAAAGGACGGGAAGAGGAGGACGGGGCATGGTGGCTCACCGGCAAGGTGCATGGCGAAGGTGGGGCTGCGGTCTTCGACGGAATCCATGACTCGGTGGTGAGGAAGGAACGGGAGGAGCTCCGAGAGGAACATGAGGCTGTCAAGGTCCCTCGGGTCTAGATCTAGGCTCGGGGGGCATATGGAAGACGGAGCATGGAGGCCTCGTGCTCGTTCGACCAGACATGGGTCGTGTAGATCTGGCGTGCGGTGGCTGCTGCTAACTGTGTGGGGCAGCAACATAGGTGGAGTGGTGTGGCGGCGACTTGGTGGCTCGGTGGAGGACAAGGGGC
The DNA here is from genome assembly GCA_021437245.1 of Aegilops speltoides. NCBI lineage: Eukaryota > Viridiplantae > Streptophyta > Magnoliopsida > Poales > Poaceae > Aegilops > Aegilops speltoides. The sequence continues at coordinate 560,700,060 of CM038142.1, read as the reverse complement.
GGCAGCGGGGTGGTTGGCTGTGGAAAAAAAGAGTAGATGCTAGGGTTTCACCATTTTAGTAAGGGATGCCCTTTCTTATATAGCAGGGGTTGGGGTGATGTTTGGTTAGGTGTTGGAGGGTTTAGGTGGGCTAGATGGGCCTGTTAGAAGAGAGGAGAGATGGGCTGCTTAGAAGAGAGGAAAGATGGGATGGCCCAAAGAAACTTTATTTTGCAAACTTATTATTTATTGAACCCCGACTATTAGTGCCTCCATATTCAATCGTTCCGTATCAAAAGAACTTTGATTTGGACAAAATTTGTCATTTAGCCTTGATATACTATAACAAGACCACAAACGTGCGACTCATTTGAGAAAATTTATTTAAAATTTAGAAAAATCATTTTTAAATGGTATAACACGGTCATGTGCAAAGTATTGGTTGAGTCTCAAGTAGAAGGTCAAAGCAACATGGAGACTTAACCACCTTTCTAGAGAAGCATCGATAGAGAATAGGGATAACGGTTTAACAAAAACATCTAGATAATCTAGTACAAAGTCAACGTGCTTCCAATGCAATGTTGAAGATGTCATGATGATGGTAAAATAAGATAACAATCCATTTTATAATTTAAGAAAAACTTCGGGCCTTTACAATTGCTCCCTCTCAACAAGGATCTCATCTCGATATCCGGTGGAGACATGGGATCAAGGGGGAAATGCAAGCGGAGAAGACCTCACATTCTCTTCTTGATCCTCTCTGAAGAATTGTACTCGAGACAAGAGGTGTGGGAAGACGATCTACTTGACAAAGTACAAAACTGTTGACATTGACGTCCCTTCTTTGATATTATTGTTGCACCATGAAAAAATCATGTAGCTCATAGTCAGGTCAGTGAAAAGTAGATGGGATTGGACAAAGGAGAAGGGGTCCAACCAACGAGATCCTCAGGTGCAGAATAACGGTGCATAAATCCATCACTTCACTCGATAGGGGAAGCGAGTGTGGCCGGAAGAACTAGAACAAAGGTCGCACATAGAATTTACCCTAGTTCGGGCCTCAGGTGCGGAGTAATATCCTACATCCTTCTTTTTGTTTGTACTCATGGTAGGTATACCTCATGCAAGGGATTTCAATGGAGAGGTGAGATATGCTACCGGGAGTCTAGGTCTGTGGAAGTAGATGATCATGAGAGCCCCATAACCCCCAACTTACATAAATGATGAGGCTAGAGTTTTATAGGAGATAGATCAAATCTTGGCCGCCTCCGCATAGACTTGGAGGCTAAGATGGTCTCTAGATACCTATCTGATCCTTCGGGCTCCTTCCTGTCACTAGCTCCTTGGTGGGCTTTCTAGGCCCCATGGCAGAACTGCTGCCGGGCTCCCTTGAGACAGGTAACCCCCAGTGTATTAAAACGTTAGTATCCCCCGAGCATGTTTGGAGTTGGAGTAGTTGGTCCTCGAGAACGGAAGCTCCTTATCTTCATGCGGGTTGCCTGCTTTGTCTCTAGGAGCGTGACCTCGAGGATTCCTGCAGACCTGCCCCTTGTGAGCGCTCCTCGCATGTCCGTTGATGACCTACAAGGGCACATGGCTATTGCATTTCGTGTAATGCCAATGATACACTTTTCTCATGGTTTTGATTACCGTGTAATGAGAGAAAAGCATTTTTTTTCTACTTTAAAGTGCATTGAAAAGATAGAAGTACATTCTTTTGTGGATAAATTTTAAAGCCAAACATACACTTTTCACCGGACGGGAAGGGAGTACCTAATTAGAACCAGCATAGTATATTTGGACTACTCTAGCAGAGACTGCATCTGCATGCATGCATGCAGCACGCTGTGCACAGACTTTTAGACTGCTGTAAGAAAAGAAAAATAACGAACGAACCAAATTTTAAATTCAGCCACCTAACCTCTAGCCGCAGTGGGTCGCAAGTATCACGTCGCCATCGTCTGCGTGGTTACCGGTGCCACTCGGCTGCCGTCCCCACGCTGTTGACGGGACTTGGCAGCGGCCGAGGTGGAACCGGAAACCACGGAGAAGACGGCGGTTGTATCGTCCCTCCGTGCGTGCGACGCCCGGCCGTTGGCTATAGCTGTGGGCCGGCTCTCGGGCTGTGGATGGCAAGAGGTTTTTGGTGAGAGAGCAAGGCGAGAAGTGATGGAGCGAGGCAGAGGAAGAAAGGATATGTATGTTTTATAGGGATATATAGGGAGAAGGAGAAGAGTGATGGAGGGAGATGACTCATCAATAACTCAACCAATCAACCCTGGATGTTCCTTCTTGTTAGTTGGGGTAGTTGCATTGCTGATGTGGGCGTGAAGAAGGTAATGTGACTGTATAGAGATGACTGCCCACGTCATGTGACACTAATGATCTACTCCTACGTAGTACGTGTGGTTCAATGCTAGTACCTACCAATACCATATCTCCTAGACAACGTGTGCCTCTTTGTGGCAGATTGGAACGAAGTAGCTACTGCATGGCAGGGAGGCAAAGACGTTGGTCTTGGTGTGTGGTCTCTCTTTAATTTGTAACTGTATAGAGACGACTGCAAAAAAAAAGTAACTGTACAGAGACGATTGCACACGTCATGTGAGACTAATCTACTCAATGCTAGTACCTACTATTATCCCCTACACGACGTGTCGTATTGGAACTACTCCCTCCGTCCTAAATATATGTCTTTTTTAGAGAATTCATTCTATTCAATACAGTGTGTGTGTGTGTGTGTGTGTGTGTGTGTGTGTGTGTGTGTGTGTGTGTGTGTGTGTGTGTGTGTGTGTGTGTGTGTGTGTGTGTGTGTGTGTGTGTGTGTGTGTGTGTGTGTGTGTGTGTGTGTGTGTGTGTGTGTTTTAGAGTGTAGAATTGTAGATTCACTCATTTCGCTCCGTATTTAGTCCCCTATTGAAATCTCTAAAAAGATTTATATTTCAGAATAGAGGGAGTAGTAGCTAGAGTTAAACACGTCGATTTGTCATTTAAATACCTCACGTCATCTTTTATTTTCTCTTCATTTTACTTCATCTTCATCGGAAGGCAACGTGTGTGATAAGTCATGCTAACATACACGATTGAACTGCTCTAATTTTGTACTACAACTGCTAGTACTCCCTCGGTAAACTAATATAAAACCACTTAGATCAGTACTTTTATAAACGGTCTTACTCCCTCCATCCCATAATATATGATAGTGTCAAAAAACGCTTTTATATTAGTGGACGGAGGGAGTACTATATTAGTTTGCAGAGGGAGTACTAGCTCAGTTGATGGGGGAACAAATTGATAAACTGCATGTGAATTACTCCTAGCGTTGATCTTGCATTGGTAGGATGAGAGGAAGAGCTTGGGGCTGGACGCCGGCGTGCATGTCGACCGGTGGCCACTTGTACATGAAAAACAACTGATCTGCAGTTGGTACAGATCTGTGACCACCTGACAATTCGATACTCCCTACGTAGTACATCATCATAATTGTAGGCCTGGCCACCATGCGCAGTGCAAACACGTACGAAGAGGTAAAGGCAGGCGCATTCCAAGGAGCATGCATGCATGTAGCACTGAGGTGGAAACCATGCATCCATGTCCAGCCTCTACAAGCTAGAGTGAAGTACGATTTAAACCTTAAAGTTATAGAGCTCGTCCAAAATAAACCTTTGTAATCTTGACAGTTTTTAACCTCAAAACCGTATCCAAACGAAGATTTCCTACGTGGCAATGAAAAAGACCGAAATGGGCGGACTATGCAGCAATTGTGTTTGGAGCCCACTTGATAGTTGGAGAAAGAAATAGTAACAATGTTAGATAAAAATGCACAAAGCGGAAACCTCCAGGCTCGATAGCGGCACCTTTTATCCTCCCCAACTAACCACTCTCTTGTCAGCGGCACCTTTCAATGGTAATTTATATTGGCATGATGATAGCAAATTTAGTTTGCAAGCACGGTAAATTCTGACAGAAAATGAACTGGGGCGGATTTGCCATACTAGCCAACTAAACTTGCCATCGCGGGAGAACATAATTTGCTATAAAAAAATTCGATTTGCCATGGTAGTAAGAAAAAACACATGCACTTGCACGACAATACTCGCATCCACATCGACAGTAGCAGGCGGTGGCGTGAGGAACAATACTGCTGAGATCAGCCCAACCACCTCGAGTGACACGAGGCCAGCGACTAAGACTAGCCATAGTGGGGAGTAACTTGCACTAGTAACATACATGTTATCCTAGGCTATGTTACCACCTTTGGGTAGTAACATATGCGTGGTGTCATGTAAAGCTTCATTTATTAGGTTATAGACTCCTATTTTCTTGGGATATGTGATGTTACAATAACTAGCCAAGTTACTCAATTTACCTCTCTTCTCATTAACTCATTGCCACATAGGCAATTTTGCTGAGTTGGACCCAATGTTACTCTTGAACTTCCTCCCACTATGATCAGTCTAAGCTTGCAACATCAAGGCTCTACAACAAATCAATTAGTAGCTAACTATATCTAATGGGACTTAAGAAAACAATGCAATAAGTAGAACTAGGGAATACGCGAGAACTTTTTCTACGACACAAATGGTTCAATAAACTAGACTATGCTGGGGTAATCATTAACTTCCAATAGAGAACACTTAGACCTCCTCCCCTGCATGGGTGCTTAGATGAGGTGCTAAGTGCATTAGATGACTTAGCAACTAAACTCCTCAATGCATAGGTGCTTAGTCTTCTGTTGCTAAGCTCCCTTCATTTCATTAAGTGTAGACCCAGATTTGTGTTTTCACCTAGGTACACGTTCTTAGCATCGTTTCTTCTTGAGATCACTATACTAGTCTCTGCTTAATTAACATGGCACATCAGATTTTTTTAGTTCGCAACCTTAGCATCTATACAAGGTGGAGCATTGGGAGGGGCCATATGAACAGAGTGGTGCCACCGAGAAGGAAATAAATAAGTTACCATTTTGTTTGTGAGTGCACGGGCGATCTGATTAACCGGGCTTTGCCGATTCTCACAGTTGGCACTAGAGCTTTGTGAGGGATGGGGGACGATGGGAGGAACCAGAAAACCGTCGATGGGCAGAGCTCATCCGGCGATAAGCAGGAGGGAGGGGCTGCGGGTGGTCTACCAAAAGCTTGATTTGCACGAGTGCGCCCTTTGGGTGATGAAGATGGCGTGTGCCCTAGAAGCCCATGAAATTTGGTCCCATTAATCTAGGTGGTGATTAGTACACAAAAGGAGACCTCTATATCGCAAAGATCGTAAGCCTTGAACGCCATGTTCTCCGTTGTACCCAGTGACACCATGTGACATGTTTCTAAGAAGAGTACCACGACAGAAAACTTGGGAGATCATCAAGGTCCTCCATCAGGGAAGTAGTCGGCTGAAGGAAGCTAATCTTCAGTCTCTAATGAAAAAAAAATGAGGATCTAAAGATGAGCAAAGGCGAGTCAGTAGAGGGTTTGTACCCCCCTGGTAGCTGAATTGCCAGGAGCGATCAACGATTTAGGCGAGAATTTGACAGTAGCTAGTTCCAATCTCCTAGACAACGTGTGCCTCTTTGTGGCAGATTGGAACTAGCTACTGCATGCCAGGGAGGCAAAGACGTTGGTCTTGGTGTGTGCTTTCTCTTGGTAACTGTGTGGGACGACTGCACACGTCATGTGAAACTAATCTACTCAATGCTGCTACCTACTATATCCCCTATACGACGTGTGCCTGTGGCAGATTGGAAGTAGTAGCTACTAGAATGAAACACGCCGATTTGTCATTTAAATAGCTCACTTCATCTTTTATTTTCTCTTTACTTTTAGCGAATAGTTCACTTCATCTTCGTCGGAAGGCAACGTGTGCGATAAGTCGTGATAACATACACGATTGAACTGCTCTAATCATGTACTACAATTGCTAGTATTCTCTTGTAAACTAGTATAAGACCATTTAGATCACTATTTTAATTATCATAGTGATCTAAATGATATTATATTAGTTTATAGAGGGATAGTGATCTAACCGGGGCGTCGTAGACCACCATGGCGGATTGGGCCACGGTGGCCGGCCCTGTCCAGGCCAACGACGGAGCGGCTCCCGGAGATGCTGCGCTGGGAGAGATGGGCATGGATGGAACAGAGCATGGGAAACAGAGGCCCACGTGGCGCCGGTGAGCGGATCGAGAGCAGGTGGCTCGGACACGAGGCCACCGCGGCATCCATTGCCCGCCACCTCCAGCATTCCTAGCATCCCCCGGTGCCTTCTCCGGCTAAAGCTACGACGTGCGTAGTCGCCGTCCATACCTACAACGACCACCCGCGCGTGTCCAGAGCTCCCCCTGCACCTGTCCCAGGCCACCCCTGCACTTGTTCCAGGTCAACCTTCAGCGAAGCACTTAGCATTTACCATTAGTGTTTTTTGTCACTGTCATTTTTTCCGTGCCGTGCAAAATGTCACGTTTTGTAAAGTGATGATTTTCTGAGAGTTATGACACAAAAGTGATGGTTTTATGCATTTTACTCGATGAAACCGGTCTTACTGTATTAGTTTACGGAGGATGTATTATCTAAGTTGATGGGGGAACAATTGAGAAACTGCACGTGAATTGATCTTGCATTGGTGGGATGAGAGGAAGAGGTTGGGGCTGGACGCCGGCGTGCATGTCGATCGGTGGCCACTTGTACGTACTCCCTCCTTTCCGGTTTATAAGGCTCAATTCAAAAATCTCACCAACCAAGGTAGATGGTGAGTGGTGGAATATTTTTAGTAGTTTGCAAATGCACCCAATTAATGCTCTTGTTTTCCTCAAAAAAGTATGTTTACCAATGCATTAATTGGAATGCATGCATGCATAAATTACATGCATTGGTCAATTTTCTCTTAATACTTGCATGCAATGATTTAATGCACCTTGGAATCTGAACATGTGATGGGAAACAACCAAATTGAGCCTTATAAAATGGAAAAACTAAAATTTTGAGATAAGCCCTATAAACCGGAAAGGAGGGAGTAGTAAATAACTGATCTGCAGTTAGTACAGACCTGTGACCACCTGACAATTCGATACTCCTTACGTAGTACATCATCATAATTGTAGGTCTGGCCACCATGTGCAGTGCAAACACGTAGTAGGAGGGGTAGAGGCAGGCAGGCAGGCTCATTCAAAGGAGCATGCATGCATGTAGCACTAAAAGTGGAAGTGCACATGATTGAGTGCGTGGAAACCGGACGCGGCTTGCCTGCTTCGCCTCCGTGCTCCCATCTATCTCCGCTTCCGTTAATTTGCCATCGTACGGTGCCAGTGATTTTCCTCACCCCACGTTCCTTTTAATAACCAAAAGAAATCACAAATACCGATCTAGTACTACCCATTCCTTCCGTAATGCAACCACATTAAACTCTACTCCTAATGAAGCAGTTGGTAAATAGTCTGCGCGGTTTATTTTCGATGGTTTTTTCTCGTCATCCTCCCACCTCCGTTTTATTTTCGTCATCCTCCCACCTCTCACCTCTCGTTTTTCTCTCCGCCTCAATCCTAAAAAAAACAGCCTCGAGACTCCCCTCGATCTGTTTCCTCGTTCTATTACTCCCCCAACTGCTGAGCCCTTCGCCGCCTCTGAGATCCGCCGCCGCCGCCGCCCCTCTGATTCTGGCCGACGCCATCCGACTCACGCGCCGGCCGCCACCAACGCGGCTAACCAGAGAAAACATTGGCGTCTCTAATTATTTTGATGAAACCGTCTGTGTACTTGCTATTGGGCTGAGACCCATGTTGGGAGCACCAGAGGCAAACACGAATTGCTACTAAAAAAGACAAGAAATAGCATTTGTGATGCTTAGGGCATCTTCAGCCGTTGGCCCTCAGGAGGGGCAAAAAATCGCCCCCTGGGGCCGCACCGGCGCTAAACCACGCACTGGGGGCGTGATGCCCCCCAGTCGCGGCGCCCACGGTTAGTCAAAAAAGTCAAATACGGCGCAAAAACGGCTCAAATTTAACGCAAACATCGGCGAGTTCGTTCAAACTTAAACATATTTTACAAAAAAAGAAAAAAACTACCGCGGGCTACCCCCGCAGTCTCCCTCGCCGCCCGCCTCGCCGCCCGCCCACGCGGTTCTACATGCCGAGGATGCTGTACAACCGCGTGTAGTCACCGCCGTCGTCGTCATCGTCGTCGTCGTCGTCGCCGTCCCCGCCTACGCCTCCACCGTCCCTGCTGCATCCCTTCCCCGGTTGGTGCGGCGGGTTGGACGGTCCGGGGGCATCGTCGTCGTCGTCGTCGCTGTCGAGGACCACGACGCCGTGCTCGTCCTCGCGCCCACGTTTGCGGGCGGTGATCTCCTCCAGGGCCCGGCGCTGCCGGACCGTCTCGTCACGGAGGTAGTCGTCCCGCGCCCACCGCATTGCGTCCTCGTCGGAGAAGCCGCGCCAGGCTATCTCCTCGTACTCCGCGGGGAGGCCGGGCTCCGGCTTGGGATCGACGAGGACGAAGCGGCCGGTGGGTGGAGAGGCGTTGGCGCCGATGCGGACGCCGGAGCTGCGGGCGCGCGCGATGACCGGCGTGCCACAGGGCTCCGGCTGACGGGCGGAGGCGAGGCGAGCCGCCGGACGAGAGAAGGACCCCGGTCTCCATGCGCCTCGTGGTCCGTGAGCTTCCCGGCGGCGTGAAGGAGGGGGGGGGTACTCGAGGCGCGGCGTGTTGCCGCCCTCGATGTACTCGAGGACGGCCTCAACGTCGCGCCGGCACGCCCACCACCGACGCCGGCTGCGGCGTTGAGCTCGCCGGAGGGCACGACGCCATTGGTGGCCTCGAGCTGCTGGCGTGACGGCGGCGGAAGTAAGGGTCCCAGTGGGCTGTCGGGGGCGTCTGTGGCCCTCCTCGCCGCCTGACGCGCAGGTTCGAGCGGATCGTGTGATCTCCGCACGTCGCGCCGCGCCGGTGGGTACCGGGGGCACCGGCACGCCGCCCGCGCTGATCCTCCACGCCCCGGGCACCCGCATGTCCGGCAGGACCGGGTACTCGGCCTCGTAAAGAAGGCGAGCCTCGTCTTCATGAAGATGGCGGCGGCCGAAGCCGTTCGCCACCGCGCCGTCGCCTGGGAAGCGCTCGGCCATGGGTGTGAACTGGAGACGGCGAAAGAGAGGAGAGGAGAGGGAGGAACGACGACGGCGGGAGAGTGTGAGTCACCGAGTGCGCCGGGGCGCGTCATATATAGGCCGAGGCGCCGCCCGCGCGCGTGCCACCTTGTGGACGCGTGGCGGGGCGAGGGAGGGCGAGGGACGCGCGTCGTCCGGTCTTCACTGCGCCGCCCGTGAGGCATCAATAAGCGCAGCTGACCGCGCGGCAAAGATGGCATTGATTCGCCCGCGAAGCGAGGCGATGAGGATGACGAAGGGCGAAAGAGAGCCGTGTCATCGACGCGGCGGGCCCGCTGACTTTTTTCGCGCCAAAACAGTTCGCCGGCGCCCGGCGCCCTCAACAGCGCGGGTTCGGGCTGGGTCCGCCGCGCTGTTTTCGCCCAAGCTCATCTGTCGGGCTCTGGAGGCGCGACTGGGCGTTTTTGGCGCCACGCAAAAAAAACGCCTGGGGAGGCCTTCCTGGGGGCGCGGCTGGAGATGCCCTTACCATGCTAGATTCCCGCCAACCATGCACACCGTGAGCAAACCGACAGACCTATGTATGTTTTTTTCCTGGTTTTGGAAAGATTCTATACTCTTTACTTGGTTTTTGTTTGTTCTGTGTTTTCAGCAGCCGTTTTAGCGATTTCCTTTCAGGTTTTTATAACCTATCTTCTATTTTGCTTTTCCTTCTTTTTCTCTTTGCTTTCATTCCGCTTTTGCTTTGTTCTTTAAAAATTTTAATCAATGAATATTTTTAACATTAGTGAACTTTAAAAAAAATTCCAACATTTTTAAAGTAGTTGAACATTTTTTAAAATTTTCTAATATTTTTTATTTATAATTGAAAAAATGAGCATACATTTCAATTTTTTGTGGATATTTTAAAATTCATTATTTCTTAGAAAAAGAACTAAATATTTTCAGTTATTTCATAATTAAATATTTTTTGTCATTGGGGAACTTTTTAAAATTCATAAACATTTAATAAATTTATGAATTTTTAAATTCATAAATCAAAATGTCATTAACATTTTCACACTTTTATTTGTTTAAACGGAATTTTAAAACTCTTTCCAATTAAAAAATAAGTGTGTTTATCATATTTGTTTCCCCCAAAGAGTGTGAAAACCAGCTCAGCAAAGTAATGATACCCACTCTGTCCAGCAAAGTTGGTTGCATGCGTTAGCCGGTCCCTCCTCATTGGCACCCCCGCGCGCCGCGCACGTTAGGGGTACTAACGTTCCCCTCTTCTTCTCCACTGCACCTTGACTTGTTTGACCATGGCGCCATCTAGCCTGAAGGATGACAGCTGGTACAGCCAAAGCCTCAAACTAGATGGATAAATCCGAAGAGAAAACCGTACAAGGGAGCTGCAGCTGGTAGGCGACCTCGGTTACTCGTATCTGCAACGGGTAGGTGACAACGTCTACCAACTGATGGATCCTTTCACGTCTGTCCAATTGGAGTCCTAATGGAGTAGTTGGTAGCCTGGTATTCCGGTTTTATTTTCGTCCGATTTTATTTGCTCCCACCCACCCCCACTAGTTTTTCTCCTTCTCATTAGAAAACCAAATCCCACTAAAGGGTGATATTGTTGCTTTGGCAGGTGTTGATTCATTTTAATCATGTAAATAATAGGTAATTAAGAATTTAGAAATCACACCATATATGTGAAATCAACTTCCTAAAATATAGACATAATATTTTTCTCGATAAACTTCCAAAACAAATTAGTAAGAGTTTCACTTGCTTTGGCAAATAACATGAACTGTGGCCAAGCAGATTTGTCATGGCAAAGTAAGGATTTGGAAATCAAACAAATTAGCCTTGGTTTTATGTAGTACATCTTAATGCAAGAATAGTAATAGCATGTGAGTACCATGGAAATGTAGTCTCCATTTTTGCACTAATAAGACTGATACTACAGATTATGAATTTACGACACACAAAACCAGTGCATAGTGTCTTCTAGAATTGTTAGGCCACTCCAGCTATACAATCTCTAAGCAGCATATAGCACACTCTTCATAGTTCTGAAAACATTATCATAGAAAGTACTCCCTCTGTCCCATAATGTAAGACCTTTTTTGACACCACACTTACACTACACTAGTGTCAAAAAACACCTTACATTATGGGACAGAGGGAGTAATATTTAACAACTATTCAGAAATTGCAGAATCTCTGTAGTTTATCTTATGTCTGAATTTTAATCGTCTCTACTACCTATGCTTAGAGGGATTTATTACTAATATTCCCTGTAGTTTATAAGCAGCAAATGCCACTGGGGAATGCTACATGTTGTAAGAAATTTTTGAACTCTGAACCTGTGTCTCTTCTGAACTTCAAAACAAACACATGCAACTAAACTATGAAACTATTATTAGCACTAGTTAAGTTGTTCCAAGCCATAGTTTACATGTATGACCTGAACTTGTCTGTGTATGTTGCAGCAAGATTTCAGTTGTTTTGAACATGCTGTTACAAGTAATCCAAAATTCAAGTTTTGCATTACTGAATAAAGGCTCGACAGTTAACAGAATTTATACATGTATGGCCTGAACTTGTGTACGTGTATGATACAGGAGTATGACCATAAGCTTACACAGTTAACTGTTGATTCTGGAAACTTTAAGGCTGCAATTTCTACTTGTATGTTTGTGTGACAAACCAAATGATGTTCTTTGCTGAAAAAGTTCATATCATATCCCTTTTTCCTTGAGAGTTTTGTGTTGATGATTCGTGCATGTCAAAAACGTAGCAGCAGCAGCGGGCTAACACTCAGCAGCAACATCATCATTGCAGGCATCGAGGACAGCTCAAGTGCGGGACGCGGGCAGCCGCTAATCATGGGATTAGTGACTGCGAAAGTTGCGCAATCTAGCGAACACACTGCTGGCGTATCCACTACCAACTTGAACCCTACTGCTAACTGAATTTTATTTCAAGGTGCTGCAATGTGCGGTTGCTCCATGCCTCCACGGCCAGCACAAGGTGTGAGGAGGGAAGGATGGGAGGAAGAGATGGCGGGAGGGGAAGAGATACCTCTGTTCGTCCACCATTACGACCAAGCGCAGCCGGGATCTCCAATACCTCGCGGCGGCGGCGTCCCCTCCAGAACCTCACGCGTCAAGTACTAAGAAAATCACACATGACCATAATACCCTTATTGATTAAACTTATTTTTTAATCAACAGGTTCAAATCAACGGTGGAAAATAATCAGTGGGAGAGTTACACGAAATTACAATCCGTAACTCTACAATCACCGGAAAAGAGCTCATTCAATTATGGTCAAAACATTTAATGGTGAGCATAATTGTAGTACGAAGTGGCAAGCCCGAACATTTGTTGCAGGGGAACGTGCCATGTAACAAAAAAATATCTAGCAGGATCACTCCCAAGATCAATATGAGGTTACAGGTAACAACCATCTCATCAATAAATCCACACAGCGAAAGTAGACGGAGAGTTGGTATAGCACGACAATTCCCGCAGCTAAATTATACCTTCTAGCCACGAGAATTTCACCGGAATGATCTACCGATTAGTAGTATTGAAGAAGACGACGCCTTCGAGATATCCCCGCATGCCAAGCAAAGAAAGGGGAAAAATGCCAGGGTTAAGGATTTGGGGAGGGAATCGGCGCCGCGAGCCAGTTAATCGGCTAACCCTGGGGCCTATGCTGACATGGCGGGTGCGGCTTACATGAGACATGCATGCAAATGTAGCCCATGACCGGTTTGCCAAGTTTAAGGACCGTATTGAGATGGTATTCGCGGGTTTCAGAACCGTATTGAATCAGTTCTCGAGTTTGGGGACCATTCTAGACGTTGCCAACAACTTTTTTGAAGTGTTTTTTCCTTTGAAGTGTTCGCCAATAACTTCAAACACCAAACATACACTTTACTACTCATCACGCGTATACCAAGTCCAGAGGCATCACGCGACATAATACAACTTACACGTGAACAGGAGTTAAGCAAATGGGAATATGGGGAAGAAGGAGGAGGACAACTGGGTCCACCAAAAAGACGGGTCAGAGGAGGAACCGCGTCAATGATATTAATGTTGATGATGGGATCCAAAAGAAAAGCCATGTACTATTTGCATAATATAGTACAGTACTCTTGTTTATGTGCAGTACACTTTACACGCGCGGCCGACCAGCTGCCAAAGGAGCTAGCACCCTTTTCATTACTTTTGACTAAAGTGCTACGTCGAAGACCGAGTGAGTCACGGGTCAAGTCCTGCAAAATACCAGTACTATATCAAACCCAATTGCCCAGGGGGGCTTTGTCTACACTAGCGAGTGTAATTCAAATGGAGTAACCATCGATCGTCGAATTAGATCTGGATCATGACGCATAGGGTATGTGAGGGTTGTCTGGCGCAGTGGCGCCCATGTTCGGAAAGTGAAAATAAATGAACAACTATATACGGTCGGCACAGGAAATTTAGTGGACGACACAGTGTCTAATCAGGTGCATATAAGTAAGAGAGATGCCATTGGAGCGCATCAACCCATGCTGCTCGCGCGCGCGCACACACACACGGGAAGAGAGAGAGAGAGAGAGAGAGAGAGAGAGAGAGAGAGAGTATGGGAACGACAGATTGGACGTGGAGGGCGTGGGAGCTTCACGTCGTCGTGCTAGCCAGCCTCGGCGCCCAATACTTCCTCGTATTATTTGCCGGCGTTCGTAAGTTTCATATCCCGCCATGCCTCAGAGTTTCCTTCCGGCTGGCGAACATCGGCAGCGACGCTCTGGCCCTCTTTACCCTCGCCGTGATCTTCGACCGCGTATTAAATGATGACTGCCGCTACAAGCAATTTTCCTGCGAATTGGATCTGCTATGGGCGCCGATCGTGCTGATGCACCTCGGTGGACAAGTGGTCATAACCACCTACAAGATCGAGGACAACGAGCAGTGGAGCGACCACATCCTAACTTCCCTATCCAAGGTCAGTGCAAAATAATTCTAACACAGCTTTCATTTGAAAAAATTGATGCCTGGGAACAAACCCCCTTGATCTTCTTAAGGCACTGTTTGGTTGTAGAGGAACCAATTCCCTTGTGAAACTAATCCACGTAGGAATTGGGTTCATCGCCAACTCCGCATTAACACATCTCCTAATCCTTGTGTCATTTATCTTGTTCTGCTGTGTCATTTATCCATGCAGAGATTGCATATGTCTAGCCATGACGAACAATGAACTAGCTTGACACAGCTACAAGATACATTACTCTATCATTAATATTGCAAATATAGAAATGATACTAGAGTAATGATACCCTTTTTCCAACTATATTGCTGTAGTAGCTGACAGAGAAACAAAAATTTGTATGACAGCCAACGTTTTAAATAGCCGGCTGTAACTCCACTATATCCTTTGGAGAGAGCTCTCCCGCTAAAGCTAAGCATTTTTAACACCAAGTTAAAAATGACGCTAATAGCGCACTATTTCCCGCTATAGTGCTAAATTTAGAGTCATTTAGCCCACTAAGCCGCTATACAAAAACATCATTACGCTTTATTATTTGTTTTTGTTTGTGATTGCTATTTGTGTGCTGTGTTGGAATTTTCCCTGAAGAGAAAGGTTAAAGCAATATAGTAGCAAATAAGTATTTCCCTCAGTAGAGAATCAAGATTATCGAACCAATAGAAGAACCACGCAAACGTCCGTCAATAGCACCACTTCCACTGAAAATCAATCTAGTTGTCCAAATTAAACGAGTAGATAGGAAAGTATTACATAGCTATAACAATCACACATAATAAAATTTAGAAAACACTTAATTACTTTCAATGAATAATCTGATTATAAACCCACAATTTATCGGATCCCAACAAACACACCCCAAAAGAAGATTACATCGGATCGATCTCCAAAGAGAATATGGTATTGAAGATCAACGAGAGAGAGAGAGAGAGAGAGAGAGAGAGAGAGAGAGAGAGAGAGAGAGTCATCTAACTAATCACTATGGACCCATAGGTTGATGTAGAAGCCCTCTATAATCGATTCTCTCTCCGGCAGAGTACCGAAAAAGGCCTCCAGATGGGATCGCGGTAGAACAGAAGCTTGCGGTGGGGGAAATTGTTTTGGATGGCTCCCTGTGGTTTTTGAAATATTTGACAATTTATAGCGTTGGAATTAGCTCAAACGGAGCCACGAGGGGCCCATAAGGCATCAGGGCCCACCTACTCCCCAGGGTGCACCATGTTGCCTTGCCGTCTCCTCGTAGGTCTTCTAGTCTAGGTCTCTTATGTCCAGAAAAAACCATCAACAAGTTTTGTAGCGTTTGAACTTCTTTCGTATGGATTTTCTGTAAAACCAAAACAAGTAGAAAACAACAACTGGCACTAAGCACTGAGTTAATAGGTTAGTCACAAAAAACGATATAAAATTGCATAAAAAGTATCTAAGAAAGGTAATATAATATGATGAAACAATTAAACATTATAGATACGTTGGAGATGTATCAATATGACATGTATGATGCATTGATGCAAAACTTGGTTATTAAATTAGGATAGTTCTGGTACAAATCGCACTTGATAGACGAGATAATAACTTATTGGGGATAGTCCTTAGTGTTTTCTCATGAAATTACTGTTTTTTTGTATGAAGGATATTTTTATTCAGTCGAGATGATACCATCGCACTGAGCGGGACCGCCCTCTGCATAACGCGATGCAAACAGCCAACTTGTCCAACACAATTAAACAGTTGTAGGATCGAAAGTATGTCTAGATGGGGGGGGGGGTGATTAGACTACTTGACAATATAAAAATTCAGCCTTTTGATTAGGACAAGTTTTTAGCAAGTTCACAATGATGATCAAGTCAAGTATCACCCTACACATGCAATTCTAGAGTATTGGCAGCGGAAAGTAAATTGCACATGTAGTAAAGAGAGGTGGAGAAGAGCAAACGCAATTTGGAGACACGGAGATTTTTTCTCGTGGTTCCGATAGGTGGTGCTATCGTCAATCCACGTTGATGGAGACTTCAACCCACGGAGGGTAACGGCTGCGAGAGTCCATGGAGGGCTCCACCCACGAAGGGTCCACGAAGAAGCAACCTTGTCTATGCCATCATGGCATACGCCCACGGAGGACTAGCCTTACTCGGGGTAGATTTTCACGAAGTAGGCGATCTCCTTGCCCTTACAAACTTCTTGGTTCAACTCCACATCTTGACGGAGGCTCCCAAGCGACACCTAACCAATCTAGGAGGCACCACCCTCCAAAAGGTAATAGATGGTGTTGGTGATGATGAACTCCTTGCTCTTGTGCTTCAAATGATAATCTCCCCAACACTCAGCTCTCCTCACTGATTTGGCTGTGGTGGAAGAAAGGATTGAGTGGAAAGCAACTTGGGAAGGCTAGAAATCAAGTTTCATATGGTGGGAGTGGAGCAACTTGATCTCAACACAAGGGTAGGTAGTTTTCTTCTCGAAATGTAAGGTAGGAGTGGTAGTTCTTTCGATGGCTCTCTCCACGAATGAAGAGGGGTGGAGGGTATTTATAGCCTCCACACAAAATCCAACCGTTACACACATTTGACCAATCTCGGTCGGACCGAAGTTGACAACTCGGTGAGACCGAAAGTTCAAATCTTGTGAGCGTTGGGATTTTCGTGGGACCGAAAATACAATCTCGGTGAGTCCGATTCTTCCAAAGACTAGGGTTTGCCAATCTCGGTGGGACCGACTTTATCATCTCGGTGACACCGATTTGATGACGAAGGTTCTGAAGCTTGGCAACACTAGTTTCGTGAGACCGAGTTTGGAATCGAACCAAATTTCTAGGGTTTGGGTATATGGTGAGGTGGTTCATCTCGGTGTGGTGAGTTTATGGAATCGGTGAGACCAAGATTACTTATGAGTGTATGTTGGAATGAAAGATTGCTGATAGTTTGGGAGATAGATCACTAAGCACTTTGAGCAACCAGATCATTATCATAACCTCATCCCCTTTTAATAGTATTGGCTTTCCTATAGACTCAATGTGATCTTGGATCACTAAACCAAAAATGGAGTCTTGAGCTTTTGCCAATGCTTTCCTTAGCATTTTGAGGGGTCCACTTCTTCATTCATTGCCATACCCATATCACTGAACTTTCTGAAATGTTCTCAAGAAACTATTAGTTCAATGATATATATGTTGTTATTAATTACCAAAACCACTCGGGGATTAGTTGCACTTTCAATCTCCCCCTTTTTGGTAATTGATGACAACATATAGATCAAAGCTTCGACAAATGATATAATCAAAGAATAATATCGTCGCTTTGAGACGTATGTGATAAGCAAGAGCTCCCCCTAAATTTGTGCATTATTTAAGATTTGCGTTTGAATGCAAATGCACAATCGATTAGGATCATGGGTTACTCTTCCATGTCACATACATCTTGGTGGAGCGCACAAAATGATAAGAATGAATAGCATGCACCCAATCACCAAGACATGAGTAAATGATCATACAAGATATGAATAGCATATGATAAGCATTAAGTACACATTAAGGCATAGTATGATCAAGCACTCATCAAAGTAGAGCAAACGTAGTATCGAAAAACTCAAAAGTATCTCAAAAAGACCGCAAACGAAACGAAAGAGCAAAAGCGAGCACTCTCTCTCTCGAAGTCCTATGATCTATACAATTTCTCCCCCTTTGGCAACAAGTTACCAAAAAGTTCGAAAGGTATAGAGCTAAACGTCACTAGGGACTCTGGCGGCGGCTCTATGCAGGTTGATGGAGTTGAGATAGCTGCATCTGCAAAGGCTTCACTGATGTCGTGGAGCCGGAGGAGTGGTCACCGGAGCCGGAGCTGGAACGGATGGAGCTGTGGGAGGTGCCGAGGGCTGTAGTCCCGGTGTCATCCTTCGAATAGCAGCTGATCGGGTCTTGTGGGAACCGGAGCAGGCTGTTCATAATCATCTGGACTAGGTCATCCTGCATCTCACGCATGAGCTCTTCCTTCTCCTTCTTGGCTTCTCGATATCTGCCTCAAGCTTGTTGACAAGGACTTGCACTTGATCGACTTGACATCCAGAGCATGGAACTTGTCTTCAACAATCCTCTCAAGGCTCTCCCGAGACGCAATATGCTGGCAGGCGTAGTTCAATCCTCCGGTAGCTTCAAGGAGCTGCTCTCCAACACTCTTGGGTTTAGCTGCTGCTGCTGCTGCTTCCTTCTCAGCTTTAGCTTGTTTGGCGACTTCAGACTTTGCTTGACCTTCAACAGACGTGGGATCATCCTCGGTCATCACAACTTCATTGTCCTCATGCTCAGTGCTGCAGTGGCAAGTGTGGTCGTTCCAACAAGTAGGTGCCCGTGCCAAACTTGGCATTGATAAGCATCCGAATGTGCGGGCAAATCCACATGACTTCTTCTCAGTCTGCTGCGGTCCTCTTGATAGTCTCAACTATCGTGTCCATCACCTTGAAAGGTGCCTTCGATCAAGTATATGCAGCATGTTGATAGAATAGCCTCTTATCATGCGATGATCTCCAGACTTGGGCATCAAGGTATGCCTCAGAATTGTGTTCGTGGTAGGGAGACCTGCCTGGAGATGATTGAAGGAAATATGCCCTAGAGGCAATAATAAAGTTATTATTTATTTCCTTATTTCATGATAAATGTTTATCATTCATGCTAGAATTGTATTAACCGGAAACATGATACATGTGTGAATGCATAGACAAACAATATGTCACTAGTATGCCTCTACTAGACTAGCTTGTTAATCAAAGATGGTTATGTTTCCTAACCATGAACAAAGAGTTGTTATTTGATTAACGAGGTCACATCATTAGTAGAATGATCTGATTGACATGACCCATTCCATTAGCTTAGCACACGATCGTTTAGTATGTTGCTACTGCTTTTATCCATGACTTATACATGTTCCTGTAACTATGAGATTATGCAACTCCCGTTTGCCGGAGGAACACTTTGGGTGCTACCAAACGTCACAACGTAACTGGGTGATTATAAAGGAGTACTACAGGTGTATCCAAAGGTAGATGTTGGGTTGGCGTATTTCGAGATTAGGTTTTGTCACTCCGATTGTCGGAGAGGTATCTCTGGCCCTCTCGGTAATGCACATCACAAGCCTTGCAAGCACTACAACTAATGAGTTAGTTGTGAGATGATGTATTACTGAAGCGAGTAAAGAGACTTGCGTAACGAGATTGAACTAGGTATTGGATACCGACGATCGAATCTCGGGCAAGTAACATACCGATGACAAAGGGAACAACGTATGTTGTTATGCGGTCTCGACCGACAAAGATCTTCGTAGAATATGTAGGAACCAATATGGGCATCCAGGTCCCGCTATTGGTTATTGACCGAGAATAGTTCTAGGTCATGTCTACATTGTTCTCGAACTGTAGGGTCCGCACGCTTAAGGTTTCGATGACGATTATTATGAGTTTATGTATTTTGATGTACCAAGAAGTTTGGAGTCCCGGATGTGATCACGGACATGACGAGGAGTCTCGAAATGGTCGAGACATAAAGATTGATATATTGGAAGCCTATGTTTGGAGTTCGAATGGTTCCGGTGAAAACAGAATTTACTGAGTACCGGAGGTTACCGGAACCCCGGGGTAAATGGGCCTCGGTGGGCCTCGAGGAGAAGAGGAAGGGCGGCCAGGGGTGGCGCGCCTCCCCCCCAGTCCGAATAGGACAAGGAGGGGGCGCCCCTTTCCTCTTCCCTCCCCCAATCCTATTCCAACAAGGAAGGGGGAGTCCTACTCCCTGTGGGAGTAGGACTCCTCCCCGCGCCTCCTCTAGGCCGGCCGGCCTCCCCCTCCCTCCTTTATATACGGGGCAGGGGCACCCTAGAACACACAAGTTTGATCTACGGATCGTTCCTTAGCCGTGTCGCGGTGCCCCCTCCACCATATTCCACCTCGGTTATACCGTCATGAAGCTTAAGCGAAGCCTGCACCGTGAAACATCAAGATCGTCACCACGCCGTCGGTTGACGGAACTCTCCTCGACACTCGGCTGGATCGAGTACGAGGGACGCCATCGAGCTGTACGTGTGTCAAGAACTCGGGCGCCGAGTAACGGCGCCGGATCGGTCGGATCGCGAGGAGAACGTCGACTACTTCCTCTACGTTGTGCTCGCTTCGCTTGGGTCTACAAGGGTATGTAGACAACACTCTCCCTCTCGTTGCTATACATCACCATGATCTTGCGTGTGCGTAGGAAATTTTTGAAATTACTACGTTCCCCAACAAAGGGCATCCGAGCCTAGGTTTTTCTATGGTTTGATGTTTTGCACGAGTAGAACACAAGTGAGTTGTGGGCGATACAAGTCATACTACCTACCAGCATGTCATACTTTGGTTCAGCGGTATTGTGAGATGAAGCGGCCCGCACCGACATTACGCGACGCTTACGCGAGACTGGTTTCACCGCCACGAGCACTCGTTGCTTAAAGGTGACCGGTGGGTGCTGTCTCTCTCACTTTAGTTGAACCGAGTGTGGCTACGCCCGTCCTTGTGAAGGTTAAACGGAGTCTATTTGACAAACTATCGTTGTGGTTTTGATGCGAGGTAAGAACGGTTCTTGCTAAGCCCGTAGCAGCCACGTAAAATTTGCAACAACAAAGTAGAGGACGCCTAACTTGTTTTTGCAGGCATGTTGTGATGTGATATGGTCAAGACGTGATGCTATATTTTATTGTATGAGATGATCATGTTTTGTAACCGATGTTATCGGCAATCGGCGAGAGCCATATGGTTGTCGCTTATTGTATGATATGCAACGCATCAGTAATTGCTTTACTTTATCACTAAGCGGTAGCGATAGTCGAGAAGCAATAGATGGCGAACGACAACGATGCTACGATGGAGATCAAGGTGTCGCGCCGGTGACGATGGTGATCATGACGGTGCTTCGAAGATGGAGATCACAAGCACAAGATGATGATGGCCATATCATATCACTTATATTGATTGCATGTGATGTTTATCCTTTATGCATCTTATCTTGCTTTGATTGACGGTAGCATTTTAAGATGATCTCTCACTAAAATTATCAAGTAGTGTTCTCCCTGAGTATGCACCGTTGCCAAAGTTCGTCGTGCCGAGACACCACGTGATGATCGGGTGTGATAAGCTCTACATCCATCTACAACGGGTGCAAGCCAGTTTTGCACACGCAGAATACTCGGGTTATACTTGACGAGCCTAGCATATGCAGATATGGCCTCGGAACATGGAGACCGAAAGGTCGAGCGTGAATCATATAGTAGATATGATCAACATAAGATGTTCACCATTGAAAACTACTCCATCTCACGTGATGATCGGTTATGGTTTAGTTGATTTGGATCACGTGATCACTTAGATGACTAGAGGGATGTCTGTCTAAGTGGGAGTTCTTAAGTAATATGATTAATTGAACTTAAATTTATCATGAACTTAGTCCTGGTAGTATTTTGCAAATTATGTTGTAAGATCAATAGCTTGCGTTGTTGCTTTCATATGTTTATTTTGATATGTTCCTAGAGAAAATTGTGTTGAAAAATGTTAGTAGCAATGATGCGGATTTGATCCGTGATCTGAGGTTTATCCTCATTGCTGCACAGAAGAATTATGTCCTTGATGCACCGCTAGGTGACAGACCTATTGCAGGAGCATATGCGAACGTTATGAACGTTTGGCTAGCTCAATATGATAACTACTTGATAGTTTTGTGCACCATGCTTTATGGCTTAGAATCGGGACTTCAAAGATGTTTTGAACATCATGGACCATATGAGATGTTCCAGAATTGAAGTTAATATTTCAAGCAAATACCGAGTTGAGAGATATGAAGTCTCCAACAAGTTCTATAGCTAAAAGATGGAGGAGAATCGCTCAACTAGTGAGCATGTGCTCAGATTGTCCGGGTACTACAATCGCTTGAATCAAGTGGGAGTTAATCTTCCGGATAAGATAGTGATTGATGAAATTCTCTAGTCACCATCACCAAGTTAGTAGAACTTCGTGATGAACTATAGTATGCAAGGGATGATGAAAATGATTCCCAGTTTTTCATGATGATGAAATCGATGAAGGTAGAAATCAAGAAAGAACATCAAGTGTTGATGGTTAACAAGACCACTAGTTTCAAGAAAAGGGCAAAGGGATAGAAGGAACTTCAAGAAGAACGGCAAGCAAGTTGTTGCTCAAGTGAAGAAGCCCATGTCCGGACCTAAGCCCGAGACTAAGTGCTTCTACCGCAAAGGGACTAGTCACCGAAGCGAACTACCCCAAGTATTTGGTGGATAAGAAGGATGGCAAAGTGAACAAGGGTATATTTGATATACAGGTTATTGATGTGTGCCTTACTAGTGTTTATAGTAGCCCCGAGTATTTGATACTTGTTCGGTTGCTAAGAGTAGTAACTCAAACGGAGTTGCGTATAAAATGTAACTAGTTAAGGGTGAAGTGACGATGTGTGTTGAAAGTAGTTTCAAGATTGATATGATCATCATCGCACACTCCCTATACTTTCGGGATTAGTGTTGAACCTAAATAAATGTTATTTGGTGTTTGCGTTGAGCATGAATATGATTTGATCATGTTTATTGCAATACGGTTATTCATTTAAGTAAGAGAATAAACTGTTGTTCTGCTTTACATGAATAAAACCTTATATGGTTACACACCCAATGAAAATGGTTCATTGGATCTTGATTGTAGTGATACACATATTCATAATATTGAAACCAAAAAGATGCAAAGTTAATAATGATAGTGCAACTTATTTGTGGCACTGCCGTTTAGGTCATATCGGTGTAAAGCGCATGAAAGAAACTCCATGCTGATGGGATTTTGGAATCACTTGATTATGAATCACTTGATGCTTGCGAACCGTGCCTTTTGGGCAAGATGACTAAAACTCCGTTCCCCGGAACAATGGAGCAAGCAACATATTTGTTGGAAATCAATCATACTGATGTATGTAGTCCGATGAATATTAAGGCTCGCGGCAAGTATCATTATTTTCTGACCTTCACAGTTGATTTGAAGAAGATATGAGTATATCTACTTGATGAAACATAAGTCTGAAATAGTTGAAAGGTTCAAAAATCATCGTAACAAGAAAATATAGTTTCAGTGATTTGATCGCAGATACGAATATTTGAGTTACGAGTTTGGTCTACAATTTAAACAATGTGGAATAGTTTCACAGCTCACGCCACCTGGAACACCACAACGTTATGGTGTGTCCAAACATCGTAACCGCACTTTATTGGATAAAGTGCAATCTATGATGTTTCTTACTGATTTACCAATATCGTTTTGGGATCACACATTAGAGACAGCTGCATTCACGTTAAATTGGGCACCATCTAAATCCGTTGAGACGACACTATATGAACTGTGGTTTAGCAAGAAACCCAAGTTGTCGTTTCTTAAAGTTTGGAGTTGCGATGCTTATGTGAAAAAGTTTCATCCTGATAAGCTCGAACCCAAATCGGAGAAGTGCGTCTTCATAGAATACCCAAAGGAAATTGTTGGGTACACCTTCTATCACAGATCCGAAGGCAAGATATTCGTTGCTTAAGATGGATCCTTTCTAGAGAAGGAGTTTCTCTCGAAAGAAGTGAGTGGGAGGAAAGTAGAACTTGATGAGGTAATAGTACCTTCTCCCTTACTTGAAAGTAGTTCGTCGCAGAAACCGGTTTCTGAGACATCTACACCAAGTAGTGAGGAAGTTGATGATGTTGATCATGAAACTTCAGATCAAGTTACTGCAGAACCTCGTAGATCAACGAGTAAGATCCGCACTGAGTGGTACGGTAATCCTGTTCGAAATCATGCTACTAGATCATGATGAACATACGAACTATGAAGAAGCGATGGTGAGCCCAGATTCCGCGAAATGGCTTGAGGCCATGAAATCTGAGATGAGATCCATGTATGAGAACAAAGTGTGGACTTTGATGGATTTGCCCGATGATCGGCAAACCATAGAAAATAAATGGATCTTCAAGAGGAAGACGGACGTTGATAGTAGTGTTACTATCTACAAAGCTCGACTTGTTGCAAAAGGTTTTCGACAAAGTTCAAGATGTTGACTACAATGAGATTTTCTCAAGCTGTAGCGATGCTTAAGTCTGTCCGAATCATGTTAGCAATTGCCACAATTTATGAAATTTGGCAAATGGATGTAAAACTGCATTCTGAATGGTTTTACGGAGGAAGAGTTGTATATGATGCAACCGAAGTTTTTTTTCGATCCAAAGGGAGCTAACAAAGTGTGCAAGCTCCAATGATCCATCTATGGGCTGGTGCAAGCATCTCGAGTTGGAATATACGCTTTGATAAGTTGATCAAAGCATATAGTTTATACTGACTTGCGGTGAAGCCCGTATTTACTAGAAAGTGAGTGGGAGCACTACAACATTTCGATAAGTATATGTGAATGACATATTGTAGATCGGAAATAATGTAGAATTATTCGCAAAGCATAAAGGAGTGTTTGAAAGGAGTTTTTCAAAGAAAGACCTCGGTGAAGCTGCTTACATATTGAGCATCAATATCTATAGAGATAGATCAAGACGCTTGATAAGTTTTTTCAATGAGTACATACCTTGACAAGATTTTGAAGTAGTTCAAAATGGAACACCAAAGAAAGAGTTCTTGTCTGTGTTAAAAGGTGTGAAATTGAGTAAGACTCAAAACCCGACCACGGCGTAAGATAGAAAGAGAATGAAAAGTCATTCCCTATGCCTTGGCCATAGGTTCTATAAAGTATGCCATGCTGTGTACCAGATCTATTGTATACCCTACAATCGAGTTTGGCAAGGAGTACAATAGTGATCTAGGATTAGATCATCGGACATTGGTCAAAATTATCCTTAGTGGAATAAGGATATGTTTCTCGATTCGGAGGTGAAAATGGTTCGTCAGTAAAGGGTTACGCCGATGCAAGTTTTGACACCAATCTGGATGACTCTAAGTCTCGATCTAGATACATATTGAAAGTGGGAGCAATTAGCTAAAGTAGCTCCGCAAGAGCATTGTAGACATAGAAAATTGCAAAATACATAACGGATCTGAATGTAGAAGACTCGTTGACTAAGATTCTCTCACAAGCAAAACATGATCACACCTTAGTACTCTTTGGGTGTAAATCACATAGCGATGTGAACTAGATTATGAATCTAGTAAACCCTTTGGGTGTTGGTCACATGGCGATGTGAACTATAGGTGTTAATCACATGATGATGTGAACTATCAATGTTAATCACATGGTGATGTGATCTAGATTATTGACTCTAGTGCAAGTGGGAGATCAAGGAAATATGCCCTAGAGGCAATAATAAAGTTATTATTTATTTCCTTATTTCATGATAAATGTTTATCATTCATGCTAGAATTGTATTAACCGGAAACATGATACATGTGTGAATGCATAGACAAACAATATGTCACTAGTATGCCTCTACTAGACTAGCTTGTTAATCAAAGATGGTTATGTTTCCTAACCATGAACAAAGAGTTGTTATTTGATTAACGAGGTCACATCATTAGTAGAATGATCTGATTGACATGACCCATTCCATTAGCTTAGCACACGATCGCTTAGTATGTTGCTACTGCTTTTATCCATGACTTATACATGTTCCTGTAACTATGAGATTATGCAACTCCTGCTTACGGAGGAACACTTTGGTGCTACCAAACGTCCACAACGTAATCGGGTGATTATAAAGGAGTACTACAGGTGTATCCAAAGGTAGATGTTGGGTTGGCGATTTCGAGATTAGGTTTTGTCACTCCGATTGTCGGAGAGGTATCTCTGGCCCTCTCGGTAATGCACATCATCGAAGCCTTGCAAGCACTACAACTAATGAGTTAGTTGTGAGATGATGTATTACTTAAACGAGTAAAGAGACTTGCCGTAACGAGATTGAACTAGGTATTGGATACCGACGATCGAATCTCGGGCAAGTAACATACCGATGACAAAGGGAACAACGATGTTGTTATGCGGTCCGACCGACAAAGATCTTCGTAGAATATGTAGGAACCAATATGGGCATCCAGGTCCCGCTATTGGTTATTGACCGAGAATAGTTCTAGGTCATGTCTACATTGTTCTCGAACCGTAGGGTCCGCACGCTTAAGGTTTCGATGACAGTTATTATGAGTTTATGTATTTTGATGTACCGAAGAAGTTTGGAGTCCCGGATGTGATCACGGACATGACGAGGAGTCTCGAAATGGTCGAGACATAAAGATTGATATATTGAAGCCTATGTTTGGAGTTCGAATGGTTCCGTGAAAACAAGAATTTACGAAGTACCGGAGGTTACCGGAACCCCCCGGGGGGTAAATGGGCCTCGGTGGGCCTCGAGGGAGAAGAGGAAGGGCCGGCCAGGGGTGGCCGCGCGCCCCCTCCCCCAGTCCGAATAGGACAAGGAGGGGGCGCCGCCTCTTCCTCTTCCCCTCCCCCAATCCTATTCCAACAAGGAAGGGGAGTCCTACTCCCGTGGGAGTAGGACTCCTCCCGCGCCTCCTCTAGGCCGGCCGGCCTCCCTCCCTCCTTTATATACGGGGCAGGGGCACCCTAGAACACACAAGTTTGATCTACGGATCGTTCCTTAGCCGTGTGCGGTGCCCCCTCCACCATATTCCACCTCGGTTATACTGTCGCAAGCTTAGGCGAAGCCTGCTACCGTGAAACATCAAGATCGTCCACCACGCCGTCGTCTTGACGGAACTCTCCTCGACACTCAGCTGGATCGAGTACGAGGGACGCCATCGAGCTGTCGTGTGTCAAGAACTCGGGCGCCGAGTAACGGTGCCGGATCGGTCGGATCGCGAGGAGAACGTCGACTACTTCCTCTACGCCAGATCGCTTCCGCTTGGGTCTACAAGGGTATGTAGACAACACTCTCCCCTCTCGTTGCTATACATCACCATGATCTTGCGTGTGCGTAGGAATTTTTTTGAAATTACTACGTTCCCCAACAATGATACACTGAGCCGAGCTTCCAGATCTCTACATCCTTAGCTGGTACCTCATTGTACATATTTTTCATAGACTCATGGTTTTTCTTGGGAATACCATAGACATCAACATCATCTTCTCTTGACACTGGAGCATTCAGCAGTGCTGCCCATTCTTCAACAGTTGAAGAGAATCTCGACCTTCACCATCCATACAATCCTCGCCATCCGGATAGAAATGAGTCATGGCATAGAATTGCATGATCATCTCATCATTCCAATCACAACTTCGACCAACGAAATCAGCAACACCACATGCAAGAAAGCTCTCATGCACATGTGGAAAGTAGTCTCTGTGCTTTCATCACAATATATGCCCAACCAACATATCGAGTGTCCGCAACAATGGGCTTCTTGTCCATAAGCACAGCCTCATAGAAATCTTGCTGCTCTCGGTGTGGAACCTTGGATCAACAGCAGTCCTTCTCCTCACAAAGATATGGATCAACTTGTCTCCATAGCCCGAGTCCTTTATCCTTTCTTTCCTTCATGTTTTCAGCTCGAGGATGAGCATCATTGTGAATTGGCAATTTCGACGGAGTTTCAAGAACACAGTGCCTCATCATCCGACTCACCGGTGGCACATTGTCTTTCTTCTTCTCTGAAGCTGGGATGTTTCTCACAGCTTTCTTGGGCTTGGCAAAGAGGCTTGGCTTGAGCTGCCTTTGCTGGAGCGAAGGCTTAGACTTTGAAGGTGCTCCTGCCTCGATGGCATCACCCATCAACTTAGGCTTCGAGGAGGTGGGTGCTTCCTCATCGTAATCATCGAATTTGCTGCTTCATCATGCACAATTCTCTTCCTCTTGGAAGTTTTCTTCACTTTGCTCAAGTTTCTCTTCCATGCTCAGCTTCTTAGCAACTGTGGACTTCTTCACTTTGCTGGTGCCTTTCTTGGTTTGTTGCCCTTGATGCTCTTTGGCAACAACTTTCTTCTTTGGCTTAGATGAGATCTCTTCCTCAGGTATGAAATCAGAATCTTCTTCATCAGAATTTCTCTTCCTCCTGGCCCTGGTGGCTGCAGGAGGCAAACCACTTGGTGTGCTCCTCTCACCATCATCAGAAAAGCTGCTGGCCTCAGGACTAGTGCCTGCCTCTGGAATCTCAGCAATTGGTGATTCAGACCTGTTCTGGCTGTCACTGGCATCTGACATGGCTGACAACCTGTGAATAGATTAGGTGTAGGCAGAATAGAAGAGTTATCACAAACTGCAGAAGATTTTGCAAAAAAATGAGTTCAAATTTCAGTTTTAGGTTTTCACGTAATGCATTTCGGTCGATCGAGGCTAAAATTCGTGAATCCAAGTGTCTAAACAGAACCATTCACACCACTTTCGGTTGGACCGAAATGGGTTTCGGTCTAGCCGAGAACACTAGGGTTTCACTAAATCCTCATTTCGGTCACACCGATTTGCACAACTCGGTTGGACCGAAAAGTGCAGTGCAATGGCCAGAGGCCAAATCGGTCATACCGAGAATGTAGAATCGGTCTCACCGAGATGTGTTCGGCGGAAACCTAACCCTAAAACTTTTACTCAATTTCGTTCTAAGAACTAATCTGCTGGATAGGAAGATCTCAAACGTGGCAAGAAGCTAGGCAAACCAATCGTGCATTGAATCGGAGGTTGAAGCACGAGAGGGATCGAAACTCACCCTAACTTGGTGGAGTTTCTCTACGGCGGCAACGGCGCGGAGAGAGTGACCGTTGACGGCGACGGAGACTCATGGCGAGGGCGCCTGAAGCGATTTACGGAGACGATCCGGAGACCACGGCGACGACAAAAAAGGGTTTGGGGCGAGGCGTTTGAAGAAAGAATCAACGCGCTGCCCTCGGTATATATACCCTTTAGTTGTCGGTGAGACCGAGTTGTAAAACTCGGTGGCACCGAGATGGTTAACTGCAAGCAGTTACCCACTTCGTCACGCCGAAATTGCAACTCGGTTTCACCGAGGTGAAAACCTAGATCAATCCAAGTGCTTTCGGTCTGTCCGATTTTGAGTGGGTTGGTCTGACCGAAAATACTTAGAAGGTTTTGGAAATTAAGCTTTTGACGGATCGGTGGCTCCGAGTGCTCCTCACTCGGTGGGTCCGAAAAAGACTTGATCAAAGTTTGTGATATAAGCATGAATAGAGTTTGAGACAAGAAAGCATAGATAGCTAGGGAGGAACTTAGGCATTCTTGTCCATCCATTTGGTCAAAAGAATCCAAAAGACCAAAGCAACAAATGGATGTCCTCGAATGGATAAAATCATGCATCCAACATGCTCACACAATAAGATAGCAAATGAAATATGTGTCAAACATGCACAAATAAAACACTAGCTACTATCACACAATTTGTCGATGACTAGGTCATCTATATATGAGTATATTGACTTAGGAGTCAAATGAAAACATTTGATCATAGGTCATACTCATCGTTTAAGCACAAGTGGGGTTACCACTTTTACATAAAGCATTAATGTGTTCACATCATTTGAAGATGCTTTAGCTCAAATCTTTAGAGCAAAGCTCCCCTTGATGTGAGAACCCTTTTAAAGGGTCAAACTAACCTTGGGTTGTCGTAGAAGACTTCATGTAGATGTTGAAGATGTGGATGCTCAATGTTGATGAAGATCATCAAGAGTTGGGAGCAATCCTTTGGATTCGGGCACTTTCAATACCTACATGGGTTAGTCCCACAAGGAACAAACAAGGATATCCATGGACATAGATTGAAGTACACAATAGATGATGTCCATGAAAGCAATGATTACCTTGTCCCTTGACTTACCAACAAGAGGGTTTGTGACTCCATGAACTAGTGCAAGATGTGGAAGTTGATTGCACAAGTTCTTGCCAAAATGAATGTGAGTGAAGTATGTTGGCGAGTCACCCTCAAGAACTCTCTAGTTCTTCTTCTTCGGATCCACATCATCTTGACGGGAATCCTTGGGGTTGTAGTTGAGCTTGACGAAGTAGAACTTGACGCTTCCTTGGGAACCCACTTGACCATGGCTTTAGGTGCTTCAATAAATGCATCAATCTCCTCTTGAAGCTTGTCCTTGCCTTTTAGCTTGTGGTCTTGTGGTGGAAGGTCATCTTGAGCTTGTTCCACATTGGAAGAAGTAGGATCATACTTCTCCTTTTGAGAAACAAACTTTGGAGTGGGATATTGACCTTCTTCCCATTCAACACCCTCGGCGTTGAACTTTCGCTCAAAACCAATTCCTTGATTCTTCCGTGCCTTCCTTGCTTGCGAACAATTTCCTCAAAGTTCTTGCTTCCGGCAAGGCTCTTGTAGACACCTTTCTCTATAATCCCTTTCAATAAACTATTTTCTTGCTCAAGTGTAACTTGGCTTGAAACATTGTTAGTGGAATCAAGAGAATTACTAGAAGTAACAACATTGGATTTAGCATGGTTATTGTTACTACTAGATGAAGAATTTTTCTTATGCTTGACATGCTTAGTTTTAATAGGTGGCAAGAAATTAGACAAGAGAAGTCGTTTGGCAAGATATGAAGAACTCTTCTTTCGAAGATCGTCATTGATTGCTTTTAGGAACTCATGTTCTTGCTCTAGATTGAGCTTCTCGAAGCGTAGCTTCTCATGAGATCTTAGGAGCTCTCTATGATCTTCTTGAGTTGTTTCATGAGCTAACTTAAGAGTGTTTAGTTCTTTAGTTAGACGCTCAATCTCCTTCATAGCATTGTCATTCGACTCTTCTCGACTATAAAGACTACTAGCATGTTCATCATTACTAGGCTCACTAGATTTGTCATGTAAAAGCTCATCTTCACCAAGCAAGTCATCCTCATCACTATCAAAGTCAATAAATTCAGGGTGTGATACCTTGGGGCCTTTAGCCATGAAGCATCTTCCAATTCCCTCATTTGGTGAATCAAATAAGTCATAGGAGTTGGAGTTGGAGGATACGAGAGCAAGACCGCAACACCTTCATCTTGATCAGATTCGGAGTTGGAGTGATAGCTTCTTTCGGAGTGATTGTCAGAGTCGGAGCCGGAGACCCATTCACCTACATGAGCTTGATGTTTTCTTCTTGTGTAGCTCCTTGATGACTTGTCTTTCCTCTCTGAATCCTTGCTTCTCCGAGAGGATCTTCGTTCATAACGATCATCTCTACTTCTTCCCTCTTTCCGAGGCGACTCTTCTCTTGAGCTTCTTCTTCTTGGAGATTCTTCTCTTCTCTTGTGGGGAGTCGAACACTCATTTGAGTAGTGTTCGGGTCTTCCACAATTGTAGCAGTTTCGATCACGACTAGAAGATCTCTTTTCATCATATGATCTAGACTTTGAGCTTCTTTTCTTGATTCTACTCTTGTAGAATTTGTTGAAGTTCTTCACCATTAGGCTTATCTCTTCATTGGAAACTAGCTTGTCACTTGAGGTTGTGGGAGCATCACTAGTAGCTTTGTAAGCACCACTTGACTTGTTGTGAAGCTCTTCCTTATCTTTTAGTGTCATCTCATGAGCAACAATTCTTCCAATGACTTCGGTAGGCTTGAGATTCTTGTAGTTTGGCATCATTTGGATCAAAGTGCACACGGTGTCATACTTTCCATCCAAAGCTCTGAGAATCTTCTTGATGATGAATCGGTCGGTCATTTCTTCGCTTCCTAAGCCGGCAATCTCATTTGTGATGAGAGCAAGCCTAGAGTACATTTCAATGACTCCTTCACCTTCCTTCATCTTGAACTTGTCAAGTCGACCTTGAAGAACATCTAGCTTTGTTTCCTTCACGGACTCGGTACCTTCGTGCATTTCACCAAAGTATCCCAAATCTCTTTGCATTCTCAAGACGGCTGATTTTGTTGAACTCCTCGGGACACAAAGCATTGAAGAGAATGTCACAAGCTTGAGCATTGTTTTGCAACATCCGCAATTCATCCGCTGTAGCTTCACGATCCGGAACTTTTCCTTCCTCGAAGAACTCACCTTGCAAGCCAACACAAATAATGCCCCATGCGGCAGGGTTATGTCCAAGAATATGCATTTTCATTTTATGCTTCCAACTAGCAAAGTTTTCTCGCATGTAAGAAAAATCGTGCCTCTCAGGGAGAAAAAGAAAGCTCATTTTCTCGCATAAATGCTTTTTTGTCGAAAACGTAAGAAAGAGCAGTGGGAAACCAAAAAAACATCTAAAAAGCAAAAAACGTATGCGAAAAAAAAAAATTAAAGGGAGCGCCCGGAGCACGACACATGATGACGGTTGAGAGCGTGCCAACCCTAAATGACCCTTGGGAGGCCTCCGAAAAAGCGTCCTCAGTTAATTGCTCTCGGAACGTATATGAATGACTAGCCTCACAGCGGCCTGCCAGCAGCCTGGCAGATTTCAGATCCAAAGGCATTCCAATGGCCCAGGCCTCAAAAGCCCGCATACATCCAGGGAGAGCAGAGTGCGCGGCACGTGGGATGCCCACGCCGCCGGCTTGTCCCAGTCCCGTCTCGTTTCCCGTACCACTCCCCTCTCACTCTCTCTCCGCCGCCGGCTTGTCCCAGTCTCAGCGATGCTGCAGTAAATCCTCCGGCGAAGGCGGCCGCGGCCCTGCTCGGTCGAGCCCTCCCACCCCATGTCCAAGGTTTGAGCAGCTGGTGGCTGCTCCACCTTCCCGGCGTCTCACCGGCAGGCGGTCGTGCCAATATTTCGCTCGAACCATCATGCTCGATTCGCCTCCTCCCGCGCCGCCGGCTATGTCTGGTACCTTGCCCCCACCGAACCACGCTGCGTCAGTTTCCTCTCCGGCGGTCGGCGCCGTCCTCCACCACCCACCTGGGTTCGCGCTGGGAATTTGGGGAGGTATTGATTATAGTTCTGCTGTGACTGTGATGTACTACTCGTGTGGTGCTAATGCGTACAGTACTGAACTAGAGCAAAGATTTTTTTTTATAACAGGTAGATATAAGAAACGTGTTGCATATTGCGCCGTAATTCCTGACTCCTGCAGGACTGCACCTTATTCAATGCAGGAAGGCAAATTATTTCCTTCAGTTACTTACCGAGTTACAGTTCTGGCTTGATTTTGTATGCCTAAAGAGTGGCACAATCTGTTCTGTAGTGTGTATATTAGTGATATCTTTATCGATTCTCGACTCACATCTCCTTTGTTCCAACAGCATGTGGTGAGAGGAGGTTGGTAGGAGAAAATGCAAGTCTGCAAAATATGGTACAAGCCTGGTTATTGTATTTGAAGGTCCTGTCACCGCCCTTGGATTATTATTCAACTAATTACCTTTATCACTGAAATTAAAATGCAGCACAGAGAGGGACAGGAGGCTAGGATAAGGAAACAGCTCCGAGAAGTCCAATTTTTGCCATCTTGGTACGCACAATCATGGGTGGCTATGGTACTCTTGATGGGCTCCCAGCCTCAGGCTCCACGCTTCCCTTAGTGTTGAATGGATATTGCAAAACTAACAGGTTGATGGATCTTGGGGCATCAACGAATTTGGCTTATTAGACAAAAAGACTATTCTCCTGTCCAGATTGACATGTGTTGTTGCACTTCAAGAAATGGAATTTTTGCCAGGAGCACATAAGGAGAGGTATCGAAAAATATTATTTTATTTATTAATGCAGTTTTGCTGCCTTTATTTCAAGGGCTGAAATTCCTTAGTGCGCTGAAAAATTATACCGTGTAAGACTAAATTTTATTGGAAGAAATTTCTCCATTTTTACGGATGAGTAGATTGCGGCTCCTCTAAGCCTTAATATAATTTCCCCCGGTATGCTAAGCCTTTGGCGATGGGATGGGATTCTTCACCTCAGGGGAGATGGAGTGAAAAGGTTTTTTGTCAATGGAGAATATTGCTATGAAATTATATTTCCTCCCTGCTTGTGTATTAGGGACAATTACTTTGTAAAGTTAGTGTCTAATATGTATGGGAATGGAGATGTACTTTATGTTGACCTTTTCCTTATGATTTTTTAATGCCAGCCAGAATTTTTATGTTAGTCATGTTATATCTTTGTTTACCAATAGAATCAGGATCAGAATTTGAGTAACCCTTGTGAGTGACATATCGAAAATCCTCATATTTGACTTAATTAGACAGGCTGGGGAGGAATCTTGTGGTAGAGAAGCATATATGGCATATGTTACCGAAGGGTTAGGAAACCTGCTGAATGCAGTTATGAAGTTCTACAGAAAGAACAGATCGTTTTTTAACTCTCCTTCCAAGACTGCTGCTGTGTTAGTCCACCACTGATGACAAAGCCTTCAAGTACCTAGATTTGCTTGCCAGTAAAGTTGTTAGTGCAGGTGGGTCTCTAACCATACTTTGGAAATAATTTGTAAGGGTCTCAACTGCTTCTAAATACTTAATACCAGTAGACGTTTTGCAGTACCAACAGTGTACCTACTAAATATATGCTGCCAGCTTTCGGTGGTGGATTTGTTTGAAATTTTTTCTAGTGGTATAAAGGGCATCCTAGACATGACATACAGGTTATGTCCGTGAGTAGAAAAATGACACCTGTTTTTAGTAGCTTGTAAACTTTACCGTGTCCTGTTTGTACCTTCTGGCTACATAGAGACGAGGGAAATCATGCTGGATATTGCAACATGCGCAGTGACATTTCGTCGGTTACGGATGAATGGATATGATGAGGCCAGGCACTTAAGCAGGAATTCCCTGTCAATGTTTGATTGATCTTGATTTATCAGTTGAACTAACAATTTCTATTCTTAGCACAGATGCACTGTCTCATGTCGCTGAAGACTTCAGTTTCCATAATTCACTTCTAGGATATTTAAGTGATACAAAATCCACATTGGAGTTATTCAAGGCTTGAAAAGTCAGTATATCAGAAAATGAATCGATCCCAGATAGCATAGGCTACTCGGCAGCATATTGACGAAAAAGCTGTGCTCTGATGATTTGCAAAGTTTCTCAATCCATGGAGAGGTATGTACGTGCATGAAATTCAATATTCCTACTTCACTTAGCAGTTCATTTGAAGTTCAATCCTGTACTTTCAAAATTTCAGATAGATTATGCTACGTATTAAGTTTCCTTTCCATGCCTCCTTAGAACTTCATGATCACAAGCGCAACACTGAGTTTTATTATGCTACCCGTTCTCACATGCTGAAGACAGAATACATGTAAGGTTCTGACTTCTTAGAAAAAAATGGTCCGCCAAATCATATTGTTTAAATGTCAATGCTAAATTGTCAAATATTTTGCTAAATCAAGCCATGCCGTGTCAACCAGGAACTTTTGTCTTTGGCTGTTGGAGATTTCACCTTTTCTCAATCTATTTACCAGGATGAACTCCGTCATCTTGATAGGTAATCTGGCTGTTATGTTCACTTGTCACATAAAGTTCATTTCTTGAAGAGTTCTATTTTTTGTTGTTGCTACAGCTTGGGTGAAAGAGAACAGGTTGGAGCAGGCTGAACATTGGGATCTAGCAATCAGGCTGGCTGGCAGTGCTGCCGCCACCAAGGTGAAGATCATCAGCTAGGCGGTCTGGGCAATGTGCGAGGAATGGCTGCACTCTGTAGGCAGTTCTCCTAAGGTAAGGGTGGTTGTATGAACCTGAGCTCCTCTCCTCCTCCTCTCTGAGATTTAATCTACACAATCTCCATCTTTTTGACCGGCCTTGTCGTCTCCTCCAGCTCCATGGTGGGGTAAGGTGAGGGGAACCTTGGATCTAGGGGCGTAGCTAGGCCTCAAGCTACAAGGGCCATGGCCTGGGCTGTGGCAGCTTGATGCTTCGTTTAATGTAGAAACAATAATGCTATTTGCAGGTGTTCATTACTGTAGCAACGAGGTTGGCCCGGGGCATGGCTATATCCTGGCTATGTCTTTTATCGTATCTGTCGTTAACGGTTAATAAATAGTATCATAGTAGCACGTATACTTCTGCAGACATAGGAAAAAGGGCATTTCTAGGGCATATCTAGATGTGCCCTCGTTATTGCACACCTAAGTGACTTAATCAAACTAGAAGCAAAAAAGAAAAAGATAAAATAAAATGTCCACACGAATCTTCGCGTAAAATCAATGACATAGGACTTAGATGTGTAATACTTAGGACACATCTAGACGTGCTTTAGCAAAACGGTAGGAAAAAAAAGGCTGTTGGCTATATGGTATCCATCAGACTAGTAACGTTGGTAACGAGCTGGTGGGATTGGGTTCTCACAGGCACAAGAGAGTTACGACTTTGAAGTCTAATGGCCGGATACTAATGGCGATTAACAATAAAAAACTCCCTACTTATCATGGCGTATTATTCTTGGCGTGCTGCTTTAATCGAGTCCATCATGCTAAAGTGTGTACGTATGCCTGTTCTCTTTGCGAATGTGTACGGATGGTTGTTGACGATTATTTAATGAATGATGATTTCCTGATGGTTGCTTCTTTATAGGCGATCTGCAGGTGGATGGGAGAGAGAGAGAGAGATCGAGATGGCGCAATGGTGGTGGGAGGGGTGGGAGCTGCGTATCCTCGTCCTAGCCAGCCTCAGCGCTCAATACTTCCTCGTATTATTTGCCGGCGTCCGTAAGTTCCATATCCCGCCATGGCTCCGAGTTTCATTCCGGCTGGCGCACATCGGCAGCGACGCTCTCGCCATCTTCACCCTCGCCACGCTCTTCAGCCGCCAAAAGAATGGGCCGAGCTGCAGCTATGCGCGTGGCAGCCACAGTTTGGAGCTGTTATGGGCGCCGATCGTGCTGATGCACCTCGGCGGGCAGGTCGTCATAACCACCTATAAGATTGAAGACAATGAGCAGTGGAGCCGCCACATCCTAACCTCTCTATCCAAGGTCAGTAGGAAAAAAAATTCTAGCCCGCTTTTCATTTAATTAGTCATGTCCGAAGAGTTCAGCCGGTGTCCGCATCACAAACATGTTTTTCTTCGTATACCCTGTTAATTATCCAGGTTTACTAGTGTTCTCTACATACATCATACTCCCTCCGTTTCTAAATATAAGTCATTTTAGACATTTCAAATGGACTACAACATACGGATGTAATATAGATTCATTCATTTTGCTTCCTATGTAGTCACTTGTTGAAATCTCTAAAAAGACTTATATTTAGAAACGGAGGGTGTACATGTGTATATATCCGGACTCTCTCCTCTTGTCCTCTTAAGAGTTGTCGTTTTCGACACCGCACGGTCTCTAAAATACAAACTTGACCATTTTTTTTCTGTTAAAAGGCATTACAAAATCCAAAATAATTATACGATGTGGAGGTACTTTTCGATATAAACTGACATGTATGATTTCCAAGTATCAAATCTAAATACTGGTAAATACATTAGTACTTAAACTCAAACTTGTACTCTATTAAAAGTTTATAACCATAAATTCTTACAAGGATGGAGGGAGTTGTACTTCAAAAATAATAATTAGAGTTACTTTATTCACTTCAAATATTATTTGTTCTTTACGGAATGCAAATTACAACCCCCCCCCCCCCAACCCTCCCCTGGTTCCACTCATTTTGTTGTATGGACGTGATGGTGGCTTTATTTGTAAAGCTGGGCGAAAGCCTATTTCGAGAATGAAGGAGCTCATGTGAAGGCTAAGTGATTGATCAGTAGTTACTTTACTTATTCAAGAGTTTCGTGATTTTTTTGTTAGTGGATGGACAAAACCCCAATGGAGGGAGTAATTTCATGCTTACAACACTAGTATTAATTGGTACTGTAGGAGAGTGGTGCAATTAGGTAGCATCTTGAAAATATGTACATCTTATTAATTGGGTTATCCACCTTGTCAGGTCGTTGTTGCACTCTATGTGTTTTACAAGTCATGGTCGTCAAATGACAAAAGTTTGTTGGCTGCAACAATTTTGCTTTTCGTCATGGTGATTATCAGATGCTTCCAGAAGGCCCTGGAACTTAAGAGCAGTAGCTTTAATGCCCTACGGAAGGCCAGCTCATCCGGGATTAGCATTATTCGGGCCACCTATGTCACAGAAAAAAGAAGGCTTGACAAATTTATAAAAAAAGCAAGAAAAGTCGTGCACCGTGATGAACCGCGGGGATCACCGGCAGACCTCCCAAGGCTACCATACCAGCTATTTTTGGACTTTCCATGTCTCTATTCTGATCGTGTTGGAATCCTGAATTTCTGGTTGCTTGACCCAAAATCAGCTTATCAAGCAATAGAACGCGCACTGTCTGCTATGACCAGTTTTCTCTACACCAAAGATGATACTGTCAAACCCTACCTTGGTTCCAAGGAAGCATCAGCAACGGCCGTCTTCCGTCGTTGCACACAAGTACTAGCTTATGCAACGGTAATCGTAGCCATCTGTCTGGTACAGACTAGTAGCCAGAAAAAAGATTATAACAGTGAAGATACCTGGGTTACACTAGTACTGTTGTGGGGCACTTTTGTGCTGGAGCTGGTTTACTTGGGCGTACAAACAGCTTTCCGGGACAGGTTCTCTGGCAGAGTTCTCCAACATAGTCTTATTGGATTATTAGCCCATAACAGAAGGCACTCGAGGTTGAGGACGATTGCGGGATGGTTGCAATGCAAGGACTTCCTCGACGATTGTTGGCACATGAAGCCTATCTATTCGTGCGAGGAGATTACAGAACTGGTCCGTCAGCATGTTGAGTTATTGTGGAAGCACTGCATCTTGGACAATGAGACTTACAGGAGGCATAATGATACCAGAGGCGAATGGACGCTCACGAGTAAGCGATGTCTCGGAGAACTGGGTTGGAGCATACGGAGGCCATTTGACGAGATCATTATTCTCTGGCACCTGGCCACAGATCTGTGCTTCCAGGCCATAGATTTAATGTTTCATGGTGAGGTCACGTCTCCTGATGATCGTGAATGTGCCCGTCGGTGCAGAGAAATGTCCAACTACATGATGCATCTCTTGTTTGATAATCCTGAGATGCTAATGCCAGGCAGCAGAAAGAGTTTGTTCACAAGGGCCTATCAAGAACTCGAAGACATGCTCCGGTATGAGGAGGCACGGCTGAACGAGGACCAGATTACACTGTTAGTATTTGAGAGATGCCACAGAGGCATCACTGGTGATGCTTTGAGGCTTGCTGAAAGTTTGTTGGTTGATGCTTACCATGGCGACGCGACCCGGATGTGGAAGGTGATCCAGGGCGTGTGGGTGGAGATGCTCTGTTTTTCTGCCGGCCGGTGCCGAGGATACTTGCATGCAGAGACTCTGGGAACAGGTGTGGAGTACCTCTCCTATGTCTGGGTCCTCTTGGCACATGCCGGGATGGAGACATTTCCGGAAAAGCTTCAGAGGGAGGGTCTGTCGGTTGAGGGCGATGATCGGGTTTAGCGCGGAAGAGAAGAAGAAGAAGCTGCTACCAAATTTGCTCTCGAGGAGATTATGATTGGTTTCGGTGTATGTATTGTATCTCCTTAATTGTTCGTTTTGTCTGCTAGCATAATCCTCTACCTATTGACTAGTACTATAAGCAGCACCATGTCATTCTCCGTGCCCTTCATGTCCGGCTCCCTAAAAATAAGTCGTCGAATGGGTCGGTGCCGCAACTCTCAAAGAGGGATGATGTGTAAATAACCGACACTTTGGAGGCAACGTCCGTCTGTTCGTACTCTTAAGGTACATTGAGCTTCTTGAAGGAAGGGCACTGTCAGCACTCTTATGTAAGCGCTATACAAGCAGGTCATTTCCGTGTATGCCTGAGATCGATACTGATGTTTAAGCACTATTTTTTTTTGAGAAGAATGTTTAAGCACTAGGTGGGCAAGACTAGTATAGGATCTGGGCTTTACCTGCGATCAAGTGACTCAGAAATATGGTTGTTTAGATGGTATGCATCTTGAATTTTTGTTGCATTTAATTGGATCATCCACTATGTGGGGTTATGGTTGCGCTCTATGTGCTTTACAAGTCATATGGTACGCAGATGACAAAAGGTAGCTGGCTGCAACAATTTTCCTTTTCATCCTGGTGAATATCAGATGTTTTCAAGAGGCTTTGGATCTTAAGAGCGGTAGCTTTAATGCCGTAAGAAAGGCCAGTTCGTCTGCAAAAATCCAATTCGGTGCCCAGACTCATCTGTACCCGGTCAGAAAAAAATTCAAAACAAATACTAAAAAATTCAAAAAGATCCAATTTTTCTCGTGTGATAGAAAATTGTATGCGCGAGGTTCGCTCCAAATTTCAACATATTTGGACATATGATCAGCTCTCAGCAAAAAAAAAAAAATCAAATCGGGTCTGAACAGTGTGTGAACAGTAATACATACCCTGAATTTGTCTTTTTTTTCTGAGAGTTGATCAGATGTCCAAATGAGGTGAAATTTGAAGCACACCTCACGCATAAACTTATCTACCACACAAATTGTTTTTAGAATTTTTTGATCCTTTACTATTTGTTTTGATTTTTTTCATCAGAGGGGGTGCAGATGAGCTCGGGAGCAGAAACGCTGACCCTACATAAACAACAATGAACTGAAGAAAAAGTACGATAGCTCTGGCATCTGCATCGAACAATGCACACAATCATCATTATTATATTATTCAACAAAGCCTTACAAACAAATACATGAATCAACCCAAAGTCACCTTTCTGGCGAACAATGTCACCATCCCTTCAAGCTTGATGATATGCCCTAATCTCACACCAACACACAAGTAATCTGGTGGCCTTGCCAAGCCGCCTGTTGGCTAGCTAGGAGCACCAACCGGTCTAGCAGACCCTCAATGCGCACCGGCACCCGCTCTATACTCAGTCGTCGCTATCTTCCGCCGTCCCATCTTCAGAAGTGATAAATGCATTGACCCTGCCAGACCCTTCTGTCGTCGACGCCACCATGAGGCCAGACAACACCACCCTCCTACGCGTGCCCATCAGCACGCGTCCAACACCGAGACCTCATTGCGCTACGTCGCTGAGACCCGCTACCGTCCACGCTGAAGATGCAACACCGCTCCACTTCCCGTCTCTTCCAGCCAGCACCTACTCAAAAACGATGCCTCCAGGATGGAGAACGACATCGAAGATGTCGTCATCGCCTGATCTGGGAGACCCAGATTTAAGGTTTCAACTGGAACATCCCGAGTGTGGTGACGCAACTTATTGCAACGACGATGCCTCCACAAGGAAGTGATGTCGAAGACCCGTCATCGTCGGCCATAACCTAAGTCGGCACGCTTTTCACCAAAAGTCGCACCACCCCGATCTCGCCGCTGACTGCATTCGCGCGCAGTCCTGCCATGTAGACGTACGTGTTGCCGGAATGCTGGTAGAGAGCCTTCAACCGCCCCACATTGGTCCCATCACGTGCCGTCGACGGTCGACCGGTCAAAGCCTCGTGGCGACGGATCTGTCTGGTATGCCAGATCCACGGGCGCCGCCGCCGCCCATCACTCAGCAGGGTCGCTTACCGGATCTAACAAAAATAGTAGATAAAACAAGTCATGCGATCTGACAGAGAGAAGGTAAATAGCATATGCATATATATGAACTGTAGCCAAACATATCTAGAGCAGATAGTAGAGCAAGTTGTATATATGAAGTAGAACCTAACATATCTAGGGGAAACACTGGAACAAGGAACTGTGGCAAGATGTCAAACAGAAAGAAGAAGAAGAACACATACGGGACAACAACAGCAGTAGCACTGGACTTGGGGTCGGTGTCCTTGCCAGCCATGTCGTCGAGGAGGTTGTCGACGTCGGGGAAGAAGTCGTCATCGGGGAAGTAGTCGTCGGAGTCCGGGGCGTCCGTGATGAAGAAGTCAATAGTCGCGCGGAGCACTCCCCAAAAATCTTATCATCCTTCTCCCGTACATGACTCAAAGAGGTGCGGTTTCGGAGGCCTACTGTCCCGACTCGCAGTGCACGCCGCAAGCCGGGATGGGGAAGATCGTAGCAGCAGCACAGTGCTCAGGAACTTTGTGGCGAGTGGAAGAGGATCTTCTGGTGTGTCTCACTGAGAGGAGCGACCTCCCTTTTATAGGCGCAAGAGAAGGATGCAAAAGGCCAGCGACGGAAGGTGAAACGAAGAGTCGGAGATGAAGCGAACAGCCAGCAGCCGAAGGGCTGCATCGTTCGCATTCAAACTCCACAATCGCTAAAATCTTTTCAGCGTCCGTGTGACCTTTCGTATACCCGTCGTGCGTGGTGAAAATTTAGACATCGGCTCGGCTCATTCCTGCAACCCGCGGCGCGGCGGGCGGCGGAGGAGGAGCGCGCATGGATATCTCTCTTGTTCTCATGCTCATACAAGTGGGGAAAGAACCTCCCTTATAAGGAGGTCCAACCCCCACTAGACTAGCAATGTGGGACAAAACTTTAGTAGTATCCCTTGCCTTGCACGAATGGGCTAAGTGGGCCTCTAGGATTTATTAGGAATTTCTGAAATAGTCATTGGGCTCTCCCAAAATAGCCTAAATTCCAGCAATCCCCCACCAGATCCCAGAGGCACGCAAGAATTGCCTTTGGTTCCAAAGCACTGTTTTATATACCGGTACTGCAGTGAAGACTGTTAAGTTGAACTTCCACCTAGAACTCTATGCTACACTAGTAAGCAACTTGAACAGTGGACTGAGCCTTGAACTGCAAGTTTTCTGCGAATCAGTTTCACACAAAAGCCTTAACCGATACTAGGCTACCGTGGGTCTTCCCTGCGGGTGGAGCTTATGTGTCATACTCCGAGACTTTCATGAGTTTACTAGAGAGAACCCTACTCTCATAAATTGAGACGTTTAACAATCAGACTCATATAGGTGTGTTCTTCAAAATATGTTCTGCAGGACAACATCTCTCCTTAAAAGAACCACTTAGAACACATTAAGATATACATCAACCTGCCATGCAGATTAGGAGAGTATTGCATCTTCATGGAGTGGTATTGTTAATAGTAAGGATACTCTCCTCTCAGTTGACCAACAGCTTGTCTTCCACATCTAATTCACGGGATCTCCGATCACAAAGGATAAGTTACCACTGTGAACAACTCATATTGTGGGTCTCATACCCATCTCCCTCGATGCATTATCTATCACATTACGTGATAGACCCTTAGTAAAAGGATCTGCCAGATTTTTAGATGTTTGGATATAATCCAATGCAATAACTCTGGAGTTTCTCATTTTCCTGACGGACTTTAACCTTCTCTGTACGTGTCTTGATGACTTCATGTTATCCTTTGAGCTGTGCACTTTTGTGATCACAGTTTGATTTTCGCAGTTCATAAGGATACCCGGTACATGTTTCTCAACAACCGGCAAGTCATTCAAGAGACGGCGAAGCCAATCTGCTTCGACCGTAGCTATATCTAGTGCTGTGAGTTCTGGTTCCATTGTTGACCTAGTTAAGATGGTCTGCTTGCAAGACTTCCAAGAAACAACGCCACCTCCATGAGTGAATACATATCCGCTCGTGGCCTTTATCTCATCAACACCTGAGATCTAGTTTGAGTCACTATACCATTCAAGTACCTTTGGGTGCCCAGTGTAGTGAATTCCATAATTAGCAGTGCCTTTCAAATAACGCAAAACTCTCTCTAGAGCTTTCAATGCGCATCTCTTGTTTTTGAGACAAACTGGCTCAGTTTGCTAACAGCAAAAGAGATGTCAGGTCTTGTAGCACTGGTTAAAGACATAAGCAAGCCAATAATCTAAGAATATTGCAATTGGTCTCTAGCAATTCTTTGATTCTTTCGAAGCAACACACTAGCATCATATGGTGTTGGAGAGGGCTTGCAGTCACTGCAGCCAAAGCGACTCAAGATCTTTTCCACATAGTGAGATTGAAGCAATGTAATCCCACCATCATCGTCTCTCAACAACGATGTTCAGAATGACATCAGCCACTCCTAAATCCTTCATCTCAAAGCAACGAGATAGGAAATCCTTGACCTCCTTAATAACCTTCAGATTTGTTCCGAAAATCAGTATGTCATCAACATAAAAGCAAAGGATAACTCCCTCGCCCGCACCACAGCGATAGTACACACATTTATTAGCTTCATTTACAACAAAGCCTACAACTATTAAAGTTCTTTCAAACTTCTCGTGCCACTGCTTGGGTGTTTGCTTAAGTCCATACAAAGACTTCAGCAACTTGCACACTTTTCCTTCCTGACCATCTACTACAACCCATCTGGTTGTTCGATGTAAATTTCCTCATCCAACTCTCCATTTAGGAACGCAGTCTTAACATCCATTTGATGAACGAGAAGACCATGTGATGCCGCTAGAGAAAGTAGTACTCAAATAGTGGTCAGTCGAGCCACAGGTGAGTAAGTATTAAAGAAGTATTCACCTTCCTTTTGGGTATAACCCTTGGCCACGAGCCGTGCCTTGTATTTCTCAATAGTACCATCAGGCCTAAGATTCTTCTTGAATACCCATTTGCACCCTATAGGTTTGCATCCATAAGGACAATCAGTGATCTCCCAAGTTTAATTTGCCAAGATGGAATCCATCTCACTACGGACCGCTTCCTTCTAGTAGTCAGCCTCTTCAGATGCATAGGCCTCTGAAATAGAACTGGGAGTGTCATCTATAAGATTGTCAGGCCTAATATGCGATACTTTCCTAAAGAGACTCGAAGGTCCCACCAAGGATAGAACCGCATATTGAAACGCTTTTGCAAGGTGGATATCATTACATCAACATTACATTATAGATGGGGATACATACATAAGGCATACAATGCCACACGAATACAACATCATCTTACATAAGATCACCATCCGGCTACGGATGAAACACAAACAGAAACTCAAACGACATCCACCACTAGCCCAGCTGCCCACCGAACCTATCCCCGATCAAAGAAGAAG
The DNA here is from genome assembly GCA_021437245.1 of Aegilops speltoides. Lineage (NCBI taxonomy): Eukaryota > Viridiplantae > Streptophyta > Magnoliopsida > Poales > Poaceae > Aegilops > Aegilops speltoides. The sequence continues at coordinate 560,655,163 of CM038142.1, read as the reverse complement.
CGTAAGAAGAACTCCAAAACAAGCAAACATCGCTCTCGCCATGATCATCGTGATAACCTGTACACGCAATCGTTGTTGTAGTAATCAGGAGCCACGAGGACTCAAAGAATCCCATTACCATGGGTATCAAGACTAGCAAAGCTTAGTGGGTAAGGAAGGGGTAAAGTGGTGAGGTTGCAGCAGCGACTAAGCATGATATGGTGGCTAACATACGCAAATAAGAGCAAGAAGAGAACAAGCGGAACGGTCGTGAAGCTAGCAATGATCAACAGGTGATCCTGAACTCCGACTTACGTCAAACATAACCCAGAAACCGTGTTCACTTCCCGGACTCCGCCGAGAAGAGACCATCACGGCTACACACGCGGTTGTTGCGTTTGAATTTAAGTCAAGTGTCAAGTTATCTACAACCGGACATTAACAAATTCACATCTGCCACATAACCGCGGGCACGGCTCTCGAAAGTTTAAACCCTGCAGGGGTGTCCCAACTTAGCCCATGATAAGCTCTCGCCATCAACGAAGGATATTCCTTCTCCCAGGAAGACCCGATCAGTCTCGGAATCCCGGTTTACAAGACATTTCAACAATGGTAAAACAAGACCAGCAAAGCCGCCCGATGTGCCAACAAATCCCGATAGGAGCTGCACATATCTCGTTCTCAGGGCAACATCGGATGAGACTAGCTACGAGTAAAACCAGACTTCGAGTTTCCCCAAGGTGGCCCCGCAGGCAGCTCAGTTCGGTCCAACACTCGAAGGAGCACTGGCCGGGGGCTAAAATAAAGATGACCCTCGGGCTCCGGAAACCCAAGGGAAAAAGGGCTAGGTGGGGCAAATGGTAAAACCAAGGTTGGGCCTTGCTGGAGGAGTTTTATTCAAAGTGAACTGTCAAGGAGGTCTCATAAATCACCCGACCGCGTAAGGAACGCAAAATCCGGGAACATAACACCGGTATGACGGAAACTAGGGTGGCAAGAGTGGAACAAAACACCAGGCATAAGGCCGAGTCTTCCACCCTTTACCAAGTATATAGATGCATTAATTAAATAAGAGATATTGTGATATCCCAACATAATCATGTCCACCATGGAGGAATCTTCAACTTCACCTGCAACTAACAACGCTATAAGAGGGGCTGAGCAAAAGCGGTAACATAGCCAAACAACGGTTTGCTAGGAAGGGTGTCAAAGGTTAGAGGTTCATGGCAACTTGGGAGGCTTAAGGAACAAGTGATAGGAAGCGCAGCATAGCGATAGAACGAAGCAACTAGTATAGCAATGATAGTAGTGAGATCCAGGGTAGTGGTCATCTTGCCTGAAATCCCGCTAGGAAGAAGAACGAGTCCATGAAGAAGACGAACGGGACCAGTCGAACGAATCCTCACAATCGCAACATTACCGGAACTAAGAAGCAACACCGGAAAGAAACAAACAACATGGTAAATGCACAAGCATAAACATGGCATGATGCACAAACAAGTATGATGCATGTCCGGTTTAAAGAGGCATGGCATGGCAAAGTGCAACAAACAATACTACAAGTTAAGTGGAGCTCAATATGCAACGAGTTGCATATTGACAAAACACCACATCCGAGTTATTTAGTTCGCTCTCATTTAGGTGCACAACAATGCTAAATGTTGTTAAACATGGCAAGGGGTGTAACAAAAGTAAACTAACTATTTAGGCAAGTTTAAATGAGGCCGGAACAACAAACAACAATTCCGGAAAATCCTCATGAGCAATATTCGAATTTGGTACTGTTATGCTCTAAAACATATTTTATTGTTGTTAAATAGGAAAATAAAGTGCACCATGTTAAACTAGGCATTTTTCTACCCCATTTACATATAAAGTTTATTAAAAATGGAGCTACGGTTATTTACTTATGAAATAAATCATTTTAACATGGCATTTTAGCAAAATTAAACAAACAGCATTTTAAACATTTTAAACATGGATGAAAGTAGCATATTATGAAACTAGATGAAATTCTAAGCATTTTTCATATATAAAACATTTTAATCCGATGCACGGTTGTTGAGTTATTAATATGCATGAACAAGAGGGTTTTTCTGTAAAACTGCAGTCTCTGGAATAATTGCTAAAATTGCAGAAGGAAAAAAAAACACGCATCGGGCCGAAACTTGAACAGGGCCGAACAGGAGCAGGCGCTGGGGGGGCAGCTCACCCATGGGCTTCGGCCCGGTTCGGTGGAGGAGGCAGGGCAGGCCGGATCTGGCTTGGGCCGGCTTGAGCTCGCCTTGGAGGCCGAAGGGGAAGCAGGTGGGGCGCGGTCAACGCAAGATGCGGGCGAGCGGGCGCCTCGTCCTGGAAGCAGAGGACACAGGCGGCGGTGGACTTGGCGCTGGCATCTCCCGGCGACGAGGGAAGGATGAGGGGGACGGATCCGGCGATGGGTGGCTGATGGTGACGCGAGCGCCGGGAACGGGCAGATCAGGGCGAGGGGGTCTCGGATCGGGCGCAAGGGAGCTCCGAGGCGGTGGAAACTGCAGGGCCATGACGAGGAAAATTCAGGAAACATACAGAGAGGGAGGAAAAGAGATAGAAGGAGAGGAGAAGGCGCGAGGCACAGGCCTGCTGGTCCGGCGGCTCTGCCCGTGGAGGTGGCCGATGGCGGAGCTTGGACAGCGTCGAGGAGGTTCCCGCTAGTTCAGTCGGCCTGCGGCGGGGGCAGGGGAGGAGCTTGGGCGCGGGACCTGAGGCGCAGGGCGAGGCGAGCTCGAGCAGATCCGGCCGGTGGCGCTGCTCGAGGGTCACCGGACGAAGCGGGACGACGGCGGCGGCGGCATGGATCGTGGGCGAGCTCCTGCTCGTTCCTGGGAAGGAGAGAGAGCCACCGTGAGAGAGAGAGGGAAAACAGGAGGAAAAGAGGAGCGGGACATGACCGGTCCTGGGGTCGAGGTCGCCGACTGGCACGCTCGCTGGGGCGGCGCGGTGACGAGGGGCTCGGGCAGAGGAGCAGATGCTCCTGGACGAGGGGAGGCGCAGAGGATCGGGCGCCATGGGCTGCGCTGGTTGGTGGATCGAGGGGATCCAGACGAGAGCGCCGGTTGGGTGGGGAAGGATCCCGAGGGGAACTGGTTGGCGGCGGCTCGATGGGACAAACTCCCTAGAAGTTAGGGTTTGGCCTGATTTAGACTAGGGGGTCTTTATATAAGGAAAGAGGGAGTGTTTAGGGTAGATTTGGACCTGCCGATCGAAATCGGGCGGTTGAGAAAAATAGACTAGGGATGTCCAAATAATAAAACGGAGATGTTTTGTAGATGTTTGGGGATGATCCGGACCCAACGCTGACGACAGCCCAGTTCGGGTTCGGGACAACTTTCGGACGTGCGCTAGGGGCTCAGTGCACTGTGCAGAAAGGGCCAAACGGTCGGACAACAAAAGAATGGTTGGTCTGAGAAACGTCAACGGAGGCGAGGGAGAAGCGGCAACTAACAACGGATGCACGTTTTATGAAAACATGCAGATGCAATGCGCATGATGCTATGAGATGAAATGCAAGACATGAACAAAATGCAATACAAACGACAAAACCCCAACCACGAAGGAAATATCATATCGTATCTCCGGAAAAGGCGAGAGTTGGAGTTACGAACATGGAAAGTTGTATCCGGTGCGTTACAAAGATAGACAAGAAAATCATCACCAAAGGACTTTGCAGTCCTCTGTCTCTTGCTCCTAGTAGGAACTTCATTGTTTCCCTCCACGAGATTTTCAAAGTGTTCCATCAAAATGGCAGGTTCAATAATCATAACTAGTTCGTGATTCAATGAACTAGGCATCTCCTAATTAGATGAAATAGTCATATCCTTTATGGGAAAGATATCTTCAAAGAAAGTCGCATCATTCAACTCCATGATCATACCGACATGCATGTCAGGTACCTCCGATTTAACAACCAAGAATCTATAACCAATGCTGTGAAAAGCATAACCCAGGAAAACACAATCCACAGATTTGGTCCAAGTTTGCGCTTCTTTGGAATTGGCACATTGACTTTGTCCAAACAACCCCAAGTTCGTAGATAAGAGAATTATAACCTTTTCTTCTCCCATTCCTCGAATGGAGTTATCTCTTTGTTCTTTGTGGGAACTCGGTTTAGGACATGACATGCCGTCAATAGGAAATCGTCGGGGAACAGGAAGAAGAAGAAGAAGAAGAACACATACGGGACAACAGCAGCAGTAGCACTGGACTTGGGGTCGGTGTCCTCGCCAGCCATGTCGTCGAGGAGGTTGTCGACGTCGGGGAAGAAGTCATCGTCGGGGAAGTAGTCGTCGGAGTCCGGGGCGTTCGTGACGAAGAAGTTAGTAGTTGCGCGGAGTGCTCCTCAAAAACCTTATCACCCTTCTCCCGTATAGGACTCAAAGAGGTGCGGTTTCGGAGGCCTACTGTCCCGACTCGCGGTGCACGCCATAAGCCGGGATGGGAAAGATCGTAGCAGCAGCGCAGTGTTCAGGAACTTTGTGGCGAGAGGAAGTGGATCTTCTGGTGTGTCTCTCTGAGAGAAGCGACCTCCCTTTTATAGGCGCAAGAGAAGGAGGCGAGAGGCCAGCGACGGAAGGTGAAACGAAGAGACGGAGATGAAGCGAACAGCCAGCAGCAGAAGGGCTGCATCGTTCGCATTCAAACTTCACTATCGCAAAAATCGTTTCAGCGTCCGTGTGACCTTTCGTATACCCGTCGTGCGTGGCAAAAATTCAGACATCGGCTCGGCTCATTCACGCAACCCGCGGCGCGGCGAGCGGCAGAGGAGGAGCGCGTGTGGATGTCCCTCTTGTTCTCATGCTCATACAAGTGGGGAAAGAACCTCCCTTATATGGAGGTTCAACTTCCACTAAACTAGCAATGAGGGACTAAACTTTAGTAGTATCTCTTGCCTTGCACAAATGGGCTAAGTGGGCCTCTAGAATTTATTAGGAATTTCTGAAATAGTTATTGGGCTCTCCCAAAATAGACTAAATTCCAGCACATCGCTGCTGGGTGGTTGCAATGCAAAGACTTGCTCAACGATTTTTGGCACATGGAGACTATCTATTCATGAATAATAAGAATTACAGGAGGTTTAATGGTACCAGGGTTGTGAGTGGACGCTTGATAATGATAGGATGGTGTGTCTCCGGGAACTGGGATGGAGGCATGGAGCTTAAATAGGCCATTTGACGAGAGCGTTATTATTTGGCACCTAGCCACAGATTCGTGCTTTCGAGCCATATATTTATACCTTGCCGATCCGGCCATGTCTCTTGATGGTCACCAGTGTGTCTCTCGGTGCAATGAAATTTCCAACTACATGATGCATCTGTTGTCTGATAATCCTGAGATGCTAATACCCGACAATGAGGATGTTTTGCTAACTTGTTAGAGAATTTTGAGTATTTAATCAAAAACTATCACATTTCATGGAAACGTGTCCAAAACCTAACACTTTATAAATTTGTGTCAAAAACTACGACTTTTTTACAAACCCATGACAAAAAACTACCACTCTCGGAAAACGACCAGTTTAGAAGATTTAAACACGTCTGTAATAAGTGGGGCCCATCCGTCATGGCTGATGGCAAGTCAACAAGCGCACGACATAATGGTGAGCACGGCCGGCGGCCAGCATGCGGCCGCGACCCGCACACCCGGCGGCAGCACGCGGTGGCGACGTTCAGATGGGGCACTCCGACGGACGCACGCTGCTCGACCGCACGCGGCCACCCAGCGCTAGCTTGCTAGCACCGACGAGCAAGTATGCATGGCTTGCCGACCAGCCAGCGCGAGCACGCATGCATGCGGCCCAGCAACCAGCGCGAGCACGTACGCACGGCTTGGCAACCGGCCAGCGCGAGCATGCGGCTCGGCGACCAGCGCTTGCTCGCGGCCTGCGCGTGGCTCGATGGCTGCGCGTGCATCCACAGGACGACGGCGGCGGCCCGCCCGCACTTCTGCACGCGACAGCTACGGCGGCGAGCTCAGATGCCAGCCCGCACGTGACCGCAACGGCGGCCAGGCCGCCCTCCCGCGCTCCCTGACGATAGCGTTTGCTGTTAATAGCGACTAGATTTCCCTAGATTTTGGCTAACTGTGCGTTTTTTTTTGAGGGGTAAAGCCAAATTTATTCATGAAAGTCCACATGGTGTGGGATACATCGCTGGTCGTGAGACACGCCCAACCAGACGTGTCGTCCCGGACCTCTAGAAAGCGAAAATTTGGCTAGACTATGTGCTTCATAATTAACAGCACGACTCTCGAAAGAAAAATTACAAAGAAAAGTAGTTGATCTAAGTTTTATCTCTGTGATAATAGCTCCATACGCGCCTCGTGAATTCTTGTTGATATCTGAGATGACCTGCAGGCAGTCCGATGCGACTATGAAATTTTGGATACCCAAATCATCTGCTAGGGACAGGGCTTCCCGGCACGCTATAGCCTCAAGAGTGGCCGGATCTACCACTCCCTCCAGGACCAGTGCGGAGCTACCCAGGTAGTTTCCCCACTCATCACGGCATACTGCTGCTGCTGAGCTGCCCCTTCTAGTCATGACTCCGGTGTCGACGTGTATCTTGTAGTAGCCCGCAGGTGGCTTCTTTGGCCTCCGTTGGGCCGACATTGCAGCTCCACTGTTTGCAGCCCGGCTGTCCTCCTTAACTGCTATAATATTCAGATCATCCATGAATCTGATGATGAAATTGTGAGTAGAATGAGGGCTTTGGAATATAGACTCATGGATGGCTTTCCGACGGGCATGCCATATAGACCATAGTGTTACTGCCATTAAGACAAACTGACCATGTGATAACAACTGCATGAGCGTGAACAGCCACTGTCTTGCACTAGGCTCGTTGTTGTCTATGATTTTATGTGTGATGTCCTCATCAATCAAGGCCCAAACACTCCTCGACGCTGTGCACTCCAGCAAAGAGTGACGCCATGAGTCCCTAGAGCCGCACAAACCGCACTGATCAGAGTCAGTCATGTGACGGTGAGCTCTCAAGTCATTGGTTGGCAGAGAATGTTTAGAGAGGCGCCAGAGAAACATGCGAATTTTCCCGGGGACTTCTACTTTCCACAATTTCTTCCAGGCTCCTGCTTCTGCATCAACGGTAGAAGACCGGCCGCGCCTTCCAACCATGCCTCCCTTCGCAACTTGGTAGCCACGAGCATATTGTAAGCTGATTTGATAGAAAAAGAACCATGTTTCTCGTAGTACCATGCCCAGAAGTCGGGTATGTTCCTAGTGCACAAAGGGATTTCCACAATAACCTGAGCATCTATGGGCATGAAAGTCTGATGGATCAGCGGTCTATTCCATGATGCCGTGGTGCTTATGATGAGCTCGAGAGACTTTTGTTGGTGGGTTCAGTGCTAAACTCCCACACGGCCGAAACATACCTTCCCTGGGTAACCAGTTTTGTGTCCATATGTTTGTTGAGTCTCCGTTTCCAATGCGTTTGATCAAGCCTTGCTTGAGTGTGTCTCGGCCTTCAATTATGGCTCGCCATATTTGGCTCGGGTGACCCCAAGTTCGGCCTCAAGGATGTTTGTATCTGGATAATAAATACTTTTTAGCACACGAGCACTCAAGCTGTCCGCATTCTGTAACAATCTCCATGCTTGTTTCGCTAGCATTGCTAGGTTGAAGAGCTCAAAGTCTTTGAAACCCAGGCCTCCCATACTCTTGGGTTTTGTCATTGTTCTCCAAGACACCCAATGAGGCTTTCTTTTTCCTTCCTTTCCCCCACCAAAACTTCCTGATGAGCATGTTGAGGTGTTCGCATAGACCTCTTGGTAACTTGAAACAAGACATGGAAAAAACTGGAACACTTTGAGCAACGGACTTGACTAGCACTTCCTTTCCCGCCGAGGAGATGGTACGCTCAATCCAGCCCTGGACCTTGCTCCACAACCGGTCCTTAAGGTACTTAAAAGCACCATTCTTAGAACCTCCAACGTCAGATGGCATACCCAAGTACTTCTCGTTGAGGGTTTCATTAGGTACATGGAGCACATCCTTTATCTCTTGTCTCACCGAGTCAGGGACCCCCTTGCTAAAATAAATCGAAGATTTTGCATGATTGATGCTGCTGACCTGTCGCTTGACAATAGGTTTCCAGAACTTGATGAACCTCGTTAGCACCCACACCGTTTGCCTTGAAGAACAGCAGGCTGTCATCTGCGAATAAAAGGTGGCTTACTGGTGGCGCCGTAGTTGCAACCTGTAGACCACTTAAGTTGGATGACTCACTCTTTGATTTTATCAGGCACGAAAGGCCCTCTGCTGCTAGCAAGAACATGTATGGGGATATCGGGTCCCCCTGTCTGATACCTCTTGAAGGTTTGAATTGTTGTAGCTTTTTCCCATTGAACAACACAGAAAAACTCACTGTAGTTACCAAGCTCATGACAATATCCACCCATCTGGTATTGAAACCCAATTTTAGCATTATAGCCTTTAGGTATTGCCACTCCACCCTATCGTAGGCTTTCATCATGCCAAGCTTGAGAGCACAAGACTGATTTTTCTTTGCTTTATTCCTCTTCATGAAATGCAAACACTCATAAGCTGTGATGATGTTGTCGGTAATCAACCTGCCTGGCACAAAAGCTGACTGCTCCTCTGATATTATGTCCGGTAACACCACTTTCAATCTGTTAGCAATCACCTTCAATGCAATCTTATATAGGACATTACAAAGGCTGATTGGACGAAATTGTGAGAGAAGCGTGGTTTTTTTACCTTTGGGATAAGTACCAGGACCGAGTGTCGTTAATGCATTCTGCTAATTCCGTTCCTTCCACAATCCTCAAAACTGCCCTGGTGACGTCCTCCCCACAAGTATCCCAATGATGCTGGAAGAAGTGTGCAGGGAATCCATCCGGTCCCAGTGCCTTTGTGGGGAACATCTGAAAGAGAGCCTTTTTCACCTCATCTTGACTGTACAGAGCATTCAATGTTTCATTTATAGCTGCAGTTACTTTGGTCGGGACAGTATCAAGGACCTGTTCCATCCCGTACTCCTTCTGATGTATATAGGTCCCTATAAAAATTATTAGTCATGTTCTCCATCTCCGGTACATTGTCCGTTAATTGACCGTCCTGCTTTTGCAAAGCTTTGATCTGATTCTTCCTTCTTCTCCGGCTTGCTCTGAGATGGAAGAAATATGTGTTCTTATCCCATGCATTAGCCACTCAAGACGAGCACGTTGACGCCACAAAATCTCCTCTCTATGGTATAATTCAGTCAATCTGTCAACAATTTTTGTCTCTATATGCATGGGCCCGGATCTGTTTGCGACTTCGCGCAACTCCTGTAGCTGTTTTTTGAGCTGCTGAATTTCGCGCCTCACATTCCCGAAGTGTGTCCGATCCCAGGTTGTCAGATCTGATGACAGCGACTGTAGCTTTGCACTGCATGCAAGGACAGAATCTGCCTCCACGCTAGTCCACGCCGCTTGCACCATCGGCTGCAGCCCTGGGTCGCGTTCCCACGCCAATTCGTATTTAAAAGACTTAGGGGCCCGCCTGCATGCAGATTCATGCAGAACCTGTACATAGATTGGTACGTGGTCACTTGATCTTGCTGTTTTGTGCTCAAGAGAGGTTGATGGGAAAGCTATGGACCAGGCCGGGTTTACCACCCCACGATCGAAGTCTTACTCGTGTATAAGTCCCTCCTGCTACTTTTTTCTCAAAGGTCCAATCAGTACCACTATAACCTATATCCATTAGGCCACATGTATCGAGTGCTTCTCTAAACGCGTCCATCTGCGCTTGGCTTCGCCCCCACTCCATCGTGCTCGTGAGCGTGTAGCACTTCATTGAAATCTCCTAGTACCATCCATGGCACGTCACCTGCACCCACAATTCCACGGAGCATGTCCCATATTTTGTATCTTTCACTAACTTGAGCTTCACCATAAACGAAAGTGACCCTTATTTTCACATCAGCAAGTTCATGGGTAAGTGCATCAATATGGTACTGCGAGTAACCAAGAATCTCAAGCTTTATTTCTTCATTCCAGAAAATTCCTAGACCTCCACTTCTCCCCGAACTACTAACGGCAAAGCTCTTATCAAAACCTAGAGAGCCCACCATATTCTCAACTCTCGTTCCCTCTATTTGAGTCTCAAGAATGCAAAGTACAGAGGGGGCATGTTGCTTCGCTAGGTCACGAAGCTCTTGAACTGCCGCGGGTTTGCCAGCCCCACGGCAGTTCCAACAAAGTAGACTCATTGCGCCTGGCGCGACCCCGCTTGGGGGCCCGCCAATCGCGCATCAAGGTTTTTGGGTACACTTGTGTTCTTTCCATTGGTTTTTCGGCCGTCATCGCGCTGAGCTTGTTCCTCTTCGTCTCCTGTCTTGGGGGAGGACTGGGTGGAATTTCAGAAATTGCTGGCGAAGAGGTCTTCTGGTCTTCAGTAGCCGCAGACACCCTCTTCCTGTTTCTGTCTCCCTCCTCCATTGCCACATCCATTGGAGCGGCAAAAGAATCTTTATCCTTGGGGTCAGCCATGTTCATATCACCACGGCCACGCCTCTTCCTGATCGACCTCCACGGCCTCCTCCTCGGCCCCCTCTTGCTCCATAGCCATCGCCTGATCCCGGCCTTCCCCCGGGCCACTGCCCGGTCCCTTGAACCAGGTGGCCTTCAAATCTTTGAACACCAGCGCCTTTGGTTGATGAACACCGTCGCCACACTCTTTGAAGAGATGTCCGATGTACCCGCAAACGGCACACCAATCCGGGAGCCGTTCGTATTTAACTCTGAATATCTCCCTGTGCATGGAATCCTTCTTTTTCACCACCAAGGAGACAACGTTTTTGAGAGGCTTGGTGACATCTATTTTCACACGAACATGTGCAAAATTTCCTTCGAAGTCTTGGGATCTTGGTTCAGCATAGATGAACTCTCCCACAGTTGAGGACAGCGCTTTGATCTTTAGGAAAAAACCATCTGGGAAGTCATGGATCTGAATCCATATATCAATCTTGTTGAGCTCAATAGTTGACGGTTTTGTGTATCCATCATACGGCGCAAGAACCACCGCTTTCCCCTTGAAGTTCCATGGTCCTTCCTCCATCATGCGTTCCCAGTCGCCCGCATCCGAATTGCATCGTGTAGAGGTTATCTTCAAGTGGCCTTATCTTTACTACCTTCGCCAAATCCCAAGCGACCCGCATGTTCCTATAGAACCAGTACTGACTATAAGCCTTCTCCGTGTGAACCCTGGCTATGGCCATCCACCGGGTCGCCTCCTCTGGCAGCTCATCATCCTCGATCACCACGTCCTGGAGATCATCCTCCTTTAACCCTAATTCGTCCATCATTGCTTCCAAGTCTGTCATGCCGCTCCCCGATCCTGAAGAAGCGTCCTCCATATTCCCTTGCCCGAGGTGTTGGTCCGCGGGCGGTAGAAACCCTACTGGCCCTTCCCCCACCGGTGGCGGATCACGAGATCACGACCGGGCGGTGTGGGGTTTTAGGGGAGGGGAGGCAAGGTCTCTACGGTGGCGTGAACGGATCGCCGCCGACGAGAGGAGCGAAACCCTAGCGAGAGGGGAAGTTAGCGCATGTGATTTCCTAATAGACCAGCGCTTGCTCGCGGCCTGCGCGTGGCTCGATGGCTGCGCGTGCATCCACAGGACGATGGCGGCAGCCCGCCCGCACTTCTGCACGCGACAGCTACGGCGGCGAGCTCAGATGCCAGCCCGCACGTGACCGCAACGGTGGCCAGGCTGCCCTCCCGCGCTCCCTGACGATAGCGTTTGCTGTTAATAGCGACTAGATTTCCCTAGATTTTGGCTAACTGTGCGTAGTGTCTGTCTCGTTTCGCCCCCCCCCTTTGGCCCTGTCCCTCTCTCTGTAACGCAACATGAAGGCCCAGCCCATATACGTCAGATTATTGGCAAAACCCAAATTTCTAGCAAAAGAAGAAGGGGAAGCCCATTGTCCCACTAAAAAAACTAGGGTACTGTGTCTCTGCATGATCTTCTTATAAGTTTTCACACTGAAAGCAAACACTCGCCCCCCCTATGATAGAATCCTGGCTCCGCCCCTGCTGGCAGCCTCTAGGTGGACGACATGGACCACACCAGTGCTCGGCGTGGGGCACGAATACGAGGTGTTCGTCGAAATGGGCAAGAGAATATTAGGAGGAGGAAGAAGAAGAAGAAGGATACTAACGTGTGGGGCCCACCTGTCATAATGGTCAACTTAACAGTCAAAATAAATTGTGTTGACTTTCCTGCCACGTTAGCCCTGACGGGTGGGCCCCACTTGTCATAAACGTGTTTAAATTTTGTAAACTGATCATTTTCCGAAACTGATAGTTTTTTGCCACGGATTAGTAAAAAATGGTAGTTTTTGGCATAAACTTGTAAAGTGGTAGTTTCTAGGCACGTTTTCATGAAATGTGATAGTTTTTGGTTAAATACTCGAGATTTTAAGGTTACTTTTTATAAGAACGGCTTTTGGTTATGCTGGCTCCAGGCTTCAGTGAGCTGACTAAACTCGAATGTGTATTCTTTGTTTCAGTTTCAGTAAGGATTTCACTTCATCTGCCAAACTCGAAACTGTATTCTGTAGCTTACGTAGCAATCTCAATTTATAGATACAGATTTTTTTTATTTTTTTTACCGTAGGTCTGTTGCTTAGTGTTGCATCCTGTCACAGAGTTCAATTTTTGACGCGAGGAATACCCGCATTGTGGCCAAAGCTATTGCAAGCTTTCAAAGTATACCCTCTATTGATTGATAAATAACCCCCTTGTAATTGCCTTTGGCTCCTAGGTGCATATACACCCGCTGTCGAAATACACATTTCGAAAAGTTGAAAAATTCGAAAGTGTAACCTGGTTCTGTATTCCAAAGAAGTATGCATCATGGTCACCATACAATTGTATATAAAGGAACACAATGCAACGACAAGCAAAGTAAGCATTTCGAAATAAGATACATGACACACACATGCATAACTACTGTGTCTGAATTATCTAGAAATACTATGCAACTACACACATAGTAAACATTTGGAAATTAGAAATACAACAAACCCATACATAAATGATGTATATGGCGGATTCTCGAGCTTCCAGTAGTTGGCATGCCCTCTGTACATTTGCTTTCTATTCATCAGCAATTCACATATAATTAGCCTCTAGTGTCAACCTACAAAATCATTCTACATGGCTGACGGTGCTGATCATCTGGTTTGACTTTAAAAATAGAACTAAAGATTTTTCGTTCTTGCAATTTGTAAAAACTACAGTATTGCTACCACTTTCTAAAAAATAGTGTATGCAGAAGTGAAAACAAGTCATGACCGACTAGGCATATAGCGCAGACACTGGCACATGAATGAACCATCTGACTGTGTTCAGTAATTATTTGACACATTTTCTCATTAGTCATTACTAACACAACCTAAATAGCACATGTAGAGATGATGTTGCCGGTGCAAGAAAAAAGTGAATCAAATTTGGTTTGTCCTGCAACAGTGTTATAAACTACACATACTTGTCCTGCTAACAACAATAAGCAATAACTGAAAAAGTGCAATTCTTTAAGGGGAACCAAGCAATGCAAATTTAATGGCCCGATTAGCATTTATAATATACTAAATCATGCAACAATAGTTACGGGACAATACTCAGCTCCATAAATTGTTTTCTTATGTTTCTCTCCATGAAGAAGAAGAAGAAGAAGAAGAAGAAGAAGAAGAAGAACACACCTCTCACTCTCTTGCATACGAGCTCCTTGCGAGAATTGTTGAAGATCCCGAGAAGCTTGTCAACGGCGGGGAAAACAGGTGGAGCAACACCGGGCAGGGGCGGCAGCAGTAGCCAGACCACCTCAAGCACCACGGTCCGGAAGCCAAGAGCACGAGCAGACCAAAATCAGAATGGAGTAACTAGCAAACCCTAGACAGATCCTTAAAAAACAACAAAGCCATTGATGAGCACATACACATCACTAAGGGAAAGACATACAAGGGAGTAAATAATCACCTCAGCCATCTCATAATCCCACCCGGTGTGCTCCCTCCACAAGTAGAAAAAGGGTCAAACGTGAAGCACATTAGTGCCGGTTTGTATTAGAGCCGGCACAAATGTATACATTAGTGCCGGTTCCAACGGCTAGCCGGGCCGCTCTCATTAGTACCGGTTCGTGGCTAACCTTTAGCACCGGTTCGTGCCACGAACCGGTACTAATGAGAGCGGTGGCAGGATGTTGTCAGTCTGGGCCCCCTCCAGCACCTTTAGTACCAGTTCGTGGCACGAACCGGTACTATAGGTCCTCCTACATATAAACCATTCGTCCAGCTTGCTCTGTTCTTCCCCCTTTCCCCTCTCTTCTCCTCTCTGTTCTTCCTCTTCCCCTCGAGCTCATCACACATTTTTGCCCAAAATTTGTCAAGATTTGAAGGCCCCCATCCATTCAAGTGATCACAAAGGTTAGCAACTTTGTCCTTTCATCTCTCATTGCTAGATTAGCTCTTGCAATGCTTTATATAGTTATTAATTTGTGAGTTTAGTAATTTGGGAGGAAATATATATATGTGCTAGTATTTGATTTATATGCAATTTGAGGTCAAAAATAACACTTAGTTTGCATATGTAGGTGTGGTTTACTTAGTGCCTTCTAAATCTCCGTCGTAACCACCGTCGATCGCCCGCACCGTCCCGTCGCCGGCACCACCTTGTGGTGAGCCTCTTGTTCATGAAATTTTATATAAAAATTGATGTTTGTGTGATTTGGATATATAGTTACTCGTATAATTATCTTACCCGTACGTTGTTTGTTATACATAGTGCCATGGTTTTGATATCCGTCCCCGTCGGCCCTCGTCCTTGTTATGATTCGGATGTGGTATATTCTCTTTAAAACTATTTGTTGCATTTCGTGTTTATGACAAATTATGCCCATCAAGTTGACATAGATATTTTTATCTAGGAGGTATGTGAACCGGAAATTCCAACCGACCCTATTGTCGAGAGGTTAAATTTAGTTGAAAGAGAAAACGAGTACTTGAAAGAAAAATTGAAAAGAATTGAGGGGGAGAAGATGGAATTGGAGTTGCATGTTCCCGATGTCGTCGATGATCACAAGATCAAGATGGAGAAAATGCGCTTGAAGATTAGAAAGATTAGAAAATATGCCATCGATAGTGAGGCTTGGTATCATTATGCTGTTGGATCAAATGTTACCTTAGTTGAGATCTTGATCGCATTTGTTGTTGCATTTAAATGCTTTAGCTAGAGAGTTATTTGTTTGTTGCATTTAAGTGTTGTATGAACTTTATGTATGAACTTGTATTAATTTGGTCTATTCGATGTTGTGTAATGAAGATGAGCCGCAATGGATGTATCGATGACCGATGCTCTCCCTAGTTCGTTGAGGGCGCATACTTTTACTCGCTATGGCCGAGGCAAACAAGCGGGCGGATGGTTTTATGTCTTGTCCATGTGCTGGCTGTAAGAATGGTCACAATTACTCTCGCCAAGAACCATTCATGTCCACTGTTTGAGTCCGGTTTCATGCCCCACTATAATGTTTGGACCAAGCACGGAGAAAGAGGGGTTATGATGGAAGACAATGAAGAAGAAGAGGACGACGACAGCTATCCCGCCATGGGTCCCCGAATACGATGATACAAAAATGGGGAAGAAGCTGAGCCGGTAATGCGGAAGAAGCTGAGCTGGCAATGCGGAAGAAGTGAAGAAGAGGCATCGATGAGCCTGTTGATGATCTAGGTCGGCCACCGCCGATGCAAAGAGAAACTAGCAAAGTGATTTGGAGAAGAAGAAGTTGCAAAGATGTTAAAGGATCACAAAAATTGTTGTACCCGAATTGCGTGAGGTGACAAGAAAAGCTGGGCACCACATCGAATTGCTGCAATGGAAGGCGAGAATGGTGTATCCGACAAGGGATTTGGAAAGTTCTTTGGTAATGATAAAGGATATGCTTCCAAAGGACAACGAATTGCCCGAGATGCGTCTGAAGCAAAAGAAGGCTGTCGCCCTCTAGGGTTAGAGGTGCGTAAGATACATGCATGCCCTAATGATTGCATCCTCTACCGCGGTGAGTACGAGGATTTGAACGCTTGCCGGTATGTGGTGCATTGCGCTATAAGATCACCGCGATGAGCTCGGTGATGTCGAGGGCGAGCGCCCGGAAGAAGATTCCTGCCAAGGTGATGTGGTATTCTCCTATAATACCACGGTTGAAACGTTGTTCCAAAACAAAGAGCATGCCAAGGCGATGCAATGGCACGAGAAGACCGTAAGAAAGACGGAAAGTTGAGAGTACCACGACGGGTCGCAGTGGAGAAAAATCGAAAAAAGTACGGAAGGAGTTTGCAGATGATGCAAGGAGCGTATGGTTTGGTCTAAGCGCAGATGGCATTAATCCTTTTGGGGAGCAGAGCAGCAACCATAGCACCTGGCCCGTGACTCTACGTTTGTATAACCTTCCTCCTTGGTTGTGCATGAAGCGGAAGTTCATTATGATGCCGTGCTCATCCAAGGCCCTAAGCAACCCGGCAACGACATTGATGTGTACCTAAGGCCATGAGTTGAAGAAGTCTTACAACCGTGGAATGGAACAGTGTACGTCGTGATGAGCACATGGGGAAGAATTTGACCGAAGGCGCTTGCTATTCGTAACCATCAATGATTGGCCTGCTCAAGAAACCTTTCGTGATGATAAACAAGGGATACCGCGGACGCACGCACTGTTTGGATGATACCGACAATATATATTTGAATAGTTGTAAGAAGAATGTGTACCTGGGACATCGTCGATTTCTTCCGAGCAGGCATCCCGCAAGAAAGAAAGGCAAGCATTTCAAAGGTGAGGCGGATCAACGGACGAAGCCTCGCCACCATACTGGTGCTGATGTACATGATATGGTCAAGGATTTGAAGGTGATATTTGGAAAGGGTCCTGGCGGACAACCTGTTCCGAAGGACGCGGACGGACGCGCACCCATGTGGAAGAAAAAAATCTATATTTTGGGACCTGCCATATTGGAAAGACCTAGAGGTCCGCTCCGCAATCGACATGATGCACGTGACGAAGAATCTTTGCGTGACCCTGCTTGGCTTCTTGGGCGTGTATGGGAAGACAAAAGATACACCGAGGCACGGAGGACCAGCAACGTATGCACGGAGAAGACGGCATACATCGTGGTCATGCAAGCTATGCTCTTACCAAAGAAGAGAAGGAAATCTTCTTTGAATGCCCGCCAATATAAGGTATCGGCTCGCTTCGTCGAATATAAAGGAATAATAAACATGGCAGAGAAAAGTTCCGTAACCTACGCCTCATGATCGCCACGTGATTATGACGCAAGCGCTTCGGTTGCATTGAGGGGCTTCTACCGAAAACGCTCGATTAGCCATTGTGAAGCTATGTGCATTTCTCAATGCAATCTCTCGAAGGTAATCGATCCAAAATCATACCAAGGTTACTGTAATGATTTGGTGCAATGTCTTGTCGGTTTTGAGTTGGTGTTCCCACCATCCTTCTTCAACATCATGACGCACGCCCTAGTTCACCTATGCGAAGAGATTAACATTTTGGGTCCTGTATTTCTACACAATATGTTCCCTTTGAGAGGTTCATGGAGTCTTAAAGAAATATGTTCATAACCGTGCTAGGCCGAAGGAAGAATCTCCAAGGGCCATCAAAATGAGGAGGTCATTGAGTTTTGTATTGACTTTATTCCTGACCTTAAGCCGATTGGTGTTCTGAATCGCGCATAAGGCGCATCGATGGAAAAGGCACGCTAGGAGGGGAACAAATAATATGTATGGACGGACATTCTCTCACTAAAGCACACAACACAGTTCTACAGAATTCCACCTTGGTGGCTCCGTATATGGATGAACACAAGAATTTGCTACGCTCCAAACACCCGGAGCGGTCTGATGACTGGATTACACGTGAACAAACCAGGAGTTTTGCCAACTGGTTGCGCATACCGCGCACCATGCATGACACTCTATTGAAGATGACCTGTACTTGCTGTCCAGTTACCATCTTCGAATATAATGACTTTCAAAGGGTACGAGATAAATGGTAATACATTTTACACGATCGCCTAAGATAAGAAGAGCACCAACCAAAACAGTGGTGTCCGCTTTGATGCAAAAACCAAGACGGGAAATGAAACATATTATGGTTATATACAGGACATATGGGAACTTGACTATCGACGTGGTTTAAAGGTCCCTTTGTTTCGGTGCAAATGGGTCAATATGACATGAGGCGGGGTGACGGAAGACCCGCAGTACGGAATGACAACAGTGGATCTCAACAATCTTGCGTATGCAGACGAACCATTCGTCCTAGCCAATGATGTGGCACAGGTTTTCTATGTGAAGGACATGTCTACCAAGCCAAGAAAAAGAAAAGATAAGGAAGCGAATGCATCGTACGATGAGCCAAAGCGGCACATAGTTCTTTCTGGGAAGAGAAACATCGTGGGAGTGGATGACAAGATGACAAGTCAAGATTATGAAAAGTTTGATGAAATTGCTCCATTCACTTTGTGAATATTGACCCGAGCATCCCGTTAAATGATGAAGATTTTCCATGGTTACGGCGCAAAGGGACACACGCGAAGAAAAAGTTTCACACCCAAAGATCTGGGATGTGATCGGCTTCACTATCATCACTTTCTTCTGTGTTTCACACCCAGAGGGGAATCTCTGTAATAGTTAGGGTAGTTATGTGTTTTGGCATTTGAAACGCGAAGAAATTTTATGTGCAAACAAATTCTTTTCATGCATTTACTGATTTTTTCCATTTAAATGACCTGAAATTGAAAAGCAATTCAAATGAACTCAGAAAAGGTTGAAAGTTGGCATGGTATCATAATTTCATACAAATAGCATGTGCAAGAAAGTAGAGAGGGTTACGGCAAAAACTGGATGCACTTCGTGTACAAAATGGACAATCACTTTCGAAGTATCAGGGTTTCCAACGAAAACTGAACTGTTACAAAGACATTTCATTTTTAAATAACCTAAGCATTACTAAATTGAATATAATGATAAAACACACTAATATTGAACATAAGAAAAAAGAATCACTGGAAAAACTTTTTTCAAAGTTAAGTTATTCACAAACTAGTGATTCACACAAATTTCAAATAATTCAAAATTTAAACTATTCAAATTTGAAATCTACCGGCACTAAGAGAAAGTTTGTAATTTTTTGTACCTAAAGCAAAAATATTCACAAAGAAACTCTAAATACAACAAAAAACAACTCAAAAATAAATAAAACAAAAAAATAAAGCAAAAAAATAAAGCAAAAAAAGCCCGCCTACTGGGCCAAAGCGGCCAGCATACGACTAGCGACACAACCTTTCGTTGGGCCAGGATGCAGGCCCGCGAAAGCCCAGTAGGCCCACTAGGCGAAGAGGACAGTAGGCCCAGAGGGCCTGGTTAGGAGAGGAGCTCGAGAGCTACCGTGACCGGGCTTATAAACCAGTCAGGTAGCCCTCGACTAGCGAGGTGGGACTAAACTTGCCAAGACCGCACTGCTAGCAAGACCCCCTTTAGTACCGGTCGTGGCACAAAATGGTACTAAAGGGGGCTTTAGTACCGGTTTGTGCCACTACCGGTACTAAAGGGGTCGCTTCCGCCGCTTGGCTTGGCAAAACAGTTTTTAGTACCGGTTGGTGGCTCCAACCGGTACTAAAGGTGCCCTCTATATATACTAGAGTGCGAAAATTTCGTTTTCCCTCTCTGTTCGTTCCTCTATTTCCGTCTCCGTCGCCGTCGCCGCCGCCCTCGATCGTCTCCGCTGCCTCGTCTCCGCCGCCGCCCCGTCCCGTCGCCGCCCGTCCCGTTGCCGCCCTCGTCTTAAATCGCTGCCCGCCCGTCCCGTCGCGCCGTCCCCATCCCGTCACGCGTGCCGCCGCCGCCGCCTCGCCGTCGCCTCGCTGCGCGCCGCCGCACCAGTGAGCCCTCCGTACACACACACACACACACAAGCATGGTTAATTAGTTCAGATAATTAGTCTTTAATTAGTTTAGATTATTTAGATTATTATTTTGTATGTTTAATTAGTTTAGATAATTAGTGTTTAATTAGTACACACACACACGTATTTTGTATGTTTAATTAGTTTAGATTATTTAGATTATTATTTTTCACTATTATATATGTATGAATGCATGTTAGATGGATATAATTAGTGTTTAATAAGTTAGAAATTAGTGTTATATAGAAATGTTAGAAATTAGTGTTATATAGAAATGTTAGAAATGTTAGAAATTTTAGTGTTATTTAGATTATTTAGATTAGCATAATTAGTGTTATATAGGACTGTTAGAAATTTTAGTTATCAAAATCCAATCATTAAAAAATGTTACTTTTTGCGGGCATATAGCTAGTATTTGTTCTCGACGATGCCCGGCCCGCATCCTCGTCGTCGACCCGTCCGCGACGACGTCCAGCCGACCCATGTCCGGATCGGGCTCCGCCGGGCTGGCACTTTGGGAGGTGCTGCTCGGAGGGCGCGCCGCTTGATGAGGAACCCGCCCCGGTCCCGTCGTCGACCTGATCTCGTTTGGTGGCGTTCACGTGGGCGATTTGGTCAAGGCGGAGGGACCGCCCCGCCGGAGGTGGTACGTCGCCGTGTCGGAGGAGGACGAGCACGCCCATCGCTACATGGTTGCGTTAGAGGGCGGCGAGTTCTCCAATACGTGGCGCTTTCTTCGGGATCTCACTTCAACTATGATCCCGTGAGGGTTCCTTCTCTTTGGGTGTCCACCGCCCGCGGGAGGAACCGCGAGTGTCCTAGATTCTTCAGTAGTATTCGATCTTTATTAGCTAATAGCCGTGATGTACTATTCAAGATTATATATTATTCAAGACGATGTATTCGAGATTATATCTATTATTCTAGACGATGTATTCGAGATTATATCTATTATTCGAGACGATGTAATTTGAATACTAAATTGTTTTATATTTCTTTTGTATTAGTTAAACAAAAGCTATGGCGCATAATACCGACAGAGAGGAGAAATGACCATGTTCGATATGATACACGGGCCGATGATAATCGAATGAAGAAGATTATGACGGCTCCGAATTTCTAAACAACACCGGAGAGGGTGATATGATATTCGATCGCGACGACCAAATTGATGAAGTCATGAATTACGATTATGACGATGACGAAGAACAGGTTGATCCTGAAACAACAAAGACCGGCGAGGTATATATATTTATATAAGCAGGCATCTGGTGATCATCACATGTTTTAAATGACTTGAAGATATATTAACGAATCGATCTTTGTTCTTTCAGCCATCCGGATCGAGCAAATCTTGAGCAAAATGATTTAAATGAGGCCCGAACAAAAAGTTGAAGCCGGGCGTAAAGTACAATATCGAGGCATGCAGCCCTACTGGCAAACCATTAGCGCCTAAGAAGATTGCGGACAAGTTCGTTCGTCGGTGCAGAGTTCTTGTGAAGGACCAACTCCCGATCAAACTTCAAGAATGGAGAGAGCCAGCAAAGCCACGTCCAGATGTTACTTTTGTCGACAAGAATCAAAAAGATCTGCTTTGGGATACTCTCATGGAACATTTCACCCTACCAGATCATCTCACAGAAGCAGATGTGCAGAAAGTCAAGGAGGCTGCTCTTAGGATGATGGCGATTGCATTCAAGAACCACAAGAATCGTGAATGGAAGAAGTACGTCAAGGGAGGAAGGAAGACTCCAGTATTCAAGGGAACACTAGAGAACCAACATGATCATTGGGACGATTTCGTGAAATTCAAGGATTCGGAATTAGCTAAGGAACGGTCGAGAATAAACAAGAAGAATGCCAAAAAGGATAAGTTCTATAAGTCAGGGCGGTGGCTATCGGTGGCAATGCCTAAGTGGGATAAGTCCGAAAAGAGATGGAGGATGCAGGTGTCACTCCGGCTACTAAGAGCTGGCCCCTGTGGTCGGGACTTGGTTCTATGCGCATGGGGAGTTGGACCCGGAGACAGGCAATGTTTCGACGAGGGCAAGTCTGAAGGGAGCCGACGATGCGATACTTGTTGCAATAGAAGAGGCACAATCGGGGGTGTTCCAGCCCAACAGAGAGAACGACGAGCTTACGCGTGCCCTGGGAAATCCTGAACACCCGGTGAGGGAGTCCTGGACTAGGAGGTGTCCAGACAGCCGGACTATCATCGTCCGCCGGACTCCAAGACTACGAAGATACAAGATTGAAGACTCCGTCCCGTGTCCGGATGGGACTTTCCTTGGTGTGGAAGGCAAGCTTGGCGATACGGATGTGTAGATCTCCTACCATTGTAACCGACTCTGTGTAACCCTAGCCTTCTCCAGTGTCTATATAAACCGGAGGGCTTTAGTCCGTGAGGACACAACATACATTACAACAATCATACCATAGGCTAGCTTTTAGGTTTAGCCTCCTTGATCTCGTGGTAGATCCACTCTTGTACTACCCATATCATCAATATTAATCAAGAAGGACGAGGGTTTTACCTCCATCAAGAGGGCCCGAACACAGGTAAAACATCATGTCCCTTGTCTCCTGTTACCATCTGCCTAGACGCACAGTTCAGGACCCCCTACCCGAGATCCGCCGGTTTTGACACCGACATTGGTGCTTTCATTGACAGTTCCTCTGTGCCGTCACCGATAGGCTCGATGGCTTGTCCAATCCACAACGCCGTCCAGGGTGCGACTTTTCTCCCCGGACAGATCTTCGTATTCGGCGGCCTCGCTCTGCGGGCTAATTCACTTGGCCATCTGGAGCAGATCGAAAGCTATGCCCCTGGCCGTCAGGTCAGGTTCGGAAGCCTAAACTTCACGGCCGACATCCGCGAGGACTTGATCTTCGACGGGCTCGAGCCACAGCCAAGCGTGCCGCACTATCACGATGGGCATGATCTGGCTCTGCCGCCGAACAGTGCCTTGGTGGCCGCACAAGAATCCGCTCCGACCCTTAGTCCTGAGCCGATCGCCCAGATCGAGGACCGGTGGTTGGACACCGCCTCGGGGGCTACAACTTCCATGGCGATGGAGCCGAACACTAGCCTTGTCCCTTGCGAAGCTCGTGACTCCGAGGTGCCGGACTCCCTGCCGGGCTCCGGACCTCCCACGCCCCTGCCAATCGAATCTGATTGGGCGCCGATTCTGAATTCACCGCCATGACATCTTCCAACACTCGCCCTTTGGCGACATCCTAAATTCGCTAAAACATCTCTCGCTATCCGAGAGACTGGCGGACTACGGCCAGGACGGTTGGGATACGGACAACGAAGAAATTCAAAGCCCACCCACCACCCACTTTGTAGCCACCGCCGATTTATCTAACCGACATGCTAAACTATGACCAAGACATCGATGGTATGGACGACGATGCCGGAGATGAACAAGAACCAGCGCCTACAGGGCACGGGAAGACCACCTCGTCATACGACGTATACATGGTGGATACCCCAAAAGGAAGCGATAACGAGGACCAACGGGGTGCGGCAGAAGATAATCCCGTCGACAAACAACCAAAACGGCGACGCAGACGCCGCCCTAAGTCCCGCCTCGACAACAACAGCGCTCCTAATGACCCAGCAATACAGCAGGGCAAACCAAAGGACGCATTTAACACGCAGACAAGCAACCGTCCGAATAGGACGAGTCAGATAATCAGTCCAGACCCGGCGAAAACAACAGTCCAAACGACCTCACGCCGGACACATCGCCGGAGAATAAAAACCTTCGGAAAAGACTCGTCGCCACCGCAAGAAGTTTGAAAAAGGAAAAACGGAAGCTCAAAACAGCGGAAGATACACTCAGAATGAGGTGGAGCAAAGTGCTCAAAACCGCAGACAAATACGGCAATGGCCATCAATCAAAGAGCTACCCGAAGCGCAAGCTGCTGCCAGAATTTAACGAGGAGGCCATAGAGCCCCCATAGTCAAAAAACAAAGAGGCTGCCTGGTTGGATAGACGACCAGATGATAGGCCAAAATCTGAAAGCGACGCCGCACATAAGCCGACTAATGACCCTGGAAAGATAGATGGCCCAGCCAGGTCCATTTACGGGCCAAAGAAGAGGGCCCCAGGAAGCAATGCAACACGCCAAGTGTCCGAAGACAGCGGTACACCCAAATACTGGGCGCCAAGACACCCACTATGTTTCACCAACGAGGTGCTGGATCATGAATTCCCAGCAGGATTTAAAACCATAAACATATAGGCCTACAACGGAACAACAGACCCTGGAGTCTGGATAGAAGATTATATACTACACATACACATGGCTAGAGGAGATGATCTCCACGCCATAAAATACCTACCCCTCAAGCTCAAAGGGCCAGCCCGTCATTGGCTCAAAAGCATCCCAGAAAAGACTGTTGGAAGTTGGGAAGAGCTCGAGGACGCGTTTAGAGCAAACTTTCAAGGAACTTATGTCTGCCCTCCGGATGCAGATGATCTAAGTCATATAACTCAATAGCCCGGAGAGTCAGCGCGCAAATTCTTGAACAGGTTCCTCACCAAGAACCAAATAGTCGACTGTCCGGACGCCGAAGCCTTAGCAGCTTTTAAACACAACGTCCGAGATGAATGGCTCGCCAGACACCTCGGCCAAGAGAAGCCGAGGACAATGTCCGCACTAACAAGCCTCATGGCCCGCTTTTATGCGGGAGAGGATAGATGGCTAGCAAGATGCATCACCAGCGACCCAAGTACATCCAAGGTCAGAGATGGAAACAGAAAATCACGGCGCAGAAAAGACCAGCGCCGGAATAAAGAGAAAAGCCCAAAGAGCACGGCGGTCAACGCCGGATTCAAAAGCTCGCGGCCAAACAACAAAACACCGCCTCTTAAGGATAACAGCGATGAGCTATCCAACTTAAACAAAATTTTGGGTCGGATATGTCAAATCCACAGTACCCCCGGAAGGCCTGCAAACCACACCCACCGAGATTGTTGGGTTTCCAAACAGTCCGGCCGATTAAACGCCGAACACAAGGGGCTCGACGCATCAAGTGAAGATGATGATAAACCCCACCAGCAGAACACCGGAAAACAAAAGACTTTCCCACAAGAGGTCAAAGCAGTAAATTCACTTCATGTGATAATACGAAAAAACAAAGTCGGCACCCGTTAAAATGGGTCTCGCCGCGGTCCAACCCAAAGGAACATAGAGATTGGACATCAAAACCAATCACTTTCGACCACCGGATTATTCCGAAGCGTTCAAAATGCAGGATGGACTGCCTGACATCGGATCCTATAATCAACGGACTGCAATTTACACAAGTCATGATGGACGGAGGCAGTGACTTAAACCTGCTGTATCCAAACACAATCCGCAAGTTGGGGATAGACCTTACTAAAATTCGACACAGCCGCACTTCCTTTAAAGGAGTGACGCCAGGCCCTTACGCCAAGTGCACAGGCTCCTTATTACTAGAAGTTGTGTTCGGATCACCGAACAACTTTCGACGCGAAAAACTAATCTTTCATATCGTCCCATTTAAAAGTAGCTATCAAGCACTCTTGGGACGAGCAGCTTTTGTCCGCTTCAACGCCATACCACATTACGCGTCTCTTACACTTAAGATGCCCGGACCACGTGGCATCATTTCAGTGCGAGGGTCATTTAAAGACCCTGGACACAGTCAGACGAGTCCGGCATAAATAAGCTAGGGGCTCCCTAGCCGCACATCCCTTCACAAGGGGCTTTATTTATTTATTTATATTTTTTCCTTCGTATATATTTTTCGCACGATTTCCTTCCAAACTAAGTTCCTCTCTTTTACAGATGAACAACGTGCACACCCGTCCAGGATAATGGCACAACGGAGACACAGGCGCGGACGTGTAGTAGGGACCCGTCGCAAGGATTCTTTTCAGATTAAGACCATGCTTAAACCTTTTTTACTGTCTCTTGTTGTTATAATCCCTTGGTTTCTCAGAGGACCTTGCCCGTACCTGGACACTAGGGGCTTAGGGCATTGTTCTGCCCATTATTATAAAGACCGAACACCTTAGGGAGTGTTCGGCGTCTCGAGTTAGGCCTTATATGCATCAGCTCGAATCATGTCTTTGGTCAAATGTTGGGTTTTCCGGCTCCTGTGTTTGCTGCCTTCGTTCAGTATCATCGGCTAACGCGCACCAGAGAACTCTGCGATTGTGCCCCGATTAATTGGGCGAGCACCTCGAGAGAAAGCTGAAAACTAAGCTGTCATGATACAATGAGAGACCGTCAACCACTCGATCGACTACCGGAATGTTTAGAATTCCCGCTTTGACGAAGGACCGTTTCGGTCGAGCACACACGCGCCCGAATCCGGGAAGCGCAGTGCCCCGAGGGCTATATCGTAGCCCCACCCTCGAACTCCAATGGCTAAGTGAAAGTGATAAAGCATCATAGTCCAGATTGCCTCGTTTGCTATGCTACCACCTCCTTAACAGGACCGAGACGTCGGATTAAGTGTGAAAACGCACTATTTTTGCGAACACCCCCGCACCTTGTGCGTGGGGGCTAAGTCAAGATCGCCATCTTTCAGTTATACAAACGTATACATAAACGGCCGCATAGGAGATATTTCAATACTTGGAACGCACAAGTATAAAAAGCGGTTACATCATAATATTTGTCTTACAAGATAAAAAGTTCATTTGAACGTGACATGTTTCGAGCACTGCGACTCTATTACACGAGCACCACGCATAACTTCCCCAAAACAGTGCTCGGCGGGTAACCGGCTTTCGTCCGAACTCTGGGTCGCAACAGCGGTGGCATCCATCTCTGTCCAATGTGTCTTCACACGGGCAAGGGCCATCCACGCACCTTCTATGCAAGCCGACCGCTTCATCTCCTTGATATGCGGCACCGCTCCAAGAAATTGCTACAATAAGCCAAAATAGCTCGTCGCCTTGGGCCTCTCTGGCCAGACATGAGCCACGATATCAGTCATGGCCAGTCCGGACAACCTGTTCAGCTCAGCCCATTCGGCCAACCGATCGGTCAGCGGAAGTGAACGATCCGGACTATGGAATTGAGACCAAAACAGCTCTTCCGTCTTGTGATCCTCCTGACTCCGGAAGTGCACAACGGCATCCGCCGCACTTGCCGCTAAGTCCATATATGGATCCTCCGGACCCCACAGCTGGCCAAGCTGGGCATAATTCGGATCCGTAAACCGGCGACGCAGCAGGAAAGGCTTGCCAGCCACAATGTCTCCGGCCTGGCGCAGTTCCTCCTTCATAGCCCGCATTGCAGAGCGGGCATCCTTGGCCTCGGCGGTGGCCTTCCCCAGATCTTCTCGCTCCGATAGGCGCTCCTTTTCAAGAGCCTCATTGCGGTCGGTAGCATCCTTCAATTTCACGGCCAATCCGGCCATCTCTTCCCTGCTTAGACAGTGTGCAGCCCTTTCGGATTCTAACTCCTCGGCCGCCCTCGAGGCAGCCGCATCACTCCTTCTGGCTTGCTCCTTGGCTTGAGCAAGCTCGGCCTGAAGGCTCTCCACAGCAGCACCATCGCACCACAAAGATAAATATTGTAAGAGGCGGGCTTCGGCTCCCTTAAATAAGTGACTGCGGAGAATTCATTTACCTTGCGACTCGTCAAGTCGTCGGTTGACAAGCGCGATGTTCGCATCCGCCACATCAAGTTTCCGCATTAACTCGACAACTCCACCAGTCCGGCTAGCCCCCGGACTATCCGCCACCTGCATAGGAAAGGCGACACTCAATACCTGCGATTTTGATCCTCGGCACGCTGTCGTTTTCGACAACCTACCGAGTCTCAGGGGCTACTATCTATACAGGGCGCACTTCTATGTGCAAAACTGTCAAGAAGGTGCGTCGTTCTTACGTACCTCAAATCCCGCCAGCAAACTCCTGACGGCATTATGCAATCCGCTTTCGGCGGACGAAACCCTCCTAATCACCATACTCATCAAAGTACGGTGATCTTCTGAGATGGACGCCCTCTCGAGCAGATCCTTCAACTCCACCGGGCTCGGGGATACCCTCCGTGACGATACTTCAGGCTCGTCTGCCCTGTCCGACGACGCAGCAGACCGAGGCGTCTCGCTCTCCATCATCTCTGGACGAAGATCCCCCGAAGACGAACTCATCTGAGAAGGCTGCAGATCTATACTGTAAGGTAAAAATTTCAGTTATCCTCAGAAGCACAAATAGGGATGTTTTCTTATTAATGAACTCCCCTTTCCCTACTCACGGCTCGCTGGAGGGCTGATCCTTTAGAGACGATTGTACGTCCGGGGTCTCCCCGGACGCAGGACCCTCCGGTGAAGATTTCTTCCCCCGCTTAGGGGCTTTGGCCTCCGGGTCTTCGGAGGCGGTCCTCTTCTCCCCCTGGAAGGAGGAATTCTCGATCCCCCCTCTCCAAGCGCCCCCTTGGGCGAGGTGATAGTTCCTCTATTTTCCCCATCGCCTTCTTCTATGGGCGCGACCTCCAACATTCTGACCAGCACGGTCTCCGATGCGGTCTCTGGGAGGGGGGCCGGACACCTTATCAGCTTTGCTCGCGCTACCCACTCCTGATGAAAGATAATGGGTTAGAAGGAGAATTATAGAAAAGCAAACAAACGGTACGTCCGAACACTGAGCTACTCACCTGAGTATCCGGGCGATTGCAGCGTAGGCCTGCGTCCTCGGTCAATTCCGGACATGCCACCCGCGGTCCGAAGAACAACTTGTACATCTCCACGGGTGTCGTACCCATGAAGTGTTGGAGAATTCATGGTCCCTCCGGATTGAATTCCCATAACCGGAGAGGACGGCGTTTGCAGGGCAGAAGACGCCTGATCAGCATGACCTGCATCACCACTACCAGATCGATCTCCCTCGCTTGGAGGTCTCGAATCCGGCCCTGCAATAAGGGCACGTCTTCGGACGGCCCCCAATTGCGCCCTTGGTTGACCCACGACATCAACCGTCGTGGAGGTCCCGGGCGGAATGAAGGTGGCGGATTTTGCCTGCTGCCCTTCGAAGCGGTGATATAGAACCACTCCTGCTGCCACAAGCCGAGCTCCTCTTGGAAGGAGCCCTCGGGCCACGGGGCATCGGTCCTCCTGCTATGGCCGCCCGCCGCTTCTCGCTGACGCCCCCAATCATCTTCGGCTCCACATTGAAGGTCTTCAGCCACAGGCCGAAGTGGGGCGTGACACGGAGGAAGGCTTCGCAGACGATAATGAATGCGGAAATATGGAGGATGGACTCTGAAGCCAAGTCGTGAAAATCTAGCCCATAGTAGAACATGAGCCCTCTCACGAAGGGGTGCGTCGAGAAGCATAAACCCCGACGGAGGTGGGATACGAAGACGACGTACTCACCAGGCTCGAGAGTGGGTACGGCCTTCCCTTGAGCGGGCAACCTGTGCGAAATCTCGTAAGACAGGTACTTGGCCTCACGCAGCTTTAACACGTCCTCCTCCGTGACGGAGGAGGGCACCCACGGCCCTGAAGGTCGGAGCCGGACATTGTTGAAGGTCCGCAGCGCTCGAATCTGGGGCTCTGGGTGTTGGAACTTGGAGCAAGGAGAAGATTCGAGGGAAGATTGAAGAAAAGAAACGAGCCTTGGTCCTCTTATATAGAGGGAAAATACCAAGGGCCGTCTCCGTGACCGTTCGGGATCCACCTTCGATAGAGGAGGCGTGGTGACGGGCGCGGTTGGGTTACCCACGTTCGTATTGATGAGGATCCCAGAATAAGGGGAACACGATCTCTACTTCGACAAGACGTGCCAAGGAAACCGCTTCGCTAAACGTGCTGAGGTGGTATAATAAAAAACAATTCAAGTAAAAGGCTTGGTAGTGGTGTGATGTCATGCCACAAAATACGTCAGCAGATTGAACTTGTGTACA
The DNA here is from genome assembly GCA_021437245.1 of Aegilops speltoides. NCBI lineage: Eukaryota > Viridiplantae > Streptophyta > Magnoliopsida > Poales > Poaceae > Aegilops > Aegilops speltoides. The sequence goes on along the minus strand of CM038142.1, from coordinate 560,625,253 downwards.
TTTTATTCTCTCTACGATGGAATGTGGATTTTATTTTGCAGAGCCGGACACTATCCTGGTGTTCATGATCTTCCCTGGATTATTCAAAGGAGGAACCCGCCTTGCAATGCCGAACATTATGCACGCCGGACTTATCGTCATTGAAGCTCGGTTCGGGGCTCTTGAGGAGTCTGGACTAGGGGTGTCCGGACAGCCGGACTATCATCGTCCGCGGACTCCAAGACTACGAAGATACAAGATTGAAGACTCCGTCCCGTGTCCGGATGGGACTTTCCTTGGCGTGGAAGGCAAGCTTGGCGATACGGATGTGTAGATCTCCTACCATTGTAACCGACTCTGTGTAACCCTAGCCTTCTCCGGTGTCTATATAAACCGGAGGGCTTTAGTCCGTAGGACACAACATACATTACAACAATCATACCATAGGCTAGCTTTTAGGGTTTAGCCTCCTTGATCTCGTGGTAGATCCACTCTTGTACTACCCATATCATCAATATTAATCAAGCAGGACGTAGGGTTTTACCTCCATCAAGAGGGCCCGAACCTGGGTAAAACATCGTGTCCCTTCTCTCCTGTTACCATCCGCCTAGATGCACAGTTCGGGACCCCCTACCCGAGATCCGCTGGTTTTGACACCGACACCCGGGAAGAACACGAGGCAAGGGTGCTATTCCGTGGTATGAGGGGTTTTCAGAATGGAACACCGACTATAGAACCCGTGCCAGAAAGAAGATTGCGGAGGAGAAGAAGAGGAAGATGGAGGAGGAGCAGAGGAAGCGGGACTATGAACGCCTTCAAGGCCTAGAAGCAAGTCAAGCGGAATTGGCGGTCAAATTCCAGCGGCGGCGAGGCAGATCGACTCACTTACCCATCAAAGGGGTCTCGGCAATTTGTAGCAGCTAGCGGATGATCCAAATTGGATAGCACAGCCCATCCATGCCGAGAAGCGGCGTGGGTTCCGTCCCCGACGACTCAATGCTGGGTAGATACCCGTGGATGACATCACGGAGAACACTAGCTGCGAGCTACGTCAAAATGAAGAACATATCCATGAAGGTGGCGGACGGCTTTGCTTTCACAAATCCCCGAGGCAACCTTCCATTGCAACCCGATTCGATGGGCTATGCTCGTGTCTTGGTTGATGAGGTGGTGGACCCACCATATTAGGGGCTACTGACTTGACATTCTTTGGAGGTGACGGCGCTTTCTTTCGGAGAGGCCAAACATCGTATCATCCTATGGAAAAAGGATTGCATCATCTTTGAAGGCCACCGACACATGGCGTCGGCCGAGTCCTCGTCGAAGTCCGCCACCGAGTCGGAGACTCCGCTCCTGCAAGTCCACCAAGTCCGGCAAAGTGTCGAGCCACTCCTCCTCCTCCAAGTCCGGCAAAGTGTCGGGACAATCCTCCTCCTCAAGTCCGCCACAGCGTCAGGCGTCCACCTCCTCCAAGTCCGGCACAACCTCAGGCCCTCCTCCTCGTCCAACTCAGCCCGTCGGCCGTCTCCGCCACCTCGGCAATCGCAGAAGAGACACCCGCAGCTATGGTGCGTGGCGATGCACGAGTCGAGGTAGTCAGAAGTACAGTGGAGGCAAGCGATATAAATATGGTCCAAGCCTCAAGCCTCTTCCGCAGAGGTCTTATGACAGTCCGAGGAGGAAATCACAGCCATATCAAAGGCCGAGGTGGAAGCCCATTTTGCACCGAAACCGCCACCGCCGCCAAGGAGAAAGTGCACGAGGAAGCGATTGACCACTTCATTCGTATGTCTCAACCACCAGCTCCCAAGCCTGTTGACACAGACTATGAGCGCCACATCAGGAAGTTAAATCGAGCACATCTACAAAGGGAGGCGAGCACGTCTACATCGGGATCGAGCAAACAAGAAGCAGCTGCCAAAAAATGCGGGAAAACCATTCCCCAGCTGGGAGAATAGGCGGCACAATCGATCTCCTCGCTTGGTGTGACTCATTGGAAGTTGTAAGGAAGTAGTATATCTTCATTGTATTTGAGGTGCTTCAAGAACTCTAGCATGCTGTCCTCTACGTTCTTTTGCTGACGTTCATTTATCTTCCATGTGTATTCATTAACTGTGTTTGGGTCAATGAACCCAATGCCAAAGCGTCCACCTTTTCTCATTTCATACATCTTCATCCTACATAATACCACAGAAAAGAATATAGTGAGGATAATTACGGTAATGATTGATCAAAAGGATCACTACAGACTAGCTTGAGACTTAAATTATAGAAAGAAATCACTTACGCACAATAGCAATCGACGATAGATTTGTCGAGTGCGTCTTGATTGTATAACTGAAACAGTTCTAAATACTCAACGGACACAGCTTTCCCATGGAAGTAATGGTCCTGCTTGACATTCACCATGAGGGACAATCGATGTGAAATCTTGGTAATGTTCATGTACCATTGATGCAATTCATATATTCTCGTTGGGAGGTTCTTGACCTTGTCTGGCACGACCAAAGGTTGGCCCCGGACATATTTCCGTTTTATTTCATCCTCTCTAAGCAAAGGCATGGGCTCGATCTCGAGGAGTTGTCCAACAGTGATGTTGAGAACTTGAGCCTGCATTATATGCTCCTCCGTCATTACCACATTGCCCACCTCGGGAACGTGCATTGTTTGCCCACAATAATATTGGGTGCGCGTACTGTCACCTGTTGTTGGCACAACAAGCAAGGGGATCGATTGCGCTGTCTGTTCTCCCAGCTGGGGAATGGTTTTCCTGCATTTTTTGGCAGCTGCTTCTTGTTTGCTCGATCCCGATGTAGACGTGCTCGCCTCCCTTTGTAGACATGCTCGATTTAACTTCCTGATGTGGCGCTCATAGTCTGTGTCAACAGGCTTGGGAGCTGGTGGTTGAGCCATACGAATGAAGTGGTCAATCGTTTCCTCGTGCACTTTCTCCTTGGCGGCGGTGGAGGTTTCGTGCAAAATGGGCTTCCACCTCGGCCTTCGATATGGCTGTGATTTCCTCCTCGGACTGTCATAAGACCTCTGCGGAAGAGGCTTGAGGCTTGGACCATATTTATATCGCTTAACTCCTTTGTACTTTCTCTACTACCTCGACTCGTGCATCACTCGCACCATAGCTGCAGGTGTCTCTTCTGCGATTGCCGAGGCGGCGAGACAGCCGACGGGCTGAGTTGGACGACGAGGAGTGGCCCGAGGTTGTGCCGGACATGGAGGAGGAGGGACGTCGACGCTGTGGCGGACTTGGAGGAGGAGGATTGTCGACACTTTGGGACTTGGAGGAGGAGGATTGGCCCGACACTTTGCGGACTTGGTGGACTTGCGGAGCGCGAGTCTGCGACTCGATGGCGGACTTCGACGAGGACTCGGTGGACGCGGTGTCGGTGGCCTTCAAAGATGATGCAATCCTTTTCCATAGGATGATACGATGTTTGGCCTCTCCGAGAAAGCGCTTGCCGTCACCTCCAAAGAATGTCAAGTCAGAGCCCGAATATGGTGGGTCCACCACCTCATCAACCAAGACACGAGCATAGCCCGCTGGAATCGGGTTGCAATGGAAGGTTGCCTCGGGGATTTGTGAAAGCACACCGTCCGCCACCTTCATGGATATGTTCTTCATTTTGACGTGTAGCTCGCAGCTAGTGTTCTCCGTGATGTCATCCACGGGTATCTACCAAAGATTGCGTCTTCGGGGACGGAACCCACGCCGCTCGGCATGGATGGGCGGTGCTATCTAATGTTTGGATCATCGCTAGGCTCAGAGTCAGCCGAGACCCCTTTGATGGTAAGTGAGTCGATCTGCTCCTCGCCGCTGGAATTTGACCGCCAATTCCGCTGACTTGCTTCTAGGCCTTGAAGGCGTTCATAGTCCCGCTTCCTCCGCTCCTCCTCCATCTTCCTCTTCTTCTCCTCCGCAATCTTCTTTCTCGCACGGTTCTCGTAGTCATTGTTCCATCAAAAAACCCTCATACCACGGATAGCGCCCTTGCCTCGTGTTCTTCCCGGTGTTCGAGATTTCCCGAGCACGCGTAAGCTCGTCGTTCTCTCTGTTGGTGGAACACCCCGTTCGTGCCTCTTCTATTGCAACAAGTATCGCATCGTCGACTCCTTCAGACTTGCCCTCGTCGAAACATTGCATGTCTCGGGTCCAACTCCCCATGCGCATAGAACCAAGTCCCGACAGGGGCCGCTCTTAGTAGCCGGAGTGACACCTGCATCCTCCATCTCTTTCTCGGACTTATCCCACTTAGGCATTGCCACCGCATAGCCACCGCCCCACTTATGGAACTTATCCTTTTTTTCGGCATTCTTCTTGTTTATTCTCGACCGTTCCTTAGCTAATTCTGAATCCTTGAATTTCATGAAATCGTTCCAATGACACTACCAGAAACTGTAATTTTTCTGTGTGCCAAATTGTTTTCCTGTCGGGCGCAACCGGCCCACAGAAAAATTGGTTTTTGCTGTCGGTGCTCGGCCCACAGGAGTAAATACCATGGGGTTCGCGCGGCCCATCTCTAAATCCACTAGCGCGCCGCGAAAATTTGCCTACTTTCGCGCCGTAGACCCTGTTTGGGTGCCTTATATCGCGCCACGCCCATGGAAAAAATCCCCAAAAATCTCCCGAGCCCACCCTGCCCCCAATCCGTCGTCTCCTCTGACCTCCAGATCCGCCCGGCCGCCGCCCCTCCCCTTCCACCCGAGCGAGATCCGCCCGGCCGCCGCCCCTCCCCTTCCACCTGAGCGCCTCCCCGCCCCATCCGAGCTCCGCCCAGTGCCCATCTCCATGCCGTTCCTAGCGCAGCATGCGCATCCCACTTCTCCGCCCCTAGATCTGTGGCAGGCTCCTTCAAATCGACTTCGATCTACACCATCCGACTGCTCCGCCCTTCTGCATGGCCTCCCCTGGATGGCTTGTCACCCATCGCCTGCTCCAACTCTAGTGTCGTCCCTCTCCGCGGGTGACGTCTCCTCCAAACCGCAAGTCTGCAAGTCGACCATGGTATGTTCAATTCTGCCTGAATGTTGGGGTTCTTGTCATTAGAGTTCATGCAAGTTCTCTGTAATATTTCTGCCTGAATTTTGTGCAAAGCAAATATTTTCATCCAGAGAAACATTGATTTTTGTAGAACGCAATTTTTTAAAAGGTTCAACATCCGTTCCTGTATTTCTCAGAGCATCTTGGAGGCTGTGGCGCTGCTGGTGCTGCTGCTCCTGTGATGGGCCTAGTGGAGCCTACAGTTCCTTGATTTCAAGGAGGAAAGGGAAACATGATTGATTCTTGGAGAGGTGAGTTGTTCCGTGCAAAAAATAAATCTCTAGGGTTGTTTAACTGAATCTGTTCACTGTCATTGTTATGTTGTGATAAAAAACCTTGCATGAATTGTTATTCATCACTCAATGCGTAAACTACTGTGGCTTTATTTGAATTGGATTATACTGCAACATTCCATAAGATGCCATTCCAAATATGGTAAATAATTTCAGAACCTCACACGCCATTTTCAAAAAACAGGGCTGGGCAGCATGAGCCAACACAAGGGATTGTAGCAACCGTACTGGGATTTGTAATGTGTTGTTCCAACTTCCAGGTTTTTAAAAGACAATAAATTTTTAGATATTTATTTACTCTTATGTTATCTAAAAAATGCTTTTAATGTGTATTTCGTCTAAGGAGTGTTTTAGCGCCATGATTCATCCCTTCCGCGAGCTTTTGGCTTGGAGATGTCCATTGCCTTAGGCGAATGTCATCTCCCAGCTTGTGGCCTTGCCTCCTAGTTTTTTTCTTACTGTACTAAGCTGCAAAAGCATTTTTACTGATTGTTTTAACTCGTCACAATACTCCAAATAGAAGCAACAATATTAAGATCGCTCCTTTTATGTTTTCTGCAGAAAGTAGCCTCCATGTTTGTTAAATCTGGGTACGGTTTTGTAAAGAGGCTTTCATCTATGGAGAAGCAAATTGATGGAGAAACAAAACATACTCAAAAGCAATCTTTTTCAGGTACATACTCTCTATTGATTGAAGAATACGGGCAAGGTTGTTGCAAAGATTTTTCCATACGTATGGTTCACATTCCATGGTTTAATTTCCAGATTGATATTTCATTCATTTTGATTTCTGCACATATTCATATTTCCATATATTGACATGATTAGATGATTGAGATGACTGAGTCATCAACTGTCCAACAGCTGAAATGGAACTTACATGCACCTATTTCAGATCTCATTTCCTAGTTGCAGCTAATCTAGATCAGGATTAAGGTTTAAGGTTCATGATCCATCTATAAGAGAGGTGTAATACCCTATGCTCTTATCAGTTTATACTATTATTTCCACACCTGTGTCCAAATATATCCAGTGATTAATTTTGATACAAGTTTTTGATATTACGAGATCATGCTATCTCCAGTATGCTCAAGAACATCTGATATGTACCTAGACATTTTTATTCCAGCGTATTGAACATTAAAAGCCTTTTACCAGTAGCAATGCACAAGAAATGTAGGTTCTGTTATAACAATTAACAAGATAAAGATGTGTCAAGGGGCTTCTGTCATGGGCCATACTGTATATCATCTTAATTCAATTAAACTTTTTAGTTTTTACTACTTGCTTCTTGGAACTTCCTATTTTCTTATTATATGTTCAAGCATATGGTACTGGTGACAAGCCTTCCCTGACCCTCACTAGTTATCTTTATGTGACTTAATAATTGTAAGCAGTACACACCAGTCTAAAGTGCAGCACAAATCCATATAAACGGCTTTGAAATACTGAAATTTAGATATTTAATTCCCTGTTATGTTGAGTTGTTTGCAAATTAGGTTGAGTTGTATCCTGATTCTCCATGTTCTTTGCTGATTAATTGTTCAGCCACATGTAGAAAAATAATGAATTTTTACTTGTATTTGAGGTTAGATACTGCTATTTTCTCAGTATAACATTGCTGATGCATTTGTTGTCAACTCTTTGTACTATTTTGCACCTTATAGTTTCACTCAGTTACTATGTCATAACTTTAGAGGGATGGAGCCAAGGTTTTGCCAAGTTAGTTTGAGAAACTGTGATGTCAAACAGGTTCTTACTGTATCACATAGAGATAATGGTCCTAGTTCTTGCAATCTTACTTTTAACAATTGACACTTGACATGAAATGTACAACTTCAATGAGTCTATTCTTTTTTTTAACAGCTCAATGAGTCCATTTGGTGCAGGTGGCTAATTTGAAACAGAAGCTTACAGTCCAAACTATGATTGAGTGACATGAGGTTCTATTTTTGCATATAGTTGAAGAACTTATCTGTTATTAGATGTGCATTTCTGTTTTGGTGACCGGATCACTGTATGCTAATTATAAACGGATTTGTGTATGAAATATATGTGATTTAGTAGAACTATGATTAATGTAATGTATGTAACGTAATACTTGTGAAATGGATCAGCTGTGAGAACTATTTATATCATTTTTATTTTTTTTGTTTATCCAATTCTATATTCCTGGCGGTTCAGCCCCGACAGGGGTGTTATATTTCCTGTCGGCCAACCGACAGGAATAACCTTCCTGTCGGCCTCCCGACAGACATATTTTGCTATCCCTGTCAAGCTATGGCTGACGGCTATTCCTGTCGGTTGACCGATAGGAAATATTATTCCTGACGGTTTTCCTTATTTCCCTGTCGGTTTTTGGCACACAGAAAAATTCCAGTTTTTGGTAGTGTGATCACGTTGGTTCTCCTGTGTTCCCTTGAATACTGGAGTCTTCCTTCCTCCCTTGACGTACTTGTTCCATTCACGATTCTTGTAGTTCTTGAATGCAATCGCCATCATCCTAAGAGCACCTCCTTGACTTTACGCACATACATACGTGAAATGATCGGTAGGGTGAAATGTTCCATGAGAGTATCCCAGCGCGATCTTTTGATTCTTGTCGACAAAAGTAACATCCGGGCGTGGCTTTGCCGGCGCTCTCCATTCTTGAAGTTTGATCGAGTTGGTCCTTCACAAGAACTCCGCGACCGACGAACGAACTTGTCCGCAATCTTCTTAGGCGCTAATGGTTTGCGGTAGGGTCGCATGCCTCGATATTGTACTTTACGCCCGCTTCAACTTTTGTTCGGGCCTCGTTTAAATCATTTGGATCAAGATTTACTCGATCCGGATGGTGAAAGAACAAAGATCGATTCGTTAATATATCTTCAAGTCATTTAAAACATGTGATGATCACCAGATGTCCGCTTATATAAATATATATACCTCACGGTGTTTGTTGTTTCAGGATCAACATTTTCTTCGTCATCGTCATAATCATAGTTCATGACTTCATCAATTTAAATGTCGCGATCGAATATCATATCACCCTCTCGGTGTTGTTTAGAAATTCGAGCCGTCACAATCATCTTCATTACGATTATCGGATGGCCCACGTATCATATCGAACATGGTCTGTTCTCCCTCTCTCATCGGTATTATGCGCCATAGCTTTTGTTTAACTAATCCAAAAGAAATATAAAACAATTTAGTATTCAAATTACATCGTCTCGAATAATAGATATAATCTCGAATACATCGTCTAGAATAATAGATATAATCTCGAATACATCGTCTCGAATAATATATAATATTGAATAGTACATCACGGCTATTAGCTAATAAAGATCGAATACTACGAAGAATCTAGGACACTCGCGGTTCCTCTGGCGCGCGGCGGTGGACACCCAAAGAGAAGGAACCCTCACGGATCATAGTGAAGTGAGATCCCGAAGATCTTGCCACGTATTGGAGAACTGCCGCCTCTAACGCAACCATGTAGCGATGGGCGTGCTCGTCCTCCTCCTGACAGGCGACGTACCACCTCCGGCGGAGCCGATCCTCCGCACCAAATCGCCCACGCTAACGCCACCAAATGAGATCGAGGTCGACGACGGGACCCGCGCGCGGATTCCTCATCAAGCGGCGCGCCTCAAGCAGCACCTCCCAAAGGCCCGGCCGTGAGCTCGATCCGGACATGGGTCGGCTAGGCGTCGTCGCGACGGGTCGACGGCGAGGTTGCGGGCCGGGCATCGTCGAGAACAAATACTAGCTATATGCCCGCAAAAAGTAACATTTTTTTAATGATTGGATTTTGGTAACTAAAATTTCTAACATTTCTATATAACACTAATTATGCTAATCTAAATAATCTAAATAACACTAAAATTTCTAACATTTCTAACATTTCTATATAACACTAATTTCTAACATTTCTATATAACACTAATTTCTAACTGATTAAGCACTAATTATATCCATCTAACATGCATTCATACATATATAATAGTGAAAAATAATAATCTAAATAATCTGAACTAATTAAACACTAATTATCTAAACTAATTAAACATACAAAATAATAATCTAAACTAATTAAAGACTAATTATCTAAACTAATTAAACATGCTTGTGTGTGTGTGTATGCAGGCTCAAAATGGAGGGCTCACAATGGCGGCGGCGATTGGCGAGCGAGCGGCGGCGAGGCGAGGCGGCGGCGACGGCGGGGCGGCACGACGCAGCGGGCGACGGGACGGGACGGCAGCGGCGACGAGGGAGGGGCGGGCGGCGGCGACGGAGACGAGGGGCGGCGAGGGGCGAAGCGGCGACGGAGATTTAGCGGCGTCGCCGGAGACGATCGAGGGCGGCGGCGGCGGCGATTTAAGACGACGAACAGAGGAACGAAACAGAGGATACTGAAATTTTCGTAGCGATTGTATATATAGAAGGCACCTTTAGTACGGTTGGAGCCACCAACCGTACTAAAGGTCTGTTTTGCTGTGCCAAGCGGCGAAGCGACCCCTTTAGTACCGGTGGTGGCACAAACCGGTACTAAAGGCCCCCTTTGTACCGGTTTGTGCCACGACCGGTACTAAAGAGGGGTTCGCTTGCAGTGCGATCTTGGAAGTTTAGTCCCACTCGCTAGTCGAGGGCTACCAGACCGGTTTATAAGCCCATCGGTAGCTCTCTCGAGCTCCTTTCCTAATCAAGCCTACTGGGCCTACCTGTCCTCCTCGCCTAGTGGGCCTACTGGGCCTTCACGTGCCTGCATCTTGGCCCAATGAAAGGTTGTGTCGCTAGTCGTATGCAGGCCGCTTTGGCCCAGTAGGCGGGCTTTTTTTTCTTAATTTTTTTTGTTTTATTTATTTTTGAGTTGTTTTTTGCTGTATTTAGAGTTTCTTTGTGAATATTTTTGCTTTAGGTACAAAAATTACAAACTTTCTGTTAGTGCCGATAGATTTCAAATTTGAATAGTTTAAATTTTGAATTATTTGAAATTTGTGTGAATCACTAGTTTGTGAATAACTTAACTTTGAAAAAAGTTTTTTCAGTGATTCTTTTTTTATGTTTAATATTAGTGTGTTTTATCATTATATTCAACTTAGTAATGCTTAGGTTATTTAAAAAATGAAATGCCTTTGTAACAGTTCAGTTTTCGTCGGAAACCCTGATACTTCGAAAGAGATTGTCCATTTTGTACACAAAGTGCATCCAGTTTTTGCCGTAACCCTCTCTACTTTCTTGCACATGCTATTTGTATGAAATTATGATACCATGCCAACTTTCAACCTTTTCTGAGTTCATTTGAATTGCTTTTCAATTTCAGGGTCATTTAGCTGGAAAAAAATCAGTAAATGCATGAAAAGAATTTGTTCGCACATAAAATTTCTTCGCGTTTCAAATGCCAAAACACATAACTACCCTAACTATTACAGACATTCCCTCCTGGGTGTGAAACACAGAAGAAAGTGATGATAGTGAAGTCGATCACATCCAAGATCTTTGGGTGTGAAACTTTTTCTTCGCGTGTGTCCCTTTGCGCCGTAACCATGGAAAATCTTCATCATTTAACGGCATGCTCGGGTCAATATTCGCTGTGAATGGAGCAATTTCATCAAACTTTTCATAATCTTCTGACTTGTCTGTCTTGTCATCCACTCCCACGATGTTTCTCTTCCCAGAAAGAACTATGTGCCGCTTTGGCTCATCGTAAGATGCATTCGCTTCCTTATCTTTTCTTTTTCTTGGCTTGGTAGACATGTCCTTCACATAGAAAACCTGTGCCACATCATTGGCTAGGAAGAATGGTTCATCTGCATACGCAAGATTGTCGAGATCCACTGTTGTCATTCCGTACTGCGGGTCTTCCGTTACCCCGCCTCGTGTCATATTGACCCATTGCACCGAAACAAAGGGACCTTTAAACCACGTCGATAGTCAAGTTCCCATATGTCCTGTATATAACCATAATATGTTTCCTTTCCCGTCTTGGTTTCTGCATCAAAGCGGACACCACTGTTTTGGTTGGTGCTCTTCTTATCTTGGGCGATCGTGTAAAATGTATTACCATTTATCTCGTACCCTTTGAAAGTCATTATATTCAAGATGGTAATCGGGACAGCAAGTACATGTCATCTTCAATAGAGGTGTCATGCATGGTGCGTTCCGCAACCAGTTGGCGAAACTCTGGTTTGTTCACGTGTAATCCGGTCATCGACCGCTCCGGTGTTTGGGCGTAGCAAATTCTTGTGTTCATCCATATACGGAGCCACCAAGGCGAATTCGTAGAATTGTGTAGTGTGCTTCATGAGAGAATGTCCGTCCATACATATTATTTGTTCCCCTCCTAGCGTGCCTTCTCCATCCGATCGCCCTTATGCCGCGATTCAGAACACCAATCGGCTTAAGGTCGGGAATAAAGTCAATACAAAACTCAATGACCTCCTCATTTTGATGGCCCTTGGAGATGCTTCCTTCGGCCTAGCACGGTTATGAACATATTTCTTTAAGACTCCCATGAACCTCTCAAAGGGAACATATTGTGTAGAAATACAGGACCCAAAGCGTTAATCTCTTCGCATAGGTGAACTAGGGCGTGTGTCATGATGTTGAAGAAGGATGGTGGGAACACCAACTCGAAACCCGACAAGGCATTGCACCAAATCATTACAGAACCTTGGTATGATTTCTGTATCGATTACCTTCGAGAGATTGCATTGAGAAATGCACATAGCTTCACAATGGCTAATCGAGCGTTTTCGGTAGAAGCCCCTCAATGCAACCGGAATCGGTTGCGTCATAATCACGTGGCGATCATGAGACTTTAGGTTCGGAACTTTTTCTCGCCATGTTTATTATTCCCTTTATATTCGACGAAGCCGACGGTACCTTAATATCGAAAGGCATTCAAAGAAGACTTCCTTCTCTTCTTTGGTAAGAGCGTAGCTTGCATGACCCTGATGTATGCCGTCTTCTCCGTGCATACGTTGCTGGTCCTCCTGTGCCTCAGGTGTATCTTTTGTCTTCCCATACACGCCCAAGAAGCAAGCAGGGTCACACAATGATTCTTCGTCACGTGCATCACATCGATTGCGGAGCGGACCTCTAGATCTTTCCAATATGGCAGGTCCCAAAATATAGATTTCTTCTTCCACATGTGTGCGCGTCCGTCCGCGTCCTTCGGAACAGGTTGTCCGCCAGGACCCTTTCCAAATATCACCTTCAAATCCTTGACCATATCATGTACATCATCACCAGTATGGTGGCGAGGCTTTGTCCGGTGATCCGCCTCACCTTTGAAATGCTTGCCTTTCTTTCTTACAGGATGCCTGCTCAGAAGAAATCGATGATGTCCCAGGGACACATTCTTCTTACAACTATTCAAATATATACTGTCGGTGTCGGTGTTAAAACCGGCGGATCTCGGGTAGGGGGTCCCGAATTATGCGTCTAGGCGGATGGTAACAGGAGACAAGGGACACGATGTTTTACCCAGGTTCGGGCCCTCTTGATGGAGGTAAAACCCTACATCCTACTTGATTAATATTGATGATATGGGTAGTACAAGAGTGGATCTACCACGAGATCAAGGAGGCTAAACCCTAGAAGCTAGCCTATGGTATGATTGTTGTAATGTATGTTGTGTCCTACGGACTAAAGCCCTCCGGTTTATATAGGCACCGGAGAGGGCTAGGGTTACACAGAGTCGGTTACAATGGTAGGAGATCTACATATCCGCATCGCCAAGCTTGCCTTCCACGCCAAGGAAAGTCCCATCCGGACACGGGACGGAGTCTTCAATCTTGCATCTTCGTAGTCTTGGAGTCCGGCGGACGATGATAGTCCGGCTGTCCGGACACCCCCTAGTCCAGGACTCCCTCAGTCGGTATCATCCAAACAGTGCGTGCATCCGCGGTATCCCTTGTTTGTCTGTCCTGAAAGGTTACTGAGAGCAGGCCAACCATTGATGGTCACGAACAGCAACACCTTTAGGTCAAATTCTTCCCCCATGTGCTCATCCCACGCACGTACACCTGTTCCATTCCACAGTTGTAAGAGTTCTTCAACTAATGGCCTTAGGTACACATCAATGTCGTTGCGGGTTGCTTAGGGCCTTGGATGAGCACTGGCATCATAATGAACTTCCGCTTCATGCACAACCAAGGAGGAAGGTTATACAAACATAGAGTCACGGGCCAGTGCTATGGTTGCTGCTCTGCTCCCCAAAAGGATTAATGCCATCTGCGCTTAGACAAAACCATACGCTCCTTGCGTCATCTGCAAACTCCTTCTGTACTTTCTTTCGATTTTTCTCCACTGCGACCCGTCGTGGTACTCTCAACTTTCCGTCTTTCTTACGGTCTTCTCGTGCCATCGCATCACCTTGGCATGCTCTTTGTTTTGGAACAAGCGTTTCAACCGTGGTATTATAGGAGAATACCACATCACCTTGGCAGGAATCTTCTTCTGGGCGCCGCCCTCGACATCACCAGCTCATCGCGGCTGATCTTATAGCGCAATGCACCACATACCGGCAAGCGTTCAAATCCTTGTACTCACCGCGGTAGAGGATGCAATCATTAGGGCATGCATGTATCTTCGCACCTCTAACCCTAGAGGGCGGACAGCCTTCTTTAACTTCAGACGTATTCTCGGGCAATTCGTTGTCCTTTGGAAGCATATCCTTTATCATTACCAGAACTTTCCAAATCCCTTGTCGGATACACCATTCTCTGCCTTCCATTGCAGCAATTCGATTAGGGTGCCCAGCTTTTTCTTGTCACCTCACGCAATTGGGTACAACAATTTTTGTGATCCTCTAACATGCGCTGCAACTTCTTCTTCTCCAAATCACTTGCAGTTTCTCTTTGCATCGGCAATGGCCCGACCTCAACGGGCTCATCGATGCCTCTTCTTCACTTCTTCCCGCATTGCCGGCTCAGCTTCTTCCGCATTACCGGCTCAGCTTCTTCCCCCATTGTTGTATCATCGTATTCAGGGAACCCATGGCGGGATAGCTGTCGTCGTCCTCTTCTTCTTCATTGTCTTCCATCATAACCCCTCTTTCTCCGTGCTTGGTCCAAACATTATAGTGGGGCATGAAACCGGACTCAAACAGTGGGCGTGAATGGTTCTTGGCGTAGAGTAATTGTGACCATTCTTACAGCCAGCAAATGGACAAGGCATAAAACCATCCGCCCGCTTGTTTGCCTCGATGCATAGCGAAAAAGTATGCACGCATACTGAACGAACTGGGGAGAGCATCGGTCATCGTACATCCATTGCGGCTCATCTTCATTACACAACACGAATAGACCAAATTAATACAAGTTCATACATAAAGTTCATACAACACTTAAATGCAACAAACAAATAACTCTCTAGCTAAAGCATTTAAATGCAACAACAAATGCGATCAAGATCGCAACTAAGGTAACAATTGATCCAACAACATAATGATACCAAGCCTCACTATCGATGGCATATTTTCTAATCTTTCTATTCTTTAAGCGCATTTTCTCCATCTTGATCTTGTGATCATCGACGACATCGGCAACATGCAACTCCAATTCCATATTCTCCCCCTCAATTCTTTTCAATTTTTCTTTCAAGTACTCGTTTTCTCTTTCAACTAAATTTAACCTCTCGACAATAGGGTCGGTTGGAATTTCCGGTTCACATACCTCCTAGATAAAATTATCTATGTCAACTTGATGGGCATAATTTGTCATAAACACGAAATGCAACAAATAGTTTTAAAAGAGAATATACCACATCCGAATCATAACAAGGACGAGGGCCGACGGGGACGGATATCAAAACCATGACAATATGTATAACAAACAACGTACGGGTAAGATAATTATTACATGATTAACTATATATCCAAATCACAAAAACATCAATTTTTTATATAAAATTTCATGAACAAGAGGCTCACCACAAGGTGGTGCCGGCGACGGGACGGTGTGAGCGATCGGCGGTGGTTACAACGGAGATTTAGAAGGCACTAAGTAAACCACACCTACATATGCAAACTAAGTGTTATTTTTGACCTCAAATTGCATATAAATCAAATACTATAGCACATATATATATTTCCTCCCAAATTACTAAACTCACAAATTAGTAACTATATAAAGCATTGCAAGAGCTAATCTAGCAATGAGAGATGAAAGGACAAAGTTGCTAACCTTTGTGATCACTTGAACGGATGGGGGCCTTCAAATCTTGACAAATTTTGGGCAAAATGTGTGATGAGCTCGAGGGGAAGAGGAAGAACAGAGAGGAGAGGAGAGGGGAAAGGGGAAGAACAGAGCGAGCTGGACGAAGGGTTTATATGCAGGAGGACCTATAGTACCGGTTCGTGCCACGAACCGGTACTAAAGGTGCTGGAGGGGGCCCAGACTGACAACATCCTGCCACCATCCTCATTAGTACCGGTTCGTGGCACGAACCGGTGCTAAAGGTTAGCCACGAACCGGTACTAATGAGAGCGGCCCGGCTAGCCGTTGGAACCGGCACTAACGTATACATTAGTGCCGTCTCTAATACAAACCGGCACTAATGTGCTGCACGTTTGACCCTTTTTCTACTAGTGCTGGTCTGCTCCACCAAATTTATTTTGGAGCAGTTTCATACAAAAGTTCCAACTCTTCCAAAGAGAATGTTTGGCTTTCATCTAGCTCCAGCTTCAAGAATGAGAAATTTGATGGAAAAGATCTATTTGATTGGATGAGTGGGGAGAAATGAAGGGATATTCACTTACTGGTGGCAGTGGTTGGTAATTTCCTTCCAACTCCAGCTTCTACCATTTTTAAGCGTCTCCAAGAGAGCTTAAAAAAGAGAGTTGTACCCCAGATTTTAGGTTTTTTTATCGGCATTGTCGTGGAACTATCCCGGTTGGCTTGCGTTTTGTAGAACCGAGCTGAATTTCAAGGAGCGGGGTAGTTCCAAACATGCCCTTAACCTGCGTTGTCATCGATGGCCGGTGTGGGCGGCGGTGGTGAGACAAAGCCAAAGAACTATCTGATGTCACTGGTAAGCGATTCGATGCGTGATTTGTTTCCTAAATTGATTTTGACATTTTATTTACTAACTAAGGTGATTAGGATCGGATGCATGAATTGTTTCCTAATTGATTACATTTTACATTCCTAATTAAGGTGATTCTGATCTGATTCGTGATTGTTTCCGAGATTAATTTTGTTGTTTTTAATTCCTTATTAAGGTAATGTGATGTTATTGATATATCGTGTGCAGGATCTGGTGTAGGCTCTGGCAGAACATTGATCGCCTATGCATATTTGAGAAAGCGTGCGTATCCACTAAGATACTTCCCCGATACGGCTGGATATGTATCCTATTCGTATCCTTTGATTTATTGATTTAAAACTAAATAATGTTTGATACATCTAAGATACTGCCGCAATACATTTTGGATACGGGAAATCCTTCGTTTAATGTGAAAATCCCTCGACTCCTTTATGGAGCCATCGTACGTCTCCATAAATTCTCAGCTAGTCGAGTCATGTCCTCTCCCACATGGTTTGTCCTTCTGAATTCCAATCCAATTACTTATCAGTCTTCAGCTCACCGCCGGCAGGACACTTGCGCCTCTCACGTGCCGGAGGTATGTCTCTTTCATCTCCCTCCCCTTCTCGGATCTCTCTTCCCCATAAATACAAAAAGTATGCTTCATATCAAAAACTCGTTATTTTTCATATTTTTAATAATATATACATATACACGAATGTATCTCTATCCTAGGTTTTAGAAAAATGGTGTATCGGGTGTTTCCCCGTATCGTGTATCCGATGCATATCCAAGTATCCATGCAATGTAGTTGATCGTGAGCCGTTCGACCAGGAGGTGGACCATCAAAATAATATGGACTCTTAGATTTCGTTAGATGGATTAGAATGGGAAGAACCTGGTTATCCCGTGTACACTTTGCGGTGTGGCTTTAAGAGAATTAAAGCTCTCTCTTTTATAAGTAGTAGAGATACCACTACCCTGCCCTCGACAGCTCCTAGAGGCTAGAGGGCGTAGTTTTGTCTGAAGTGGTAACGTACGCCCTCCTCTCTCCCACCCCTCCATCTCCAGTCTTCTACTCCTCAATCGAATCTGCTTCACTCATCTCACCGTGCTAGCTAGGCGCAGCAACCAGAGCCGGAGAAGTTAAGGATGATGGGGCAGTCACCGACATGCGCGTTCTAGTTCACGGACGGGGAGGTCGCGCAGACGGAGGAGCACCTGCGTGACCTCAACGCCATGCCACACCATACCGTCATCCAAGACCTCACTGACAAGTTCAACTCCTCCGCCGACAGCTCTGGTAAGATTCCTGTCCACTACAAGCAGGTAGTACAGTTTCCTTTCCCGTTGTCCGAGATCCTCGTCTGCCCTATTTCCATATTTCGATGTATACATGTGGGTTTGTGGGTCGGTGCAGGTGCGGAGCTGGCTCAACAACCGGGACTTCCCTTGCAACTTCCCTTGCGTCAGTGGCCGCGCGCCCCTGGTAGTCTTGGACCGCTGCTGCAAGTACTTTCGGTTATGTAACCATGTCCACACCTGCGACAACCCTCAACCTCACATGTATTGATCACAATAAGGAAATAGGGCGGAAGAGGATCTTTGGCAATGGGAAGGGAAACCATAATACCTACTTGTACTAGACATGAATCTTGTCAGAGCACTCGGTGGAGGCGTTGAACTTGTCGGTGAGGTCCTGGATGATGGTACGGTGCGGCATGCCATTGAGGTGACACATGTGCTCCTCCATCCATGCGACCTCCATGTGCGTGGATCAAAATGCGGGCCTGAGCGGCCGATCCGTCATCCTAAACTTCTCAGGCCCCTAGCTGTTGTGCTTGGCTACCATGGTGAGATGAGCAGCCAAGAGTAGAACACTGGAGATGGAGAGGCGTGGGAGGGAGGAGGGCGTATGTTAACCCTTCAGAGACAGGTGCAACCATTGTACCTACGTTTTTGAGATAACGGTGATGCATCCCTAGGTGGCCTCGATGGATCCTTGGGAGAGGAACAACGTCGGCACAGCGATGTAATCGTCCACGTCCGAGCGAACATGCTCTAGCTCCGACGACACACAAGAAAGCCATCACAACCCACAGCTCCCATGCTGGCCGCTAACTAGATGTCGGCAAACCAACACGGATAGCAGGCGTTAGGATTGTTCTATTGTGGGTATCACAACGAGGAAGAGCGCATCACCTCCTTGGACAGCTCGGAGCCTAGTAAGAGCTCGAGTGCATGACAAACATTGACCAGAAGGCCGCAGTTGGCGTGCAGGTGTACGGTGGCGATGTCCGTGATGGGCTGAGGCTCCTCACTATGGAGGGCAGCGACACAGTAGTGGGCAATGCCAAGGACACCGTGGACATATCGGTGGAGGAGGCTCCAGACCACAGTGTCAATGGACACGTAGGAATTTGGCGGCGATGTGGTGCGCCTCCTTGGTAGCCCCCTCGAGTTCATCTTCCGCCTGATGTGGTCACCTATTACAGGTAGGGTCAAGGACCCATCATTCGACACACACATGGGGCCCGTCACCATCATAGGTAGGTCCATGGACCATGCCAACATTCGGATGCTTACATGAAGTCCACTCGGGCAGCTCGACGGCACTCGGACGACCGCACGTCACTTGGCTGATGGACCACCACTTGGACATAGAAGGCAGGAGGACGTCGTGGGAGCTGCAACGGTCAAGGAATCCCAAATCGTCCATTGAGTAGAGTCATAGCTACCGTTACCTGTAACTACCGTAGTAGTGGGTAGTGGCTCATTATACTAGTAACTGACCCATTTAGTATCATTAAATGCCTCGGCGGCATGGGAGACATGGGGCTGCGGCGCACTCTATATAAGTCGCACCTCGCTCCACAGACAGGCACAAGCAATCTTTGTAACCATATCCATCGAATCAAAGCAAGCCTCAGGGCACGAGGCGTAGGGCTTTTACCTCCACCGAGTGAGGGGCCTGAACTCGTTAAACACCAAGTGTTACACCTGCGTTGTAGCTAGGCTCTGCCCCTCCTATTCGTACCCCTAGTACTCATTGTCAGGATCGTGACCCCGACAGTTGGCGCCCATCGTGGAGCTAGGCGTCTAGCAAAATTTTCACGGTATAGGTGGAATTCTTTATCAACATGCCAGTCGGCGGTGAAATCCGTTTCGGGGCACTCTCTTTCATCGCCGATGACTCAGCGTGGCTTCGCGAGGCCCCGCTGGATGTGGAGGTATTGCCCGTCTGCGGCGCGATGCACTTCCGTGCTTCCTCCTATGGAGTCCTTCTCCGACAGCCCTCGGCCCTGTACCGAGTGGCTGCTCGCCCTACCATCACACGTCGTTGCAAGCGCTCCGGGCATTCGCGGCTGCAACACTGGATCAAGCACGCCGTGGCCACTCAGGCTGCAGCGGAACATGTGGCGGCTCTTGAGTTCGACGAGCCCGCCCTCGACCTCTTCGATGCATGGATCACTCGGCAATTCCTCTGAGGAGTCCGAGTCCGAAAGCATCGAGTCATCCGCCGAGATTCTCATGGCAAACAACTCTGAGCACCACGCGCCCCCGGGATACACAGAACCCAAGGACGACCGTGCGGGTGCGTCTCACGTCAACACCGGTGGCGGCATTCCGGGCCACGAGCCATATGTTCCCAAGGCTCTCATCTGGGAACAGCGGGACGAGCTCTGCCGCAGGAACGAACAACTCATGAGCACCCCTATCACTGGGACGACACCCGAGGCGTTGGCCATGGAGTCAACTCGTCTGGCCACCTTGGCCAAGAGCGATCGCCTCGAGCGGCTTCAGAGGGAGCTGGACGAACGCGAGTGCCGTCAACCCAGTTCCAGTCAGAATAAGTGACGGCTCTTCTCGAGTGACCAACCTCGTAAGTATCAAGTCTTCGGTACTCCATTCCAAAATCTGGCAGCCGCCACTCGGATCGTAGATTCCATCTAGCCCTCCGGCTCTATAGTCGGGAAGGGGATTCGGCAGATCCAGGAGCTCCTGAAGTCGACGTTGTCGCAGAACACGGCAGTGTCCCAGTCCAGAGATCGGATCCAAATCGCATCAGTGCGCGTGGAAATCGTCTAGTCGGCTCATAGCACACTTGGCTCCGGCAGGCGTCGGGCCACTTCCTCATCAAGAGATCACTATGAGCGTCGAAGGCGCGATGGAGTTGGGCCGCACCGGCGTCATAACGACTATGATTGCACCCTAATGCCCCCACCGCGATATGGCGCGTGCGGGCGTCAGCCCTATGACGACAGGCGGACACACGGCGGCGATCATAGGCCGACTCCAACTCGTCATACAAGAGACACTCGAGACCCTTTGTTCAACGCGAGATCCGTTCTCGCTCAAAGCTTGGTCGACAGGGGTGATGCCCTGTAAGAAGGCCAAGATCATGACATCTCGAGTGGTTCCGTACCATCGGCCCCTGAGTGCTTCAGCCGTTACATACGAGCGACAGAAATTCCCAAAAACTTCAGATTAGCCACGGGGATCAGCAAGTTCACTGGTGAGTCCAAGCCTAATATTTGGCTGGAGGATTACCAAATGGCGGTCCAGATCGGCGGGGGCAACAACAACAGGGCCATGAAACACTTGCCACTGATGCTCGAGGGCTCCGCTCGGGCCTGGCTAACATAGCTCCCGCCAGGTAGCATATTCTGCTGGGACGTTTGGCGAGAGTGTTCGTCAAAATTTTTGAAGGCACATACAAGGGAGCAGGTGGACTGGCCGAGTTGCAGCACTGTGTGCAGAAACAGAACGAGACTCTCTGTGAGTACATCGTCATTGGCGGACGATGGCGGCGTATTTGATGTCGTTTCCTTGTCGAGGCATCGTCATTGCAGTTTGTGTCCCTAGGCTCGAGATGCTTCGGGGGAAAATCTAGATCTGAGTCTCCCGGATTGGACAATGATGGTGTTCTCAGTATTGCTTCCCCTCCCGGGGGCATCGTTCTGGAGCAAGTGATGGTTGGAGGTGACAAGAGGAGGAGCGGTGATACATCTACCGCAAGACCGACGACGGATCATGACGGCATGGGGCTGCGGAGTTTCGATGATGGGCGCGTGTGGATGGACACGCCCAGGATGGTGGCGTTGTCTGACGCCATCGTGGCGTCGACGGCAGGCCTGGCAACGTTGTTGCGTCAGTACCTGCTCTGGAGATGGATCAGCGGTTGGAGGTGGTGGCGGCCTATGAGAGCCAGACTGGTGTGTGACCCAGTTCCGGCATTGTGGCTGGGTTGGGGCATCCGGCTTTAGATGTTAGGATTTGGTGTGATGTCTGTTTGATATTATGGTCGGACATTTGGCACCCCTTCATAGAGGGGATAGGAGTAGCCACATGTGTGTTGCCAAGATGGTGGCTTTGGACATACTAATGTATTACTTTGTAAGGTTTTTGTGAATAATTAATAAAATGGCTGCATGTATCGTCCAGATGCAGAGACCGAAGATATATCCCCTTTTTAAAAAAAATGTAAAAGTATACTAAGACTCTTTTTCAGCCGAGTATATATGTTACAAAAAACAAATCATAGTCCACGCGCTCGTTGGAATCATAGTCCTACACGGCCAAGACTTGTGGTTTCGGTGGCCCCTCGTTTACTTGCGCGCTACCTTACATAGTACTCCCTCCGTTCCTAAATAATTGTCTTTCTAGAGATTTCAACAAGTGACTACATACGGAGCAAAATGAATGAATCTACACTCTAAAACATGTCTACATACATCTGTATGTTGTAGTCAATTTGAGATGGCTAGAAAGACAATTATTTGGGGAGGGAGTATCATTGTACGCACATCAGATTAATTAAATTAGCCTAGTCGGCAAAGAAAAACGCCATGGCTTGCACGCCGACGGCGATCGAGTGGACGCTCTCGGCAGATCTCCTGCTCGAGATCGCCGCGCGCTCTGACTTCCGCACCCTCATTCGTTGTGCCGCATTATGCAAGCTCCTTCGTCGCGACATCCTCAGCCCGTTCTTCATCCGCCGTGTCACCCGGCACGATGGCATCGTGCCACCGTGCATCCTCGCCTACGTCCTAACGAACGACCTCTTGAAGGCCACGCCGCCGCTGCCGCCCCTCACACTTGTCCATCCTACCACGCCCGCCGCCGTGTCCTTCTCCGACCACCTTTTATCCCCTTGTCGCGCAACGCGGGTGACCTCCTTCGGGACTACTACCCTCTACCGTCCCGCGGCGGCCTCGTCCTCCTACGTCGATGTCGCCACATCAGCATCAGCCTACCTGACCTATGCGTGTACAACCCCGTCACCGGTCACCGCACCTTCCTCTCTGAACCACCTGGCATCTCGGATGACACCACATGCTTTCGCAAGCGTGTGTTGCTCACCGCCGCAGATGGCGTCAGATGCTCCTTCATGCTGTTCGTCGGCGATCTCGACTGGTCTTCTGGCCGTGCTAGTGGGGTTCCGCGCGTTGTTAAAGTCCAGACCTTCAACTCATCGGATTGCGCCTGGGGACCCGTCGTGGCCCATGAGGACTTAACCCCGCTTCGGTGGCTCGAGGTGCGCTTCAATGTAGTCGTTCTCCATGGCGGTATAATCCACTGGCTGCAGAGACACGATGGTGGCAAGATCCTATCCTACGACGTCCGCACAACAGAGATAGGTACAATGAAGCTCCCCGTCGTTGGCGAGCAATTCAGAGAAAATGAGCTTCAACTGGTGTCCTACTCCTCATCAGATGGGCACGTGCTCTTAAGGCTACTAGCCATCGTTAGGTGCACGATCTCCGTGTGGCATCACTCAGCCCGTGGTTGGGCCCTGGAGACAGTAATCGATATTGAGGAGAAGCTGAGGTCGTTGAACCATGGTATCCCCCACATGTTGCATCCATATATTTGGTTTGGGCTCTCCACCGAGAGGAGCAGCGTCGTGTTACTGCATATAGGTTTCTCATGTCGTGTTGTGCAGACAAGTTCCCTGCCCGTTTTGCTTGATCTTGAGACAAGGGAGATGCTCATAAGACACTCGGCTCCATCATCAACGCTCTTGGAGATTGACCTGCCTTCTCGCCTGCGATCCATGAAAATATTTTCCTAACCGGATATAATTCGACCCTAGCTAGCTAAGCCTCATGTGACCATTGTGCCGTGTGGAATGCAAACATAGAACTCGATTATGTGCGCTTTTATGAGTGTCTATTCCCAGTGTTGTTTGTCAATAGTTATTTCCAAGTCCATGAATTTGGTAAATTGATATCTTTCATCTGATAGTTAATTAAGTAATTGAATATTTGTGTGCATCACGTGCAACTTTACATTTTGAGATGTGTGACCATATATCCGTACAAAATTCGACTGAGAAGTAGACTCGAGGATGTGTAGCTCACTCGGCCGAGAAGTAGATATTTCTGAGTTGAGTCCCTCCAGGTTGGCTTAGAAGCATTACTCATGGAGATCCTGGTGTATTGCATATATAGTTTAAGTATTGTTGTCTGGTGCAATGTACTCTTTCACAAGAGCAATTTTTGCGCATTCTGTAACGTGGGGTCCTGTGAGTTGAATCTCTTTGTCTGAACTTGTGTTGATGCTTGAATCTAATTAATTTCTGTTTGATCTTCACACCGTGCTTGTCAGTTCTTGTCACAAAGACCGTGATAGCGCACAATTCACCTGCAAGTACAGGTAAACAAACAGGAGGGTGAACAGCTCTATAATCTTACCATGAAACTCACGGCAAGAACCAATGAAGAAGTTCTCCGAATGCCGCTGTCTTCAGATGTCACAAACACAAATGGATTAAGAAATAAATAATACTCGCCCTCGGGAGTTGCAAAGAACATAATAGCAAATGTTACATATAAATTTCTTCTCTACTTCAGATAGATGACCAGGTGATGGATGAATACCAGTAGCAAGATTGATAAGCTGGGGGGTTTCTCTATGGAGTGTGGCGATCTGGAGCTGATCAGAGCACTCGCTGATCGTCATGCTATTTGTCGGTGACCTTGACATTTCATTCGGCGTCTCCTTGGGAAGTACTACCCCATGTCACATCGCGGCGGCCTTGTCCTCCTATGCCTTTGTCGCCATGTTAGCCGCCCTGACCTTTATTTTGTACAGCCCCAATGACACGGCACCTTCTTCCCAGTCACGGCACATTCTTCCCAAAACCACCAGGCATCTTGAACAATTGTATGAGTTTTTTTTTAACGAACAATTGTGTGAGCTTTCATAGGTATGTCTTGCTCACAGCCGTGGATGGCATTGGCAGACCTTTCTTGTTATTTGTCGGCAATGATACATATCATCCAGCCCGGCAACGACATTCCACGTGCCACTCTACCCGCCTGCCCTCCTCCGTCCCAAATTACTTGCCTTAGATTTGTAGATACAGATGTAACTAATACTGAAATATGTCTAGATACATTTGTATTTAGAAAAATCTGAGACAAGTAATTCGGGATGAAGGTTGTAGTATATTTTGTATGTTACTTTTGTTTGCGTAGAATACTTTTTATGTTGGTGCGGCTGTATTTATTTTTATTTTCATAGGTAAGTTGACATATAGCGGAAAATGGCTCTCGCCCGGCTTTATATATAAAGCACCGATCAAGTTACAACCATCCTCATACAACTCCACACCAGAACACACATAGGGCAAGCTACAAGGATGTCGAGAATGGCTACAGCACCCCACAAAACTCCAAGCCATCTAAAGGAAGGAAGAGAGAGCCCGAAAATCCATCTCTGCACCCGGGATCATCTGCACCCACGCTGACAAAAAAACCAAAACAAATACTAGAAAAATTCAAAAAAAATCGTTATCCAGTAGACAATTTCATGCGTGCAGGTCTGCTCTAATTGTCAAATCATTTGGACATATGAGGAGCTCTCAGCAAAAAAAGACAAATTGAGGGTCTGTTAAAATGTTTACTGTTCATGTACGGTTTTGGTATGATTTGTCTTTTTTGCTGAGAGCTGCTCAGATATCCAAATGGCTTAAAATTTGGAGCGGGCCTCACGCATCAAATTGTCTACCGCACAAAAATTGAATTTTTTTTACGATTTTTTTCTAACCGGATGCAGATGAGTCTGGGCACCGAAACGCCCTACTCGGAAAAGCCCCGCTATTCGTCGGCAATCTCGATTTAACATCTGGTGCCAGCAGGCGACATCATAGTGTAGACCTTTACGTCATCGACCGGCGCCTAGGGTCCAGTTGTGACCTATGTGGACATAGTCCTGAAGCTGTGGTTTGAGCTGCGTTTCAACGTCGTCGTCCCTCCTGTT
The DNA here is from genome assembly GCA_021437245.1 of Aegilops speltoides. Taxonomy (NCBI): domain Eukaryota; kingdom Viridiplantae; phylum Streptophyta; class Magnoliopsida; order Poales; family Poaceae; genus Aegilops; species Aegilops speltoides. Next base: position 560,599,645 of record CM038142.1, on the reverse strand, counting down.
GGCATCATCCACTGGCTGACGCGTGATGGTCGCATGATCTTCACATACAACGTCCACATAACAGAGCTAGGCATGGTGCCCGTCCCCGGCCTTGCCACGACCAACAAGAAGGACAACTCCAGCTGGGATCCTATGTTGGCTTTTGATCGACCGATCAATTCACCAAAAACAGCAGGAGCAGTACGTGCAAGCTACTCCCTCCGTTCGAAAATAGTTGTCATTGAAATGGATGTATCTAGATGTATTTTAGTTCTAGATACATCCATTTTGAAGACAAATAATTCCGAACAGAGGGAGTAGCTAGCAAGCAAACAGATGGGCTGCTTAATTGATGAACAGTAAACAAGCCTCCGTACGTATCTTGAGCTAGCTTGCGATCGGATCGATCGATTTACTTCGGCGGAAACTGTCGCTGCGACTTGTGTAACTCGGCGAGGAAAAACTGAACGATGTATTGCCACAGGCACGTCTCGTGCCTGTTAAAACTTTATTGATTTTCTGATCTGGTGATTTACAACGTAGGGATACAAGCATATATATATGCGTGCGTAAGAGCCTATGTCTAACCTACTCGGTTTCTAACTACGGAACTACTCGGACGTACCGTCCGTGTTTAACTCTTACATTCACCTCCTTAAACACGACGTGCTTACTTCACAGTTTGGACGCCCATCTTTTCTCGTATCTCCAAGAACTTCTGTCGCCCAAGAGACTTCGTGAGAATATTGGCAAGCTGGTCTTTCGTGTTCACGTGTTGAACCTCAATCATCCCCTCCTCAATGCACTCCCGGATGTGGTGAAACCGGGTATCTATGTGCTTGCTCCTTTCGTGATGAACCGGATTCTTGCAAAATGAGATTGCAGCTTGGTTGTCAATCTTCAATGACACCTTCTGCACCTCCCACTTTGCAAGATCAGCTAGGAGTCTTCTCAGCCATATTGCTTGACAAGCTGCCGTGCTTGCCGCTATGTATTTGTATCTTGGAATTCCAGCTGATAGGATTTGGGCCAAGGTAGAATACCATGCCCGTTGTGCTTTTCCGATCATCCACATCACCTGCCATGTCGCTATCTGAGTATCCACGAAGGATCAATCCTTCCTTTCCCTTTCGGTACGTGCAGCCAAGATTAATAGTGCCTTTCACATAGCGCAAGATTTGCTTGACCGCACTCATGTGTTCGGTTGTCGGATTCTCCATGAAACGACTCATGATCCCGACTGAATAAGCCAAGTCAGGTCGGGTATGCACCAAATATCTTAGGCTGCCCACAACGCTTCGATACATTGTGGTGTCCACCGGCGGATTTGAGCTACGCTTGCTCGACTTGTGTCGTTGGTCCAGTGGAGCATGTGTCTCGTAGCTTTGATACCAATTGTTGGTTTTTGATCGCTAGACCAAAACTCCAAGGAGCTTTTTTTTTATCAAAGAAGGGCTTGCCCCTTTCGATTTTCATTACTGAAAACCACAAAGTTTTACATAGGAGTTCAAAAGTAAACGAAAGGATCCAACCGGACTCAACATGATCAAATAGCAACCCCAACGACCAACAAGGATCAAAACTCCCAGGAGCTAATACACGTACAAATTGTTGGCACCACGTACGGCAAGCTAGCCGAACAAGCAGCCAAGCACGCAGCTTAATCGATCAACCGTAGCACTAGCACATGCACGACTTGCCGTAAGCTCATGTACGTATACGGTCCAGGTAGATGCTAGCTAGATCCGATTGGATCGATCAACTCTTTCGGCGGAACGAACGCGACTTTTTCTTGATGGATTGCAACAGGCTTGTCCAGGGGCGGAGCCAGGGGGGGACGAGCAGGGGCCTGGCCCCCCCCCCCCAATGATCAACAATTTTAGTAGAAACTATGAGTAATTACCAACGAAATTAGATCAATATACATACTCGGCCCCCCTATACTCGAATCCTGGCTCCGCCACTGGGCTTGTCTCGAGCCTGATATTTCTTTATTGCTTTTCTGATCGGTGGTATACAGATACAGGGGTTACGTACCTATATATAACAGCTAGGAGTAGCTATCTAACCTACTCGGCTAGGATTCCTAATCCTACTATTACTATTGGTACCTGATCAGTGTCGGACTAGGACACAACTACTACACGTAAAAGTTTGAAATGTATGTTCATTTTTTCAATTATAAATAAAAAATATTAGAAAATTTTAAAAAATGTTCAACTACTTTAAAAATGTTGGAATTCTTTTAAAGTTCATTAATGTTAAAAATATTCATTGATTAAAATTTTAAAGAACAAAACAAAAGCGGAATGAAAGCAAAGAGAAAAAGAAGGAAAAGCAAAATAGAAGATAGGTTATAAAAACCTGAAAGGAAATCGCTAAAACGGCTGCTGAAAACACAGAACAAACAAAAACCAAGTAAAGAGTATAGAATCTTTCCAAAACCAGGAAAAAAAACATACATAGGTCTGTCGGTTTGCTCACGGTGTGCACGGTTGGCGGGAATCTAGCATGGTAAGCATCACAAATGCTATTTCTTGTCTTTTTTAGTAGCACTTCGTGCTTGCCTCTGGTGCTCCCAACATGGGTCTCAGCCCAATAGCAAGTACACAGACGGTTTCATCAAAATAATTAGAGACGCCAATGTTTTCTCTGGTTAAGTGATTTTAACGTGGGAAATGGTTTTACCATGTGACACATGTGGTAAGCAATCCAAACAATTCAAAAAAAAACGTGGGAAACGGTTTTCACATTTTTTTTTTGTGTGGATTTGTGTATTTATTTTTCTTTCTGACTCATTTTCAGTGTATTTGTTCTTCTTTTCTTACTTTTCATTACTTTTTTCTTATTTCCTTACTCTATTTTCTTCCATTTAGAAATTTGTAATGAGTGCTTGGAGTTGGATTGGGAACACTGGGAGGTTGCTGGACCAGATGCGAGGTGCACACCCAAGATACATCAAGCTGAAGACGAGGTGCGGCCTCAGCTCCCAGAAGACCTTGTCATGACCAGGAAGGTAGCTGTGAACTCACTGACGAGATGAACAATTCCTCCCTGTATATGTATGTATTATTTCTTCCTTGTGCAAATAACTGGAGCCAAAATTTACTTATGACTGAGATCTGTTAGGTCAGTTTCAGTTCCTGATACTGAGACTGAAATCTGTTAGGTCAGTTTCTTTCCGATGCTGATTTGTTCAGTTTCAGTTTCAGATTGTTAAGGAGCTGCCGATGTAAGAAGGTGCTCGTGTTAGCTAGCTTTGGATGGATGATCAATATATTCCCTATGTAGGATAAATTTTCCCTAGTACCGGGTGTAGTTACTCCCACTTTTCTTTTATACGTTCTAGGTAGTATATATCATATCGGAGAGTATGTACGCGTAGTATGTAGTATATAAGAATGTTTAGATAGTATATATACTACTTTTTTGGTAGTATGTATCATATTTTGCGCATACTCTATTTCACGTACAAATATTTACGTATTTTACAAATACAATAAAATTATGAGCCCACTTGCAATTTTTTCATACAAATCACTTGGGAGTATCTTAGATATAGTATATGAAAACATACTAAAAATAATAAAGTAAAGTATAAACTACCACATGATAGTATAAACTACCACATGTGGTAGTTTATACTCTACTTTATTATTTTTAGTATGTTCATGTACTATATCTAAGATACTCCAAAGCGAGTTATGTGAAAAAATTGCATATGAGCCCATGTTTTTATCATTTTTGTGAAAATACGTACATATTTGTACGTAAAAAGAAGTATGCTAAAAATATACTACATACTACCTTAAAAATAGTATATATATACTACGTACGTACAAATGTTTCCTACAAGCAGTGGTAGTTACCACCACTTGCGTTTTGTATGTTGTATGTAGTATCTGTCGAAACCGAGAGTATGTACGTGTAGTATGTAATATATAACAATGTTTAGGTAGTATATATACTAATTTTTAGGTAGTATGTATCATATTTTGAGTATGCTCTTTTTTACGTACAAATATGTACGTATTTCACAAATATAACCAAAACTATGGACTCATATGCAATTTTTTCATGTAACTTGTTTTGAAATATCTTAGATATAGTGTACTAATATATTTAAAATAATAAAATAGTATATATAATACCGCATGGTAGTATATGAGATATGTGGGGTAACTACCATCGGGTGGTAGGATGGATTTTCCTATATATATATATATATATATATATATATATATATATATATATATATGGAAATCGGGAGGAAATCATTTATTGTCCTAAAAGAAAGAACCAGATGTGCTGTGGGTAGCTAGCCGTACTCAAGTACATAGTTGTGTTCCTCTCACTCACACTCACATATACTAGGTGCTGACGCTTGTCATCTCATCTCCTTATTACATGCACTGCATACTACTGTACATAGGTAGAGGTAACATGCACTGTAGCACCGGCTGAGGACGCTGTTGGTCTTCTTGTCTTTGCCGGCAGAGTCGTCGGTGTACTACGTACGCCGTGTCGGATGTCGTGCCCTGTCCTAGCTCCTGGGTGCACGTAGTGGCCTTTCCTTCCTACCTTGTTCCTGGCGGCCATACATCTCCTGGGTGAAACCTAATGACTGAAAACTGAATGACACCTTAGTCGGTCAGTTTCAGGTTCTCAAACTGAATGTGCAGTGAAGCTCTGGGCGTGAGAGTAGGTGCGTCGTTCAGTCTGGGCATGAGAAGGAAAAATCATCCATGGCCTTGGTTGGTTGGTACACTGTGGCAAAGCAGCGGACAGAGTTTTGTTCAATGATCTGAAGATCAAATTTTGGGCGCATAGAATGGATAGATGAATGGCCAAGTAAGTTAACTCCCACCCTCTTCCTGTATATGCATGTATTCTTTCTTCCTTGTGCAAATAAATGGAGCCAAAATCTACTGATGACTGAAAACTGGCAGGTCAATTTCAGGTTCTGAAACTGAAACTGAATGTTTTTCTTTCCGCTGCTGATTTGTTCAGTTTGGTAATCAAGGTGGTGTTGATGTAAGAAGGGCTTACCTTTTGCAGCTAGCTTTGTTTCAGTTTGGTCATTAGGGTGGTGTCGACGTAAGAAAGGGCTTCTCTTTTGCAGCTAGCTTTGTTTGTAAGTGTGTGTCTAGATGAACAATTTCATCCATAATAATAAGACAGGAGCAATCGGCTGCCGTTATGCTGAAATAAGAATGTACTCCTGTATTTCACAATCGTGTATTTATTTCTGCTCACCTGTATGGATATATTTGTTTGTTGTGGCCTGTTTACACTCAGCCTTACTGATGCACTACCTCCATTCCAAAATATAAGACGTTTTGGTAGACGTGTTGCTCTCACTCATATCACATAAACTGCATGTTGATGTTTTATGAGGCTCCTTGAGCTGGAACAGGCATTCTCCTATAACATAACAAAGGCCCCAGCCTGATTGTCGATCAAACAAAGGATCAATTCCAGGTGCCTGGGATTCTTGCTGATCAAAGAAACAGAGCATCACGGACCACGTTTTTCGTTGGGATGTGGCAAGGCTATCTAGGGCATGTTCTGAATTTGCTTGGAATTCATTTTGGTTCTGCTGCTGAACTGGTTGACATGATGCATTAGTAGGTGCGGCAATGAGTTTGGACAACGTGAGAAGCAAAAAATCATGGTGTATTGACTCGCCAATAATCGAAGCTAGTTTGTGATTAATCAAAGGTTGGCATAATGAATTGACTCCCTGTTTGGACAGCAAAAAAGGCCCAAAGCCACAGACTGGTCAAATCTAAAAGCAGTGAACAGATATTATCAAAGCTAGCTTTCAGTTCATTTGCAGTATGCTATGCACATGGATGGACAGACAGTATGTGTATGTGTGATGGCACTACCAGAAGCATTTTCATTTAGTTTTCTTGGTGAGCTCCTCATCTTTAGCTATTAATTAAGTCATTTTGTCTCCATCTGTAGCTGGAAATGCCTTATTGCCTGAAATGAATGCTGTCATTGCCATACAGTAGTTAAGTTTTGTTCTCTTTGATTGTTACGCAAGCTTTCTTTCAGATTGTATAGATAAAGAAGTAGCGTTCTGGACAACATCATGATTCCGCAGCCTCCGTCGCAGCTGGGCCCCGCAAGTCAGTGAGACCTCACGCTCCATCCCAGTGGTTTGCAGCTATAGAATGGGTCGGATACCAATGAGTGGGGTATGCTTATAAGGGCATCCACAATGTGTGTATTTGCTGCCTCTAAGGCTGCCTCTAGATGTATAAAGGTTGCCTCTATACATTGCATCCCCAGCCTCTAAGAAAAAAAAGGCTTAGAGACGCCTCCAATCTTAGCGCCCGTCTCCAACTCTCCTTGCCGAATAAAATATTCCAGTGTCCCCACTTGTCAGCCACTTATTTGTATGTGGAAGCCATGGGTTGCTAGGTAAAGGCAACATATAATATTCGGTTATAGGTACAGGTCTGGCACTAAAACAAGAGGCAACACATTGCGTGATTTTCATCTAGGATTAGAGGCAGGACCATGGGTCCCAGTTCAGAGGCAATCTTGCCTCTAGACACTGTGGATGCTCTAAGTGAGCAGCATCGAAATGTAACTATAAATCACTCCTTTGAGGAGGGTATCGAATTGGTGAGCAAGGGAAGGAAGCTAATTCCTGAGAAAGAGAAACCTGTGTGCATCTGAGTAGCTAGTGGGATCGTAACAGAAGAGATGTGGACCGACCATCCACTTGCACACGATGAACCCCCCATTCATCATTCTGACTGTCGAAATCTCACCCTTGTTTTTGCAAATACCGTATCACTTCACCATGAGATTAGTGTTGTCCTGATATATCGGATTTTCAGTCCCATCAATTTATCTTCTGATGCCGTATCACTATTGCACTTCTTACTTCACTAATTCGTTATGTTCTGATCCAGGAATTCTTCGGTCTGAGCTTGGTGTAGGATATTCAAGAGCTGGTAGGAGTTTTTTTTCGAAAAGGGAAATTACCCCAGCCTCTGCATCAGAAAGATGCATACGGCTCATATTATTAAAACGAAACCAGTATCAAAGTCTCCAGTGTCTCAAAGTACGAAATGAAAATAGATCGCTCATACGAGCCTAATCAAAAAGCCACAACCGGCAGGCAAACAAAATAGGAGCACTACATGCTTATCCTATTACATGACCGCCATTCAATCCGGTTGAAAATAACCCGAGCTACCATCTCCCATCGGGTAGACGCAGTAGCCAAACGCCCCCTGGCCTCCGTCGGAGTGAGTAGCAACCACATACGGATCAATGCTGTGACCCTGAAGATAACCTGCAAAAAGTGAAAGTTCGTTGTTCTATTAAAAACCAAATCATTTCTGCAGTTCCAGACTGCCCATAACAAGGCACAAACTCCAACACAAATGTGACTTGCTATATCCGAGTCAACCCCATCAAACCATGATCCAAATAACATGTTGACAGAGGTAGGTGGAGTAATATTAAAAGCAATATGGATCAAACGCCAAAGAATCTTAACCAGCGGACAATTTAGAAAGAGGTGCCTTATAGTTTCGTTATGATCACAAAAACTACACCTAGCAGAACCCGTTCAATTGCGTTTTGCCAGATTATCCTTTGTCAAAATGACCTGTTTATGCACAAACCACATAAACACTTTGATTCGCAAAGATACCTTAACTTTCCAGACGTGCTTCGAGTAGGAAATGACACTAGTGTTTATGACATCCAGATACATGGATTTGACCGAGAACACGCCGTCCTTAGTCAGTTTCCAATACAATCTATCGGACTGCTGAGACAGCTGGACATCCATCATCCTTCGTACAAGATGAAGCCAGGCCTCCCAACGATCGCCTACCAGCGTCCTCCGAAAGCTAATTATTGAGACGCGTGGACTGTAAGAGTGCAACGTAAGCTTCTCGACGTTGAACAATGTTGTACAAAGTAGGATATTGAAGTGCCAGGGGTGTCTTTCCAAGCCACGTATCCTCCCAGAACCTCGTATTAGCCCCATCACCGACTAAGATCTTTGCCCTATTAAAGAAGAGGGGCTTGACTCTCATCAACCCTTTCCAAAACGGTAAGTCAGTCGGACGCACAGTCACCTGAGCCAATGTTTTAGACTGAAGATACTTATTTCGCAGAATCTGAGCCCAAGTAGCGACGAAAGTTTAAATAGCCACTTGCTAAGGAGACATCTATTCTTGATCTCTAGATTTTCAATGCCTAGACCGCCTTGGTCCTTTGGCCTACAGATTATGTCCCATTTTGCAAGCCTATACTTTCGTTTCAACTCATCATTCTGTCAAAAAAATCGAGATCGATAAAAGTCTAACCTCTTCCTGACCCCCACCGGGACCTCAAAAAAGGATAAAAGAAACATAAACATACTGGTGAGGACCGAATTAATCAGAATTAATCGCCCTCCATATGACATGAGCTTCCCTTTGTTGGTAGGAGTAGGAACCACATACCTTTCTCTGTTCGGAAGAAGCACAACAAAGATGACATGACCTACAAAATATTCTCACGTTCGAAGCTAGACGACGCTTTTCTGGATCAGATCTTCAGGTAAGTGGTTGGATACAACTAAAAACTGAAGAGTTGCTGTTGTTGTCTGTGCAGGCAGGCAATGCACAGTGATGTACAACAGCAAAAGCCAAAGGGAGTACCTAGAACTCATCTAGATGAGACATAATTTGGTCTCATTCACTTTGAAAACAAGAACAAATACAACCCACTCAGCACACACGCATCTTATAGCATCACATCCAATGGCTATAAAAGGTGAATGAGACCAAACTATATCTCATCTAGATGAGTTCTAGCAAAACCGAAAGCCAAAAGGGACGAGCTAGCATCAGGGTAGACTGGCCGCCCCACCCCACTACCAGGCCCTCGGAATTGTACTACGTAACTAAAATAGTGATGAGGGGCCCTGAAGTTTGTACTGTAGTAAGTTTTCTTTGAGTGTTGAAATTTTCCGTCAGGGATCCCTTGCAGGATGTGGGGTGTAGAAAAGACGCAAGGAAATATTGTGTAGAGAAGATTCGGGAAATATATATTGTGCACGTGCACATGCACTGTTTAATCAATAATACGATGAAATACAGAAACGGAAGTGCATGATTCACACACTGTATATGCACTGACGACACTATATATGTACTCCTTACAATATTGCAGACTGGCACTGGTAGGTTTTCAGACTCACAAGAGAAAATCCACCCAGGAATAGATTATGAATCACGAGTAAATACTCTTGTCTTGACTCCAATTGGAATAAAATAGCTGCAGCGGCATGCAGGTCTCAAGTTAGGGGCCATAAGTACTCTGACTCCGATTCCAAGCCCGCGTCATTCACTGGAAAGGGAAGCACATGTGTTAGAGAACATAGGTGGTCACTAATAACAATTCATAAAGAAACGCTCTACAAGGGGGATTGCATTCTTCACCTAAAATATTTCCTGCAGATGTGTTGAATCTTTTTCCAGTTTGGATGTCCAACTGTTTGACAAGACTCCATGAACCCATCGTCGCACTTCAGGAGCCAAAAATACGTAAGAGACTGTGGCAGCGTTGGAAGCGACCGGATATTCAAACATTTAATAATGATTACTGTTTCCAGAGAGCTGAGGTGCTCCATATTGCATGGCAAGGCGTTCCAGCTGCAGTGCATCAGATTGAGGCAACGAAGATGATTGAAAGCCTTCAGTGCAGGAGCAGGCCCTGGCTGGCTCCATCCAGAGAGACCAAGTTGTTGCAGCTTCTCTGGTCCGCCATTTTGCCTACCCACCATCCACTTTGGGTATACCAAACCATCGTAGTCACGGATGTCGAGTGTTACAAGCCCCACGGGAGGACAAAGGCCCTCAAGTACCTCTGCTGCAACTTCTGAACTTCCACCGAATGATAGTGTTAGTTCTGTGAGCCGTTTCTTGGCAGCTAGATTGAATGCAAGAGCTTCCTCTCTACTTTCAACACTTTGGAGACCATATATACTCAGTTCGCCGCTGAGCCTGTTTAGGTACCTCAACTGCTTTGCCTCGTGTCCTTGTTCATGACTTACTTTGAATGCTGGGATTGTTTGGAGTGAGACGAGCCTACCGATGTTTGAAAATTGCAATCTAGGACCGCTCCATACATGCCGCAAGTTGATAAGATCACCACAGGAAAATACCAAATTCATGCAGACACCAAAATCTAGCAGTTGCATCTGGTAAAGCTGGTTTAGACTGCTTGGTAAAATTACTCTGCATCCAATATTTGTCCGGAAAGCAAGATATCGTAGATGTTTTAATTGACTAATAGATTCTGGAACAGACAATATATTTGGTCTGCAAATAAATCCATCCTTTTCCAGACATAAAGCTATTGCTAGTACCCGCAGTTTCGGCAGACTCTTGAGTATGTTCTTGATGACTATTTCCTCAACTGGTGTATCCCCTCCAACACTATAAATGATGAGTGTGTGTAAATTTTCCAATAAAAGAATCTTCCCTGTAATCAATGCTGCATCATAACTCTGAACAAAAAGATGGCGAACGTCTCTGGGAACATCTTTTGCCCAGCTTTCTCCTTTCTGGATCATGTTATTGTCAATTCTGAAGCAGTCACTTCCAGCTACTGCCCCTGCTAAATCATGCAGCAAATCATGAACTAAATAGTATTCCTTGCCATGATTGTACCAGTCCTGGCCTCCTGGTTGAAGAAATGATATCGACAATAGTTCATTAAATATTCCCAGACCAACATCTTCAGCATCAGCCCCTTCATCTGTGTTTCTTATGAACCCTTCTGCCATCCAGAGTCTAACTAATTCATCACGGTACAAGCGATGTCTCCTAGGAAAAATACTGCAGTAAGCAAAGCAACGCCTAGCCTGCTCACCTAGCTGATAGTAGCTCCACCACAGAGGTCCCGTCCATACCTTGAAAAGGTCTTGATCTCCGACTCTTCTCCAATGGTCAACATCTTGCTGTCGACGTAAATTTCCACCCACTGTTCTAGCTGCTAGAGGTGACCCCTTCAGCTTTTTTGCAATCTCAACCCCAATGTTCTGGAACATGCTTTGATCTTGGCCATCTTCGAGGGCATAATGCATGAACAGCTCAAAGAAGGCGGTATCATCAACCTCAGTTATTGGCATGGCAGTATATCTCACACCAGGACATAGATCCGGTAGTGCATATTTACTTCGAGTTGTCACTAGGATCTTGCTTTCTTTCTTTCCTTTCTTAAGTGGAGAAAGTAACTTTGGTAGCTCCTGGTTACCAACATCCGCATTGCACCAGACATCATCCAGTACCAGAAGGAATCGCTTTCCATCTAGTTTCCTCTCCAGTTCTTCTTCCAAGGCATTCAAGTTATGAAATTGAGGGCATGGAACCTTAGGATCTGAAGCTGCCTCATACAACTCCTTGAAGATGCCCCGCACACTAAAATCCTGAGAGACATGAACCCACATAACAAGGTCGAAATGGTCTTCCTTGTTGTCTTGCTTGTCATTTTTCTCGTGGGCATAAACAAACTGTGCAAGGGTAGATTTCCCAGACCCGCTGACTCCATGTATGCCAATTACAGAAAAACACAGACCTTTGCTAGTGCTTGGATCAAGACCACCTTCCTTTTCATGAAGCATTGCTATGATCTTGTCGCGATCATTATCTCGACCAAAAACTTTTTGCGGGGAAACTGCGGTAGTCGTAGGATTGACAACCATTGTGTGTCTTATATTGCCATCACTTATGCTTGACAAGTTAAGCTTCTCCAAAATCTGGTGTGCTTCATTTATAATGTTTTCTATCTTCTTTAGGCTCTTTACCAACTTCTTATTTGACATACGACTCTCCTGTGACACCAAATAGCAAGTGAAAAGTCTTTCAAAATAAATTGTACGTTGTTGAGAATTAGCACACAAATGCACTTGTGGTTAACTGAAAACTACAGCGGAAACAAGTAATCTCAGCACCACATCATGTACTAATTCAAGGATCGTTGCTTAGCACGGAAGGAAACATATGCAGCAGCATATATGAAGGCAGAAAATATTACTCAGCAGGCAAGACACTCCTCAGCCTAGTGTCTTGTGGTAGGAGTAAGTTTTCCTGACAGCATCAAGCATCAACAAAGAGACACCAGATTTTTACGTGGAAAACCCCCCCAACTTGAGGGGGAAAACCACGGGCCGAAGCCACCCAAATCCTCTTCCACTATTATCAAACATGGGATACAACAAGTTCTTCTCTAGACAGCACTAGAGGATATCATACATCAAGATTTCTGAATCTTGGATGAACACAACAGGATTTGGAGCTCAAGAACTAGGGATTGGAGCAATCTCACCAAGGATGGTGGAACCGAAGCTTGAAGGAGACAAGGTAGTGGATCTGGACCATCACAACCTTGGGGAGGAGCTCCCTTGCTTCTTCCTTCAATCTTCCTCTTCTTCCCTTGCTCTCTTGGTTTTCTCTCTTCTTCTCTCTTGGAGGATGAACTGATTTTCGTCACACTTGGTGGTGGTTGCTGGATGGAGGGTAAAGCATCCCCATCCACTCATGTGCAAAGTCCCTAGGTCATAACCCTAATGGGTAGTGGGTTCATGCACCTCTTTGGGCTGCCTAAAAGGCCTCAAATGGTCATCTCCTCACAGCCCACATGAGGAGGATATCCCAACATATGTGACCATACAGATGAGAGCAATTTTTACATCGAACTATCCCCACACTAAATGAAGAAATAAGTCAAGTGTTGTATAGGGAAATCGTCTAACCTCCAAGTTTTTCTAGATACCCCGAGAAATCACTTGCCCTAAACCTAGTTCTCTACTGCTTGAGCTAGGAATCAGCTAGGAATCACCGAGGTATACCAATACCATCAGTCATCAGGCACACACACATGTGTGCACGCCCTCTATGGACTATATGAACATACTCATGAGCTAGAAATTTGCTGATTTCGGAGAGAGAATTTGGTGCCGCAAAGGGTAATCTATCTAAGGGAATACATGTGAGCCAGAATCGAGGCCTACAGTATCAGCGCCAATATACAAGAGAAATAAATATTCTCTATTACTTGTATTGCAATTTTGTGCTACAAGATCAGCGTCCGAATTTCCCAAATTTTCCCTTGCAAAAGTTTTGATGTAGGTTTAGGCTACATCCAGTTTGGCATATCCATGTATCTTTGGTCGCAAAATACAGGATATGAACAAAGAAACATTGATATGCCAAAATTTGACTTACCATGGATGATGTGTTTCTAGTAGCTTCAAACATATATATGGAACAACAAAAGCTGGACTGACAGAACACAAAACAAATGGAAGAAAGGATAGTACCTTCTTCTTCAGACGATCCTTTTTAGGTAGAGACGAGCCACCGCCCGGCTGTAGTTTTCCAGTTTTGATCTGCTTCTCTAGACAGTGACACTCGACAGCATCCAAGATTTCTTCGGCTTCATAGAAAGCATATTTAAGCCGCTTGAACAGCTGCTCTAGACGAGGCCTGTATGGGCTCGTCTCCACAACTTCCATGACCCGTTCCAGCACCAAGATTTTTGGCTCAAGTTGTGCCAGCTTCTTTGCTGTGTCATATTCGAGGTAATCGAAGCCTTTGGCGAGGAGCTTGGAGATGGTGGCCGAGGCGACCCAACCAACCATGGCCACGCTCCATCCTACGGCAGCAATGGTAATTGGATCCATCACTACAGACAGATACAATTAGTTTTGAGAGAGTGGGGAGAAGGCTAGGCTGCAAATTCTAGATATAAATAGCTCAAGTTGCAATGAGCTAGTAAGAGGCAGCACTAGAAAGCAGCTAAAATATATGGCAAGTGTGCTATTACTTTGGTGAGTTAGAGTAAAGAAAGGGCAGGAGCTCAATTATTGACGCAAGGATAGGACTGTTTCAACTAAACACCGCCGTGTAACAACTCTGTTGGTTTTGACAATAAAGTTCAGGCAGGCTTAAGCCCGCCGTTAACGCGTCAAAAAACTAAACACTGCCGTCTAGCTCGTAATTTAAAATTGTCCAATCATCTCCCAGTGGTACGAAGAGTTGATCCACAAGCAACAATCAACCGGTGTTTTGTTTCGTTCACAGGGACATCTGAACTGACAACTTGTGGTTTAACAAGCTTAATAACCTGGTAATCAATCAACATGCATAATATATACTTGGGTGTGCATCTACACGACTGACTCTGGGAAATCGACGCGCTTGTTAGTTGGCATAACGCGGCACGGCCTTATATATTATCATTGACGGCAAGGGAAACTGTTGACCACGCGGCCGCATGACCCGTGGAATCTGCAACAATCAGCATAAACAACCCTATCCCAGCTGAAGTTCAAAAAAAAAAACCCTATCCCAGCTGCCAATGACGAAAACAATGCTGAATTACTATCTCGGGAGCTCCTATAGGGAATTTCCTATTCATCACTTATTGCGGCAAGTTGTCGCGCCTTCGCACAGGGCGCAGCTCACCCTGGGCCGGCCCATTTGCGGTCGTTTCCCTTCTCGCGAGAAGCAACGCTAGGGATCAAACCTAGTACCTTCTGTACATGTATACGCCACACTAACCAACCCGACTGACTGGTTCAGGATGACGAACAAACAACGCAAAACATAGAAAACACACAGCAGCGACAAAACTTAAAACCAGTTCACGGAATTTCCAAAAAACTTTTGTTCCTTCTACTGGTTTTTTCGGTTTTTCTTCAGTCTTTTTCCGTTCTTTAGTTTTCTTTATTTTTTTTCTTTTCTGTTTAATTTAAAATATTTGAATTTTGAAAAAAAAATCTTGTTGTTAAAATTTGTTCATATTTTTTAAATAATGTTCACATTGCCAAAATTTTGTTCGCAATTTCAAAAAATGTTCCAGTTTACATACTTTTGGTTACAATTCAATAAGATGTTCCAAATTCCAAATTTTGTTCACATTTTTAAAAATTTGTTCTCAATTTTAAAAAAAGGTTTGGAATTTCAAAATTTGTTCATCGGTTCAAAAAAATGTTTTTGGAGTTTTGTTCATGTTCTGAAAAATATTCGAAATTTATATTTTTTTCACATTTTCAAAAATTGTTCGCACTGTTAAAAAAATGTTCGGAATTTCCAAAGAAAAACATGTAGAAAAGGCTGGGAATTTCAAAAAAATCGCATTTTTCAAAAAAAGTTCTTGGTTTTAAATTTTGTTTGTGTTCTGAAAAAAGTTTACAATTTTAGATTCTTTTTTCATTTTTTAAAAAATGTTCTGAATTTATAAATTTGTTCATTTTTTCAGAAAGTTTTTAGGTTCAAATTACGTGTTTTTTCGAAATTTATTCAAAATTTCAAATTTTGTTCAGAATTTCAGTTTCCTGTTCTCCTTTGTCGAAATTTTCTGTTACAAATTTCTTCGTAATTTTGATAAATGTTCTCGATTGCAAATTTTGGATTTTATAGCAAACATTAAGTTTTATCGATGTCGTTGATGTTTCTTGTAACGTTCTGCTGCTAATTTAGCACTGGATCTAGTTGGCCTTAGTGGCTAGCATAGCATGCGCTGGACCGTAAGGTCGACGGTTTGAATCCCAGCGCCAGTCCATTCCTTTTTTCGCATTTTAGCATCTCGCTAATCGGCCGGCCCAGGTTTGGCCACGCTTTTGCGAAACGTCGACATTTCGACGCAGCTAGCGTCACATAGGAGCTCCCGTCCTATAGGACAGTCTTTCATCAAATTGTCGTCCCGACACACAGGGAGGCAGCCTGACTGGGCCGGCCCATAGAGCTGTACGCTGGAAGGAGAAGAAAACAAAAAAGAGCGGCGTGCGCGATGGAAGGAATCCAACCAGCACCGTCAGCTTGCACATGCATACTCACAACCACTCCAGCTGTCTACCGTCGCTTGTACCAGACCAATGCGCAACTAAAAATAACCGAGCACAACCGTCCAACCGGACTTGTCTACTGTATTTAGCCGGAATTAGTTACTCTACTGAACTTCTTAAAAAAAAGGTGCACATTTTTCCTGAAAGTGTATATTTTGAAAAGTGCAAAGATTTTTTGAATATCTGAAAACATCGTAGACAGGAACCTTTTTTCTCATATGCAAAAAGAATTGAAACTGCAGAAAATGTCTTCGAAAAACGTGAACTACTTTTTGAAGTTTGTGAATAAATTATGAAATTCCAAACAAATTACGAAACAGAAAACTTTTTTTGAATTTTTGAACAAATATTTGAAAATGCAACATTTGATGAAATTACAAAAATATGAAACCACGAACATTTTTTGAATTTGTGAACAAATATTTGAAAGTGAAACTTCATGAAATATCTAACAAAAATTTTTTGAAACCACAAACATGTTTTGAAATTCTTGAACACTTTTTCAAACGCGAACATTTTTTGAATTTTGGGCCAAATTTTGCAACTGCAAACATTTTTGATAATTCTAGAAGTATTTCGAAATATGAATATTTTCTAAATTTGTGAAGAAATTTTGAAATACATGAACAATGTTTGAATTGATGAACATATCTTATAAAGTGGAGCATATTTTAAAATCTGAACAAAATTGAATTTAAAAAAAGACAAATATCAACATGAAAAAGGAAAAAAGGCAAAATAAAAATGGAAATGAAAAAGAAAAAGGAAACAGCAAAAGGTAAAGAAAGAAACAAGAGAAAAGAAAAATAAACACGACAGAAAAACCAAAACCAAAAAGAAATAGGAAAACTATGACATATTTTCAACTGAAAAGCTAAAACCATGTGCATGTATGGTTGCACAGAGCTCCACTCTCACGACATGGATACACTATTGTACGACAGGCAGCGACGGATCCCTTTGTGTTCCCCATGTCCGCCGCTAAACAGACTGTCGGGAGTCCCGAAGGCATATTTCTCCCCCCGTATGGCCGTGCCGCTCATCGGAGTAGCAAAGAGGGTGCTTCAGTGGGAGGGGAAGGGTGCTTCCGTCGAGCTCAGATGGGTGCCCAGGATGGTCTGAGATAAAGAAGAACCGGAAAGGTCACATGCGGTGGCCTTCCTGGGACCCAAGTGGTGGCGGACTCCCGTGTTTCACTTCTCCTCGATGATGGCGGTGGGCGCGGACGTGTTGTCTGCCACCTCGTTGACATCCACGAAGCCGGCTTCTTTCTCTTCATGTATGGCGCGGCTGCGCGCGCGTTGATGGCACATGGGACAGTCGCAAGCACTGGAAGCGCGGTACAATGCGGCATCGTTGACGGCAGCGACGATGCCCGTGCAGCCATGCTCCCCGCCGTGTCAGCCTAGAGTAACTCGCCACTCCTCTACGAGCTGGCTTGGAACGGGGAGTTGCTAACCACGCGACGGCTTGGGACGACAACTTGTTTCGTCAGCTAGGCGAGGGAGGTGGAGCAGTGAGCTGCCTCACTTGTACCCGCCGGGCTCGGCGGGCCACCCAGTCGGCTTTTATGTTGGAGAACTGCTCTTCTTGCTCGTCGGATGCCAGCGAAAGAGTGAAGAAAGTAGTGGAAGGAGGAGATTGGGAGTGACGGAGTGGTGCAATTCTTGCCCTGCGTCTGGCCTCGTTTAAATAGAGGGCGGACAGGAGAAGCTTGCCCGGTGTTGCATCTAATGCCGGCCCGCTCATGAATGGATGTGTCTCCAGAGTAGGTTTCTCGGCTTCCACACGGGTTTAATGTCAGCATTGGAATGCGGCGAGGAGGCATATTCAGCCGGGCATGCAGCGGGAGGCGCCCTCGGCTGGCGTGCCGCTTCAGTGGCGGAGGCAGTGAGAGGTCGCATCCGCCCTGAGCCGCCTTGAATAGAAACGACATGCTCTACAGCGGACTGAATACAGACGCAGCTGGCAATGGGAGGGGAGGGTTTTTGATAGACTAGGGCGGTCAGAAGCAGGCTTGACAGCGGTCCACACTCTCGCAAACCTCCTCCACGTCTATCTCTGGTTTGCGAGACAAAACACGTTCGGACCGTGTCACGGACCGATGAAGATTCACATTGGATGGCGTCCGCGATTCAGACTTCACAGTCCGAACAATTATGGGAGATTTGCGGGTCGGTGTTGAAGATGCTCGCATGCCACATCCCTGTTGACGACGCATGGGTACTTTCACTTGGACCAGACTCGGGCCAGGGCAGGGTTTGACACCTTGTATTTTTTTTAGGGTAAATGCCGCCGCTTTATTTAATTAATCCGCAAAACCCAGAATGTCATCCGAGATTACACTCAAAATACAGTTTGGGGGTACCCCCAACCAAACCTTACAAAGTTCGTCTCCTACCCCTACTCTAGCCAACTTATGCTCCGCGACATTCGCAGATCGTCGAGCCCAAGTAACCTTCACGTTTTGCTTTGTCTCCAGCATTTGTTGTATGTCATGGATCCACGGTCCAACTGCTGAGAAGTTCCTGCCATCTTGGTTGATCATGTGAACAACTTGTAAACTATCTAGTTCGACGTGGATGTTTTGGACGCCTAGCTCCTCAGCCACCTGTAAACCAGGCCTACACGCTAGAACTTCTGCTGCTTCAGGATCGGCAATGCTTGGGAAGTGATGACAAACCCCCGCCAGAAACGCTCCATTGTGGTCTCTGAGGACGGCTCCGCCGCCCGCCTTGTCGCCCACCTTTGACACAGCTCCATCACAGTTGAGCTTAATCCATCCCATCTCTGGCACAGACCATTTCTGGATCTCCCTCGGATCTCTCTCCCGAGGCTGTTGCTGGTGAGAGTTTGACCATTCTGTCATATGTGCACAAACGGCCTCCATTATTGCATGTGGACTCTGAATTCTGACTCCATCCCGCGCCTTGTTCCTAGCGAGCCATAAGCCATATGTCGCCTAGATCATCGCTTCTTTCTTGTCGTCGGCCACCCCGGAGAACCAACTCAAGAGCCATCGAGCTAGAGTGCCCTGGGTATCGATCTGACACGGTGGGGTTGCCACCGTAATACCTTTTTCTGAGCGCAACAGCTGCCAGAACTGAGAGGAATCCTGACATGCCCAGAAACGATGAATGATAGATTCTTCTCCGCCGCATGCAACACAAAAACCATCCGGTTTGATTCGTCGCCAATGAAGCTCTGATCCCACAGCTAGTCCATTTCGAATCATACGCCACATATGAATCTTCGCTTTGGGTGGCGCACTAGTATCCCACATCGCTATGTACCCCTTGTGTTTCTGGACAGAGCTGGAAGACTCCTGCTTGCTCGTCCGCGCTCTCCTCCTTGACATTCAGAGATGGTAAGTTGATTTCACATTGAAGATGCCGTTCTTAGTGAAGTTCCAAGCAAGATAATCTTCGGACCCCGGGCCACTAATAGAAATATGTGCTATATCGCATGCGTCTGACTCACTAAACATGGTGGCAAGCTTATTCCGGTCCCAGCTAGTCCCAGTACTGTCCAGAAGATGTGCAACCTTTGTAATCCCATGAACATATATTTGACCTAGTGGCCTCAAAGATCCTTGTCGAGGAATCCAGTTATCATGATGTATATTGATGCTTGTGCCATCTCCAACCCGCCAAACCAGCCCCTCCCGTAGAAGGTCTCTTCCATGCAACAAGCTTCTGTACGTGAAGGAAGAGTTGGATGGGCACGTAGCGCTCAGTATTGCCCCATCTTTGAAGTAGCGAGCTTTGAGAACTCGAGCACAAAGGGAGGATGGAGTGGAAAGAACCCTCCAAGCTTGCTTGGCCAAGAGCGCTTGGTTAAAGCCCTCTGGGTTCCTGAACCCCATACCTCCTTCTCTCTTAGATGCACATCTTCTCCCAGGATATCCAATGCACCTTTCTTTCACCGTTCATCGCACCTCACCAGAATTTTGAAGAGATCGAAGTCAGGTTCCGGCATATCTTCTTTGTGAGATGAAAACAACTCATGGTAAAAGTCGGTGTCGCTTGTAATCCCGATTTGACGAGTACCTCTCTCGCTGCCTTGGACATTCCTAGCCCTTTCCATCCTGTCACCTTGCCCTTTGAGCTTTCTACAACATATTTGAAGGTGCCATCTTTGGACTTACCCACAAGTGTAGGTAGACCAAGATACCGCTCACTCAGTGCTTCTGACTCAATACCCACCACCTGCTTCAGCTCAGCTTTGACATTGTCGTTGCACCCTCTTCCAAAGAAGATAGATGATTTTTGCAAGTTCACTCTTTGGCCCGAAGCCTCCTCGTACCGCAGCAAGATCTCCTTCAGAGTAGCCATGCTCTCATCGGACCCCTCCAAAAAAACGATGCTGTCATCCGCAAACAGTAGGTGTGTAATATGGGGGCCAATGCCGCCAAAAGTGACACCCTTGAGACTATTATCCAGCTGAGCTTTTTTTAACAGCGCCGAAAAGCCCTCTATGCAAAAGAGAAATAAATACGGTGATAAGGGGTCACCCTGTCTGAGCCCTCGGGATGGGAGAAACATCCTAGAACAGCCCCCATTAATCTTAACAGAAAACCGCACCGAGGTGACACACCGCGTTACCATTGTTATCCATTGTGGATCAAAGCCGAACTGAGCCATCATCCTCTCCAAAAAATCCCACTCTACCCTATCATATGCTTTCATCATGTCTAACTTAACCGCACATGGACACTTCTTCCGCTTCCTTGTCCGAATAGCATGCACACACTCATATGCCACTAATACGTTGTCCATGATGAGGCGCCCCGGGACGAACGCACTTCGCTCCTCCGATATAAGAATTGGTAGGATCACCTTGAGCCTATTTGCCAGGACCTTTGTAGCTATCTTGTAGAGCACATTGCATAGAATAATAGGACGAAACTGTGAAAGTAATTCCAGGGCATTCACCTTAGGGATCATAACAATGACAGTGTCATTGAAGGCCTCCGGACTAGCTGCACCATTAAGAAAGTCCCGCACCGCAGCACAAACATCCTCTCGTCTGGTCATGACGTCTCGGGATAATAATCCAAAAAGGCGCGTAGCCGAGTGCGCAAAGGTCCTCCTTTGTGTGGTCTTCCCGACCGAAGCAAAGCCTGCCTGCTTGCTCATTAAACTGGAGCGCACATTAACATTCAGGGATCCCGGCCATACACAGAAATCATCAGGTCGCATAGTGAATTTGATTCCAAACCTAACGAACGCTTGCATGCAATGTGCTTCTTTGGACAAGCCTGTGTGGATGCAACAAGCCGGCTACACAAACCCATGTCTCCAAAACGTTGGTTTATTTTATGAGTACAGGCTATACATTCAAAGCTTGCAATAGCTCTGGCCACAATTCGGGCATTCCTCCCAGCAAAATTGAAATCTGTGACAGGATGCAACACCAAGCAATGGAGCAAACGGTCAAACAAAAATATTCTGAATCCATAATACTGAGATTGCTACATGAGCTCCATGACACAGCTTCAGGTTTGGCAGATGAAGAAGTGCAATCCTTGCTGAATTTGGACCAATGAATGCACACAACTCCTATTCTAATAACCAAAACCTATTCTAATAAATGGCAACCAAAAAGCGGTCTCAATCTCAGCCATACCACAAAAATCATCTACCAGAATAATGTTTTCAAAAGAATGTTTGCAGCATTCTAGTTTCAATAAGCTTTGTCTGCGTCCTAGCTAGGCAGAGGCCAGGTGTGTGCTTATTATGTGTGTATCCTCTTGATACTCCATTTTGAGCCAATACAATCCACCCTTTATAGAAAAATAAATTCAACAAGCTTTATCAGCTGACCTCAACCGCAAACTGTCAGTTATTTATCATCTGCCCTTTTAAAACATAAGTGGCTATACATTTAAGGATACAACTAGCACATCCCATCGAACTTCTGTGATCGATGATCAATAAGCTTTAAAAATCTTGAGTGCCAGATCAAATAATGCCCCTGAATGAACTAATCTCTAGAGATGCCAAGAATGCTTATCAAGTAAATTGCGTTTGACATAGGCTACAAATACATATTACGCATTTCTGACACTCGCAAAAGTATGCTGCTGCAGATCTTTTCTTGTCAGGGTCTTCTATATTCAAAGCTTGCAGTATCATATGCCACAGTGATACCTTGAATGATTTGAATCAAGAATCCTTAGGTGAGTGCAGACAGCAAAACCTGGAGTCCTGGATACATGGACACCGTGCACACTTTGCCGTGTTGCACACAATCAAAGCGCATCAAGAACCATGAGCGCCAAGAATCATCATGGCACAGGCTACTAGTATTCGCGTCCGTAGTAGGCAGTTTGCTGTTACTCGTAATTAGCTTCCGGCCATTAGACTTCAGAGAGTCCGAGCCCACTGGCTGCTGTTGTAAATGAGCAACTAGTATTTCCTGAGGCCCAAAGGCCATTGCATATACATGTGCGACAAAGTGTAGGAAACCCCTTATAGAATGGGGATATACCGGAAAGGGACTATATACATCTAACACCCCCCCTCAAACTCATGGTGGGTCAACAACACTGAGTTTGGAGAGGAAGAAGGTATGCTGCGCTCGAGTCTGTGCCTTCGTGAAGAATTCAGCTAACTGTAACTCGGAGGGCACATAGTGAAGAGCGAGAATCTGATCCTGCACAGCAGCACGCACAAAGTGGGCGTCCACACCGATGTGCTTGGTGAGCTCATGCTTCACCGGGTCACGCATAATACTTGATAGCACCAAGATCTTGTCGATAGTAAGGGGGTCGAGGTGGGAGCCGACACACCAAAATCCTCAAGTAGCCACCGTAACCAGATCACCTCAGCCGTCAACATAGCCATGGCCCGCAGCTCAGCCTCTGTACTCGAGCGAGAAACTGCAGTCTGCTTCTTGGTCTTCCAGGCAATAAGAGAGCCTCCAAGAAAAACACAGTAAGCAGACAGCGATCGTCGATCAGAGGGATCACTAGCCCAGGTAGCATCAGAGTAGGCCTGGAGCTCAAGAGAGCTAGAGCGAGGGAAGAACAGGCGCTGAGAGATCGTGCCACGAAGGTATCGTAGAACACGGAGGAGGTGACTATAGTGGACAGAGGTGGGGGCTGAAACGAACTGACTCAGGATGTGGACCGGATAGGAGATGTCAGGGCGTGTAACAGCCAGATAGACAAGGCTGCCAACGAGGTGACGATAGCGAGTGGGATTAGGGAGAGGATCACCATCTGAGGCACAAAGCTGAACATTGAGCTCCATAGGAGTCACAACTGTGCGCTCATCACCAAGAGCAGCGCGAGCAAGAAGTTCCTGAATATATTTTTCTTGGGAGATGTAGAAGCCATCAGAGGTCGAGGAGATCTCAATCCCAAGAAAATAGCGAAGAGGACCAAGATCAGTCATGAGAAACTGGTCTCGAAGGCGAGCCTTTACAAAGGCAATGTACTCAGAGTCGTCACCAGTAATGATCATGTCATCAACATAGAGAAGGAGAAGAGTCCGACCACGAGGAGACAGATGAACAAACAGCGCGGGGTCATGGTGGCTGGGCAAGAAACCAGCAGCAGTGACCACAGAGGCGAAGCGCTCAAACCAGGCACGAGGAGCCTGCTTAAGGCCATAGAGGGAGCGGCGAAGCCGACAGACCAGACCATCAGGAGCATAGTACCCCGGTGGTGGCTGCATATAAACCTCCTCACGCAACTCACCATTAAGAAAGGCATTCTGGACATCGAGTTGAGAGATGGACCACTGACGAACAGAAGCGACAGCAAGGAGAGTGCGGACAGTGGTCATGTGGGCCACAGGAGCGAATGTCTCATCATAATCGCGTCCCTGCTCCTGCTGAAAACCACGAGCCACAAGACGAGCTTTGTAGCGCTCAAGAGAACCATCAGAGCGAGTCTTAATCTTGTAGACCCACTTGCAGGTGATGGGACGAACACCGGAAGGAAGGGGGACCAGATCCCATGTGCCAGAGCGCTCAAGGGCAGCAAGCTCTTTGGCCATCGCAAGTTGCCATTCAGGCTGAGTCATTGCAGTCCGATAGGAAGTGGGCTCAGCAAGAACCGAGAGACCATACCGATCAGGAGAGTAGCGATCAGGCGGGGGGCGAGGCCGAGCACGGAGATTATGAACCGGGGAAGACGTGAGGGAAGGAGCACTAGAGGTGGAAGGCTCATCAGGGGAGACATCCTCAGTACGAGAACGACGAGTGTAGTGGAGGGGAAATGGTGAGAGAGGGCGACGGACGGGAGATGATGGTGGAGAGGTGGAGGAGGAGGATGGAGAAGACGGGGTTGGTGGTGAATGAGAGGGAACGAGAGGTGTCAGAGGAAGAGGTGACATGGGAGGCACGTAGTGGGGTGTATCGGGAAGGAGAAGGAAAGAAAGGTCATCGACAGAGAAACTCGAGGAAGAGGAACGTGGGTAGTAAGACCGAGACTCGTCAAAAGTCACATCACGCGAGATGCGCAAGCGACGACCTACAGGATCCCAACATCGATAACCCTTGTGCTCATCGCTGTAGCCAAGGAAGACACACTCAACCGACTGAGCAGTCAGTTTGGTGCGTTCTCGGGGGGCAAGAAGAACATAGCACACACATCCAAACATACGGAGAGCTGAGTAGTCAGGAGAGCGACCAGTGAGACACTCCATAGGAATACCACCCTGAAGAGCAGTCGATGGTTGAATGTTGATAAGATAGGTGGATGCTGAAACAGCCTCAGCCCAAAAATGGGGTGGAAGGGAAGCAGCAATCATGAGCGCACGAGCCGTCTCAAGCAAATGACGATGCTTGCGTTCAGCAACACCATTCTGAGCATGAGCCCCAGGACATGAGAACTGGGCAAGAGTACCCTGTTCCGCTAGAAAACCACGCAACAGCTGAGAGATATACTCCCAATGAGTCAGACGAAAAGTACGAATGGACGTGGCAAATTGAGTGTGAACCATAGCAGCAAAACGTTTGTATATAGGAGAACCTCGCTGCGAGATTTCATGAAGTAGAGCCAAGTGTAGCGAGAGAAATCATCAATAAACAAAACATAGTAGCGATGACCACCTTTCGAATCAAAGGGAGCAGGACCCCAGACATCAGAATGAACTAAGTCAAACGGATGCTGAGATACTGACTCACTAGTAGGATAAGGTAACTGAGTTTGTTTGCCAAGTCTGCAACCATTACAATGTAAGGAGACATCTCCAGATACAGACCCTAAGAGACCCTGACGAACTAAAGAAGACAAGCGAGAGCCACAGATGTGACCAAGGCGATGATGCCACTGCTGGAAGGACGCAGACGAAGAGGCAACAAGAGCATGGGAGCTGACTGAAGCGGTGGCAGCGGAAGGAACACAAAGCCAGTCAACCTCCCAAAGGCCCTCTGACTCACGGCGCCGAGGGCCAGCTCCAACCAAAACCTTGGTGTGACGATCCTGAATAGAACAAGAGTCGATATCAAGAATGACACGACAACCAGAATCAGTAAGTTGGGCAGCGGAGAAGAGATTCATGGTAAGACGAGGAACATGTGAAACACTCGGAACAGAAAAGGACGGAGTGGAAAGAATACCACGACTAGCAACAGAAGAGGTGTGCCATCGGCGAGAAGAACATTAATAGGCGAATCAAGAGGTCAAGGGAAGACAATACGGAAGAATCAAGACATATGGAAGGAGGCTCCGAATCCAAAACCCACAAAGATGTACTGATCGTGTGGATGCTCGGTGATGGAGAAGTGGCTGCGATCCGGCAAGCAATGAACCAATCGACGAGGAGCCCGAGGAGGCCAGAGACGCTTGAGCCTCACAATGTCCTGGTCGGAGTGACGGAGTCGAGGAAGATCCAGAGTCCCACTCGAAGAGGATCGCCGCTGGTCTCGCTTCTTCTCACGGCAATCGGACTCTGGGTGACCTGGCCGAGAGCAGTAGCCATAGAAGGTGTCACGGCGCGACCGGCCCCTCTCAGTGTAAGCAGGTCGACTCACCCCCCCTGAAGGTGTGGGGAGGAGCGGTGGAGTGGCGAGCCGAGCAGACGACACAGGAGCACGAGCAGCCAACACAGACGGGACCACCAGAACCCAAAGAGAAGGCGAGTCTCCTCAGCACGAAGCTCGGCAAGTACCTCCGAGATAGGAACACGACCACGAGCAAGCAAGTGAGCACGTCGGGGCTCAAACTCAGAGCGGAGACGAGATAAAAACTCATGAAGCCTCAGAAAATCCAAGTCAGACCGCGTAGTCTGACAGCAACGGCAAGTACCACAAACCACTGTCCGTAGGGAGTCAAGCTGACGCCAGATGGCAGAGCACTGTGAATAGAACTCATCCACAGAGGAGTCCCCCTGCTGAAGAGCATGCTCCTGACGCACCACAGAAAGGTAAAGAGCATCACCAGAGGGCTGATAGCGCTGACACAGATAGGACCACATTGCTGCAACAGTGCTGAGGCCCATGAACTCCGAAGCAAACTGAGGGAGGACGCTCGCAGTGAGAACGGCAGCAGCTCGAGCATCATCATTGCACCACTGAGTGTAAGCAGACAGAGCATCCCGGTAGACAGAAAGAGAATCAGAATATGCTGACACCTGCTGATCATAAGCATCAACTGCAGCATCATCTAGAGCCTTGGCAGCATCCCGGTCAGCCTGAGAAGCATCAGGAGCAATGACCGGCGGCACCGGTGGGATGGGGGCCACTGGCGCAACAGGGCATGGCGGACAGGGGACCTCGCCAGAAAGAACTCCCCACAGAAGGAGTCCACGCATATGAATGCGCATGAAGCCCACAAACTCAGCATAGTTGGTGCCATCAAAGATCACCGAGCACCGAGGAACCGCTACATAGCTCGAAGAGGACATGAGGAAGACACTCTGTTGCTGTTGCTCTTTTTTGGTCAACACAGATGGGGATCGAGCAGAACACGCTCGAAGCAGAAAGGAATCGAACGTAGGGGACCGAAGGGTGGCCGACCAGGAAGGAGTTTGGGCCGGGGCGGGCCAAGGGAGCGGGAGGAGCGCCGTCCCTGGACCAGATCGCGCACGCTAGCTCCCACCAGAAGTGGATCGAAGGAAAGCCAGCAGTGCCCGACCGGATCGGGCACCAGATCCGGCGTGCTCGCCCACGCGACAAGAAGGGGCGAGGGGGTCGCGCCGCTCAGAGCCCGCCCACGCAGCGCGGAGGGGGAGGGAGGACACAAGAGCGGAATCTCAGCCGCGGTGCGGCAGGAGCAGCGCGGCAGCCACGGGATTCGCGGCCGGCCGAGACAAAGACGGCCGCAGTTGCCGGCACAGCTGCAGACGGGAACGGCGACCGGAACAGCAGCTGCCGGAAAGGGTGGCCGGAACGGAATCGAGGCAGACCAGGAAGAGAGAGCACGGAGTTGCGGGCGTGCGGGAGCAGGAGAGGAACCTAAGCATCTGATACCATGTTGTAAATGAGCAACTAGTATTTCCTGAGGGCCAAAGGTCATTGCATATACATGTGCGACAAAGTGCAGGAAACCCCTTATAGAATGGGGATATACCGGAAAGGGACTATATACATCTAACAGCTGCATATACTTCACTCACATAAAAAATTGTAGATGGACAGTATCACGCAGTCCTGCTAGTCGTACCTCTTAGAGGCCTGGACAGTTCCGACCTTCAGTTCGAGATTCTCTTCTCAGGTCGCGCGCATCACCACGGCGGTGCGCCAGCCGGCCAGATTGCTAGAGATCTCAGTGCATAGAAGTCGCAAGGTATATATATCGGCAACTAGGTTTACTACTAGTTGTAAATAAGCGCCCGTGCTTGGCATAGGAGGCTTCATGTGAGGATTTTCTTACGTTTCCAAACGTGAAGAAGGCTAGCATTCTTTGCGAGAGTGACTGAACAATTCCCTTAACTTTTGCCTGTCGCAAAGGATTTCCGTTTCATTTGAAGAGCTCGGAGAAAGACAGGGACGCCTTGAGCTGATTGGCTAGGACTCTGTCTGGTACATGCAACAGAACCTTGGTTTTTCCGCAAAAAAAAAAAAAAAAAAAAAACCAGGACCTTGGTTGATTTGAACCATGGAGCCGCTTAGCTGTGTGAAGACAGCGAAAACCTGGATACATGTGCAGGTCAATGAAACAGAGGGACGCATTCCACTTGTCTTACATGGGGCTTACAATTCGTACATATCTTGAACCGAACAGTGAAGAAAAACAGAAGGAATGCAAACATATTGGCCAACAGGCTGGCAGACAAGAAAAACAATGAAGGAGGAGACACATACATATGGAGAAACTGAATACAATAATCCTGAATCAAGCTCAAACAATTAAGCCCATTGCCTTCAATCTAGGAATCAAAAGGAGCGAGTGCGTCTTCTTTTCCGTTCTAATTGGAAAGGCTCATCGTTGTCAGCAGACTGACACTCCCTCCTCGGAAGCCTTTCCGAAAATGCCTCCTTGTGTCCTAGTGAACCGTAAAACTTGTCGCTGCCAACGGACTGACCCTTCCTCATCTGAAGATTCTCTGGCATCCGCTCTAAACTGCAAGACTCAAGGCCGTCAAATGACTGACCACCCCTCCCTTGAAGATTTTCCGGAAATGTCTCCATCCCAGAGAATGCCAATAGGACCCAGACATATGAAAGGTACTCCACACCCGTCCCGAGAGCCTCGGCGTGCAGGTATCCTCGGCACCGGCCGGCAGAAAAGCAGATCATCTCCACCCACACACCTTGGATCACCTCCCACATCTTGGTACCGTCATCAGAATGATCAAGCAAGCTTTGAACGAGCAGCCATGCATCGCGAACAAAACAGTCCGGGATATAACCCGACTTACATTTCTCAATTACTTCTTGTGTAACTCCGCTCTGGTCCTGCGGTGTCTTGTCACCGTCGAGGTAGGCCTCAAGTTCGGTGTAGATCGTTGTGAAGACACTCTTTCTGCTGCCTGGCATTAGCATCTCAGGATTAGCAACCAAGAGATGCATCATGTAGTTGGATATTACTTTGCAGCGGCGGGCGCATTCCATATCACCAGGAGACATGGCCTTGTACTCAAGGCATATTAAATCTGTGGCCAGGTGCCAGAGAATAATGCTCTCATCAAATGGCCTCTGTATGATCCAACCCACCCGTCGGAAATATCCACTTTTCGCGAGCGTCCACTCACCCCTGGCATCATTAAACCTCCTGTAAGATTCAGTGTCCACTATGTCCTCCTTCCACGCAATTTCAATATGCCCACGAACCAGTTCTGTAATCTCCTGGCAGGAATAGCTAGGCTCCATGTGCCAAAAGTAGCCGTCGGCCAAGTCCAACCATCCCGCGATGCGACTCAACCTGGAGGGCCTTCTGCTATGGGCAAATAATCCAATAAGATTGTGTTGGAGAATTTTGCCAGAGAACTTGTACAGGTAAAACGACCGTACGTACAAGTAAACGAGCTCCAGTACGAAGGTGCCGTACAACAGCACCAGTGAAACCCACGTGTCACCACCGCCATAAGATTCTTTGTGGCTGCTAGTATGTACCAGGCAGATGGCTGTGATTAACGTTGCATTTCCATAACCTAGTAAATGTAAGCACGAGCGCATGATGGCCCCTACTCGTGCAAAGATCGAGGCATGGCGGTACATGCTATCATCTTTGGTGTAGAGATAACTTGTCATGGCAGACAGCACACCTTCAATTGCTCGATAAGGTGATAGGCCCCGAAGCGACCAGAATCTGTCCATGATTTTCATACGATCATGATACGGACATGGAAAGTCACAAAACAGCTCGTACGGTAGGCCTGGGAGTTCTGCTTCAAACAAATTCATTTTCACCCTAATCCATTCGCCACCACCATTTTTCACGATTCTTCCTGCCGTTTTTATGAAGCTGTCAAGCCCTCCTTCGGCTCTGTCCCGAACGACGCTGGCATTGGACGTGCTGGCCTTTCGTAGGGCATTATAGCTACTACTCTTAAGTTCTTGGGACTTCTGGAAGCATCTTATAATCACCAGGATGAAGAGCAAAATTGTTGCAGCCAACAATCTTTTGTCATCCGACGACCATGACTTGTAAAACACGTAGAGCGCAACCGTGACCTGACACAATAGTCATCAGATGATTTCCAATTAATATGATGGAAAAAGTTTCAAATGCACACCCTCTAAATTGTTGGAGTTGTGTCGAATATAGTGTACGAGGTAGGTTACAATTGGACTTGTAGTTGTATTGTGTTTAGATAGGATATGGAGTCGTGTCCTAGTAGGACACTTATATCCTAGGCCTCTCATATATAGCGGAGGTAGACACACGATGTAACCTATGCTAACATAATAGCACCGGAACGCAGGAGAAGCCGGCGGCATGTGCCGGTGTCCAGGGCGACCGGGTGCGGTATTGTAGCGGTGTCATGGGGAGGAGCGCCCATAGTCAGGCCCCGGGGATGTAGCCATATCGGTGAACCTCGTTAACAAATCTCGGTGTCGTGCTCGTGTGATTGCTTGGTCCTCGGATAATCGACGGAGTGCCTCGGATTTATTCTAACAAGTGGTATCATGAGATGGCATGAGTTGATCTAGAGGATGGTTTGATGTTTTGATCGGTACTCGTCTGCACAAGGAGTTGCCGTAGAGCAATTGGTGTGCGCGGTTGAGATCGATCGGAAATACGTCAGACGTTCGCAATCTCGACGGGTTGTGGAGATCGGATCATGAGATGGCTGTGCAGGCGGCAACCAAGGCAGCAGCGCATGCGGCTCGATCGCATCGCAAGGCGTTGCGGTCCGGAGGTGCGCGTGGCACGAAGATGCTCGGAGGCAGCGCAGGCACCAGGCGGCTGAAACTGAGGCGAGGGACGCACGATGCGGGCTGGCCCAGCGGGGCTAGTTGGTGCGTGTAGCGGACACGCGGAAGGCTGGCTAGGCGTGCTACACGGCAGGGCTCCGGTGCTGTCCGATCGACTCAGAGATTTGTTTTTTGGAAAAAGGAGATTGAGTCTCTGTAGTACTATATGACACGGATAGGCAGGCAAGTCAGCGTAAGTGGAATAAAAATCCATCAAAGCCATCAGGAGCAGGTTTGACACAAAGGGCAGCACTAGCTCTGGGAAGTTGAGCCAAGGCCGGAGCTTCACGTGAAGACCAGAAGTTCTTTTTTTGTTCTTTGGTTGATTTGCTATTAGTGCACGAGGGTGTACCACATCAGGTTTTGCTTGTGTACTTGGGCATCATGTGAGGAGAGCTCGGATAATTTTTTCACTGGGTCAGTCATACGAAGTACCATGGCACCAATGGGTACCAGGTTTGA
Source organism: Aegilops speltoides (assembly GCA_021437245.1). Lineage (NCBI taxonomy): Eukaryota > Viridiplantae > Streptophyta > Magnoliopsida > Poales > Poaceae > Aegilops > Aegilops speltoides. The sequence goes on along the minus strand of CM038142.1, from coordinate 560,568,513 downwards.
GGTGGAGAAGTTCAACGGGACAGAAAACCTTGGATTATGACAGAAAGGATGGAAAATTGGTTGGCACAACATGGATGCTTGAAGGCGTTGCGGGAAGTCATGTCAGCTAAGATGGAATTATCATGTGATGGATGAAAATTCACGGAAGACGATTTAGGAGCCTCGAGCGTGTCATACAGTCGAACGGTTTCGGCTGGATCGGACTAGGCAGTCTGACGGATCGACGTAAGTCGGTTGGTACAGAAGACGGTGGTGGGATCAGCGACGACGACATAGGTGTGTGATGCTGATGGTGACCGACTTCTGGGCGTGGAAACACGTGACGCAGGCCTCGAGGGCTTGTGTGGCTTTGACAAGACTGGCGCGGGATTGATTCAAGGTGGTGTATACACGGAGCTTGAAGTCGATAAGGCGCAGGGGTGGATTGATCATCTACCATGGAGTCATGTTGAAGGTGGAGCTGGAGTCTGACGGAAGACTTCACTCGGTGCTGATTGAGGGGCTACGGCGTAAGACGTCAGAGAGTCGAAGCCTATTCAGCAGGAAAAGCGAGGGACACGTAATTCGAACTGGAGCCCAGTGGTTTGATGAAAGCGTGAAACTCGTCATCGGTCGGTGATGATCGATGGTACTCTGCGGTGGGGGTTGAGTGGTGTGGTTTCGTGGCCCTTGAGACTCGACCGGCACAGCGGAGGCTCGACGCGTTAATAGCGGCGAGGTATGCGGTATGCACGGGAACATGGAGACGGGCCAGGGCTCTGGTGGTCATACATGTGGTGAGACAACTGCGAATTTGACTCGAGGTGACTACAAGCAATGGTGAAATTCTTTCAGGTTTCAGACAGGCGGTCATGAAAGGAGCGGTGATGTAGAGTTCAGGTAACTCTTATGTGTGACACCCTAATATGTGAGTTGTTCACTTTCACGCAGGTCAGTGATCGGTGTGTGATGGCGTTGGACGGGTACTCTGGAAGTTGGGAGCACAAGCTAGAGTAACAAGGAACTTAATTTTGCTCGAGTGTTGACCGTGGTCAAGAAAAGAAGGGACTACAAGTTGCAGGTGGAGTCGCATGGAGTCTTTGGAGTAGCAGCGGTACTCATGGGATAAGCTCAAGTCCATACATGGAAGTTTGACGCATGGACAAATCCAGGGTGGTGGAGTATATTCGCCAAGGTGGAGTTTGTTGGAGTTGTGTCGAATATAGTGTACGAGGTAGGTTACAATTGGACTTGTAGTTGTATTGTGTTTAGATAGGATATGGAGTCGTGTCCTAGTAGGACACTTATATCCTAGGCCTCTCATATATAGCGGAGGTAGACACACGATGTAACCTATGCCAACATAATGGCACCGGAACGCAGGGGAAGCCGGCGGCATGTGCCGGTGTCCAGGGCGACCGGGTGCGGTATTGTAGCGGTGTCATGGGGAGGAGCGCCCATAGTCAGGCCCCGGGGATGTAGCCATATCGGTGAACCTCGTTAACAAATCTCGGTGTCGTGCTCGTGTGATTGCTTGGTCTCGGATGATCGACGGAGTGCCTCGGATTTATTCTAATATAAATAACTGAATACGGAAGCTTCCAAATTACAATAGTAGTACTGAAACTCTGAAAGAGAACCAAGCGATTCTTGGTTGTCTAAGAGCATATTCAACTAGACTAGGAAAACATGCATGACCCCTCATTTGTCTGTGGGCATGCCAGGGCTCAACTCTGATTTGTCCGCCGGCGCAATTGTGCCCCGCATTTCTCAAACCCCATATCCATATACATCCATGCAACATCAATCAACACAAACATTCTTGTGCGACGGCGACGAGCATCTGTCTTCTTGCTAGTCAAGGACCGACACAGGACTCGGACGGCATGGCGACCGACGCGTACCAGCTAGATCCGGCCAGAGCTGCATTCCTGGCCAGGGCCGGTCCTGGGATTTTAGGGGCCCGGGGCGAGAGTAGAGCTCGGGGCCCCTTAGAGCGTGCCCTCGGAACTGATTTTCCAGCCGTCTTTCCTGCTTCCTATTCGATCCCAAGGGTCAATCTTGCATCTAACACCTGACGAATTTGCTTAGGAGGCTGAATTGGAAGCACTATCACATCCAGTGCATTTTTAGAGAAAAATAAATTAACCACAATCATGGACTAGTTTCTTTTCCCTGACTACTGCGAGCATCTGTATGTTCATAGAACATTGCAAAGACCAGATGCAACCCAATTAATTTTTTCGATGGGGAATTCAATCAGTTAAATGAGAAAGCATATATAGGTTGCAATTAGCATCAGACGTGGTGACTCTTAGAAAGATGCCACGTAATTCAATCAGTTAAGTAACCACGGCCAATCAATCAATTATGAATGAAGATTGAATATTAACTATCATTTGTAACTTTTTATTAATTAGGAAAAGCAAAATAGTTAGAGCACAATACCTTATCTAGAATCAGTTTTTCATCTCCTTGATGGCTGATGGGAGACGCTGGCTAGAGTAGCAGCGCAGCATGGCGCATGCTCGGTGGTGGTTCCTCGTCGGCCGTCGTCCACTGATTCCGTCGGTCGCGAGGCCAAGAGGCGATAATCCATCCTGCGACAGCCGCCGACCGTGCCTTGCATGCGAGAAGTCGTAAACTGACTCGCCTCTCCAAGATCGCTGACTCAGATCCATGAACCACGCTTGTGCGTAATTAGTTTTTTTTTTTTGAGAAGACTTGTGCGTAATTAGTGGCCAACAATGTAGTAACTTGGCCAATTTAGCGGCACGTTTCTTCAGCCCATGCAGGATTTCAACTTAGCAGCAGGCCTACATACGTCCCTGGGTGGGGGCCCCTCCACTCCGGGGGCCCGGGGCGGCCGCCCCCCCCTGCCCCCCCATCAGGACCGAGCCTGTTCCTGGCGTGACGAGCTGCTGGTGTGTTGGAATTGGTGTGCCGTGGCAGGCTCGGAGGGTGTAGGACCAACACCCACTGCCACGACAGGCGCCCGCAAAGCTAGAATCGCCCGACGGACCAATCGGGAGGGTGCCGAGCTCGACGAGCCACCTTGGTGCGGCTCCATCCACGACCAGCGGAGGGTTATTACCTCACCGAAGGGCGCGGCGATCAACTCCTTTGCGAGCTCATCCTGATAAATGGCCTCCCCTCATATCCAGAGCGGAGAGGAGAGGAAAGTGGCTGACAGATCGGAGTGGAGTAGATAGAGCAAGAGTAAGCTAAGAGTGGGGTTAGACTGTGGTTTTATGGGTTTTAGGATGGGTCTAGAGTGGCCCGACCAAGTTTGGGGGGGTCTAATTGAAGAGTTTTTTTTTTTCAAACAGTGCCCGAGCTGTCCACCTGAAAAATGAAGATTGAACACGGTTTAGGTGTGCGATTGGAGATAGTGTAAACAGTGGACATCTGAGCTCCTCCAGTCTCGTTAGACATGGTGTCTCACCCCTTTTCAAAAGCAACACCTGAGAGCATATGTACAACCGCAGACAGCTAATAAAAAAAATGGACCCCTCAAATACGCGGACGCCTCAAACCTCCGTGGACAATGACTGGTCACGTATCAAATTTGCTTATATGCATCCGGATAGCTCATACTAGAAATCTTAAATCCATACAAAAGCATGCAAAGAATAAAATTCACGTATTATGTAGATCAACTGCCATAATCCTCGTCGGAGATGTGCACTAGCTCCGTGTCCGGCTCTGGGTACATGGGCGGCAGCTGCAGCTTCGGATCCTCCACGTCGGCTGCCGCATCCATCTCCGCTTCGACCACATAGAAGAGCACGTCGGTCGCCGCCCGTTCCTGCTGGATGAACTACCAGTTGGCCTCCACATAGGCCTCATTTTGGATGGACTCCAGGATGGCCTGCTGCTTCGCCATCTCGGCCGCTTGAGCGACTGCAAACTACGCTTTGCATCCTCCATGTTGAAGCCTGGAGCCGGCGCTGGCTCCTGCTCCTGCTCGTCCTCCTCCAGATCTGCCAACTCCATCGGAGCCGGCTCCTGCTCCTCTCCCTCCTCCTCCTCCGCCTTCGGCGAGTCCAGAGGCAGCCCGATAGCGATGCAGGTGACGTGTGCGACGCGCCTTGCTCGGATCTCCTGCTCGATTTGGTATCGGCGCTCCGTCGTGAGCATAGCATGAGTGGTTATATTTTGCCGAACCATGACGAGGCTGAAGAGTGTGACAAGAGAGGCGGAGCGGGAGAGAAAGGAGGTGGATGGGATCGGCTGGTGGCGCAGAGAGGGAGGAGGTGGATGTGGCTATGGTTGGGAGACACCTGCCGGCTTAACTAACCGGATTTCCCGTCGGGCGGCAAGCCGGAGCGGCGCCATGCGGCGTTGACACCGCCCACCGGAGGAGGCGTCCATCGAATCGCCGGGTTTCCGGGCGCTCCCAGTTGGGAACCCGTCGTTAGCTTGACATGGCAGACGCGCCCGGGTGCCTCCTTATCAGTCCCATATTTGTGCTGAATACGAAAGGTGCTGGTCAGCACGGGTGTTTGAAGCCCGTGTAAGAAGCCCGCCTGGGTCGCATTTTTGAGACCGGTCAACGATCGTGTTGTTCGCTTGAATTTTTGAGGCGGGTTTGGTGCATTCGGTTGTAGATGCTTTGAGTATCATCCATTGTCGAGCATGGGAGGATCTGAACGTGACCTAATGGTATCTTCAATGCTATACCATAAATCTGATATTAATTGGACCTAAGAGCATCTTCAATGCTATACCATAAATCAGACACACTAAATGTCCGTAGACTCGGATACGACTCAACGCGGCAGGCAGGTTGGAGCTGCCGGCCTCCGCATCTGTGCCGATAGCGCTTGCGACGGCGACACACGGCAACCCCATGTCCGCGGCCTCCTCCCGACATGTGCCGCGCCTGATTCGGCCGGATGCGCTCGTCGGAGCTAAGAAAATACGATGGCGGAAGGGGGCAGATCTATCCGAGAAGGGTACCACAAAACGCGCCCCTCGCCGCACATATAGCAACTGGAGGGGGCGGTCTGCGGCCCACCCGTGTGTATCTTTTACGGGCCGGTGCAAATTTTTCGCTTTTGGTTTGCCCCAAAATAGCCCCGATACGTTAAACCGCGCATAAATATATGGCCAACGCTAGGCGCCGGTGCGCCGGCCCAAATTTGGGCCGGTGCCACGCTAGCCGTTGGATGTCATGTCCCTCAGCCGTTGGATCTCCTTCTTCCACCTCTCGTTGATCTTTCTGTCGCTGCAAAATACACCCCGCGGTTCGACGCGCGCCGCCAGCCCCCTCCACCTGGCTGCACTCGCCGTCCTCCTCCCCCGCCACACCCGTCTCTGGTCGTCCTCGCCGGCCACCGCCCCCTCGCCGGTCGTCCTCACGAGCTCCAAAAGGCTGTTTGTAGCTCCCTGTAGACATCTTTTCCAGCATGGATGGCTGCCCCTCGTCGCGTTCTATCGACTACCTGTGAGCTTGTAGCACTCGACGCCGCGGTCGCTGCTCGCCGGACCGGTGGTCGCGGTTCATAGCTCTTGCCAGTCACCGGTTGCAGCACCCCAGCTTCGCCCCGTTGTAGCAAATTTTCTTGCCGGTTGTAGCACTTTTGGTCAATGGTTGTAGCACACTTGGGGGTTGCCGGCCATGGTCGGAGAGTGGGCGCTGGTTCTAGCAAAACACAAAAGGCTGGTTGTAGCAAAACTGGGGATGGGTTGCAGCTTCACCATAGCCGGTTGTAGCTTTTCACGTTGTTTGTAGCTTATGTCGCCTCCGGTTGAAGCCTTTTCTGTTGCCAGTTGAAGCTTTTTCCATCAACGGATGTAGCTTTTTTAGACGCCGGTTGCAGCTTCTGTGAGGTCAACCCAGCTTTCGTCGTCCCTCCGGTTGAAGCTTTTTTTCTCGCTGGTTGTAACACCTGCGGTCGCCTTCACCAGCTCTGGCGGATGCTGGTTGTAGCACCTTCTTCAGGTGCAGCTCCGCCCATGGAGGCAACTTCGCCGGCCACGTCCGTTGCAGGTCCAGCCGTCACGGAGCAGTAGTAGATGGAGGTGAGAGAGGGAATAGAGGGAGGACGCTGGCTCGGGGGTTGGCTTCGAGGGTGCTCGCCGGAGAAGAAGAGAGAGAGGGGGAGGGGAGATGGCTCGCCGGAGAAGATCGCCGAGCAGGACTTCCATGGCAGCTAGGATGAGGGAAGAGAAAAAAGACTAGGTGAAAGGGAAGGAGAAGGATGCGGGAGATGGGAGGTCGGGAAAAAGATAACGTGGTGGACCCGTCCATCCCCAGTTTCAGTCGTTGTAGCTACGCGCGCCTGGACGCGACCGGCCGAAAGGTTCGGCCGGTGCGCCGGTAGTAAACGTTTCCCTAAATATATGATCCGGCGGCGGGATAGCGCATCCGTTAGAGATGTTCTTAAGAGACGGCCTAAATTCTTCCAAAGAAACTAAAGATATCTATGACTGAATGAAGAGTGGCGTCGGCATATGCTTTTGCACTGACCTTGGATAGAGAAGTTAGGATGTGGCGGCTCCACTGCTCGTTGTCTTCAATTTTGTAGCTGGTTATGACGACCTGTCCGCCGAGGTGCAGCACCAGGATCGGCGCCCATAGCAGCTCCAAGTCACGGCTGCCGCGCGCGTAGCTGCAGCACGGCCCAGCTTTTTGGCGGTTGAAGAGCGTGGCGATAGCGAAGAGGGCCAGAGCGTCGCTACCGATGTGCGCCAGCCGGAGAAGAAGTTTGAGCCATGGCGGGATATGATACTTACGAACTAGGGCGGATAGTACGAGGAAGTATTGAGCGCTAAGGCTGGCTAGGACGAGAATGCGCAGCAGCCACTCATCCCACCACTGCGCCATTCTCTCTGCCTGTGTGTGCGCTTGCGAACAGCACAGGTTGTTCCGACAGGTTATGTATTGTGCACACGATTAGTCACCATCGTGCACTATTTTATTTCCTGTACCAGCACTATATGGTTCCTGTCTTTGTCTTTCAGAACGCTTGCTGTTAGATGAGCCAGACAACTCACACAGCTCCAATCTCGCAAGTTGATCTATTTTCAATTAATTTACGATCGGTATGGTGGAGGTCGACATCAATGATTGTGACCATAAGTATCCTTGGACTTTTGACTAGCCACAGTGGTGAGTAAGAGCAAATACAATAGAGCTTAGTCAGCGGGATATAAGAAATAAACTAGTATATTTCTACTTAGTTGAAAGAAAGAGAAGAGGAGAGAGAAGGTAAGAGGGCTCTTCGTGAAGAGCCAGCTCTAGCACGTGCTCTTAGGAACTTTGTGAGAATGAAAGATGGGCCACATAATAAAAAAGTAGTACACTTTTTTGATCTACTATTGTACATGTTAGCTATAAGATGGGTTGTAGATGACATGGCACTGGCTTATAGCCAGCAACTGGCTATACTATTAACCATGCTCTAATATACACATATCCCTAGACTATACTATCTTCATAGTGGGTAGTACCATAAGTGTAGTAAAATGCAAAGCTTCATTTATTAGGTTATAGACTCATATTGCATTGGGACATGTGATGCTACAGTAACTAGCTAAGTTACTGTAACTACCTCTCTCCTCATTAACTCGTTGCTACATAAACAAATTTGTTGAGTTGGACTTGATGTTACTGTTGAAGTTACTCCCACTGTGGCTAGTCTTAAATACTGCTGCCTCCCGTTTGGTTTTATACTACTACAAATTAATTGACGCTACTTCAGTACAATTTTAATATAAAGTTATACTGAAGCAATGTCAATTAATATGAATTGGAGGGAGTATCATCATATGGTACCTCAGGCTAGTGTTGTATGGCTCTTTTTGCTTCTTTTTTTCGGGTACTAGAAGGATATTTTTAACCTTGCTGGTAAATACATAACAGGAAGTTGCCACCGTCAATTAAAGGTTGGGGGTTCTTTTCTGTTTTGGTCTGGTCAATAATTGTATGATTAGAGATTCCTCAAGGCCTCTTTCTGCTATGAAATTGATGACGAACATTTAGCGAAGTAATATTTGACTGCATCTACTCGTACCACAAATTTTTATATTTTTTTCGAAAAGGGGGTTCGCCCCAGCTTCTGCATCGGAACGATGCATACGGCCATGATTATTAATAAGCAAAAGGTCCAATACAAGTCTTCCTGTCTCGATCAAAAGAATAAAAAAAAGGCTCATGAAGAGCTAAACAGCAAAAGAAAAGCCACAACCAGCTAGCAAAGATAGATAGGAACACTAAATGTCTATCCTATTACATGACCGCCATCCAAACCGGTTGAAAATAGCCCGTGTTATCATCTCCCAATCGGGTAGATCCAGTAACCAAACGCTCTTTGGCCTCCGTCGGAGTTAGTAGCGACCACATACTGATCAACGCAGTGGCTCGGAAAATAACCTGCAAAAAATTAATATTTGTTGTTGTGTTAAAGACCAAATCATTTCGGTAGTTTCAGACCGCCCATAATAAAGCACATACTCCTACACGAATGTGTCTCGCTGTTTCGAAATCTATCTCATCTAGTCACGTTCCAAATAACGTGTTGATAGAATTCAGAGGAGTAAAGTTGAATGCTATGTGAACCGACCACCACAAAACTTTTACCAGAGGGCAATCAAGAAAGAGGTGTTTGATGGATTCATGTTGGTCGCATTCCATATGTCGTTATTTTCCCAGGTCCATTCTGAATTTGTGAGTTTGGAGCTCATACTTCAGGAGTGTAGCCTCCGTGCTTATGAGCCAGATTCATGGAGTTGGTCTTCCTCTTCGGAGTCATACAGAGCGTCTAGTTTTTATATTTCCATGCATGAGCATATTGTGGTGGGCCCAATTTTCAAATGGATAGGGAACTACTCCTGCACTATGAAGATTAAATTCTTTTGCTGGCTCTTACTTGTGGATAGGCTTAATATACATGATATGTTTTCGCAACGGCTGCACACACTTGTGTACTTTGTCCGAAACTTTTGCATGAGGACCTAAACCATCTTCTCTTTTTGTGCAACTTTAGCCACTGTTTCAGATAGCTCTATAACTCTCATTAGGGCATCTTCAAGGCTGACCCGCAAATAGCTCTGGTATATATATATATATATCCATTTTTATGTCCTGACGTGGTTCACAAACATGATACGGGAGAGAGTCATACAACCCTTTTCAAAAATTAATCCTTATTTGTCCGGTTGGGAGGAGAGAGAGGAGGGGGACCATGCATGTGCGCACAGAAAAAAGAGAGAAGGACCACACGGAGGCTTTTGGTTGGTCAAGTGGATGTCCGGACTCCGATATAGCTCCCCCATGTTTGTCTCCACTTTGCAGAAAATGAATGTCCGGACCACTTCACGGACCGATAAGGGTCCCCGTTGGATTGCAAAAGTGGATAAAAGTATCCGGTCAGACATATACCATAGTTTTGAGGGTCTCCCTTGAAGATGCCCTTATGTCCACATAATGAGACTTCTTCCATTGTTTCAGAATTGCTGCACGAATCATTCCTGAATAGGCATTCTGGAGTAACTCTCTGCAGAGATGAGGAACCAAGATTTGTGTTACGAATATTTTTTAGTTGATAAGAGGAACTTTTCAAGCTTGGGAGTTTACATGCTAAGCTATGATTTCTCCTGTAGTTGATAGAAGTTCTCAAACCAATACTAGCATGCTTGAAATGTTTATGAATCTTTTCTAGTCTAGCAGCGATAATTGTGTAACTTACTCTCATGACCTCAAGTTTGCTTCTATTGTTGTTTTCTCTTATAGCAGTGATGCATACACCTCTTTTAAACATAATCCAGAATCAACAAGATAAACAACTTTGATTCATTCTTTGTTAGATAGAACTTGTTACCCATGTTATGTAATACTCATCAGGTGGATATTCACCCGTTGATGCCCATTTTTCCTCTGGGTTCATGGATTCGCGACTTCATGGCTTCATATTCTCTTTTCCTTTGCAGGTAAGATCCAACGGCAAAAGAATGGTTGAGCAGAAGGCTACTAGGAGGAGCAGCGTCTACGCTGTTTGACCCTTTTGTTCTTCCTATTTCCTTTCTTCTCTATTAGAATATTGATGTATGAAAATTTGTGCGCTCCATGCCACCCTATGTGCTATATGTATCATATAAATAATATATATTACATGAACTCTATTGTGTACATAACAGTAGAATATGCACATTTCTTTTAAATCCTGAAACAACTAGCAGTGCCGTGCAGAACTAAGTGTACGCCACTGGTGCAAGCTTTTAGTAGTGGCGGGCAACAAGTAAAACCTACAATTGGTATTCCTGTTACTAGTAGCGGGCAAGTTTTCACGCCCAGCATTGATAACTAATCAGTGGCGAGCTCCCGCCACTGCTCTCAGGCACACCAATTGATGCAACGCCAGCCATCGCCGCAATGGCGGACTCACCCGCGCCAACGGCGGCCGCAGCCACGATAGCAGTGTTGTGCTCCGATGGTTGCCTCTTGCTCCTCTGCCGCGCCTTCACGCCCGAGCTTCATCTTTCGACGACGAAAGGAGTGGTGAAGGAAGGGAGGAGGCTGGTGGCGAGGGATGTGATATGGCTGGAGGGAGAGGATAAGGCTTTTCTACCGGATTTGGGGAAGAAAAGAACCGGAAGGGGGGTAAATAAAGACGGAGTAGTTGGATTTTCTCACCTCCCCGGGTCGTTTGGTGTTCCCGAGAGAGGACGTGTGGCATCGTGGCGTCGTGCATGTCATGCGCATGTTTTGCATTTTGCTGTGCGCCATCGTTGTCGTCGCTGACACGTGGACCCCAGCGTCAGCTTAGAGTTTGGTAAACGTCTTAAAGGAAGGCGTATTTGTTTTTTTTTTTTGAACACATAGCAGTAGCCCACTGGCTACATCCTTGCGCTCACACCTGCACGACCATGGTTCGAATCCCCCCGGCAATGAAAAAAATCCTAAATACTGGATACTGACATGTGGGTCCGAGTTGTCGGAGACACACACAGAGCAGAGTTGAATAAACATCTTAAGGTAGTGCTCGTTTGTTCTGTCGAACACACAACATCAGCCCAGTGGCTACAGCCTCCCGATCACACCTGCACGACACTGGTTTGAATCCCCTTGGGGTTGTGGAATAATCTAATTGTTTGCCTCTGTCATACTGACATGTGGGCCCCCCATGCCATCCACACACACAACACCTACAAAAATTACTTCCCAGACGTGACGCAAATGGACCCAAATTTTTTCTACAGCTTTGTATCAACATGAGAAGCATCCATGCCAAGTTTGGTAGCTTTCTGATGTGTATGGATTTTGTAACTTTTTCCCGACAAGAAAACAGTAAAATACTTTCCGGACGTGACGCAACATTGTATGAATATGCTTCAAAAGGAACCCAATTTTTTTCTACAACCTTGTATGAACATGAGAAGCATCCATGCCAACTTTTGTAGCTTTTCGACATTGCATGGATTTTCCAGTGTTATGTTATGTCGAAGTGAGCCTACGTTAAGTCGTACACACTGCAATAGCCTAGTGGCTACACCTTTCCTTCGCACGTGCTTGGTCCTGGTTCGATTCCCCCGGGGCAGTGGAAAGACATAAAAATAAAGCAGAACAGACTTTTCTCTAGCAAGAGATTGTCTTCAGATGCTTTCAGCATATCCAGCCTCGGCACCCCTATCCTCCATCCATGCGTACTGAAGATCTCTCGCACAACCTGCTCAACTTGCCTTACGCCCGTTGTCATGCGCCTTATTTTTTTTCTAGATTTTACTGCAACACATTTCAATCATGCAAATTCTTAATAATCATATTATACGGAACACAGGGATCAACCACCCTGATATTATCAAACACCACTCTAATTCTAGGTTTTCATAAAGTCCACAAAGTAGCATAAATGCCTACTGTCATAAGACTTTTATTACTTTTATCAAATTTACTAATCCACACACCAAATATATATTTGATGTTGTCACGGATATCATGCATCCCAAAAGAACATTTCATCAGCATCCACAACATCTTGGTGACAGAACGACGGAAAAAAGATGGTCAAGGTCCTCCTCTCTTCCACAAAAAGAACATTTGTTGTCTCCAAGCCACACCCATTTTTTTCAAGTTATTCTTGGTGAGGATGCTATATCTCAACACAAGCCACAACAAAACTTTCACTCTGGGAGGCATTTTAACTTTCACCCATATCTTTAGGCTTGCAGACCTCTGACCATTTAACTAGGTGATACTTATTTTTATCAATATTCTCTTGCCACAACAACCTAGCCCCAAAAAAGTCCATCCTCTTATTCACCCCAAAAGGCAAATCACAAAAAGACATCATATAATAGGGAATACCAGTTAGGAAATTTTGAATCAAAGTGATTCAGCCAGCACTGGCCAAGTACCACATGTTCTCTTCAAGAGGTTTCCAATGCTTATTTCTAATTCTTTTTAGGGATATCACCTACATGGCAAGTAAATATCTTAGTCTATTACAGTTGGCATATATTTATGTGCTGCATGGTTATTTACCTATGAATTTTGGTAAATGCCAAGTGTTACAGAAACAGGCTAAAACACAGATTAACAGCATGATGCCTAATTTGAACTGCTCAAATAGTCAGTAAACAAAATGATAAAATCATGGAAATGACATGTAGATGCAGTACACAGAGATTAACAGAACACCTACAAAAGATGTAACCTAAATCACGAAATTACTAGCATTGAATCAAAAGGTAAACAATACATGACTAAGCCAACACATTGATTGTAAGCATGAGCGGATGGAAAATAAGGTCGACTGTGAAGCTTACCCTAAACCCTACCGCCGCCGTTGATACGAGGAGAGCGGCGAGGGAGCCGTGGAGAACGGCGGGGAAGCAACATCACGCGAACCGATTTCCTCCTCATGCAGCTGGAGGATGAATATTTCGGTGGCTCCGGCTGGCACTGCACCCTCACGAACGGCACACCGTACTTGATCGATTCGTCATCCTCTGGATGCTCGACCCTCGATCTGTACGCCCATCACTCCACCTGACGGTCGCCTTTGGCGAATCGGTCTACTCCATTGCCCAGAGGATGAGCTTGCACTAGTAGAAAACGGAGCTTTAATACCGGTTCATAAGGGCCTTTAATACCTGTTCTGGAACCGGCACTAAAGAGTGGAGACTAAAGGCCCCCGCCCCCTTTAGTACCGATTTGGCACGAACCGCCACTAAAGGCCCACCACGTGGCGTGAGCTCGCGCCATGGTATGTGGGACCTTTAATACCGGTTGGTGTTACCAACCGGTACTAAAAGTATTTTCTTTTTGAATTTTGTTTTGAAAATTTTGAAAAAAAATTGATTTTTTTTCAATTTTCAATTTTCTAAATTATTTGATGATTTAGTCTCTAATCGCCCCTCTTAACTACTCAAGTGTGGATCACTCATTCCAAATCGTCTAACTTCCCGACCGGTCACCCATCCTCTCACTCCCCCAGCTTGAGCACGCTTAACTTCGGAGTTCTATTGCCCCTACTTTCCAAGTCTGCACTTGTTGTTTTCCTAATAAATGTAAGCTGTAAATCCTATTAACCCTCAGTAGTTTAGCTTGAGCATTAGGTCACACATTTCACCGTTTGAGTTTGAAACTATTATTCTAAAAAACGGTAATTATTTAGTAACACTAATATTTCTTAAAAGTTTGACCATAGTTTGACCATAGTTTGACCATACTTTGACCAGATTTGACCAAAATTCAAAAAATTGAAATAATTATTTAGTAACACTAATATTCTTGAATAAGTATGTAGTAACATTAATACTTCTTGAATAAGTAGTTTGACCATAGTTTGACAAGATTTAACCAAAATTAAAAAAAACTTAAATTTGAGCATATCTTTTTCTCCTTTTGGAATTTGAGGATTCTAAAGGATTGAAAACAGGCTGTATGCTGTCAAAATCGGATGCGGATTTTCGTGCTGAATTTTTTGATATATTATACGTTTTTTTCCGACATCGTATGCAAAAGTTATAGCCGTTTTACATTTTCCCTACACTTTTTGCAAAACATGTCCAAATTTAAGTTTTTTAATTTTCCTATATAGTAGATGTAGTAATATAACTACCTCTCGAAGAATTTTATTTTATAAATTTTTTATTATTTTCTTTTGTATTTTTCAAAACTGAAATGGCGATATACCGGGGGGGGGGGGTAGAGATTGAAAATTGTCCTTTAGTACCGGTTTGTGCCACGAACCGGTACTATAGATCAAACCCCTTTAGTACCGGTTTGTGGAACGAACCGGTACTAAAGGTTAGCCCTTTAGTATCGGTTTGTGTCACGAACCGGTACTAAAGGTGATCGCGGGGCGCCGGCCTGACGCCAGCCTGCCACCACCTTTTTAGTACCGGTTCGTGGCACGAACCGGTACTAAAGGTTCAAAACGAACCGGCATTAATGCGTAGCCGTTCGAACCGGCACTAATGGTACCATTAGTACCGGGCCAAAATCGAACCGGCACTAATGTGTCTCACATTAGGTCCTTTTTCTACTAGTGTTGATGAATTCCTGCGAGGGTCCTACCGTGGAGAAGATCGCCACCCTCTCGCTCCCTTTCAGCCTCTTGTACATGGCCCGCGCCATCCTCGAAATCTCCCACTCGTTGTCAAACCAAGTAAGGATCTCGTCCAACCAGGCTAACTTCGCCTGGTTGTCGTCGGCGACCTTCACGATTCGCTTCTGCATGTTCTCCATTGATGTGCTTCTGAGAGAGCGGTTCTGACTTTGAAAGAGGAGAGGAGAGACGGTGGTTTGGCAATGGAGAAGAGGGAGAGGACAGACGGTGGTTTTGCAATGGAGAAGATGGAGAGGAGAGGGAAAGAAGCGTGCGGTGGCGGTTTAGGATTGGACAAGAGCGGCGATACATTGTGATTGGATCTAAATCAAAATTAACCTTGTCACTAATTTATCCTTCAATTAAGAAGTGACCCCACATTAACCTGAGTACTGACCCCACGCTTATAGTACTTTCGAGTACTTTCTTCCGAGTACTATTAGCTAATTATCTGCTGTTAGATTAAGAACAACGGACGGCTTAAAAAATGCCAACCACCCTAAAACTTGTAGTTTGTTATATGCACATGATTAGGCACCGGCCGGCGTCCACTAATTTATCTTCGGTACCCACAGTATATAATTCCTTTCTTTGACTTGAACGACCTTGGGGTTTTAGATGCCGCAGACAGCCCTCACACATTTAACGCATGCCCCAACTCCCATCTCGCAAGTTGATCGATTTCAATTAATTTAACTCGATGTGGTTGAGGTCGACATCGATGATGATCGTGCTAAGATAAGCACACAATTGAGGCGCAGTGCAGTAGTAATTCATATCGCCATCGCGTTAGATGCTGCAGGCAACCCTCAAATATTGAAACAAAACCTAATCTTGCAACTTGCTTAGTTAATTCAAACATCATTTGATGTTGTGGTCGACATCAATGAATCGAATACGTATGCTGATAGTCGACTTCTTACCAACTCCTTTATGTCATCTTGTAAAGGGGTTGGAACTCGTATACTATTTAGCACGACTTGGACTCTTGGAGCTAGCCACGACTCGTTTGGTCTTTGAAATAGAATGGCATAGTTGAGACTTCAGACCAGCAAAGTTTCCACGAGGTCTTTGTCTCGTAGCTCGTAAACTATGTTCGGTGCCTCATGCGAGAGCAAGTTTCCATCCTTTTTCTCCTTGGCTGTATTTTATCGGTAGAACGTCGCGGTTCTGAAATGGAAGTGTTGAAAAGGGGGCTAGCTCCTTCCGCAGACATGAATGAACAAAAATGAATGCACGTGACGGGAGACAGATTAAGGGTGTGTTTGATTGCCGTAGGCTACAGTAGCTGCATTGCATAGCCTTCTCAACTCAGCCTGGCTATGCAAATGCAGCCTCAAATGCACCATCTGCAAGTTGTTTGGTTGCCTGCATGCCCTCTTACCTGTATGGACTGAACCACACTGCCTGGTGTTTGGTTGCCTGCATGTTAGTGGACAAACCCAAGGCATGGTGTTTGTTTGTATGCAACGTCTGGCGTGTGGTAACCTCTTTGGCTAGTTGGTGAGGTTACCAGCACAATTCGGCACAACCATGTAGCACACATCATAAGCATAGCAGAGTATAAACAGAGGATCAATTACTTAACAACATACTTCAGATAAGCAGTACCACACTTCATAACAGTTCAAAGCATAAACCATAAACAGTTCAAAGCAGACTCGGTAGTAATTAGAAAGGAGGTGCCCAGGCCCTACTTCTTGGCGGCGAAGGCTTCGTCATGCTTCCCGCACTTGTTGACGACCTCAATGCCATCCTCGTCGAAGATGATGACCTTGAGGGTGTCAGGAGTGAGGAGCTTGAACGTCATCATGTAGCCGATCTTGATCTGATGAACGGCTGCGTAGGTGGCCCAATCCTGATCCAGGGTCACCCTGTCATTCGTCAGCTTCACCGTCACCTTTCAAGAGTAGCCGGTGTTGTTCCTGAGCTTGATCTCCATCGGCACCGCGACAAAGTGCTTGGTGAAGTCCAGGGGCATGGGGATGCACTCAAGCTTCGGTGCAAGGATGACCTTGCAGAAGTGAGTTGGGCCATCCTCCTCCTTGTAGTGGCCGTAGTTGCGGCGCTTGTTGCTGGGGGGCTCTTCCATGCGCTCGGCGTAGCCAACCTCAGGCGTCTTCGGGTCTTCGTCGGCGGTGGGCGGCAGCACAACCTCCTTGGGAATTGGATGAAGGGGCTGCTTGCGCTTGTTGTCAACGACCGGGAGCACCTCCGTGCCCATATCCTTGCTCTCATCGATCTGCACACAATTCATGGAGTCAGGCACAACGCAGAGTTCATAGCTTATTGAAGAGCATATAGTTAAAACGGCATGACTGTCACTCTTCTTCCTCTCCATCGCATCTATATTTACTCACCCTGCCCACCACTATTTACCCACCCCCTCTCTTCTCTCACTATCAATCTTCCTCCTCTCCGTCGCCATGAGCTCCAGCTCTAATTCCAACGCCAATCCCTTCCTGTGGGTTATTGGCTAGAGGGCCTTCTTCCTCGGGTGGTCGGCTAGTGATCACACCAGTTCGAGAACACCATGGAGGTGTGCTCGAACTTTGGCTCCATGGCTGAGATGCAGAAAGAATTTGATGCAGTGCTCATGAGAGCCACTGCACAAGAGCTGGAGATGGTGATTCCTGA
Organism: Aegilops speltoides; assembly: GCA_021437245.1. Taxonomy (NCBI): domain Eukaryota; kingdom Viridiplantae; phylum Streptophyta; class Magnoliopsida; order Poales; family Poaceae; genus Aegilops; species Aegilops speltoides. The sequence goes on along the minus strand of CM038142.1, from coordinate 560,551,339 downwards.
CCCGGCGAAGGGCGTGATGGCAGCCAACAGCATTCGCTGGGCCATGAATCAGGCCATCTCCGACGACGCTAAACAAAGGAAGAAATGATCCAAGTACAAGAGCTACTGGGCTCCTAATGACCGCCGTGCCGCAGTGTACTAGGAGAGGGCAATCGTGCCGCCGACGGTTATCGGTGGGGAGCCTAAGGAGGAGGAGGAACAACCTGTGCAGATGCCAGCGAGGGCACCGAGCCATGCCGTCGTACCTGGCAAATCGACCTTGACTCCGCCGAGGACGACGACGATGACCCGCCGCCCCGGACGGCGATGAAGCAGAAGATGAAGGCCAACCACTCGACCCGCCGCTCCGCACACCGGTGATGGTGGCCGTGGTTAGCCAGTGTCTGTTCTGTACCCCCAATCCTCCAGTACCCCTTCTACTCCAACCGCATCTACCTTTATTCCGATCTTGCATGAACTACTATGAACTCCTATGAACTAGTATGAACTACTATGAACTGCCATGCTTATCTACCTCTATTCCCCATTCTCCTCTCCGCCGTCGATCGAATCTACCGCCGGATCGAACGCTAAAAAGTAGTGCATGATGAACAGGGAAGTGTTGACCGCCATTGCCGCTGGCCAGGTGATGATCCGCTCGCCGGTGATGGAGTCCGGTGGTCTTCTTGCTCTCCTCCTATCCGCCGTCGCCGATGAGAATTGGGAGAGTGGGGGAGACTGGGGAGAGGGAGCGGCTAGGGGCGGTGAGGCTAATAACTGCCGGCGCTTCGGGAAGCAACGCGGCTTCTCGAGCGTGGCCGCGCGTGTGCAGCCGCCGCCGCTCACGTGAGCTCTCGGGCCTGGCCCTGGAGAAACTGCCGATTCGGGCGTTCCCAGGGAGCCAGGCCCAGGAGTGCTTTAAGTTTCATGCTATGCGTGCCAAACAGTAAAAGCAGGCAACCAAACAAGCCGGATTCTTCCCGTGCGGGCCTGGTTGGACCTCATGCAGGCAACCAGTACCAAACACGTCCTAAGAAACCCATGTGTACGCAACCGTTATATATACATGGAGGGCCGTTTCTAAAGAAAAATACATGGAGGACCAAGTCGCCGCTTTTTTTCAGGGTAATACGTGTCTCATTTATAAAATAAAGATCCGGTTACAAGGCACGTAAGCACTGACATTACAAGACTGAAAAGATGGGATAATCCTATTCAAAATACCAGCGCCTGTTCCTCTCCTCCGACACCACTGAAGCGGCCACCAAAGGGAAAGAAAACAGATCACCTCTTCAACCGAGCTCGACACGGCTCCATCGCCGATCAGCAGCTTTACGAACCACAAAAGTAGTTTGCCAAAAGCAAAACCATTGCTGTTGAAAGAATCAGACCGGGGCAACATGTCCCCAGACACGCCATCGATCTCTAGATCTGACACCCGCGCATGACAACGACGTCGAAGGAGGAAACCAAAACTTCAGCCACCAACCACAAACCTAGCACGGATGCACCATCTTTCAGCTGTCACTGTCGCAGACAGCCGTCTGCGTGTAGTCCTCGATGACAAAACCTCCCTGCTCCACCATGACGTCGGAGACAACGCCACAGCAACAGGGACAGAGCAGAAGGAGAGACACACCTGATGGCACTACTAGGGAAAAGCCTATACACAGAATCTTACCAGCAGCGTGCTTTAAAATAAGGTGCTGCTGCTACTTAGCAGTAGCGAGCTCAAGCTTAACTCGCTGCTGAAATAAATATAGCAGTAGCGAGCTCAAGCTTAACTCGCTGCTGAAATAAATATAGCAGTAGCGTGCCCGCTCAAAGACGCACTACTGATATAATTTCCAAGAGGCCGCCGCGAGGCTAGTTCTAGCAGCAGCGCGTTATCACGAAGAGCGCTACTGCTACGTAGCATAGTACCAGCGCATTTCACCAATAAGCGCTACTGCTAAGTTTACTACAAAAATTTAGTCCCACCTCGCTCCGTAAAGAGAGTTTCTACCACCTTAAATATGTTACTTCTCAAACTTTGACAAGCACTTGGTCTTCATTGAACTCTATGTGTAGAATTTGTGGCCGCAATATGAGTCTTCACCAGTTCCTAAACCAGTGAGGACTCATATTGACAAATCAGATTGTATACAAAAATATCGTTGATGATCAATGTATTTTTGATACATTGAAGTCTATTTTTACATGCTGACACATAGCAGTAGCGCTTCTTTATGAAAGGCGTTGCTGCTAGGTAGTTTAGCAGTAGCGTCTTTCTCTATAGCACGCTACTGCTAAGCCATTCCATCTCCCACCCCCCTCTCCTCTATCCGATCCACTCACACTCACTAGATCCCCTCTCAACCCCCCCGCCGGTCCTCCCCCGTCGCCCCTCCTCCCTCTGCGCCGCAGTCACCTCCTCCTCCTTGCTGGACTCGGTACCGGCCTCCTCCTCCGTCCTCCCTCCACTCGCCGCTGGTCGGCCCCTCCTCGCTCCGCCTTCCTCCTCCGTCCTACTCTCTTCTCCCTCCTTGAGTTACCCCTCCTTCTCCCTTCTCCCTGCTACATTTTGATTTAGTAGGCTAGTTCATATGCAACATTTTGATTTAGTTAATTTAGTAGGCTAGTTGATTTAGTTGATTTAGAACATTTTGATTTAGTTGATTTAGTAGGCTAGTTCATTTAGTTGATTTAGTATGCATCATTTTATTGTTATTTTTTCTGTACATGGATAGGTAGATGCTTTTGTTTTTTTGTAATAAGTTACTTTTTGGCAAAATGTAGGTGGTACCTTGTCATCTAATGTGTTACTACATCTTAGGATTATAATTGTCCATCAAATTGCTTCTCGCGGAAGAATCAAAAATATCACATGCTACTATTTTTCTTTCCTGTGAAGTGGATCGTTAATCCTTTGCTCATATTGCTTTAGGAAAAATGGCGCCACCACCACCACCACTATGTCGACTATGCAAGTCAAGGTGCGCCAGCAACCTTGCAACTGGCAAGCTGTTCGGCATCTACTTTCAGCCGAGTTTTCGTCATGCGGCAATAAGAAATTAGATGAAATGTAATAACTTTTTTATTTTTAGTGTTGGCATTACTGCGTTGTGTCATTTTGCTAATTTTACACAGATCGTCCCGTGCAATGTGAGGTTGAAATTCAACAAGCTGACAGGAGACACTGTGACATTTGAGGCTCCTGGGGGCCGTACACTATGGAGGTCGAGAAAGGACGCAATATGTCACAGATTGGAGGAGATGGACGGGCCCGTTTTGTCGCCCGCATGCGTCTTACTGGTGGTGAGTTGATCAGCTTCTCCTTCAGAGCAGAAAGACCCAAGCTGGCTGTCATTTATCTCAACCTGGTGGAAGATGATGAAGATGAGGAAGATGATGAAGATGATGAAGATAATGAGGACCCACTCAATGAAGATGATGAGGAACTACTTCATGAAGCCATCGTAGCTCAAAGAAGAAGGCTGAGCGAGGAGGAGGTGTCCAACCTGTGGGACATAATTCTGCCACGTGCTGACTTTGTCGGGGTGCCATTCGTGACCCGCCTGATAAATACCATGGTTGATCAACATGATATGGTATGTTATACTTACAAATGCAAATTATCCGATGAAATACTTAGTGTACAGTCTAAAGATATGGTATGTTGTGTGGAATCTAGTCGATGATATGTTTCAGTGTAGAGTTCGATCACATGCTTATTAGTGTAGAATCTAAGGAACTATTAATAGTGTAGATAATCCATATGTACTTATTTGCGAGGCTATTTATTAATTAATATGTTTTTCTTATTCAGAAATTGGCAAAGAGCATATATTTGAGTTATGGTATCAAGCCTGATGAAAAAGGCTCAGCTGGACTACGCCTTACTGCAAGGGGCTCCATCAAAACCTGTACTTACCGCGCGGACACAGACGGTCGCACACACTTAAACTCGGTTGGGTGAAAGAAATTCCTCGATGGCAAGAATCTTCGTGTTGGACAGGCCATCCTAATTACTATCAGGAACACCAACCACCCAGGCTTGAGGATGATGATTGTCTTCGATATCATCTAGAACTACATATGTGTGTGTGGCTATATCATCTAGAACTACATATGATGATCGTCGTCGTTATCATCTAGAACTACATATGATGATCGTCGTCGATATCATCTAGAACTACATATGATGATCGCCGTCGATATGACCTTGTACTGCTTAAGGATGCATGTTGACTATGCATGAAATTGTTATCTAGTACTCCCTTCGTTCCAAATTACTCGTCGTGGTTTTAGTTAAAACCACGACGAGTAATTTGGAACGAAGGGAGTACTACCCAGTACTTATAATGGTTTATGAATTTGATATCTAGTAGCAGTACCTAGTATCTAGTATCTGAAAGGGAAAGGAGTACGGGGGGAATGATGAAAGATATAGCAGTAGCGAGGGACTCCGAAATCGCTACAGCTAACTAATAGTAGCGCGTTCGGCAAAAGCGCTGCTGATATCGTCAACAGTAATAGCGCGGGTACGGACCGCGCTACTACTATAAGTTAACTGTAGCGCCTTATTAGTAGCGCGGCCACCCGCGCTGCTGCTAGCCTCAAAACCCGCGCTACTACTAGGGTTTTTCCTAGTAGTGTGGAGTCGCCGCCGTCGCCTCGCCGACATCATCCATGAACCCTAACACAGCCAATCTAAAGGATCGGCAATCACACGATGCCATCAACTCCGACACGCCGCCATGAACGGCATCACCGGTGTGGGAGTGAAGCTGAGGCAGATTTATTCGTCCAGGCGCCGCTCCCACCATCCCAACGACGCACCACGACTTACAATCCAAAACCTAACTACAAAACGGAGGAACAAGATCCCCCTCCCTTTTGCTGCCGGAGCAGCCGGAGGGAGAGGGGGCCAACGCCCTGGCCGGCTGAGATCAGAGGAAGGAAATCGCCTCCCCAGTCGCCTGGCGTGGCCGCGGCTAGGGTAAGGAAGTTGCGCGAGAACCTGAAAGCACGAAGTCAGGACCAAGTCGCCGCTGCTGCTCTCGCTGCATCTGGAGAAGACATTCTTGGATCCGATGAATTGTAGGACGAGCCTGCCTGGCTCTGCTGCCGCAGCTCCGCGTATTCACCCGGCGCGTGCCGAGTGCTCGGGCAGGGCCGTGGAAGAGGCCGACGCTTATCCGCCAGAGATTCTTCTTCCTGTTATCTTCCCAGCCGGAGTAGGTCTCTTTGCTTGGCTAAACTGTTGTGCAGCAAGACAAGTGTGGGAATTAGGAAAGAAGAGTCGTACTCCTACATTGACATTCAGGGATCTCATCCATACACAAATATCATCACTTGGAACAGTGATTTCAACTGAATGTTTGCAGTATAAATGATCCTTACATGAAGCTCATGTGCAGACTACAAACCCAGGTCTCAAAAAGGTTGGGTTATTTCATCAACAGAGGCTGTACATTCAAGAACACAACCAGCAGCACTGCCATCGACATACCACACAATTGAGTGCCAGATCTAATAATCGAGCCGCCCGATCGATGGACCACTTCCATGACAGGAGGGACGCTTATGACTGAACTAGGCCTGACATAGGCTGCAGATGTATAGCACCCATTTCTAACTCAAGAATCGTGATGTTGCAGGTCTTCTGTTGTCAGGGTCTTTATGTTGTCGGCGCCATCTATATTGAAAGCTTGCATTGCAATAGCATTTGCGATAGTGACACCATGGATGATTTGATACAAGAGATTTTAGCTGAGTGCAGAAAGCAAAACCTGAATGCGTGGACAGGACAATGAAACGAAGACATACATTTCAGTTGTATTACATGAGTCTGCACTGTCTTGGATCGACTAGTAATTAAGAAAGGAGGAATGGGAACATATAATGGCACCGATTGACCAACAGGCATGGTGCTGCTTAGCTAAGAACTAGAGCACTCTGCTAGCAGACAAGAAAAACCATTAAAGATATACATAGAGCGAAAGAAAAGATGCAATATCCTCAAGAGTAAACGTTGTAACTGCATCTTCTTCTCTTCTGTGCTAAACCGGAGACTTGTCTCTGCCTGATGACAGACCCTCCTCATCTGAAGCTTTTCCAGAAATGTCTCCATCCCGGCGTATGCGCTGAGGAGCTAAACTTATAAAACGCTCTCCAGAACCGTTCTGTGAGTTCTGAGAGTCTTGGCGTCGAAATACCGTAGGCACCGGTCGGCCCCAAGGCAGGGCATCCCTCCTCTGAAGCTTTTCCGCAAATGTTTCCATCCCAGCGAATGCCATCAGTACCCGGACATAGGAGAGGTACTCCGCAAGAGTTCCAAGAGCCTCCGCATGCAAGTATTCTGGAGACAGGCCGGCCGAAAAGCAGAGCATCCCCACCCACATGCCTTGGATCAACCCCCACATCTCCTTGCGATCACAAGTCACAACAAACAGAATCCAACAATTGTTTTGCAAGCACCCAAGCGTCGCGAATGAGAAGAGAGTGGGTGGCAGCACCCTTGTTGCAATTCTAAAATGATTTACATGTAAATTCCCTCTGGCCCCACGGTGTCTCTGCGCAGGTTGCAAATGTTTCGACGAGGGTCTCAAGTGCCCAGGAGACATGTAGTAACAAACTCCTTCTGCTGCCTGGCATTAGCACCTCAGGATTAGCAAACAACAGATGCATCATGTAGTTGGACATTATTTTGTACTGATGGGCAGGCTGATGATCATAAGGAGACTTTTTATGGTGAAAGCATAAGTCTGTGGCCAGGTGCCAGAGAACAATGCTCTCCCTATGTGTGCTCCAACCCAGTAGTTCGAAACATCCAAATTTGGCGAATGTCAGCTCACCCCTGTTATCATTAAACCTCCTGTAGGATTCAGTGTCCACTATATCCTTCCACCCTCTAACATGCCCAAGAACCAAGTTTGTAAGCTCCTTGCAAGAATAGCTAGGTTCTGTATGCCCCAAGTATTCGCTCACCAAGTCCTTGCACTGTAACCACCCCGCGATGCTCCTCAACCTGGCGTGCCATCTGTTATATGGCAAATTGGCAATGATCCAATAAGACTATATTGGAGAATTCTGCCAGAGAATCTGTCCCGGAAAGCGCATCGTACAAGTAAACGAGCTCCAGCAGAAGAGTGCCATACAGGAGCACCAGTGTAATCCAGGTATCTTCACCTTTATAAGCTTTTTTGTGGCTACTAGTTTGTACCAGGCAAATGACCATGATTAACGTTGCATAAGCTAGTACTTGTGTGCACCGACGGAAGGTGAGTGCTTTGATGGGCGAATAAGCCACGGCGACGAGCCGGGCACGTCTAGCGCGGGTATGGGCGCGCGCCGGGCGTGTCGGGCGCGTCGGGTCCGAGGACTAGGACGTGCGTGTGTGCGCGCGTTGGGTGCACGGGCATGTCAGTGCACCCGGGTAGTGTGTGTGTGTGTGTCAGTTGGCGAACCGCGGGTGGTCTGATCAGGCGCGAGCCGTTGGAGCTGGCGTCGGGGCGCAGCGTGGGCGCGGTCAGAGCGCGGGTAGGATCAGGGAGAGTGGAGGCGTGGGTGCGTGCCCGGTGCGCTGGCTCGGGGTATAAAGCCATCCGGTGGTGTTGTAACAGATTGACATGGTCGGGTTTGTGCTCGAGGCAACAAGGGGGCGTTCGTGCGCCGGCAAAACTGATGTGTCCGCCACTTGTCTGATCTTCTTCCTCCTCCTTGTGATCGAGCCACGGCAACTGTGAGCGAGCTGAGCGAGAGGGAAAGGAGAGCTAGGGCTAGGGAGTGGCGGTTCCAACAATTGGCATCAGAGCCACATGAAGCTCAGGGCGCGCCGGTGATGTCGATCGTCCCGTACGGCGGCGGAGCGGGCAGTTTGGTGTCGCATCCGGCGCCTGTGCTCACGGGGAAGAATTATACCACCTGGGCGATCAAGGTGGGGGCCGATCTGGACACCGCTGGGCTGTGAGAGGTGGTGGTGCCGCCGGAGGACACGGCGTCGGCGGTGATCGCCAAGAAAGATAAGCCGGCGCGGGCTTATCTGCTGCGGGCGCTCGCCGATGATCTGTTGCTGTAGGTGGCCGCGAAGAAGACGGCGGCGGAGATCTGGGCGAGCCTCAAGGCCAGGTTCGTTGGCGCCGATCGCGTGTGGGCGGCGCGGCTGGGCACATTGCGCGGGGAGTTCGAGCTCCTGCGCATGGCAAGCGGCGAGACGCTGGACGAGTTCGCCGGCAAGCTCGGGGCCATGGCGGCGTGTTTTGCAGGGCACTGATCGACGCTGAAGGACGCAACTATGGTGAAGAAGCTACTGGACTGCGTTCCTGATCGCCTGTACGCGGCGGTCGCCGGAATGGAGCAGTTCTGCAACCTGGACACGTTGTTGTTCGACGACGCGCTCGGGCGCCTGAAGGCGTTCGACGAGCGGTTGTGTCGATGCGGGCAGGCGGGCAGCAAGCGGGCAGACGGCGAGTTGCTGTACACGGCGACGCAATGGCGGGCGCGGGAGCGGCGTCAGGGAGGTGCGCGGGACGACGACGACGGTGCGGCAATCACAGCATCAAGCGGCGGGGACAATCGCCGCGGAAAGTGCTACAAGTGCGGCGTCAGAAGGCATTTCAAGAGGGAGTGCCCCTGCTGCGGAAGGAGCCGGCCGCGGGGCACGCGCTACTTGTGGACGGCGACGTCGAGGACGCCGGGCTGCTCCGAGCCACGGCTTAGGGCGTGAATGATGGGCGAATAAGCCACGGCGACGAGCCGGGCACGTCAAGCGCGGGTCTGGGCGCGCGCCGGGCGTGTCGGGCGCGTCGGGTCTGAGGACAAGGGCGTGTGTGTGCGCGCACATTGGGCGCACGGGCGTGTCCGCGCACCAGGGTAGTGTGTGTGTGTCTGTTGGCGATCCGCGGGTGGTCTGATCGGCCACGAGCCGTTGGAGCTGGCCGTGTGACGCGGGCGTCGGGGCGCAGCGTGGGCGCGGTCAGAGCGCGGAGAGCGCGGGTAGGGTCAGGGGCGAGTGGAGGCGTGGATGCGTGCCCGGTGCGCTGGCTCGGGGTATAAAGCCATCCGGTGATGTTGTAACAGATTGACACGGTCGAATTTGTGCTCGAGGCAACAAGGGGGCGTTCGTGCGCCGGTAAAACTGCTGTGTCCGCCACTTGTCTGATCTTCTTCTTCCTCTTTCTTGTGATCGAGCCACGGCAATTGTGAGCGAGCTGAGCGAGAGGGAAAGGAGAGCTAGGGCTAGGGAGTGGCGGTTCCAACATGCTTCTGGCGCATCTCCAGGGTAGCGTGCGCTATGATCTTTGGTGTAGAGGAAACTGGTCATAGCAGACAGCGCGCATTCTATTGAGCAATAATCTGATTCGGCGTCCAACGACCAGAAGTGTTCTAGGATGTGAAGACGATAGTCATTGCGGCATTTCCCCTTCTGATCAATGAATTTGGCAGTCAACTGCCAACATTCAAAAAAAAAAGATAGTCATTGCGACATGGAAAGTCGAAAAATAGCTCGTACGGTAGTCTTAGGTATGAATATGGCCGTTCACCACAACGAACGAAGACTGATTTTGCGCGTCCTACATAATTTTCAGTATGATCGACTCTTGTAAGACTGGACTGCAGAAAGACTGTGTCAATGGATAAGCAGTCCTTCCGCAAGTCATTAAAGCTACTGCTCTTAAGATCCAGCGCCTTCTGGAAACATCTGATAATCACCATGACGAAAAGCAAGACAGTTGCAGCCAACAACCTTTTGTTATCTGACGACCATGACTTGTAAAACAGGTACAGTGCAATTGTGACCTGACATGGTAGAATATCCAGTTAACAAGACGCCGAAATATTATAGATGCATACACTCTAAACAATTGAATTCATAAGCTACCTAACGGTATCTCCAACGGTGATCCACAAATTTCCTCCCGCATCCATCCGCCAATAGGGGGACCAGCCCGCGGACAGGGATGTGAGAGGCCGCAATCCAATCATAACCGCATACATTGCAATTTTTTTCAACAAACCGGATGAAATTCATGCAAACATGGGTGGATTTCATGTGAACATAATGGATTTCATATAAACCAGGCGAAAACGATTACATTTTGGACATTTTTAACTAAAAAGGTAAAACTATGTGTACGTACAGTCGCGCAGAGTTCCACTCCCACGACACGGATACACTACACTAGTCTACGGCAGGCCACGGCGGATCCCTTTGTCTTTCCCATGTCCGGCAGCCCGCTCACCAGACTGCTGAGAGCCCCAGAGGTATATGCTTAGCGCAAAGGGCGGCTCGCTTCCCCACTGCTCATCGGAGTGGAACCGCCGACTGATGCTTCAGTGGGCCGGAGTGGAAGGGACGCCTCCGCTTCTGTGGAGCCCATGCGGGGGGTTGATGATGATCTGCGCTGAAGAACTGTGCAAGACACTGGTTTGTACGCCGGCGTCGCCTCGGCGGTGACCTTCACGGGACCCAAGCAGTGGCGGCTTCCCGTGTTCTACTTCTCCTTGATGATGGCGATGGGCGCGGACGTCTTGGCCGCCACCTTGTCGATGTCCCTGCAGCCGGCTTCTTTCTCTGCTGGCATGGCGCGGCTACGCGCGTGTCGATGACGAATGGTGTGGTCGCAGGCATGAAAGGTGTCGTACGAGACGGCAGTGATGGTGCCCGTGCCGCCGTGCTCCCCGCCGTGCGGGCCTAGAGCTGGCTTGGAGAGGCAAGTTGCTGAACCATGCTCTGGCTTGGAGCAGCATCTTACTCCGTCGGGCCAGGCACAGGAGGTGGAGCAGCGAGCTGCCTCGGCCGTATCCGGCGGGCTCGGCAGGCCACACAGCCAGCTTTTATACCAGAGAACTGCTCTTCCTGCTCGTCGGGTTGCATCGAAAGGGTCGAGGAGATGGGGAGCGAACTTGGTGGTGCGATTCTTGCCCGGCGTCTGGCCTCGTTCTAATAGAGGTCAGAAGGGAGAAGCTTGCCCGGCATTGCGTTTAATGTCGGTCTGCTCATGAACAAGCATGTGGTCGGAATAGGTTCCTCAGCTTCCACGCGGGTTTAATGAAGGCATTTGAATGCGGCGAGGAGGCGTGTTCAGCCGGTGTGCAGTGGGCGACACCCTCGGCAGGCGCGCGGCTTCAATGACGGAGGCAGTGAGAGGTCGCGTCCGCTCTGAGCCATCTTCAATGTGAAGTTGGGCGCTCTACAGTGGCATGAATCTGGAGATGGCGCCAGGCAAGAAGCGCGTGCGGGAGGGATGATGGGTTTTGGATGGGCCAGGGCGGTCAGAAGCTGGCATGGGTGCGGTCTGGACTCCCGCAAAGCCCCCCACAGTTGTCTCTGCATTGCAGGAGTAAACATATCTGGACCGCTCTGTGGACCGATATAGTACCATTTTGGATGGCTTCTGATGTCCAGACATCACGGTCCAAACACGCATGCACAAGATTACGGGTCAGTGTTGGAGAGGCCCTAATTCTGCTACTACAAACATGCCAATACTTGTGTTGTTGGCGTAACCCTCCGTTTGGGTTTGTTAGACCTTTGGTAACGAGGGTTTCATAGCAAGTATTATGCATGTCAATTAAGGAACTTACTAAGGTGATGCACGATTAAATAAGGAAAGAGGAGTTGGTATCATATCATGATACTATATCATCATAATAAATGTTATGATACTATGTGTTATACCTCTCCACTACTTAGAAAAAAGAAAAAAGTCCAAAACAAACCTTGAAGCTTCGAAGTTGTAGACGAAAACCAAATCAAACCCTAAACTTTGAATCCCAGAAATTGACACTATGAACTTGTAATCCCGGTCTATTGGACCCTAGACCTGTTTGGCACAGTGGAGTACTACAATCCCGACTGGGACAACCTGCTATTCTCGCGGCAACAATTACGGCTGGCCCACTATACCACGACAAGAATTTGTGAAGTTTAAAAAGTGTTCACACATTTCTAAAATTGTTCAGCAATTAAAGAATGTTCTTGTTTTCTATTTCGCACAAATTCATCTCCTCTGAATCCATTTCCTTGCCAATGAACGCACGAGCCTTGCCAGATGAGCTCTTCTTGTGAGATGAAGACTTTGAAGAAGACTTTGTGGATTTCTTCTTCTTCTTATCGTTAGATTCATATTCCTTGCTCTTCTTCTTTTTCTTGTTCTCCTTTTCCCATTGAGGACAATCAGAAATGTAATGACCTGGCATCTTGCATTTATGACATGTTCTCTTCCTGTAGTCACGAGTGGAAGCCTCATCATTCTTGGAGATGGATCGTGAAGACTTTCCGAACTGATTCTTCTTGGAGAACTTTTGGAACTTTCTTAGGAGCATTGCTAGCTCTTTGAGAATGTCTTCAGGATCACCAGAACTGTAGTCAGATTCTTCAGATGTTGATACTGCCTTTGCCTTCAAGGCACGAGATCGGCCATGATACGTCTCCAACGTATCTATAATTTATGATGCATTCATGCTATTATATTATCTGTTTTGAATGTTTATGGGCTTTATTATACACTTTTATATTATTTTTGGGACTAACCTATTAACCGAAGGCCCAGCCCATATTGCTGTTTTCTTGCCTATTTCAGTGTTTCGAAGAAAAGGAATATCAAACGGAGTCCAAACGGAATGAAACCTTCGGGGGCGTTATTTTTGGAACGGAAGCGATCCAGGAGACTTGGAGTTGAAGTCAAGGAAGCTTCGAGGTGGCCACGAGGGTGGGGGCGCCCCCCCCCCTACTAGGCGCGCCCCTTGTCTCGTGGGCCCCTCGAGGCTCCCCCGACCGACTTCTTTCGCCTATATATTCCCATATACCCTAAAAACATCAACGCGAACAATAGCTCGGGAGTTCCGCCGCCGCAAGCCTCTCTAGCCACGAAAAACCTCTCGGGAGCCCGTTCTGGCACCTTGCCGGAGGGGGAATCCCTCACCGGTGGCCATCTTCATCATCCCGGCGCTCTCCATGACGAGGAGGGAGTAGTTCACCCTCGGGGCTGAGGGTATGTACCAGTAGCTATGTGTTTGATCTCTCTCTCTCTCTCTCTCTCTCGTGTTCTCTCTATGGCACGATCTTGATGTATCGCGAGCTTTGCTATTATATTGGATCTTATGATGTTTCTCCGCCTCTACTCTCTTGTAATGAATTGAGTTTTCCCGTTGAAGTTGTTTCGTCGCATTGAGTCTTTAAGGATTTGAGAACACTTGATGTATGTCTTGCTGTGCTTATATGTGGTGACAATGGGATATTCACGTGATCCACTTGATGTATGCTTTGGTGATCAACTTGCGGGTTCCGCCCATGAACCTATGCATAGGGGTTGGCCCACGTTTTCGTCTTGACTCTCCCGTAGAAACTTTGGGGCACTCTTTGAAGTACTTTGTGTTGGTTGAATAGATGAATCTGAGATTGTGTGATGCATATCGTATAATCATGCCCACGGATACTTGAGGTGACAATGGAGTATCTAGGTGACATCAGGGTTTTGGTTGATTTGTGTCTTAAGGTGTTATTCTAGTACGAATTCTATGATAGATTGAACGGAAAGAATAGCTTCGTGTTATTTTACTACGGACTCTTGAATAGATTGAGCAGAAAGGATAACTTTGAGGTGGTTTCGTACCCTACCATAATCTCTTCGTTTGTTCTCCGCTATTAGTGGCTTTGGAGTGACTCTTTGTTGCATGTTAAGGGATAGTTATATGATCTAATTATGTTATTATTGTTGAGAGAACTTGCACTAGTGAAAGTATGAACCCTATGCCTTGTTTCCTACCATTGCAATACCGTTTACGCTCACTTTTATCATTAGTTACCTTGCTGTTTTTATAATTTCAGATTACAAATACCTATATCTACTATCCATATTGCACTTGTATCACCATATCTTCGCGAACTAGTGCACCTATACAATTTACCATTGTAGTGGGTGTGTTGGGGACACAAGAGACTCTTTGTTATTTGGTTGCAGGGTTGTTTGAGAGAGACCATGTTCATCCTACGCCTCCCACGGATTGATAAACCTTAGGTCATCCACTTGAGGGAAATTTGCTACTGTCCTACAAACCTCTGCACTTGGAGGCCCAACAACGTCTACAAGGAGAAGGTTGCGTAGTAGACATCAGGCCATAGTTGGGACCATAAATATCTCTCTTCTCGGATAGCTAGAACTCATGTGTGTTGAGACTCTCAAGTATGCCAGACGGGTTGAGATCCTTGAAGTCAGGACATTCTTGGAAGGCTAGCGTGTCAAATGAGCTGTCAAGTGATCTCAGTAGCTTCTTCACAACTTCATGCTTGGTGATCTCAGTGGCGCCAAGAGCACGCAGCTCATTGGTGATATCAGTAAGACGGTCATGAAGGAAATATGCCCTAGAAGCAATAATAAAATTATTATTTATTTTCTTATATCATGATAAATGTTTATTATTCATGCTAGAATTTTATTAACCGGAAACTTAGTACATGTGTGAATACATAGACAAACAGAGTGTCCCTAGTATGCCTCTACTTCACTAGCTTGTTTATCAAAGATGGTTATGTTTCCTAACCATAGACATGTGTTGTCATTTGATGAACATGATCACATCATTAGAGAATGATGTGATGGACAAGACCCATTCGTTAGCTTAGCATTATGATTGTTACAATTTCATGCTACTGCTTTCTTCATGACTTATACCTGTTCCTCAGACTATGAGATTATGCAACTCCCGAATACCGAGGAACACTTTGTGTGCTATCAAACGTCACAACGTAAATGGGTGATTATAAAGATGCTCTATAGGTGTCTCTGAAGGTTTTTGTTGGGTTGCAATAGATCGAGATTAGGATTTATCACTCCGTGTTTCGAAGAGGTATCTCTGGGCCCTCTCGGTAATACTCATCACTATAAGTGTTGCAAGCAATGTGACTAATGAGTTAGTTGCGGGATGAAGTATTACGGAACAAGCAAAGAGACTTGCCGGTAACGAGATTGAACTAGGTATGATGATACCAATGATCGAATCTCGGGCAAGTAACATACCGATGACAAAGGGAACAACGTATGTTGTTATGCGGTTTAACCGATAAAGATCTTCGTAAAATATGTAGGAGCCAATATGAGCATCCAGGTTCTGCTATTGGTTATTGACCGGAGATGTGTCTCGGTCATGTCTACATAGTTCCCGAACCCGTAGGGTCCGCACGCTTAATGTTCGATGACGATTTGTATTATGAGTTATGTGATTTGATGACCGAAGTTTGTTCGGAGTCCCGGATGAGATCACGGACATGACGAGGAGTCTCGAAATGGTCGACAGGTAAAGATCAATATATTGGGCTATATTCAGACATCGGAAAGGTTCCGAGTGATTCGGGTATCTTCCGGAGTACCGGAGAGTTACGGGAATTCGCCGGGGGAAGTAGTGGGCCTTAATGGGATATACAAGAAAGGAGAGAAGGGCCTCAAGGGGTGGCCGTGCACCCCCATGGGCTGGTCCGAATTGGACTAGGAGGGGGCGGCGCCCCCCTCCTTCCTTCTACCCTCTTCCTCCGTCCCTTCCTTCTCCTAGTTGGAATAGGAAAGGGAGGACCGAATCCTACTTGGACCAGGAGTCCAAGTAGGACTCCCCCTTTGGCGCGCCCCTTCTAGGGCTGGCCTCCTCTTCCTCTCTCCTTTATATACATGGGCAGGGGGCACCCCAAAGGAACCCAAGATTTGTCTTAGCCGTGTGTGGTGCCCCCCTCCATGGTTACACACCTCGATCATATCGTCGTGGTGCTTAGGCAAATCCCTGCGCCAGTAACTTCATCATCACCATCACCACGTTGTCGTGCTGAGAGAACTCTCCCTCGGCCTCAACTGGATCAAGAGTTCGAGGGACGTCATCGAGCTGAACGTGTGCCGAATGCGATGGTGCCGTACGTTCGATACTTGGATCGGTTGGATCGCGAAGACGTTCGACTACATCAACCGTGTTACTAAAGGCTTCCGCTTTCGGTCTACGAGGGTACGTGGACACACTCTCCCCTCCCGTTTCTAGGCATCTCCTAGATAGATCTTGCGTGATCGTAGGAATTTTTTTGAAATTACTGCGTTCCCCAACAGTGGCATCCTAGCCAGGTCTATGCGTAGATGTTATATGCACGAGTAGAACACAAAGATTTGTCGGCGATAATTGTCATACTGCTTACCAACATGTCATACTTTGATTCGGCGGTATTGTTGGATGAAGCGGCCCAGACCGACATTACATGACCGCGTTCATGAGACTGGTTCTACCGACGTGCTTCGCACACAGGTGGCTAGTGGGTGTCTGTTTCTCCAACTTTAGTTGAATCGAGTGTGGCTACGCCTGGTCCTTGATGAAGGTTAAAACAGCACACTTGACGAAAAATCATTACAGTTTTGATGCGTAGGTAAGAACGGTTCTTTCTAAGCCCGTAGCAGCCACGTAAAACTTGCAACAACAAAGTAGAGGATGTCTAACTTGTTTTTGCAGGGCATGTTGTGATGTGATATGGTCAAGACGTGATGATATATAAATTGTTGTATGACATGATCATGTTTTGTAACAGAGTTATCGGCAACTGCAAGGAGCCATATGGTTGTCGCTTTATTGTATGAAATGCAATCACCATGTAATTGCTTTACTTTATCACTAAGCGGTAGCGATAGTCGTAGAAGCAATAGTTTGCGAGACGACAACGATGCTATGATGGAGATCAAGGTGTCGCGCTGGTGATGATGGAGATCATGACGATGCTTCGGTGATGGAGATCATGAGCACAAGATGATGATGGCCATATCATGTCACATATTTTGATTGCATGTGATGTTTATCCTTTATGCATCTTATTTTGCTTAGTATGGTGATAGCATTATAAGATGATCTCTCACTAAATTTTAAGGTATAAGTGTTCTCCCTGAGTATGCACTATTGCTACAGTTCGTCGTGCTGAGACACCACGTGATGATCAGGTGTGATAGGCTCTACGTTCACATACAATGGGTGCAAGCCAGTTTTGCACACGCAGAATACTCGGGTTAAACTTGATGAGCCTAGCATATGCAGATATGACCTCGGAACACTGAGACCAAAAGGTCGAACGTGAATCATATAGTAGATATGATCAACATAGTGATGTTCACCATTGAAAACTACTCCATCTCACGTGATGATCGGACATGGTTTAGTTGATATGGATCACGTGACCATTTAGATGACTAGAGAGATGTCTATCTAAGTGGGAGTTCTTAAGTCATATGATTAATTGAACTTTATTTTAACATGAACTTAGTCATGGTAGTATTAGCATATCTATGTTGTAGATCAATAGCTCATGATGTAGCTCCCCATTTATTTTTATATGTTCCTAGAGAAATATAAGTTGAAAGATGATAGTAGCAATTTTGCGGACTTGGTCCGTGATCTGAGGATTTTCCTCATTACGGCATAGAAAAATTATGTCCTTGATGCACCGCTAGGTGACAGACCTATTGCAGGAGTAGATGCAGACGTTATGAACTTTTGACAAAGCTCGGTATGATGACTACTAGATAGTTTAGTGCACCATGCTTTACGGCTTAGAACCGGGACTTCAAAAATGTTTTGAACACCACAGATCATATGAGATGTTCCAAGAGTTGAAATTAGTATTTCAGACTCATGCCCGTGTCGAGAGGTATGCGACCTCTGACAGTACTTTGCCTACAAGATGGATGAGAATAGCTCAACCAGTGAGCATGTGCTCAGATTGTCTGGGTACTACAATCGCTTGAATCAAGTGGAAGTTAATCTTCCAGATAATATAGTGATTGATAGTGTTCTCTAGTCACTATCACCAAGCTACTAGAACTTCGTGATGAACTATAATATGCAACGGATGACGAAAACGATTCCCGAGCTCTTCGCGATGCTAAAAGCAGCGAAAATAAAAATCAAGAAAAAGCATCAAGTGTTGATGGTTGACACGACCACTAGTTTCAAGTAAAAGGGCAAAGAAAAAAGAAAGGGAACTTCAAGAAGAATGGCAAGCAAGTTGCCACTCCCATGAAGAGACCCAAAGCTAGACCCAAGCCTGAAGCTGAGTGCTTCTACTGCAAAGGAAATGGTCGCGGGAAGTGGAACTACCCTAGATACTTGGTGGATAAGAAGGATGGCAAAGTGAACAAAGCTATATTTGATATACATGTCATTGATGTGTACTTTACTAGTGTTTATAGCAACCCCGCGGTATTTGATACTGGTTCAGTTGCTAAGAGTAGTAACTCGAAACGAGAGTTGCAGAATGAACAGAGACTAGTTAAGGGTGAAGTGAGTGGTTCCAAGATTGATATGATCATCATCGCACACTCCCTATACTTTCAGAATTTTTATTGGAACTAAATAAATGTTATTTGGTATTTGCGTTGAGCATAAATATGATTGGATCATGTTTATTGTGATACGGTTATTCATTAAGTCAGAGAATAATTGTTGTTCTGTTTACATGAATAAAACCTTTTATGGTCTTACATCCAATGTAAATGGTTTACTGAATCTCGATCAGAGAGATACACATAATATTGATGCCAAAAAGATATATGTTTAATAATGATAGTACAACTTATTTGTGGCACTGCCGTTTAGGTCATATTAGTGTAAAGCGCATGAAGAAACTCCATGCTGATGGGCTTTTGGAATCACTTGATTATGAATCATTTGATGCTTGCGAACCATGCCTCATGGGCAAGATGACTAAAACTCCGTTCTCCGGAACAATGGAGCGGGCTACTGACTTATTGGAAATAATACATACCGATGTATGCGGTCCGATGAGTGTTAAGACTCGCGGCGGGTATCATTATTTTCTGACCTTCGCAGATGATGTGAGCAGATATGGGTATATCTACTTGATGAAACATAAGTCTGAAACATTTGAAAAGTTCAAAGAATTTCATAGTGAAGTGGAAAATCATCATAACAAGAAAATAAAGTTTCTACGATCTGATTGTGGAGGTGAATATTTGAGTTATGAGTTTGGTCATCATTTGAAACCATGTGGAATAGTTTCACAACTCACGCCACCTGGAACACCACAACGTAATAATGTGTCCGAATGTCGTAGACGTACTTTATTGGATATGGTACAATCTATAATGTCTCTTACCGATTTACCACTATTGTTTTGGGATTATGCATTAGAGACAACTACATTCATGTTAAATAGGGCACCATCTAAATCTGTTGAGACAACACCGTATGAACTGTGATTTTGCAAGAAACCTAAGTTGTCGTTTATTAAAGTTTGGGGTTGTGATGCTTATGTGAAAAAGCTTCAACCTGATAAGCTCGAACCCAAATCGGATAAATGCGTCTTCATATAATACCCAAAGGAGACTGTTGGGTACACCTTCTATCACAGATCCGAAGGCAAGATATTCGTTGCTAAGAATGGATCCTTTCTAAAGAAGGAGTTTCTCTTGAAAGAAGTGAGTGGGAGGAAAGTAGAACTTGATGAGGTAATTGTACCTTCTCCCCAATTGGAAAGTAGTTCATCACAGAAATCATTTCCAGTGATGCCTACACCAATTAGTGAGGAAGTTAATGATGATGATCATGAAACTTCAGATCATGTTGCTACCGAACCTCGTAAGTCAACCAGAGTACTTTTCGCACCAGAGTAGTACGGGAATCCTATTCTGGAAGTCATGTTACTAGACCATGATGAACCTACGAATTATGAGGAAGCGATGATGAGCCCAGATTTCGCAAAATGGCTTGAGGCCTCGAAATCTGATATGGGATCCATTTATGAGAACAAAGTATGGACTTTGGTTGACTTGCCCGATGATCGGCAAGCCATTGATAATAAATGGATCTTCAAGAGGAAGACGGACACTGATAGTAGTGTTACTATCTACAAAGCTCGAATTATCGCAAAAGGTTTTCGACAAGTTCAAGGTGTTGACTACGATGAGATTTTCTCACTCGTAGCGATGCTCAAGTCTGTCTGAATCATGTTAGAAATTGCCACATTTGATGAAATCTGGCAAATGGATGTCAAAATTGCGTTCCTTAATGGATTTCTCAAAGGAGAGTTGTATATGATGCAACAAGAAGGTTTTGTCAATCCTAAAGGTGCTCACAAAGTGTGCAAGCTCCATCGATCCATCTATGGACTGGTGCAAGCATCTCGGAGTTGGAATATACGCTTTGATGAGTTGATCAAAGCATATAGTTTTATACAGACTTGCGGTGAAGCCTGTATTTATAAGAATGTGAGTGGGAGCACTACAGCCTTTTTCATAAGTATATGTGAATGACATATTGTTGATCGGAAATGATGTAGAACTTTCTGGAAAGCATAAAGGAGTGTTTGAAAGGAGTTTTTCAAAGAAAGACCTCGGTAAAGCTGCTTACTTATTGGGCATCAAGATCTACAGAGATAGATCAAGACAGTTGATAAGATTTTTCAATAATTGCATACGTTGACAAGATTTTGAAGTAGTTCAAAATGGAACAGTCAAAGAAGGAGTTCTTGCCTCTGTTGCAAGGTGTAATGTTGAGTAAGACTCAAAACCTGACCATGACAGAAAAATAGAAAGATAATGAAAAGTCATTTCCTATGCCTCAGTCATAGGTTCTATAAAGTATGCTATGCTGTGTACCAGACCTATTGTGATCACCATGAATTTGACAAGAGGGTACAATAGTGATCTAGGAGTAGATCACTGGACATTGGTCAAAATTATCCTTAGAGGACTAAGGAAATATTTCTCGGTTATGGAAGTGATAAAGAGTTCGTCGTAAAGAGTTACGTCGATGCAAGCTTTGACACCGATCTGGATGACTCTAAGTCTCGATCTGGATACATATTGAAAGTGGGAGCATTTAGCTAAAGTAGCTCCGTGCAGAGCATTGTAGACATAGAAATTTGCAAAATACATACAGATCTGAATGTGGCAGACCCATTGACTAAACCTCTCTCACAAGCAAACCATGATCACACCTTAGTACTCTTTGGGTGTTAATCACATGGCGATGTGAACTAGATTATTGACTCTAGTAAACCCTTTGGTTATTGGTCACATGGCGATGTGAACTATAGAGTGTTAAATCACATGACAATGTGAACTATTGGTGTTAAAACACATGGCGATGTGAACTAGATTATTGACTCTAGTGCAAGTGGGAGACTGAAAGAAATATGCCCTAGAGGCAATAATAAAGTTATTATTTATTTCTTTATATCATGATAAATGTTTATTATTCATACTAGAATTGTATTAACCGGAAACTTAGTACATGTGTGAATACATAGACAAACAGAGTATCCCTAGTATGCCTCTACTTGACTAGCTTGTTTATCAAAGATGGTTTTGTTTCCTAACCATAGACATGTGTTGTCATTTGATGAACAGGATCACATCATTAGAGAATGATGTGATGGACAAGACCCATTCGTTAGCTTAGCATTATGATCATTACAGATTCATTACTACTGCTTTCGTCATGACATACATATTCCTCAGACTATGAGATTATGCAACTCCCGAATACCAGAGGAACACTTTATCTGCTATCAAACGTCACAACGTAAATGGGTGATTATAAATATGCTCTACAGGTGTCTCCGAAGGTGTTTGTTGGGTTGGCATAGATCGAGATTAGGATTTGTCACTCCATGTTTCAGAAAGGTATCTCTGGGCCCTCTTGGTAATACTCATCACTATAAGCCTTGCAAGCAATGTGACTAATGAGTTAGTTGCGGGATGAAGTATTACAGAACGAGTAAATAGACTTGCCGGTAACGAGATTGAACTAGGTATGATGATACCGACAATCGAATCTCGGGCAAGTAACATACCGATGACAAAGGGAACAACGTATATTGTTATGCAGTTTGACCGATAAAAATCTTCGTAGAATATGTAGGAGCCAATATGAGCATCCAGGTTCCGCTATTTATTATTGACCGGAGATGTGTCTCGGTCATGTCTACATAGTTCTCGAACCTGTAGGATCCGCAAGCTTAACGTTCGATGATGATTTGTATTATGAGTTATGTGATTTGATGACCGAAGTTTGTTCGGAGTCCCGGATGAGATCACAGACATGATGAGGAGTCTCGAAATGGTCGAGAGGTAAAGATCGATATATTGGAAGGCTATATTCAGACATCGGAAAGGTTCCGAGTGATTCGGGTATTTTCCGGAGTATCGGAGAGTTACGGGAATTCCCCGGGGGAAGTAATGGGTCTTAATGGGCCAAAGGGGAAAGGCGAGAAGGGCCTCAAGGGGTGTCCGCACCTCCCCCATGGGCTGGTCCGAATTGGACTAGGAGGGGGCGGCGCCCCCCTCCTTCCTTCTCCCCTCTTCCTCCTTCCCTTCCTTCTCCTAGTTGGAATAGGAAAGGGGGGACCGAATCCTACTTGGACCGGGAGTCCAAGTAGGACTCCTCCCTTGGCGCGCCCCTTTAGGGTCGGCCTCCTCTTCTTTCCTCCTTTATATACATGGGCAGGGGGCACCCCAAAGGAACCCAAGATTTGTCTTAGCCGTGTGCGGTGCCCCCCTCCACATTTACACACCTCGTTCATATCGTCGTAGTGCTTAGGCGAAGCCCTGCGCCGGTAACTTCATCATCACCGTCACCATGCTGTCGTGCTGACGGAATTCTCCCTCGGCCTCAACTAGATCAAGAGTGCAAGGGTCGTCATCGAGCTGAACGTGTGCTGAACGCGGAGGTGCCGTATGTTTGGTACTTGGATCGGTTGGATCGCGAAGACGTTCGACTACATCAACCGCGTTACTAAACGCTTCCGCTTTCGGTCTACAAGGGTACGTGGACACACTCTCCCCTCTTGTTGTTATGCATCTCCTAGATAGATCTTGCGTGATCGTAGGAATTTTTTTGAAATTACTGCGTTCCCCAATAGGTCAAAGGTATGTTGGACGTTCTCATTGTCAAGCCTTTTGAAGCGGTTGAAGAGATTGCGGAGCACATCAATCCTTGAATCTCTCTGTGTAGAGACACCTTCGTTGACCTTGGAAAGCCAGTCCCATACTAGCTTCGCGGACTCCAGTGCACTCACACGGCCATAATACCCTTGGTCAGATGACCACAGATGATGTTCTTGGTGGTTGAGTCCAGTTGAGCGAACCTCTTCACATCAGCAGCTGTAACACCTTCACCGACTTTTGGGAACACCAGTCTTGACGACATACCATAGGTTGTTGTCAATGGCTTCAAGATGCATGCGCATCTTATTCTTCCAGTAGGGGTAATCAGTGCCATCAAAGACGGGGCATGCAACGGAGACCTTGATTATCCCTGCAGTCGACATAGCTAAAACTCCAGGTGGTTAAACCGAATCACGCAGAACAAGGGAGCACCTTGCTCTGATACCAATTGAAAGTGCTAGTTATCGACTAGAGGGGGGTGAATAGGCAATTTTTATGAAAGTCTTCAAAAGATACAAGATCTTTGAAGATAGACAACTAAACAACACCTATATGGTATGCAGCGGAAGCTGAGCTACACTAGACAGGCCATAGTCCAGTAAACAGTACAGTGAAAGCACAAAGACTAATAGCAGCTAGGTAGAGCAGATTGGAATGGAAGACAGTATGAAGCCAAACACGTGAAAGTCCTCACACAGTGAAGCCAAATAGACTAAGCAAACAAGCAAAGACTTCACGAAGACAAACTCAAATGTAAAGGTGTTAGGAGATAGAACCAGTAGCTTGGTGAAGACAGGATTTGGTAGACCAGTTCCAGTTGCTGTGACAATTGTACGTCTGGTTACGGAGGCTAAGATTGAACTCAGAATACCACGTCTTCACCTTATTCCCCTTGAGCTAAGGACACTTAATCCTTGCCCAATCACTCAGGCAAGTCTTCAAGGTAGACTTCCAAACCTTCACAAACTCTGTTCATCGGCGATCCACAATGACTCTTGGAGCATCAGAATGTGACACCTAACCGGCTGGAGGATACATAGTCCTCAAGTGTTAAGTCTTCAGATCACGTAGACAAAAAGAATTCAGGATGCCAACACTCTTTGGGCTTTGGGTGTTTTGGGTTTTGTCCTTGCAAGGATTCTCTCTCAAAGGCTTCGGAGGTGGGTTGCTCTCAAACGACAAAAGTCGTGCACCAACTCTAAGCAGTCACCGATTTATGGTGGAGGGGGTGGGCTATTTATAGCCAGGAGGCAACCCGGCATGATATGTCCGAAATGACCCTGGGTCACTAAGTAACCAACACGTGTCGAACGGTCGGATTTCAAACAGACGTGACAGCTTGACTTGGGCTACAAGAAACACTAACCCATCCAACTCTAGATAAGATTTACTCTCATTGTCTTCACTCGAAGACATAGGATTTTGGTTGAGCATCACGTCCATTTCTCTGACTTTGTTCACTTGGACCCCACTTAACAGGTGGTTCCTATGACTCAAGAAAGAAGAAAACGAAACTACGAAAGAAACTATGTCTTTGCACTCCATTGTCATCTCGTGATTGTCGTCACACGTCATTGTCTTTGACGTGTATGTCTTCGTGAACCACCATTGTCTTCATACATTTTCAGGGGTCATCTCTGGTAGGAAAACCGAATCAGTGAGGGACTTCTACCTGTGTTATCTTGCAATTCTGACAAACACATTAGTCCCTCAACCACGTTTGTCATCAATACTGCAAAACCAACTAGGGGTGGCACTAGATGCACTTACAATAACCACATTTAGTGATAACACATCCAACTGTTAGTTCACAGCCTAGCTAAATACACTACATTACCATGTGAACTCCAAAGTGATATTACAATACAACTACTATGAGTACTAACAACAGTTAGTTAATGGCAGTAGCTAATGTGGGTACTAAGCAACACTGAATTTTCCCACCAAGATAAGTTCATGAAAACACAAGAGCATGTGGTAAGCAACAGGAGCATATATTTAGCAGAATAACACTCCATTCAACTTAGAATTGACCGTTAATACAATGAAATCCTACATTGTGCACTACCATTCAACAACTTGGCCATATATCACTAACAATTGGAACATAGAAATCACAGTTATCAAACCAGACTCTGCCACTTTCAACGAACACAATCCTGTGCATAATCAATAAGGCAAGAAACATACTGGCTCTGCACATTCTAAGAACCTTCTCCCAGTGTATGTTCCTTCAAATGCAACAAGGCTCTCTGATGGCTTCCGAGGCTTCTCGCAGAGCATGATCAGATCTAGCTCAAGGCCCTTGTAATCCGGGTCCTCAAGTGAGAAAGGCACCTGCCCAAGCAAAATCAAAGTTACCATCTAGTGCAGAGGACGAGGACAGAGCAAATCAAAGGAAATCCTCACAACAAGGACCATCCCCAATTCTAAACCTAACCCTAACCCTAACCCTAGCTCCAATGAACTGACCTGATTAAGCCCATTCGGTGGAGGTTTCGGAGTACATGTACGGGAGGCTTGAGTTGTCATCGCTGCTTTCGTCCTCGAAAACCATGGCTGCGGCAGCCTGGTGTTGCGGCGGGCGGGTGGGGACGTAGGCGGCGCCGAGGGAGCGAGGAGGAGGAGGAAGGCAGAGTGGAGGAGGAGTCGGGGAGTGGCTCGGACCACACCAGACGCGCCTAAACGGTACGACCAGGCCGAGTCCCAGTCAGCGCGCGGGCACGCGCCCATTGGCCAGCGTGGCACCTGACGAGCGGGCCCAACTGGCCAGTTTGCCCGTCAATATGTATAAACAACTATTTTAGCCTCTTTTGCAACGCCTCACCCCAAAGTTGGTACTAACACGTACAAATTACCAATCTTGGTACCAATCTTTTTCCAATGCCCCAATTGTGGTACTTCTGTGCAATTAACTCGTTTATTATCCATACAAGACATGTGAATGTGATTGGTCGAGTGGGTCTGGATATTCTTGTATGCTTTTGGTCGAGTGGTTCATCTAGATATTCTTGCAAGCTTGGTTCGCGGATTCGAGTGCAGTTCTACTCTTTTTTGTTGTTAATTTTAGCAGAACATTGGTTTGCTTTTCTGCAAAATAAAAAAATTGTGGTGGTATATTTTTTCGCGAATAAAAATTACAAGGTGTTTTCTGAAGAATAACGTCGACCGGACACCGTTACTCACCAACAGGTGGGGTCATACACATTAATACATTGCTCGGAGTGGGTGGTGCATGGCGAGATGGCGGCGTTGCCATTGGAGAAGCCGAACGGGCGGTGAGGTGAGAGGGAGGGAGTGGGTGTGAACTGGCGAGGGAGGTGACGGGAGGGGGCTTGGGGAGTTATGAGCCATCACGTTGTCTCCCGCGCTTCATCACGCGTGCAGGCGCTCGCCATGCGTGGCTCGAGCGAGCCTGGCTTGCAAAAAATGGTTGATTCGACCGTTCCTCCACAGTCAGGCCCATGCCTGCTTTGAGGTTCGCGCGGACCACGAATCGCATGCGAGTCAAGCAACCAAACGGGTCAAATTTTGCCCGCACGGGCCTGGCTCGACCTAATACAGCTTTCCAAACGTGTCCTTAACTTCTTTCTTCTTTTATTTGTTCTTCTTCCTTTTTCCATTTTTCATTTTTTTTCTGTTTTTTCTTTTTGTTCTTCCTGGTTCGATGAATAGTTAGCAAATACGTGAATGTTTTTTCCAGTCGATGGACTCTTTTTAAAATTCCATAAAATTTTCATATTTTGATAACTTTTTTTTGCATATCAATATTTTCTTTTTATAAATCCTTGAACTTTTTTTTTGAAAAATAGATGAAGTTTTCTGAAAAAATTGATGATTTCTTTCATATTTGATGGACTTTTAAAAACTGGACGAACTTTTTCATAATCGAAGAAAATTTTCAAATTCGAAGAACTTTTTTAAAAATTCGAAGAACTTTTTTAAAAATTCGAAGAACTTTTTTAAAAATTCGATAAACTTTTTCTAAAATTGATGAATTTTTTTCAAATTGATGCAATTTTTTTTGTAAATTCATAAAAGCTTTTTCGAAATCCATGAAATTTTTGAATTAACAATTTTTTTTTTGTTTGATTCCTTCCCCCCTTTTTTTTTCTTTTTTTTTTCTTAAAGGCGAACGTGTACATGGGCGCCAGGGGCCGGCGGCTGGCGCCTGAAGCCCTGAACAGGAACTCCCATATATAGGGGCTGGTATGTGCCACCAGGACGAGAACAACTTGTTTTTAGCGCGGGACAAAGACATGACGACATGCACTTGCACGGCTAAAGAATCGAACTCGCCGCATCATGCTTGTGAGGACATGTGGCCAACCATGCATGTTGGTGATTTGCCTGAAGCACGAAAAGTGTACGAACAGCGCAGAGTCGAGATTTGTGAACTTTTTTGAAAAAAGAAATCGAGATATTTCTTGAAGAAGAGAGGGCTGGCACGGCCATCTCCTCACGCACGGCCGCGTTGCCGGCTGAGCAGAAGCGGTCGTCGTCATCCCGGTGCTTGGGCGACCGTGGCGGATCTGGGCGCGCCATGGCCACCGCTTGACCTGCTCGCTCGATCTTCCTCTTCTCTTCTCATGAGGAGAGGGGGCGGGAGGGGATGGCGGGGGTGGCGGCTATGGAGGCCATCGCCTGCGGCAAGGAGTGAGGGAGACGGAGCGGTGGGTGGTGGCGGCGCGTCTTGATCAACGGCACGCCCCATCCCGCACGGCCAAGGCCTCCATCAGGGCGACCCGGTGTCCCCTATGTTGTTCGTGCTAGTCATTGACACCTCAACACGTCGCTCCAGTTTGCCGTGCAGTACGGGATTCTCAGGCGGCTCACACGCAGGCATGCTCCGTCGAGCGTTTCTCTCTTCGCTGACGACGTGATTATCTTTTGCCACCCCGATAGGTCCGAGCTCTCCACGATCAATTCTCTGCTCGACCGTTTTGGCACTGCCTTGGGCTTGCGCACCAACTTTGGAAAGTGCCTTGCCGCTCCAATCCAGTGCTCAGCCGATGTTGCGAGGACCGTCGGCATGGCCCTCGCCTGCCTGGTGGTGCCCTTCCCCATCCAATACCTGGGCCTCCCTCTCTCGCTCAAGAAAGTGCCCACCTCCCACCTGCTACCCCTGATTGAGAAGCTCGCTCGCAAGCTCACTACCTGGAAAGCTGCCATGCTCAACCGTGGCAAGCGGCTTAATCTCGTTCGGCAAGTCTTGAGCGCCATGCCTGTCCACATCCTCCTTGCCATGGCCCTCTCCCCCGCCATCCTCAAGAAGGCCAACCGCATTCTTCGCGACTTCCTCTGGCACGGAAGAAAGGACGCACGCACTGGCTCCTGCTTAGTCAGTTGGGCACGGGTTTGTCGCCCGATCGAGCTGGGAGGTCTTGGCATCCACGACCTCCACCGCACAGGCATCTCTCTTAGGATTTGATGGCTATGGCTTCAGGCCACTGATCCTTCTCGACCGTGGTCTCACCTCCAGCTCCCACGCGACCCCGAGGCGCTCCAATGCTTCCGAGCTTCCACGTCGTGGATCATCGGGGATGGCAACACCTGCTGTCGGTGTCAAAACCGGCGGATCTCGGGTAGGGGGTCCCGAACTGTGCGTCTAGGCGGATGGTAACAGGAGACAAGGGACACGATGTTTTTACCCAGGTTCGGGCCCTCTCGATGGAGGTAAAACCCTACTCCTGCTTAATTGATATTGATGATATGGGTAGTACAAGAGTGGATCTACCACGAGATCAAGGAGGCTAAACCCTAAAAGCTAGCCTATGGTATGATTGTTGTAATGGTTATGTTGTCCTACGGACTAAAACCCTCCGGTTTATATAGACATCGGAGAGGGCTAGGGTTACACAGAGTCGGTTACAATGGTAGGAGATCTATATATCCGTATCGCCAAGCTTGCCTTCCACGCCAAGGAAAGTCCCATCCGGACATGGGACGAAGTCTTCAATCTTGTATCTTCATAGTCTTGGAGTCCGGCTGACGATGATAGTCCGGCTATCCGGACACCCCCTAGTCCAGGACTCCCTCAGTAGCCCCTGAACTAGGCTTCAATGACGATGAGTCCGGCGCGCATATTGTTCGGCATTGCAAGGCGGGTTCCTCCTCCGAATACCTCATAGAAGATTGTGAACACCAGGATAGTGTTCGGCTCTGCAAAATAAATTCCACATGAGAATATTATGTACACAAGCTCAATCTGCTAACGTATTTTGTGGCATGACGTCACACCACCACCAAGCCTTTACTGGAATCATTTTTTATTATACCACCTCAGACGCTTAGCGGCGCGTTTCCTTGGCACGCCTTGTCGAAGCGAGATCGGGTTCCCTTATTCCGGATTCTCATCAATACGGACGTGGGTAACCCAACCGCGCCGCCGCCACGCCTCTATCGGCGGGTCCCGAACGGTCACGGAGACGGCTCTTGGTATTCTTCCTCTTTATAACGGGACCAAGGCTCGTTTCTTTTCTTCAATTCTCCATCGAATCTTCTCCTTGCCCCGAGTTCCAACACCTAGAGCCCCAGATTCGAGCGCCTCGGATCTTCAACAATGTCCGCCCGACCTTCGGGTCGGTGGATGCCCTCCTCCGTCACGGAGGAGGACGTGCTAAAGTTGCGAGAGGCCAAGTACTGCCTTACGAGATTTCGACAGTTGCCCGCCGAAGGCAGGCCATCCCCACCCCGAGCCCGGCGAGTATGTCGCCTTTGTATCCCACCTCCGCCGGGTTTAGGCTTCCGATGGATCCTTTTGTGAGAGGGCTCATGTTCTATTATGGGTTGGAATTCCACGACTTGGCTCCGAGTCCATCCTCCATATTTCTGCATTTATTGTTGTCTGCGGGCCTTCCTCCGCGTCACCCCCCACTTCGCCTGTGGTGAAGACCTTCATGTGGAGCCAAGATGATCGAGGGCGCCAAGCGAGTCGCGCGGAGCGGCCATAAGCAGGAGGGCCGACGCCCCGTGGCCCTAGGGCTCCTTCCAAGAGGAGCTCGGCTTGTGGCAGCAGGAGTGGTTCTATATTACCGCTCCGAAGGGCAACAGTAGAAGCCACCGCCAGATTCCGCTGGGACCTCCACGACGGTTGATGTCGTGGTCAACCATAGCTCAACCGGGCCCGTCAAAGGACGTGCCCCTATTGCAGGGGCGATTCGAGACCTCCAAGTGAGGGAGATCGATTTGGTCGTGGTGATGCAGTTATGCTGATTAGGCGCCTCTCGCCTCGCAAACGCCGCCTCTCGGCTATGGGAATTTAATCCGGAGGGACCACAGATTCTCCAACACTTCATGGGTTCGACACCCGTGGAGATTTACAAATTGTTCTTCGGATCACAAGAGGTGTATCCAGAATTGACCGAGGACGCTGGCCTAAGCTGCAATCACCTGGATACTCAAGTAAGTAGCTCAGTGTTCGGACATACCGTTTGTTTGCCTTTCTATGATTCACCTTTTAACCCGTTATCCTTCAACAGGAGTGGATAGCGCAACCAAAGCTGATACGGTGTCCGGCCCCCCGAGACCGTGCGGATCCCGTGCTGGTCAGATGTCGGAGGTTGCGATTGTAAGAAGGCGAAGGGGAAAATAAGGGAGCTACCGCCTCGCCCAAGGAGGCGCTTGAAAAGGGGGATCAAGAATCCTCCTCCGTGGGGAGAGAGGACCGCCCGAGACCCGGAGGCCAAAGCCCCTAAGCGGGGAAGAGATCTTCACCGAGGGTCTCAAGCCCGAGGAGGCCCCGGCCGCACAATCTCCCCTAAAGAATCAGCCCTCCAGCGAGCCGTAAGTAGAGAAAAAGGGAGTTTGGCGATAAGAGACATCCTTATTTGTGCTTCTGAGGATAACTGAAGTTTTTACCTTGTAGTTCGGATCTCCGACCTTCTCAGATGAGCTCGTCTTTGGGGGACCTTCGTCCGGAGATGGTGGAGAGCGAGACGCCTCCGTCCGCTGCACCGTCGGATAGGGCGGACGAGCCTGAAGTGTCATCACGGAGGGTATTCCCGAGCCCGGCGGAGCCGAGGAGTTCGGCGCCGACTAGTGTTCGGCCGGGGGAGCTGAAGGATCTGCTTGAGAGGGCGTCCATCTCAGAAGATCACCATGCATTGATGAGCATGGTGATTGGAAGGATTTCGTCCGCCGAAAGCGGATTGCGCAATGCCGTCAGGAGTTTGCTGGCGGGTTTTGAGGTACGTAAAAATGACACACCTTTTTGACAGTTTTGCACATAAAGTGCGCCCTGTATAGATAGTAGCCCCTGAGACTCGGTAGGTTGTCGAAAGCGACAGCGTGCCGAGGATCAAAATTGCAGGTATTAACTTTCACCTTTCCTGTGCAGGTGGCGGATAGTCCGGGGGCTAGCCGGACTAATAGAGGATCAGAACTGAAGCGGCAACTGGACGTTGCGGATGCGGACATTGCGCTAGTCAACAGGAGACTTGACGAATCGCAAGGTAAGTTTTTTTTCGTGGTCACCTAGTAAGGGAGCCGAAGCCCACCTCTTACAATATGTGTGCTTGACGCAGATGGTGCCGCTGCTGTGCAGAGCCTTCGGGCAGAACTTGCTCAAGCCAAGGAGCAAGCCAGAAGGAGTGATGCGGCTGCCTCGAGGGCGGCCGAGGAGTTAGAAGCCGAAAGGGCTGCACACTGCCGAAGCAGGGAAGAGATGGCCGAATCGGCCGTTAAGTTAAAGGATGCTACCGACCGCAATGAGGCTCTTGAAAAGGAGCGCCTATCAGAGGAGAAGACCTGGGGAAGGCCACCGCCGAAGCCAAGGATGCCCGTTCTGCAATGCGGGCTATAAAGGAGGAGCTGCGCCAGGCCGGAGACATTATGGCTGGCAGGCCTTTTCTGCTACGCCGAAGGTTTAAGGATCCAAAGTATGCCCAGCTTGGCCAGCTGTGGGGACCGGAGGATCCTTATATGGACTTAGCGGCGAAAAGCGGCGGATGCCGCAGTACTTCCAAGTCGGAAGGATCACAAGACGGAAGAGCTGTTTTGGTCTCAATTCCATAGTCCGGATCGCTCACTTCCGCGACCGATCGGTTGGCCGAATGGGCTGAGCTGAATAGGTTGTCCGGACTTGCCATGACGGATATCGTGACTCATGTCTGGCCAGATAGGCCCAAGCCGAAGAGCTATTTTGGCTTATTGCAGCAATTTCTTGGGGCGGTGCCGCATATCAACGCGATGAAGCGGTCGGCCTGCATAGAGGGTGCGCGGATGGCCCTCGCCCGTGTGAAGACACATTGGACAGAGATGGATGCCACTGCTGTTGCGACCCAGGGTTCGGACGAGAGCCGGTTACCCGCCGAGCACTATTTTGGGGAAGTTCTCGTGGTGCTCGTGTAATAGAGTCGCAGTGCTCAAAAAATGTCACGTTCAAATGAACGGTTTATTTTGTAAAACAATGCTTATGATGTAGGCGCTTTTTATACTTGTGCATTCAAGTATTGAAATATCTCCTGTGTGGCCGTTTATGTATACGTGTGTATAACCTGAAAGATGGCAGTCGTCGGCTTCAGCCCCCACGCACAAGGTGCAGGGGTGTTCGCAAAAATAGCGCATTTTCACACTTAATCCGACGTCTCGGTCCTGTGAAGGAGGTGGTAGCATAGCAAACAAGGCAACCGGACTATAATGCTTTATCACTTTCACTTAGCCATGGGAGTTCGAGGGTGGGGCTACGATATAGGCCCTGGGGGCACCGTGCTCTCTATTCGGGGCGCGTATGTGCCTGACCGAGAAACGGTCCTTCATCAAAGCGGAGGAATTCTAAACATTCCGGTGGTCGATCGAGTGGTTGACCAGTCTCTCGCTGTATCATGACAGTCACTTTTCGCTTTCATCGAGGTGCTCGCCCAATTAACGGGGCACAATCGCAGAGTTCTCCGGTGCCGTTAGCCGATGATACGGAACGAAGGCAGCAAAACACAGGAGCAGGGCAAACCCAACATTTGACCAAAGACATGATTCGGAGCTGATGCATAAAAGGCCTAACTCGAGACGCCGAACACTCCCTAAGGTGTTCGGTCTTTATAATAATGGGCAGAACAATGCCCTGAGCCCCTGGTGTCCAGGTACGGGTGAGGTCCTATGACACGGCCGATGCCAAAACGCCAGTCTCCACTCTGGTTATAATGAGAAACCAGGGGATTATAGCAACAAGAGACAGTAAAAAAGGTTTACGCAGGATCTTAATCTGAAGAGAATCCTTGCAATGGGTCCCTCTCGCACGCTCGCGCTGTGTCTCCGTTGTGCCGTATCCTGGACGGGTGTGCACGTTGTTCATCTGTAAAAAGATAGGAACTTAGTTTGAAAGGAAGTCGTGCGAAAAGTGCATAAAAAAATTGAAATATTAATGAATGAATAAGGCTGAGCCTATATTAGCTCATTATTGCTTATACACACAACCCCTTGTGAAGGGGTGTGCGGCTAGGGAGCCCCTAGCCAATTTATGCCGGACTCGTCTAGCCGTGTCCGGGGTCTTTGAACGTCCTTTTAATGAAATGATTCCACGTGGACCGGGCATTTTAAGTGTAAGAGACGCGTAATGTGGTATTGCGTTGAAGCGGACAAACGCTTCACGTCCCAATAGTGTTTGATAGCTACTTTTGAATGGGGCGACATGGAAGATTAGCCTTTCGCGTCGAAAGTTGTCGGGTGACCCGAACACAACTTCTAGTAGTAAGGAACCCGTGCACTTGGCGTAAGGGCCTGGCGTCACTTCTTTGAAAGAAGTGCGGCTATATCGAATTTTAGTAAGGTCTATCCCCAACTTGCGAATTGTGTCCGGATATAGCAGGTTTAAATCGCTGCCGCCGTCCATCAGGACTTGTGTAAATTGTAGTCCGTCGATTTTAGGATCCAATATCAGAGCAGTCCATCCTGCATTCCGAATACTTCTGGCATAATCCAGGTGATCGAAAGTGATTGGTTTTGACATCCAATCTCGAGGTTCCGCTGGGGTGGACCGTGCGACACCTACCTTAGCAGGTGCCGCATTGTTTTTCCGTACTATCACCTGAAGTGAGTTTACTGTCTTGACCTCTTGTGGGAAAGTCTTTTGTTTTCTGGTGCTCTGCTGGTGGGGTTCGTCATCGTCCTCGCTTGGCGCGTCGAGCCCCTTGTGTTTGGCGTTGAGTCGGCCGGACTGTTTGAAAA
The DNA here is from genome assembly GCA_021437245.1 of Aegilops speltoides. NCBI lineage: Eukaryota > Viridiplantae > Streptophyta > Magnoliopsida > Poales > Poaceae > Aegilops > Aegilops speltoides. Next base: position 560,517,290 of record CM038142.1, on the reverse strand, counting down.
CCCAACAATCTCTGTGGGTGTGGTTTGCAGGCCTTCCGGAGGTACTGTGGATTTGACATATCTGATCCAAAATTTTGTTTAAATTGGATAGCTCATCACTATTGTCCTTAAGAGGCAGTGTTTTGTTGTTTGGCCGCGAGCTTTTGAATCCGGCGTTGACCGCCGTGTTCTTTGGGCTCTTTTCTTTATTCCAGCGCTGATCCTTTATGCGCCGTGATTTTCCGTTTCCATCTCTGATCTCGAATGTACTCGGGTCGCTGGTGCTGCATCTTGCTAGCCAGCTGTGTTCCCCCGCGCAAAAGCGGGTCATGAGGCTTGTTAGCGCGGCCATTGTTCTCGGTTTCTCTTGGCCGAGGTGTCTGGCGAGCCATTCGTCTCGGACATTGTGTTTAAAAGCTGCTAAGGCTTCAGCGTCCGGACAGTCGACTATTTGGTTCTTTTTGGTAAGGAACCTGTTCCAAATTTTGCTACCGACTCTCCGGGCTATTGAGTTATATGACTTAGATCGTCTGCATCCGGAGGGCGGACATAAGTCCCTTGAAAATTTGCTCTAAACGCATCCTTGAGCTCTTTCCAACTTCCAACAGTGTTTTCTGGGAGGCTTTTGAACCAATGCCGAGCTGGCCCTTTGAGCTTGAGGGGTAGGTATTTTATGGCATGGAGATCATCTCCTCTAGCCATGTGTATGTGTAGTATGTAATCCTCTATCCAGACTCCAGGGTCTGTTGTTCCGTCGTATGCCTCTATGTTTATGGGTTTGAACCCTGCTGGAAATTCATGATCCAGCACCTCATCAGTGAAACATAGTGGGTGTGCGGCGCCCCTGTATTTGGGTGTGCCGCTGTCTTCGGACACTTAGCGTGTTGTGTTGCTTTCTGGGGCCCTCTTTTTTGGCCCGTAAATGGACCTGACCGGGCCATTTGTTTTTCGAGGATCATGAGTCGGTTTGTGTGCGCCGCTTGTCGCTTTTGGCCTGTCATCTGGTCGTCTATCCAGCCAGGCGGCCTCTTTGTTTTTTGACTGTGGGGGCTCTATGGCTTCCTCGTCAAATTCTGGCAGCAGCCGCGCTTCGGGTAGCTCTTTGATTGATGGCTATTACCATATTTGTTTGCGGTCTTGAGCACTTTGCTCCACCTCATTCTGAGTATGTCTTCCGCTGTTTTGAGATTCCTCTTTTCTTTATTCAGGCTTCTTGCAGTGGCGAGAAGTCTTTTGTGATTGTCCTTACGCTCCGGTGGTGTGTCCAGCGTGAGATCGTCTGGACTGTTGTTTTCGCCGGGCATAGATTGATTATCCGATTCGTCCTGTTCGGATGGTTGTTTGGTTGCGTGTTCGTCGCCCACTGATTTGCCCTGCTCTATTGCTGGGTCCTTGGGAGTGCTATTATTGTCGAGGCGGGACTTAGGGCGGCGCCTACGTTGCCGTTTTGGTTGTTTTTCGGCGGAATTGTCCTTTGCCGCTTCCCGTTGTTCCCCGTCATCGCCTCCTTTTGGGGTGTCCACCATATATACACCGTAGGTTGGGGTGGCCTTCTTGTGCTCGGTGAGCGCTAGTTCTTGATCGTTTCCGGCATCGTCGTCCATACCGTCGATGTCTTCAGAGTCGTAGTCTAGCATGTCGGTTAGATTGTCGACAGTGGCTACAAAGTGGGTGGTGGGTGGGCTTTGAATTTCTTCGTCATCCGCATCCCAACCATCCTGGCCGTGGTCCGGTCAGGGCTCTCTGGATAGCGAGAGATGCTTTAGCGAATTTAGGATGTCGCCAAAGGGTGAGTGCTGAAAGATGTCCGCGGCAGTGAACTCCATGATCGGCACCCAATTGGATTCGAGTGGCCAGGGCGCAGGAGGTTCGGAGTCCGGCAAGGAGTCCGGCGCCTCGGAGTCATGAGCTTTATAAGGGACAAGGTCAGTATTCGGCTCCATCGCCGTCGCGGTTGCAGCTCCCGAGGCGGTGTCCAGCCATCCGTCCTCGATCTGCGCGATTGGCTCCGGACTATAGGTCGGAGCGGATCCGTGTGTGGCCTCCAAAGCACTGTCCGGCGGCAGAGTTAGATCATGCCCATCGTGACAGTGCGGCGCGCTCGGTTGTGGCTCGGATCCATCGAAGATCAAGTCTCCGCGGATGTCTGCCGTGAAGTTTAGGCTTCCAAACCTGACCTGATGGCCAGGGGCGTAGCTTTCGATCTGCTCCAGATGGCCAAGCAAATTGGCGCAAAGGCGGCCGCCCGAATCGTAAGATCTGTCCGGGAGAAAAGTCTCAACTGGACTGAGTTGTTGTTGATTGAAGAAGCCATCAAGCCTATCGACGACGACACAGAGGAACTCTCAATGAAAGCACCAATGTCGGTGTCAAAACCAGCGGATCTCGGGTAGGGGGTCCCGAACTGTGCGTCTAGGCGGATGGTAACAGGACACAAGGGACACGATGTTTTACCTGTGTTCGGGCCCTCTCGATGGAGGTAAAACCCTACTCCGCTTGATTGATATTGATGATATGGGTAGTACAAGAGTGGATCTACCACGAGATCAAGGAGGCTAAACCCTAAAAGCTAGCCTATGGTATGATTGTTGTAATGGTTATGTTGTCCTACGGACTAAAACCTTCCGGTTTATATAGACACCGGAGAGGGCTAGGGTTACACAGAGTCGGTTACAATGGTAGGAGATCTATATATCCGTATCGCCAAGCTTGCCTTCCACGCCAAGGAAAGTCCCATCCGGACACGGGACGAAGTCTTCAATCTTGTATCTTCATAGTCTTGGAGTCCGGCTGACGCTGATAGTCCGGCTATCCGGAAACCCCCTAGTCCAGGACTCCCTCACCTGCCGTTTCTGGGTTGATCCGACTGGATGGGCAACTGCTCCTTGATAGTGCCCCTGCCCTGGTGACGTTGGTTCCCCGCCGCGTCCGGCGATCCCGCACGGTGGCCCAAGCGCTTTCCGACCGCTGCTGGATATCCGACATCCAAGGCCCCCTTGGCCCTGCCGCTGTTGTTGATTATGTTGGGCTTTGGCACCGCCTCCAGCTCGTCGAGCTCACCCCGCACCCGGATCTGCTTCGTTGGCGCTGGACTGATAACGGTGTCTACTCTGCCTCCTCCTGCTACAGCGCCCTATTCCACTGCTCCACGGCCCCTGAGTTTTGGCGCCTCACCTGGCACACCAGCGCTCCCACTTCGGTGCAATTCTTCATTTGGCTCGCCTCCCTCAACATATGCTGGTCTGCTGATTGCCTGGCCCGGCGCGGCTTGCCGCATGAATCGGCGTGCGTCTTCTGTTGCCAGGAACCCGAAACGCTCCACCACATCCTGGTGGGATGTGTGTTCGCGCGCATGACTTGGCACGAAATCCTCTCGTGGTGCTCCCCGACAACCACTCCCCCGGACGGCAACACCGGCTACTTTCCTTGGCTCTCTGAAGCCACTCTCCTCCTCCCGGCTGCGCGAAGGCGAGGCCTCGCCACCATCACCTCCCTCACGCATGGTCCCTTTGGCGACACCGGAACGCGATCATCTTCGACAATATTACCCCCTCGTCCTCCTCCTCCCTGATCGCTGCGATCAAAGATGAAGCTCGCTCCTGGGCTACCGCGGGAGCTCGAGGACTCCCTACGAGTAGTTTTGTAACCTGAATTTGTAATCTTTGGAGCTGTGCAACCCCCTGCCCTATGCTCTCCCTGGGATCATAGGCTCGCCATTCGTGCGCACGCGGCTATGATTCCCAATCTTGTACTTTGTTCTCTCCTTCTATCAATGCAATGATACGCTAGCTTAGCGTATTCGAGAGAAAAAAATATTTCTTGAAAAATGTAAACAATTTTGAAATGGTTAATATTTTTAAAAGCGAGAACAATTTTGAAAATTGATTTTATAAAATATTTCCAATTTTCTTTGGAAAAGCATGATTTGTTTTGAAAAAAGTGAACATTTTTTAAATCCTGAACAGAGTCAACACATTTCGAAAAATCTGATTTTTCTGTTTATGTTTTTTGAAAATAAGAACTATTTTTAAACAAGAATAATTTCTATACGTGATTTTTGTTAAAAATCCATTTTTGGAAACTTTTCATACAAAAAAATGAAAATCAAAGTATTTAAAAAAACTGAACAAAATTCGAAATCCTGACTGTTTATAAAAGCATCAACAGAAATTTAACCCCTCTGCGGCACGCATCCATTGAAATATATGAACATTTGTTGAAAGTTCCAAACATTTTTTGAAAATTTTGGTTTTTTTCCTAAAAAAACATATTTTTGAAATTTGTGAAAGAAATTTGATAATGGAAACATGTTTTGAAAATCCAGAGTAATTTTTAAAAAGCATGAACGTTTTCTGATATTGTGAGAAAAAATTGATAACTGGAACACTTTTCTAACATTCTGGACAAGTTTAAAAAATATTTTCCGAAATTCACTGAGAGTATTTGTAAATTTTGAACTTTTTTTAAATTCATGGACATGATTTAAAATACGTAAACTTTTTAAAGCACAATTTTTTAAAAAACTTCGGAATATTTAACTTTTTTGAAAAAAACTTAAAATAAACAGAATACTATCATAAGAATAAAATAAAAAATGGAAAATAAACGTGTAATAAAATAAATAGAAAGAGGAAAACACAAAAGAAACAGGATAACCGGTGAAAGAAACAAAAAATACTGGATGGCGTAGTACCTATGTTATGTACACAAATGTGCCGGCCCGTCAAGTCACTCGGCCGCTTGCCTGTGCGAAGCTCCGGCAGCTTGATGCGGCAGATCCTATATGACGCCCGCATGCGTCCGTTCGTTCGCTGAAGCGAAGCGAGCGAACGAGGCGCACGGGCCGGCCCACTTCGAGCGAGACTTGGTTTTGGGAACCTTCTAGTAGGTTCCCTGAACCGGTTTTTTTTTGGTAGTTTTTTCCGTTTTTTCCTGTTTCTTTTTTTACCTTTTGTTTCCTTTTTCTGTTTTTGTTTCTGTTTTTTTTTACCTTTTGTTTCCTTTTTCTGTTTCTGTTTCTTTTCTTCCATTTTATCCTTTTTCGTTTTACTTTTATAGTTTGTTTTAAGAAAATTGTTTGAATTTCAAAGTTTGTTCACGATTTAAAAAAATAATTCATGGATTTAAAATTTGTTCACTTTTTAAAAATTGGTTCGCAATTTTAAAATTGTTCAACGTATATCAAAAAATGTTCAATGTGTATTTAATATTTGTTAATACATATAGCAAAAAATTTCAATGTGTAGTTAAAAATAGTTCAACGTATATTACAAAAATGTTCAATGTGTATTTAAAATTTTGCATCATATATCACAAAAATTTACACTGTGTAGTTAAAAGTAGTTCGGCGTATTTTCACAAAAAAATCAATGTATATTTTAAGCGTATATCGCAAAATGTTCAATCAAGTTTTAACATTTTGTTCGAGGAAACGATATTCATTTCTTGAAGGAATGATTAAAAGACAAATATACCACTATACATAATACCTACTATTGAGCGCTGCAGGCAAACGTATGGTCAGTCCCTAGTGCAGTGGCTAGTAAGTCTGCTGCGTATCGATGTGTCACGGGTTAGAAACCCGAACGCCGCATTTTTTTTCATGGCATTTCTCTTTTAGGTTCGCTTGTGGGAATGGGCCGGCCCGTTTGGCGCGAATCCTTCAGCGAAAAGTACTCGTTTTGACGCACGCGAGCGTCAACTAGGAGCACTCGCTTGATGCACGTCAAATAGATTTTTCTATAGGGGCTCCCGGGTGCTACATCCTCTCTCTGTGCACAACAAGTCTGTAGGTACATCGGCCCTAGGTTTGCTAGTTATAAGAGCATCTTCAGCCGCGCCCTCAGAAAGGCCTCCCCAGGCGATTTTTTTCGCGCCGGCGCCGAAAAAACGGCCCAGTCGCGTCCTCAGAATCACGATTTTCACCGGCCTGGTCCGAAATCAGCGCCGGCAGACCCAGGCCGAACCCGGCGCGCTGGGGGACGCCCGGGGACGCCGGGCGAATCGTTTTTGGCGCGAAATAGCCGCGGGCCCTCCTTGCTAGCGACTCGTCTCTCTTCTCGCCGCTTCGTCGTCCTCATCGCCTCGTTTCTCGCGGCGAATCAATGCCAAAGTTGCCGTGCCGGTCAGCCTCCTCCATTGATGCCTCACGGGCGGCGCAGTGAAGATCGGACGACGCGCGTCCCTCGCCCGCCACGCGTACACAAGGCGGCCACGCGTACACGCGGCGCCCGAGCCTATATAAGCCGACCCCCAGCGCGCCGGTGACGCACAGCCTCTCCACCGCCAACGCGCCATTTCTCCCCCATTCCTCCCTCTCCTCTCGGCGTCTCGAGTTCAACCATGGCCGAGCGCTTCCCAGGCGACGGCGCGGCGGCGAACGGCTTCGGCCGCCGCCACCTTCAAGAGGACGAAGCTCGGCTCCTCTACGAGGCCGAGTACCCGGTCCCGCGGGACATGCGGGTGCCCGGGTGATCAGCGCCGGCGGGGTCCCGGGGCCACCACCGCCCACGGGGGCGGCGCGGCATGCGGAGATCGCGTGTATCCGCGCCTCTCTGCCGCAGGCGGCGAGGGAAGGTCCACGATACGTCCTCGACAGCCCGCTGTGGGAGCCTTACTTCTGTCGCCGCCACGCCGAGCAGCTCGAGGCCACCAACGGCATCGAGCCCCCTTCGGAAGGCTCAACTCCGAAGGCCGCCGTCGATGGTGGGGCGTGCCCGGCCGCACGCTGGAGGCCGTCCTCGAGTACATCGAGGGCGGCAACATGCCGATGCTGGAGTACCCCGCTCCCCCATCCTTCTCTCGTCGGCATGGGAGCTCGTGGACGCCGAGGCGCATGGACCCGGGGGCGTCCTCCTCCTCGTCCGGCCGCTCGTCCGGCTCTCCCTGCCTCCGCCCCGTCAAGCCGGAGCCCCAGGACACGCCTGTCACCGCCCACCCGCAGCTCCGGCGTCCGCATCGACGACTCCGCCCCCGCCTCTGGCCGCCTCGTCCTCATCAGGCCGAAGCCGGAGCCCGGCCTCCCCGCGGAGTACGAGGAGATAGCCCGGCGCGGCTTCTCCGACGAGGACGCCCTACGGTGCGCGCGGGGTCGCCCTGAGCTGCTTGGCTAGGACTTTGGGTACATACAAATAGTTGACCTGATTAGAAGCAAGAAACCTTAGCTGATTGCGGACAGCGTAAAACTAAAACCTGGATACATGGACAGGAGAGTGAGCACAATGAAACGGAGAGATACATTCCACTTGTCTTGCATGGTCTGCAAGTGGCGCAACAGATGGGGTACATGCCTTGCACCGATCAGTGAGAAAAACAGGAGGAGTGCGAGCATATTGGCTAATAGGCCTGGTGCTGCTTACTTACAAAGTAGAGGCGCCTGCTAGCAGACAATACAATTACGGAGATGCATACATTACATACGGAGAGGCTTAACACAAAATATTCGATCGAGCTCAAACAATCAAGCACTCTGACTCCACTCTGTGAATCAAATGGAGGGAGTGCGTCTTAATTTCCGTGCTAGTATATTGTAAGACTCTTGGTCGGACACCATGATATTCTGCTGCATCTGCATCCGCTGCCCAATTGTCAGAAGCTCTTTTCAATTTGTCTCCATCCCGAAAACCTCCCTCCGCTGGAGCTTTTCCGGAAATGTCTGCATCCCGGAGAATGCCAAGAGGACCCAGGCATAGGAGAGGTACTCCACACCCGTTCCCAGAGCCTCCGCATGCAAGTATCCTCGGCAGCGACAGGCAGAAAAGCATAGCATCTCCACCCACACGCCTTGGATCACCTCCCACATCTTGGTCTCCTCATTAAAATCACCCTGCAATTGCAAGCTTTGAACTAGCAGCCAAGCGTCCCGTACAAAAGAGTCGTCGGGGATAGAATCATCCTTGCATTTCTCAATTAGTTCCTGTGTAAAGCCCATCTCGTCTCGCGGTGTCTTGTCACTTTTCAGGATTTCCTCGAGTTCGTCGCAGGCCATTGTGAATAAACTCTTTCTGCTGCCTGGCATCAGCATCTCGGGATTGTCAAACAACAGATGCATCATGTAGTTGGACAATACTTTGCACTGACTACGGGCATCACCTGGAGGACCATCACCAGTACGACGGATTGAAAAGGAACTAGAACTTTCAGAATCAGGAGACCTGCACTCACGGTGAAAGCAAAATTCTGTGGCCAGATGCCAGAGAATGATGCTCTCGTCAAATGGCCTCTGTATGCTCCAAGCCAGTCCTTTCAAGCCATTCTTCGTGAGCGTGTGGTCGCCCCTGGTATCATTAAGCCTCATGTAATCTTGACGGTTGCTTACGCTCGTCCACCATGTTTTCACATACCAACGGACCAATTCTGTAATCTCCTCGCACGAATAGCTTGGCTTCATCTGCCAAAAGTAATCGTTGAACAAGTCCTTGCATCGTAACCATCCCGCGATCCTCCTCAACCTGGAGAACCTTCTGTTATGGGTTAATAATCCAATAAGACTGCGTTGGAGAATTCTGCCAGAGAAACTGCCCATGAAAGCTGATTGGACGAACACGTAAACCAGCTCCAGCAGAAGAGTGCCGTACAATACCACCAGTGTAACCCAGGTATCTTCACCCCTATGAGCTTGCTTGTGGGTGCTAGTGTGTACGAGGCAGATGGCTATAATTAATGTTGCATTTCCATAACTTACCACATTTGAGCACGTACGGCACATGAGCCTTACTCGCACTATCGTATAACCAATGTCCTTCCTGTCAGTGGCATCGTCTTTGGTGTAGAGATTACTGGTCATATCAGACAACACGGCTTCTATTGCTTTATAAGCTGATTCGATCTCAAGCGACCAGAATATTCTCAGGGTCTTAAGACGATCAGAATATGAACATGGAAGGTCCGAAAACAGGTGCTCCGGTAGGATTGGGGCTTTATCGCCTGGGGCAAAAGAAAAAACTTCTCTGAGAAAGTTGACTAGATGCGATGTACCACCAAGATCTTTTTTCACTATTTCTCTTGCTTTTGGTATAAACCTGTCAAGCTGTTCTTCTTCTTCTGAGACATTGGTGCCCTGAATGCGGCTGACCTTGGACGGGTTAGCCTTTAGCAAGGCATGAAAGCTACTACTCTTAAGATTCCAGACCTTCTGGCAGCATCTGATAATTACCAAGATGAAGAGCAAAATAGTTGTAGCCAACAACCTTTTGTCATCCGACGACCATGACTTGTAAAACACATAGAGTGCAACCGTGACCTGACATAGTAGACGATTCAATATATAAGATGCAAAAAATATATATTTTGCGTTACACTTTTAGTGAATATGGAAGCTACCAAATTATGCTAACTCTGCTCTTGGATGTCTCCGTTAGAATCCATGAAAAAGAATTTGGTATTGGCGTGTCGTGATGAAGGTCAATGAATTCCTTTTCCAATTTGACACTTTCTTGGTTAGGGGTGGTTCTCAGGTACTAGCTAATGGCTGGGTGCCACCCCACTTATGGTTCAATACTGTAGAATGTACTAGATTTTTACACATAATTTCATCATGATCGTACAGGTTTTGGGACAAGAAAACCCTGATATTCCTTTCTGCAGGGAACTTGCATAAAAAAGGTAGATTTTCCATCAAATCCTTATCATGTGAGTTCCAATTGATTAGAAAAAATTGTGAAAGCTCGAAAATTCTCTTTGAGTGAAGATATTTCTCTTGCTTCTAAGCAAAGATGTGATCTTAAGTAGAGATACCCGCCACGTCGCAATTGGCAAATTAGCAAGATATGTGTCTCTTGCCAACATGAGAGTCTATTAAACACCTATTTTTTAGTGCAAGTTTGCTCGTGCAGTGTGGACCATAGTTTAAGTTGCTTTAAATATTTACCCCCTCCCCCCCCCCCCCACCCCCTCGTCGACATAGCGCTCGATGCTCGTAATATGTTCGGCCATTGATTGCGGGGTATTGACAAACAATTTTTAGCACATATTCTTGCGGGGACAATTGCCTTATGTTAGGCGTTGTGGCTTACTAGGAATGATGTGGTTTTTAATAATAAATATGTTTCACCTCTTGTGCAGGTTATTCATGCATATACGCGATGGCTCCGTACTTGTCTATCCTGCACAGGCCGGAGAACAGAGACTTTTCTATGATGATGTCTACTCGACAGGAGCATACAACCACAGAGGTTTTCTCCCTTCATGGATGGCGGTGTGATCTCCGGATAGGATATACCCTAGCTTAGGCTGGATTAATATATTATTGTTGTAAAATGATTTTTTTGTTGCACGTGTTAATTGTGTGCATCATGCATGTTATGCAGAGTCGGGGCATTCTTTCTATACGGTTGTATCATCTCGACATATTAAATGACAACAATCTTTGGTTGGACAAGGAATCAACATTGGAAACGAAAGGAAAATTCCAGGCTGTTTTGGCTCCCACGAAAAGTTCCCAGAATGGATCGGACTGCAAAAGACCTCAAGATATGGAGCAAGTCCCTCTTCAGCGTCGCCAAGATGTAGTTCCATATTGCCACGGAGGTCATTCTCCGCCTTGATGTAGCACAAGAAAAGAGAGCCATGTCCAATGCCGAGTTCAACCTGTGAAAGATGCTAAAGCAGCGGCTCCTAGGCCTGGCAGCAATTGAGCGAGCAAGACGGAGGCAGGCATCCAGAATAAGTTGGCTCAAAGCGGGAGACGCAAGCACAAAGTTCTTTCATGCAAAGATGTGCTCACATCGACGAAAAAACTTCATCCACTCCCTATGCACAGATGCAGCCATTGCCACCACTCATGCAGAAAAGGAGCAGGTGATCACTGAACATTTCAGCTCTGTACTTGGCACAAAGGCCCCGCGATCAATGGCGGTTGACTGGGAGCAGCTACAACTCCCTTCGGTGCAGAATAGAGGCCTGGATAACCCCTTCACTACTGAGGAGGTGTGGGCGCAATCAAGGACTCACCAGCAGAAAAAGCACCGGGGCCTGACGGTTTCATAGGAGTTTTCTTCAGGTCAAGTTGGAACACGATCAAAGGTGACATCATGCAAGTCTTTGATCGGTTCTATAGACTTGCTGGAGGCAATCTCACGCAGCTTAACACCGCTCTAGTCGCCCTAATCCCAAAGAGGGACGATGCTATCAAGATCACTGATTTTAGACCAATTAGCCTAATTCACTCCATAGTGAAGCTAATGGCGAAGGTCTTGTCCATCAGGCTGGCTGCTGTTGTACAGGACATCATATCGCCAGCGCAATCTGCTTTCCTCAGCTCAAAAGGCATCCATGACAGCTTCTTATATGTCCAAAAGATGGTTAGATCGCTACACAGGAAGAAAACACCGGCCCTGCTCCTAAAGTTGGATATTGCCCGAGCGTTCGATGACGTCTCCAGGGAATACCTCCTAGACCTCTTGCATGCGCTTGGATTTAGTGCATGGTGGAGAGACCGGATCACCTGGCTCCTGTCGACGTCGTCTTCCTCCTTCATACTGAATGGCCGACAGGGGCCTGCGATCATCCATCGTCGGGGTCTCCGGTAAGGTGATCCCCTGTCGCCTCTACTCTTCATTAATTATAGCAATTGATGCTCTGCACCGGCTTATTAGAATTTACCATCAGTGTTTTTCGTCACTATTAATTTTTTTTGTGTGGTGATTTTTGTAACAAATTGTAAAGTGGTGGTTTTTCGCTAATGACGTTGCTATTGTGGTATGCATTTTACTCGGAAAATGGGCATGGTTATTAGTGCAAGCTTTTCTTCGATGAGACCAAAAATCATTACGGATCGAAGGGGTAAATTCTTCCTAAACATCCCTATGACAGAAACTACAAAGTGACGCTAGAATGTTTTGCACTGACCTTGGATAGAGATGTTAAGATGTGGCGGCTCCACTGCTCGTTGTCTTCAATCTTGTAGCTGGTTATGACGACCTGTCCGCCGAGATGCATCAGCACGATTGGCGCCCATGACAGTTCCAGATCGCGGCTACCACGCGCGTAGCTGCAGCGCGGCCCACCTTTTTGGCGATTGAAGAGCATGGCGAGCACGAAGAGGGCCAGAGCGTTGCTGCCAATTTGCGCCAGCCGGAACGAAGATCTGAGCCATGGCGGGATATGGAACTTACGAAAGCCGGCGAATAACACGAGGAAGTACTGGGCGCAGAGGCTGGCTAGGACGAGGATGCGCAGCTGCCACTCATCCCACCACTGCGCCATTCTCTCTTTGTCTCTGTGTGTTTGCGGAGCGGATGCACTCCAATGGCTTCTCACCTAGCTAAATGGACGTGATTAGCCGTTGTCCACTAATAAGTTTCCTGTGCCAACCGCGTCTAGTTCATTTGTTTGACTTTGAGAACATGGGCGTCAGATAAGCCTCACATATTTAACGCCTGATCCAGATCTAATCTCGCAAGTTGATCCATTTCGATTACACTTGCATGTGTAGATAAGCACACTTGGACCTGAACAACTAGTATTTAGCAGGACCCAGACCCGCGACTCGATCGGTCCTCAAAATATTAGTGGCATGATTCAAACAATGAAAGATGCGAGTGTGGTTTTTGACCGCATGCCAGAGCAGAGCTGCGTGCCTGCTCCAATGGCTTCTCCTTCAGTTAATTATATGCACTTGTTTAATGAGGCATTTTTCATGTACTGCCAAGGCTATATAGAGTTCATTTAACTTCCACACTGTCATCGGTCTAGATGCGGCACGCAACCTTCAAATTTTTAGAAAAGGAGGATGACCCCCGGTCTCTGCATCTGGGAGATGCATACGGCCACTTTATTGATTATTCTTGAGGACCTTACAAAGTATTACAACAATATGCCTGAATCCGCCATCTTGGCAACATATGCCACTACTCCTATCCATATGATGAAGGGGTGCTACCTGGGCCACATACTCGGTCTACTCATCTAAGCCTATCATCAAAAGCCAGAGGCCCCAGCCGAGCCACGTACCGGGTCTGGGGCATAAACTGGTCTGACGCACTCACATGTGTCGTCGCCGCCATCTTTCACAGGTCCGTCTACAGAGCAGATATTGAGGCTTCTACCTTGTCAGGCCACTCCGTCATCGACGCCACCTTGACGCCAAACAATTACCTCCACCTGCGCGAGTCCATCCCCGCGCATTGGGCGCCGAGTCTCCACTGCACCACGCCGCCGAGATTCGCCGTCATCAATGTGAAGGATTAAGTACCGCTCCACCAATAAGGCACCCGCTGGTCCCTCGATCCCGTGTACGCCTCCAAGAATGACGCCCCCAAGGAGGAAACGACACCAACACGTCGCCGTCATCCGATCAACTGATCTAGGGTTTTCCCCGGAGGTAGCGGATAGAGGTCTAGAGCTTCTCCACGGCGATGCCTTCAAGAAGGTAATGACACCACCGGGTGCCACCAACACCGGTCTTGGCAACAAGCCGAGCACAAGGTTTTCACCCGGATCCGCCAAGAACCTCCATCACGACAGCGCACGGGTCGCCGCCGATCTGAGCCGCCAGACATCGAAAGCAAGCCGCACCGGCAGATCGGATCTGTCCGGAGGGCAAACCACGCATGGCGCCGACCCAACCACCAGGCCCTCCATGCCGCCACCGCCGATCCAGGACAGATGGTCCGTCGCTGCAGATCCGCCGCCACCGCCGAACGCAGCCAAGGCCGCTGCCCGACGCAGGCCGCCGCCGCAACCGCCACCACCACCGCCCTAGGGCGAGGCCGCCGCCACTGCCGCCGGGTCAAGGCAGGCCCGCCACGCCACGGAGGCCAGATCGCCGTGCCACCTCACGCCGCGGAGCTCCGCACCGTCCCCATGGCGCGGGAGAGAGGAAAGGCCCCCGCCACCGCCGTCAGCCCCCGGGCAATAGGCCGGCGGCGTCCTTCGGCGGCGGCGGAGGGTGGGATGGAAGGACGGGGAGCCCCCGGCGGCTAGGGTTGGGATCCCGCCCGAGTCGCCCGGGCGGGGGCGACGCGGGGGGTTCGGGGGGTTCCACCCCGCAACCTTCAAATATTGAAACCGCATCTTTTCTCCCAAGCTACTTCATTTCAGTTACATTTGATGCGAGCTTAGGTCGACTCCGGTGATTGAATACTAATGCACGATATCATCAGCATCTTGCCAAGTCCTTAACTCCTTATACATCTTTTCGAAAAAAAAAAGTCCTTATACATAATAAGCACATCTAATCTCGCAACTTGCTTAATTTCAATTTCATCTGAGACATCCATCAAAAGGAAATTCATCTGATGTTGAGATTATCGACATCAATAAACTAGCACCTATATGCATGAGGTCAACTTGTTGCCAAGTCCTTAAAGCCATTCATATTTATAGATAATCGCCTCCTGGGCTTCTTCTAGAACACACACGTATTTAGCACGACTTGGAGCCACATGACTCGGTTGGTCTTGAGAAATAGAATGGCATGATTCAGCACAGCAAAGTTAATCTCTACGATGGTTCTGTCCTGTAGCTCGTGCTATTATATTCGGCAACACGGCGAAGCAGGGCTTCTTGCTTGCTCTAACTGAAGACAACCCTTTGTACGCAAAGATACATATAAGTAGGGAGTTGCCACGCAACCCTCAGTACAGAACTCCCTCTGATCCTTCAACTGCAGCGTACACTAACATTCAGGGATCTCGCCATACACAGAAATCATCAGGGCGCATGGTGAATCTGATTCCAAACCAAATGAAACGCTTGGATGCAGTGTGTTTCTTTGGACAAGCTTATGTGCATGCAATTTGAGACTACACAAACCATGTCTCCAAGACGTTTTGTTTATTTTATCAGTATCAGTACAGGCTATACATCCAAAGCTTGCAATATAGCTCTGGCCACGATTCGAGATTGAATTCCGTGACAGTCTCCAACAGATCAACGGTCAAACAAAAATATTCTGAATCTATATATAACATTAAGATTGCTACATGAGCTCCACAAGCTTGGCAGATGAAGAAGTGCAAATCCTTGCTGAATTTGGAACAAATAGTACACATTACCACTAATAAAAGGGTAAGACCACTGAAGTCATAACTAAAAACCGTTCTAAAAAGGCCGCCGATTTGGTTGGTCCAGAGTAAAATGGAATGCAAGGTGTTCCTAGTTCAAAAAAATAAAAGGCGTTCTAAAAAAAAGTAACCAAAAAGCTCAACAAGTAGGTCTCAATCCCAGCCATACCACAAAAATCATCTACCTGTATAATGTTTTCAAAAGAATGTTTGCAGCATGCTTGTTTCAAACAACCTTTATCAGCGGACTCCAACCGCCAACTATCGGTTATTTATCATCTGCCTTTTGAGACATACCAAGAGGCTATACCTTTAAGAATACAACTAGCACACACCATCGAACTTGCGCAATCGATGATCAATCAGCAATACAAATTTTTGAGTGCCAGATCAAATAATGGCCCTGAATGAACTACTCTGCAGAGATGCTAGGAATGCTTATCAAGTAAACTACGTTTGGCATAGGCTACAAATGCATAATACGCACTCCTAACACAAAACATTTACGCCGCTGCAAATCATTTGTTGTCGGAATCTTCTATATTCAAAGCTTGCAGTAGCTTCGGCCATGATTCGGGGATTCCTCCTGGTAAATTGAACTCGAGGAGTTTGCCTCGTGCTCTGTAGAATTCCTCCACTGGTTCACACTGCAAAGATGACAGCTTACTTAGAAAGGCTATCAGGATGCTATACCGAGCAAAAGAATGCACTCAAAGAAGGGAAGATTGTCATACGAGTTGCATAATGTAGTTTCAAGTTTGGGGGACAGGGTAAAAAAATGGCTGGCAGATGAAATGTGCTCGTTGCTGAATCTGGAACAACCGTACACATACATTCTATGGAGCCAATTAGCTATATATCATTAAAAACAAGGAAAATGACAAAGGTCAATATGTATATGTCCCTCGGTATTTTACACAAGATCACTCTAAAATATAAACGACTTAGCATCCATTTCTTATACCAGCAAATTTTAGTACTAGCCTGCATAGCTTCATACACACCATTACTACAAATTGATTGTTAAGATCCCATATCAAACAAGATAAAACTCCAAAGATGCAATCTAAGGACACTGATACGTACCAAATCATGACAAACACGCAAACGCTCCTTTACCACCACTTCGGTATCATATGCTCTAGTAATTAACTTCGATTCACACTCTGGCGGTGGTAGTAGTGGAGGCATATACATTCGAGGCCCAGCATTCTCACCCTAACACTAGTAGAAAAACACCTATTAGTCCCGGTTCGTAAGGGTCTTTAGTCCCGGTTCATGAACCGGGACTAATGAGTCGTTACTAGTACCTCCACCCATTAGTCCCGGTTCAAACACGAACCGGGACCAATGTGCCTCCACGTGGCCCTGTGCGCCGAGCCCAGTTAGGGGGCCTTTGGTCCCGGTTGGTGGCTCCAACCGGGACCAAAAGGCATCCACGCTGCCTGCATTCCAAAGGGCTGGGGTTTTTTTTGAAAGGAGGGGTTGGGGTTTTGGGGGTTAATTTAGGTGTTTCATATATTGTGTTAGCTAGCTAATTAATAGAGAGAAGTGTCCTCTCTTATGTCCGTGCTTGGTCGACGCTACGTACTATATATACATAAGTGATCGAGAGAACCATTCAGTACAGAAGTTCGTCATGCATACCGAGAGAAGTGATCGATCGACCTCTGCTTCTCCAAGAGATTGGTCGAACAACAAGTTTTCGTATCATGTATCCGACGCTACTGGATACATACATGTACAATATGCATAAGATCTCTTAATTACAAACCCCTAGCATTTGAAATCAATTTCCACATGGTATTCTCCGGCTTTACTGATGACGTGTTCAAGAAAGAATCCCGCCAATTCCTCTTGAATTGCTTTCATGCGATCTGGTTCTAGGAGTTTATCCCGCATCTGCCACGTCTAATTTGAAGAAGGAGGTTAATTAATACATATATATGAATGAAACTCAACAGAAATGATGGTGTAATAAAATGAAATTGTGAATATTATTGCTTACGCACTTCATATTGTCTTCTAGAGTAGCCCTGCTTGTTTTTCAAAGTCGCGGTGTGGATGAACTCGCACACGTAGTATCCATAGAAATCATTCCCTTCCTCCTGCCACAAGCACTCTACGAGAAATAGAGGTCAATCAAACTGATAATAATGAAGCATTATAAATGGCATTGATAAGTATAGCTATAGAATCAACGGGAGATGCGCGCAACTAGCTAGCCAGTAGTACTTACTTTCGGGTATGTATATCGCAGCTCCTTCGGCAGTCCCGGAGCTTGTGCGGTGAACTGTTTCCAAACCCTGCAAGACAAAGAAAATAATTATTATTACTTGAGATATCAGAAAATGAACAAAAAGTTACTGATATGGTGCGATAATGATCGATTGAACTTACTTGCTGAGCATTTCAGTCATGTCCGCATAGGTTTCGGGATCTTTCCGTCTCGAGTCTAAGACGGTTACTAGTCCACGCTCAAGCTTAATCTCCAGAAGAATATAGTGGTACCTGCGCACGCATGCATAACTCATCAATTACATTACTATAACCTCGCTCGAGTAATAAGGGAAACCGAATATGCACACGGCAGTAACACTCACGGGCCGTTGTAAGGAAAGAGTATGGTATCTTTGTTTTCTTTTTTGATCAACGATTGTAGCAAGTTGTCCTCGGCCTCTTTGACGTTCTTTTCAACCAGAAATACATCTATTATATTTGTGTTAATGAACCCAATATCATAAATTTCTTGTTTTTTGCATTCGACGATCTTCAATCTGCATAATATATTGAGGATAATTAATTATAAATACATGCAATGAAAGACCCGAGCTATATATAGAGACTTAATGACAGAAATAGTACTTACAGGCAGTAGCAAAATACCATTAATTTATCGAGGGCCTTTTGATTGAAGAACGCGAAGAACTCCTCAAATGGAACACACAACAGATCATTTGAAACGAGGTCGTGCTCCTCTTTAATGTTCAGATACAAACTGTTCTTCCCTCAGACTCTCTGCAGGTTTTCATGTACCAACTATGGAATCTTCGCATCATTGTTGTCAGAGATTTTTCATCTTTGACGAGAGGCTTCCCATACTCGTATCTGTGTTCGTCCACCTCCATGAAATCAGGAAGTGCGTCGTCAGGCAGGTAATCTTCAAGATTGCCATAACCGACCACCGTCCCCGAAGCATTAGACACATTGAGCGGGGGGCACGATTGCTGTGCTTGTTCGCCGAGCTGGGCAATTTTTTCCCCTTTGCTCGTTGTTTTAACCTTTTATCACTGACAGTAGTTCCCGACCGCTTGGCTTGGAGATATGTCTGTTCAGTAATGCGCTCATAGTTGGTCCTCGGCGGAGACTTTGGTGGTTTCCTCAGGGCATTGATAGTGCGCTTTGCTTTCACCGGATCTGTCTTCTCCTCCGGAGGTGGATGTCTCTTTGCTTTCACCCCTTCAAAGAACTCCTTCACGTGGGTCCGCATAATCGTATTGTTTTTCTCCTCGGACCTCTCGTGCAGAATTTCTCTAGAGGCTTGAGAGATGATGGACCGTATTTGTATTGCCTCCCGCCTCTGGTTGTGCTGCTAGACGCCAGAGCAGACAGAGCGGCTGCGGCGTCTGTCTTCTTTCGTGCTTGCTTACGAGGCGGCGGAGAAGGAGTACGACACGCCGGAGCAGCTGGGGCGGCGGCGGGTCTCTTCCGCCCTTGCTGGCGAGGCGAAGAAGGAGGAGGCTGCTGCCTGCTCGGGAGCGCCGGCGCAGGCGCAGAAGGAGGCGGAGTGCCGCCACGCGTCGGAGAAGGAGGCGGAGTGCCACCACGCGTGCCCTGATCGTCACTCGCCGGAGGAGGAGGCGGTGGAGGAGGTAGAGTGCCCTGACTCGCCGGAGGAGGAGGAGGAGGCGGAGGCGTCCAGTTCGGAAGGTTGATGAGCTCCTTCCACCATAGGCATGGAGTCTTCAGAGCAGAACCCAGCCTAGTCTCCCCTTCACCGGTAGGGTGCTCAAGCCGGAGGTCCTCAAATCCCTCTGTTATTTCATCCACCATCACCTTAGCATATCCTTCTGGAATCGGCTGGCAGTGATAAGTTGTGCCGGGTCCACTAGGATAAACTTGGCCAACAGCCGCCTTGACCTTCAAATTCATCCATCGCGCCATAATGTGGCAACTTTGAGACTCCGTGATACCATCCACGGGAGAGCTGACAGGAGCCGTCAAGACATGCTCCGGCTGAAGCAGCTCGGTGGAAGCCACGCTGCTTCTCCGCCGAGATGGCGGGTAGCTTCGGGGAAGCTTCGCAGGTCGCTTTGTTGCGATCTGCCGCTTCGCTCCTCTTCTCGATCCTCTAGCCCCATTACCCTTTCGTGCAGCGCCTGCAGTTGGTCCTGCTCTAGTTTCTTCCTCCTCTCGTGGGTTTTGTAACCCCCTGCGTCCGGAAAACCAACCTTCCACGGAATGGAGACTGGCATGCCTCGTGTCCGTCCAGGGTGCTCAGGATTCCCAAGGGCCATTGTGAGCTCGTCCTTCTCCCTGTTTGGAAGGAACGTCCCTCGCTGCGCTGCAGCGATATAGTATCGAAGGTTCTTGACTGGTATTCCCAATTGCTCGTCCGTCCACTGGCACTTCCCTGTTATAGGGTCCAAGGTTCCGCCAGCCCCGAAGAACCAAGTCCGGCAACGGTCTGGCCAATACATTGTCTCTGGTTCGATCCCTTTTTCAAGCAGATCATGCTCAGCCTTGGACCACTTAGGTCGGGCTTTGAGGTAGCCACCTGACCCCGTGCGATGGTGAAGCTTCTTCTTCGCAGAATTTTCCTTGTTTCTCGCCGACATCTTCTTACTCTTTTCCGATGTCTTGTGGGCCACAAATGCGGGTCAGTGATCTTTGATCTTCTCATATTTGCCGATGAATTCTTGTGTCTTTTTTTTTGACAAACTGGTTCAGCTCTTTCCTCCACCTCCTCATTAGGGTTTCCATCTTCTTAAGAGCACAAGACTTGATTAACTGCTCTTTAACTGGATTCTCCGGATCCTCCTCTGGCGGTAGGGTGAAATTTTCCTTCAGCTCAGTCCAAAGATCTTCTTTCTACATATCATTGACATAAGACACCTCAGGGTCTTCCTCCTTAGGCTTATACCATTGCTGGATGCTGATCGGGATCTTGTCCCTAACAAGAACCCCGTGACCGAAAGCGTAAAATGCCTTCCTTGTCCAGATGGGTTCAATCGGTTCGGCGTCGGGCGCGATTTCTATGATCTCAAACTTTTCATCCGAGCTCAACTTTTTCTTCGGGCCTCGTCTCCTTACCGAAGTTGTGCTCGATCCGGAGGGCTAGAAATTATAAGGAAGAAAGACGAGAGTAATTAATATGTGTACATATACCAAAACAATGGAAGCATCAATTAACTAGTCAGCACGGGCTTAACTAATATATATACACATATATAGCCACATCCATTGTACTAGTCAGCACTGGCCGGACTCGGTTCGGTCACCGGAGCAGTCAGCACGGTCTCCTTCTTGTACCTCCATTGTGTCACCGGAGCCATCATGAACATAGTCCTCTTCTTGTACCGGCATTAATGGGCCGAAGACATCATGAACATAGCCCTCTTCTTCACCCAGTCCTTCCAGCTAACCATCGGTGTCGAGGAGAAATGACGCAACATCATCACTTCCATTTGCGATTATGTCCCCCAACAGCGCTTCTGTTTCTTCGTCTTGGGAGTGCTCCATAGTTTCTGCAAATATTTACAACATGTCAATTATTATTCAAACATGATACAGATGGATATATATATATTAGTGGCAAACGTAGAACTAGCTAGCTAATCACAATAAGGAATCATGTTAGTGGCCTCGACGCTGCTTCTCTAGGGTTTGGGGTCGCCTCGACACAATGCTTCAAGGGTTTGGGGTGGCCTCGACGACAACGCTCTTTTAACTTGGTAAATTTGGGTGGCCTCGAGAGAGTTAATTTGTCGGGTAGGGGTGCGGCGGGAGGGGGTAGGAGACCAACATCATTTTCTCTCTAGGGTTTGGGTGTCCCCGAGAGTTTTGGTCGAGTGAGAGGGCCGAGGGCCGGGGGGTGCTGCCGTTGTATAAGTTATCACGGTCAAGAGGGGGTATATATATCGACCGCCCCTCATGTCAAAGTTATCTAGAGGGGGTTATATCAACAACGACGCGACATACATATACATGGGAAAATAATGTTATCGGGGAGGGGGTATCGGCAAGGGGTCGAGGAAGCCACGGCGCATCCATAAAAAGAAAAGAGGAAGAAGGAAGAAAAGAGGAAGAAGGAAGAAGGAAGAAGGAAAAGGAAGAAAAGAGGAAGAAGGAAGAAGGAAGAAGAAGAAGAAAAAAAAAAAAAAAGAGAAGAAGAAAGAAAGAATAGAGGAGAAGAAGAAAAATAGAATTTTTTTCTTCTATTTTTCTTCTTCTCCTCTATTCATTTATTCTTCTCCTCTTCTTTTTCTTCTTTTTTCCTCTTCTTATTTATTTCTCCTCTTCTTCCTCTCTTCTTTTTCTCCTTTCTTCCTTTTCTTATTTTCCTTTTTCCTCTCATTCTTTTTCTTCTTCTTCTTCCTTCTTCCTTCTTCCTCTTTTCTTCCTTTTCCTTATTTTACTTTCTCCTCTACACTAGCCTAAAATGCACTAACCTAAAATCGATATCTACTAACAACCTAAATATAAAATTAATACATATATGAAAAAACATATATAAACAAAAAAATGCTATGAACATTATATTCATACATACATATATAGCCACATCCATTCATCATATATATAGCTACCACATACATATATACATTATATATATGAAAAAAATGCAATGAACAAAAAAATACACTTATGAAAAAAAAATACTATGAACATGTACACATATATACACATACAAACACATATACACACAAAAAATGCAAAAAAAATACATATATACTTGCATATATGTATACATTTTTGCATATATAAATTTTTGCATATATAAAAAAGAGAGGAAAGGCGCCATGGCGGACCGGAGGCGCCAGGCGTGTGGTCGGGCGACGGCGACGGGTTGGGAAGGGCGGCAGGCGACGGCGACGGGTCGGGAAGGGCGGCGGCACAAGGCGACGGCGACGGGTCGGGAAGGCGCGCAAGACGGCGACGGGCGACGGTGTCGGGGCAGTGGCTCGACGGCGGCGACGGCGAGCTGGACCAACCTGACGGCGTCGGGGCAGGGCTTGGCGGCGACGGCGACGAGGAGCAGAGGCGTCGGGTCGAGAAGAAAGAGATGGGTTTTGGCGAAAACTGCTAAGTCCTGTATATATAGCAAGAGCATTGGTCCCGGTTGGTGGCTCCAACCGGGACTAATGCCCTCTTTAGTCCCGGTTGGTGCCACCAACCGGGACCAAAGGCCGCCGATTCCCGCCTTTTGGGCTGCTGAAAAGAGACCTTTGGTCCCGGTTGGTGGCGCCAACCGGGACTAAAGGGTGGGCATTGGTACCGGTTGGGGCCACGAACCGGTACCAATGCACCCCCTTTAGTCCCGGTTGGTGCCACCAACCGGACCAAAGGCTCTTGTGCTGCCTGCCGGGCCAAAGTTTAGTCCCACCTCGCTAGTTGAGAGGGGCGCGCAGTGGTTTATAAGCCCCACTGCCGCACCCCTCTCGAGCTCCTCTCCACTGCAGGCTTACGGGCCTACTTACTAATGCTTTGCCTGATGGGCCTTCAGGCCTCTCATGGCCTAAATCTCGCCCATAGTAGGGTTTCAAGTCGATTTCAGCCGTGGGGCCCCGATGAGGAGACATTTTTTTGTTTTTTTGTTTTCCTTACTTATTGTTGCTATTTTTATTTTTTTCCAGTTTTTTTGTTTTGTTTTCTGCATTAATTATTTTATATTGTTTTTTCCTTTATTTTTTTAATTCTTTTTGCTTTTAGTTTAGGAAAATTATAAACTTTCTGTTAGTGCCATTACTTTTCAAATTTGAAAACACTTTTTGTTTTTTTTGTTTTCTTTCTTGCTTTATTTATTTTATTTTGTTTCTACTTACAACAAAATACTTATTGTTGTTTTTTTTTGTTTTCTGCATTATTTATTTTCTTTTGTTTTTTGCTTTATTTTTTAATTCTTTTTGCTTTTAGTTTTAGGAAAATTATAAACTTTCTGTTACTGCCATTACTTTTCAAATTTAAAAACACTTTTTTTGTTTTTTTGTTTTCTTTCTTGCTTTATTTATATTATTTTGTTTCTACTTACAACAAAATACTTATTGTTGCTATTTTAAATTATTACGAGGGCCGAACCATAAGACATTAAAGCTTTTCAAATGAACTCTGAAAAAGTTGAAAGTTGGCGTGGTATCATAAATTGACCCACACATAGCATGTGCATATACAAAACGGACAATGGTATCATACTCGTCAGTTACAAAGTTGGCATGGTATCATCATAATAGTTGCGGGAGAAAGTCTTCACTTTTTCTTCGTTTGTGTCATTTGCTTATTGCACCATAACCATGGATAATCTTCATTGTTTATCAGGATGCTGGGGTCAGCCTTGACTTTGAAGGGAGGAATTTCATGAAACTTTTCATAATCTTCAGACATGTCTGTCTTGTCCTCCACTCCCACGATGTCCCTTTTTCTTGAAAGAACTATGTGGCACTTTGGCTCATCGTATGATGTATTCGCTTCCTTATCTTTTCTCTTTCTCGGTCTGGTAGACATGTCCTTCACATAGATAACCTGTGCCACATCATTGCCTAGGATGAACGGTTCGTCAGTGTACCCAAGATTTTTCAGATCCACTGTTGTCATTCCGCATCAGGTCAACTGCACTCGCCTCCTCGACAGATTGACCCATTTGCACTTAAACAAAGGGACCTTAAAATCATGTTCGTAGTCAAGTTCCCATATGTCCACTATGTAACCATAATATGTGTCATTTCCCCTCTCGGTTGTTGCATCAAAGCGGACACCGCTGTTTTGGTTGGTGCTCTTTTGATCTTGGTCAATCGTGTAAAATGTATTCCCATTTATCTCGTATCCTTTCCAAATTGTAACAGTCGAAGATGATCCCCTGGACAACAAGTACAGCTCATCACAAACAGTGTTGTCACCTCTGAGACGTGCTTCCAACCAACTGCTGAAAGTCCTAATGTGTTCACATGTAATCCAGTCGTCGCACTGCTCCGGGTGTTTGGAGCGCAGACTGTTCTTGTGTTCATCGACATACGGGGTCACCAAGGTAGAGTTCTATAGAACTGTGTAGCGTGCTTGAGACCAAGAATATCCGTCCCTGCATATTATTGAGTCCCTTCCAAGCGTGCCTTTTCCAGTCAGTCTCCCCTCATACCGCGATTGAGGGAGACCCATCTTCTTAAGGCCAGGAATGAAGTCAACACAAAACCCGATGACATCCTCTATTTGATGGCCCATGGAGATGCTTCCTTCTGGCCTAGCACGGTTACGGACATATTTCTTTAGGACTCCTATGAACCTCTCAAAGGGGTACATATTGTGTAGAAATATGGGGCCCAGAATGACAATCTCGTCAACTAAATGAAGTAGGACGTGAGTCATGATATTGAAGAAGGATGGTGGGAACACCAGCTCGAAACTGACAAGACATTGCACCACATCACTCCTTAGCCTTGGTATGATTTTGAAGTAAATATTCCCTAGAGGCAATAATAAAGTTATTATTTATTTACTTATTTCATGATAAATGTTTATTATTCATGCTAGAATTGTATTAACCGGAAACATGATACATGTGTGAATACATAGACAAACATAACATCACTAGTATGCCTCTACTTGACTAGCTCATTAATCAAAGATGGTTATGTTTCCTAACCATAGACATGTGTTGTCATTTGATTAATGGGATCACATCATTAGGAGAATGATGTGATTGACATGACCCATTCCGTTAGCCTAGCACTTGATCGTTTAGTATATTGCTATTGCTTTCTTCATGACTTATACATGTTCCTGTAACTATGAGATTATGCAACTCCCGTTTACCGGAGGAACACTTTGGGCGCTACCAAACATCACAACGTAACTGGGTGATTATAAAGGAGTACTACAGGTGTCTCCAAAGGTACATGTTGGGTTGGCGTATTTCGAGATTAGGTTTTGTCATTCCGATTGTTGGAGAGGTATCTCTGGGCCCTCTCGATAATGCACATCACTATAAGCCTTGCAAGCAATGTAGCTAATGAGTTAGTTACAGAATGATGCATTATGTAACGAGTAAAGGGACTTGCTGGTAACGAGATTGAACTAGGTATTGGATACCGACGATCGAATCTCGGGCAAGTAAAATACCGATGACAAAGGGAACAACGTATGTTGTTATGCGGTTTGACCGATAAAGATCTTCGTAGAATATGTAGGAGCCAATATGAGCATCCAGGTTCCGCTATTGGTTATTGACCAAGAATAGTTCTAGGTCATGTCTACATAGTTCTCGAACCCGTAGGGTCCGCACGCTTAACGTTACGATGACAGTTTTATTATGAGTTTATAAGTTTTGATGTACCGAAGAAGTTCGGAGTTCCGGATGAGATCGGGGACATGACGAGGAGTCTCGAAATGGTTGAGACGTAAAGATCGATATATTGGACGACTATATTCGGAGTTCGGAAAGGTTTCGAGTGATTCGGGTATTTTCGGGGGTACCGGGGAGTTACGGGAATACGAGGAAGAAGCAATGGGCCTCATGGGCCATGTGGTGGAAGAGAGGAAGCAGGGCGCGCGGCCCCCCTAGCCCAAACCGAATTGGACTAGGGGGTCGGCCCCCTTTTCCTCCTTTTCCTCCCTCTCCTTCCTTCTCCTTCTCCTTTCCTTCCTTCCCCTCTCCTACTTGGACTAGGAAAGAGGGGGGAATCCTACTTGGAGTAGGATTCTCCCCCTTGGGCGCGCCTCCTCCCCTTGGCCGGCCCCCTCCCGCTTGCTCCTTTATATACGGGGGCACGGGGGCACCCCATGACACACAAGTTGATCTACGTGATCGTTCCTTAGCCGTGTGCGGTGCCCCCCTCCACCATATTCCACCTCGGTCATATCGTTGCGGTGCTTAGGCGAAGCCCTGCATCGGTAGAACATCATCATCGCTGCCACGCCGTCTTGACGGAACTCATCCTCGACACTTTGCCGGATCGAGTCCGGGATCGCCATCGAGCTGAACGTGTGCTGAACTCGGAGGTGCCGTACGTTCGGTACTTGGATCGGTCGGATCGTGAAGACATACGACTACATCAACCGCGTTGTCATAACACTTCCGCTTACGGTCTACGAGGGTACGTGGACAATACTCTCCCCTCTCATTGCTATGCCATCACCATGATCTTGCGTGTGCGTAGGAAATTTTGAAATTACTACATTCCCCAACAGATTTCTGGATTGATCACCTTCTGAGAGATTGCATTGAGGAATGCACATAGCTTCACAATGGCTAATCGGACGTTTTTCGGTAGAAGCCCCCTCAATGCAACCGGAAGCAGTTGCGTCATAATCACGTGGCAGTCATGAGACTTTAGGTTCAAACTTTTCTCCGCCATATTTATTATTCCTTTATATTCGACGAGAAGCCATCGACCTTCATACTAAGCGGGCATTCAAAGAAGATTTCCTTCTCTTCTTTGGTAAGAGCATAGCTGGCAGGACCTTCATACTGCTTTGGAGGCATGCCGACTTTTTCGTGCAAACGTTGCAGGTCCTCCCGTGCCTCAGTTGTATCTTTTGTCTTCCCATACACGCCCAAGAAGCCTAGCAGGTTCACGCAAAGGTTCTTTGTCACGTGTTGATGGTTGATCGGATGAAATCGACGATGGCCCAGGTACACATTCTTCCTGCAGCTTGCCAGGAATTTACTATCGGTGTCAAGTAAATAGTGCGTGCATGCGTGGTATCCCTTGTTTGTCTGTCCTGAAAGGTTACTGAGAGCGGGCCAATCGTTGATGGTCACGAACAGCAACGCCTTTAGGTAAAATTCCTCCTGTTTGTGCTTATCCCACGTACATACACCGTTTCCATTCCACAGCTGTAAAAGTTCTTCAACTAATGGGCTTAGGTACACATCAATGTCGTTGCCGGGTTGCTTAGCACTAGTAGAAAAGGGGGCAATGGTCCAGGCCGGTCCAGCCCATTAGTCCCGGTTCAATCCAGAACCGGGACCAATGGGAGCATTTGACCCAGTTCGTGAGCCCCGGGGGCCGGCCGGGCCACGTGGGGCATTGGTCCCGGTTCGTCTGGACCTTTTGGTCCCGGTTGGTGGGACGAACCGGGACCAATGGGCCATACTCCTGGCCCACCACAATTGGTCCCGGTTGGTGGCTTGAACCGGGACCGAAGGCAAACCTTTAGTCCCGGTTCATGCGACTAACCGGGACCAATGGTGGTGCCTATATATACCCCCCTCGCGCAAGAGCAGCGCACACTGCTCTGTTTTTTCTGGCCGAGGGGGAGAGGGCTTGGTGGTGCTCTAGCTCACCTCCTATGCACGCAAGGTGTTCGATGGAATGCCCGAGCCACACTACTTAAGGTTTCTCCTCTCCAAGCTCGACCGCCAAGCTCCATTTTCCTCCATATTTGTCTAGGTTTAGCGGTCCGTCACGCCCCGTCCCCGTCTTCAACGTCGTCGATCACCCGCACCGATCTTATCGCCGGCACCACCGTGGTGAGCCTCTTGTTCTTATCTTTTTTATGGAAGGAAAAATATTCTTATTTGTATGTTTAGATAGATATATACTTGTATAATTTTCTTACTTTTATTATTGCATCTTATATAGTGCGATGGTTTTGGTATCCGCCCCCGTCGGTCCTCGTCCTGTCTATGATTCGGATGTGGTATATATTATCTTTTCATAACTATTGGTTCATTTATTGTTTATGACAATTATGCCGACCAACGTGACATAGATTTTATTCATCTAGGAGGTTGTTGAACCGAAATTCCAACCGACCCTATTGTCGAGAGGTTAAATTTAGTTGAAGAAGAAAACAATTTGTTAAAGGAAAAAATTAGAAAAATTGAGGAGGAGAAGATGATATTGGAGTTGCATGTTGCGGATGTCGCCGATGATCACAAGATCAAGATGGATGCAATGCGCTTGAAGATTAGAAAGATTAGAAAATATGCCATTCATACCGAGGCTTGGTATCATTATGCCGTTGGATCGGTTGTTACATTGGTTGCGATTATGATCACATTTGTTTTCGCATTGAAATGTTTTACATAGTTTCAGTGTATGGTTTAATTAATTTAGATGCTCTGCAGAGCTTTATGTTGTTAGATGAGAACTATGTATGTACTTTGGTTTTAATGTGATGATGAACTTCTATTAATTTGGTCACTTAATTATCTATTCATGATGTTCTGTAATGATTTTTGACACACTTAATTATATATAATGCACACAGATGAACCGGCAATGGATGTACGGTTCAAGACACACCTCCGCGTACATTAAGGGCATGCATAATTTTCTCGAAGTGGCTGAGGCAAACAAGCAGAATGGTTTTATGTGTTGTCCATGCCCTATATGTGGAATACTGAAGTCTTACTCGACCGAAAATCCTCCACACCCACCTGCTTTACAAGGGTTTCATGCCACACTATAATGTTTGGACGAGGCATGGAGAAATAGGGATTATGATGGAAGACGGCGAAGAAGAAGAGTACGATGACAACTATGTGCCCCCTGAATACGGTGATGCTCCAGAAGATCAAGAGGAACCAGACGATGTGCACGATGATGCTGCAACGGGCGAAGCTGCTGAAGATCAAGAGGAACTAGACGATGTGCCCGATGATGATGATCTCCGCCGGGTCATTGTCGATGCAAGGACGCAAGGCGAAAATCAAAAGGAGAAGCTGAAGTTCGATCGCATGCTAGAGGACCACAAAAAAGGGTTGTACCCCAATTGTGAAGATGGCAACACAAAGCTCGGTACCGTACTGGAATTGCTGCAGTGGAAGGCAGAGAATGTTGTGCCTGACAAAGGATTTGAGAAGCTACTTAAAATATTGAAGAAGAAGATTCCAAAGGATAACGAATTGCCCGACAAGACATACGCAGCAAAGAAGGTCGATGCCCTCTAGGATTGAGGTGCGAAGATACATGCATGCCCTCTCGATCGCATCCTCTACATGTGCGCATAAGGATCTGAACGCATGCCCGGTATGCGGTGCATTACGGATAAGATCGACGAGATGACCACGTGATGTTGATAGCGAGCCCCCAGAAGAGGGTTCTGCGAAGGTGATGTGGTATGCTCCTATAATACCACGGTTGAAACGCCTGCTCGAAAATGGAGAGCATGCCAAGTTGATGCGATGGCACGTTGAGGACCGTAAGAAAGACGGAAGTTGAGAGCACCCGCGACGGGTCGCAGTGGAGAAAAATCGAGAGAAAGTATGGGATGAGTTTGCAAGTGAGCCAAGGAACGATGGTTTGCTTTAAGCGCGATGGCATTAATCCTTTCGGGAGCAGAGCAGCAAACACAGACTGCCCGTGACTCTATGTATGTATAACCTTCCTCCTTGGATGTGCATGAAGCGGAAGTTCATTATGATGCCGCTCTCATCCAAGGCCCTAAGCAACCCGGCAATGACATTGATGTGTACCTAAGGCCATTAGTTGAAGAACTTTTACAGCTGTGGAATGGAAACGTGTACGACGTGGGATGAGCACAAACAGAGGAATTTAACCTAAAGGCGTTGTTGTTCGTGACCATCAATGATTGGCCCGCGCTTCAAGAACCTTTCGTGACGATAAACAAGGGATACCACGCATGCACGCACCGCTTACTTGACACCGATAGTATATACCGCAAGCTGCGGGAAGAATGTGTACTGGCCATCGCCGCTTTCTTCCGACCAACCATCAATGTCGAAAGAAAGGCAAGCATTTCAAAGGCGAGGCAGATCACCGGAAGAAGCCCGCCATGCGCATCGGTGATCACGCATTTGCTATGGTCAATGATTTACACGTAATCTTTGGAAAGGGTCCCAATGACTAGCTGTTCCGAGTGACGCCGAGGGACACGCACCCATGTGGAAGAAGAAATCTATATTTTGGGACCTACCCTCCGAAAGACCTAGAGGTCCGCTCTTGATCGACGTGATGCACGTGATTTAAGAACCTTTGCGTGAACCTGCTAGGCTTCTTGGGCGGTATGGGAATACAAAAGATACAGCTGAGGCACGGAGGACCTGCAACGCTTGCACGAAAAAGTCGGCATGCCTCCAAAGCAAGATGAAGGTCCCGCCAGCTATGCTCTTACCAAAGAAGAGAAGGAAATCTTCTTTGAATGCCTGCTTAGTATGAAGGTCCCGACTTCTTCGTCGAATATAAAAGGAATAATAAATATGGCGTAGAGAAAAGTTTCGAACCTAAAGTCTCATGATCGCCACGTGATTATGACGCAATCGCTTCGTTGCATTGAGGGGCTTCTACCGAAAACGTCCGATTAGCCATTGTGAAGCTATGTGCATTCCTCAATGCAATATCTCGTAAGGTGATCAATCCAGAAATTATACCAAGGCTAAGGAGTGATGTGGTGCAATGTCTTGTCGGGCTTTGAGCTGGTGTTCCCACCATCCTTCTTCAATATCATGACGCACGCTCTAGTTCATCTAGTTGACGAGATTGTCATTCTGGGCCCCAGTATTTCTACACAATATGTACCCCTTTGAGAGGTTCATGGGAGTCCTAAAGAATTATGTCCAGAATCGCTTAGGCCGAAGGAAGCATCTCCATGGGCCATCAAACGAGGATGTCATCGGGTTTTGTGTTGACTTCATTCCTGGCCTTAAGAAGATAGGTCTCCTAAATCGCGGTATGAGGGGAGACTGACCGAAAAGGCACGCTTGGAAAGGACTCAATAATATGCGGGACGGATATTCTTGGTCTCAATCCCACTACATAGCTCTACTGAACTCTACCTTGGTGACTCAGATGTCGATGAACACAAGAACAATCTGCGCTTCAAACACCCGAGAGCGGTCAAGGCGACGATCGGATTACATGTGAACACATCAGACTTTCAGCAGTTGGTTGGAAGCACGACGAGGTGACAACACTGTTTGTGATGAGCTGTACTTGTTATCCACGGGACCATCTTTGACTGTATTGATTTGGAAAGGATACGAGATACATGGGAATACATTTTACATGATTGACCAAGATCAAAAGAGCACCAACCAAAACAGCGGTGTCTGCTTTGATGCAACAACCGAGAGGGGACACATATTATGGTTACATAGTGGACATATGGGAACTTGACTACGGACATGATTTTAAGGTCCCTTTGTTTAAGTGCAAATGGGTCAATCTGTCGAGGCGGGTGCAGTAGACCCACAAGACGGAATGACAACAAGGATCTGAAAAATCTTGGGTACACCGACGAACCGCTCGTCCTAGGCAATGATGTGGCACAGGTTATCTATGTGAAGGACATGTCTACTGCATCGAGAAAGAGAAAAGATAAGGAAGCGAATACATCATACGATGAGCCAAAGCGCCACATAGTTCTTTTCGGGAAAAAGGGACATCATGGGAGTGGAGGACAAGATGACATGTCTGAAGATTATGAAAAGTTTCATGAAATTCCTCCCTTCAAAGTCAAAGCTGACCCCAGCATCCTGATAAACGATGAAGATTATCTATGGTTACGGCGCAATAAACAAATGACACAAGCGAAGAAAAAGTGAAGACTTTCTCCCGCAACTGAAAGTGCGTTATATCGACTAGAGGGGGTGAATAGGCGATTTTTATGAAACTCTTCACTGAGGAATTTGCCGGTGAGGAAATTCCTTAGCGAAGAACTATTTGCAGCGGAATAAGTACTCAGAGGTAAACATAACAGATTACACACATAGTCAGCATGATGAAATGAAGACTAGAACAGAGTACAGGAAGCGTAAACACATGATAACAAGATGAAGACAAACAGACTGAAGAAATTGAACTGAGGAATTTGCGAAAGTCTTCAGTCAAAGTCTTCAAGCACAGATATGAACAACATGCAACATGTAATGAGGAAATGAACGAGTTGAGGAAATAGAACCACCAGTTGGTGAAGACAATGATTTGGTAAACCAGTTCCAACTGCTGTCTCTCGTTGTACGTCTGGTTGGAGCGGCCGAGTATTTAAACTCGAGGACACAGTCCCGACACCCGCCTCTCGAGCCGCAACTCAGACACCCAGTCCTCACCGTATTCTCCTTGAACTAAGACCACGCAGGCCTCGTCCCAATCACTCGTGGTAAGTCTTGGTGACTTCCAACCTTCACAGACTTGGTCACTCGGCGATCCACAATTCCGCTTGGATGTTCTAGACCTTGACGCCTAACCGCTTGGAAGAAGCACAGCCTTCAAAGGTAATAAGCGCCGGATCCACGCAGATCAATTTCTTCAGATGATGCTCAATCACTTGGGGTTTTGTGGGGTTTGGTTTTGGATTTTCCTCACTTGATGATTTTCGCCAAAGTCCTCTGAGGATGGGTTGCTCTCAAATGACAAGTGTCAAGTTCTCTCGAGCAGCCAACCAGCTAGTGGTTGTAGGGGCGGCTATTTATAGCCTAGGGAGCAGCCCGACATGATAAGACATAAATGCCCTTCAATGATATGACCGTTAGGTGGATAAGATATTTTGGTTTGCCGGTAAGCAAGACAAAGAACGGTCGGAAATTTGACTTTCAAAGTCCTCGTGGCTATCATGTTCTCATCGTAGGCAATTCAGACCGGCGAATTCCTAACGCTTAGTCGAAAGAAGTCATCATGACCGTAAGAACTGCGTCTCTCACATCAAGAATTTGACTGAATCGTATGAGATTTCCAATGGCTTCACTCAAGGGATTGGTAGGTGTAGGATTTTGAGTTGAGCATCACATGGAAATTTTTCCTTAGTATTTCCTCGACCCCTTTAACAAAGACGGTGTTTCCTATGACTCAAGAAAGAGAAAATGAAACTACAAAAAAAAAGTCTTCACGCTTCAGATTCCTCGAATGAATATCAAGTCTTCATGGTCACACCAATTTCTTCACTTTCAAAGTCTTCGAAAGTCTTCGAATATCAAAGTCTTCATCAAGAACTTCATTTTTAGGGTCGACTTTCTCTCAGAATATCAAACTCCTCATAGACTTATAGACCTGTGTACACTCACAAACGATCAGCCATTTAACCTATAAGTCTTCAATACACCAAAATCACTAAGGGCACTAGATGCACTTACAATCTCCCCTTTTGGTGATTGATGACAACATAGGTTAAGTTTTCAACGGGATAAACATATGAAGTGTAAATACTGATATTGAGGAATTTGATTGCAAGATATAGAAGAACTCCCCTAATATGTGCATAATAAGGAATTTGGTTTTGAGGCAATGCACATTTGAAGATTTGAATCATGGAGATCTCCGCCTATATCTTGTAATTCATACACGCATTTGATACATATACTATGAAGAATTTGAAATGCATGATGAAATATGGTGCCCGATGAGATTCAGATGCATGCAATAGTATTAACTAGGAATGAGCATGCGAATATCACACCAAAGGTTTCAGAGCTCAAATATCACATTCAGAGCTTAGTGCTTCAAAAGCATCGAGCATAACACGATCAAAATCGAGCATCGAAGCACGATCAAAAGTATTAGAGCACAAAGGCAAAGTCAGACAATGCACGATCAAAAGTATCGTGGCACCATCGATTTAAGATTACAACTCGATCCAATAAAAGTTTCGAAGAACGAGAGTTGTAACTTAGTAAAACGCCCATAGTATAAACCCGCTTGAAGACTAACTCAGATTTCTCCCCTTTGTCATCAAATGACCAAAAGGATCGGCGAGGACTAACGCTCAAGATATTCAAGTCGATGGAGGAGCGCCATTATCGGGTTGGTTGTTGAAGTAGGGCCTGCCGCAGTTGTCGCCCAAATCTTCATATTCATCGGCCAAGCGATGAAGAATAAGAGCCGCCACCAAATCAGAACTTTGACTCTCTTGAATTTCTTCGGGTGGTGCGGACCAGTCATAAGCTTCCTCAAGACCCATAGTCTTCAATTCTTCCGCTGAATAGACATGATTCGAACAGCCCAAAGCGGTTGAGGGTTTCATGTAGGTAGTAATGGTTTTTCTTCACCGCATTATGCGTTGAGGTCATATTGTGAAGAATTGCAGCAAATTGGCGCTGACCCATTTCGATTGCGATCAACCTTCCGATGAAGATTGAGGAGTAACTCACGATCGATCATCACCCAGGTGCCGTGGGCTTGAGGCTGTTTCTTGGTTGAGGTATTTGCGGCAAGATCATGCGTAGCGTAATCGCCATTGGTGGAGTAAGATGCAGCTTTGCGGCCGACCATCCAATGGACGAGTGCCTTCATCAATTACAGCTTCGCTTTGCCCTTGTCATCGATGATGAAATTGGTCGCTTGAGGACTTCAATGGGCGGCGTGAAGCTGCCATGATTCGAGTGTCACCTTGTAGTTCAAAGGAAGATCTTGCCCGGATGAATCTCATGATCCAAGGCGATATGGCTTCAAATCGTAAGGTGACATTGCAATATTGGCCGAGTCCTCATGAAGAAATCATGGAAGTTGACTGAACGCCATGAATGATATTGAAAAGCATGTTCTTCATGATGCCAACGACGTCTTCATCATTTGAGTCGTGGCCTTTGATTGGACTCATAGTCTTCGTCAAGATTCTGTACACAGTCCGAGGCACATATAGCAAATCCTTGACGGGGAATTTGGTTCGAGGGGGTTGGCCCGGCTTTAGTGGCTTCATCAGTACTTGCATGAAGTGATCAGACAGTTCACGTTCATTGTAGAGGCAACGAGCAGATTCATGAGGAGGATCAAGAGGAAGGACACGAAGCAATTCAGTTGCTGGTGCCTTGTAGTGAGTATTTTCAGTCATCCAATCCAGAACCCATGAGTTGATGTCTTCACAGATCTCCGTGATGTGCAGGTGGCATAGAATCAAGAATGAGTTCTTCATTCCAATACATATATCGGTGCAGAAATTCAGCAGCCCTGCATCGTGAAGAACACGGAGTACTGGCTCGAAGCACGGCAGTGATTCCATATCCACATGAGGAATATGCTCGTGGTCGAAGATCTTGTCCTTGTCGAATAGCACTGAGGAATAGAAATTTGCTTGTGTTGGAGTCCAGAAGCGTCTTTTCCTCATTCGAGCAGAGTCATAAGGATTGTAGGCAGTGAAGAACACATGCTCAGAAAAGAAATCTTCAGCTTTGAACTTTTGCTTGCTCGAAAACGGATTCTTTGGCTTGGGCACAGGAGTATCTGTTATTTGAAGCATAACCTCAGGAATCGCGATTTCAGGTTCTTCAGGCTGAGGAATTTCTGGTTCCTCTCCTTGTGCAGTTTGAGGATCAGCAGCTGGTTCTTCAATACTAGTGGCTGGAATCTCTTCGCTGACGATGATGTGGGATGAGTTTCTTCAGAGCCCATTTGAACAGAGTAGTCGGTGATCGAGGAACTTGTTGAAGCGGAGTGAAGAGAGGAGTATTGGGGTGCTGACTTTCCCAAAAGTCATCGTTCATTACAGGTGTAGTGCACCCAATATCCACATCTTCATGTTCTTTTTCAATTTCCTCAGCGCCTACCTCTTCAGCTGTGAACTGAGGCACGGGTGAGGAAGCAACAGGAGTTGAAGGGAAAGCTTCCACTTCAATTTCTTCATCAAGCTGTTCTGAAGTAGCAACAGATTGATTTTCTTCATCTGATCCGCTTGGGACCGTGTATTCTTCTCCAAAGGGAACAATTTCCTTGGATGACATGGAGGAAATGGGAATGGCATCGATAGGATTTTCAATCGAGCTGGTCATTGGCTTCAATTTCTTCGCAGCCGAAGAATTTGACGCAGCCGATGCCTTCCTTTTCTTCACTGCAGCTCGCTCTGCAGCCTTTGTCTTCTTCACTTCATAGGCAGAAGGAAGAATTGGAGTTGGTGTTGGTGCAGGAGGAGCTGAGGATTGAGGTACAGTTTCTTCAGGCACAACTGGTGCAGTTGCCCTGTTTCCTTCAGATTCTTCAGGCGCACCACTAGTGGATTCCCAGGAATTTCTTCAAGAATGGGAATGGAGTCATCAACCCCGAACTTGTGTTCTCATCAAGACGCTGAAAGTCATCAGCAGATCTTGGCATGTTCTTCAAAGGCTGAGCAGATTCTTCACCGAGGATTTTCTTGTTGCGATGAAGCTGCAATAGCTTGACATTCTATTCGCCGAGTGACGAATCTCACCTTGGCTCCTTGCCACCAAGATTGTAAGCATTAAAATCCTTGCTGAGTGCTTGATTTCGATTGAGCTTTAAGAAGTTCTTCAGAGTCAAGTTGATGATGTTTTTCCTCGAAGCTTCTCTTTTCTTGCTTTTGCTCTCTTCAATTCACGAGCCTTTTCAAATTTCCATTTCTCTTCGAGATGAAATGGTTCAGATGTGACTTTGACCAGAGTCGATGGCAGATCCTAAAGAGGAGTGTGTGGATCCCGATGCCACAGGTCAATGAAGTCTAGGATCTTCTTCGGATCCAAAAGCAGAGGTACACTTGTTCCTTTGGCTCTAGCGGCCTTGGTCAGTCTGTCTCTGATGATTTCTTCACGTTCTTCATCAGAGGCTTCATCATCAGAGGGAACGTTGAATGCAACCTGTTTCTTCTTCGGACTTGGCCGAGGACCGCGTCCAGAAGTTACTTTTGTCTTCAGCAGAGTGGGACCTGTTGAGGACATTGGTGCAGCTGAGGAACTTGCTGAAACACCAGAAGCAATGGAGAATCCTTGAGTCCTTTGACAAGTTGCAAGATGCACAGGTGTTGAGGACTTGGAGGGAGCTACTGAGGATTTTGAATGAGCAGCAGCAGGCTGAGGAATTTACCGTGAGGGCGCGGCTGAGGAACTGGGCCGTGAGGGCGCTGACGGTGAAGCACTTGGCTTGCGTGCAGGCTTCTTTGGCATAGATTTCCTCGGTTTGACCGAGGGCTCAGCAGCAGTATCCTCATTGAATTTCCTCACTGCCTCCTTGGCCTGTCTTGCAAATTTGGCTTGGCGCCTGGACCATTCTTCAGGAAAGTCTTCACCACGTTTGACGCTGGTGGGATCAACAACTTGGCCAGGTGCCAGAGGAGCTCTTGGGCATGGAGGATTCAGAGCAAATTTCCTCATGTACTTAGGAGTGACATAGCGGTAATCTCGCCATTCTCGTGCCCATCTCCTTTCTATTCTCTCAGATCGCGACTTTATACTGGTTCTTGGTCTCCTTGCCAAACTTGGATTCATCAAAAGAGTCTGTATATTTCCTCAGAATTTCAAAAGCAGTCATGACTTCCAGCTTCTTTCCTCCCTTCATGGTCTCTTGCCTTCCGCCATTTTCTTCGTGTGAGAATTTGAACAATAGAGCACTCAAGAAGTATGCAGTTTTTTTTCGAGGAACGCTGCAAATGAGTTAAGTTGATGAGAACCTAGTGATTCAGCGAATGACATGAGTACTGTGAACAGAGTGTAGGTGCGAGGAATTTGGAGAGGTCATATGCTCTCGTAAGATTTTTCAAAAGAAGCAAGTTTTGAGGAATTTGACCAGTTTGAGCCTTGAGGAATTTCACTAAGCGTTTCGTCTTAGGTTCCAGAGTTGTACAGATCGAAAATCTGCACAATTGAGGAATCTTGAAGAAATGAATGCTTAGAGAGATAAATCAAGAACATATAGTGTGTGAGGTGTTCATATGTGAAGATTTTGAAGAGTAAAAACACCTTTGAAGATTTTCAGAAAGATTTGAGAATCAACGCGAGTAATAAAAGTGACTTTTAATTACCCGAACTGAAGAACACAACGAACAGAGATGAACTGTAGAGAAGTTCGTCACGTTAGATCTTCCACGCCCTAACTTGGCGGAGGAAGACGACTACGGCGGCGGAGTGAAGATTTCATGGCCGGGCGCGAGTACGACGGCGATGAGGTCGAGGCAGGAAGCTTTTCCTCACCGGGCGGCGATGGAGTAGCGGCGGCGCTTAGGGTTTGAGGAGAGCTCGAGGAGAGACAGCGATCGAGTGGAGTAAATGAAGTGAGGAGGGTAAAGGGGGTATTTATAGCCACGGTGAAAAACTGTTCGCCCGAAGATTTTGGACGAACATGCCCCTGCCCTTTCTCCTTCACGCGACGTGTGTCACCCACATACTGTGCAGATAAGATCGTGTAAGATCATGGGTGATTAAACTAATACATCGTGGGATGCGGAACGGTTTGAGCGGTAAAACCGAAAACTTGGATAAGATTTGTTTAAAAGTTTCGTTCGCAATTTCTTCAGCTGTCAAGGACCAGTGAAGACTTTGAACGAGTTTCAATCAGAACACACATGAAGAATTTGTGAATAGATTGGGTTGAGTATAGCATAGAGGGGAAGGGTCCGATCACATTCACTTAGCAGAAATCGCAACTTGAAGAATTAGCAATAAGTGAATGCTGTAGAGGACATAAACTCATATATATATATATATATATATATATATATATATATATATATATATATATATATATATATATATATATATATATATATATATATATATATATATATATATATATATATATATATATAGCCAATGAAGAAGGACGACGGAAATGTGAAGATTTTGCAAAGTTGAAGAATTTGAAGAACGAGGAATTTCAAAATGAGGAAAACTCAGATTGAAGATTTTCAACTTTTGTGGTAGCGTAGCTCATCAGATAAGAATGATGATTTCAGACACCGCGCATAATTGTCGAGGGTTCTCGAGAATCAAATTCTTCATTGATTTCTTCACACTTAGAGTGTTATTCTTCATTGATTGAGGAACAACGCTTCTTCATGTGTTGCACATCTAAGTCATCAATTATGCATAAGGGTTAGGATGTGTGTCCTTTTCAAAGAACATTCAAAGATTCTAAGATATTTAGCTCACACCGCAACTTGCTAAATCTCTTCTCATCCAAGGGCTTGGTGAAGATATCAGCTAGCTGTTCTTCGCCTTCACATGCTCGATGGAGATATCGCCTTCAACACATGATCACGAAGAAAATGATGACTAACTGGATGTGCTTAGTCTTTGAGTGCTGAACTGGGTTGTGAGCAATCTTGATGGCACTCTCGTTGTTGCAGAGGAGAGGCACATTCTTCACGCTGACGCCATAGTCCTTGAGGGTTTGCTTCATCCAAAGCAGCTTGAGCACAAAGATGACCCAGCAGCAATATATTCAGCTTCAAAGAAGAGATAGCGATACACAGTTCTGCTTTCTTCGAGGACCAATGCACCAAAGATCGTCCGAGGAAATGACAAGTGCCGATGTTGACTTGCGGTCCACACGATCACCAAAGATAGTCGAGTCGAATATCCAATGAGATCAAAAGCAGAGCCCTTGGGGTACCATAATCCTAGTGTTGGTGTGTGAGCTAGATATCAAGAATATGCTTCACAGCCTTATGGTGTGATTCCTTCTGCAGCTTGAAATCGGGCACACATGCAAACACTAAGCATTATATCCGCCTAGATGCACATAGGTACAATAAAGAACCAATCATGGAGCGGTATACCTTGTGATCAAGTCAAGACCATTTTCATCAAGGCATAGATGACCATTTGTGGGCATAGGAATTTTGACGCCTTTGCAATCTTGCATGCCGAATTTCCTCAGTACATCTTTGAGGTATTTCTCCTGAGATATGAATATGCCATTGTGCTGCTAACAAATTTGAAGTCCTAAGAAGAATTTCAACTCTCCCATCATAGACATTTGATATTCTTCACTCATCATATAGGCAAATTCATCACTATATCGTTGGTTAGTACAACCAAAGATAATATCATCAACATATATTTGGCACACAAACAGTTCACCATCATATGATTTAGTAAATAGAGTAGGATCGAGTGAACCGGGTGTGAAGCCATTCTTCACGAAGAATTCCTTCAGTGTATCATACCACGCCCGAGGGGCTTGCTTGAGGCCATAGAGAGCCTTATTTAGTCTGAAGACTTTGTCAGGATTCTTGGGATCTTCAAAACCTGGGGGTTGAGCAACATATACTTCTTCCTCAAGCTTACCATTGAGGAATGCACTTTTCACATCCATTTGATATAAGATGATATCATGATGGTTAGCATAGGCAAGTAAATGCGAATAGCTTCAAGTCTAGCAACAGTGCAAAAGTTTCATCGAAATCAATTCCTTCAACTCTGTGTGTAGCCTTGAGCTACTAGTCGTGTTTTATTCCTCACAACAAGGCCATTTTCATCTTGCTTGTTGCGGTAGATCCACTTTGTGCCAATGATATTATGCTTGCGAGGATCCGGGCGATTGACCAATTCCTTTACATTGTTCAGCTCGAACGATGTAATTCTTCTTGCATAGCCTGAATCCACTCCGCCCGTAAATGCTTCATCTACCTTAGTGGGCTCGAGATAGAGACAAAAGCATAGTGCCCACAAAAGTTAGATAAGTGTGAGGCTTTTGAGCGGTGAGAGGACCTGTGCGCTGATGTCATCGATGATCTTCTCCACTTGCACTTCTTTTGCAACGCGTGGATGAGTTGGTTGTCGCCGAGGATTTTGATCAGCATTTTCTTCAAACCAATTTCCTCATCATGTTCTTCAGTGCATCACTCGACGCTCTTCACGAACAGAATGAATTCTTCACCAGATTCTTCAAGAGGAATGACATCCTCGCTTGCCTTATGCTTGATAGCATCCTCGGTGCTGGTTCATCTAACACGTATGTAGGTGCTCTCTTTGTGAGCCATTAGTTTCATCGAACCGCACATCTACAAAGGTCAACAATCTTGTGAAGAACAATGTTGAAGACTCAGAGGTGTGCGAGTCCTTTCCGTAACCAAGCATAAAACCTTCATGTGCTTTCGTGCAAATTTAGAGTTGTGGTGAGGATCTCTAATCCAACATTTAGCAATCAAGACTTTGAAATAACTCACATTGGGTTTCTTGTCGTGAGGAGTTCATATGCGCCTTCTTGAAGAATTTGTGAAGATATACTCTGTTGATGATGTGGCAGCAAGATCAATTATGTTAATCCAAAACGCTAATGCGTTTTGTATTCATCAAGCATAGTGCGAGCCATCTCAACAAGAGTTCTGTTCTTGCGCCCACGACGCCATTTTGCCGAGGAGTATAAGGAGCAGATAATTCATGAGTAATACCAAGTTCATCAAGATAGGCATCAAGACCAGAATTCTTGAACTCGGCCCATTGTCACTTCGATATGCTTAATCTTCACACCAAAGTTGGTTGAAGCCCTCGAGGAAAATCGCTTGAAGACTTCCTGCACTTCATGTTTGTAAGTAACAATGTGTACCCATGTATATCGAGAATAATCATCAACAATGACAAAACCATATAGAGATGCATCATTAGTGACCGCTGAATAATGATTAGGTCCAAGAGGTCCATGTGAAGCAATTCAATGGACGAGTAGTGGTCATGATAGTCTTCGCCGGATGCTTGGCCTTGGTCATTTTTCCGCTTCACATGCTCCGCATAAGTGATCCTTGAGGAATTTGACATTCTCAATGCCAATGACATGCTTCTTCTTCGCAAGCGTGTTCAAATTCCTCATGCCCGCAAGACCAAGTCGTCGATGCCATAGCCAGCCTTCCGAGGCTTTTGCAAGTAGACACATGGCTGGTTGTGGTCCCGAGAGAAATCAACAATATACAGATCTCCTCTCCTAAAGCCTTCAAGACATTGGAATTGTCACTTCCATAATCACAACACAGCGATATTTGCCAAAGACAACAACCATATCAAGATCACAAAGCATTGAGATCGACATGAGATTGTATCCTAAGGATTCAACAAGCATGACTTTGTCCATGTGCTTATCCTTAGAGATAGCAACCTTACCAAGACCCAATACCTGACTTTTGCCTTTGTCAGCAAATATGATATGCTTTAGAGGTGACGGTGATAAAGGAGCATCCATCAATAGATTCCTGTCACCAGTCATGTGATTTGTACACCCACTATCGAGGACCCATTTAGTGGTTTTGGGTTGATCATCCTGCAGATGAATTAGTGTAACTTACAATCTCATATGCTTCATCGCTGAAGAATATGATATCAAGTTCATCGATGAATTTCATCAAGCAAAGAAATGATATAGCAAGATGAGGACGTGTGAAATGAAAGTTCATTTCATCATGATTCGCTCAAGGCCCTTTCAGCATTTTGTCGTCCCCAAAGAAATTCTTCAGACGCTCGAGCACGCCCGAGACCTGACCCTGCAGAAGAGATTAGTTCTTTTCTTCACCACCCACATCTGGAAGGGTGGCAAAGAGTTCATCATCCTGCGAGCACCATGTGAGAAAGGTGGCAAAGATGCCAAACCATTTCACTTAGCATTGGAGGGGTTAGGGTAAGCATATGAATAAGCAGAGTAATTCTTCGAGGACTTATGAACATAATGGTTTGAAGAATAATGCACATATTCATAGCCCTTAGCTTTACCTCATGAGATGATTTGTTAGCATGATAATAATCATATGAGGACTTTGATCCAGTTGAGGAATTTGATCCTCGTGAAGAATTTGGTCCGTATGAGGATTTGGATCCATATGAAGAGTTTGGTCCATATGAAGAATTTGATCTGGGGTTCCTTTTCTTCACTGGTGGTGTCATGAGGACATTCACCTGAAGACTTTCAACACAGCTTTTGGGAACCCAGATTTTCTTCATAGGGGAACCGTTCCTGCAGTTAGTGCCAACATATCTAGCAAATACTTCACCATTCTGATTTTTGAATAGTTTATAGTTGGAGTCAAATGACTCATCAGAAGAATGAGGGCATTCACATGTAAAGCCAGATAAGTTAGATG
The DNA here is from genome assembly GCA_021437245.1 of Aegilops speltoides. NCBI lineage: Eukaryota > Viridiplantae > Streptophyta > Magnoliopsida > Poales > Poaceae > Aegilops > Aegilops speltoides. The sequence goes on along the minus strand of CM038142.1, from coordinate 560,474,409 downwards.
GATCAATCGAGGTCCTTTGCAGCAACCCATGAGGTTTTGGGATACCGCCGGTTTCCAATATGTTCCATCGGCATTCAGCTTCTCTCAAAGGCAATACCTCTTTCCTAGGGTTTCGTTGAGGATCTGCTTTTTAGCACATCACAAAGTGTCTCGATGCCCTTTGAGGCTTTTGTACATGCTCGTCATGTACAATTCCTTCAGCCCGCATTGTCAAGGATACTAGCAAAGTCCTCGATGAGGAATTAGTGATAGCAGAGGCAGATGAAGAATTTGTAACATTTGAAGCATTTGAACATTCTGTGAAGAATTAGCAGATTCACGCTCAATGCACTTTAAGCATGGAGGAACAAATTCTTCCCGAGAAGCGCTGATTTGTTGAGCTAGTAATGAATCGCGCCTTCTTCAAGATCTTCATAACATACTCTTAGCTTTTCAAGATTTGCCTTTCTTTGAATAGCTTCAAGAGAAAGCTTCTCATGATCACCAAGAGGGTGTTATGCTGATCTTGAAGGACGCAAGCTTGGAGTGAATTCTCTCAAGACATTCACCCAAGGCTTTTGATCGATGCATTTCTTGCGCAACATATTGTCACTTCTTTCTAGCATATCTTGAGTTTGTTCCAAAACCGTTTGTTGTTTAGTGGCAACACAAATGAGTTTGGTATAGCAAGATTCAATGTCATCGTCAGATTCATCATTATCAGATTCATCATTATCAGACTCGGATGAGGAGCATTCGGTTACCTCAGCACCATTTGCCATAAGACAAGGTGCAGATGATGATGATTCTGGCTCGAAAGTCATCGTTTTGAGAGATTCCTTGGAGTCCGCAAACCAGGGATCATGACACGTACGATGACCTTCATAGACATCGGAGATTTGGTCCCAGATGAGTTTGGAATTTCCAAGATGCATAATTCGCCCAAATTGGTCTCTGGATAGGCAGGAGCAGATGATATCCTTCGCTATGATATCAAGTCGAGTGTACTTGCGAATATCATCAAGATTCGCCATCTTGCATAGATCAAGAAGGCCAATCTCAAAGGACGGTCCACAGCTTGTCGTTCTTTGCCATGAGGCGCTTCTTCATCATGGCCTTCCACTTGGGATAGTCATGACCGCCAAAGATAGGGCATGTCACTTTCTTCATACCGCGGTCGACATAACTAGGACTCCGTGGTTAAACTAAAATCACACAGAACAAGGGAGTACCTTGCTCTGATACCAATTGAAAGTGCGTTATATCGACTAGAGGGGGGTGAATAGGCAATTTTTATGAAATTCTTCACTGAGGAATTTGCCGGTGAGGAAATTCCTTAGCGAAGAACTATTTGCAGCGGAATAAGTACTCAGAGGTAAACATAACAGATTACACACATAGTCAGCATGATGAAATGAAGACTAGAACAGAGTACAGGAAGCGTAAACACAGGATAACAAGATGAAGACATACAGATCAAGAAATTGAACTGAGGAATTTGTGAAAGTCTTCACCAAAGTCTTCAAGCACGATATGAAAAACATGCAACATGTAATGAGGAAATGAACGAGTTGAGGAAATAGAACCACCAGTTGGTGAAGACAATGATTTGGTAAACCAGTTCCAACTCTGTCTTAGTTGTACATCTGGTTGGAGCGGCCGAGTATTTAAACTCGAGGACACACAGTCCCGACACCCAGCCTCGAGCCGCAACTCAGACACCCAGTCCTCACCGTATTCTCCTTGAACTAAGACCACGCAGCCTCGGCCCAATCACTCGTGGTAAGTCTTCAGTGACTTCCAAACCTTCACAGACTTGGTCACTCGGCGATCCACAATTCCTCTTGATGCTCTAGACCTTGACGCCTAACCGTCTGGAAGAAGCACAGTCTTCAAAGGTAATAAGCGCCGGATCCACGCAGGATCAATTTCTTCATGATGCTCAATCACTTTGGGTTTGTGGGGTTTGGTTTTGGGTTTTCCTCACTTGATGATTTTCGCCAAAGTCCCTGAGGATGGGTTGCTCTCAAATGACAAGTGTCAAGTTCTTCGAGCAGCCAACCAGCTAGTGGTTGTAGGGGCGGCTATTTATAGCCTAGGAGCAGCCCGACATGATAAGACATAAATGCCCTTCAATGATATGACCGTTAGGTGGATAAGATATTTTGGTCTCGCGCAGCAAAGACAAAGAACGGTCGGAAATTTGACTTTCAAAGTCCTCGTGGCTATCATGTTCCTCATCGTAGGCAATTCAGACTGGCGAATTTTAACTCCTCATCGAAAGAAGTCATCATGACTGTAAGAATCTGCGTCTCTCACATCAAGAATTTGACTGAATCAGTATGAGATTTCCAATGGCTTCACTCAAGGGATTGGTAGGTGTAGGATTTTGAGTTGAGCATCACATGGAAATTTTTCCTTAGTATTTCCTCAACCCCTTTAATAGTACGGTGTTTCCTATGACTCAAGAAAGAGAAAATGAAACTACAAAAACAAAAGTCTTCACGCTCAGATTCCTCAATGAATATCAAGTCTTCATGGTCACACCAATTTCTTCACTTTCAAAGTCTTCGTAAAGTCTTCGAATATCAAAGTCTTCAACAAGAACTTCATTTTTAGGGGTCGACTTTCTTTGTAAATATCAAACTCCTCATAGACTTATAGACTTGTGTACACTCACAAACGCATCAGTTACTTAACCTATAAGTCTTCAATACACCAAAATCACTAAGGGGCACTAGATGCACTTACAGCAACTATTATGATGATACCATGCCAACTTTGTAACTGACGAGTATGATACCATTGTTCGTTTTGTACATGCACATGATATGTGTGGGTCAATTTATGATACCATGCCAACTTTCAACTTTTTCAGAGTTCATTTGAAATGCTTTAATGTCTTATGGTTTGGCCCTCGTAATAATTAAAAATAGCAACAATAAGTATTTTGTTGTAAGTAGAAACAAAATAAAATAAATAAAGCAAAAAAGAAAACAAAAAAAAAGTGTTTTTAAATTTGAAAAGTAATGGCACTAACAGAAAGTTTATAATTTTCCTAAAACTAGAAGCAAAAACAATTAAAAAATAAAGCAAAAAACAAAAGAAAATAAATAATGCAGAAAACAAAACAAAAAAACAACAATAAGTATTTTGTTGTAAGTAGAAATAAAATAAAATAAATAAAGCAAGAAAGAAAACAAAAAAATAGTGTTTTCAAATTTGAAAAGTAATGGCACTAATAGAAAGTTTATAATTTTCCTAAAACTAAAAGCAAAAAGAATTAAAAAAATAAAGCAAAAAACAAAAGAAAATAAATAATGCAGAAAACAAAACAAAAAAATGGAAAAAAATAAAAATAGCAACAATAAGTAAAGAAAACAAAAAACAAAAAAAAGTGCCACCTACTGGGCCCCCACGGCCTGAATACGACTTGAATCCCAAATTTGGGCCAGGATTCAGGCCCGCAGAAGGCCCAGAAGGCCCATCGGGCAAAGCAGTAGCAAGTAGGCCCATAAGCCTGCAGTAGAGAGGAGTTCAAGAGGGGAGCGGCAGTGGGGCTAACAAACCACTGCGCTCCCCTCTCAACTAGTGAGGTGGGACTAAACTTTGACCCCGATGCGGGCAGCACACGGGCCTTTGGTCCCGGTTGGTGGCACCAACCGGGACTAAAGAGGGCTATAGTCCCGTTGGTGCCACCAATCGACCAAAGGTTGCACTGCCCGCCCTTTGGGCTGCCGAAAAGAGTTTTTGGTCCCGGTTGCTCACACCAACCGACTAGTAGATTAGTCCCGTTGGTGCCACTAACCGACCAAGGTTCTTGTATATAAGTAGCACTTCGCAGTTTTGCGAGTTCATCGCCACCAGCGCTTCGACGACGCCAACACATCGACACCGCCAGTTGCCCCGACGCCGCCTCGCCGCCCGCCCGCCGCCCACGCGCCGTCGTCGTCGCCGTCCTCCCCGAGCTCACGCCGCCGTCATCGCCGCTTAAGCTCGCCGCCGCCGCCGCCTCACCAGCGCCCGAGCCTCTACCCGTCGCCGCCGCCTCCTCACACACATTGGCTGTGAGCCGCACACAAGCACCGGCTCTATTTTTTTTCATTTTATTAGTTTTATTTTTTGTTCAATGTATATATATATATATATATATATATATATATATATATATATATATATGTATGTATGTGGCTAAATATATATATGCGGCTCTGTTTTTTTTCATTTTTATTAGTTTAATTATATATATATATATATATATATATATATATATATATGTGTGTGTGTGTGTGTGTGTGTGTGTGTGTGTATGTATGTGGCTATGTGTATGTAATGTTTAAAAATTGTTCAGATTATGTTTTTGTTGATATATGTATTTATTGTTCATATGTGTATTAATGTTTTCATATATGCAAAAGATAGATTTTAGAAAAGTTAGGTTTTTTCTGTTCATAGATTTTTTTTGATATTAATTATTGTAGAATATGCAAATGTTTGTATATTCCTATGAACAATGCATTAGGTAAAACCTTTGTTTTTTTGAAATTTTCTATTTGAACATTTTTTAAAACAAGCAATACTAAAAGAATGAGAGGAAAAGGAAAATAAGAAGAGGAAGGAAGGAGAAAAGAGGAGAGGAAGAAGAGGAGAAATAAATAAGAAGAGGAAAAAAGAAGAAAAAGAAGAGGAGAAGAAGAAAGGAATAGAGGAGAAAGAAGAAATTCTATTTTTTCTTCTTCTCCTCTAATCCTTTCTTCTTCTCCTCTTTTTTTTCTTCTTTTACTTCTTCTTCTTCTTCCTTCTTCCTTCTTCCTCTTTTCTTCCTTTTCCTTAATTATTTTCCTTTCTCGAGGGAGAAGAAGAAAAAGAATATGAGAAGAAGAAAGAAAGGAAAGGAGAAAGAAGAAACTTCAACACGAGGGGGTGGTACCGATACCCCATCCCTGATAACATTATTTTCCCATGTATATGTATGTCGCGTCGTTGTCGATATAACCCCCTCTAGATACAACTGCAGCACCCCTCGCCCTCTCGCTCAACCAAAACTCTCGAGGACACCCAAACCCTAGAGAGAAAACGATGTTGCAGGTCTCCTCACGCATTCTCCCGTCCGCGCCCCTACCCGACAAATTAACTCTCTCGAGGCCACCCAAGATTATCAAGTTAAAAGAGCGTTATCGTCGAGGCCACCCCAAACCCTTGAAGCTTTGTGTCGAGGCGACCCAAACCCTAGAGAAGCAGCGTCGAGGCCACTAACATGATTCCTTATTGTGATTAGCTAGCTAGCTCTACGTTTTCCACTATGTACCATGTTTGAATAATAATTGACATGTTGTCAATATTTGCAGAAACTACGGAGCACTCCCGAGACGAAGAAATGGTTTATGTTGGGGAAATAATCGCAAATGGAAGTGATGATGTTGCGCCATTTCTCATCGACACCGCTGGTCACCGGATGAAGAAGAGGGCTACGATTATGATGGCTTCACCCATTAATGCCGGTACAAGAGGAGGACTATGTTCATGATGGCTCCGTGACACAATGGAGGTACAAGACGAAGGAGACCGTCTTGATCGCTCCGTCACCGAACCGAGTCCGCCAGTATATATATATTAGTTAAGCCCGTACGATAAGTTAATTGATGCATCCATTGTTTTGGTATATGTACACATATTAATTACTGTCGCCTTTCTTCCTTATAATTTCTAGCCCTCCGGATCGAGCACAACTTCGTAAGGAGATGAGGCCCAAGAAATAGTTGAGCTCGGATGAAAAGTTTGAGATCATAGAAATCGCGCCCGACGGCGAACCGATTGAACCCATCCGACAAAGAAGGCATTTTCGCTCGGTCAAGGGGTTCTTGTTAGGGACAGATCCCGATCAGATCCAAAGAATGGTATAAGCCTGCTAAGGATGAAGACGTTGAGGTGTCTTATGTCAATGATATGCGAAAGAAGATCTTTGGAATGAGCTGAAGGCAAATTTCACCCTACCGCCAGAGGAGGATCCGGAGAAGCCGCTTAAAGAGCAATTAATCAAGTCTTGTGCTCTTAAGAAGATGGCAGGCCTAATGAGGAGGTGGAGGAAAGAGCTGAACCAGTTTGTCAAGAAAAAGAGACACCAGAATTAATCGGCAAATATGAGAAGATAAAGATCATCGCCCGCATTTGTGGCCCACAAGACATCGGAAAAGAGTAAGAAGATGTCGGAGACAAACAAGAAAAATGCTGCAAAGAAGAAGCTTCACCATCGCACGGGTCGTGGCTACCTCAAAGCCCGCCTAAGTGGTCCAAGGCTGAGCATGATCTGCTTGAAAAGGGATCGAACCGAGACAATGCGCTGGCCGCTGACCGCTGCGGACTTGGTTCTTCGGGCTGGCGGAACCTTGACCTCAGTAATAGGCAAAGGTCGATGGACGACGAGCAATCGCAAACACCACCAAGAACCTTCGACACTATATCAATGCAGCGCAGCGAGGGACGTTCCTTCCAAATAGGGAAAAGGACGAGCTCACAATGGCCCTTGGGAATCCCGAGCACCCTGGACGGACACGAGGCACGCCAGGCTCCCTTCCGTGGAAGGTTGGTTTTCCGGACGCAGGGGTTACAAAACCCACGAGAGGAGGAAGAAACTGGAGCAGGACCAAATGCAGGCGCTGCTTGGAAGGGTAATGGGGCTAGAGGATCGAGAAGAGGAACGAGAAGCAGTAGATCGCAACAAACGACATGCCGAAGCTTCCCCCAAAGCTACCCCGCCATCTCAGCGGAGAAGCAACATTGCTTCCACCGAGCTGCTTCAGCCGGAGCATGTCTTGACGGCTCCTGCCAGCTATCCCGTGGATGGTATCACGGAGTCTCAAAATTGCCACATTATGGCGCGATGCATGAATTTGAAGGTCAAGGCGGTGTTGGCCAAGTTTATCCTAGTGGACCCGCACAACTTATCACCGCCAACCGATTCCGTATGATTTGCTAAGGTGATGGTGGATGAAATAACGGAGGGATGCGAGGACCTCGGCTGAGCACCCTACCGTGAAGGGGAGACTAGGCTGGGTTCTCTCTCAAGACTCCATGCCTATGGCGGAAGGAGCTCATCGACCTTCTAAACTGGACGCCTCCGCCTCCTCCTCCTCCGGCGAGTCAGGCACCGCCTCCTCCACCGCCTCCTCCTCCGCGAGTGACGATCAGGCACGCGTGGCGGCACTCCGCCTCCTCCACCGCCTCCTCCTCCGGCGAGTGACGATCAGGCACGCGTGGCGGCACTCCGCCTCCTTCTCCGGCGTGGCGGCACTCCGCCTCCTCCTTCTCCGCCAAAGAAGGGCGGAAGAGACCCGCCGCCGCCCAGCTGCTCCGGCGCGTCAGTAGTCCTTCTCCTCCGCCTCGTAAGCAAGCACGAAGAAGACAGACGCCGCAGCCGCCTCCGTCTGCTCCGGCGCCTAGCAAAGACAAGAAGAGAGAGGCAATACAGATACGGTCCACCTCTAAAGCCTGTATAGAAGTTACCGCACGAGAGGACCAAGGAGGAAAACAGTAGGATCGTGCAGGCCCAAGTGAATGAGTTCTTTGAAGGGGTGAAAGCAAAGATACATCCACCTCCGGAGGAGAAGGTAGATCCGGTGAAAGCCAAGCGCACTCTCGATGCCCCGAGGAAACCACCAAAGTCTCCGCCGAGAACCAACTATGAGCGACATCGAATGCATATATCTCCAAGCCAAGCGGTCGGGAACTACTGCCAGTGATAAAAGGTCAAAAGAACAACGAGCAAAGGGGAAAAAATTGCCCAGCTCGGCGAACAAGCACAGCAATCGTGCCCCCCGCTCAATGTGTCTAATCCTCCGGGGACGGTGGCCGGTTATGGCAATCTTGAAGATTACCTGCCTGACGATGTACTTCCTGATTTCATGGAGGTGGACTTATTCAGATACGAGTACGGAAGCCTCTCGTCAAAGATGAAAAGTCTCTGACAACAATGATGCAAAGATTCCATAGTTGGTACATGAAAACCTGCAGAGAGTCTGAGGGGACGAACACTTTGTATCTGAAAATTAAAGAGGAGCACGACCTCGTTTCAAATGATGTGTTGGCTATTCCATTTGAGGAGTTCTTCGAGTTCTTCAATCAAAAGGCCCTCGATAAATTAATGGTCTTTTGCTACTGCCTGTAAGTACTATTTCTGTCATTAGTCTGTATATATAGCTCAGCTCTTTCATTGCATGTATTTATAATTAATTATCCTCAATATATTATGCAGATTGAAGATCGTCGAGTGCAAAAAAAATGAAATCTATGATATTGGGTTCATTAACACAAATATCATAGATGTATTTCTGGTTAAAAAGCGCGTCGAAGAGGCCGAGGACAACTTGCTACAATCATTGATAAAAATCAAAACAAAGATACCATACTCTTTCCTTACAACGCCCGTGAGTGTTACTGTCGTGTGCATATTCGGTTTTCCTTATTACTCGAGCGAGGTTAATGTAATTGATGAGTTATGCATGCGCAGTACCACTATATTCTTCTCGAGATTAAGTTTGAGCATGGACTAGTAACCGCCTTAGACTCTGACGGAAAGATCCCAAGACCTATGCGGACATGACTGAAATGCTCAGCAAGTAAGTTCAATCGATCATTATCGCACCATATCGGCAACTTTTTGTTCATTTCCTGATATCTCAAGTAATAATAATTATTTTCTTTTCTTGCAGGGTTTGGAAACAGTTCACCGCACAAGCTCCGGACTGCCAAGGAGCTGCGATATGTATACCCAAAGTAAGTACTATCATGCGCGCATCTCCCGCTGATTCTATAGCTATACTTTCATCAATGCCATTTATATAATGCTTCATTATCAGTTTGATTGACCTCTATTTCTCGTAAAGTGCTTGTGGCAGGAGGAAGGAATGATTTCGTGGATACTATGTGTGCGAGTTCATCCACAACGCGACTTTGAAAAACAAGCGGGCTACTCTAGAAGACAATATGAAGTGCGTAAGCAATATTCACAATTTCATTTTATTACACCATCATTTCTGTTGAGTTTCATTCATATATATGTATTAATTAACCCCTTCTTCAAATTAATTAGACGTGGCAGATGCGGATGAACTCCTAGAACCAGATCGCATGAAAGCAATTCAAGAGGAATTGGCGGATTCTTTCTTGAACACGCCATCAAGAAAGCCGAGAATACCATGTGGAACTTCAATTCAAATGCTAGTGGTTTGTAATTAAGAGATCTTATATAGATTGTACATGTATGTAGCCAGAAAACTTGTTGTTCGACCAATCTCTCGGAGAAGGAGAGGTCGATCGATCACTTCTCTCGGTATGCATGACTTAACTTCAGATCAATGGTTCTCTCGATCACTTATGTATATATACTACGAAGCGTCGACCAAGCACGGACATAAGAGAGGACACTTCTCTCTATTAATTAGCTAGCTAACACAATATACTAAACACCTAAATTAACCCCCAACCCCCTCCTTTCAAAAACAAAAACAAAAACCCCAGCCATCGAATGCGACACGTGATACCTTTTGGTCCCGCTTGAGCCACCAATCGGGACCAAAGGCCCTCGACCGGGCTCGGCGCACAGGGCCACGTGGAGAGACATTGGTCCCGGTTCGTGTTTGAACCGACTAATGGGTTGAGGTATTAGTAACGACCCATTAGTCCCGGTTCCCAAACCGGGACTAAAGGCCCTTACGAACCGGGACTAATGGGTGGTTTTCTACTAGTGTAGGGCCTTGGATGAGAACTGGCATCATAATGAACTTCCGCTTTATGCACATCCAAGGGGGAAGGTTATACTCCCTCCGTTTCTTTTTGCTCCGCGTATATGTTTTGGTCAAAGTCAAACTATACAAAGTTTGACCAAATTTATATTAAAAAATATGAATATCTACAATACTTAAACTATATAATATGAAAATACATTCCATGGTGCATCTGAAAATGTTGATTTCATTTTGTGAATGTTGATATTTTTTAATATAAAGTTAGTCAAATTATGCAAAGCTTGACTTTGACCAAATCTTATATACAGACTAAAAAGAAACGGATGTAGTACATACATAGAGTCACGGGCCGGGTGATGTGATTGCTGCTCTGCTCCCCGAAAGGATTAATGCCATCCGCGCTTAAAGCAAACCATACGTTCCTTGGCTCACTTGCAAACTCATCCCAAGATTTCTCTCGATTTTTCTCCATCACACCCGTCGGCAGTGCTCTCAACTTCCCGTCTTTCTTACGATCCTCACTGTGCCATCGCATCAACTTGGCATGCTCTCCGTTTCTGAATAGACGTTTCAACTGTGGTATTATAGGAGCATACCACATCACCTTCGCTGGAACCCTCTTCCTGGGGGGCTCGCCGTCAACATCACCAGGGTCATCTCGTCTGATCTTATACCGTAATGCACCGCATACCGGTCATGCATTCAGATCCTTGTACGCACCGCGGTAGAGGATGTAGTCATTAGGGCATGCATGTATCTTCTGCACCTCCAATCCTAGAGGGTATACGACCTTCTTTGCTGCGTATGTACTGTCGGGCAATTCATTATCCTTTGGAAGCTTCTTCTTCAATATTTTTAGTAGCTTCTCAAATCCTTTGTCAGGCACAACATTCTCTGCCTTCCACTGCAGCAATTCCAGTATGGTACCGAGCTTTGTGTTGCCATCTTCGCAATTAGGGTACAACCCTTTTTTGTGGTCCTCTAACATGCGATCGAACTTCAGCTTCTCCTTTCGACTTTCGCATTGCGTCCTTGCATCAATAATGACCCGGCGGAGATCATCATCATCGGGCACATCGTCTGTTCCTCTTGATCTTCAAGAGCTTCGCCTGCAAAGCATCATCGCACATCGTCTGGTTCCTCTTGATATTCAGTAGCATCACCGTATTCATGGGGCACATAGTTGTCATCGTACTCTTTTTCTTCGCCGTCTTCCATCATAACCCCTATTTCTCCGTGCCTCATCCAAACATTATAGTGTGGCATGAAACCCTTGTAAAGCGGGTGGGTGTGGAGGATTTTCCTGTCAGAGTAAGACTTCGTATTCCCACATATAGGGCATGGACAACACATAAAACCATTCTGCTTGTTTGCCTCAGCCACTTCGAGAAAATCATGCACACCCTTAATGTACTCGGAGGTGTGTCTTGAACCGTACATCCATTGCCGGTTCATTTGCGTGCATTATATATAATTAAGTGTGTCAAAAATCATTACAGAACACTAAAACCAAATTAATATAAGTTCATCATCACACTAAAACCAAAGTACATACATAGTTCTCATCTAACAACATAAAGCTCTGCAGAGCATCTAAATTAATTAAACCATACACTGAAACTATGTAAAACATTTTAATGCGAAAACAAATGCGATCATAATCGCGACCAATGTAACAACTGATCCAACGGCATAATGATACCAAGCCTCGGTATGAATGGCATATTTTCTAATCTTTCTAATCTTCAAGCGCATTGCATCCATCTTGATCTTGTGATCATCGATTTACATCCGCAACATGCAACTCCAATATCATCTTCTCCTCCTCAATTTTTCTAATTTTTTCCTTCAACAAATTGTTTTTTTCTTCAACTAAATTTAACCTCTCGACAATAGGGTCGGTTGGAATTTCCGGTTCAACAACCTCCTAGATAAATAAAATCTATGTCACGTTGGTCGGCATAATTGTCATAAACAATAAATGAACCAATAGTTATGAAAAGATAATATATACCACATCCGAATCATAGACAGGACGAGGGCCGACGGGGGCGGATACCAAAACCATCGCACTATATAAGATGCAATAATAAAAGTAAGAAAATTATACAAGTATCTATATAAACATACAAGTAAGAGGCTCACCACGGTGGTGCCGGCGACAAGATCGGCGCGGGCGATCGACGGCGGTGAAGACGGGGACGGGACATGACGGACCGCTAAACCTAGACAAATATTGAGGAAAATGGAGCTTAGAGGTGGAGCTTGGAGAGGAGAAACCTTAAGTAGTGTGGCTCGGGCATTCCATCGAACACCTCGTGTGCATAGGAGGTGAGCTAGAGCACCACAAAGCTCCCTCCTCGCATGCCACGAAAAACAGAGCAGTGAGATGCTCTGCTCGCGGGGTATATATAGGCAACTAATTGGTCCCGGTTCGTGGCTTGAACCGGGACTAAAGGGAAGCCTTTGGTCCCGGTTCAGGCGACCAATCGGGACCAATGGTGGTGGGCCAGGAGCAAGGCACATTGGTCCCGGTTCGTCCCATCAATCGGGACCAAAAGGTCCAGACGAACCGGGACCAATGGTCCACGTGGTCCGACCGGCCCCTGGGGCTCACGAACCGGGTCCAATGCCCCCATTGGTCCCGGTTCTGGATTAAACCGGGACTAATGGGCTGACTCGGCCTGGACCATTGCCCCCTTTTCTACTAGTGTAAATGTCAATGGAGGCCACATTGAAATTTTCTCCACACTGGCTGCACTTCCTTCTACCAATGCATTTTGCAAGCAGAGCTTCTTCTCGAAGTTTGAGATTGATCACCAAATCAATATATGTGACTCCCTCCAGTATTTCCTAACGGACCACACAATACAATTTTGTTTGGGAACTGTCATGCAATATGACCGGATAAGTTCTTTTAACAAAAAAGAAAGTTGCAGATAAGTTTGAAGACTCTGTTGATCTCAACCATTGACAGTGAAGTACCATACATTAAGACTATTGCTAGAATCAAGCTCGACATTAGTTCTGAAACTATATACAAATTTCCATGGTTCCATCCCCCAATGATAAAAGTCGAACAAAGATGGAAGTATATATGTCTTGCATACTTACAATCAGGTCAAGCTCACCGCTTGTTATGTAGTTCTCGGTAAACCATCAAGTATGAACCCAATTCACTCTTCTCTCCTCCCTCCTCAATGCGCTTTGACAGCAGATTTATGATGATCTCATCAGACACCAGTTTCCCATGATTCACAATCTTAGAAAGCTGGAAACAAAGTAGACATAAGACAATCAAGAAAGCTGAAGTGGTAGAACAGAGTTATTCTGAATCTGTGCACTGCCTCCAGGTTAGTCTGAATCTAGTTCCGCATTGTTATTCTGAATATGTACACACCTCGACATTAGCCGTATTCTTATCATTCAATTGTAGAGGCAGAAAACTAAACGGTTATAAAAGGGTTTGAATGATCTATCCTAAGCTGCAGCTGTTGACCGAGCAAGTTGCACATCCTTGCGCTCAGGTTTCTTAACCATCTCTGATGGAGCATCATGCAGACTTCACAATGTTGGGAAGGTTTACAGGCTGAATTAACCACAATATTTGGTTGCAATAGGGTCAACAAACCTATAGCATTTTTTTTCTTCTTTTTTTGAAAAGGAGGAATACTTTTGGCCTCTGCACCAATTGATGCATGCAGCCATATTATTAGAAGTGTAACAGAGTCTTAACATCCAAGGAAGCTCAAAATCCGAGCAAAAAAGGAGAAAATGAATATGTAAAGTGCCACAACCGGCAATAAAGCGCCACATCCGGCGATAGAAAACAGGCTACGATGCCTACACACCTAGCTTATTATTAACTTGTCATTCAAATCGGCTGAAGATAGCCCGTACTACCGTCTCCCAGCGGTTGCACCCAATAACCATAGGCCCCCTGTAGTCTGCATGAGTGAGTAACGACCAAATACGGATCCAGGTTGTAGCTCTGTAGATAACCTGCAAAAAATTGATGAATGTCGAACCATTAAAAATCATATCATTTCTAGTGTTCCATATAGCCCACAATAAAGCACAATAAAACAAGGGGTTGGCCCCAGGTTTCTGTTTATTTTGTACAAGGCGACAACCAAAAAAAGGACACAGAGTAAAAAGAGATCATGCCAGCAACAAGGTGGCACTCTAGCTAAACATAGCCCATCTAACATAAGGAGGATTATGTAGGCACAGTTTTCTAAACGATTCCCCTGAACATACATTCAGTTCAGACGCGCGTTAGTTGGTGAGCGATGGGCTGCATGGATGCACTTGGTCCGGAGATTGATAGATGTTCAACTCTCTGACAAGCCGGATTCGATGCAATGTAAATTAACTAAACATGGGGTATTTACGGTGAAATCTTTTTATATGGATTTGATTAATTCTAGCCCAATCTCGAGAACGTTGCATATTTGGAAGATTAAGGTTCCCTTGCGTATTAAAATCTTCATGTGATTTGTCCACAAGCGAGTAATACTCACCAAGGATAACTTAATCAAGAGGCGATGCGTAGGTAGTTCAAGTTGTTGTCTTTGTGATCATGATGAAACAATACAACATTTATTCCTTGAATGCACACTTGCCAAGTTGCTTTGGAGAACGATTCATATATCCTTCAACATTAATCCTCCAGTGGACATTGAGTCGTTGTTTGGAACGTGGTTAACTGGGGTTGAACATAGTACTGCGGCTCGTATTCGGATTGGAATATGTGCGCTTGTGTGGGCTATATGGAACTGTAGGAATTATTTCATTTTTAACAGACAACACACTTTAACTTTCTTACAGGTCATCTTCAGAGCTACCGCATAGATCCGTACGTGGTCCTTACTCACTCCTTTGGAATCCAGGGAGCCTTTGGTTACTGAGTGCAATCAGTGGGACATGATAGCACGGGCTATATTCAATCGGTTTGGATGGCGGTCGCATAATAGGATAGGAGTTTAGGAAGCTTGTCCTTCTTTCTGCCGTTCCGGTTGTCATTGCCAGCATGTACTTTTCTTTTTCTTTAGCTTTGCTCCGCTTGCGAGCTGTAATACTTTGATGACTTTGTGATACTTCGTGGATCGTTCAATAAAATGGCTGCATGCATCGTCATGATGCAGAGGCCGGAGGCACGCCTCCATTTTCAAAAAAAAAAATCTAATGCGAACCAGCACAAGGTAACAGGAAAAGCATCAGCTCAAGAAAAAAACTAAAAGTTCTATGTTACAGAACCACAACGCAGATTCAGGCGAATGTTGTCCATCCTTGCAAACAGATTGTGCAAATCTGTGGCGAATGGTGTCCATCGTCACGAATGGCGGACAAATGCATGACCATCTTACCAAGGTGGTTATTTGTGTCAATTTTTGGACACTTTGGGAGGCTGTCTCGAATTTACTCTTTATCTGCAGATTACAAACAGATGTCGTCTCTGAAATGTCGGTTATTTATCATCTGCTCTTCAGGCACAAGAGGCCAGGCTATAAATTCAAGAAAACTGTCAGCACAAGTACACGGAGCTCCTACATTCAAGAGTGACATCTAGGATGGCTCGAAACAAGGAAACATTTAATAAATATATAACAGGCCTCCCCAATCGATTTTCATTAAAGAGGGAGACCTTTTAGGGTACATCAAATGAATTTGGACCGTTTAATTTTGTGATTCAGTGGCTCAGATGCCACAATACAACAGCAGAATTCAGGTAGTATATTATGGCTTGAGGGTTATTTTGGGAAGTTCACAAAGTTCAGAAGACGAAACAAGGAGCCATAACTAAATGCAGAAAGCAAAACGTGGATACATGGGGAGGACAATGAGACGGACGTTTCAGTTGTCCTACATGGGTTACATGGGTTTGCACTTGGCACAACAAATAGGGCATAATACATATCTTACATAGAGTAGGAAGTCCGTTTCAGAAAAATAACATAGAGTACGTAGGAAGAAAAACAAGAGTGCAAATTTATAATGGAAGTGACCGGACCGGCCAACGTACTTCAGTAAAGGACTACTCACTCTACCCGGAAATACTTGTCGGTCAAACGGCCTCAAGGATGACATACGTGCTGCCTTCACTTAGAGAAGCAAATGAAGTGAGTGACAGCATCTTCTCTTTCCTGCTAAACTTGAGACACGACATCTGACAAAACATCCCTTTCCTGAAGCTTATCTGCCATCCATTTCCTGAAGCTTATCTGCCAGTGTCTCCATCCCAGTGTATGCCAATAGGACCCAGACATAGGAGATGTACTCCACCCCTGTTCCGAGAGCCTCCGCATGCAAGTATCCTCGGGACCGGCCGGCGGAAAAGCAGAGCATCTCCAACCACACGCCTTGGATCATGTCCAACATGCTGGTCTGATACTCATCATCGTCTCCTTGATTACGACTATATAATATATCAGCAGCAAGCCGGCTAGCACCGGCAATAATACCATTGTCCTCGGTATTGTAGGTACAACGGTAGAAGTCGTAAACAAACAGGGAAATACTCCGGTGTGTAATTTCCTCGTCCCAACATGTATACTCCCTCTCGAGGAGGTCCTCGAGTTCGCCGCAGACACGTGCTAACAAATTCTTTCTGCTGCCTGGCATTAGCATCTCAGGATTTTCAAACAAGAGATGCATCATGTAGTTGGACATTACTTTGCACTGGCGGGCACATTCCATATCAGTAGGAGATGTGGCCAGGCGAGCACATACTAAATCTGTGGCCAGGTGCCAGAGAATGACACTCTCGTCAAATGGCCTCCGTATGCTCCAATCCAGTTGTCCGTAACATCCAAAGCTGGCCCGGGCAAGCGTCCAGTTGCCCCTGGTTTCATTGAACTCCTTGTAAGAGCTGGAGTCACTTATGGATTGCTCCCAACCCGCTTGAAGATACCGACGAACCAATCCTGTAATCTCCCTACACGACGAATAGTTAGGCTTCATGTGCCAAAAGTATTCGTCCACCAACTCCTTGCATCCTAACCATGCCGCAATCCTCGTCAACTTGGTGTGACATCTGTTACGAACTGCTAATCCAATAAGATTATGTTGATGGATTTTGCCAGAGAACTTTCCCCGGAAAGCTGACTTTGCGCACAAGTAAACGAGCTCCAGCAGAAGGGTGCCGTACAGAAACACCAGTGTAACACAGGTATCTTCACCGCTATAATCTTCTTTGTGGCTGCCAGTGTGTACCAGGCAGATGGCTGCAATTAGCGTTGCACAAGTTATAAGGACATGTGTGTACCGACGAAGGATGAGCAGTACTGTAGTGTTCTTGAAATCAAGGCGGGTTGTGCTATCATCTTCTTTGAGGGTGGTTGTGGTATCATCTTTTTTGAGGGTGGTTGTGCTATCATCTTTGGTGTAGAGAAAACTGGTCATAGCAGACAAGGCGCCTTCTATGGCCTGATAGACTGATTCATTGTCAAGCGACCAGAAGTGTCTCATGATCTCAAGACGATGAACATATTGACATGAAAAGTCTAAAAATAGCTGGTACGGTAGCCTTGGGATGACTGTTGGTCTCGCCGGTAAGTGTTGTCCCAGCGGTTCAACACACCCGGCCACGAGATCTCTTACATCTTGTAGATATTCTTCAAGCGACCCTTTCTTTTTTCTTTTTTTCAGCTCTTCAGTCGATTCTGTTCCTCTGAGTTTGTTTCTCTGAACGGTGACCCACTCGGGCAACGAGCTGGCTTTTCTTAGGGCATTAAAGCTACTGCCTTTAAGATCTAGGGCCTTCTGGAAGCATCGGATAACCACCAGGACGAAAAGCAATATGGTTGCAGCCAGCAACCTTTTGTCATCTGACGACCATGACTTGTAAAACACGTATAGTGCGACAGTTACCTGACAACAGATATTACAAATAAGATGCAAAAGAGGAACATCTGCTGTAATGCCACTAAAGTGTGCATCGTGATGCATGCATCCATTTCAGAGTACTTGCTCCGTTCCTAAATATAAGTCTTTTTAGAGATTTCAAATGACTACCACATACGGATGTATATAAACATATTTTAGAGTGTAGATTCACTCATTTTGCTCCGTATGTAGTCACTTGTTGAAATCTCTAGAAAGACCTATATTTAGGAACGGAGGGAGTATATAACAAAAGCAACATCATTACAACAAAACGAAATAAACACCTACGATTAAGTCAGTTTCTTCGGTAGTAACGCCTTTGTTAGAGATATATTTGGTATTCGAGATTGTCCGGGATTAGATAGAGTTATTTCCATCTTATCTCTAGAAGGTGTCTTGCCCTTCAAGTCTTGTACTCAATAAATACTCAATAATACATCCATCAATTCTGCAACAATCACCCTCACGCCCTTCTAACATGGTATCAGCCTTATCTCGATCCTAAACCCTAGCCGCCGCCGCTTCCACACCCGCGTGCCGCCCCCGGGGCGGTCGGCCCCAATGACCGCCGCCGGGGCCCGCGCCATCCGTACTTAGGATTCGTCCGCCGGTCGTGTTGACCGGCTGCCCTAGAGAGTCTTTTTCCCGAGCCTCTTGCTTTGGGTATTTTTCTCCCCCCCCCCCCGTGTCACCTTAATCGCCGTTTTTTCGTTTTGGTTTTATGATATATGCTTGATTGGTTCGCCTCGCCCGTCGCCACTGTTGACACCGCGCGCCTCTACTCCATCACCGGCGCAACTGGCCAGCTTCTTCATCGACCCGACGGTCTCTCGCGCGACAGGCGGCCCCTCATGGCCTTCTTTCGCGCGCCGGCCCGCCTGCCAATCGACGCCGACCGTCACCGTCCTACTCCGATCGGGACACCTGCATCGCCCCGACTCGGCGGCCTCGCGCCATGCGGCGGCCCATCATAGCCGCCACTCGCGCACCGGCCAGGCCATCGATCCACGCCATCCGCCTCTGTCGCGTCTGCACGGCGGCCCTGCGGTCTGCCTCGCCGGCCTTGCCCCCTGCTGCGTCAAGCTCGTCAGCTGCCTCAGCTCTGGCGTCGCTGCTACGTTGGTCGTTCGGCCCTCGCTGCTCGGGCACCGGCGCCCCGCGACCGACCTAGCCCGTCGGTTGCTCGCGCCTTCGCATGTCCCATGAAGATCGTCCCTGAGTTCAGCATGCCCCTCCACTGATCCCCGCCACCGCCATGAGGTCGTCCCCGCGGTTGCACCATCCCGCGCTTCGCCGCTGCGCCGCCCCTTCGGGCTGTAGCGCCACGGCCCGCGGTCCCCGCTGCCGCCCTGGGGTGTTCCTGCCGACGCCCCAACCCTCCTACTCTCATCGTGTCGCCCTTCCGTGTCGTGGCACCGTAGCTCGTGGTCCCCTCCGCCATCACCGCGCATCAACCTTCTGTCCGCGCCGGTCTTCGTCACGCTGTTGGGTTCCTCGTCTACTTCGAGCACCACCATCGTGCTCCTAACCTAGCCGCCGCCGTCGTCAGGCCGCCGCTGCCGCTCTTCTTCGGTCGCCGCCGCTACCTCTGTAGCCGTCGTCGTTGGTCCACCCCCTTCGTCTTCGTCCAACACCAGCCCGTCGCCAGCATCACCATTGTCTTCCTCGACCACTTCGTCTACTCCGACCACCGTTGGTGATATCGACCTCACGCCGATTGGCGCCACAACCGTCGTTGAGTCTCCTTCTCTGCTGGCCCCTCCGACTCCTCGACATGGCGTACAGCTCGTGCAGGTCCCTCGTCTATGCATGCCTGATGCTGGCCACACCGATGCGTGCCTTCGTTTATGACGTGTCCCCACGATTGGCACACCCGGTGCGACGCCTCGTCAACACCATCCTCCTTCCGGCGCACCACTACATCCACACCACTGCGCCCATGACTAACTCGGGGACTCCCTCGACACTGGCTACCCCAACTTGACATCAACATGGCATTCTTCGCATGGCTACCTCGACCACGGCTACACCACCCTACGCTCTCGGCTACCTCGACATCGGCACAAAGGGTTATCATCCGCTTGAGCAACTCGTTGCCTTCCTCTACAGTTGACGCATCCACAACGCGACACTGTCTGCGACGCTCCCGCTACAACTGCAAGGGAATGTCAGCCCGTCGGCTGTTATTCTCTCCAGTCTGACCGTTCGCGACGCTCCTGTTGTTCGCAACGCTACCGCTATGACTGCGGGAGGGGGGTGTTAGAGATATATTTGGTAGTGGAGATTGCCCAGGATTAGATAGAGTTATTTCCAGCTTATCTCTAGGAGGTGTCTTACCCTCCAAGTCTTGTACTCAATATATACTCAACCTCGAGGCTCAATAATACATCCATCATATTCCACAACAATCCCCCTCTCTCCCTTCTAACAGCCTTTAACAACGAATAAGGGTCCTTGGGTTGCCATCACCATTGTTAGGCTGAAAATAGCCAAGACAAGAATTTTTATCCTGTATTTCAAGATCAACCACCAAAGATCAGCGCATCGGCACGGGACAACACCTTCAACAAGGTAACAACGCAAGTTTGTCAATGTTGAGTCCAACCAATCAAGTCTAGAACAAGAATTTTCATCCAAGACATGAAGTAGTGTTCCAATCCTCATCTTGAAGATGGATCTTACGGTAGTCACTCCAGCATGTACCCCACATCAGGCTAGAATGGCGCTCCAAGGTGGGTGGGACATCTTCCCACCATAGACCACAAGCCCGGCCGTCAGGAGTAGTCCATGACTAGGCGTAGACCTGGCGACAACCACTCCACACCTGCGCATACCAGCCTGCAACATTCGTCACGACCCCGAGGCCGTTCCAACAGCGTACTTCGGGTAAACAGAGATAAATGATGTCGCCATGACGCCGACTGGGAGACATAGGCATGCCCTTGCTCCATCACTGGCAACCATTGTCGTCCCCGATGGGCGCCTCTATGTGCACCGCCAGATCTGCTACATTCAAGACCAGTGCAGGGCCACCACTACCACAACAACAGCGTGTGCCACCCTACATGCCGCATGCGGCCACCTAGGCCACCGTTACGGCGTTCGCGGCCATGACCGATGCACCCTAGTTGAACGAGTCCTCCATACGAATACCCTCCATGAGGGTCGATGTGGTGTACATCAACACGACTACCCATGCTGGCTAACAAACCCGAGTGAGGGGCGCTTGATAGAGCTAAATCTAACAGATATCGGGTAGGGTGTCCCGAGCTGGTGATCTTAGCACGATGGTAACAGGACAAAGAAGAGACATGGTATTTACCCAGGTTCGGGCCCTCTCGAAGAGGTAAAATTCTATGTCTTGCTTTGTTTTATTGATTATGGATGGGGTACAAAATACAAGTTTATCTACCTCGAGATGGGGCACCGGGGGTATCTAGGGTTACACCTAAGTCGGTTAAATCGGAGGATAAACATGCCGGCGATTGCATCATGCCTTCAAGTGTGCACCAAGTTTTCGTAAGATTCCATCCTGAGTATGTCAGAGCCTGCCAATCATGGCCTACTGGTTGATAGCTTTCGGGGTCCCCGACCCAGCCCATACATGGGAGCTGGCGTGGTTAGTACACCCAGGACACCATTAGTAGCCCTAAACTTGTCTTCAAGCCGAATACATTACTTCGGCCCTTCCTAGTTGTCTTCTTCATCTTCCGTTTTCGGCTTCGCAGGAGAGTTTAACATCCTCATATTTGGAGTAGGCTCCGTATTGAAATATACGGGCCCAAAGTCTTTGCACCGAGGTAGGTGCCTTAACACTAGCCACAATGGAGAGTAACATACACTAGTAACATACACATATCCCTAGACTACGTTACTATCTTCATAGTGGGTAGTAACATAAGTGTGGTAACATGCAAAGCTTCATTTATTAGGTTATAGACTCATATTGCATTGGGATATGTGATGTTACAGTAACTAGCTAAGTTACTGAAACTATCGATCTCCTCATTAACTCATTGCCACATAAGCAAATTTGCTGAGGCGGACTCGATGTTACTGCCGAAGTTACTACCACTGTGGCTAGAGAGTTTAGTAAGCCTCCGCCGAGGATTGATTGTAGGTCCTACCTTGATGGTCACACACATGCGTTACCTTGACGTGGGCCACCAATTAGATGAATTATAGTGGGCCCCGTAGTAGTATATTTCCATGATTCGCATACATACGCAAGGCACGAGGCTTGGCAAGACGCGGATTTACCGCTATAGGACTAATTAATGCGTCCCATTGCTCCATGACCAAGGGCCTCATATAAGGGTAAGAGGGTGTTTGGATCCAAGGGACTATTTTTAGTCTGACTAAAAATAGTCTCTTTTAGAGGCTAAAGTTCCAAGCACCCCTGACTAAAGAGAGGCTAGGACTAGTCTTGAGGCTAAAAAATTTAGTCATAGGAAACCTACTAAAATATGTATTAACCCTTTCTCTCCTCATTTAATTCCTCTCCTTTAACACATGCGAGTTCTGGATTGAAGGGTTTGGAGGATAATAAATGCTCAATAACTTGATTTCAGTCTCTTTAGTATTTGGATCCAACCATGGATGAGGCTAGCAAGTTTTAGTCCCACTACTTTTAGTCATAGGACTAAAACGTATCCAAGCACCCTCTAAGGAAAAAACGAAAGATTTCACATCCGTTCCAGCTCCTTCTGAGCCATGCACATCTCATCTTCCTTCCCAGCTTCATCGTTGTCCTAGAAGCTTGATGTCATGGAGAGCGTCGCTGGTTCATCAACTCGCCCCATCGGTCCCCTCGAGGGAGATTGGATGGGCTGGTCGACCGCTCAAGAGCACCTGAACCGCCTCTCCACCTCTGGCTATGTCCCTGATCCGGAGCTTGCACATATTCGCCCAGGGTTAGTCTCTCTGTTCGGAGGCGTTCTTCACAAAAATTTCCCCACGCCACAACCCTGCAAGCGGGTATGCTTTGATCCTTTTCTTATCCTAGGCCTAGGCTTTCCTATCCACCCCACTTAGAGGCCTTTTGCACTTTTATGGGATTCAACTTCTTGACCTAATAGTCGGCTCCATCCTCCACATCGCCTGTTTCATTACTTTATGCGATGCTTTCCTGGGGTGAGAAGCCCCTTTGATTTATGGTGCAAGTACTTCTACTTGGCCCCACACACCCGAGATGGCAATCTATTTGAGTGTGCTGGAGTTGAGGTATAAAGAATAATCGCTAGAATCGGCTATCTCGTCGGTACCCCAAAGAGGATGATGAAACTTGGCGAGGGGAGTGGTTTTATATTCTGACGTGCCGCTCGAGGATCCACCTCAGCAAGGGCTTCCTCCCTTCTCGCTTATTCCTCCAGTGAAGCGATATAACTAGCGTCCGAGGACCCAGCCCCGAGATGGGGGTTCGGTTGTGGCTAGGCTAGCTGCCCAGGTGGCTTGTCTTGCTCATAACAGGATTACTCTCATTAGTCTGATGGTGATGGACATTTCCTCAGGAGTCCAACCTCTTCAGCAATGCATGCACCGGATGTGGGCATACAACGGGACTGACGAATCTACCCAGGCTATTCGGTGCAGGTTCGAAAACCGTGAAGAAATCAAAACAGCGTTGGCGGCTATCTTCAAAGGTGAGAAGTCTGATCTCGTGAAGGAGCCGATGTATGATGGTTTTGCCAGCTACAATCCAGTCGGAGAGGTAGGTCTTGTCATCCGAGGTTTTCCATGTTCACCTTTTTAACACATCTGAACAGGGTTAGAAAAGGTGGGTTGAGATAGTGAGCTCCCCTGCTCCTCAACCGGAGCTTGGGGCCATCCCAGATGTCCTCGACTGGTCTATGGACCCTCATACCGACCTCCTCTACAAATATGGGGTTCTTAGAGCATCTCCAGCCGTTGGCCCCCAGGAGGCTTGAAAATCGCCACCTGGGGGAGAGCCGGCGCAAAAATCGGCGCTGGGGGCGATTGGGTTCCCAGCCGCCGCCCCCAAGTCGCCTCCAGGCGCCAATATTGGCCCATCTGTTTTGCAAAGCGCCCTCTTTTCGGCCCAGTTTTGGTGACAAATCGGCCCGATATCAGCGCAAATCAGCCATTGTTCGCCATGGTTGGGCGCAAATTCAACACGAGTAATTTTTTTATCACATAGTTCATTACCGAAAATCAATAGAAATCAAATAGTTCAACAACAAATAATTCAATACAAATTAAGTTCAACAAATAAAAACTCTTATTTCATCACACGTCGAGCTAGACGTTGCCCTTGAGCCTCCATAGGTGCTCCACCAGATCGTGTTGCAGTTGTTGGTGCACCTGTGGGTCTCGGTTCTCCTGACACATATTGAGGAAGGCAGTCCAGGTTGCCGGTAGCTGGTGATCAACTTGCGCAAGAGGACCCTGCCTGTAATATGGTTCAGTGTCAAACACTCGCTCTTCCTACTCGGTCTCAATGATCATGTTGTGCAAGATGACACAGCAAGTCATGATCTCCCACATTTGATCTTTCGACCATGTTTGAGCAGGGTACCGAACAACAGCAAATTGAGATTGGAGCACACCAAATGCCCACTCGACATCCTTCTTGCAAGCCTCCTGAAGCTTCGCAAAGTGGGAGTTCTTGGCTCCTGGCACGGGGTTTGAGATAGTCTTCACAAATGTAGATCATCTCGGATAGATGCCATCAGCTAGATAGTACCCCTTATTGTAGTGCCACCCATTGACCTCGAAGTTCATCGGAGGAGAATGACCTTCAACAAGCTTGGCAAAGACAGGGGAGCACTGCAGGACGTTGATGTCATTGTGAGTTCCTTGCATCCCATAGAAAGAGTGCCAAATCCAGAGGTCCTGTGTGGCCACTACCTCAAGTACCACACTGCAACCGCCTTTGGCGCCTTTGTACATCCCCTGGCAAGCAAATGGACAGTTCTTCCATTTCCAATGCATGCAGTCGATGCTTCCAAGCATCCCAGGAAATCCTCTTGCTGCATTCTATGCTAGGATCCGAGCAGTGTCTTCAACATTGGGTGATCACAAGTATTGCGGTCCAAACACTGCCACCACTGCCCTGCAGAACTTGTAAAAACACTCAATGGTCGTGGACTCAACCATGCGCCCAGAGTCGTCGAGTGAATCACCGGGAGCTCCGTATGCAAGCATCCTCATAGCTGTCGTGCGCTTATGCATTGAGGTGAATCCAAGTGTGCCGGTGCAATCCTTCTTGCACTTGAAGTAGCTGTCGAACTTCCGGATGGAATTCACAATCCCGAGGAAAAGCTTTCACCTGATCTGATAACGGCGCCGAAATGTTTTCTCGCCGTGCAATGGAGCGTCGACGAAGTAGTCGGAGTAGAGCATGTAGTAGCCTTCTAGACGGTGCCGATTCTTTGCTTTCAGCCGCCCTGGCGCCGAGCCACCTCGCCGCTGCTTTTCATTTGCGAGCAGGCCGGCGAGAGCGACGAGGACCATGAGATGCTCCTCCTCCTGGATGTCGGCTTTGGCTTCCTCCTCCAACAACACCGCGAGCGCCTCCTCGTCGTCCGAGTCCATCGCCAGGCCTGGCAGACAAATCGCCAAACACCTGACGGGCATCGTAGGTGCACAGCCGCCGGTATGCCACCCTGCGCGACGGGGGCACCACAGAACTCGTCCGGAAGGTGGTGAAGTGGTTTCCGCGGCGAAACCTTCTCTCCTTTCCAGCGGGGGATGGCCTATCTAGCGGTGCTAGGCGGTGGGCGGCGCTGGTATCAGCAGGGTGGTGGCCGAGCACATGGGGGTAGGGGCGAATCTGCATGATTTCCTTGACTTTTTGCCTGGCGGTGTGGCCCAGGCGTGTTTTCCCCTTCCGTCGGAGCCCCCGAGCGCCCCCTAGCGCGCTGGGTTAGGCCTGGGATTGCCGGCAGATTTCGGCGCCTTGGGGGCGCGACTGGGGCTTTTTTCGGCGCCGGCATCCCAAAAGTCACCCTGGGGGCCTGTTGGGGGCGCGGCTGGAGATGCTCTTATCACGAGGACATAGATGGTATCGAAGTGGCCACCCTATTTGATCAGGTAGGAATGGCACCACCCCCTCCTATCAATGCCACTGGTGCCAAGCACCTTTGAAAGCAAGCTGCCTCAAGCGTAGCTCCAGCTACGGGTGCTCGTGCTCCTTCTACCAAGGGTCGCCGGTCTAAACGTCCGAGGCATGCTTCAACTCAGGAGGGATTGGTCTAAGGAGAAATCCTGGGCTAGTCATCGGGCAGACCATCACCGAGGACCAAGAGGCGTCAAAGCCACTTGCCACCACTCTATAAGCACCACATTTTAGCCTTAAGAGGCTCTTCCACTTGACTGAGCATCCCAAATTATGTGCTTTTAACTTGCAAGCCTCCTTCGATGTCAAACGCTTTGGCGCAGGGGCCTCAGAACCAAACACCGCACCTCCTGAAATGCCCCCGTCCCGCCACCACCTTTAGAGGGACCTCAAGATGTCCCTCAAGCGGAGTATTTGATGGCGCATTCTGTGACTCATTCTGAGTGTGAGATCTTGATGTGCCATCAGGTGAGGAATGAAGGTGTCGCTACCCAGTTCTCACTGATCAACAATTCGACACTCTCCGGATGATGGACGCGCATCTCTGTGCCGCTCGAATGGGGCTTAAGGAGGCGGCTGGCATTCTTGCGGTGGACTTGCAGGTAAATGAAGTTTTTTTTTCTAAAATCCTGAGTTCTCAGAACCCAGTAGCCCTCGAGGTGTATGCTAGGCATCGACCATGTATACTGAAGTGGAGGCAATCCTTCAAAAGAAATGTCCGAGGTAATTCTTAGCCAAGGAACTAATGCAAAAATTGCAAATCCCAGTAGCCTTTAAGACCCTGGTGGGGTATCTTCGCGCGACTAGGGGGACCGACGTAATTTCCTCTATTCATACTGCGTATGTTTAAAAAACAAAAAGCTCAGTAGCCCCCGAGCCTTAGGTGGGGCACGAGCGGCTGACCCAAGGATCAATCTCTTTGGCTGACCATATTGGCTGTATATGCAGGCAGCTCGTCAGGAAGCCAACCAACTAGCCAGGTGAAAGTGCAACTAATCCCCAGGTAGTTTTGGTAATTCATAACAACATATAGATCATTGAACTAATATTCATTCAATATAAATATTTCAGGAAGTTCAATGAATGGCAATGGCATGGACTAGAGATGTGGACCCCTCAAAATGCTAAGGACACATATTGGCAAAAGCTCAAGACTCTTCATTTCATTTTAAGTGATCCAAGATCACACTGAGTCCATAGAAAGCTAATACTATTAAAAGGGGATAAGGTTTTACTTAATGGCTTGCTTGCTCAAATGCTTAGTGATATTGCTCCAAATACCCTCAACAACTTTCTCCATCCAAATATGTCAAAACCATAAACTCCAACTCGGCCACACCGATTATTCCTACCCGATGCCACCGAATTCATATGACATAGCCACTGCCAGAAACCCTAACAATTCAGTCTCACCGATATGGATCTCGGTCTCACCGAGATGGCCTTGCCAACTCTCTGTTATCAGTTGCAATTATTTCGGTCTCACTGAAATTGCAATAGGTATCACCGAGATGGCTTGACCAACTCTCTGTTGCCCTATTGCTTCACTTCGGTCTCACTGAGTTGATGTAATCAGCGCCACCGAGATGAGGTTTGCCCTAAGCCCCAGAACATCGGTCCCACCGAGTTGTTCCTGTTGGTCCCGCCGAGATTCCTAACGTTCACATTTTGAACTAATGGGTCTCACCGAGTTCATCTATTCGGTCTGACCGAGTTGGGTCAAATGTGTATAACGGTTGGATTTTGTATGGAGGCTATATATACTCCTCCACCCCTTCTCCATTTATGAGAGAGCCATCAGAACGTGCCTACACTTTCACCATACACTTTCTGAGAGAGAACCACCTACTCATGTGTTGAGATCAAGATATTCCAATCCTACCACAAGAATCTTGATTTGTAGCCTTCCCCAAGTTGCTTTCCACTCAAATCATCTTTCCACCATATCCAAATCTGTGAGAGAGAGTTGAGTGTTGGGGATACTATCATTTGAAGCACAAGAGCAAGGAGTTCATCATCAACACACCATTTGTTACCTTTTGGAAAGTGGTGTCTCCTAGATTGGTTAGGTGTCACTTGGGAGCCTACGTCAAGATGTGGAATTGAACCAAGAAGTTTGTAAGGGCAAGGAGATCGCCTACTTCATGACGATCTACCCGAGTGAGTCAAGTCCTTCATGGGTGATGGTCATGGTGGGATAGACAAGGTTGCTTCTTCGTGGACCCTTCATGGGTGGAGCCCTCTTGGCCTCGCGCAACTGTTACCCTTCATGGGATCAAGTCTCCATTAACGTGGATGTACGATAGCACCACCTATCGGAACCACGCCAGAAATCTCCGTGTCTTTATTGCGTTTGCACTCTCCAAACCCTTCCCTTTACCTTCATATGCAATGTTCTACTTTCCGCTGCCACGCTCTTAGAATTGCATGTGTAGGTTGATTGCTTGACTTGCTAAAATCTTCCCACAACTAATATTGGGAAAAAGTTAGATTTTTATTTGGTCAAGTAATCTAATCATCCCCCTTTAGACATACTCTCCCCCTCGTTGCTATGCCTCTCCACAAATAGATCATTGCGTGTGCGCAGAAATTTTTAGTTTTACATGCAATGATTCCCAACATGTTAATGGTAGACTGCAAATGGACCGACGGGTGGCATTTGCATGCGTGCGCTGGAGTAGGTTCCTCGGCAACCACACATTTTTAATGAAGGGAGGCTGATGGACGAGTTATCTGTTGAATGTGGAGAAAGCGCGTACGCCGGGAAGCGGCCCAGGCGACACTCATGGCCGGCACGCCGCTTCAATGTTGGGTCCAGTGAGAGGTCATGTCCTCTTTGGGCTAGTATGAATGCGGCGCTCACCGCTTCGGGCGGGAAAGGGAGCGGGCGAGGGAGAGTGTATTGGGTGGGCCAGGTTTGTCGGACGCGTCTGTGGCAGCGGTCTAGACGCCTCCCCCTGTTATGCTTCCAGTTTGCGGGAAAAATGATGTCCGGACAAGCCAACAGACGAATGCAGGATCACGTTGAATAGCAAAACACGTCCGCACTACACGGTTCGAATGTATGCGGATGATTAGAGGGTCCTTGTTGGAGATGCCCTAATCTATTTATATACCTCACACACGATCACATCAATACAACATAGAAATATAAATAGTTTAGTCTTCCATGAGTTTGCACAATCACCAATTATACGACCATTCCAAATAAAAAATTTGAACTACCTGGTCTACGATGACCTTCTCCTTGTGGTTCTGTAGGACTCGGTGATTGGTGCAAGGGTTTCTTTCGTGCCACTAAAAACTAGGGCGATGCTAGGTGCCGGCGCGCCGGCCGAAAGTTTCGGCCGGTCTGCGCCCAGCCGCCCGATACAGGCTCGTTCAGCCATCCGATTGACCCCTCCTCCCACCCCCGAGTCATCTTCTTCCTCCCCATCATCTTCAAGTCAACGCAATTTTCTTCGTCGCCAGATGCGATTTCTTGTAGCTCCCTCGTCGCCCCTCCCCTGGCCTCCAATTTGCAGCTCCGCGTGCCTCGCTCGCCGTCGCCGCCGCTGCTCTCCGGCATAGCTGGTCGGCTCGGAGATTTCCGCGCCGGTGGCCCCGTGCGGTTCTGCCCCCTATGCAGCAAAACGGCGCTGCTGGTTCTCACCCGGCGTAGCTCTCTTCGCGTGCAGTTTTCGCCGGCATAACACCATGCCCGCTCGTCGATACACGCTTAATCTCGTCGTTGTAGTTCGCAACATCCCATCCCCAACAGCTCGCCGTGCTCTCCCCGTGCTTGTAGCACCATGGAAAGCCATGAAAACTGGTTGAAGCTTTTTTAATTGCCGGTTGTAGCTTTTGTCATAGACAGATGTAGCTTTTTGTTGTCGTCCATGGCTTTTGCTGTCTATGGTTGGAAACTTTTTTTGTTGCCGGTTGAAGCTTTTCTTGTCGCCGGTTGCAGCCTTTTCAAAAGCCGGTCGAAGCTTTCTCGTCGTCAGTTGTAGCTGTTTCCTTCGGTCGCCGGTGCTCGCAGCACCACGGTTGCAGCTCCCATGCATCATCGTTGTAGCTTTCATAGAATACTGTTGTAGCTTTTTCCTGTGGTCGCCGGTCACAGCTCGCCATCGCGCCCCCAACCCAGCATGGATGTAGCAAAAAAGACGGCTGGTTCTAGCATCTGGCGTGGTCAGTTGTAGCAACAAAATTTGCTGGTTGTAGCTCCAACTCTGGCCGGCTCCAGCACCGATGGTAGAAGCTTGTAGCATCCCACATGGCTCGGCACCAGCGACGGCGATGGCCGAATCCAGTCCTGGTGGTGGCAGCAACGTAGCGTCTCCCGGGTGGCGAGCGCTTGGTAGGCCATGTCGCGGCTGAAGGAAATATGCCCTAGAGGCAATAATAAAGTTATTATTTATTTCCTTATTTCATGATAAATGTTTATCATTCATGCTAGAATTGTATTAACCGGAAACATGATACATGTGTGAATGCATAAACAAACAACATGTCACTAGTATGCCTCTACTAGACTAGCTTGTTAATCAAAGATGGTTATGTTTCCTAACCATGAACAAAGAGTTGTTATTTGATTAACAAGGTCACATCATTAGTAGAATGATCTGATTGACATGACCCATTTCCATTAGCTTAGCACACGATCGCTTAGTATGTTGCTACCGCTTTTATCCATGACTTATACATGTTCCTGTAACTATGAGATTATGCAACTCCTGCTACGGAGGAACACTTTGGTGCTACCAAACGCCACAACGAATCGGGTGATTATAAAGGAGTACTACAGTGTCTCCAAAGGCGATGTTGGGTTGGCGATTTCGAGATTAGGTTTTGTCACTCCGATTGTCGGAGAGGTATCTCTCGGCCCTCTCGGTAATACACATCACTAAAGCCTTGCAAGCATTACAACTAATGAGTTAGCTGTGAGATGATGTATTACGGAACGAGTAAAGAGACTTGCCGTAACGAGATTGAACTAGGTATTGATACCGACGATCGAATCTCGCAAGTAACATACCGATGACAAAGGAACAACGATGTTGTTATGCGGTCTGACCGATAAAGATCTTCGAGAATATGTAGGAACCAATATGGGCATCCAGGTCCCGCTGTTGGTTATTGACCGAGACGGTCTCGGTCATGTCTACATTGTTCTCGAACCGTAGGGTCCGCACGCTTAAGGTTTCGATGATGCTTATTATGAGTTTATGTATTTTGATGTACCAAGAAGTTCGAGTCCCGGATGTGATCACGGACATGACGAGGAGTCTCAAATGGTCGAGACATAAAGATTGATATATTGGAAGCCTATATTTGAGTTCGAATAGTTCCGGTGAAATTGGGAATTTATCGAGTACCGGAGGTTACCGAACCCCGGGAACTAAATGGGCCTTAGTGGGCCTCGAGGGAGAAGAGGAGGGCCGGCCAGGGGCAGGCGCGCCTCCCCCCTAGTCCGAATAGGACAAGGAGGGGCGCCTTCCTTCTTCCCCTCCCCAATCCTACTCCAACTAGGAAGGGGGAGTCCTACTCGGTGGGAGTAGGACTCCTCCAGCGCCTCCTCTAGGCCGGCCGCACCCCCTTGCTCCTTTATATACGGGGCAGGGGCACCCTAGAACACACAAGTTTGATCTACGGATCGCCCTTAGCCGTGTGCGGTGCCCCTCCACCATATTCCACCTCGGTCATATCGTCGCAAGCTTAGCGGCTCGCTACCGTAGAACATCAAGATCGTCCCACACGCCGTCGTCTTGACGAACTCTCCCTCGACACTCGGCTGGATCGAGTACGAGGGACGCCATCGAGCTGTACGTGTGTCAAGAACTCGGGGTGCCGGAGTAACGGCGCCGGATCGGTCGGATCGCGAGGAGAACGTCGACTACTTCCTCTACGCCAGATCGCTTCGCCGGGTCTACGAGGGCACGAGACAATACTCTCCCTCTCGTTGCTATGCATCACCATGATCTTGCGTGTGCGTAGGAAATTTTTGAAATTACTACGCTCCCCAACAAAGGGCATCGAGCCTAGGTTTTTATGGTTTGATGTTTTGCACGAGTAGAACACAAGTGAGTTGTGGGCGATACAAGTCATACTACCTACCAAAGATGTCATACTTTGGTTCGGCGGTATTGTGAGATGAAGCGACCTGCACCAACATTACGCCAGACGCTTCGCGAGACTGGTTTCACCGCCACGAGCACTCGTTGCTTAAAGGTGACCGGTGGGTGTCTGTCTCTCTCACTTTAGTTGAACCGAGTGTGACTACGCCCGTCCTTGAGAAGGTTAAAACGGAGTCTATTTGACGAAGTATCGCTGTGGTTTTGATGCGTAGGTGAGACTAGTTCTTGCTTAAGCCCGTAGCAGCCACTTAAAATTTGCAACAACAAAGTAGAGGACGCCTAACTTGTTTTTGCAGGGCATGTTGTGATGTGATATGGTCAAGACGTGATGCTATATTTTATTGTATGAGATGATCATGTTTTGTAACCGGTTATCGGCAATCGGCTGGAGCCATATGGTTGTCGCTTATTGTATGCAATGCATCGCTTCGTAATGCTTTACTTTATCACTAAGCGGTAGCGATAGTCGAGAAGCATAAGATTGGCGAGACGACAACGATGCTACGATGGAGATCAAGGTGTCGCTACGGTGACGATGGTGATCATGGTGGTGCTGCGGAGATGAAGATCACGAAGCACAAGATGATGATGACCATATCATATCACTTATATTGATTTGCATGTAATGTTTATCCTTTATGCATCTTATCTTGCTTTGATTGACGGTAGCATTAGAAGATGATCTCTCACTAAATTATCAAGAAGTGTTCTCCCCGAGTATGCACCGTTGCCAAAGTTCGTCGTGCCCGCACACCACGTGATGATCGGGTGTGATAAGCTCTCGTCCATCTACAACGGGTGCAAGCCAGTTTTGCACACGCAGAATACTCGGGTTATACTTGACGAGCCTAGCATATGCAGATATGGCCTCGAAACACGGAGACCGAAAGGTCGAGCGTGAATCATATAGTAGATATGATCAACATAAGATGTTCACCATTGAAAACTACTCCATTTCACGTGATGATCGGTTATGGTTTAGTTGATTTGGATCGCGTGATCACTTAAAGATGACTAGAGAGATGTCTGTCTAAGTGGGAGTTCTTAAGTAATATGATTAATTGAACTTAAATTTATCATGAACTTAGTACCTGATAGTATCTTGCTTATTTATGTTTGTTTGTAGATAGATGGCTCGTGCTGTTGTTCCGTTGAATTTTAATGCGTTCCTTGAGAAAGCAAAGTTGAAAGATGATGGTAGCAATTACACGGATCGGGTCCAGAACTCGAGGATTATCCTCATTGCTGCACGTAAGAGTTACGCCCCGGATGCACCGCTGGGTGCGAACCTCTTCTTTGAGCAACACCGATGTTATGAACGTCTGGCGAGCAAAGCTGATGACTACTCTATAGTTCAAGTGCCATGCTTTACGGCTTAGAACCGGGACTTCAACGACGTTTTGAACGTCATGGAGCATATGAGATGTTCCAGAGTTGAAGTTGATATTCCAACGTAATGCCCGGATTGAGAGATATGAAGTCTCCAATAAGTTCTATAGCTGCAAGATGGAGGAGAATAGTTACATTAGTGAGCACATACTCGTAATGTCCGGGTACTACAATCACTTGACACAATTGGGAGTTAATCTTCCGGATGATTGTGTCATTGATGAATTCTTCAATCACGCCACCAAGCTACAAAGGCTTCGTGATGAACTATAATATGCAAGGGTTAGTAAAGACTATACCGAGCTCTTCGCAATGCTAAAGGCTGCGGAGGTAGAAATCAAGAAGGAGCATCAAGTGTTGATGGTCAATAAGACCACTAGTTTCAAGAAGAAAGGCAAAGGGAAGAAGAAGGAACTTCAAGAAGAACAGCAAGCAAGTTGTTTGCTCAGAGAAGAAACCCAAGTCCGGACCTAAGCCTCAAATCGAGTGCTTCTACCGCAAGCGATCGTCACTTTGGAAGCGGAACTGCCCCAAGTATTTGGCGGATAAGAAGGATGGCAAGGTGAACAAAGGTATATGTGATATACATGTTATTGATGTGTACCTTACTAGAGCTCGCAGAGCACTGGTATTTGATACTTGGTTCATTGCTAATATTTGCAACTCAAACAGGACTACGGATTGCTTAACACCGCAAAGGACGAGGTGACGATGCGCGTGGAAATGGTTCCAAAGTCGATGTGATCGCGGTCGGCACGCTACCTCTACATCTACCTTCGGATTAGTTTTAGACCTAAATAATTGTTATTTGGTGCCTGCGTTGAGCATGAACATTATATCTGGATCTTGTTTGATGCGAGACGGTTATTCATTTAAATCGAGAGAATAATGGTTGTTCTATTTATATGAGTAATATCTTTACGGTCATGCACCCTTGAAGAGTGGTCTATTTTGATGAATCTCGATAGTAGTGATACACATATTCATAATGTTGAAACCAAAAGATGCAGAGTTGATAATGATAGTGCAACTTATTTGTGGCACTTGCCGCTTAGGTCATATCGATGTAAAGCGCATGAAGAAACTACATATTGATGGACTTTTGGAGTCACTTGATTATGAATCACTTGGCACTTGCGAACCGTGCCTTATGGGCAAGATGACTAAAACCCGCTTCTCGGTACTATGGAGAGAGCAACAGATTTGTTGGAAATCATACATACGTATGTATGTGGTCCGATGAATGTTGAGGCTCGTGGCGGATATCGTTATTTTCTCACCTTCACAGATGACTTAAGCATATATGGGTATATCTACTTAATGAAACATAAGTCTGAAACATTTGAAAAGTTCAAAGAATTTCAGAGTGAAGTTGAAAATCATCGTAACAAGAAAATTAAATTTCTACGATCGATCGTGGAGGTGAATATTTGAGTTACGAGTTTGGTCTACATTTGAAACAATGCGGAATAGTTTCAAGAACTCACGCCACCCGAACACCACAGCGTAATGGTGTGTCCGAACGTCGAATCGCACTTTACTAGATATGGTGCGATCTATGATGTCTCTTACAGATTTACCGCTATCGCTTTTGGGGTTATGCTCTAGAGACGGCCGCATTCACACTGAATAGAACACCGTCGAAATCCGTTGAGACGACACCTTATGAACTGTGGTTTGGCAAGAAACCAAAGTTGTCGTTTCTTAAAGTTTGGGGATGCGATGCTTATGTGAAAAAGCTTCAACCTGATAAGCTCGAACCCAAATCGAGAAATGTGTCTTCATAGGATACCCAAAGGAGACAGTTGGGTACACCTTCTATCACAGATCCGAAGGCAAGACATTCGTTGCTAAGAATGGATCCTTTCTAGAGAAGGAGTTTCTCTCGAAAGAAGTGAGTGGGAGGAAAGTAGAACTTGATGAGGTAATAGTACCTTCTCCCTTACTTGAAAGTAGTTTGTCGCAGAAACCGGTTTCTGAGACATCTACACCAAGTAGTGAGGAAGTTGATGATGTTGATCATGAAACTTCAGATCAAGTTATTGCGTAACCTCGTAGATCAACCAGAGTAAGATCCGCACTAGAGTGGTACGGTAATCCTGTTCTGGAAATCATGCTACTAGATCATGATGAACCTACGAACTATGAAGAAGCGATGGTGAGCCCAGATTCCGCAAAATGGCTTGAGGCCATGAAATCTGAGATGGGATCCATGTATGAAAACAAAGTATGGACTTTGGTTGACTTGCCCGAGGGTAGGCAAGCAATAGAAAACAAGTGGATCTTCAAGAAGAAGACTGACGCTGACGGTAATGTTACTGTCTACAAAGCTCGACTTGTCGCAAAGGGTTTTCGACAAGTTCAAGGAATTGACTACGATGAGACCTTCTCACCCGTAGCGATGCTTAAGTCTGTCCGAATCATGTTAGCAATTGCCGCATTTTATGATTATGAAATTTGGCAAATGGATGTAAAGACTGCATTCCGAATGGGTTTCGGAAGAAGAGTTGTATATGATGCAACCGAAGGTTTTGTCGATCCAAAGGAGCTAACAAAGTATGCAAGCTCTAGCGATCCATCTATGGACTGGTGCAAGCATCTCGAGTTGGAATAAACGCTTTGATAGTGTGATCAAAGCATTTGGGTTTGTACAGACTTTTGGAGAAGCCTCAGATTTACAAGAAAGTGAGTGGGAGCTCAGAGCATTTCGATATTATATGTAGATGACATATTGCTGATCGGAAATGATATAGAATTCTGGATAGCATAAAGGGATACTTGAATAAGAGTTTTTCAATGAAAGACCTCGGTGAAGCTGCTTACATATTAGGCATTAAGATCTATAGAGATAGATCAAGACGCTTAATTGACTTTCACAAAGCACATACCTTGACAAAATTTTGAAGAAGTTCAAAATGGATCAAGCAAAGAAAGGGTTCTTGCACGTGTTACAAGGTGTGAAATTGAGTAAGACTCAATGCCCGACCACTGCAGAAGATAGAGAGAAATGAAAGATGTTCCTATGCTTCAGCCATAGGCTCTATCATGTATGCAATGCTGTGTACCAGACCTGATGTGTGCCTTGCTATAAGTTTAGCAGGAGGTACCAAAGTAATCCAGAGTGGATCATCGACACAGCGGTCAAGAACATCCCGAAATGCCCGAAAAGGACTAAGGATATGTTTCTCAGATATGGAGGTGACAAAGAGCTCATCGTGAACGGTTACATTGATGCAAGCTTTGACACCGATCCGGACGATTCTAAATCGCAGACCGGATACGATTTACACTAAACGGAGGAGCTCGGTTGGTGCGTTCTAAACAAAGCGTCAGAAGGGATCTACATGTGAAGCGGAGTACATAGCAGCCGAAGCAGCTAATGAAGGAGTCTGGATGAAGGAGTTCATATCCGATCTAGGTGTCATACCTAGTGCATCGGGTCCAATGAAAATCTTCGTGACAATCTCGAGCAATTGCCTTAGCGAAGGAATCCAGATTTCACAAGAGGACCAAGCACATCAAGAGACGCTTCAATTCCATCCGGACTTAGTCCGTGGGAGACATAGAGATTTGCAAGATACATACGGATCTGAATGTTGCAGACCCGCTGACTAAGCCTCTTCCACGAGCAAAACATGATCAGCACCAAGACTCCATGGGTGTTAGAATCATTACTATATAATCTAGATTATTGACTCTAGTGCAATTGGGAGATCAAGGAAATATGCCCTAGAGGCAATAATAAAGTTATTATTTATTTCCTTATTTCATGATAAATGTTTATCATTCATGCTAGAATTGTATTAACCGGAAACATGATACATGTGTGAATGCATAAACAAACAACATGTCACTAGTATGCCTCTACTAGACTAGCTTGTTAATCAAAGATGGTTATGTTTCCTAACCATGAACAAAGAGTTGTTATGTGATTAACAAGGTCACATCATTAGTAGAATGATCGATTGACATGACCCATTTCCATTAGCTTAGCACACGATCGCTTAGTATGTTGCTACCGCTTTTATCCATGACTTATACATGTTCCTGTAACTATGAGATTATGCAACTCCGCCACGGAGGAACACTTTGGTGCTACCAAACGTCACAACGAATCGGGTGATTATAAAGGAGTACTACAGTGTCTCCAAAGGCGATGTTGGGTTGGCGATTTCGAGATTAGGTTTTGTCACTCCGATTGTCGGAGAGGTATCTCTGGGCCCTCTCGGTAATACACATCACTAAAGCCTTGCAAGCATTACAACTAATGAGTTAGCTGTGAGATGATGTATTACGGAACGAGTAAAGAGACTTGCCGTAATGAGATTGAACTAGGTATTGGATACCGACGATCGAATCTCGGGCAAGTAACATACCGATGACAAAGGGAACAACGATGTTGTTATGCGGTCCGACCGATAAAGATCTTCGAGAATATGTAGGAACCAATATGGGCATCCAGGTCCCGCTGTTGGTTATTGACCGGAGACATGTCTCGGTCATGTCTACATTGTTCTCGAACCGTAGGGTCCGCACGCTTAAGGTTTCGATGATGCTTATTATGAGTTTATGTATTTTGATGTACCAAGAAGTTCGAGTCCCGGATGTGATCACGGACATGACGAGGAGTCTCAAATGGTCGAGACATAAAGATTGATATATTGAAGCCTATATTTGAGTTCGAATGGTTCCGTGAAATCGAATTTATCGAGTACCGGAGGTTACCGAACCCCGGGAACTAAATGGGCCTTAGTGGGCCTCGAGGGAGAAGAGGAGGGGCGGCCAGGGCAGGCCGCGCCCCCCCCCTTTAGTCCGAATAGGACAAGGAGGGGGCGCCCCCTTCCTTCTTCCCTCCCCAATCCTACTCCAACTAGGAAGGGGAGTCCTACTCCGTGGGAGTAGGACTCCTCCAGCGCCTCCTCTAGGCCGGCCGCACCCCCCTTGCTCCTTTATATACGGGCGGGGGCACCCTAGAACACACAAGTTTGATCTACGGATCGCTCCTTAGCCATGTGCGTGCCCCCTCCACCATATTCCACTCACCATATCGTCGCTGCTTAGGCGAAGCTCTGCTACCGTAGAACATCAAGATCGCCACCACGCCGTCGGTCGACGGAACTCTCCTCGACACTCGGCTGGATCGGAGTACGAGGGACGCCATCGAGCTGTCGTGTGTCAAGAACTCGGGGTGCCGAGTAACGGCGCCGGATCGGTCGGATCGCGAGGAGAACGTCGACTACTTCCTCTACGCCAGATCGCTTCGCTTCGGCTCTCACGAGGCGTACGACAATACTCTCCCCTCTCGTTGCTATGCATCACCATGATCTTGCGTGTGCGTAGGAAATTTTTTGAAATTACTACGTTCCCCAACAGCGGCGACGGCCTGGCCATGAACCAGCGGCGAGGAGAAAGGAGATCGCCTCCGCTGTGGAGGAGTGGAGAATACGCGTGAAGAGATAAGGCTGGATTGATGCGTGGACCCACCCGCCTACGTGCATCCATGGCGACGGCAAAGAAAAACGAAAAGGGGAAAGGTAGAGGAAGGGAAGAAAACGGAAGCGATGCCTGGTCCCACCAGCGTACGTGTCTCGCGAGCGAGGGACCGGCCCAACGCTCGGCCAGTTCGCCGGATGGAAGCGTTTCCCTAAAAACTATGACGGGTCGAAGGGAAAAGTCGAGATACTATCAGAATTATTGGGCTTTAGCCCGTTAGTATTTTCAATAATTTCTAGGAAATATTTCAAAGGCATATATGGCGCAAAATCCTATTTGGCGCCTTCAAGTCCGACATGATGCTTGCAACAATCGGACGCACTTCCATACCTGTTGTCTGGGCGGCCATTTTCCTTTTTTTCTATTCAAACGAAGCCAAAAAATTGTGCGCAAAAATCCTATTTGGCGCCTTCTGTGCCGATACAGGGGAGCTACTATTGGGCGCTGTAGGCACCCATTGAAGAAGTGGCGCCTACAGTTACCAGCCATGGGCCGCGGCCCATTAAGAAGATCGCTCCCTCGGTCCTTTGGTTCGCTAACTCGCTGAAGAAAAACACACTTGTGTTGCTGTTTTTTTTGGGGTGGGGGGAGGGGCTGTGCTGTGCTGCTTGTTTATGAAAAAGATCGGCATCCGGTTATTTACAATTTTGAATATGTTTGTGAAAAAAAGCCCATATATTATTAAAAAAAGTTCATTGATCTTGAACAAAAAAGTTCACAAAATCTGAAAAAAGTTCAGCAATTTGAAAAACCTCATCAGATTAAAAAAAGTTCATTGAATTGAAAATAGTTCATTGGATTTGGAAAAAAAAAGTTCACCGAATCGAAAAGAGTTCATTGGATTTAAAAAAAACGTTAATCAAATTGAAAAAGTTCATCAGATTTTAGAAAAAGTTCATCAATTTTTAAAATGATTTCATCAAAATGTTAAAAGTTCATTCATTTTCAAAAAAAGTTAATCGAGTTTGAAAAAGTTCACTGAACTTGAAAAAAGTTCATCCAATCGAAAAAAGTTCATCCATTTAAAGAAAAAGTTCACGGATTAGAAAAAAATATCGTCTATGTGTAAACATTTCACGTATTTAAGAAAGAAACAGGAAACAAAAAAAGAAAGGGGAAGAGCACATAGAACATAGAGGGCATTTCTTGTATGTATAAAGAGATGGAAAGGAGGTTTGTATTCAAGAGTGAGGTTAGTGGTGTAGTGGTTACTAGATTTAGCGATCAATTGGGAGATCGTTGGTTCAATTCCAGGCTTCGCAGCTCTCCTTTTTTGAATTTCAAA
Organism: Aegilops speltoides; assembly: GCA_021437245.1. Lineage (NCBI taxonomy): Eukaryota > Viridiplantae > Streptophyta > Magnoliopsida > Poales > Poaceae > Aegilops > Aegilops speltoides. The sequence goes on along the minus strand of CM038142.1, from coordinate 560,434,437 downwards.
ACAGGGGAGGCGGGTGGGGGGAATGGTAGTTCAGCCGAGCCCAATTAGCGTCGCTGCAGGCGCCAGTTTGCGGAAACAACTATAACAGTTCCAACAATCGGGCGCACACCCCCCTCCCCCGCTGGGCCGGTCCTTTTTTTCTATTCAAACGCAGCCAAAAAACTGTGCGCAAGCATGGTTCACACACAAGAGCACTTGCTGGAAAGAGCAACGCACTCACCACTAGGACACCACCTAACACATGTGTAAATACATCTTATTGTCTTTTATTCTTTACACTGGCCGCGGTTCTTATTCCTTTTTTTCTTGTTCCGTTTTCCTTTTCCTATTTTTTGTTTTCTTAAATGCGTGAACCTGGTTCAAATTCCTGATTTCAAATCAATGAACTTTTTTTGAATATCATGAACTTTCATCGAATTCAATGTTTTTTCCAGAACTGATGAAGTGTTTTCAAATTCAATGAATTTTTTTTCAAATTCGACGAACTTTTTTCAAAATTTATATACTTTTTTATACTAAATCGATGAACTTTTTTTGAAATCAATATTTTTTACAAATTTGATAAACTTTTTGCAAAATCGATGAACTGTTTCAAAATCGATGAACTTTTTTCAAATTCGGTGAACTTTTTTCAAAATCGATGGGCTATTTACAAAATCGATGAACATTTTTTCAGATTCTTTGAACTTTTTCTGTATTCGATGAACTTTTTTCAAAATCGTCGAACTTTTTTCCTAATTTGATGAACTCTTTTCGTGTTGGATAAACCTTTTTTAAATTCAATGAACTTTTTTCAAAATCAATGAACATTTTTCAAATCAAACGATTTATTTTGCTAATTTGATGAACTTTTTTCAATTCAATGAACTTTTTCTGTATACAATGAACCTTTTTCAAAGTCGACCAACTTTTTTCCTAATCTGACAAACTTTTTTCCTAATTTGATGAACTTTTTTCATGTTGAATGAACTTTTTACAAATTCAATGAACTTATTTTTTACATTTTTGATGAACTTTTTTTTCCTAAATTGATGAGCTTTTATGCAAAAGTGAACTTCTTTTTAAAATTGATGAAATATTTTCCAAAATTGATGAGCTTGTGAACTTTTTTGAAATAGGTGTTTTTCTTTAAAATTCCTGATTTGTTCTGAAAGCTGGAGCTTCCAATTTTTCTTCACATTTTTGTTCAGAAAAATCTCGTTTTTCCAAAAGTTATATACAGTAAATAGCGTGCTTCACATATTCTTAAAGGCATGGCGCTGTATTATTCAGTAACTGCTCGGTGTTCTAATGGTTAGGCAACAGCCTATGGAGCTTGACTTCAAATCCTGACCGGCACACAAGTTTTATGGGATATTTTTTGCGCTATTAATTCTTTTCCGCTACGCAATTTTTCGTGGGCCGGCCCACCATCTGCGGCGTGCGAGCGCCTGAACCGACGCTTCAAGCGCAGGTTAGGAGGTCTCATATATGGCCATTCATGCATGATAAGGGGTGTGTGAAAACTTTAGTCTCACCAGGCTATGCTAATAGGAGCTTGAGAAGCGAGCGCGTACACATGCAAGCCCCCCCCCCCCCCACCTCCACCCCACGTGCGCTGCACGTTTCACACCCGTATTGTGTTTTGTGTCAATCGAGCCGAGCCGCATCAGGACATATGCCACGTGTGCGTGCTGTCTTGAATCTGAACAGTCGCCGCATACTGTTTCTCTTCCTCTCCCTAATGGACGTCTGTTTCCTCCTATAAGAGGAGCAACACACTTCATCTCCTACGTGCCTGCCTTCTGGTTCCCAAGCTTTGCGCTGTCTACCACTTTTTCATCTCGCTTCTCGCGTCCACCGAGTGAGGCAACAACCCTCGGGTTTTGGGGAGCGCTTCTATGCGACTGCTCGATCGTCTTCACCCTGGCTATGGATGATGACTTCCCTGACGTCTACCACCTCCTTCAGAGCATGACACTCGGTGATCGTGCTCAACTGCAAACGCTTCTTCCTCTGTTGCACCGTACGTTTACATATCCCTTGTGTTAGGGTTTGCTTTTGGTCTACTAGCAGTAGCAATCGGTGTGGATATGATGCTTGTCCCTTTTGTTACAGATTACATGCCTAGTTGTAACAATCTGTTGCTTGATTCAATTATCAACTCTACCATGTGAATCATGTTTTATCTATTTTTTTAATCTTAATGAAAAATTGCTCAATTGTTATGCATTCAGCAATACAGGCAAGATAAATTCTTCTTAGGGATCTCTATAACGAAATGAAAAGTGGCGCATATTTTGGACTGACCTTGGATAGAGACGTTAGGATGTGGCGGCTCCACTGCTCGTTGTCTTCAATCTTGTAGCTGGTGATGACGACTTGTCCGCCGAGGTGCATCACCAAGACCGGCGCCCATAGCAGCTCCAAGTCGCGGGTGCCACGCGCGTAGCTGCAGCGCGGCCCACCTTTTTGGCGGTTGAAGAGCGTGGCGAGGGCGAAGATGGCCAGAGCGTCGCTGCCGAGGTGCGCCAGCCGAAGGGAGAATTTGAGCCATGGTGGGATATGAAACTTACGAGCGCGTGCAGATAACACGAGGAAGTATTGGGCGCTGAGGCTGGCTAAGACGAGAATGCGCAGCTGCCACTCGTTCCACCATTGCGCCATCTTGAACTCTTGTCTTTCTCTGTGTGTGTGTTTGCAAGCAGCGAAGGTTGATGCACTCTAATTGATGGCTTCTCTATTAGCTATATGCTCGTGATTAGGCACTGCGTCGTCCACCAGGTTTCCTGTGCCAACCGCATATAGTTCATTTGTTTGACTTTGAGAACATGGGCGCCAGACAAGCCTCACATATTTAACTCCTGATCCAGATCTAATCTCGCAACTTGAGCCATTTAGATTACACTTGCATGTGTAGATAAGCACATTTGGGCCTGAACATATAATTAGTACTCTATTTAGCAGGACTCAGACCCGCGACTCGCTGAGTCTCGAAATATTAGTGTCATGATTCAAACCACGAAAGATGCGAGTGTGGTTTTTGTCCGGTAGGTCGTATTCGGGACCGCATGCCAGAGCAGAGCCCCGTACCTGCTCCAATGGCTTCTCATTCAGCTAATTATATGGACTTGTTGACGCATCTTTGTCTATTAAGATTTTTCATGCACCAACTCTATATAGAGTTTCCTTTAATCTCCCTATATGCGAGTTCGATCTTTCTTTTAACTTTCACACTGCAATCGCCCTAGAAGCGGCACGCAACCTTCAAATATTGAAACCACATCTTTTCTATTCTCCCAAGTTACTTCATTTCAGTTACATTTGATGTGAGCTTAGGTCGACTCCGATGATCGAATACTAATGCACGATATCATCAGCATCTTGCCAAGTCCTTCCACATAAGCACATCTAATCTCGCAACTTGCTTAATTTCAATTTCATCTGACATCCATCAAAAGGAAATTCATCTGATGTTGAGATTATCGACATCAATAAACTAGCACCTATGCATGAGGTCAACTTGTTGCCAAGTCCTTAAAGCCATTCGTACGCATAGATAATCGCCTCCTGGGCTTCGTCTAGAACACACACACGTATTTAGCACGACTTGGAGGCACATGACTCGGTTGGTCTTGAGAAATAGAATGGCATGATTCAGAGCAGCAAAGTTAATCTCTACGATATTTTTGTCCCGTAGCACGTGCTATTATATTCGGCAACACGGCGAAGCAGGCCTTCTTGCTTGCTCTAACTGAAGACAACCCTTTGTACGCGAAGATACGGAGCCGGCTCCTCTAACTTGCCTCTTGCCAAGTTAGGAGCCTAACATAGCCCATATCCACCGCACAATTCAGATCCGATGGCTCTTCTTTTCCCAGTACTTTCCAGCCGCTGTTGCCTCACCTCGATTCACGCCGCCGCTGCCTCTCGCTCGATTCAGGCCGCCGCTGTATCTCGCTCGATTCAGGTCGCCGCTGCCTCTCCCTGATCCAAGCCCCTGCAGCTGCTGCCCCCTCCCCCCCTTATTCAGGTCGTCGTTGGTCTCCATCACGGACGAGGGCGAGCTGGATCGAGTTGATGGCGGCGCAGCGAGGGGAAGGTGGGGCGACGCCGCACGGAGGAAAAGGCAGGCTGGATGGGCTCGCAAGTCTTCCTCATTCAGAGTTTGCACCGCTGAATGAGTTCCTTTTGTCTTGAACTCTGTTTTTTTCCGCTTTGTTATCTGTTGCAAGTGATAGTTTGAACATTAGTACTTGAGTAAACTACATTTGAATGGTACAATGTGTCAATGGTACCTTGGATAAGGGTGGTGTGGTAGTTGTGGCTGGTCCTATCTTCTTTCTTTTGTACTGCCTTTCAGTCCAATCTTTCCGTCTTTTGGAATTTTTGTCTGCCTTGTTAACTTCCTTCTTTTTTAGGCACGCAGCAGCCAACAAATCAGTTGTTGCTGGAGGAGCCACTTTGGCATTCAACAAATCGTCTGATGCTGGCGAATGCACTTCTGCATTCAACAACCGTCGTTTCACTTCCTTACTAAGGTTATCAAGTGTATTGTCGATCAAAATACAACATTCTTCAGAATGTGATGCTTCAGTTGCCAAGTTATTAAATTTGTGCGATAGGCCATTGTGGCCGAGAACTGCCTCTATATTTGGATCTGCAATCACAATCCTTCCATGACTATCCTTAACAGATCCTGCTCGTGCTTCTCGAGTCCATCGCTTCAAAATATAGTGTGATGGAAGCAACTTAATGTTCATCAAGTCAAGAACTTTTAAAGCATGCGCACACAATATTCCTAGTCTATCAAACTGACCACAACTGCATGATGATGTTTGTTCCACAGGGTTACCAGTAACTTCCCATTCTTCTTCAAATATTGGATGCTCAAAAGGATATCCAATTTTAACCATGTATTTGTATTGTCCATCTAGTGCTTCGGCGCATGCTGATATAGATCTCTGGTATTCCTTTTGAAACAAATCAAATATAGCAGGAGTATAAAGTGGGCCGACTTACATCAACATTGGGGTCTTCATTTTGATTCTTGGTAAGTACTTCCTGGAATCAAACTCTGAATTGACCTCAACATCTCTTTTTACTTTGACAGCTCTTTCGAAGTGCTGAAAGAACTGGACAATGTCTAAATCTGATTTCAGATGATGCTTTAAGTCATTGTTGAGACTCTCACTTAGCTGTGTGCTCCGCATACCCAAGGTAAATGCATTTTTCATTAAACATTCTGCCCACTTCTCTTTTACTTTGTAAATACTATCGAACCAAGTTTGTGTTGGCACTTGAGCCCTCATATTTTCAAATGCTTCCTCAAATTCTTCTTGGTGCACATGTTGATACATGCAAGCACTGAAATCTGCAAGAAGAGTTGATTCTTTGTCCATATAACTAGATAAATGTTTGACCGCATTTTGCATAATGTGGAAAGTACATAACCCGTGTCGTGTTTCCGGAAAAACATACCCAACTGCCTTTCCCATTGCACAGTCTTGATCAGTATATATGGTTCTAGGATGCTTCTCATTGTGTGCTAATAAGAAAGAATCAAACAACCATTTAAAAGATTCAAATGTCTCATCATAGAGGAGAGAAGCACCGAAGATAACAGTTTCTCTAAAATGGTTGAATCCAACGAACACACCAAATGGGCGATGTTCCTTATTTGTTCCAAAAGTGGTGTCAAAGGTCATGACATCACCAAAATGAGCATAATCAATTATCATCTTAGCATCAGCCCGAAAAATGTTTGTTATTTTTTCATCACAGTCCAGCTGTAAAACATATTTGAATGCTGGATTCTCTGCAGCTCTGTCTTGAAAATACTTCAACATGCTACCCGCTTCACCATACTTAAGGTCCCTTTGACGCTTAGTTCTCAAATGATTCTTGTGATCCCGAGGAGTGTAGCTCAGATTAGATGATCCACCAACCCGTCGACTAGCAAACTCATGAGCAGCTTTTGGTGCAATACCAGAGTAATCAGCACATTCAATTTCAAAAGCCTGCACGTTAGAGATCACTCTCTTTGATAGCAGTAGGTGGGATGCTTCTGGCAGTTGAAGTGTGTGATTGTGTTCAAGAAAAAGATCAGATATTGCCCAATTACCAGCTTCACAATTTATTGAAAGGGTCATACGAACTCTACAGTCAATTCTAGTCTCAGCTCTTGGATTCTTAACAACATTATCTCTTTTGTCTACTGCCTTTTTACCCTCTTTGAAACAAACATATTTGCAGGAGGTGACCTTCTGATCAAATTTGCTTATGTTTTTATACCTTTGTCTGATGCTGAACCCCATCCTTCCTCCATAATATCCCCAAAAGTTCCAAGCCTCATCTAGGGTGTCAAACTTCATGCCAAGCTGAGGTATCCAAGTAGGCAATACATTTTCTCTGTAGAATGCACAAGTGCAGAAAATAGTGTCACTCATTTGAAAAAATAGAGAGGAATCCAGCACAAAATAAAAAAAATGTTATTCTCACTTACTTGTTTGAATCTGCTTCTGCTTGGTTCTCCATTAGAGATTGACTCCAATAATTTGAACTCTTAGCAGATCTAAGACCTGTACTTGGTTCTTCCAATCCGGACACTCATGCATGAAGAAATGTGAGAAAGAACAAGAAAAGGTGAGGAAGGAAGGAGAGAAGTGTGGGATCTGTGGTCCTTGGGAGAATGTGTGGGAGCTGTGGTCCTATTTTGGCGGTAAAGTGAGCAGAAGCTTTCACTTTCCCTCCAAAACAGAGCAGCGGTGGAAGTAGTACAAAGCTGTAGCAAGTAGTAGTACTGGGAAAAGGAGAGCCATCGGATCTGATTTGTGCGGTGGATATGGGCTATGTTAGGCTCCTAACTTGGCAAGAGGCAAGTTAGAGGAGCCGGCTCCCGAAGATACATATAAGTACGGAGTTGCCACGCAACCCTTAGTACAGAACTCCCTCTGATCCTTCAACTGCAGCGTACACTAACATTCAGGGATCTCGGGCCGCATGGTGAATCTGATTCCAAACCAAATGAAACGCTTGGATGCAGTGTGCTTCTTTGGACAAGCTTATGTGCATGCAATTGCAGACTACACAAACCCATGTCTCCAAGACGTTTTGTTTATTTTATCAGTATCAGTACAGGCTATACATTCAAAGCTTGCAATATAGCTCTGGCCACGATTCGGGCATTCCTCCCTCCCGGCAAGATTGAATTCTGTGACAGTCTCCAACAGATCAACGGTCAAACAAAAATATTCTGAATCTATAAAATTGAGATTGCTACATGAGCTCCACAAGCTTGGTAGATTAAGAAGTGCAAATCCTTGCTGAATTTGGAACAAATAATACACATTGGCCCTAATAAAAGGGTCAGACGCTGAAGTTTGGAGCCAGCATAACCAAAAGCCGATCTTAAAAAAAACGTAACCAAAAAGCTCAAAAAGTACTCCCTCCATTTCAAATTACTCGTCGTGGTTTTAGTTCAAATTTAACGAGTAAACAGACTTGCCGTTAGCGAGATTGAACAAGGTATGATGATACCAACAATCGAATCTCAGGCAAGTAACATACCGATGACAAAGGGAACAACGTATGTTGTTATGCGGTTTGACCGATAAAGATCTTCGTAGAATATGTAGGAGCCAATATGAGCATCCAGGTTCCGGTATTGGTTATTGATCGAAGATGTGTCTCGATCATGTCTACATTGTTCTCGAACCCATAGGGTCCACACGCTTAACGTTCGATGACGATTTGTATTATGAGTTATGTGTTTTTGATGACCGAAGTTTGTTCAGAGTCCCGGATGAGATCATGGACATGACGAGGGATCTCGAAATGGTCGAGACATAAATATTGATATATTGGACTATGTTATTCGGACATCGGAAGAGTTCCGAGTGGTTTCGGGTAAAAACGGAGTGCCGGAAGGGGTTACCCGAACCCCCTGGGGAAGCAATGGGCCAACATGGGCCATAGGGAAAGAGAGGACAGCCCACATAGGGAAGGCGTGCGCCCTCCCATGGGGAGTCTGAATAGGACAAGGGAAGCCCCCCCCTCCCTCTCCCTCTCCCTTCCTTCCTTCCCCCTTTAACCAAGTGGAATCCTACTAGGACTTCGAGTCCTAGTAGGACTCCCTCCTCTTGGTGCGCCCAAAAAGGGTCGGCCGGCCTCCCCCTCTCCTCCTTTATATACAGGGGCAAGGGGCACCCCAAAGCACAACAGTTGTTTTTTTAGCCGTGTGTGGTGCCCCCCTCCACAGTTTAACACCTCGGTCATATCGGCGTAGTGCTTAGGCAAAGCCCTGCGCCGGTAACATCATCAACACCGTCGCCACGCCGTCGTGCTGACGAAACTCTCCCTCGTCCTCAACTAGATCAAGAGCTTGAGGTACGTCATCGTGTTGAATGTGTGCTAAACACGGAGCTGTCGTACGTTCGGTACTTGGATCGGTTGGATTGTGAAGACGTTTGACTATATCAACCGCGTTACTAAATGCTTCCACTTTCGATCTACGAGGGTACGTGGACACACTCTCCCCTCTCGTTGCTATGCATCTCCAAGATAGATCTTGCGTGATCGTAGGAAATTTTTTGAATTACTACGTTCCCCAACATAGGTGGTGGCTGTGTGGGCAGAAACTAGTTCGCCCACACAGCGCAGCTTGCAAACCGCGTGTTGTGGGGCGTGTGGGCGGACTCTCCAACGTCCACACACACGATGATGCCCACGTGGCACTCAGATTCTAACATATTCCTTTAGAATTCGTGCAAAACAGAATCAACGTGGATCAAGGCGTGTGGGCGATGTGCAAATATGCCACATGTGTGGGCGTTGTCATTTGGGTAAGTTTAAGAATACAACTAGCACACACCATCGAACTTGAGCGATCGATGATCAATCAGCTATACAAATCTTGAGTGCCAGATCAAATAATGGCTCTGAAGGAACTACTTTCTTTTGGACATAAACGGGCAGGTGCTCTGCCTTTTCATTAGAGATTAGGAAGGTACATGAGAGGGCAAAAGTGCCATGGGGAAAACAAAGGGCTAGGAAAGAACTAGAAAAAATATCCAGTTGCACAAAGCACTGGTTGTACAAAGCTCGAGCCTAAGGCGAAAGCAACAGAGAGCAGTCTGAGATCGGCCTCAATCATGGCTCGAACGTTGTCCACGCTGTTGGGGGAGTTGGTGAAGATTCTTCCGTTTCGTTCATTCCAGATATGCCAAGCAAAATACGCCGCAACCGTCGTGTTGTCCTTAGTGGTGGCAACGATGGTGGACCACCAGGACTCCACCGAGTCGGCTGAACGTAACCTGGGTGTGAGCAATCTCAGGGCGGGGCGGCTGGAGCAGAGGTGTGTCCAAATATCAGTTGCAAAGGGGCATTTGGTTGTTAGATGGATAGCAGATTCAATCGTGGTGTTGCAAAGGGAGCACTTGTCATCATGGGTCCAGCCTCTAGCTCGCAATCGAACCGCGGTAGGCAGGCGATTCTGGGCAAGCAACCAAAGGAAAAAAATGGATCTTTCTTTCAATCTTTAGATTCTAGATCCTATCCAGTTTGGGCTTGTCAATGCGCCCAATGAACTGGTAGTCGTAGGCCGATCTTGCAATGTACATGCCATTTGAATTCCATGACCAGACGATGGTGTCCGGAGCATCGGTAAGCTGGATGGCCTGGATTTTAGTCCACAAGTCCACAAAAGCACACAACTTATCCAGAGAGGTCATTCGCTGCAGCCCTTTCATCCATCTCCCCAACTTTAAAGCAGAAGCTACAGATGCATTTTTTCGCCGCGCCGGGATGTAGAGGGAGGGGCGATATCCTTCGGGGCCGCCCCAGAGAGCCACCGGCTATGCCAGAAGTTTGAGAGAATACCATTGCCAATTGTGATAGATGTTGAGGCGTGGAAGAGCTTCATGTCGGTGGAGTTGCAGGGTAGCTGGAAGCCGGACCATGGCCTGCTGGCCGCATCCCACAGGTGCCAGGGCCATCGTAGCCGCAAGGCACGACTATAGCAGAGCAAATTCTTGATTCCCAGGTCACCTAGTCTCTTAGGAGAGCACACTTGAGTCCAATTGACCGCGCACTTGCTGCCAGAGGATGATTCATCACCCGCCCAGAGGAAACTTCGCCTCAACTTTTCAATGCGCTTGATCAGCCAACTAGAGGGCGCGAACATGGTGAGGATGTAGGTGGTGATCGAGGTTAGGACCGAGTTGATAAGGGTGAGTCTTCCAGCCTTTGTCAACAGCCTGCCTTTCCAAGCCGCAAGCCAAGCAGCAATCTTGTCGATGATGGGCTGGAGGTCTACCCGCCTCGGTCTGCGGATGCTGAGAGGGAGACCAAGGTACTTATGCGGCAGAGGGCAGATCTCGCTCTCAAAGCTAGCCAAGGAAACACTGATGAGCGCATCCTCACAGCCAATCGGGTGGCCAGAAGATTTAGAGAAATTTGTTTGGAGGACCGAGATGCAACCAAATTCATTGGAGGGCCACAAACTCCTGTGCTGAGGGGTTGATGAATAGAGCGGCATCGTCGGCATACAGGCTGACCCGCAGCGGAGCAGCTCTGATTGGCAGGGGACTGAGCAGCCTGACGAAGCTAGCGGACTCGAGGATCTTCTGCAAAGGTTCAATGGCAAGCAGGAAGAGCAGGGGGGATAAAGGGTCCCCCTGCCGAAGCCCCATCTGGTGAGCAAAAGGCTGACCAGGAGCGCCATTGAGAAGCACTCTGGACGATGTCGAGGCAAGCGAGAGAGCAATGAGGTCACGACAACGCTGTCCAAATCCAAAACGGACGAGAACCTCCAGGAGGTAGGCCCAGTCAACCGAATCAAAAGCCTTTTCGATGTCGAGCTTGACAACAATTACCGGCTTCTTGGCGCGATGCAGAGCCTGGATCTTCCCTCTTGGATGCACTGGCCCTTGATGAATGCACTCTGGCCATGGGAGATCAGCGAAGACATATGAGGGGCGAGCCGAAGAGCCAGGAGAGGAACTACTTTCTGACTCGCCCGTCTTTGTAGATTCATGTTGTGTAGTTTTTTCTTCAGTTGAACACATTGAACATTGTCTAGAATGCAAGCAATTAGGACATGTGCTTCATACAATATTTAGGGGTGGTCAAAACCATACGAAGTGTTACAGTGCAGTAAGTTTCTCTACCTTACATAAGTGCCACTTATCTAATCTCTACTATAGAGTGAAAGGTCATTAATCCATGTATTGATTACTATTATTAGCCAATTTAATTTTTTTTTCTTGAGTAATGTTAATTAGTGTCACAGATGGATGCATCCAGAATGTTAGGGAGAAGAGTTCATCGGTTTATTGCAGGGGGAGAGCAGTAGCGTTGTCCATCTTTTTGTTCTCAAGGTGGTGATGTGATATAATTTGTGTTATATCTTAGATGTTATATAATTGCTAACATTTTGTTCATTTCAAAGATTTGTGGCATTTTGAATTTGTAATTTAGGGAAGGTTGAATCACTAAAATATGTGCATCCCCGTTACAACGCACGGGCCTTTTTCCTAGTAAATGAATAAGGAGATACACACAGCGAAGCCGAACACAACCACTGGTGGAAAAAAGGCCTTTGGTCGCGGTTCGCAACTGCCATTAGTCGCGGCTGCGCAACCGCGACCAAATAAGCGCGACTAAAGCCCCCACCTTTAGTCGCGGCTGCTAAGAACCGCGACTAACGGCCCGTCCACGTGGCGCCAGTGGCCGTCGTCAGGCGGAGGACCTTTAGTCGCGGTTCTTCGCCAACCGCGACTAAAGGCCGCCTTGAGTTTAGGGTTTTAGCCCCCCTAAACCTGTTTTCTGCTTAATTTGTATTGTTTTATTTCTTTTGTGCTTTATTTTAATTTTGAAGGAGTTTCATATATTCTACGGTACTACATACATGCATATGAATGTACAATTTCAAATAAATTTGAAATTAGAACCAAAAGAATTCAAGAGGAATATACAATATATATTCAATATCATCGGATGACCATATACAATTTTGAACAAGTTTCCATACATGATTTAATCCATATAAATTTCTACGTCCTCGTAATAGTGTTCTCCTTTAGGATGGAGGACTTCCTTCCGAACCATCCAGCTAGTTCCTCTTGAAGTGGTCGGAAGCGAGCTTGGACTAAGCATCCACGGAGGTTATTCCTCCGAGCATTGGTATCACTCGGAACCCGCTCGAGAGGTGTATCTCCGATCATCTCACGAATATAGTATCCACATAGATTGGTCAACGGTGGCTGAATATCCCGGCATTCTTAGGCTTTAACCTTTTGAATTCTAGCTCTTTTTGAATTCACCGACCTTTGTATCTACGAACCGCCTCCAAACCCTACGAGGCAAAGAAAATTAAATGAACAAGAGAGTTATTAGTTACTTGATATTAGGAAATGAACGAAATAGGCCGATCGATATAGAGCGCAAATGAATGAAAATAATTACTTCGCAGCATTTTTCTCATGTTGCCCCAAAGCTTTGGATCCATATTCGAGAGTCGTGGGCGAGACATTACGAGGTGTTAACTTTAATTACTAGCGAATCCAAAGGAACTCGGACACGATACATGCACAAGACGTCATGCATAACTCATCGATTAGCCGCCACATACCATGCATGGAGTAAACAAAAGAGAATGTGCTCAAGATGTAAACACTCACCCAAAATGGTAAGGAAATAGAATATCACTTTTGAGTTCCTGCTTTGTAAGAAATCGCCACAGTGTCGCCTCCACGTCGGCGGGTAATGCTTCAACACAATTCCATTAACGATGTGTGGGTCAATGAACCCAACATCATGGATGTTCCTTACTCGCATTCCTTAATCTTCATTCTGCATGTATAATAGCGCACACAACAATATAGTTAGGACATATATATAGTGCGAGCAATATGAACGAGATGGGGTAGAAATTAATAAATCACTTACGTAACGTAGCAACCGATGATAGATTTGTCGAGCTCAAGCAGATTGAAAAGTGGAACAATTCACTCAAGTGCAATTTGTACATAGTAATGTTTGAAGTGATGCTCATGTCTAACTTCCGCATAAATATATTCTTTGGCGTTTTATTTTTATGTAACCCTTGTACCAATTCAGCAGACCTTTCATTTGGTCGTAGATCCTTTTCTGCAAGAGCTCGACGAGAGGCCCATTCTTGACATATGTAATTACTACCTCCTTCAAGGCGCCTCATCAAGGCCTAATAGTTCACGAAGAGTAATACCTAAGTTGGCCGCTTGTTCTCGGCACTTCGTACTAATCAATCCTGTGTTGCCGCAGCTTGTATGATCTCGGGGCATCCGGACGAAGGCTTCCACTATAAGCGGGCAATCGATTGTTTACTTTGTTCCCGAGCTGGGCAACTTGTTTCCGCTTTTTTACTTCGCCTTCTCCGCTCTTTGTTCTCCTTGAACATGAGTGCCTGCTGCAAAGTTCACGTGCATAGTCGTTAGGCAGATTTTTCGCGCTTGGGACGGTGTGCTCAAAATGACTTAGCCCACTTCTTTTGCTCATCGAAAATACCGGCTTGGGCTCGGGCTCTCTTTTCTTCTTGCAGTCCGCCTTCCATTTCTCCAAATCAGCAGCAGCGGCAGCGTCGACTTGCTCGGCACTACGCTCCCAAGGCCTTGTGGGGAGAGGCTTGATGATGGCTCCGGTACCTTTGTGGTCTTAGGTACATAAGGGTCCGGGTTAATAATCCAGACTATACTTCGCTTTTTGCCGTAGGTGGATTGGGGGCGGCGTCGATCACCCGCGGACGAGGATCTGGGGCGGCGGATGATCACCCGCCGGACGTTGTGGATCGGGGCGGCGTCGGCTGATGTGACGGAGGTGTAGGTGAACCGCCACCACCACCACCACCACCACCACCGCCACCGCCACCACCACCACCGTAGGGGGTGGACTTGTTGTCCTGGCGCCTCGCCTGAAACTTGATAAACTTCTTTTGCCATAGAATGTAATGGCGCTTGACATCTCCAAGTCTTTTCTCCCTTCGTGTAGCAATGTCAATCTCTAGGTCCTCAAACCCTTGGACTATGTCCTCCACCGTGACACGAGCATAGCCATCTTGAATGGGGTTGTTGTGGTGGAGTGCTCGAGTAAACATGGTAAAGCACCGCCGATGGCTACCTTCATGGACATGTTCCCGATAGGATAATCAGATGACATTCTTTCATCTCCTTTATATCGCCCACGGGTAGCGAGGAGGCTCGGTGCAGATATTTTCGCCAACCGAGGCTCCGGTGCAGTAATTTCGATCACCGAGGCTCCGGTGCAGTAATTTCGATCGTCGGTGCATCTACACCAGCCGGTGGGGCCTCCGTGGAAGCCATGCTTTGCTTCTCCGCTGCTGGCTTCCGAGATCCGCCGGATGATCTTCATGCTGCACCCGAGCTGCATCTCTTTCGCTACTAGTACACTCATGGTTTTCTTCATCACATCCATTTCGATGCCAACCGCGCCACAACATCTGCTTCCCGATCCATCTTTCTCTTACGGCTTCAGAATCAGACGGGTCATCGCTCGGGGAACCCTATTTTCCACGGAATGTGCCCCATGCCTCGTACACGCCCTCCGTGTTCAGATTCCCGAGGGCTTTTGTCGCCGCTGCGTCGTTCTCTCTGTTGAACTTGATCTTCCCCGTTGAGCATCCTTCATTGCGCCAATAAGGGCTTGGGTGGGTTTAAGTAATTTGCCCGGTAAACACACTCCCCTGCCTCCGGGTTCAGCGTTCCCCATGCCCGTACCACCAGCTTTTGGCCCTTGGGTCCCATCCTCCGTGCACTGGGCGGATTCCTCGCGCCCTCAGCTCGTTCTCCATCTTCTCCAACCTAGGCACCCAAATGCGATACCCTCCTGGCCCCATAACATGATTGTACTCCTTCTTAGCCGCATTTTCCTTATTTTTTTTCGATATTTGAATGAACTGCTCCGATCTCTTTTGCTTCACAAATTCTGGCCAATCATTTTTCAGTTTCTCATATTGTCCTTTGAAATCCGGAGTCTTGTTCTGCTTGACAAAGTCACGGGCTAGATTTTGCTTGAATTTCCGGAATGCGTCGGCCATCTTATGAAGAGCGAACTGTTTGACTAGCCTCCTCCTCTCCTTGTTTTCCTCAATCTTGTTACCCTCCTCATCGAATTTGTTGTATTCCGGAGGTAGAACGAAATGTTCCATAAGCTTCTTGAAGCAATCTTTTTTTGTTCTCTTATCGACAAAAGTGAAACCATCAATTCGTGCCTTCTTTGGCTCATTCCACTCTCGACGGTGATCGAGACATTGTCTCTAACAATGGCTCCGCATTGGTGACAAACTTGGTGGCGTTCTTGCGGGGCTCCAGCTGCCTGCGGTTGCACCTCGTCGACAACCTCGATGGTGCATGTTTCTCCTTGTTTCATCGTCTTGGTTGCGCCACGCTTTGACGACGTACTCGATTGTTTCGACGATCCGGCCGAGGGCTAAAATAAGAAAGAGAGTCGCGCGCGTTAGTACACACATATTTATTCAAATCAGTTAGTTTGTATCACCAGAGGCTCAATGTATATATATACCTCGGCGCGGAGGTGGTTGCTACTTCCATTTGAAGATCGCTGTTTATCGACGCTTTCTTGACATCATCTTGTCGACGGCGCCTTCATCTTCACCGTCAAGGTTCGGATAAGAAGAGATATCATCTTCTTCTTCTCCGGTCGGCACATATAGAATATCGCCGTTTATGATGCCGAACATATGTGCTTCACCGTCCGGATCATAGTTGTCCATAATCGGTCAGCTCTATCGTCCGCCATTATGTCACCCTGAAAACATGTAGTAAAAACAAATTAATTAAGTGAAGAAGGGGCGGTGGCGGTGGCGGTGGCGAAGGGCGGTGGCAAAAGGAGGCGAGGAAGGGGTGGGAGAGGTGTCGCGGTAGAGCGAGACGGGCGGCAGAGGACGGCGTCACGGAGAGGGAGGCGAGGACAACACACATGTATAACCCTCGCCGCCTCTCGATCCCAAAAAAACACCGCAGATCGCCCCCTCGCCGCCCCTCGCCGCCCTCCATTTTATTTTTTGTTTTTCTTTGGCGGTTTTCTGTTGTTTTTGTTTTTCACTTTATAAGCATCACAAAGCATAACATGACAATACGCGGTGCTAGGTGTGCCCTAACGCGGCAAAGAGGTGGTACCGACGAAGGGGAAACATCCGGAAAGTATCCCGGTGTTTCGCGTTTTGAGACAGTGATCCGGAGGGGAAAGTTGCAGGTTTGCTATGCTAGGGAGGTGTGGCGGTCGAACAGGCTGCGATCCGGATTCGCCTCGCTGCTGCTTACGAGCAACTTTCATGTACAAAGTATTTTCATCCGAAGTTACGAGTTATTTTATACTAATTTTTAAAGTTTTAGGACATTTTAGAATTAATGAAATTAATTAAATTGAAATTGCAAATATGATGTCAAGATGACGTCATCGACCAACTGTGGGCTTTGACTAGTCAATGACCAAGAGGGTCCCACATGTCATTCACAGCTAACTAACTAACCAAGTTAATTAGTTTAATTAATGATTAATTAGGTTAATGTTAATTTAATTAAGTTAATTAATTAATTAATTAATTAATATTTTAAATATATTTTTGTCTCCTCTTTTTTTGATCTCGGTAGTGGGCCCGTTTGGCGGTGGCCTAGAGGGCCAAACGCTGGCGGGTTAGCGGGCGACGGCGCCTGGCTGCGGAGCCGGGCGTCGGGCGCCACCGCCCGACAGGCACCGCGCCAGAGGCGAAGGGCGTCGGCGCGTGGCTCATCGCCGGCGGCCATGGCTGGAGCGGGGCGACGCGGCGTGGCCGGTCGAGGCCGGCCGAGTCTGAAGGCGATGGAGCGGGCGACGCGGCGGCCGAGAACGGAGGCGGCCGGAACGGAGGCGGCGGCGGCGGTTGCCGGGAGAGAGGGCGGAGGGGTTCTGGGGCGAAGCGAGGCGGCAAGACGAGGCCGGCGGGCGCTGCGCTGGGCGAGGGCGACGGCGGCGTCGAGGGTGAGGGCGAGCGGCGGCGGCGGCGAGGGCGAGGGCGACGGCGGCGGCGTCGAGGGCGCGAGAGACGAACAGCGAGCAACGGCGGCGGCGCCGAGGGCTTGTATTATAGCCCCCGCCTTTAGTCGCGGTTGGCGGCAGACCCCGCGACTAAAGGTACCCTTTAGTCGCGTCCGCCTCCCCAACCGCGACTAAAGGGTTTTGCCGCTTTCGTTCTCACAGAAGACCCTTTAGTCGCGGTTGGGGACAACAACCGCGACTAAAGGGTACCTATTTTTGTTTTTGCCTGTTTTTGTTTTCATTTTTGCTTTATTTTTTGCCTGTTTTTTGTTTTCATTTTTGCTTTATTTATTTTGTTTTGTTTCTACTTACAACAAAAAACTTATTTATTTTATTTTATTTTGTTTCTAATTACTTATTTATTTTACTTTATGATAATTATTTTTGCTATTAAAGTTTCTAATTACTTATTTATTTATGTTATTAAAATCTTAAAAATACAATTATATATCAAAAAATCAGAAAATAAAACTAATTCATTTTAAATTCTTGTTTTTCTTCTGTTTTTTCTTCCTTTTTCTTCTTTTTTTTCTTCTGTTTGTTTCTTCCTTTTCTTGTTTTTCTTCTTTTTTCTTCCTTTCTTCCTTTTTCCTTTTTTCTTCTGCTTTTCTTCTGCTTGTTTTTTCTTATGTTTTTCTTCTGCTTTGTTTTTTTTCTGTTTTTCCTTTTTTCTTCTGTTTGTTTTTTTTCTTCTGTTTTCCTTTTTTCTTCTGTTTTTTCTTCTGTTTTTCTTCCTTTTCCTTCTTTCTTCTTCTTCCTTTTTCCTTTTAAAATCAGAAAAATAAAACTAATTCATTTTAAAATCTTAAAAATACAATTATATATCAAAAAATCAGAAAAATAAAACTAATCCTTGAAGGTTTTACAAAGGTTTGATACATCATTCAGTTCATCGACCAAATACAAAGTTTGGTACAATAAATTATTACACATCAATTCTTCCCTTGTGTCCTCGCTTGCTTACGATTGTGCCGTATCCATGGAGCATCCTCATCATTTAACTTAATGCTTGGGTCGGTGTTCACTTTGAAGGCGGAATTTCAGCAAACATATTATAATCTTCCGACATGTCTGTCTTGTCCTCCACTCCCACGATGTTTCTTTTCCCCGAAAGAACAATGTGGCGCTTTGAATCATCGCATGATGTCTTGATCGTTTTCTTATCTTTCCGTTTCCTCGGTTTGCTACTCATGTCCTTCACATAGAAAACCCGAGCGACATCTTTCGCTAGGACGAATGGTTCGTCAAGGTAACCAAGATTGTTGAAATCCACCATTGTCATTCCGTATTGCTGGTCCACCTTTACCCCACCTCCCGTTAGCTTGAACCATTTACACCGGAACAAAGGGACCTTAAAGGAGGGTCCATAGTCAAGTTCCCATATCTCCTCTATGTAACCATAATATGTGACCTTTTGCCCATTCTCGGTTGCTGCATCAAAGCGGACACCACTGTTTTGGTTGGTGCTCTTTTTATCTTGGGCGATCGTGTAAAATGTATTCCCATTTATCTCGTACCCTTGGAAAGTCGTTATAGTCGAAGATGGTGTCTTGGCCAACATGTACAAATGATCTACAACATCATTGTCATTCATTAAATGTTTTCTCAACCAACTGCCGAAAGTCTCCATGTGGGCCTTCCTAATCCAGGATTTAGGCTTCCCGGGTTGTCCGAGCGTAAAATATTCTTGTGTTTCTCAAAGCACGGAGCCACCAAGCTGGAATTGGTCAAGATCTGAGGTGGTGTGCTTCATCGAGAATGGCCGTCCATACATATCGTTGATTTCCTTCCGATCGTGCCTTTTCCACTTAGTCTCCCCGTGTGCGCGATCGAGGAAGACCAATCGGCTTAAGGTCGAACAAAGTCAACACGAAACTCAATTACCTCCTCATTTCCATAGCCCTTGGCGATGCTTCCTTCCGCCTAGCACGGTTACTGAACATATTTCTTTAATACTCCCATGAACCTCTCGAGGGGAACATATTGTGTAGAAATACAGGACCGAGAACGGAAATCTCTTCGACTAGGTGAACCAGGAGGTGCGTCATAATATTGAAGAAGGATGGCGGAACACCAACTCGAAACCGACAAGACATTGGATCACATCGCTCAGTAACCGTGGTAGAACTTCCGGATTGATTACCTTCGAGATTGCATTGAGGAATGCACATAGCTTCACAATGGCTACTCGAACATTTTCCGGCAGAGCCCCTCAAAGCAATCGGAAGCAATTGCGTCATAATCACGTGGCGGTCGTGAGACTTCAGTTTTGGAACTTTTTCTCCGCCATGTTTATTATTCCCTTTATATTGGGCGAGAATCCAGACGGGACCTTCATATCGCTCGGGCATTCAAAAAGATGACCTTCTCTTCTTTGGTCGAGCGTAGCTGGCACGACCTTGAAACCATTCCGGATGCCGGTCATCGTGGTCTTTCAAACGTTCTTGGTCTGCCGTGCTTCCTTTGTATCATTTGTCTTCCCATACACGCCCAAGAAGCTTAGGAGGTTCACGCAAATATTCTTCGTAACGTGCATCACGTCGATTGCAGAGCGGACATCTAGGACTTTCCAATATTCTAGCTCCCAAAATATAGATTTCTTCTTCCACATGGCTGCGTGCCCGTCAGCTCCCTTCGGAACTGATTGTCCGCCAGGACCCTTTCCAAAGATGACTTTCAAATCCTTGACCATATCAAATACCTCAAAGCACCAGTCGTTCCGCGAGCTTCGCCGGTGATCTGCCTTGCCGTTGTAATGCTTGCCTTTCTTTCTTCATCGGATGAATTTTCGAAGAAATCGACGATGCCCAAGGTACACGTTCTTCTTACAATTTGGCAAATGTACACTTTCGGTCTCATGTAAGCAGTGCGTGCATGCATTGTATCCCTTATTTGACAGTCCCGAAAGGTTACTAAGAGCAGGCCAATCGTTGATGGTTACGAAAAGCAACGCCAGAGGTCAAATTCCTCTTGTTTGTGCTCATCCCACACACGGACACCACCCACAGCTGTAAAAGTTCATCAACTAATGGCCTTAGGTACACATCGATGTCGTTGCCGGGTTGCTTCGGACCTTGGATGAGCACCGCATCATAATGAACTTCCGCTTCATGCACAACCAAGGAGGAAGGTTGTAGATGCATAGAGTCACGGGCAGTGCTATGGCTAGAGCTCGCCGCCAAAAGGATTCATGACATCCGTGCTTAGAGCAAATCTTATGTTCCTTGCGTCGGCTGCAAAATCTTTGAACCATCTCGTCGATCTTTCTCCATTGCGCTCCATCTGCGGTGTGTCTCAACTCCCGTCCGACTTACGGTCCTCTTTGTGCCATCGCAACAACTTGGCATGCTCTTTGTTCATGAACAGACGTTTCAACCGTGGTATTATAGGAGCATACCACATCACCTTGGCGGAACCCTCTTCCGGTTTCGGCCCTCAACATCGTCACCGGGGTCATCGCCTCGATCTTATAACGCAATGCAAAGGCATACCGGGCATTCATTCAAATTCTCGTATTCACCGCGGTAGAGGATGCGATCATTGATGCATGCATGTATCTTCGTAACCTCTAAACCTAGAGGGCGTATAACCTTCTTTGCTTCAGACGCGTCTTGGCGGGCAACTCGTTATCCTTTGGAAACATATTCTTCAACATTTTCAGCAAGTTTTCAAATGCCGAGTCAGCTACACCTGCCTCGCCTTCCATTTCAGCAAATCCAGCAGCAGCCCAGCTTTTTCGACCATCATCGCATCCGGGTACAGCGCCTTTCGTGATCCTCTAACATGCGATCCAAATTCTCCTCTCCTTTTCGGTTTAGCCAGGCGTCTCCGTGCATCAGCAATGGTCCGACCAAGATCATCAACGGGATCATCACGTGCCTCTTCTTCACCTTCCCTTCACCTTCACATCCTCCATGAAAGTATCACCGAAATGAGCAAGATAGCTTTCATCGATGAAATCATCCCTTCTTCATCTTCTTCCATTATAACCCCTCTTTCTCCATGCTTGGTCCAACAATTATAGCTTGGCATGAAACCCTTCAAGCGGATGCATGTGAACAACTCTTGAGGAAGAGTAACCCTTCTCATTTTTACAGATAACACATGGACAGATAACAAAACCCCCCCGCTTGTTCGCATTAGCCACTACGAGGAAATCTTTCAAACCCGTAGTGAACTCGCCGGAGAGTCGGTTACCGTACATCCATTGCCGATTCATCTGCATTATTATAATATAAAATATATAATTAACCATCATGCATTTGTTATGAACTACACACATGCATATTGACACATCAAAGGTTCATCAAGTTGCTAACCGCGATCGAAGAGTGTGGCTCCAACACTTCATGTCATGTTTGTTTCATGCTTTTGGGGCATTTCATCAAACACCTTATGTGCATAAGAGGAACCAAAAGCAAACCTACACCCACTTGTGAAGAGAATGGCTCCAAATGGCTAAGTGTTGGCTGCTGGATGGGTATATATAGGGAGGGCTTTAGTTGCGGTTGGCACGGCAAACAGGACTAAAGGTGCCGAAGGTTTTAGTCGCGGTTGTCTGGCCAACCGCGACTAAAGCCCCTCACGTGCACCAGCTGGCCACCGAGCGCCTGGCCCAGGCCTTTGGTCGCGGTTCACCTCGAATCATGACTAAAGGTCCCATTGGTCGCGGTTCCTACAGCTTCGCGACTTATGGGGCTGGACGGAAAGCCTGTTTTTCCACCAGTGAACATCTTCGAGGGCAAATGTGTCGGTATCTTCTCTTCCACGCTAAGCACCATAATTCCTAAATAACCCATCCTCCCTTCTCCGGAGCCTGTCTGCAAATGTCTCCATCCCGCCGTATGCCAACAAGAGCCAGACATAGGAGAGGTACTCCACACCCGTTCCCAGCGTCTCCGCGTGCGAGTACCCTCGCGACCAGCTGGCAGAAAAGCAGAGCATCTCAACCCACACGCCTTGGATCATCTCCCGCATCAGACTGGGATCACATCCCAGCAAGAATTTAGCAAGGCGACAAGCATCACCAATAAAAGAGTCCGTCATAGAATAGGCATCGCATTGCTCAAATACTTTCTGTACAAATTCGGTCTTGTCTTTTGGTATCTTCAACCTCTTGAGGATGTACTCAAGGTCGTCGTAGGCAGTTGTCAGCAAATGTTTTCTGCTGCCTAACATTAGCATATCAGGATGATCAAACAACAGATGCATCATATAGTTGGATATTGCTTTGCACCGACGGGCACATGGCTGATCATCAGGAGAAACGGCATTATGTTGAAAGCACAAATCTGTGGCAAGGTGCCAAAGAATAATGCTCTCGTCAAATTGCCTATTTAAGCTCCAACCCAGTTGAGGGAGACACTGGTTATTACTGAGTGTCAACTCACCCCTGGTATCATTAAACCTCCTGTAAGATTCAGTGTCCACTATGTAGTTCTGCAACCCTGATCTAACATGGCCAAGAACCAGTTCTGTAATCTCCTTACACGAATAGATAGGCTCCATGTGCCAGAAATATTCGTCGACCAAGTCCTTACACTGTAACCATCCCGCAATCCTCCTCAGCCTGGAGTGCCTTATGTTATAGATTGATAATCCAATAAGGTTGTGTTGGCCAATTCTGCCAGAGAACCTGTCCACGAAAGCTGTTCGTACGCCCAAGTAAACCAACTCCAGCACAAGAATGCCGTACAAGAGCACCAGTGTAACCATGGTATCTTCACCGCTATAAGCTTCTTTGTGGCTACTAGTGTGTACCATACAAATAGCTGTGATTACAATTGCATAAGCTAATACAGTTGTGCACCGACGGAAGATGAAAGCTGCTGGTGCATTCTCTAAAGAAAGGAAGGATGCGCTCTGATTTTTGGTGTAGAGAAAACTGAACATAGCAGAGAGCCTGCCTTCTATTACTCCATAAGCTGATTCCTTGTCAAGCGACCAGAATTTCCTCAAGGTATCAATACGAACATGTTTGGGACTTAGAAAATCCAAAAATAGATTGGACGTTAATTAACTGAGCAATTCTCTTCTGCTTAATTAATCGATGAGGCAAATCTTTTGCCTCCGTTTCAAAAAAAAAAAAGATTGGACGGTAAGCTTGGGATCTCTGGGCTTTCCAAAGAAAAAGGTCTTGGTCTCTGAGATAAAATTGCCATTTGTACATATTCTTCGTGGGATAGCCCTTCATCGAAGAGCCAGGTGTCCCGGCCTAACGAGCCAGCCTTTCGTAGGTCATCAAATGTACTGCTCTTAAGATTTTGGGCCTTACGGAAGAGTCTGATAATCACCAGGAGGAAAAGCAAAGCTGTTGCAGCCAATAACCTTTTGTCATCTGACGACCATGACTTGTAAAACACGTACAGCGCAACCGCAACCTGTAACGGTGGATGATCTAATTAGTATGATACACAACATTCTAGATGCATACACTCGAAACGAGTGAATATGGGAAGCTAACTCCTAAAAAACCACTCTCAAATGTTAACTCTTCAACTCAAAAAATATTGAACTCGTAAAAAATCAAGGGTATTGAATTGAGATGATGGATTCTAGAGATTTTTTTACGGTGCACCATACTACCCAATATAATGAGTAGTATTAAATCAATGCGGTCTTGGTAATTCTTTATCAGGGGTAAATCTGTCCTTTGAGATTTAACTGTAATGACTGAGTTAACTACTAATTAAATTATGATCATCTTATTAATTAGAATCATCGCAGCGGACAGGCCGTCGTGGCCAAGCTCTGCCATCCCGACGTGGCCACTAATCGCCGCTGACTCAGCATGCAGGGCGCAGCCCCCAACTTCCGCCATCTTTCCCAAAGCCGTTTGCAAGCCGCCGCCCCCACAACCTCCGCCGCCCCGACGCTGCCTGCTCTCCTCCCGGCACGCACATCAGAAGACCCGCTGGTTGAAGTGGCAAGCCAATGTCACCACTGGGGATTGATTCGTTTTGAGTATTTCATCACTAATCCATCACCAATCCACCACGCACACTACTAACCCCGCGAGCACACACACACATTCAGAACTAAGCTAGCACAGATGGGGAGAGAGGTGAAGGACTGAGCTATCTACGTGAGGGACAGGAAGTCGTTGACTTGACGACGCAGGGAGGAAGTGATCTCAGGGCAGCGGAGTGAGGTGGGGTCCGTGGCCTGGGGCTCCGTGCGATTTAGAGAGCAGTTCCTATGCGTCTGAGTAGATGACCGCCAGGAACATCCACTCAGGGCATCTTCAATAGATTGTATGTTAGTCTTGTTGGTAAAATGTCCATGTCATCAACCAACAAGCTATCATACAACTACTCCAATAGGTTATATGTAAGCTATCCAATAGATGATGAGAAAATAAATGTGATTACTCTCTATTTCACCTTGAAGCTTGTGCAAAGGCTGTTGTTTATTTTACATACAACTTTGCTCTCTCTCCATATTTATTGCATGCCACATCATCATTATGTCCTAGGTGGCAAATTTACCAACACCTATCTTACAACTGTTGGAGATGCTCTCAGACGCAGTTCCTATGTGTCGTATCCCTATAAGGTGTGCCTGTATCAATAACCTTGGCATGTCCTCGGGGAGCTGAGTTTGATTTGTGAACTACCCAAAATACCCCTAATGCTGGTCAATCTGGTGCGTTGGTCCACTAAAATGGATGGTCCATATATCTTAGATGAACTGTAAAAGATCTCAGATTCTAACACGATCACAAAAAGAAAAATTGTTTGCAAATTTGCACCTCATTCTTTGGCAAAAAGGATATGAATGATTTCAAAAGCTCCCTGGAGCACCAAGCGACCATTACCATCAACAAAACATGCCGGCGATGCGCCACTATCGTCACCCCCTACCAGAGCTGGCCTGACCTTATCGGGAAGTCTTCATGCACATGCCTCTAAGGACCAGCATCTTGGAGCTGCAATCATCACTAGTGAATCGATCTGAAGCGCCAAAATTCTAGATCTCGCCATTGCACACGTAAGACGAGAAACCCTAACCTCGTCACCCAAGGAGACAGTAGGAATCTACGCGGGAACTCCATCAACTCCGTCCCAACAGGGTGCATGTGCTATGTTTGGTGCATGGTTGCGAGGAGCGTCGGGAGAGTACTGGCCGGTGTAGGTTTTAAAAGATCCGTCTACAAGATGACTTGGATGTACTTTGGAGATTGGTTTAAGTATTGCACTATGACTTGGATGTACTTTGGAGATTGGTTTCGCTTTATTAATAATATGAGCCGTATGCATCATTCTGATGCAGAGGCTGGGGCTCGGCCCCTTTTCAAAAAAAAAAAAAACAAGATGGTGCTTGTGGAACATAGGTTTATTTTAGGGGTGAATATGAGGAATCATCCGTTTACACAACCGTCCTAAAACCTCATACTTCAGGATTTATTCAAGTCGGAATATAGCCTACTCGTCGGCCATTTTTAGGCTTATTTGGTGCAAGCCTTCCTTTCGTAGGACACTACGACCAATATTAGTACAGGTCGATGGGAAAAGGAATTCTCTCAAAGTAAAAAGAAAAGCATGGTAAATTCCTTCTGAAGATCCCTATATGACAAACTAAAAACTGGCGCTCTAGACGTTGCACTAACCTTGGATAGAGAAGTCAGGATGGGGCGGCTCCATTGATCGCTGACTTCAAGCTTGTAGGTGGCCATGACGACCTGTCCGCCGAGGTGCATCACCAGGATCGGCGCCCACAGCAGCTCCAAGTCGCGGTTGCCGTGCCCGTAGCTGCAGCGCGGCCCACTCTTTTGACGGTTGAAGAGCACGGCGAGGGCGAACAAGGCCAGAGGGTCGCTGCCGATCTGCGCCAACCGGACCAAAACTCGAAGCCATGACGGGATATGAAACTTATGATGGCAGGCAAGCAGTGTGTGGAGGAATTGGGTGCTGAGGCTGGCGAGAACGAGGATGCGCAGCTGCCACTCGTCCCACCACTGCGCCATTCTCTCTGTCTGGCTGTGTGTGTATTTTCGAGCTATACTGGTTGATGCGCTCTAATGGATTCTCTCTTAGCTATATGCGCGGGATTAGTCACCGCGTCGTCGACCAGGGTTCCTGTGCCAGCCGCATATAGTTCATTTGTTTGACTTTCAGAACATGGGCGCCGGACAAGCCTCACATATTTAACGCCTGATCCAGATCTAATCTCGCAACTTGATCCATTTCAATTACACTTGCATGTGTAGATAAGCACCGTTGGGCATGATATTTAGCAGGACTCAGACCCGCGACTCGCTCGGTCTCTCAAAATATTGGTAGTGGCATGATTCAAACCAGGAAAGATGCGAGTGTGGTGTTTGTCCGGTAGCTCGTATTCGGGACCGCATCCAGAGCAGAGTTCCCTACCTGCTCCAATGGCTCTCCTTCAGTTAATTATAGGCACTTGTTTAATGGGGCATCATTGTCCATTAATTTTTTTCATGTACTACCAAGTCTATATAGAGTTCATTTAATCTCCCTATGTGAGTTCGATCTTTCTTCTAACTTCCACACTGTCCTCGCTCTAGATGCGGCACGCAACTTTTTTTTTTAAACGGAGGCAAAAGCTTTGCCTCATCCATTAAATAAGAGAGAATAGAGTTTGTTACAAGCCACCGAAATACACGACATGCGGATTACTCGCGCGCGATAAAAGACCCTAATTTCTTAGCTCCGGCGATGACCCAAAGGTTTGCCTCGGTGGAGATGGACGAAAGCAAGATTGGCGGTGGGGCACTCTTATGCTTAGAAACCCTTGAGTTCCGCTCGTTCCAAATTGTCCAAGAGACAAGCATGGTGATGGAGGCCTTGGCTTGACGATGTGGCGTTCCTTCGACGCAAGTGCTTGCCCACCAATCTTCAACCGTTTCAAAGAAGGGCCAAGCGGAAGTGTCGAGCCCGAGCATGGGGAACTTCTCAATGACCAGAGACCAAAGGTGTCGGGTGTAGCGGCACTCGTAGAAGAAATGGGGCCCGCACTCTTGCACTCTCTTGCAGAGAGGGCAAGCATCATAATTTGGCCATCCTCGCTTTGCCAATCTATCCGCTGTCCAGATTCTATCTTGAAGAGCTAGCCAAGCAAAAAAATAAACTTTTGGAGGCGCCCAAACCTTCCAAACCATCCTGTCCATGGGCAACAGGACCATCTGTAACGCCCCGGATCCGTTGCGCCAGGTGTCTGCCAGTTATTCGCCTTCGTTGCAATGCCATTTGCTTGCGTGTTGCATTTTATCATGTCATCATGTGCATTTCATTTTGCATACGTGTTCGTCTCATGCATCCGAGCATTTTCCCCGTTGTCCGTTTTGCAATCCGGCACTCCTATGTCCTCCGGCGTCCCCCTCTTCTCTCTTTTCTTGTGCGGGTGTTAAACGTTCTCGGAATGGACCGAGGTTTGCCAAGCGGCCTTGGTATAGCACCGGTAGACCGCCTGTCAAGTTTCGTGCCATTTGGAGTTCGTTTGATACTCCAACGGTTAACCGGGTAACCGTAAAGCCCTCTTTGAGTTGCAGCCCAACACCCCTTCCAAAGTGGCCCAAAACCCATCTAACTCCCCTCCATCCTCTCGGTCGTTCGATCATGATCGTGTGGGCGAAAACCGCACCTCATTTGGACTCTCCTAGCTCCCTCTACCTATAAAACTAGACCTCCCCCGAATTTTCGCGCAGATCAAACCCTAGAAATTCCTCCCCGCGCCGCCGGACGCGTCCGCCCGCGCCGGACACGTCCGCCGGCCACGTCACCCGGACCAATCCCGGGGCGACACGTCAGCGCCGCCGCCTCCCTCCTCCACTCACGCGCCGCCACCTCACCCCGGCCGGTTCCTCTCTCTCTCCCCATCGCGGCCCGGGGACCGGATTGGCTCCGCCCTCAAGCGCCGCTAACGTGCAGCCGCGCCGCCCAGCGTTTGCGCCAAGCCGCGCCCGAACCGTCCCGCCGCGGAGTGCCCGCCGCCGTCCTCCGGCTGCGCCGCCCTGCCGGTCGCCTCGCCGTCGCCGCCCGCGCCGAACTCCCTCGGCGGCCGCCGTTCGCGCCTCCCAGCGCCGCCACCGCTTCGCCTCGCTGGCGACCGGCGCCATCACGCGAACCGCGCGGGCCGCCTCTCCCGAGCCCTGCGGTTCGTCTTCGGCCGCCGGAGCTTGCCGGAGGAGCTCCGCGCCGCGCCTCCCCTCGTCCGCGCCAAGCCTCCCGTCGTCCCGTCGTCGTCCGGAGCTTCGCGGAGCTTCGCGAGCGATCCGTCCGTTGGATGAGATCCACCAGGACGTGAACCAAACGCGCCGTCCCTCCGTCCCGGAACACCTCCGTCCCGGGTTGACTTTTCCTGGAGGTATAAATTCCACTAAGTCCCAGATCCCTCACATAATCATGCCATGTTTGACCTGCCGTAACTCTGCATCCGTAGCTCCATTTCGTGCGTGTAATATGTCAAATTGTTCGACTCGACGAGTAGATCATTTCATTCCATTGCATCATTTTCATTTGAGCTCATCTTGATGCCCTAAATGCTGTTGGAAGAGTGCTATGTGATATTAATCTGCTGAAACTGTTATAACTTGCTCATTTGTCATTTTTGCCATGATTGATGTGTGCATCCTATGAGGTAGTTGTCTTCATGTGTTTTGATCTATGCCATGCCATCTTTCCAGTGGTGCTTACCATGTATTTTTGTGATCAATGTGGTGACTAGCACAAGCATGCAAACTAGTCTTCGTGATATTGCTGGTTTCAGTCCCTTTTTTGCTGTTATTTTTATTCCATGTAAACTTGAGGCTACAGAGAGATCCCTGCATATTTTGAGATACTTCAGTAAGGGTGTTTTGAACATATGGTTGTTGTCTATCCATTCATGCCCTTTGTTGCAATTATGGAGTAGTCTAGCCTGTCATTTGAGTGCTCTACTTTCGCTTCAAAATGTTTCCTGGCAGATTGTTTACGTGTTATTCAATTTTGCCAAGGTTGCTATAGTTGATTCTTGCATGCTATGGACTTGTTCTTGACTTGGTTTGTTACACAATCATGTCTTCTTGATGATGCTATGCTTATCTTTTCATGAAATGACTTGTGGTGAGTGAATCGAGCTTGTTAAGTAGGGTACATGATGTTGCTGTTTTGCCAGGCTGAATCTGTTATTTCGTGATGCTATATAAACATGTTTCTACTAATCATTCTATGCATAATCTGGAGATGTTCTATAAACATGTTTTGTTCTACATATCATGCTCTATCCATTCATGCCCCTGGGTGTATTTATAGGTTGATGTAGCTTGCTGTTTTCATGCTCTAAATTGGCTTCATAATGTTGCTGTCAGCCTGTTAACGTTAAGTTCACTTGTTCCCATGTGTTTTGCTAGTGATCCATGCATCCTATAAACTTGCTCTTGCCATGCTTAGCTTCTTAAACATGCCTTCTTACTGTTGGTTGCCTTGACATGCCATGTAATACTCTGTAGTGAGTTGCACAAGCTCATCTACATGTCTACTTATTGTTGTTCCTGCCATGTATGAATCTGTCATATAACTTGCCATGTTTACATGGGTGCCATCATATTTTCTGATCCTTTTTGGCTTATGGTCAGTAAGGGACTTTTGATCTATGCAATTAGTAGATTCATGCCATGCCTTTGTTTTCCATGATAAGTTCCTGTAACATGTTGTTTGATAGCTCTAAACATTGCAACCTGATGTTATTTCCTGATATGTCTGAAACTGTTATTATTTGCAATCTTACCATGTCTGTTTGAGCATGTTCTATTGATTTCTGGAGATAGCTCATTGTTCATGTTTTCTTATGCTTTACCTGTACATCATGACCATGCCTTTTGTTATTATGTTGAGGTCCTTTAGTTTGTTGTTTTGATGCTTGCAATATGCCTACTTGCTGTTATGGACAGATTGTTGCTATGACTTGTATAGTGTGTGTGTGTTGAACCGTTGCTCCGTTTTGAGTGTGCTCAATATGAAACTTGCTTGTTTTTGCATGTAGCTTCATATTATCATGTTGCATCCTTGTTTTGGTGTGTTTGCTTGATGTTTGGGTGCATTTTGCATCAATGCCATGTTTAACTTGCTTTGCTCATATCTTCTAGGCCGTAGCTCCAAATCTAATGAACTTTATATGTAACTTGACTAGAATCTCGTGTAGATCATCTTGGTGCATCTTAACTTGCTGTTTAACAACTTGAACATAATGTTTGTTCAGATCTGGATCAATTTCGAAATTTGCATATGAGGACTTACCGGAATTGTTATATGTTGTTCCTGGCCTCATTTAAACTTGTCTTGATGTGTTGCTCTTGTTTGCATCATATCTTGCCATGAGTAGCTTCATGTAGCGTTGTCATGCCTCATTCTTGTTTGTGCATCATGTCTTGCCTATGTGTGGTGTGTTTACTATGTTGTGTGCTTCTTCTGCTTAGTTCCTGTTTCGTTGCGATCGTGAGGACTCGTTCGTCTACGGTTGGTTCAGCTTCATTCGTTCGTCTTCTTCATGGATTCGTTCTTCTTCCTTGCGGGATTTCAGGCAAGATGACCGCTACCCTGGATCTCACTACTATCATTGCTATGCTAGTTTGCTTCGTTCTATTGCTATGCTGCGCTACCTATCACTTGTTCATCAAGCCATCCCATATTGCCATGAACCTCTAACCTTTGACACCTTTCCTATGCAAACCGTTGCTTGGCTATGTTACCGCTTTGCTCAGCCCCTCTTATAGCGTTGCTAGTTGCAGGTGAAGTTGAAGATTTCTCCATGGTGGACAGGATTTTGGTTGGGATATCACAATATCTCTTATATTATTAATGCATCTATATACTTGGTAAAGGGTGGAAGACTCGGCCTTTTGCCTGGTGTTTTGTTCCACTCTTGCCGCCCTAGTTTCCATCATACCGGTGTTATGTTCCCGGATTTTGCGTTCCTTACGCGGTCGGGTGATTTATGGGACCCCCTTGACAGTTCGCTTTGAATAAAACTCCTCCAGCAAGGCCCAACCTTGGTTTTACCATTTGCCTCACCTAGCCCTTTTTCCCTTGGGAGTCGCGCATCCCAAGGGTCATCTTTATATTATTATCCCCCCCCCCCCGGTCCAGTGCTCGTTGTGAGTGTTGGTCCAACCTGTCAACCGCCGGTGGCCACCAGGGGCAACTCTGGGCTGGCCTACCGGAAGTTTGGACAATCCGGTGTGCCCTGAGAACGAGCTATGTGCAGCTCCTATCGGGATTTGTCGGCACATCCGGGCGGCTTTGCTGGTCTTGTTTTACCATTGTCGAAATGTCTTGTAAACCGGGATTCCGAGTCTGATCGGGTCTTCCTGGGAGAAGGTCTATTCCTTCGTTGATCGCGAGAGCTTATCATGGGCTAAGTTGGGACACCCCTGCAGGGTATAATCTTTCGAAAGTCGTGCCTGCGGTTATTGGCAGATGGGAATTTGTTAATGTCCGGTTGTAGATAACTTGACACCAGATCCGAATTAAAACGCATCAACCGTGTGTGTAGCCGTGATGGTCTCTTCTCGGCGGAGTCCGGGAAGTGAACACGGTTTCTGGGTTATGTTTGACGTAAGTAGGTGTTCAGGATCACCTCTTAATCATTACTAGTTGACGACCGTTCCTTTGTTTCTCTTCTCGCTCTCATTTGCGTATGTTAGCCACCATATCTTGCTTAGTCGCTGCTGCAGTCTCACCACTTTACCCCTTCCTTTTCTTTTAAGCTTTGCTAGTCTTGATACCCATGGTAATGGGATTGCTGAGTCCTCGTGGCTCACAGATTACTACAACAACAGTTGCAGGTACAGGTTTATCCGATGATCATGACGCGAGAGCGATGCTTGCTTGCGTTGAGTTCTTCTTCTGTTTCTTCGATCAGGGGATAGGTTCCAGGTCGGCAGTCTGGGCTAGCAGGGTGGATATTGTTTGAGTTTCTGTTTATGTTTCATCCGTAGTCGGATGGTGCTCTGATGTATTGTGATGTTGTATTCGTGTGGCATTGTATGCCTCTTGTATGTATCCCCATATATTATGTAATGTTGATGTAATGATATCCACCTTGCAAAAGTGTTCCAATATGCGGGTCTATCCTTGGTGGGACCTTCGAGTTCCTTTTGGATAGGGTCGCATATTGGGCGTGACACCATCCCTAGGAATTGTGCCCTGTATGTGGAAGTCACCGAGTACTGCCCATTGCTCGTATGCTTCCAAATGATGTCATCCTCGGTGAGCTCGTCAAGGCGGACCTCGTTAAGAAGCATCCAAAGAGTGAAGAACTGTGTGATGTGCTCGGCGGTTACGTTGATGGGGGTTTTAATCTTGAGGATCCATGCGTTGTGCTTGAGGGCCTCCCTAACCTTCCAACCTTTTCTTTTGGAGGCTTCGAAAATAAGTGGGGCAATGTCTTTTGGCGAACGCCCAAGAAGCCAAGGAGAGTCCCAAAAGGGTGTCCTCGCGCCGTTACCAACGGTGATGGTGGTTGAGGCATAGAAAAAATTGAGGTCCTCCACATCACATGGGTTTTCCATCCCCACCCACATCTTGTTGGGCTCTTTCCATTCATACCACGGCCATCGTAACCGGAGAGCCCTCGTAAACTTGGAGGTGTTCAGGACCCCAAGCCCTCCGTACGAAAGAGGCCGGCAAACTTTCTCCCAGTTCACCTTGCATTTGGCCCCCGATGTCTTTTCCGAGCCGGACCATAGGAAGGCTCTTTCAAGCTTGTTGACATTGTGGAGGATGGTTGGCGGTATGACCAACGGGGTGGCGGGGTAGACCACTTGGGAAGTGATCACGGACTTGACGAGGGTCGATCGCCCGATGGTGGTGATGTTTCGGCCATCATACGTTGGCAACTTGCTTGCCACTTTGTCCACGAGGAATTGGAAGTCCACCAATTTCAGCTTCCACACCGAGAGGGGGAGACCCAAGTATCACAAGGGAGAAGACGCCTGCGCCGCCGGCAAGCTTTGAGTTAGGGAATCCAAATCAAGGTGGTTGCAACGAATGGGCACCACCGAGCTTTTCGGAAATTGGTGCAAAGACCCGTGACATCCCCAAATCCCCTCAAAATGCTAGCAAAGTTGTCAACATCCTGCTTGATCGGTGCCAGGAAGACGGCAGCGTCGTCCGCGTAGAGAGAGGTCCTCATCATGGCCCCCCTTCCCCAGATTTTATGGAGGAGCCCCTTCTTTGTTGCCACATCAAGGATTTTTTTGGAGCGGGTCGATGGCGATGACAAAGAGAAGCGAGGAAATAAGGTCTCCCTGCCGAAGCCCCTTCACATGCTTTATTGGACAGCCGGCAATACCATTCAGGATGATCCTCAAGGATGAAGAGCTAAGGAGGGCCGCTATCCAATCCCTGAATTTACTTGGAAATCCTCGTCGCTGGAGGAGGTCAAGCAAGTACTCCCACTTCACGGAGTCAAAGGCCTTGCGGATGTCGAGCTTGAAGATGAGGGTTGGGGTCTTCCTCTTGTGTAGGCGCCGGGCAAGGTTGCGAACATACAAGAAATTATCATGAATGCTTCTTGTTTTGATGAAGGCGTTTTGGGCATTAGAGACGAGATTTTTCATGTGTGGGCCTAGTCTCATGGAGAGCACCTTCACAATAATCTTTGCGATCGCGTGGATGAGGCTGATGGGTCTATAGTCGGTGATCCCCTCCGCCCCTTCCTTCTTGGGCAAGAGCACCACATTTGCGGAGTTGAGCCACTGGAGGTTTGAGGTGTGTAGGCAGTCAAAATGTGTGATCACCACCTTACGCAGTCAGGCAGCGGGCCAGATTCGTTGGACAACATCCAACAACCCAAGCTTCCAAGTTCGGAAACTTTTCGGCCCTTGAGTCTTAGATTGG
Organism: Aegilops speltoides; assembly: GCA_021437245.1. NCBI lineage: Eukaryota > Viridiplantae > Streptophyta > Magnoliopsida > Poales > Poaceae > Aegilops > Aegilops speltoides. The sequence goes on along the minus strand of CM038142.1, from coordinate 560,400,526 downwards.
ACGGGGTTCCAAATTTAATTCCACCCGCCCACCCAAACACAAGCGATTTATCCCGAATCCGGCAAGAGCCCGCTGAAACAGTACACCATTACTGGGCCAGATTCCTCCTGGTTATGGACAGGATAAAGGACTGCCGTGAGGAAAGCGCAATCTCAATTTTCTGCAACAATTGCACGGACAAGGGAATCATGAACGCCATAAGTCGTCATGAAATTACACGCTTCGCCGACTTGGCATCCATAGTACGAAAGTACTGTGCGATGGAGAGTGCCTAGAAAACCGAAACCAAATTTTGGGACAATCCGGCTCCGAACACAACCCTAGTCCGAAATAGAAGGGTGCATCATATTCAGGCACCTGGGGTAAAAAACAAAAAGCAAAAAACCCCTAAAGGGCACGGAACCGTATTGGAGGGATGGCTCAGCGGACCCTGCAAAATCCATAGTACAGAGGGCGCCACTCCAACACATAGCCTTCGAGCATGTTGGATACTGCGGCAGGTGGCCAAAAGTGGCGAAGAGCTTCTAGCCCCAGAGAACCAGCCCAGCAATACCAGTACGGTATTAACAGTCTTCGAGACTTTCACATCAAATAATATGCGAAAACGAACACTCCGCAGCCTCGCCGAAGTCTACCAAGTAGCAAGAATAAATCCATGGAACAACACGGCTATTACCTTTAACGCCAGTGACGAACCTAAATTCCGAACAGCCCGAGCACCAGCCGCATTGGTCCTCAGTCCAATAGGGGACGGCTTTCGCCTTACTAAGGTACTCATGGATGGCGGCAGCAGATTAAACCTCATCTACGAGGAAACCCTTCGAAAAATGGAAGTAGACTGGAGCCGCATTGAGCGAAGCAACACAACCTTCAGAGGAATAATCCCTAGTCGGGAAGCATGCTGCACAGGAAAAATCACACTGGATGTGGTATTTGGATCGCCGGACAACTACAGGTCCGAGGAGATCACGTTCCATGTGGCCCCGTTCAGCAGCGGATATCACACTTTATTAGGACGAGAGGCATTCACAATTTTTCAAGCTATACCCCATTACGGGTACATGAAGCTCAAAATGCCCGGGCCCAACGGAATTATCACCCTTGCCAGTGATCCGGACATAGCGCTCCGCGCCAAAAATAAGACAGCCGCACTAGCCCTAGAGGCACTATCTGAAGCCCTAGCGGCCGAGGAACTCACAGCTGCGCTCCACGGTGAACAGGGATGACGTGATACTTGACAAAAGATCCAAGTCCACCTCTTTTAAGCCAGCGGACGAAATAGTCAAATTCCAAGTCCATCCAACGGACCCTACAAAGACGGCCTCCATTGGGGCACAGTTAAACCCTGATGTAGACGCCGCACTACGAGAATTCCTATGGGAAAATTGGGACATTTTTGCCTGGCACCCTTCAGACATGCCAGGAATCCCACGCCGGCTGGCAGAGCACAGCCTAAATATCCTAAAAGGATTCAAGCCAGTCAAACAGACTCTTCGGCGATTTTTCGAACCCAAAAGACAGGCAATGGGAGAGGAGCTAGCCAAACTATTAGAAGCCGGATTCATCAGAGATATAAAACATCCGGACTGGCTAGCAAACCTGGTAATGGTACCAAAGAAGGACAAATCCTGGCGCCTATGTGTCGATTTCAAGGACCTTAACAAGGCTTGTCCAAAGGATCCCTTCCCCCTTCCCCGCATCGATCAAATTATCGACGGTACCGCAGGGCACGATTCATTGTGCTTCCTCGGCGCATACTCCGGCTACCATCAAATCAAGATGGCGGAGCCAGACCAAGCCGCAACGGCATTCATTACTCCATACGGACCATTCTGCTTCAACACAATGCCCTTCGGGCTCAAAAACGCTAGCGCAACATATCAGCGCATGATTCAGACATGTCTGGCAAACCAGATCGGCAAAACAGTGGAGGCATACGTAGACGATGTGGTCGTCAAATCCAAACACGTCAAAACTCTAGTAGACGACTTGAGGCTCACATTCGACAATCTCCGAGCATATGACATTAAGCTCAACCCGAAAAAATGCGTTTTCGGCGTACCAGCCGGAAAGCTCTTGGGCTTCATTGTATCCGGTAGAGGAATTGAAGCAAACCCAGCCAAGATCCGAGCTCTGTCACAATTCGATATCCCAAAAGACCTCAAGCAAATACAAAAATTGACTGGATGTGTGGCGGCTCTAAGCTGCTTCATCTCCCGCTTAGGAGAAAAGGCATTACCCCTTTATCGCCTCCTCCGGCGCACCGAACACTTCGAGTGGACGGATGCCGCCACGGCCGGACTCGAAGAAATAAAGGCCATATTGGCAACAAATCCGGTCCTGGCCGCGCCCAACTTGGACGAACCAATGTTATTATATATCGCGGCAACACATCAAGTTGTAAGCATGGTGCTCGTCGTCGAACGAGAAACGGACGGACACAAGTTCCCTCTTCAAAAACCAGTGTACTACGTATCCATTGTCCTAACTCCATGCAAGTCCCGGTATCCACATTATCAAAAGATAGCGTACGCAGTGTTCATGGCATCCCGGAAGCTGCGACACTACTTTCAAGAGTGTTCGATAACAGTAGCCTCCGAAGTACCTCTTAATGACATTATAAACAACCGCGACGCGACTGGCAGGATTGCAAAATGGGCCATCGAGCTCCTACCATTCGACATAACCTATAAACCACGGCGAGCTATCAAGTCGCAAGTTTTGGCCGACTTCATCGCCGAATGGACTGAAGCCGAACTCCCTAAAAGTGCGGCGATACTCTAATGGATCATGCACTTCGACGGCTCCAAAATGTTGGCGGCACTGGGGCTGGCGTCGTCTGGCGTCCCCAACCGGAGACACGGTCCATCGTACTCGGATAATGTACACGGACTCCAACAACGCAGCCGAATACGAGGCCCTTCTACATGGCCTCCGGATGGTGGTCTCCATGGGCATTAAACGCCTAGAGGTACGAGGGGATTCAAACCTCGCGATATCCCAAATAAATGGAGACTTCGACGCCAAGGATCCAAAAATGGCAGCTTACCGTAATGCCATTCTGAAAATGTCACCTTGGTTTGAAGGGCTCGAATTTCACCATATAGCCCGGGATAATAACCAAGCGGCGGACATATTAGCACGCATCGGCGCAAAGCGCGATGCCGTCCCTCCCAACATCTTCCTGGAACGGCTTTTCAAGCCATCTGTACTATGGGAAGGGGAGTCCGGAAACAACAATCCGGACCCAACCGCACCGCCCGACACCGCACATTCTGATACAATCGGTGGTTCTGCCAATGAAATAACACCTTCAGCCCACGAAATAATGGCAGTCATTGCCCCGTCGACCGAGCCATTCCTAGCTTACTTAACTAGGCAGGAACTTCCCGAGGACCAAAACGAGGCCCGATGCATAGTACGGCGATCTAAAGCCTATAAGGTCCATGAGGGAGAGCTCTATAAGAAAAGCACAACCGGAGTCCTTAAAAGGTGTATCTCCGAAGAGGAAGGGCGAAATCTTTTGGCTGAAATTCACGCCGGACTCGGTGGGCACCACGCCGCAGCCCGGGCCCTTGTAAGTAAGGCCTTCCGTACAGGATTTTATTGGCCAACGACCCGGGCAGACGCTTAGGATTTAGTCCAACGATGCGTCGGTTGCCAGCTCTTTGCTAATCAAAGCCACATGCCTCCCACCGCCATGAAAACTATACCCATCACCTGGCCGTTCGCGGTCTGGGGGCTTGACATGGTTGGACCCCTTAAAGGAGGAACCCACAAGCAAAAATACCTATTGGTCATGGTGGATAAATTCACCAATTGGATAGAGGCCAAGCTAGTTAAGACGGCCGAATCCGGACCCGTGATAGACTTCATATCAGGGGTAGTACACCATTACAGCGTCCCCCACAGCATCATCACTGATAACGGCACGAACTTCACGGCTGACGAGGTTAAACTTTGGTGCAAAACATGGGCATAAAACTCGACTACGCTTCAGTCTATCACCCCCAAACTAACGGTCAAGTCGAACGAGCAAATGGTCTAATCATGAGCGGCATCAAACCCAGACTAGTGCGGTCCCTTAAGGAATCTAACACGGACTGGGTAGAGGAGCTTGACTCCGTACTCTGGGGGCTGCGGACCACGCCGAACCGCACTACCGGATTCACACCATTTTTTTATGGTATACGGCGCAGAGGCAGTTTTGCCCTGCGACATAATTCATGACTCACCTCGCGTGCGCATGTACGAAGAAAGAGAGGCCGAGCTGGATCGGCAGGACAGTTTGGACGCCTTAGAGGAGGAGCGTGACGTGGCAAAAGCTCGTTCCGCATTCTATCAACAGCAGGCTCGAAGATATCAAAGCAGAGAAGTACGGGCCAAAACTTACAATGTTGGCGAACTAGTTCTCGCTGCGGACAAGAAAAGGACAAACTCAAGCCCAAATGGGAAGGTCCCTTCATCATCGACCAAGTCCTGACCGGCGGAGCGTACCATCTGCGAAACGCATCGGATAACCGACTCGAGCCAAATCCATGGAACGCAGCCCGTCTCCGAAGATTCTACGCCTAGCGCCGGACTCTAAGTTCGTCTCCCTCCCCCGTCTATATTTTATACTTTAACTGTCTTTTATTCCCCCCCCCCTTTTTTCACGGGCCTTCGGTGGCTCGCCTGCGCATTGTTCGCACACACTTGACGTGCTACTTGCACTCATTATACCTTGGGGCTTCTTTAACAGAAGGTTATTTATACGGGCTTTATACCCAACACATGTGTCACACTTCCGCATGTACCTTTTATTCACCATTATATGCATCGATATGACTTAAGTTTTGGCCAAGCTGGGTTGCCTGGCTCCTGTGCTTACCCCTACGTTCCCGATTGTTCGGCTAGGAGGTAAAGGAGCACCTCTGCGATTATTCTTGCCGGGTCACCGGATATGTACCTCGGTGGGTGAAGCAGCTAGCATTTTAAGGGAATATTGATCGGTGAATTGAAAGATGATTTCTTACCTATTTATTTATCGCCTCGGATGCTTTCCTGCTTTTTTCGCAGTCCGGACATGCACTTTAGGGCATGCCTCCCAGGGAAAGGAACCCCTAACGGAACTATTCTCCCTGGAAGATGTTCTTACTAACCATGTAATATAACATAACTAGTTGGGCACTAGTTTGATAAAGCACTAATGACCCCTACGCCTGGTCTCCACGCATGCCCTGATTTCTTATAACCGCGAGGGTATTCGGACACACTCCGGACTATCGGGTCCCGAGGTTGAAGCGAAAAGGTCCGCAATGACAAACGATCTACAATCCGGCTAGAAGGCATTTTACATGTCATTTTAAATTACATAGTCAAATTGACTGATTGTATTCCTCTTCAATACCATCTACTAGTGTCTAGTTTATAGTCCCGCTGGGAATACTTAGCGGCCAACTCTACTTGGCCGTACATTAAGCTCACAGGGATCTCCTTCCCATCGGGCCCCACAGGTCCGACCTCGGCCATGTGATTTGGGTCAGTCTTCGTGTACCGCGTCTTCACCATGGCCCAGGCCTCCCTGGCGCCTTGACGGCAGGCCGATATCTTCCACAGACGGAAGCGCCGCCGTGCTCCCTAAAGCTTCTCTGCAAGCTCTCCAGGACCTTCGGGTAGGGAGACGGACGGCCATAAGGCCTGGGCGACGCCACTCATCACCTGCCGAACTCGTTCGTGCAGTTGCAGTAGCTTGGGAAGTAGGTCACCCGTGGAACCGGGCATTTCCTCTGCAGGACGACCTGTGAGCATACCTACAGACATATTCCTGTTAATCGACTTCCTCGCCAAACTCTTCTTTTTCAAAAGTTCGTTCAAGCACTTACTATAAATGCCGCGACGAAGCCGCTGATTCTCCTTCACGGAGTCAGACAGCTGGGCCCGAACATCTTTTAGTTCCTCGCCCAGCTGGGTGTTAGCATCTTGGAGGCTATTTTTCTCCTGCCGCACCCTTGTAAGCACCTTCTTGCCGGCCTTTAGCTGGCGTAGTAGCTGCTGCCTGTCCGGATCTAGTCCGGCACCATCTGCAATATTATTGTCAGATCCATGCACACGCCGCACTTCACAAACTACTTATCTTTCGAAAGCATATATTACCGGAGGGGGTCTCTGTGGCTCCCCACATGGCGGCTAGTCTTGACCTCAAGTTGGGCCTTGCACTCTTGAAGCTCTTGGGACAGGTGGGTATTCTTCTCCGTAAGATCCTGCATAACAAATGATCCTTAAATCAGTTATTCTAACTATTTTAAGTCTTGGGGGCTACTGGCATATATAACTGTCAAAATTCCTCACCCGTATGTCTTTCACATACTGCTCCGTGGCTCTGGCTAGACCATCTTGAGCGGCACGGAGGTGTGCATCTCCCGAATTAAAGGCATTTAACGCCTCCGGGGAGAAGCATGCGTCACGAAGAACTGTCCAGCGGTGCCTGTGATTCATGGCGCTCTCCACCTCAGATCTGGTGGCGGACAACCTGTCGGCGTCCTCCATTGGAGGAGCACCCGACACGCGCCTTGCGTTCGCCTCCCCCTCCGGACCTGGCATTGGAGCCTGGTTGGCGGAGGCTTGATTGGCAATCTCTCCGGACACAGTCCAGCGAGCGCTCTTTCTCCTGAAAAAACCACGAGCGTTAATATGCCTTCCAGGAATCTTTCCTGGAAACATGGTGGCGCGCCATACCGTTGCGGCGATGTCTCGATCCGTGCTGCACTTCTTTTCCGCCTGCTGGACCCAGCTGCCCCTTGTTGGCCAGCCGCCGCGGGTTCGGCTTCCTGCCTCGAAGGCACCTCCTGCGGAACACCATTGGTATACGGTGGTCAGAGATAAGCATGGATGAGTAATGGTATCGGACTCGGTCACAAGATTACAGGAAACCGGAGATATTCGAGTAGTCGGCCGTAATGGCGATCGAGGAGTCTGGACTAGGGGTGTCCGGATAGCGGACTATCATCATCGGCCGGACTCCAAAACTATGAAGATACAAGATTGAAGACTTCGTCCCGTGTCCAGATGGGACTTTCCTTGGCGTGGAAGGCAAGCTTGGCGACACGGATATGTAGATCTCCTACCATTGTAACCGACTCTGTGTAACCCTAGCCCTCTCCATTGTCTATATAAACTGGAGGGTTTTAGTCCGTAGGACACAACAACAATCATACCATAGGCTAGCTTCTAGGGTTTAGCCTCCTTGATCTCGTGGTAGATCCACTCTTGTACTACCCATATCATCAATATCAATCAAGCAGGAGTAGGGTTTTACCTCCATCGAGAGGGCCCAACACAGGTAAAACATCGTGTCCCTTGTCTCCTGTTACCATCCGCCTAGACGCACAGTTCGGGACCCCCTACCCGAGATCCGCCGGTTTTGACATCGACATTGGTGCTTTCATTAAGAGTTCCTCTGTGCCGTCACATATAGGCCCGATGGCTCCTTCGATCATCAACAACAATGCGGTCCAGGGTGAGACTTTTCTCCCCGGACAGATCTTCGTGTTCGGCGGCTTCGCACTGCGGGCCAATTCACTTGGCCATCTGGAGCAGATCGAAAGCTACGCCCCTGGCCATCAGGTCAGATTTGGAAGCCTAAACTTCACGGCCGACATCCGCGAAGACTTGATCTTCGATGGATTAGTGCCACATCCGAGCGTGCCGCACTGTCGCGATGGGCATGACTTAGCTCTAACGCCGGACAGTACCCTGGAGGCCGCGCACGAGTCCACTCTGACCCATAGTTCGGAGCCGACCATGCAGATCGAGGACAGGTGGCTGGACACCGCCTCGGGGGCTGCAACTTCCACGGCGATGGAGCCGAATACCGACCTTGTCCTTTGCAAAGCTCGTGACTCCGAGGTGCCGGACTCCGAACCTCCCGCGCCCCTGCCGATCGAATCCGATTGGGCGCCAATCATGGAGTTCGATGCTGCGGACATCTTTCAGCACTCACCCTTTGGCGACATCCTGAATTCGCTAAAGTATCTCTCGTTATCAGGAGAGCCCTGGCCGGACTGCGGTCAGGATGGTTGGGATGCGGACGATGAAGAAATTCAGAGCCCACCCACCACCCATTTTGTAGCCACTGTCGACGATCTAACCGACATGCTAGACTACGACTCCGAAGACATCGACGGTATTGACGATGATGCCGGAGACGATCAAGAACCAGCGCCTATGGGGCACTGGAAGACCACCTCGTCATACGACATATACATGGTGGACACCCCAAAGGATGGGGACGGCGAAGAAGCAGCGGAGGCAGATTCCTCTAAGAAACAGCCCAAGCGCCGACGTCAGCTGCGCCGCTCTAAATCCCGCCACAGCAAGAATGGAGATTCCGGCACCGGAGACAATAACACCCCAGAGAGTGCCAAAGACAACCCCCTCCAGCAAGATTCAGCACAGGAGGACGGAGAAGCCAGCCCTCAAGAGAGAGCGGCAGATGAGGAGATAGAAGATGACAATTACATACCTCCCTCCGGAGATGAGACAAGCCTCAATGACGACGAATTCATCGTGCCCGAGGATCCCGTCGAACAAGAGCGTTTTAAACGCAGGCTCATCGCCACGGCAAATAGCCTAAAGAAAAAGTAGCAACAGCTTCAAGCTGATCAAGACCTGCTGGCCGACAGATGGACCGAGTGAAGGAAATATGCCCTAGAGGCAATAATAAAGTTATTATTTATTTCCTTATATCATGATAAATGTTTATCATTCATGCTAGAATTGTATCAACAGGAAACATGATACATGTGTGAATACATAGACAAACATATAGTCACTAGTATGCCTCTACTTGACTAGCTCATTAATCAAAGATGGTTATGTTTCCTAACCATAGACATGAGTTATCATTTGATTAATGAGATCACATCATTAGGAGAATAATGTGATTGACATGACCCATCCCGTTAGCTTAGCACTTGATCGTTTAGTATTCTGCTATTGCTTTCTTCATGACTTATACATGTTCCTGTAACTATGAGATTATGCAACTCCCGTTTACCGGAGGAACACTTTGGGTGCTACCAAACGTCACAACGTAACTGGGTGATTATAAAGGAGTACTACAGGTGTCTCCAAAGGTACATGTTGGGTTGGCGTATTTCGAGATTAGGTTTTGTCACTCCGATTGTCGGAGAGGTATCTCTAGGCCTTCTCGGTAATACACATCACATAAAGCCTTGCAAGCATTGCAACTAATAAGTTAGTTGTGAGATGATGTATTACGGAATGAGTAAAGAGACTTGCCGGTAACGAGATTGAACTAGGTATTGGATACCGACGATCGAATCTCGGGTAAGTAACATACCGATGACAAAGGGAACAACGTATGTCGTTATGCGGTTTGACCGATAAAGATCTTTGAAGAATATGTAGGAACCAATATGGGCATCCAGGTTCCGCTATTGGTTATTGAACGAGAATAGTTCTAGGTCATGTCTACATAGTTCTCGAACCCGTAGGGTCCGCACGCTTAACGTTACGATGACAGTTTATTATGAGTTTATAAGTTTTGATGTACCGAAGTTTGTTCGGAGTCCCGAATGTGATCACGGACATGACGAGGAGTCTCCAAATGGTGGAGACATAAAGATTGATATATTGGAAGCCTATATGTGGATATCGGAAAGGTTCCGGATGAAATCGGGAATTTTCCAGAAAACCGGGGGGTTACCGGAACCCTCCCGGGGGATGTTGGGCCTTAATGGGCCATAAGGGAGAAGAGGAGGGCCGGCCAGGGAAGGCCGCGCGCCCCTCCCCCCCCCCCTAGTATGAATAGGACAAGGAGAGGGGGGGCGGCGCCCCCATTCCTCTTTCCCCTCCCTCCTTTCCTTCTCCAACAAGGCAAGAGGGAGGAGTCCTACTCCCGGTGGGAGTAGGACTCCTCCAGGCGCACCCTAGGAGGGCCGGCCGCACCTCCCCCTCCCTCCTTTATATACGGGGGCAGGGGGCACCCCATGACACACAAGTTGATCTACGTGATCGTTCCTTAGCCGTGTGCGGTGCCCCCCTCCACCATATTCCACTTCGGTCATATCGTCGCGGAGCTTAGGCGAAGCCCTGTGCCGAAGGAGCATCATCATTGTCACCACGCCGCCGTGCTGACAGAACTTATCCCCGACGCTTTGCTGGATCGGAGTCCGGGGATCGTCATCGAGCTTAACGTGTGCTGAAGTCGGAGGTGCCGTGCGTTCGGTACTTGGATCGGTCGGATCGTGAAGACGTACGACTACATCAACCGCATTGTTATAACGCTTCCGCTTATGGTCTACGAGGGTACGTGGACATACACTCTCCCCTCTCGTTGCTATGTCATCACCATGATCTTGCGTGTGCGTAGGAAATTTTTTGAAATTACTACGAAACCCAACAGTGGCATCCGAGCCTAGGTTTTATGCGTTGATGTTATATGCACGAGTAGAACACAAGTGAGTTGTGGGCGATATAAGTCATACTGCTTACCAGCATGTCATACTTTGGTTCAGCGGCATTGTGAGATGAAGCGGCCGGACCGACATTACGCGTGCGCCTCGCGAGACTGGTTTCACCGCTCACGAGCACTCGTTGCTTAAAGGTGGCGGCGGGTGTCTGTCTCTCTCACTTTAGTTGAACTGAGTGTGGCTACGCCCGGTCCTTAAGGGTTAAAACAGCACCAACTTGACAAACTATCGTTGTGGTTTTGATGCGTAGGTAAGAACGGTTCTTGCTTAGCCCGTAGCAGCCACGTAAAACTTGCAACAACAAAGTAGAGGACGTCTAACTTGTTTTTGCAGGGCATGTTGTGATGTGATATGATCAAGATGTGATGCTATATTTTATTGTATGAGATGATCATGTTTTGTAACCAAAGTTATCGGCAACTGGCAGGAGCCATATGGTTGTCGCTTTATTGTATGAAATGCAAACGCCCTGTAATTGCTTTACTTTATCACTAAGCGGTAGCGATAGTCGAGATGCAATAGATGGCGTGACGCGACAACGATGCTACGATGGAGATCAAGGTGTCGCGCCGGTGACGATGGTGATCATGACGGTGCTTCGAAGATGGAGATCACAAGCACAAGATGATGATGGCCATATCATATCACTTATATTGATTGCATGTGATGTTTATCCTTTATGCATCTTATCTTGCTTTGATTGACGGTAGCATTTTAAGATGATCTCTCACTAATTATCAAGAAGTGTTCTCCCTAAGTATGCACCGTTGCGAAAGTTCTTCGTGCTGAGACACCACATGATGATCGGGTGTGATAGGCTCTACGTTGAAATACAACGGGTGCAAAACAGTTGCACACGCGGAATACTCGGGTTATACTTGACGAGCCTAGCATATACAGATATGGCCTCGGAACACGGAGACCGAAAGGTCGAGCGTGAATCATATAGTAGATATGATCAACATAGCGATGTTCACCATTGAAACTACTCCATCTCACGTTATGATCGGACATGGTTTGGTTGATTTGGATCACATGATCACTTAGATGACTTGAGAGATGTCTGTCTAAGTGGGAGTTCTTAAGTAATATGATTAATTGAACTTAAAATTATCATGAACTTAGTACCTGATAGTATCTTGCTTGTCTATGTTTGTTTGTAGATAGATGGCTCGTGCTGTTGTTCCGTTGAATTTTAATGCGTTCCTTGAGAAAGCAAAGTTGAAAGATGATGGTAGCAATTACACGGATCGGGTCCGTAACTCGAGGATTATCCTCATTGCTGCCTGAAAAGTTACGCCCCGAAGCACCGCTGGGTGCCGAACCTGCTTCTGATGCAACCGACGGCGTTAAGAACGTCTGGCGAGCAAAAAGCTGATGACTACTCTATAGTTCAGTGTGCCATGCTTTACGGCTTAGAACCGGGCCTTCAACGACGTTTTGAGCGTCATGGAGCATATGAGATGTTCCAGAGTTGAAGTTAATATTTCAAGCAAATGCCCGGATTGAGAGATATGAAGTCTCCAATAAGTTCTATAGCTGCAAGATGGAGGAGAATAGTTCGTCGGTGAACATATACTCAAAATGTCCGGGTATAATAATCACTTGATTCAACTGGGAGTTAATCTTCCGATGATAGTTTCATTGATGAAATTCTTCAATCACGCCACCAAGCTACAAGAGCTTTGTGATGAACTATAATATGCAAGGGATGAACAAGACTATTCGAGCTCTTCGCAATGCTAAAAGCAGCGAGGTAGAAATCAAAAAGGAGCATCAAGTGTTGATGGTTAACAAGACCACCAGTTTCAAGAAAAGGGCAAAGGGAAGAAGAAGGAACTTCAAAAAGAACGGCAAGAAAGTTGCTGCTCAAGAGAAGAAACCCAAGTCTGGACCTAAGCACTGAAACCGAGTGCTTCTACCGCAAGCAAACCGACCTTTGAATCGAACTGCCCCAAGTATTTGGCGGATAAGAAGGATGGCAAAGTGAACAAAGGTATATGTGATATACATGTTATTGATGTGTACCTTACTAATGCTCGCAGAGCACTGGTATTTGATACTTGGTTACATTGCTAATATTTGCAACTCAAACAGGACTACTGATTAAGATTGGCTAAGGACGAGGTGACAATGCGCGTGGGAAATGGTTCCAAAGTCGATGTGATCGCAGTCGGCACGCTACCTCTACATCTACCATCGGGATTAGTTTTAGACCTAAATAATTGTTATTTGGTGCCAGCGTTGAGCATGAACATTATATCTGGATCTTGTTTGCTGCGAGACGGTTATTCATTTAAATCAGAGAATAATGGTTGTTCTATTTATATGAGTAATATCTTTTATGGTCATGCACCTTTGAAGAGTGGTCTATTTTTGTTGAATCTCGATAGTAGTGATACACATATTCATAGTGTTGAAATCAAAAGATGCAGAGTTGATAATGATAGTGCAACTTATTTGTGGCACTACCGTTTAGGTCATATCGGTGTAAAACGCATGAAGAAACTCCATACTGATGGGCTTTTGGAATCACTTGATTATGAATCACTTGGTACTTGCGAACCGTGCCTTATGGGCAAGATGACAAAAACACCGTTCTCCGGTACTATGGAGAGAGCAACAGATTTGTTGGAGATCATACATACAGATGTATGTGGTCCAATGAATGTTGAGGCTCGTGGCGGATATCGTTATTTTCTCACCTTCACAGATGATTTAAGCAGATATGGGTATATCTACTTAATGAAACACAAGTCTGAAACATTTGAAAAGTTCAAAGAATTTCAGAGTGAAGTGGAAAATCATCGTAACAAGAAAATAAAGTTTCTACGATCTGATCGTGGAGGAGAATATTTGAGTTACGAGTTTGGTCTGCACTTGAAAAATTGCGGGATAGTCTCGCAAATCACGCCACCTGGAACACCACAACGTAATGGTGTGTCCGAACGTCGTAATCGCACTTTACTAGATATGGTACGATCTATGATGTCTCTTACTGATTTACCGCTATCATTTTGGGGTTATGCTTTAGAGACGGCCGCATTCACGTTAAATAGGGTACCATCAAAATCCGTTGAGACGACACCTTATGAAATGTGGTTTGGCAAGAAACCAAAGTTGTTGTTTCTTAAAGTTTGGGGCTGCGATGCTTATGTGAAGAAACTTCAACCAGATAAGCTCGAACCCAAATCGGAGAAATGTGTCTTCATAGGATACCCAAAGGAGACTATTGGGTACACCTTCTATCACAGATCTGAGGGCAAGATTTTCGTTGCTAAATTCGGATCCTTTCTAGAGAAGGAGTTTCTCTCGAAAGAAGTGAGTGGGAGGAAAGTAGAACTTGATGAGATAATTGTATCTACTCCCTTATTGAAAGATAGTTCATCACAAGAACCGGTTCCTGTGACAACTATACCAATCAGTGAGGAAGCTGATGATATTGATCATAAAAACTTCAGATCAAGTTTCTACAGAACCTCGTAGGTCTACCAGAGTAAGATCCGCACCAGAGTGGTACGGTAATCCTATTCTGGAAGTCATGTTACTTGACCATGATGAACCTACAAACTATGAGGAAGCGATGATGAGCCCAGATTCCGCAAAATGGCTGGAGGCCATGAAATCTGAGATGGGATCCATGTATGAAAACAAAGTATGGACTTTGGTTGACTTGCCCGATGATCGGCAAGCCATTGAGAATAAATGGATTTTTAAGAAGAAGACTGATGCTGATGGTAATATAACTGTCTATAAAGCTCGACTTGTTGTGAAAGGTTTTCGACAAGTTCAAGGGGTTGACTACGATGAGACTTTCTCACCCGTAGCGATGCTTAAGTCTGTCCGAATCATGTTAGCTATTGCTGCATTTCATGATTATGAAATTTGGCAAATGGATGTCAAAACTGCATTCTTGAATGGATTTCTAGAAGAAGAGTTGTATATGATGCAGCCAGAAGGTTTTGTTGATCCAAAAGGTGCTGACAAAGTATGCAAACTCCAGCGATCCATTTATGGACTGGTGCAAGCATCTCGGAGTTGGAATAAACGTTTTGATAGTGTAATCAAAGCATATGGTTTTATACAGACTTTTGGAGAAGCCTGTATTTACAAGAAAGTGAGTGGGAGCTCTGTAGCATTTCTGATATTATATGTAGATGACATATTATTAATTGGAAATGATATAGAATTTCTGGATAGCATAAAGGGATACTTGAATAAGAGTTTTTCAATGAAAGACCTCGGTGAAGCTGCTTACATATTGGGCATCAAGAACTATAGAGATAGATCAAGACGCTTAATAGGACTTTCACAAAGCACATACCTTGACAAAATTTTGAAAAAGTTCAAGATGGATCAGGCAAAGAAAGGGTTCTTGCCCGTACTACAAGGTGTGAAGTTGAGTCAAACTCAATGCCCAACCACGGCAGAAGATAGAGAGAAAATGAAAGATGTTCCCTATGCTTCAGCCATAGGCTCTATCATGTATGCAATGCTGTGTACCAGACCTGACGATGCTTAGCAATAAGCTTGGCAGAAGGTACCAAAGTAATCCAGAGTGGATCATCGGACAGCGGTCAAGAACATCCCAAATACGAAAAGGACTAAGGATATGTTTCTCGTATATGGGGGTGACAAAGAGCTAGTCGTAAATGGTTACGTCGATGCAAGCTTTGACACTGATCCGGACGATTCTAAATCGCAAACCGGATACGTGTTTTTATTAAACGGTGGAGCTGTAAGTTGGTGCAGTTCTAAACAAAGCGTCATGGCGGGATCTACATGTGAAGCGGAGTACATAGCTGCTTCTGAAGCAGCAAATGAAGGAGTTCATTTCCGATCTATGTGTCATACCTAGTGCATCGGGACCAATGAAGATCTTCTGTGACAATACTGGTGCAATTGCCTTGGCAAAGGAATCCAGATTTCACAAGAGGACCAAGCACATCAAAAGACGCTTCAATTCCATTCGGGACCAAGTCCAAGTGGGAGACATAGAGATTTGCAAAATACATACGGATCTGAATGTTGCGCACCGTTGACTAA
This sequence comes from Aegilops speltoides, assembly GCA_021437245.1. Lineage (NCBI taxonomy): Eukaryota > Viridiplantae > Streptophyta > Magnoliopsida > Poales > Poaceae > Aegilops > Aegilops speltoides. Next base: position 560,385,005 of record CM038142.1, on the reverse strand, counting down.
GCCTCTCTCACGAGCAAAACATGATCAGCACCAAGACTCCATGGGTGTTAGAATCATTACTATGTAATCTAGATTATTGACTCTAGTGCAAGTGGGAGACTGAAGGAAATATGCCCTAGAGGCAATAATAAAGTTATTATTTATTTCCTTATATCATGATAAATGTTTATTATTCATGCTAGAATTGTATCAACAGGAAACATGATACATGTGTGAATACATAGACAAACATATAGTCACTAGTATGCCTCTACTTGACTAGCTCATTAATCAAAGATGGTTATGTTTCCTAACCATAGACATGAGTTATCATTTGATTAATGAGATCACATCATTAGGAGAATAATGTGATTGACATGACCCATCCCGTTAGCTTAGCACTTGATCGTTTAGTATTCTGCTATTGCTTTCTTCATGACTTATACATGTTCCTGTAACTATGAGATTATGCAACTCCCGTTTACCGGAGGAACACTTTGGGTGCTACCAAACGTCACAACGTAACTGGGTGATTATAAAGGAGTACTACAGGTGTCTCCAAAGGTACATGTTGGGTTGGCGTATTTCGAGATTAGGTTTTGTCACTCCGATTGTCAGAGAGGTATCTCTAGGCCTTCTCGGTAATACACATCACATAAAGCCTTGCAAGCATTGCAACTAATAAGTTAGTTGTGAGATGATGTATTACGGAACGAATAAAGAGACTTGCCGGTAACGAGATTGAACTAGGTATTGGATACCGACGATCGAATCTCGGGTAAGTAACATACCGATGACAAAGGGAACAACGTATGTCGTTATGCGGTTTGACCGATAAAGATCTTTGAAGAATATGTAGGAACCAATATGGGCATCCAGGTTCCGCTATTGGTTATTGACCGAGAATAGTTCTAGGTCATGTCTACATAGTTCTCGAACCCGTAGGGTCCGCACGCTTAACGTTACGATGACAGTTTATTATGAGTTTATAAGTTTTGATGTACCGAAGTTTGTTCGGAGTCCCGAATGTGATCACGGACATGACGAGGAGTCTCGAAATGGTCGAGACATAAAGATTGATATATTGGAAGCCTATATTTGGATATCGGAAAGGTTCCGGATGAAATCGAAATTTTCCTAACACCGGGGTTACTGAACCCTCCCGGGGGATGTTGGGCCTTAATGGGCCATAAGGGAGAAGAGGAGGGCCGGCCAGGGAAGGTCGCGCGCCCCTCCCCCCTAGTCCGAATAGGACAAGGAGAGGGGGGGCGGCGCCCCCCTTCCTCTTTCCCCTCCCCCCTTTCCTTCTCCAACAAGGCAAGAGGGAGGAGTCCTACTCCCGGTGGGAGTAGGACTCCTCCAGGCGCACCCTAGGAGGGCCGGCCGCACCTCCCCCTCCCTCCTTTATATACGGGGGCAGGGGGGCACCCCATGACACACAAGTTGATCTACGTGATCGTTCCTTAGCCGTGTGCGGTGCCCCCCTCCACCATATTCCACTTCGGTCATATCGTCGCGGAGCTTAGGCGAAGCCCTGCGCCGGTGGAGCATTATCATCATCACCACGCCGTCGTGCTGACAGAACTCATCCCCGACGCTTTGCTGGATCGAAGCCCGGGGATCGTCATCGAGCTGAACGTGTGCTGAACTCGGAAGTGCCGTGCGTTCGGTACTTGGATCGGTCGGATCGTGAAGACGTACGACTACATCAACCGCGTTGTTATAATGCTTCCGCTTACGGTCTACGAGGGTACGTGGGCATACACTCTCCCCTCTCGTTGCTATGTCATCACCATGATCTTGCGTGTGCGTAGGAATTTTTTTTGAAATTACTACGAAACCCAACACCGAGGTCCTCGCGGCCGAAGAGTATGAACTCGAACGCCCCTCCAAAAGCTACCCAAAACGCAAGTTGCTCCCCCGACTAGAGGAGGAAGCATACAAACCTTCATCACCAGCGCACAATACGGCAGACCGACCACCCCGTGGCCGCGACAGAGAGGCATCTAGGCCCTGCATCAGGACCATACCCCGGCATCGCTCGGAAAGTACGAAGCAACGAGGGAATGCGCCGGACTTGCGAGACATATTGGAGGACAAGGCAAAACAATCAAGATCTATCTATGGATCACGTGGGCGCCCCACAATCCACGACGACTATCGTCGCGCCGGATACAGCAACTCCGGCCGGGCCGAACACAGCAGACAAAGCTCCCTTGAGCTACATCGTGATATTGCCCAGTATAGAGGCGCCGCACACCCGCTCTGCTTCACAGATGAAGTAATGGATCATCAAATCCCTGAAGGGTTTAAACCCATGAACATTGAATCCTACGATGGCACAATAGACCCCGCGGTTTGGATCAAAGATTATCTCCTTCATATCCATATGGCCCGCGGCGACGATCTCCATGCCATCAAGTATCTCCCACTCAAGCTTAAAGGACCAGCTCGGCATTGGCTTAACAGCTTACCCGCAGAGTCGATTGGATGTTGGGAGGACCTGGAAGCCGCATTCCTCGACAACTTCCAGGGCACATATGTGCGACCACCAGACGCCGATGACCTAAGCCACATAATTCAGCAGCCCGATTTAATCGGCCGACAGTTCTCGACACGGTTCCTAACAAAGAAAAATCAAATCGCCGATTGTCCGGATGCGAGAGGCCCTCGCGAGCTTCAAACATAACATCCGCGACGAGTGGCTGGCCCGGCACCTAGGACAGGAAAGCGAAATCCATGGCAGCCCTCACATCACTCATGACCCGCTTCAGGCGGGAGAGGACAGCTGGCTAGCTCGCAGAATAACCTCAAAGAAAAATTCGGCAGTCCGGACAACAAGGACCACAATGGCAGGTCGCGTCGCAACAAAAACAAACACCGCGTTAACGGCGATAACACTGAGGATACGGCAGTCAATGCCGGATTCAGAGGCTCTAAACCCGGTCAGCGGAAAAAGCCATTCAAAAGAACTACTCCGGGTCCGTCCAATTTGGACTGAATACTCGACCGCTCTTGCCAGATACATGGCACCCTCGAAAAGCCAGCTAACCACACCAACAGGGATTGTTGGGTATTCAAGCAGGCAGGCAAATTAATTGCCGAAAACAATGACAAGGGGCTGCACAGCGACGACTCGGCCGCCGAACAGTAGAGGACAGAAGGGTTTCCCCCCACAAGTGCGGACGGTAAACATGATATACGCAACCCACATACCCAAGAGGGAGTGGAAGCGTGCACTTAGGGACGTATATGCGATGGAGCCAGTCGCCCCGAAGTTCAGTCCATGGTCCTCTTGCCCGATCACTTTCGATCGAAGGGACCACCCCACCAGTATCCGCCATGGCGGATTCGCCGCATTTATTTTAGACCCAATCGTCGATGGATTCCACCTCACTAGAGTCCTAATGGACGGCGGCAGCAGCCTGAACCTGCTTTATCAGGATACAGTGCGAAAGATGGGCATAGACCCCTCAAGGATTAAACCTACAAAGACGACCTTTAAAGGCGTCATACCAGTGTTGAGGCCAATTATGCAGTGCTCACCACACCGAAGTGGTCTTCGGATCCCCGGATAATTTCTGAAGCGAGGAGTTCATCTTCGACATAGTCACGTTCCGAAGTGGCTATCACGCTCTACTCGGACGAACCGCGTTCACAAAGTTCAATGCGGTGCCGCATTATGCATACCTCAAGCTCAAGATGTCAGGCCTCGTGGAGTCATCACGGTCAACGGAAACACTGAACGCTCCCTCCGAACGGAGGAACACACAATGCTCGCGGCGTAAATCTGAGCAGCCTTTTAAGGCAATTTTCGAGTCTGGCCGTCAAACAACCGGACATGGCCAAACGCGCCCGGAGTAACATCAATCAAGACCACCTTGCACGTTCCGAGCACGCGTAGCAATGCGGCCCCAACCCCAGCCCTTGCATGATTGCAAGACCAGCTCTTCGCGTACATCATTATGCTCTGGAGATACCATGGGCATAGGGGGAGGGGTACGACCACGACAGGCCCAGAGTGCGGCTCAACCTCACCAGGGGCTCCCAAGTGTGTCGCTCTTTTTATTTTTATTTTTCTTCTTTTTATCCATAGGACTCCGTTCACCAGAGACCCTGTCCGGCGGTAAACCTGCCGAACTCACGATGCAACAGCCAGGGAGGGACAAAGGCTACTGATTTAACACTCGGTGGTCTCCATTATGAGCATTAAATTTGTTAAATACACTAGTCCGCAGCCTACCCCTGGAGGGGGACATGTTTAAATAGTCCAATCCCTTGCTTACCGCACTATTTGTATCGTTCTGCACTCGTGGCAGAATTCCTTGAAGGAACAATGCATCACTTTTTGTTTATAATTGCATTCCTCTCTTTATATGTTCATTTATGACATCTTGCATCTGTACACTTTGGTACGGCCGAATACACCAGGGGCTTATGTTCCCCGCATTATGGTGTGATAAGTCCGAACACTTTCACAAGTGCGGCACCCCGAACTTATAGCACTATATGCATCGGCTCCGAATCATGTCTTGGGTCAATAGTTGGGTTTGCCCGGCTCCCATGTTTTGGTACCTTACGTTCCGTTCTACCGACTAAGGTAGCACTGGGAGAACCACTGCGATTGCGCTCCGGTTGAGCTGGGCGAGCGCCTCAGTGGAGAAAGCTAAAACTGACTGTCATGATAAGGCGAGAGCTGGTCGCTGTTCGAGAGGTCTCTTCGAGTCCCTAAAGACTTATGCCGATTAGAGCGAGGAACCGGCTGTGTCCGGCCCAGGCGTGGATAGCGCCCCTAATTCGGTCTTCCGAACACTAGGGGCATCGCCGAAATTTAAAATTATAGAATTCTATGGCTAAGTGAGAGTGTTCAAGCATTATAAGTCCGGTTGCCTTGTTCATTGTGTTGGCGCCTCCTAGATGGACCCAAAATGGGAACAAGAGCGCTCAAGTTTATCCCAACACCCCAAAGACTCGTGGCATGGGGGCTGAACCCGACGATTTGCCATCTCTCAGATTTGATAAACGGCCGCCTGAAGGTAATATTTTAAATTAACAAGCGTTGCTTAGCGATATGAACAAAGTTTTCAGCGCACGGATAACACATTGCAGTCTATTCAAAATTACATCTTTGGGGCACTCATCCGCAATCTTGCGGCACCCTTCAGACACTCTTATAGTACATTTCGGTGACGATACTCCTTGCCCGCCGGGCGGCGTCCGTGATAAGCCTCTCAAAGATCCAGCCTGCCCCAATGCACCTTTGCGCGGGCAAGGGCCCGACGGGCACCTTCAATGCAGGCCGAGCGCTTGATGACTTCCACCCAGGGGCACGCACCACCAGCCGCCGCACGAGGCCGAAGTAGCTCCCAGGCATGGCCTCTCTAGGCCACAGCCGGACTATGAGGCCCTTCATGGCCTGCTCGACTACCTTGTGGAGCTCGACCAGCTGCTTCAGCTGGTCGCTAGGGGGCACCGGATGTCCGGCCTCAGCGTACTGAGACCAGAGGACCTTCTCCGTTGAGCTCCCCTCCTCAGCCCGGTAGAATGCGGCGGCATCGGACACGCTGCGAGGCAGATCTGGAAACGCCCCTGGAGAGCTCCGAATTCGGGTAAGTAACAGGTAATTTACATTCATATGCTTGCTTTGCATGAAAAATGCCTTACCCGCCGCTATTTTCTTCACCGCCTCAATCTCCTAGAGGGCCTTATGGGCCTCGGCCTTGGAGGCTTTGGCACTTTCAAGAGCCGAGGCAAGCTCGGACTCTCGGGTCTTTGAGTCGCGCTCCAAACTCTCATGCTTTTTCCATGAGAGCCTGGAGCTCTTGCCGCACCTCCGCCACCCGCGCCTCCTGCTTCTCTCGCTCTGCTCGTTCCGCGGTCGCGTTGCGTTCGGCCGCGGACACGGCCTCCTTCAGGGTCGCCACCTCGTGCGTGGCCCCTGCAGTACCCATGTTATCCTTGTTATTTCTATTGCAACCAAAATCCTTTTCTGTAAGGTACAAATTTAATGCGGTGTTACTCACCTTCTTTGTCCTCGAGCTGCTTCTTGGCAAGGCCGAGCTCGTTCTCGAACCGCTCGAGGTTCTGCTTCAAACCACCGATCTCCACAGTCAGTGCGGCAGAGGTCAGCAGCGCAGCCTGCAAACCCATATTGACATAATTTTTAGAACTCCTGCGTATATCTTTTTTAGATCCTCAGTCCAGTTTTTCTTTCCGAACACCGAACCGAGCATCAGGGGCTACTGTCTATGCGGTATTACATTACATATTTTAAAACTTCTTACCTCAAAGCCTGTTAGAAGGCTGCTGCAGGCTTCGGTCAGCCCACTCTTGGCGAGCTGAACCTTCTGAATCACCGCACTCATGATAGTGCCGTGCTCTTCCTCGATGGAAGCGCTGTTGAGCGCCTCCAACAAGTTGTCCGGCGCCTCCGGTTGGATGGAGGCTGCCGGTGTCACGGTCTTGCCCTTCTTACGAAGGGGCCGCCTGCCGGACTCCGAAACCACTGCGGGTTCCGGCATGGAGTCCGGCGCAAAGTCCGGGAGGCTGCCTTGTGGCACCTCCGGAGCCTCCTCTTGATGGGTCCCCTCCTGGGATCCCACCTCGGCGTCCTCAGCGTCGCGAGGGGTGGAGGCAGTCGGAATGGAATCTACATCCGACGGAGCCAGGGACCCGCTTGATGAAGCGTGAAGATCATCCTCGGCCGGACTACAGGTAGTGTGCGGCATTAGAAGGACACTACGTGGCACAAAAGAGAAATTATAAATCATTCAGGAATCCGGATACTTACGATCTTGCCGGAGGCTTGGCCCTTGAGGGCCACCCTTCGTCGCCAACGTTGGCGTTGGCGGAGCTGTCCGGAGGAAGGGTCCTTCCCCTCTTGGACCCTTCGGCCTCCCCCGTTGGGGAAGCCTTCCTCTTCCTCTCTCCCCCTCCTGGGGAGAGTCCTCTTTCTCCTCCTCGTCTTCGGGGGAGGAGTCCGCCTCGGAGCCATCGGACGATGAGTCCGATACCACCTGGTGCCGGGAACTCTTTCGGGTTCCTGTGGCCTTCTTCTTGGCCTTCTTCTCCGGCACCACATAAAGTGTCAGGACTAGTAGCCCCGTTAGACGGGTATCCGCTGGGTCTTCGGGGAGGGGAGCCGGACAGTTAACCTGTCCGGACGTCCTCTGCCAGTCCTGTTAAAGGCATCGGGAGTTTTAGATCCCACAATAGAGTCAAACTATGAAAAGACATAAACGTCCCATAAAGGATAACATATCTTACCGCACCGGCCGGGCGCTTGGTGCTGAATCCGCGATCTTCAGTTGTGGATGCGGGGGCTTCTCCGCCCTTGAACAGCACCCTCCAGGCAGCTTCGTACGTTGTGTCGAAGAGCCCGTTGAGGGTCCGGTGCTGTGCCGGATCGAACTCCCACAAATTGAAAGCCCGCTGTTGGCAGGGGAGAATCCGGCGGACGAGCATGACCTGGATCACATTGACAAGCCTAAGCTTCTTGTTCACCAAGGTGCAGAGACAGATCGAGTCTGTCGGCTCCTCGAACTGCCCCATAGCAAGCCCTTCTCTTTCCAGGAGATGAGCTGCATGGGGACACCAGATCTAAACTCGGGGGCCGCTGCCCATTTAGGGTCACGCGGCTCGGTGATATAGAACCACCCCGATTGCCACCCCTTGACGGACTCCTCGAAGGCCCCCTCGAGCCAGATGGCGTTGGGCATTTTGCCCACCATGGCGCCTCCGCACTCCGCTTGGACGCCCTTCACTACCTTCGGCTTGACATTGAAGGTCTTTAGCCACAAGCCAAAGTGGGGCCGGATGCAGAGTAAGGCCTCGCACACGACGATAAACACCGAGATGTTGAGGATGAAGTTTGGCACCAGATCATGGAAATCCAGGCCGTAGTAGTACATGAGCCCCCGGACGAAGGGATGAAGTGGGAAACCCAGTCCGCGGAGGAAGTGGGGAAGGAATACGACCCTCTCATGGGGCCTGGGGGTGGGGATGAGCTGCCCCTCGTTGGGCAGCCGGTGTGCGATGTCGCTGGACAGGTATCCGGCGCCGCGCAGTTGTTCGATGTGCCCCTCCGTAACGGAGGAGGCCATCCACTTGCCTCCCGCTCCGGACATGGCTGGAGAAGGTCGAGGCGAGATGTGCGAGCTTGGGCGCTGGAGCTCGAGTGCACGGAGATGGATAAGCAAAGGAGGAAGAAGGCGTAGGTAAAAAAGGTGGATCCTTATCCCCTTATATATGGGCGGACGAAGACTACGCGTCCCCACCGGCCTGGTAAAACTTGCTTATCTCCCAAGCGCCACAATCAATGGCGCGGTTGGGTTACTCATGTCCGTATTGATGGGAATCCCGGAATAAGGGGAACACGATCTCTGCTTCGACAAGACGTGCCAAGGAAACCGCTTCGCTAAATGCGCTGAGGTGGTATAATAAAAAACGATTCAAGTAAAGGCTTGGTGGTGGTATGATGTCATGCCACAAAATACGTCAGCAGATTGGACTTGTGTACATATTATTCTCTCTACGGTGGAATGTGGAATTTATTTTGCAGAAGCGGACACTATCCTGGTGTTCACAATCTTCTATGAATTATTCGGAGAAGGAACCCGCCTTGCAATGCCGAACAAAATGCGCGCCGAACTCATCATCATTGAAGCCTGGTTCAGCGGCTACTGAGGGAGTCCTAGACTAGGGGGTGTCCGGGTAGCCGGACTATCATCATCAGCCGGACTCCAAGACTATGAAGATACAAGATTGAAGACTTTGTCCCGTGTCCGGATGGGACTTTCCTTGGCGTGGAAGGCAAGCTTGGCTATACGGATATGTAGATCTCCTACCATTGTAACCGACTCTGTGTAACCCTAGCCCTCTCCGGTGTCTATATAAACCGGAGGGTTTTAGTCCGTAGGACACACAACCATTACAACAATCATACTATAGGCTAGCTTCTAGGGTTTAGCCTCCTTGATCTCGTGGTAGATCCACTCTTGTACTACCCATATCATCAATATCAATCAAGCAGGAGTAGGGTTTTACCTCCATCGAGAGGGCCCGAACCTGGGTAAAAACATCGTGTCCCTTGTCTCCTGTAACCATCCGCCTAGACGCACAGTTCAGGACCCCCTACCCGAGATCCGCCGGTTTTGACACCGACAGCGACCAAAGCATTGTCGATGCTAAGTTCGTAGAACACCCCATCGATCAGCTCCACCTTTATGTCTGGATCCTCTTCAAAGGCCGGATCGAGGGATCGTTCCAGATCCTCGGGTTGTGAAGCCAGGCTGTGTATATCCTTTACGGCCCGGCGCAGTTCCTGCATCGAAATCACAATGTGAGACACTTAACTTTGGGAATATGGATCGGATAGACAAGCGTCCGCTTACCCAGCTCCGAGGGTTGTTCATGGAAAATCCATTCAATGGACTAGCACGGAGGAAGTCCTCATTCTCCCCTTTGTACAGGACGGACAGGATCTTCACCAGATCGGCGACCGATCCCGGCCCCTTGCTGTCATGACGGGTGGCATCATCCTCCCTGTTGAAATCCCACATGGGGTGGCCCCTATACTGGAGCGGTTGCACCCCTCGCATAATGCATGTGGCCATGACCCCAATCATGGTCAATCTGGAATGAGCCAATAACCTTATTCGGCCCATCAGATATTGGACGTCCCTATCATTCTCCCGTTGAGGGCTCCGCGGGCGCCAACTCAGGTGTTTCTTCAGAGGAGCGTTGCTGAACTCCGGGAGGCCGATCCGAACTGGGTCCGGTAGTGGGGCGTCTTCCATATAAAACCATTCCGAAGGCCAGTCTTCAGACGCCTTCTTCGGGGTTCCGGATAGATATCTGGTCCCGGCGATGCGCCATAGTTCGGCTCCGCCCACTTGATATATCGACCCCTGATGAGAACGGGGTACGAGGCAGAATAATCTCTTCCACAGCGCAAAATGGGCCTCGACACCCAAGAACAGCTCGCAAAGGGCCACGAAGCCCGCGATGTGCGGATGGAGGCGGGCGTAAGGTGGTGAAGCCGAGCCCATAGAACTCCGAGAGCCCCGGAGAAACGGATGTATGGGAAATCCGAGTCCTCTTATTAGATAAGGGACGAAGCATACCCGCTCTCCTTTGGAGGGATTGGGGACGCTCTCCGCCTGCTTCCCGCCCTTGTAGGTGGCAAGCCCGGCTCAAACCGGAACCATGAAGGCTGGGGGAAGAAATCCCTCGGCTTGGAGCGTCACTAGCTCACTATGCGGGACCGAGCATCTCCCCCAATCTCCTGGCTGAGGGCTGGGAGCACGAGAGGAGGAGCCACGTTGACTGTCCATGATGGGATGGATTTTTGGTCAGAAGCGCTCCGATGAATACTCACGGAAGGAGGATGGTGTGTGAGGGAGTCCTCGACTAGGGGGTGTCCGGATAGCCGAACTATCATCATCGGCCGGACTCCAAGACTATGAAGATACAAGATTGAAGACTTCGTCCCGTGTCTGGATGGGACTTTCCTTGGCGTGGAAGGCAAGCTTGGCAATACGGATATGTAGATCTCCTACCATTGTAACCGACTCTGTGTAACCCTAGCCCTCTCCGGTGTCTATATAAACTGGAGGGTTTTAGTCCGTAGGACACAACAACAATAATACCATAGGCTAGCTTCTAGGGTTTAGCCTCCTTGATCTCGTGGTAGATCCACTCTTGTACTACCCATATCATCAATATCAATCAAGCAGGAGTAGGGTTTTACCTCCATCGAGAGGGCCCGAACCTGGGTAAAAACATCGTGTCCCTTGTCTCCTATTACCATTCGCCTAGACGCACAGCTCGGGACGCCCTACCCGAGATCCGCCGGTTTTGACACCGACGTTGGTGCTTTCATTAAGAGTTCCTCTGTGCCGTCGCATATAGGCCCGATGGCTCCTTCGATCATCAACAACAACGCGGTCCAGGGTGAGACTTTTCTCCCCGGACAGATCTTCGTATTCGGCGGCTTCGCACTGCGGGCCAATTTGCTTGGCCATCTGGAGCAGATCGAAAGCTACGCCCCTGGCCGTCAGGTCAAATTTGGAAGTCTTAACTTCACGACGGACATCCGTGGAGACTTGATCTTCGATGGATTCAATCCACAGCCGAGCGCGCCGCACTGTCACGATGGGCATGATTTAGCTCTGCTGCCGGACAGTGCCCTGGAGGCCGCACACGAGTCCGCTCTGACCCTTAATTCGGAGGCGACTGTGCAGCTCAAGGATGGGTGGCTAGACACCGCCTCAGGGGCTGCTACATCTACGGCGATGGAGCCGAATACCGACCTTGTCCCTTGTGAAGCTCTTGACTCCGAGGTGCCAGACTCCTCGCCGGACTCCGAACCTCCTGTGCCCCTACCAATCGAATCTGATTGGGCGCCGATCATGGAGTTCACCGCTGCGGACATCTTTCAGCACTCACCTTTCGTCGACATCCTGAATTCGCTAAAGTATCTCTTGTTATCAGGAGAGCCCTGGCTGGACCACTGTCAGGACGGTTGGGATGTGGACAATGAAGAAATTCAAAGCCCACCCACCACCCACTGTGTAGCTGAAGGAAATATGCCCTAGAGGCAATAATAAAGTTATTATTTATTTCCTTATTTCATGATAAATGTTTATTATTCATGCTAGAATTGTATTAACCGGAAACATAATACATGTGTGAATACATAGACAAACATAGTGTCACTAGTATGCCTCTACTTGACTAGCTTGTTGAATCAAAGATGGTTAAGTTTCCTAGCCATAGACATGAGTTGTCATTTGATTAACGGGATCACATCATTAGGAGAATGATGTGATTGACATGACCCATTCCGTTAGCCTAGCACTTGATCATTTAGTATGTTGCTATTGCTTTCTTCATGACTTATACATGTTCCTGTAACTATGAGATTATGCAACTCCCGTTTACCGGAGGAACACTTTGGGTGCTACCAAACGTCACAACGTAACTGGGTGATTATAAAGGAGTACTACAGGTGTCTCCAAAGGTACATGTTGGGTTGGCGTATTTCGAGATTAGGTTTTGTCACTCCGATTGTCGGAGAGGTATCTCTGGGCCCTCTCGGTAATGCACATCACTATAAGCCTTGCAAGCAATGTGACTAATGAGTTAGTTGCGGGATGATGCATTACGTAACGAGTAAAGAGACTTGCCGGTAACGAGATTGAACTAGGTATTGGATACCGACGATCGAATCTCGGGCAAGTAACATACCGATGACAAAGGGAACAACGTATGTTGTTATGCGGTTTGACCGATAAAGATCTTCGTAGAATATGTAGGAGCCAATATGGGCATCCAGGTTCCGCTATTGTTTATTGACCAAGGATAGTTCTAGGTCATGTCTACATAGTTCTCGAACCCGTAGGGTCCGCATGCTTAACGTTACGATGACAGTTATATTATGAGTTTATGAGTTTTGATGTACCGAAGGAGTTCGGAGTCCCGGATGAGATCGGGGACATGACGAGGAGTCTCGAAATGGTCGAGACGTAAAGATCAATATATTGGACGACTATATTCGGAGTTCGGAAAGGTTCCGAGTGATTCGGGTATTTATCGGAGTACCGGAGAGTTACGGGAATTCGCAAACCGGATATGTGTTTATATTAAACGGTGGAGCTGTAAGTTGGTGCAGTTCTAAACAAAGCGTCGTGGCAGGATCTACATGTGAAGCGGAGTACATAGCTCCTTCTAAAGCAGCAAATGAAGGAGTCTGGATGAAGGAGTTCATTTCCGATCTAGGTGTCATGCCTAGTGCATCGGGACCAATGAAGATCTTCTGTGACAATACTGGTGCAATTGCTTTGGCAAAGGAATCCAGATTTCACAAGAGGACCAAGCACATCAAGAGACGCTTCAATTCCATTCGGGACCAAGTCCAAGTGGGAGACATAGAGATTTGCAAGATACATACGGATCTGAATGTTGCAGACCCTTTGACTAAGCCTCTCTCACGAGCAAAACATGATCAGCACCAAGACTCCATGGGTGTTAGAATTATTACTATGTAATCTAGATTATTGACTCTAGTGCAAGTGGGAGACTGAAGGAAATATGCCCTAGAGGCAATAATAAAGTTATTATTTATTTCCTCATATCATGATAAATGTTTATTATTCATGCTAGAATTGTATTAACCGGAAACATGATACATGTGTGAATACATAGACAAAACTATAGTCACTAGTATGCCTCTACTTGACTAGCTCATTAATCAAAGATGGTTATGTTTCCTAACCATAGACATGTGTTGTCATTTGATTAGTGGGATCACATCATTAGAAGAATGATGTGATTGACATGACCCATTCCGTTAGCCTAGCACTTGATCGTTTAGTATACTGCTATTGCTTTCTTCATGACTTATACAAAGTTCCTACAACTATGAGATTGTGCAACTCCGCTTACGGAAGAACACTTTGTGTGCTACCAAACGTCACAACGTAATCGGGTGATTATAAAGGTGCTCTACAGGTGTTTCCAAGGTACATGTTGGGTTGGCATAATTGAGATTAGGATTTGTCACTCCGATTGTCGGAGAGGTATCTCTAGGCCCTCTCGGTAATACTCATCACCTAAGCCTTGCAAGCATATAACTAATGAGTTAGTTGTGAGATGATGTATTACGGAACGAGTAAAGAGACTTGCCGGTAACGAGATTGAACTAGGTATTGGATACCGACGATCAAATCTCGGGCAAGTAACATACCGATGACAAAGGGAACAACGTATGTTGTTATGCGGTTTGACCGATAAAGATCTTCGTAGAATATGTAGGAACCAATATGGGCATCCAGGTCCCACTATTGGTTATTGACCGAGAATGGTTTTAGGTCATGTCTACATAGTTCTCGAACCTGTAGGGTCCGCACAATTAACGTTTCGATGACTGTTTTATTATGAGTTTATAAGTTTTGATGTACCGAAGTTTGTTCGGAGTCCCGGATGTGATCACGGACATGACGAGGAGTCTCGAAATGGTCGAGACATAAAGATTGATATATTGGACGACTATATTCGGACACCGGAAAGGTTCCGGGTGATTTCGGAGAAAACCGGAGTGCCGGGGGGGTTACCGGAACCCCCCGGGAGAGTTAATGGGCCACATGGGCCTAGGTGGGAAGAGAGAGGGGCGGCCAGGGTGGGCCGCGCGCCCCCTCTCCCTCTGGTCCGAATTGGACTAGGAGGGGGCGCCCCCCTTCCTTCCCCTCCCTCCTTCCTTCCCCCTCCGGTAGGAGTAGGAAAGGAGGAATCCTACTCCTACTAGGAGGAGGATTCCTCCTCCCTTGGTGCGCCCAAAGGGGCCGGCCGGCCTCCCCTCCCTCCTTTATATACGTGGGCAGGGGCACCCCATAGACACACAAGTTGATCTACGGATCGTTCCTTAGCCGTGTGCGGTGCCCCCTTCCACCATATTCCACCTCGGTCATATCGTCGCGGAGTTTAGGCGAAGCCCTGCGCCGGTAGAACATCATCATCGTCACCACGCCGTCGTGCTGACGGAACTCATCTCCGGAGCTCGGCTGGATCGGAGGCCGGAGATCGTCATCGAGCTGAACGTGTGCTGAACTCGGAGGCTCCGTACGTTCGGTGCTTGGATCGGTCGGATCGTGAAGACGTACGACTACATCAACCGCGTTGTGATAACGCTTCTGCTTACGGTCTACGAGGGTACGTGGACAAACTCTCTCCTTTCTCGTTGCTATGCCATCACCATGATCTTGCGTGTGCGTAGGATATTTTTTGAAATTACTACGTTCCCCAACAGTGGCATCCGAGCCTAGGTTTTATGCGTTGATGTTATATGCACGAGTAGAACACAAGTGAGTTGTGGGCGATACAAGTCATACTGCTTACCAAAGATGTCATACTTTGGTTGGCGGTATTGTGAGATGAAGCGGCCCGACCGACATTACGCGTAGACGCTTACGCGAGACTGGTTTCACCGCTACGAGCACTTTCGTGCTTAAAGGTGACTGGCGGGTGTCTGTCTCTCTCACTTTAGCTGAATCGAGTATGGCTACGCCGGTCCTTGCGAAGGTTAAAACAGCACCAACTTGACGAACTATCGTTGTGGTTTTGATGTGTAGGTAAGAACGGTTCTTGCTAAGCCCGTAGCAGCCACGTAAAATTTGCAACAACAAAGTAGAGGACGCCTAACTTGTTTTTGCAGGGCATGTTGTGATGTGATATGGTCAAGACGTGATGCTATATTTTATTGTATGAGATGATCATGTTTTGTAACCGGTTATCGACAATCGGCGGGAGCCATATGGTTGTCGCTTATTGTATGAAATGCAACGCATCTGTAATTGCTTTACTTTATCACTAAGCGGTAGCGATAGTCGAGAAGCAATAGATGGCGTGAACGACAATGATGCTACGATGGAGATCAAGGTGTCGCGCCGGTGACGATGGTGATCACGACGGTGCTTGGAGATGGAGATCACAAGCACAAGATGATGATGGCCATATCATATCACTTATATTGATTGCATGTGATGTTTATCCTTTATGCATCTTATCTTGCTTTGATTGACGGTAGCATTTTAAGATGATCTCTCACTAAAATTATCAAGTAGTGTTCTCCCCGAGTATGCACTGTTGCCAAAGTTCGTCGTGCTTGAGACACCACGTGATGATCGGGTGTGATAAGCTCTCGTCCATCTACAACGGGTGCAAGCCAGTTTTGCACACGCAGAATACTCAAGTTAAACTTGACGAGCCTAGCATATGCGAGATATGGCCTCGAACACGGAGACCGAAAGGTCGAGCGTGAATCATATAGTAGATATGATCAACATAATGATGTTCACCATTGAAAACTACTCCATCTCACGTGATGATCGGTTATGGTTTAGTTGATTTGGATCACGTGATCACTTAGATGACTAGAGAGATGTCTGTCTAAGTGGGAGTTCTTAAGTAATATGATTAATTGAACTTAAATTTATCATGAACTTAGTACCTAATAGTATCTTGCTTGTCTATGTTTGTTTGTAGATAGATGGCTCGTGCTGTTGTTCCGTAGATAGATGGCTCGTGTTGTTGTTCCGTTGAATTGTAATGCATTCCTTGAGAAAGCAAAGTTGAAAGATGATGGTAGCAATTACGGGATCGGGTCCGTAACTTTGAGGATTATCCTCATTGCTGCATAGAAGAATTACGCCCCGAAGCACCGCTGGGTGCGAACATGCTGCTGATGCAACTAACGACGTTAAGAACGTCTGGCGAGCAAAGTGATGACTACTCTATAGTTCAGTTTGCCATGCTTTACGGCTTAGAACCGGTCTTCAACGACGTTTTGAACGTCATGGAGCATATGAGATGTTCCAGAGTTGAAGTTAATATTTCAAGCAAATGCCCGGATTGAGAGATATGAAGTCTCCAATAAGTTCTATAGCTGCAAGATGGAGGAGAATAGTTACGTCGGTGAACACATACTCAGAATTTCGGGTATAATAATCACTTGATTCAACTGGGAGTTAATCTTCCCGATGATAGTGTCATTGATGAATTCTCCAATCACGCCACCAAGCTACAAGAGCTTCGTGATGAACTATAATATGCAAGGGATGAACAAGACTATTCCCGAGCTCTTCGCGATGCTTTGAAAGCAGCGGAGGTAGAAATCAAGAAGGAGCATCAAGTGTTGATGGTCAACAAGACCACTAGTTTCAAGAAGAAGGGCAAAGGGAAGAAGAAGGGAACTTCAAGAAGAACGGCAAGCAAGTTGCTGCTCAAGAGAAGAAACCCAAGTCTGGACCTAAGCCCGAAATCGAGTGCTTCTCCGCAAGCGCATCGACATTTGAAGCGGAACTGCCCCAAGTATTTGGCGGATAAGAAGGATGGCAAAGTGAACAAAGGTATATGTGATATACATGTTATTGATGTGTACCTAACTAGAGCTCGTAGTAGCACTGGTATTTGATATTGGTTCTGTTGCTAATATTTGCAACTCAAAGCAGGACTACGGAATAAGCGAGCACCGCCAAGGACGAGGTGACGATGCGCTGTGGGAACGGTTCCAAAGTCGATGTGATCGCGGTCGGCACGCTACCTCTACATCTACCTTCGGGATTAGTTTTAGACCTGAATAATTGTTATTTGGTGCCGCGTTGAGCATGAACATTATATCTGGATCTTGTTTGATGCGAGACGGTTATTCATTTAAATCGAGAATAATGGTTGTTCTATTTATATGAGTAATATCTTTTATGGTCATGCACCCTTGAAGAGTGGTCTATTTTATTGAATCTCGATAGTAGTGATACACATATTCATAATGTTGAAGCCAAAAGATGCAGAGTTGATAATGATAGTGCAACTTATTTGTGGCACCGCCGTTTAGGTCATATCGATGTAAAACGCATGAAGAAACTCCATACTGATGGACTTCTGGAATCACTTGATTATGAATCACTTGGTACTTGCGAACCGTGCCTCATGGGCAAGATGACTAAAACTCCGTTCTCCGAACTATGGAGAGAGCAACAGATTTGTTGGAAATCATACATACGATGTATGTGGTCCGATGAATGTTGAGGCTCGTGGCGGATATCGTTATTTTCTCACCTTCACAGACGATTTGAGCAGATATGGGTATATCTACTTAATGAAGCACAAGTCTGAAACATTTGAAAAGTTCAAAGAATTTCAGAGTGAAGTAGAAAATCATCGTAACAAGAAAATAAAGTTTCTACGATCTGATCGTGGAGGAGAATATTTGAGTTACGAGTTTGGTTTACATTTGAAACAATGCGGAATAGTTTCAGCAACTCACGCCACCGAACACCACAACGAAATGGTGTGTCCGAACGTCATAATCGTACTTTACTTGATATGGTGCGATCTATGATGTCTCTTACTGATTTACCGCTATCGTTTTGGGGTTATGCTTTAGAGACGGCCGCATTCACGTTAAATAGGGCACCATCAAAATCCGCTGAGACGACGCCTTATGAACTGTGGTTTGGCAAGAAACCAAAGTTGTCGTTTCTTAAAGTTTGGGGCTGCGATGCTTATGTGAAGAAACTTCAACCAGATAAGCTCGAACCCAAATCGGAGAAATGTGTCTTCATAGGATACCCAAAAGAGATTGTTGGGTACACCTTCTATCACAGATCCGAAGGCAAGACATTCGTTGCTAAGAATGGATCCTTTCTAGAGAAGGAGTTTCTCTCGAAAGAAGTGAGGGGGAGGAAAGTAGAACTTGATGAGATAACTGTATCTACTCCCTTATTGGAAGGTAGTTCATCACGAGAACCGGTTCCCATGACGACTACACCAATTAGTGAGGAAGCTAATGATATCGATCATGAAACTTCAGATCAAGTTTCTGCTGAACCTCGTAGGTCTACCAGAGTAAGATCTGCACCAGAGTGGTACAGTAATCCTATTCTGGAAGTCATGTTACTTGACCATGATGAACCTACGAACTATGGGGAAGCGATGATGAGCCCAGATTCCGCAAAATGGCTAGAGGCCATGAAATCTGAGATGGGATCCATGTATGAAAACAAAGTATGGACTTTGGTTGACTTGCCCGATGATCGGCAAGCCATTGAGAATAAATGGATCTTTAAGAAGAAGACTGACGCTTATGGTAATGTTACTGTCTATAAAGCTAGACTTGTTGCGAAAGGTTTTTGACAAGTTCAAGGGGTTGACTACGATGAGACTTTCTCACCCGTAGCGATGCTTAAGTTTGTCCGAATCATGTTGGCTATTGCTGCATTTCATGATTATGAAATTTGGCAAATGGATGTCAAGACTGCATTCTTGAATGGATTTCTAGAAGAAGAGTTGTATATGATGCAGCCGAAGGTTTTGTTGATCCAAAAGTGTTGACAAAGTGTGCAAGCCCCAGCGCTCCATTTATGGACTGGTGCAAGCATCTCGAGTTGGAATAAACGCTTTGATAGTGTGATCAAAGCATATGGTTTTATACAGACTTTTGGAGAAGCTCAGTATTTACAAGAAAGTGAGTGGGAGCTCAGTAGCATTTCTAGTTTTATATGTTGATGACATATTATTAATTGGAAATGATATAGAATTTCTGGATAGCATAAAGGGATACTTGAATAAAAGTTTTTCAATGAAAGACCTCGGTGAAGCTGCTTACATATTGGGCATCAAGATCTATAGAGATAGATCAAGACGCTTAATAGGACTTTCACAAAGCACATACCTTGACAAAATTTTGAAAAAGTTCAAAATGGATCGAGCAAAAAAGGATTCTTGCCTGTGCTACAAGGTGTGAAGTTGAGTCAAACTCAATGCCCGACCACAAGAGAAGATAGAGAAAAATGAAAAATGTTCCTATGCTTCAGCCATAGGCTCTATCATGTATGCAATGTTGTGTACCACACTGACGTATGCTTAGCAATAAGTTTGGCAGGAAGGTACCAAAGTAATCCAGAGTGGATCATCGGACAGCGGTCAAGAACATCCCGAATACCGAAAAGGACTAAGGATATGTTTCTCAGATATGGAGGTGACAAAGAGCTAGTCGTAAATGGTTACGCCGATGCAAGCTTTGACACCGATCCGACGATTCTAAATCGCAAACCGGATACGTGTTTATATTAAACAGTGGAGCTGTAAGTTGGTGCAGTTCTAAACAAAGCGTCGTGGCGGGATCTACATGTGAAGCGGAGTACATAGCTGCTTCAAGGAGCAAATGAAGGAGTCGGATGAAGGAGTTCATTTCCGATCTAGGTGTCATACCTAGTGCATCGGGACCAATGAAGATCTTCGTGACAATCTTGGTGCAATTGCTTTGGCAAAGGAATCCAGATTTCACAAGAGGACCAAGCACATCAAGAGATGCTTCAATTCCATCCGGGACCAAGTCCAAGTGGGAGACATAGAGATTTGCAAGATACATACGGATCTGAATGTTGCGCACTGCTGACTAAGCCTCTCTCACGAGCAAAACATGATCAGCACCAAGACTCCATGGGTGTTAGAATCATTACTATGTAATCTAGATTATTGACTCTAGTGCAAGTGGGAGATCAAGGAAATATGCCCTAGAGGCAATAATAAAGTTATTATTTATTTCCTCATATCATGATAAATGTTTATTATTCATGCTAGAATTGTATTAACCGGAAACATGATACATGTGTGAATACATAGACAAAACTGTAGTCACTAGTATGCCTCTACTTGACTAGCTCATTAATCAAAGATCGTTATGTTTCCTAACCATAGACATGTGTTGTCATTTGATTAGTGGGATCACATCATTAGAAGAATGATGTGATTGACATGACCCATTCCGTTAGCCTAGCACTTGATCGTTTAGTATACTACTATTGCTTTCTTCATGACTTATACAAAGTTCCTACAACTATGAGATTGTGCAACTCCCGTTTAACGGAAGAACACTTTGTGTGCTACCAAACGTCACAACGTAACTGGGTGATTCTAAAGGTGCTCTACAGGTGTTTCCGAAGGTAGATGTTGGGTTGGCATAATTCGAGATTAGGATTTGTCACTCCGATTGTCGGAGAGGTATCTCTGGGCCCTCTCGGTAATACTCATCACCTAAGCCTTGCAAGAATATAACTAATGAGTTAGTTGTGAGATGATGTATTACGGAACGAGTAAAGAGACTTGCCGGTAACGAGATTGAACTAGGTATTGGATACAGACGATCAAATCTCGGGCAATTAACATACCGATGACAAAGGGAACAACGTATGTTGTTATGCGGTTTGACCGATAAAGATCTTCGTAGAATATGTAGGAACCAATATGGGCATCCAGGTACCGCTATTGGTTATTGACCGAGAATGGTTTTAGGTCATGTATACATAGTTCTCGAACCCGTAGGGTCCGCACGCTTAACGTTTCGATTACTGTTTTATTATGAGTTTATAAGTTTTGATGTACCGAAGTTTGTTCGGAGTCCCGGATGTGATCACGGACATGATGAGGAGTCTCGAAATGGTCGAGGCATAAAGATTGATATATTGGACGACTATATTCGGACACCGGAAAGGTTCCGGGTGATTTCGGAGAAAACCGGAGTGCCGGGGGGGTTACCGGAACCCCCCGGGAGAGTTAATGGGCCACATGGGCCTAGGTGGGAAGAGAGAGGGGCGGCTAGGGTGGGCCGCGCGCCCCCTCTCCCTCTGGTCCGAATTGGACTAGGAGGGGGGGCGGCGCCCCCCTTTCCTTCCCCCCTCTCCTCCTTCCTTCCCCCTCCTAGTAGGAGTAGGAAAGGAGGAATCCTACTCCTACTGGGAGGAGGATTCCTCCTCCCTTGGGGCGCCCAAAGGGGCCGGCCGGCCTCCCCCCTCCCTCCTTATATACGGGGGCAGGGGCACCCCCCATAGACACACAAGTTGATCTACGGATCGTTCCTTAGCCGTGTGCGGTGTCCCCTTCCACCATATTCCACCTCGGTCATATCGTCGCGGAGTTTAGGCGAAGCCTTGTGCCGGTAGAACATCATCATCGTCACCACGCCGTCTTGACGAACTCATCTCCGAGCTCGGCTGGATCGGAGGCCGGAGATCGTCATCGAGCTGAACGTGTGCTGAACTCTGAGGCTCCGTACGTTCGGTGCTTGGATCGGTCGGATCGTGAAGACGTACGACTACATCAACCGCGTTGTGATAACGCTTCCGCTTACGGTCTACGAGGGTACGTGGACAAACTCTCTCCTCTCTCGTTGCTATGCCATCACCATGATCTTGCGTGTGCGTAGGAAAATTTTTGAAATTACTACGTTCCCCAACATTATTGGGCCATACGGGAAAGAGAGAGGGGCTGCCTAGGGCAGGCCGCACGCCCCCCCATGGCCTAGTCCGAATTGGACTACGGGGAGGGGCCGCACCCCCTCCTTCCTTCCCTTCTCTCTTCCCCTTCCTTGTCTCCTACTCCTACTACTTGGAAGGGCTCCTAGTTGGACTAGGAAAGGGGGAATCCTACTCCCGGTGGGAGTAGGACTCCCCTAAGGCGCGCCATAGAGAGGGCCGGCCCTCCCCTCCTCCACTCCTTTATATACGGGGGCAGGGGGCACCCCATAGACACACAAGTTGATCTTGGTGATCGTTCCTTAGCCATGTGCGGTGCCCCCCTCCACCATATTCCACCTCGGTCATATCGTCGCGGAGTTTAGGCGAAGCCCTGCGCCGGTAGAACATCATCATCATCACCACGCCATCATGCTGACGGAACTCATCCCCGACGCTTTGCTGGATCGGAGCCCGGGGATCGTCATCGAGCTGAACATGTGCTGAACTCGGAGGTGCCGTATGTTCGGTACTTGGATCGGTCGGATCGTGAAGACGTACGACTACATCAACCGCGTTGTCATAACGCTTCGCTTCTGATCACGAGGGTACATGGACAATACTCTCCCTCTCGTTGCTATGCCATCACCATGATCTTGCGTGTGCTTAGGAAATTTTGAAATTACTACGTTCCCCAACAAAGGCATCCGAGCCTAGGTTTTATGCGTTGATGTTATATGCACGTAGAACACAAGTGAGTTGTGGGCGATACAAGTCATACCGCTTACCAAAGATGTCATACTTTGGCTCAGCGGTATTGTTGGATGAAGCGGCCGGACCGACATTACGATACGCTTACGCGAGACTGGTTTTACCGCCGTGCTTTGCACACGGTGACTAGCGGTGTCTGCTTTCTCCAACTTTAGTTGAACCGAGTGTGGCTACGCCCGGTCCTTGCGAAGGTTAAAACAGCACCAACTTGACGAACTATCGTTGTGGTTTTGATGCGTAGGTGAGAACGGTTCTTGCTCAGCCCATAGCAGCCACGTAAAACTTGCAACAACAAAGTAGAGGACGTCTAACTTGTTTTTGCAGGGCATGTTGTGATGTGATATGGTCAAGACGTGATGAGATATAAGTTGTTGTATGAGATGATCATGTTTTGTTGAACTTATCGGCAACTGGCAGAAGCCCTATGGTTGTCTCTTTGTTGCATAAGATGCAAGTGCCAAATAATTGCTTTACTTTATCGTTGTACGATAGCAATAGTTGCAAGAGCAATAGTTGGCGAGACGACCATGTGACGACACATTGATATAGATCAAGATGCTGAAGATCATGGTGTCGTGCCGGTGACGATAGAGATCATGACAGTACTTTGGAGATGGAGATCAAAGGCGCAAGATGATCATGGCCATATCATGTCACATATTTTGATTGCATATCATGTTTATCGGTTATACATCTTATTCTTTTTTGTTTGACGGTAGCATTTTAAGATGATCTCTCACTAATTATCAAGAAGTGTTCTCCCTGAGTATGCACCGTTGCAAAAGTTCTTCGTGCTGAGACACCACGTGATGATCGGGTGTGATAGGCTCTACGTTCAAATACAACGGGTGCAAAACAGTTGCACACGCGGAATACTCAGGTTAAACTTGACGAGCCTAGCATATACAGATATGGCCTCGGAACACGGAGACCGAAAGGTCGAGCGTGAATCATATAGTAGATATGATCAACATATTGATGTTCACCGTTGAAACTACTCCATCTCACGTGACGATCGGACATGGTGTAGTTCATATGGATCACGTAATCACTTTGATGACTAGAGAGATGTCTGTCTAAGTGGGAGTTCTTAAGTAATATGATTAATTGAACTTAAATTTATCATGAACTTAGTCCTGGTAGTATTTTGCAAATATATTGTAGACCAATAGCTCGCGTTGTTGCTTTCATATGTTTATTTTGATATGTTCCTAGAGAAAATTGTGTTGAAAAATGTTAGTAGCAATGATGCGGATTGGATCCGTGATGTGAGGTTTATCCTCATTGTTGCATAGAAGAATTATGTCCTTGATGCACCGCTAGGTGAAAAACCTATTTGCAGGAGCAGATGCAGACGTTATGAACGTTTGGCTAGCTCAATATGATGACTACTTGATAGTTTAGTGCACCATGCTTAACGGCTTAGAATCAGGACTTCAAAGATGTTTTGAACGTCATGGACCATATGAGATGTTCCAGGAATTGAAGTTAATATTTCAAGCAAATACCCGAGTTGAGAGATATGAAGTCTCCAACAAGTTCTATAGCTAAAAGATGGAGGAGAATCGCTCAACTAGTGAGCATGTGCTCAGATTGTCTGGGTACTACAATCGCTTGAATCAAATGGGAGTTAATCTTCCAGATAAGATAGTGATTGACAGAATTCTCTAGTCACCATCACTAAGTTACTAGAACTTCGTGATGAACTATAGTATGCAAGGGATAACGAAAACGATTCCCGCGCTCTTCGTGATGTTGAAATCAACGAAGGTAGAAATCAAGAAAGAGCATCAAGTGTTGATGATTGACAAGACCACTAGTTTCAAGAGAAGGGCAAAGGGAAAGAAAGAGAAACTTCAAGTAGAATGGCAAACAAGTTGTCACTCCCGTGAAGAAGACCAAAGCTGGACCAAAGCCTGAAACTGAGTGCTTACACTGCAAAGGAAATGGTCACTGGAAGCTGAAATGCCCTGAATATTTGGTGGATAAGAAGGATGGCAAAGTGAACAAGGGTATATTTGATATACAGGTTATTGATGTGTGCCTTACTAGTGTTTATAGTAGCCCTTGAGTATTTGATACTTGTTCGGTTGCTAAGATTAGTAACTCGAAACAGGAGTTACAGAATAAACAGAGACTAGTTGAAGGGGAAGTGATGATGAGTGTTGGAAGTAGTTCCAAGATTGATATGATCATCATCGCACACTCCCTATACTTTTGGGATTAGTGTTAAACCTAAATAAATGTTATTTGGCGTTTGCGTTGAGCATGAATATGATTTGATCATGTTTATTGCAATACGGTTATTCATTTAAAATCAGAGAATAATTGTTGTTCTGTTTACATGAATAAAACCTTCAATGGTCATACACCCAATGAAAATAGTTTGTTGGTTCTCGATTCTAGTGATACACATATTCATAATATTGATGCCAAAAGATGCAAAGTTAATAATGATAGTGCAACTTATTTGTGGCACTGCCGTTTGGGTCATATTGGTGTAAAGCGCATGAAGAAACTCCATAAAGATAGATTTCGGAATCACTTGGTTATGAATCATTTGATGCTTGTGAACCGTGCCTTTTGGGCAAGATGACTAAAACTCCGTTCTTCGGAACAATGGAACGAGCTGCTGACTTGTTGGAAATAATACATACTGATGTATGCAGACCAATGAGTATGAAGGCTCGTGGCAAGTATCGTTATTTTCTAACCTTCACAGATGATTTGAGCAGATATGCGAATATCTACTTGATGAAACATAAGTCTGAAATAGTTCAAAAGTTCAAAGAATTTTAGAGTAAAGTGGAGAATCATCGTAACAAGAAAATAAAGTTTCTACGATCTGATCGTGGAGGAGAATATTTGAGTTATGAGTTTGGCCTTCATATAAAACAATGTGGAATAGTTTCACAGCTCACGCCACCTGGAACACCACAATGTAATGGTGTGTACGAACGTCGTAATCGCACTTTACTAGATATGGTGCGATCTATGATGTCTCTTATCAGTTTACCACTATTGTTTTGGGGTTATGCATTAGAGACAGCTGCATTCACATTTAATAGGGCACCATCTAAATCTGTTGAGACGACACCGTGTGAACTATGATTTAGCAGTAAACCTAAGCTGTCGTTTCTTAAAGTTTGGAGTTGTGATGCTTATATGAAAAAGGTTTTCAACCTAATAAGCTCGAACCCAAATCGGAGAAGTGTGTCTTCATAGAATACCCAAAGGAAAGTGTTGGGTAATCCTTCTATCACAGATCCGAAGGCAAAACATTCGTTGGTAAAAATGGATCCTTTCTAGAGAAGGAGTTTCTCTCGAAAGAAGTGAGTGGGAGGAAAGTAGAGCTTGATAAGGTAATTTGTACCTTCTCCCGAATTGGAAAGTAGTTCATCACAGAAATCAGTTCCAGTGATTCCTACACCAATTAGTGAGGAAGCTAATGATGATGATCATGAAACTTCAGATCAAGTTACTACAGAACCTCGTGGGTCTTCCAAAGTACAGTCCGCACTGTGAGTGGTACGGTAATCCTGTTCGGAAGTCATGTTACTAGACCATGATGAACCTACAAACTATGAGGAAGCGATGATGAGCCCAGATTCATGAAATGGCTTGAGGCCATGAAATCTGAGATTGGATCCATGTATGAGAACAAAGTGTGGACTTTGGTGGAGTTGCCCAATGATCGGCAAGCCATATTGTATAAATGGATCTTCAAGAGGAAAACAGATGCAGATAGTAGTGTTACTATCTACAAAGCTCGACTTGTCGCAAAAAGGTTTTTGACAAGTTCAAGGTGTTGACTACAATGAGATTTTCTCAACTATAGTGATGCTTAAGTCTATCCGAATCATGTTAGCAATTGCCACAATTTATGAAATCTGGCAAATGGATGTCAAAACTGCATTCCTTAATGGTTTTCTTAAAGAAGAGTTGTATATGATGCAACCAGAAGGTTTTGTCAATCCTAAAGGTGTTAACAAAATGTGCAAGCTCCAGCGATCCATCTATGGACTGGTGCAAGCATCTCAGAGTTGGAATATACGCTTTGATAAGTTGATCAAAGCATATAGTTTTATCTGCACTTACGGTGAAGCCTGTATTTACAAGAAAGTGAGTGGGAGCACTACAGCATTTCTGATAAGTATATGTGAATGACATATTGTTGATCGGAAATAATGTAGAATTATTCTGCAAAGCATGAAAGGATACTTGAATAAGAGTTTTTCAAAGAAAGACCTCGGAGAAGATGCTTACACATTGAGCATCAAGATCTATATAGATAGATCAAGACGCTTGATAAGATTTTTCAATGAATACATACCTTGATAAATTTTTGAAATAGTTCAAAATGGAACAGTCAAAGGAGTTCTTGCATGTGTTGCAAGGTGTGAAATTGAGTAAGACTCAAGACCCGACCATGGCAGAAAATAGAAAGAGAATGAAAAGTCATTCCCTATGCCTCGAGCATAGGTTCTATAAAGTATGCTATGCTGTGAACTGACATATTGTATACCTTGCTCGAGTTTGGCAAGGAATACAATTTTGATCTAAGCGTAGATCACTGGACAGCGGTCAAGAATATCCTTAGTAAGGACTAAGGAGATGTTTCTCGATTATGGAGGTGATAAAAGAGTTCATTGTAAAAGTTACATCGGAGCAAACTTTTACACCGATCCAAATGACTCTAGGTCTTAATCTGGATACATATTGAAAGTGGGAGCAATTAGCTATAGTAGCTCCGTACAGAGCATTGTAGACATAGAATATTTGCAAAATACATACGGCTCTGAATGTGACAGACCCGTTGACTAAGCTTCTCTCACGAGCAAAACATGATCACACCTTAGTACTCTTTGGGTGTTAATCACATAGCGATGTGAACTAGATTATTGACTCTAGTAAACCTTTTGGGTGTTGGTCACATGACGATGTGAACTATGGGTGTTAATCATATACAGATATGAATATTGGTGTTAAATCACATGGTGATGTGAACTAGATTATTGACTCTAGTGCAAGTGGGAGACTGAAGGAAATATGCCCTAGAGGCAATAATAAAGTTATTATTTATTTCCTTATTTCATGATAAATGTTTATTATTCATGCTAGAATTGTATTAACGGGAAACATAATACATGTGTGAATACATAGACAAACATAGTGTCACTAGTATGCCTTTACTTGACTAGCTCGTTGAATCAAAGATGGCTAAGTTTCCTAGCCATAGACATGAGTTGTCATTTGATTAACGGGATCACATCATTAGGAGAATGATGTGATTGACATGACCCATTCCGTTAGCCTAGCACTTGATCGTTTAGTATGTTGCTATTGCTTTCTTCATGACTTATACATGTTCCTGTAACTATGAGATTATGCAACTCCCATTTACCTGAGGAACACTTTGGGTGCTACCAAACGTCACAACATAACTGGGTGATTATAAAGGAGTACTACA
The DNA here is from genome assembly GCA_021437245.1 of Aegilops speltoides. NCBI lineage: Eukaryota > Viridiplantae > Streptophyta > Magnoliopsida > Poales > Poaceae > Aegilops > Aegilops speltoides. The sequence goes on along the minus strand of CM038142.1, from coordinate 560,356,997 downwards.
GGTGTCTCCAAAGGTACATGTTGGGTTGGCGTATTTCGAGATTAGGTTTTGTCACTCCGATTGTCGGAGAGGTATCTCTGGGCCCTCTCGGTAATGCACATCACTATAAGCCTTGCAAGCAATGTGACTAATGAGTTAGTTATGGATGATGCATTACGTAACGAGTAAAGAGACTTGCCGGTAACGAGATTGAACTAGGTATTGGATACCGACGATCGAATCTCGGGCAAGTAACATACCGATGACAAAGGGAACAACGTATGTTGTTATGCGGTTTGACCGATAAAGATCTTCATAGAATAGTTCTCGGTCATGTCTACATAGTTCTCGAACCCGTAGGGTCCGCACGCTTAACGTTACGATGACAGTTATATTATGAGTTTATGAGTTTTGATGTACCGAAGGAGTTCGGAGTCCCGGATGAGATCGGGGACATGACGAGGAGTCTCGAAATGGTCGAGACGTAAAGATCGATATATTGGACGACTATATTCGGAGTTCGGAAAGGTTCCGAGTGATTCGGGTATTTATCGGAGTACCGGAGAGTTACGGGAATTCGCCGGGGAGAAGTATTGGGCCTTATTGGGCCATACGGGAAAGAGAGAGGGGCTGCCTAGGGCAGGCCGCGCCCCCCATGGCCTAGTCCGAATTGGACTAGGGGGAGGGGCCGCACCCCCTCCTTCCTTCCCTTCTCTCTTCCCCTTCCTTGTCTCCTACTCCTACTACTTGGAAGGACTCCTAGTTGGACTAGGAAAGGGGGAATCCTACTCCCGGTGGGAGTAGGACTCCCCTAAGCGCGCCATAGAGGGGCCGCCCTCCCTCCTCCACTCCTTTATATACGGGGGCAGGGGGCACCCCATAGACACACAAGTTGATCTTGGTGATCGTTCCTTAGCCGTGTGCGGTGCCCCCCTCCACCATATTCCACCTCGGTCATATCGTCGCGGAGTTTAGGCGAAGCCCTGCGCAGGTAGAACATCGTCATCGTCACCACGCCGTCGTGCTGATGGAACTCATCCCCGACGCTTTGCTGGATCGGAGCCTGGGGATCGTCATCGAGATGAACGTGTGCTGAACTCGGAGGTGCCGTACGTTCGGTACTTGGATCGGTCGGATCGTGAAGACGTATGACTACATCAACCGCGTTGTCATAACGCTTCCGCTTACGGTCTACGAGGTTACGTGGACAATACTCTCCCCTCTCGTTGCTATGCCATCACCATGATCTTGCGTGTGCGTAGGAAATTTTTGAAATTACTACGTCCCCAACAGTAGCCACTGTCGACGATCTAACCGACATGCTAGACTACGACTCCGAAGACATCGACGGTATGGACGACGATGCCGGAGACGACCAAAAACCAGCGCCTACGGGGCACTAGAAGACCACCTCGTCATACGACATATACATGGTGGACACCCCAAAGGACAGGAATGGCGATGGAACAGCGGAGGAGGATCCCTCCAAGAAACAGCCTAAGCGCCGGCGTCAGTGGCGCCGCTCTAAATCCCGTCACAGCAAGAATGGTGATTCCGGCACCGGAGACAATAACACCCCGACAAGACGAAGACAACCCTCCAAAGAAGATTCTCGCACAGAGGATGAAGAAGCCAGCCCTCGCGAGAGCGGCGACAAAGAGGTAGAGGACGATAATTACATGCCTCCATCCGGAGACGAGGCAAGCCTCGACGACGACGAATTCGTCGTGCCTGAGGATCCCGTCGAACAAGAGCGTTTTAAACGCAGGCTTATGGCCACGGCAAACAGACTCAAGAAAAAGCAGCAACAGCTTAGAGCTGATCAAGATCTGCTAGCTGACAGATGGACAGAAGTCCTTGCGGCCGAAGAGTACGAACTCGAACGCCCCTCCAAAAGCTACCCCAAACGCAAGCTGCTCCCCCCATTAGAGGAGAAGGCTTATAAACCTGCATCACCGGCGCACAATACGGCTGACCGACCACCTCGTGGCCGCGACAGAGAGGCCTCTAGGCCCTCCACTAGAACCGTACCCCGGCATCGCTCGAAAAGCACAAAGCCACGGGGGAATGCGCCGGACTTGCGAGACATATTGGAGGATAAGGCAAGACAATCAAGATCGATCTACGGATCGCGTGGGCGCCCCACGATGCGCGACGACAACCGTCGCACCAGATACAGCAACTCCGGCCGGGCTGAACACAGTAGACAAAGCTTGCTTGAGCTACGTCGTGATATAGCCCAATATAGAGGCGCCGCACACCCACTATGCTTCACAGATGAAGTAATGGATCATCAAATCCCCGAAGGGTTCAAACCCGTGAACATTGAATCCTACGATGGCACAACAGACCCCCGCGGTTTGGATTGAAGACTATCTCCTTCATATCCACATGGCCCGCGGTGACGATCTTCACGCCATCAAATATCTCCCACTCAAGCTTAAAGGACCAGCTCGGCATTGGCTTAACAGCTTGCCAGCAGAATCAATTGGGTGTTGGGAGGACCTGGAAGCCGCATTCCTTGACAACTTCCAGGGCACATATGTGCGACCACCGACGCCGATGACCTAAGCCACATAATTCAGCAGCCGCATTTAATCGGCGCATAATTTTGGACACGGTTCTTAACAAAGAAAAATCAAATCGTCGACTGTCCGGATGCAAAGGCCCTCGCAGCCTTCAAACATAACATCCGCGACGAGTGGCTTGCCCGGCACCTAGGACAGGAAAAGCCGAAATCCATGGCAGCCCTCACATCACTCATGACCCGCTTCTGCGAGGGAGAGGACAGCTGGCTAGCCTGCAGTAACAACCTCAGCAAAAATTCTGGCAGTCCGGATACCAAGGACCGCAATGGCAGGTCGCGTCGCAACAAGAACAAGCGCCGCGTTAACGGCGATAACACTGAGGATACGGCAGTCAATGCCGGATTCAGAGGCTCCAAACCCGGTCAGCGGAAAAAGCCATTCAAAAGAACTACTCCGGGTCCGTCCAATTTGGACCAAATACTCGACCGCTCTTCCCAGATACACGGCACCCCCGAAAAGCCAGCTAATCACACCAACAGGGATTGTTGGGTATTCAAGCAGGCAGGCAAGTTAATTGCCGAAAACAATGACAAGGGGCTGCATAGCGATGACAAGGAAGAGACCCGACCGCCGAACAATAGAGGACAGAAGGGTTTCCCCCCACAAGTGTGGACGGTGAACATGATATACGCAACCCACATACCCAAAACGGAGCGGAAGCGTGCACTCAGGGACATATACACGATGGAGCCAGTCGCCCCGAAGTTCAACCCATGGTCCTCCTGCCCGATCACTTTTGATCGAAGGGACCACCCCACCAGCATCCACCATGGCGGATTCGCCGCATTGGTCCTAGACCCAATCGTCGATGGGTTTCACCTCACTAGAGTCCTGATGGACGGCGGCAGCAGCCTGAATCTGCTTTACCAGGATACAGTGCGCAAGATGGGCATAGACCCCTCAAGGATTAAACCAACAAAGACGACCTTCAAGGGCGTCATACCAGGTGTAGAGGCCAATTGTACAGCTCGCTTACATCGAAGTGGTCTTGGATCCCGGATAACTTCCGGCGAGGAGTTAATCTTCGACATAGTTCCGCTCATGGCGGCTATCATGCTCTGCTCGGACGGACCGCGTTTGCAAAGTTCAACGCGGTGCCGCACTACGCATACCTCAAGCTCAAGAAGCCAGACCCTCGAGGAGTCATCACGGTCAACGGAAACACTGAACGCTCTCTCCGAACGGAGGAACATACAGCGGCTCTCGCGGCAGAAGTACAGAGCAGCCTCCTAAGGCAATTCTCGAGTCCGGCCGTTAAGCGACCGGACACTGCTAAACGCGCCCGAAGTAACCTACAACAAGACCACCTAGCACGTTCCGAGCACGCGTAGCAATGCGGCCCCAACCCCAGCCCTTGCAAAATTGCAAGACCGATACTTCGCGTACATCATTACGCTCTGGAGATACCATGGGCGTAGGGGGAGGGGCACGACAACGACAGGCCCAGAGTGCGGCTCAACCATACCAGGGGCTCCCAAGTGTGTCATCCTTTTTTCCTTTTTTTCTTATCCACAGGACTCCGTTTACCAGAGGCCCTGTCCGGCAGCAGACCTGCCGAACTCACGATGCAACAGCCAGGGAAGGAGAAAAGCTACGACGAGTATCCAGGTGCTCTCCATTATGAGCATTATACCTGTTTTATACACCATTCCGCAGCCTACCCCTGGAGGGGGACATGTTTAATAGTCCCATCCCTTGCTTACCGCACTATTTGTATCGTTCTGCATTCACGGCAGTACTTCTTGAATAAACAATGCATTGCCTTTTTGCTTATAATTGCATTCCTTTCTTATACATATGTTCATTTATGACATGTTGCATCCGTACACTTTGGTACGGCTAAATACACCAGGGGCTTAAGTTCCCCACATTATGGTGTGATAAGTCCGAACACTTTCACAAGTGCGGCACCCCGAACTTATAGCATTATATGCATCGGCTCCGAATCATGTCTTGGGTCAATAGTTTGGTTTGCCCGGCTCCCATGTTTTGGTACCTTACATTCCGTTATATCGGCTAAGGTAGCACTGGGAGAACCACTGCGATTGCGCCCCAGTTGAGCTGGGCGAGCGCCTCAGTGGAGAAAGCTAAAACTGACCATCATGATGAGGCGAGAGCCGGTCGCTGTTCGAGAGGTTTTTTCGAGTCCCTAAAGACTTATGCCGCTTAGAGCGAGGAACCGGCTTTGTCTGGCCCAGGCGTGGATAGCGCCCCGAACTCGGTCTTCCGAACACTAGGGGCTTCGCCGAAATTTAAAATTATAGAATTCTATGGCTAAGTGAGAGTGTTCAAGCACTATAAGTCCGGTTGCCTTGTTCGTTGTGTTGAGCGCCTCCCTAGATGGACCCAAAAATGGGAACAAGAGCGCTCAAGTTTATCCCGAACACCCCAGCACTCGTGGCATGGGGGCTGAAGCCGACGACTTGCCATCTCTCAGATTTGATAAACGGTCGCACAGAAGGTAATATTTTAAGTTAACAAGCGTTGCTTAGAGCATACGAACAAAGTTTTCGGCGCACAGGATAACAAAATGCGAGTCTACTCAAATATTACATCTTTGGAGCACTCACCCGCAATAATGCGGGCACCCTCCAGGACACCCTTATAATACATCTCGGGTGTGCGATACTCCTTGCTCGGCGGTGGCGCGTCCGTCACAAGCTTCTCAGCATCCATCCTGCCCCAGTGCACTTTAGCACGGGCAAGGGCCCGACGGGCACCTTCAATGCAAAGGAGTGCTTGACGACTTCAACCCAAAGACACGCATCCACCAGCCGCGCACCAGGGCAAGTAGCTCCCAAGCATGGCCTCCTTGGGCCACACCAAACTATGAGGCCCTTCATGGTCTGCTCGCCACCTTGTGGAGCTCGACCAACCGCTTCACTGGTCGCTAAGGGGCAGCGGATGTCCGCCTCAAAGATATTGAGACCAAGACCTTCTTCATCGAGCTCCCTCCTCGGCCCTCAGAGAAAGCGGCAAGATCGGACACGCTGCGGGGCAGATCTGCGAACGCTCCTGGAGAGCTCCGAATTCGGGTAAGTAACAGGTAATTCACTTTAACATGCTTGCTTTGCATGAAGAATGCCTTACCCGTCGCTATTTTCTTCAAATCTTTGATTTCCTGGAGGTCCTTGTGGGCATCGGCCTTAGCGGCCTTGGCACTCTCAAGAGCCGACGCAAACTCGGACTCTCGAGTCTTCGAGTCACGCTCCAAACTCTCGTGCTTTTCCACGAGAGCCTGGAGCTCTTGCTGTACCTCCGCCACCCGCGCCTCCTGCTTCTCTCGCTCGGCTTATTCCGCAGCCGCATTGCGTTCGGCCGTGGACACCGCCTCCTTCAGGGTTGCCACCTCACTCGTAGCCCCTGGAGTACCCACGTTGTCCTTGTTATTTCTCTTGCAACCAAATCCTTTTCTGTAAGGTACAACTTTAATACGGTGTTACTCACCTTCCTTGTCCTCTAGCTGCTTCTTGGCACGGCCGAGCTCGCTCTCGGGCGCCGAGGCTCTGCTTCAAAGCATTGACCTCCTTGATCGGTCAAGCAGAGGTCAAGGCGCAGCCCTGCAATCCCATATTGACATATTTTTAGACTCCTGCGTATATCTTTTTAGATCCTCATCCGCTTTTCTTTCCAAACACCGAACCGAGCATCGGGGCTACTGTCTATGCGGTATTATATTACATATCTCAAAATTCTTACCTCAAAGCCTGTTAGAAGGCTGCTGCAGCCTCAGTCAGCCCGCTCTTGGCGAGCCGAACCTTTCAATCACCGCACTCATGACAAGCGGTGTTCTTCTTTGATGGAAGCGCCATTGAGCGCCTCCAGCAAGTTATCCGGCGCCTCCGGTTGGACGGAGGCCGCCGGTGTCACAGTCTTGCCCTTCTTATGAAGGGGCCGCCCGCCGGACTCCGCAACCACTGCAGGTTCCAGTGCGGAGTCCGGTGCAAAGTCTGGGAGGTTGCCCTGCGGCACCTCCGGGGCCTCCTCCAACTGGTGGGTCCCTACCCGGGATCCCACCTCGGCGTCGTCAGCGTCACCGGGGGTGGAGGCGGTCGGAAGAGAATCCATATCCGACGTTCCCAAGGAACCGCTCGACGAAGCGGGAAGATCGTCCTTGGGCGGACAACAGGGTTGTATGCGGCATTAGAAAGACACCATGTGACAAAAAGAAAAATTGTAAATCATCTAGGAGTCCGGATACTTACGATCTCGCCAGGGGCTTGGCCCTTGAGGGCCACTCCTCGTCGCCGTCGCCGACGTTGGCGGAACAGTCCGGGGGAAGGGTCCTTCCCTTCTTGGACCCTTCGGCCTCCCTCGCTGGGGAGGCCTTCCTCTTCTTCTCTCCCCCCGCTGGGGGAGAGGCCTCTTTCTTCTCCTCCTCGTCCTCGTGGGAGGAGTCTGCCTGGGAGTCATCAGACGATGAGGTCGATACCACCTGACGCCGGGAACTCCTTCGGGTTCCCGTGGCCTTCTTCTTGGCCTTCTTCTCCGGCACTACGTAAAGTGTCGGGACCAGCAGCCCTATCAAACGGGCATCCACTGGGTCCTCTGGAAGGGGAGCCGGACAGTTAACCTGTCCGGATGTCGCCTGCCAGGCCTGTTAAAGGTATTGGGAGTTTAGATCCCGCATAAAGTCAAAACATGAAAAGCAAGTGTCCCATAAAGGATAACATGGCTTACCTCGCCGGCCGGACGTTGCAAGCTGAATCCGCGATCTTCGGTAGCGGATGCGGGAGCTTCGGCGCCCTTGAACAGCACCCTCCAGGCAGCTTCGTACGTAGTGTCGAAGAGCCCGCTCAAGGACCGGTGTTGTGCCGGATCAAACTCCCACAAATTGAAGTCCCGTTGCTGGCAGGGGAGAATCCGGCGGATGAGCATGACCTGGATTACGTTGACAAGCTTGAGCTTCTTGTTCACCAGGGTTTGGAGACAGGACTGGAGTCCGGTCAGCTCTTCCGAACTACCCCATAGCAGGCCCTTCTCTTTCCAGGAGGTGAGCTGCAGGGGGATGCCACATCTGAATTCGGGGGCCGCTGCCCATTTAGGGTCACGCGGCTCGGTGATGTAGAACCACCCCGATTGCCATCCTTTGATGGATTCCACGAAGGCACCCTCGAGCCAAGTGACGTTGGGCATTTTGCCCACCATGGCGCCTCCGCACTCCGCTTGGCTGCCCTTCATAACCTTCGGCTTGACATTGAAGGTCTTTAGCCACAAGCCGAAGTGGGGCTGGATGCAGAGGAAGGCCTCGGCGCCTCGCACACAACGATAAACGCCGAGATATTGAGGATAAAATTTGGGGACAGATCATGGAAATCCAGGCCATAGTAGAACATGAGCCCCCGGACAAAGGGGTGGAGTGGGAAGCCCAGTCCGCAGAGGAAATGGGGAAGGAATACCACCCTCTCATGGGGCCCGGGTGGGGATGAGCTGCCCCTCGTCGAGGAGCCGGTGCGCGATGTCGCTGACAGATATCCGCGTCGCGAAGCTTCTTGATGTGCCCCTCCGTAACGGAGGAGGCCATCCACTCGCCTCCCGCTCCGGACATGGCTGGAGAAGGTCGAGGTGAGATGTGCGGACTTGGGCGCTGGAGCTTGAGTGCGCGGAGATGGATAAGCAAAGGAGGAAGAAGGCGTAGGTAAGAAAGGTGGATCCTTATCCCCTTATATATGGGCGGACGAAAACTATGCGTCCCCACCGGCCTGGTAAAACTCGCTTATCTCCCAAGCGCCGCAATCAATGGCGCGGTTGGGTTACCCACGTCCGTATTGATGGGAATTCCGGAATAAGGGGAACACAATCTCTTCTTCGACAAGACGTGCCAAGGAAACCGCTTCGCTAAACGCGCTAAGGTGGTATAATAAAAACGATTCGAGTAAAAGCTTGGTTGTGGTGTGACGTCATGCCACAAAATACGTCAGCAGATTGAACTTGTGTAAATATTATTCTCTCTACGGTGGTATGTGGAATTTATTTTGCAGAGCCGGACACTATCCTGGTGTTCACAATCTTCTATGAATTATTCGGAGGAGGAACCCGCTTTGCAATGCCGAAGACAATATGCGCGCCGGACTCGTCGTCATTGAAGCCTGGTTCGGGGGCTACTGAGGGAGTCCTGGACTAGGGGGTGTCCAGATAGCCGAACTATCATCATTGGCCGGACTCCAAGACTATGAAGATACAAGATTGAAGACTTCGTCCCGTGTCTGGATGGGACTTTCCTTGGCGTGGAAGGCAAGCTTGGCAATACGGATATGCAGATCTCCTACCATTGTAACCGACTCTGTGTAACCCTAGCCCTCTCCAGTGTCTATATAAACCGGAGGGTTTTAGTCCGTAGGACGAACAACAATCATACCGTAGGCTAGCTTCTAGGGTTTAGCCTCCTTGATCTCGTGGTAGATCTACTCTTGTACTACCCATATCATCAATATTAATCAAGCAGGAGTAGGGTTTTACCTCCACCGAGAGGGCCCGAACACAGGTAAAACATCGTGTCCCTTGTCTCCTGTTACCATCCGCCTAGACGCACAGTTCGGGACCCCCTACCCGAGATCCGCCGGTTTTGACACCGACAACCCTCATGAGATCAGGCTTAATGACGTCCCAACACCTCTTAAAGAAGAGGCTCGTGAACCCATCCAGCCCTGGCGCCTTGTCACTTGGCATGTCGTTGATCGCATCAAGAACCTCACTCTCGGCCATTGGGGAGCCAAGATCATGCAAGTCAAGAGGCTCCAAATTTAGCTCATCCCAATTGAAATCTTTGTGGCATCGGGGGCCTCTCTTCAAGACATTGGAAAAATGTGAAGGAAATATGCCCTAGAGGCAATAATAAAGTTATTCTTTATTTCCTCATATCATGATAAATGTTTATTATTCATGCTAGAATTGTATTAACCGGAAACATGATACATGTGTGAATACATAGACAAAACTATAGTCACTAGTATGCCTCTACTTGACTAGCTCATTAATCAAAGATGGTTATGTTTCCTAACCATAGACATGTGTTGTCATTTGATTAGTGGGATCACATCATTAGAAGAATGATGTGATTGACATGACCCATTCCGTTAGCCTAGCACTTGATCGCTTAGTATACCGCTATTGCTTTCTTCATGACTTATACATGTTCCTGTAACTATGAGAATTATGCAACTCCGTTTACGGAGGAACACTTTGTGTGCTACCAAACGCGTCTAACGTAATCGGGTGATTATAAAGGAGCTCTACAGGTGTCTCCGAAGGTACATGTTGGATTGGCGTATCTCGAAATTAGGATTTGTCACTCCGATTGTCGGAGAGGTATCTCTGGGCCCTCTCGGTAATGCACATCACTATAAGCCTTGCAAGCAATGTAACTAATGAGTTAGTTACAGAATGATGCATTATGTAACGAGTAAAGAGACTTTCCGGTAACGAGATTGAACTAGGTATTGGATACCGACGATCAAATCTCGGGCAAGTAACATACCGATGACAAAGGGAACAACGTATGTTGTTATGCGGTTTGACCGATAAAGATCTTCGTAGAATATGTAGGAGGCAATATGAACATCCAGGTTCCGCTATTGGTTATTAACCGAGAATAGTTCTAGGTCATGTCTACATAGTTCTCGAACCCGTAGGGTCCGCACGCTTAACGTTACGATGATAGTTTTATTATGAGTTTATAAGTTTTGATGTACCGAAGGAGTTCGGAGTCCCGGATGAGATCGGGAACATGACGAGGAGTCTCGAAATGGTCGAGACGTAAAGATCGATATATTGGATGACTATATTCGGACTTCGGAAAGGTTCCGAGTGATTCGGGTATTTTTCGGAGTACCGGAGAGTTACGGGAATTCGCCGGGAGAAGTATTGGGCCTTATTGGGCCATACGGGAAAGAGAGAGGGGCTGCCTAGGGCAAGCTGCGCGCCCCCCCCCAAGGCCTAGTCCGAATTGGACTAGGGGGAGGGGCCGCACCCCCTCCTTCCTTCCCTTCTCTCTTCCCTTTCCTTCTCTCCTACTCCTACTACATGGAAGGGCTCCTAGTTCTACTAGGAAAGGGGGAATCCTACTCTCGATGGGAGTAGGACTCCCCTAGGGCGCACCATAGGGAGGGCCGGCCCTCCCCCTCCTACACTCCTTTATATACGGGGGCAGGGGGCACCCCATAGAGACACAAGTTGATCTTCGTGATCGTTCCTTAGCAGTGTGCGGTGCCCCCCTCCACCATATTCCACCTCGGTCATATCGTTGCGGTGCTTAGGCGAAGCCCTGCGTCGGTAGAACATCATCATCATCACCACGCCGTCGTGCTGACGGAACTCATCCCCGACACTTTGCTGGATCGGAGTCCGGGGATCGTCATCGAGCTGAACATGTGCTGAACTCGGAGGTGCCGTACGTTCGGTACTTGGATCGGTCGGATCGTGAAGACGTACGACTACATCAACCGCGTTGTCATAACGCTTCCGCTTACGGTCTACGAGGGTACGTGGACAACACTCTCCCCTCTCGTTGCTATGCATCACCATGATCTTGCGTGTGCGTAGGAAAATTTTTGAAATTACTACGTTCCCCAACAGTGGCATCCGAGCCTAGGTTTTATGCGTTGATGTTATATGCACGAGTAGAACACAAGTGAGTTGTGGGCGATACAAGTCATACAGCTTACCAGCATGTCATACTTTGGTTCAGCGGTATTGTTGGATGAAGCGGCCGGACCGACATTACGCCAGACGCTTCGCGAGACTGGTTTTACCGTCGTGCTTTGCACACAGTGACTAGCGGTGTCTGCTTTCTCCAACTTTAGTTGAACCGAGTGTATACGCCGGTCCTTGCGAAGGTTAAAACAGCATTAACTTGACGAACTATCGTTGTGGTTTTGATGCGTAGGTAAGAACGGTTCTTGCTCAGCCCGTAGCAGCCACATAAAATTTGCAACAACAAAGTAGAGGACATCTAACTTGTTTTTGCAGGGCATGTTGTGATGTGATATGGTCAAGACGTGATGCTATATTTTATTGTATGAGATGATCATGTTTTGTAACCGGTTATCGGCAATCGGCAGGAGCCATATGGTTGTCGCTTTATTGTATGAAATGCAAACGCATACGTAATTCATTTACTTTATCACTAAGCGAGAGCGATAGTCGTAGAAGCAATAGATGGCGAACGACAACGATGCTATGATGGAGATCAAGGTGTCGCGCGCCGGTGACGATGGTGATCACGACGGTGCTTGAGATGGAGATCACAAGCACAAGATGATAATGGCCATATCATATCACTTATATTGATTGCATGTGATGTTTATCCTTTATGCATCTTATCTTGCTTTGATTGACGGTAGCATTTTAAGATGATCTCGACTAAAATTGTCAAGAAGTGTTCTTCCCGAGTATGCACCGCTATGAAAGTTCTTCGTCCTGAGACACCACGTGATGATCGGGTGTGATAGGCTCTACGTTCAAATACAACGGGTGCAAAATAGTTGCACACGCGGAATACTCAGGTTAAACTTGACGAGCCTAGCATATAACAGATATGGCCTCGGAACACGGAGACCGAAAGGTCGAACGTGAATCATATAGTAGATATGATCAACATAGTGATGTTCACCATTGAAACTACTCCATCTCACGAGATGATCGGACATGGTTTAGTTGATTTGGATCACGTGATCACTTACATAACTAGAGAGATGTCTGTCTAAGTGGGAGTTCTTAAGTAATATGATTAATTGAACTTAAATTTATCATGAACTTAGTCCTGGTAGTATTTTGCAAATTATGTTGTAGATCAATAGCTTGCGTTGTTGCTTTCATATGTTTATTTTGATATGTTCCTAGAGAAAATTGTGTTGAAAAATGTTAGTAGCAATGATGCGGATTGGATCCGTGATCTGAGGTTTATCCTCATTGCTGCACAGAAGAATTATGTCCTTGATGCACCGCTAGGTGACAAACCTATTGCAGGAGCGAGATGCGACGTTATGAATGTTTGGCTAGCTCAATATGATGACTACTTGATAGTTTAGTGCACCATGCTTAACGGCTTAGAATCGGGACTTCAAAGACGTTTTGAACGTCATGGACCATATGAGATGTTCCAGGAATTGAAGTTAATATTTCAAGCAAATACCCGAGTTGAGAGATATGAAGTCTCCAACAAGTTCTATAGCTAAAAGATGGAGGAGAATCGCTCAACTAGTGAGCATGTGCTCAGATTGTCTGGGTACTTCAATCGCTTGAATCAAGTGGGAGTTAATCTTCCAGATAAGATAGTGATTGACAGAATTCTCTAGTCACCATCACTAAGTTACTAGAACTTCGTGATGAACTATAGTATGCAAGGGATGATGAAAACGATTCTCGAGCTCTTCGTGATGTTGAAATCGACGAAGGTAGAAATCAAGAAAGAGCATCAAGTGTTGATGATTGACAAGACCACTAGTTTCAAGAAAAGGCAAAGGGAATGAAAGAGAAACTTCAAGTAGAATGGCAAACAAGTTGTCACTCCCGTGAAGAAGACCAAAGCTGGACCAAAGCCTGAAACTGAGTGCTTACACTGCAAAGGAAATGGTCACTGGAAGCGGAAATGCCCTGAACATTTGGTGGATAAGAAGGATGGCAAAGTGAACAAGGGTATATTTTTACAGGTTATTGATATGTGCCTTACTAGTGTTTATAGTAGCCCCTGAGTATTTGATACTTGTTCGGTTGCTAAGATTAGTAACTCGAAACAGGAGTTACAGAATAAACAGAGACTAGTTGAAGGGGAAGTGACGATGAGTGTTGGAAGTAGTTCCAAGATTGATATGATCATCATCGCACACTCCCTAAATTTTCGGGATAAGTGTTAAACCTAAATAAATGTTATTTAGCATTTGCGTTGAGCATGAATATGATTTGATCATGTTTATTGCAATACGGTTATTCATTTAAAGTCAGAGAATAATTGTTGTTCTGTTTACATGAATAAAACCTTTAATGGTCATACACCCAATGAAAATAGTTTGTTGGATCTCGATCGTAGTGATACACATATTCACAATATTAATGCCAAAAGATGCAAAGTTAATAACGATAGTGCAACTTATTTGTGGCACTGCCGTTTGGGTCATATCGATGTAAAGCGCATGAAGAAACTCCATAAAGATGGATTTTCAGAATCACTTGGTTATGAATCATTTGATGCTTGCGAACCGTGCCTTTTGGGCAAGATGACTAAAACTCCGTTCTCCGGAATAATGGAACAAGCTACTGACTTATTGGAAATAATACATACCGATGTATGCAATCCAATGAGTGTTGATACTCGTGGCAATTATCGTTATTTTCTGACCTTCACAAGATGATTTGAGCATATATGGGTATATCTACTTGATGAAACATAAGTCTAAGATAGTTGAAAGGTTCAAAGAATTTCAGAGTGAAGTGGAAAAATCATCGTAACAAGAAAATAAAGTTTCTGCGATCTGATCGCGGAGACGAATATTTGAGTTACGAGTTTGGCCTTCATATAAAACAATGTGAAATAGTTTCACAGCTCACGCCACCTGGAACACCACAACGTTATGGTGTGTCCGAACGTCGTAACCGCACTTTATTGTATATGGTGCGATCTATGATGTCTCTTACTGATTTACCACTATTGTTTTGGGGTTGTGCATTAGAGACAGCTGCATTCACGTTAAAAGGGCGCCATCTAAATCCGTTGAGACGACACCGTATGAACTATGGTTTAGCAGTAAACCTAAGTTGTCGTTTCTTAAAGTTTGGAGTTGCGATGCTTATATGAAAAAGGTTTTCAACCTGATAAGCTCAAACCCAAATCGAAGAAGTGCGTCTTCATAGAATACCCAAAGGAAACTGTTGGGTACTCCTTCTATCACAGATCCGAAGGCAAAACATTCGTTGCTAAGAATGGATCCTTTCTAGAGAAGGAGTTTCTCTCAAAAGAAGTGAGTGGGAGGAAAGTAGAACTTGATAAGGTAATTGTACCTTCTCCTGAATTGGAAAATAGTTCATCACTGAAATTAGTTCCAGTGATTCCTACACCAATTAGTGAGGAAGCTAATGATGATGATCATGAAACTTCTGATCAAGTTACTACAGAACCTCGTAGGTCTTCCAGAGTACGGTCCGCACCAGAGTGGTACGGCAATCCTGTTCTGAAAGTCATGTTACTAGACCATGATAAACCTACGAACTATGAGGAAGCGATAATGAGCCCTGTCGGGGCGGATGGCAGCCGCGAGCACCTATGGGGCCGGGGGCCCCTTCGTCTGTGCGGTACGAGGGCGGAGGAGGCACAGAGAGCAGATCGAGGCGAGCACGCGGGCGGGGTTTTTTACCCAGCTTCGGAGCTCTCCGGAGAGATAAGACTCCTACTGCTGCTTTGTGTTGTTATTTGATCTTGCTCGAGAGTCGAGCGTGAGTATCTGATGGTCTCAATGAGTCGAATCGCGAACCCCTCTCGTTGTGCATGGGCCTCCTTTTATAGTGCAAGGGTCACCGGCAGTGTCAACGAGGAGAAAGGGGTAAAATGTAAAAGAGGTGGTAGTTGGAATAGTGCGGGAACAGTGGAGCTACGATGCTTGAACAGGGTTTCTACCTACTTTGTGATGGGGGACAAGGGCATTTAATGCCCGTCGCCGACCCCAAAAGCTCCCACCCTTGCGTCTCCGTCTGCCACGGCGATGGATCCACCACCGTGAAGCGCCACCGTGTCCCTCTGGTTGCGCAGCCACCCGCCACGCGTCCCTGGAAAGGCCCCAGGGCGACGCGTGGGCCGATGAGCTGGAGCGCGGGCACACAGCGCAGCTCCCCCGGCAAGTACCTTGCCGGGGTCTTGATCTTGCCGGGCCCAGGGGCTTGCCGGGCTCTGTAATATGCCGCTCCCCGGGCCCTCGCCGGGACGCATGTAGCGCCGAGGCATGTCTTCTGTGATGTGATCTTCTAGCCTTCCTGGCGAGCTCCTTTCGCCAGGGCCTTGTGTGAGTGATGTAATCTCAAGCCTGGAACGGCCCTCCCGGCAAGCTCCTCTCGCCGGGGTGATATTGCCTTTGAGCCTGGGGCGGCCCTCCCGGCAAGCTCCGCTTGCTGGGGTCTCGACCTTTTGTCTTGTACACTTTGTTCTTGAATGGCTTGATACGGAGAAAGATGGTCTCCGGCAAGCCCGTGGCGAATCCAGCCGCGGGAGCTGCGACCGCCCGTGCACAAGTTGGGGTACTGAGGTACCCCTTCCTTAGTACACCGACAGGAGCCCCCGGGCCTGGGCCATACAGTGCCGAAGCGCCTGTTGGGCCAGGCCCAAGACGAGCTGCACGGCACACGCGCCCACGGCGCGCCGACTGCTGCCAGATTCGCCGCTTTGCAACGCACGCACGCGTTGATTGCGGCGCCAGGAGAGACGGGCGGCGATGCGGTCATTAAGGCATCCACTCCCGTGATCGTGGTGCAGGGCGAGGTCACTTCACCCGTCGCTCCGGCCCCGCCTTTTTCGCCACGCGGCCCGCATGCATAGGGGTCGTGAGCGGCGATGGTGGGAAACCGAGCCGTCACAGGCGAAGACGATGAGCCAGCCCCGCTCCTCTGGCCTCCGCGCCTCCCGATTGGCCAGGAAGGGCGGTTGTGTCCCCACCTCGCCCTTTAAAAGGAGCGGAAGGGGAGCACATTGGCCTCACACTTCTTCTTCTCCCTTCGTCTTCAGCTTCTGTTCTTCTTTCCGCCATGGAAGGAGGAAATCCTAGCTCTTCCACGGTCGCAGCGAGGGTTGCCTCCAGGCAACGCTCTTCTCCCCATCCCACACCCGTGGCGGCGGAGCCGGCCACGAGAGGGAGAGGGAGGGGACGAGGCCGCGGACGGGGTCGAGGGCGTGGTCGAGGTGGCCGGGGAAGAGGCGGTCGTGGCGTCGCCTCCCGCCTCCTCCGACGAGCCACTGCCCATGATGCGGTCCACACCGGAGATGACCCCGGAGTTCTTCATCGAGTTGCGCCCGGCGCCTCGTCGTCGCCTCGGCTGCCGGCCCGTTCAAGGACGCGATGGAACCGGATCCGCCGAGATGATGGAGTTGCGCATGAGGGGCTGCGGGATCAGCGGCACTTTCGAGTGAGTGTCGTGTCCCCAGCCCGGCGTGATGTACTTCGGCCGAGGGTGGAAGACATTCGCCGGATCCATAGCTTGACGGCAGGGTTTACCCTCCATTTTGTTAATGGAGGGCGACCTTCTCGCCGTCAAGGTCTTCGGGAGTTCGGGACCGGGCGAGATGCTGTGTGGACAGCTCCTCGGATAGCGAAGGCTCCTCCTCGAGCGAGAGTGACGAGGAGGGGAGCGACAGCGGCGACGAGGGGGATGGCGGGTCCGACTAGGCGTCGGACACCGCTGCCTCGCGCGTCACCGGTGACCCCATAGTCTGGGTCGCCGGCCTCCTGAACTCCCCGGGGCCGTCTTCTTGGGCGGCTGGCGTAGGGAGGCTGCGGAAGAGGAAGAGGGGGAGTGGCGGCAAGGCCGTCATGCCGGAGCGCGAGGGCGAGGAGCCCTCGTCAGCGTGCCGACGTCCCACCTCCTCGTCTTCAAGCTCTGCCTCCGACGCCTCCGCCTTCGCCAAGCTCCTGGCCGGCCCCCGGGGAGTTCTCTTGGTGTCTTCTGGCGCCCGTAGCTCTCCGGGGACTTCAGGGACTCGTCGCTGGCGCCGTCGACGGTTCCCCATGCCCGTCACCTTGCGCAGCTCCTGGGGGCACGCCACTCGTTGCCATGCTCTCCCAGGCGCCCCTTTTGCCCTCCCCGGCAAGCTTCTCTTGCCGGGGGCTCCTTGACCTACCTCCTGAACTCCTGAACAGAGAAACAGGAGAAGGATTACGGGCACCTTATCTTTTAATTTGTAAGCCTTCGGGCCTTAGCTGTATTTGAAAACTGTAATCCTCTCTATCATGTTTTTCATCCTCTATGGACTTGTACTATATTATGATGTTTTTAATGAAAAGAGGGGAAAGCTTGCCGGACTGAGTCTTTTACTTGCTTCGCATCTTGTATGTTTCTACGCTCTCGGGGAGCTCGCCGGGGCGAACACGCTTGCCGAGTGCGGGACAGCCCGCCGGCGGTGTTGCTTCCGGCAAGCAACCTTGCGGGTCGATTATGACTTAACTTGCTGAGCATGCTCGAAGCAAGATAAGGGTGCGTAGCAGCACACTTGTGTTTGTTGAGCGGACTCGGAAACAAAACAAGGGCGCAACTGAGCCGCGACTTAGTTCCTCCGCGTATGGGTCTTTACAAGACACGCTCGTTCAAAGACGCAGTCCCGCCTTCCCCGGTCCATGAGAGGATGCATGACGAGGGATGTAAAACTCATCTGATTTCGCAGCCCCCGGCGATTTTAGCTTGCCGGGAAGGAATCTTGGCATCTGCAGCCCCCGGCGACCCTAGCTTGCCGGGGAAGAGTCTTGGCATTCGCAGCCCCCAGCGAGGCTGGCTTGGCGGAGACGAATCTTGGCGCTCGCAGCCCCCAGCGACGCTGGCTCCGCAAAAATCCAAGTGCTGGCGTGTTCTTCTGGTTTCTCCTTGTTACTGCAATTTTAGCCATGAAAACAGCTGGGGTAGGTATGCAACAGGGACATGTATATGTGCGTAAACTTCTTCTGTGCGACTCTGCAATGCGATGTCGTGCCTTGCCCTTCGTATGTTTCAACCCAACGCTTCGGGAAGCTTGCCGGGGCGAACACGCTTGCCGAACGCGGGACAGCCCGCTGGCGGTGTCGCGTCCGGCAAGCAACCTTGCCGGGCCGCTCTGGCGCTTACCTTGCTGAGCGGACTCGGAAGCAAGATAAGGGTGCAGCAGCACACTTGTGTTTGTTGAGCGGACTCGGAAACAAAACAAGTACGCAACTGGACCACGACCTGGTTCTTCCGCGTACGAGTTTCTCATATGAAGGACATCGGACGGCAAGGCTTGCCACGTTCGCGCCTCTACTTTACGCCTTTGTACGCTTTACCCTCGCTTAGGGAAACTTGCGGCGCTTAACACACTTGCTGAGTCGGAACATCAGCAGCCAGCGGGCGGTGTTGTTTCCGGCAAGCAACCTTGCATGCTGGCTGGTCGCGATGCACTTAGCTTGTTGAGCGACTCGAAAACAAGGGCGCGAGGCTTGTCGCGACTCACTGTTGAGCGTGCTCGAAACAAGATAAGGGTGCGGCTGCCCACTGGTAGGTTCCTCCGCGCACAGGTTTTGCGTACAAAGGACGAACGCACGAGGGGTATAACGTAAAAAGAAAGCATGGAGCTAAGGAGTGCCTTGCACAGAGGCTCGGGCGACTTAGCTTTTTCATTTCCGTTGATCTGTCGAGGCTGCACTCCTCCCCCGATCTTTCCCCTTCGTATGTCCTCGACCTTATGCTTTCGGGAGCTTGGCAGTGCGAACACGCTCGCCGAGCGCGGAACATCAGCGGCCAGCTGGCGGTGTTGCCCCGCAAGCAACCTTGCGGGCGATTCAGCAAGACTTGTGTTTGTTGAGCGGGCTCGAAAACAAAACAAGGGCACAACTGGGCCAAGACTCGACCCTTTCGCATCTAGGTCGCTCATACAGGATGCGGATTCTCTGGGGGTACAGCTCAAAAGTTCGGAGCTTAGTGGTTTTCTTTGCTCTACTGGCCGGCAGGCCAGTCGGCGGGGCTCGATGGCGCGTCCACGGCGGCAACGCAGCACTCCGGAGAGGTGCGGTTGTCGGAGTGGGCACCAGAGCTACTTGCTAGTGGAGCTCGATGGCGCGTCCTCGACGGCAACGCAGCGCTCCGGGGAGGTGCGGTTGCCGGATGGCGCCTAGAGCTGCTTGCTGGACTTGGCCTTCTTCTTGGCGTGCCCACGGAGACCGAGGCGCGGTCGTCCGTATTGTCCTTGGATCTGGTGGCGCCGCGAGTGTCCTCGCCGGCGACCACCCTTCCGACGGCGTCTCCACCGCCCACCGTAGGCTCCGGTGGCGGCGGATGGGACGCAGACAGGCCTGCAACCCCCGAAGCCTTCCTCTTCGGGGCCATGGCGCGATTGCTGATGAAGTTGGAGAGGTTGATGAAGAACGCGCCCGCGCCGACGCCGGATCAGGTCCGCACAACCTCGACGCCCCCTACCTGGCGCGCCAGAGATGTCGGGGCGGATGGCAGCCGCGAGCACCTATGGGGCCGGGGGCCCCTTCGTCTGTGCGGTACGAGGGCGGAGGAGGCACAGAGAGCAGATCGAGGCGAGCACGCGGGCGGGGTTTTTTACCCAGCTTCGGAGCTCTCCGGAGAGATAAGACTCCTACTGCTGCTTTGTGTTGTTATTTGATCTTGCTCGAGAGTACGAGCGTGAGTATGCGGTGGTCTCGAATGAGTCGAACTGGCCGAACCCCCTCTACGTTGTGCATGGGCCTCCTTTTATAGTGCAAGGGGTCACCGACAGGTGTCAACGTAGGAGAAAGGGGTAAAAATGTAAAAGAGGTGGTAGTTGGAATAGTGCGGGAACAGTGGAGCTACAGTGCTTGAACAGTGGTTTCTACCTACTTTGACAGTGGGGGACAAGGGCATTTAATGCCCATCGCCGTCGACCCCAAAAGCTCCCGCCCTTGCGTCTCCGTCTGCCACGGCGATGGATCCACCACCGTGAAGCGCCACCGTGTCCCTCTGGTTGCGCAGCCACCCGCCACGCGTCCCTGGAAAGGCCCTGTATGCGCGTGGGCCGATGAGCTGGAGCGCGGGCACACAGCGCAGCTCCCCCGGCAAGTACCTTGCCGGGGTCTTGATCTTGCCGGGCCCAGGGGCTTGCCGGGCTCTGTAATATGCCGCTCCCCGGGCCCTCGCCGGGACGCATGTAGCGCCGAGGCGTGTCTTCTGTGATGTGATCTTCTAGCCTTCTGGCGAGCTCCTTTCGCCAGGCCTTGTGTGAGTGATGTAATCTCAAGCACGAACAGCCCTCCCGCAAGCTCCTCTCGCCGGGTGATATTGCCTTTGAGCACAGGCGGCCCTCCCGGCAAGCTCCGCTTCTTTGGGGTCTCGACCTTTGTCTTGTACACTTTGTTCTTGAATGGCTTGATACGGAGAAAGATGGTCTCCGGCAA
Source organism: Aegilops speltoides (assembly GCA_021437245.1). NCBI lineage: Eukaryota > Viridiplantae > Streptophyta > Magnoliopsida > Poales > Poaceae > Aegilops > Aegilops speltoides. Next base: position 560,336,353 of record CM038142.1, on the reverse strand, counting down.
GCCCGTGGCGAATCCAGCCGCGGGAGCTGCGACCGCCCGTGCACAAGTTGGGGTACTGAGGTACCCCTTCCTTAGTACACCGACAAGCCCAGATTCCGCAAAATGGCTGGAGGCCATGAAATCTGAGATAGGATCCATGTATGAGAACAAAGTGTGGACTTTGGTGGACTTGCCCGATGATCGGCAAACCATAGAAAATAAATGGATCTTCAAGAGGAAGACGGATGCTGATAGTAGTGTTACTATCTACAAAGCTCGACTTGTCGCAAAAAGGTTTTTGACAAGTTCAAGGTGTTGACTACAATGAGATTTTCTCAACTGTAGCGATGCTTAAGTCTGTCCGAATCATGTTAGCAATTGCCATATTTTATGAAATCTGGCAAATGGATGTCAAAACTGCATTCCTTAATGGTTTTCTTAAAGAAGAGTTGTATATGATGCAACCAGAAGGTTTTGTCAATCCTAAAGGTGCTAACAAAATGTGCAAGCTCCAGTGATCCATCTATGGACTGGTGCAAGCATCTCAGAGTTGGAATATATGCTTTGATAAGTTGATCAAAGCATATAGTTTTGTACAGACTTATGATGAAGCCTGTATTTACAAGAAAGTGAGTGGGAGCACTACAGCATTTTTGATAAGTATATGTGAATGACATATTGTTGATCGGAAATAATGTAGAATTATTCTGCAAAGCCTAAAGGAGTGTTTGAAAGGAGTTCTTTAAAAGAAAGACCTCAGTAAAGCTACTTACATATTGAGCATCAAGATCTATTGAGATAGATTAAGACACTTGATAAGATTTTCAATGAGTACATACCTTGACAAGATTTTGAAGTAGTTCAAAATGGAACCATCAAAGAAAGAGTTCTTGCCTGTGTTGCAAAGCTATGAAATTGAGTAAGACTCAAATCCCGACCACGACAGAAAATAGAAAGAGAATGAAAGTCATTCCCTATGCTTCAGTCATAGGTTTTATAAAAGTATGCCATGCTATGGACCAGACCTATCATATACTCTGCCCTGGTTTGGCAAGGGAGTACAATAGTGATCTAGGAGTAGATCACTGGACATTGGTCAAAATTATCCTTAGTGGAATAAGGATATGTTTCTCAATTATGGAGGTGACAAAAGGTTCGTCGTAAAAGGTTACGCCGATACAAGTTTTAACACTGATCCGAATGACTCTAAGTCTTAATCGGATACATATTGAAAGTGGGAGCAATTAGCTAGAATAGCTCCGTGCAGAGCATTGTAGACATAGAATATTTGCAAAATACATACGGCTCTGAATGTGACAGACCCGTTGACTAAACTTCTCTCACGAGCAAAACATGATCATACCTTTGTACTCTTTGGGTGTTAAGCACATAGCGATGTGAACTAGATTATTGACTCTAGTAAACCCTTTGGGTGTTGGTCACATGAAGATGTGAACTATGGGTGTTAATCATATACAGATATGAATATTGGTATTAAATCACATGGCGATGTGAACTAGATTATTGACTCTAGTGCAAGTGGGAGACTGAAAGAAATATGCCCTATATGCAATAATAAAGTTATTATTTATTTCCTTATTTCATGATAAATGTTTATTATTCATGCTAAAATTGCATTAACCGGAAACATAATACATGTGTGAATACATAGACAAACATAGTGTACTAGTATGCCTCTACTTGACTAGCTCGTGAATCAAAGATGGTTAAGTTTCCTAGCCATAGACATGAGTTGTCATTTGATTAACGGGATCACATCATTAGGAGAATGATGTGATTGACATGACCCATTCCGTTAGCCTAGCACTTGATCGTTTAGTATGTTGCTATTGCTTTCTTCATGACTTATACATGTTCCTATGACTATGAGATTATGCAACTCCCGTTTACCGGAGGAACACTTTGTGTGCTACCAAACGTCACAACGAATCGGGTGATTATAAAGGAGCTCTACAGTGTCTCCGAAGGTACATGTTGGGTTGGCGATTTGAGATTAGGATTTGTCACTCCGATTGTCGGAGAGGTATCTCTGGGCCCTCTCGGTAATGCACATCACTATAAGCCTGGCAAGCAATGTAACTAATGAGTTAGTTACAGAATGATGCATTACGTAACGAGTAAAGAGACTTGCCGGTAACGAGATTGAACTAGGTATTGGATACCGACGATCGAATCTCGGGCAAGTAACATACCGATGACAAAGGGAACAACGTATGTTGTTATGCGGTTTGACCGATAAAGATCTTCGTAGAATATGTAGGAGCCAATATGAGCATCCATGTTCCGCTATTGGTTATTGACCGAGAATAGTTCTAGGTCATGCTTAACGTTACGATAACAGTTTTATTATGAGTTTATAAGTTTTGATGTACCGAAGGAATTCGGAGTCCCGGATGAGATCGGGAACATGACGAGGAGTCTCGAAATGGTCAAGACGTAAAGATCGATATATTGGACGACTATATTCGGACTTCGGAAAGGTTCCGAGTGATTCGGGTATTTTTCGGAGTACCGGAGAGTTACGGGAATTCGCCGGGAGAAGTATTGGGCCTTATTGGGCCATACGGGAAAGAGAGAGGGGCTGCCTAGGGCAAGCTGCGCGCCCCCCAAGGCCTAGTCCGAATTGGACTAGGGGGAGGGGCCGCACCCCCTCCTTCCTTCCCTTCTCTCTTCCCTTTCCTTCTCTCCTACTCCTACTACATGGAAGGGCTCCTAGTTCTACTAGGAAAGGGGGAATCCTACTCCCGGTGGGAGTAGGACTCCCCTAGGGCGCGCCATAGAGAGGGTCGGCCCTCCCCCTCCTGCACTCCTTTATACACGGGGGCAGGGGGCACCCCATAGAGACACAAGTTGATCTTCGTGATCGTTCCTTAGCCGTGTGCGGTGCCCCCCTCCACCATATTCCACCTCGGTCGTATCGTTGCAGTGCTTAGGCGAAGCCCTACGTCGGTAGAACATCATCGTCGTCACCATGCCGTCGTGCTGACTGTACTCATCCCCGACACTTTGCTGGATCGGAGTCCGGGGATCGTCATCGAGCTGAACGTGTGCTGAACTCGGAGGTGCCGTATGTTCGGTACTTGGATCGATCCGATCATGAAGACGTATGACTACATCAACCGCGTTGTCATAATGCTTCCGCTTACGGTCTACGAGGGTACGTGGACAACACTCTCCCCTCTCGTTGCTATGCATCACCATGATCTTGCATGTACGTAGGAAATTTTTTGAAATTACTACGTTCCCCAACAAAATGGTCATGGATTATCTTTTCTTTGGCGTCGTGCTCGGTGACCCAACCATGCTCATTTTTAATTCTATGGATATGATTTTTTTTTCTCCGCCTTGCATTGACTCGGGGATGGAAGAATTTTGTATTAGCATCCCCATCTCTAAGGTTGGCAATTCTCACACATTGCTTCTTGCGCGATCTTTCGAGTGCCGCCAAGGCGATGACCCTTCTCTTGAGCCTGGCCCGGAGCTCAATTTCCTCGGTGGAGAGGAGCCTATCCTCTTGGGCGATGTCGAGGCGAAATATCACCAAGAGCGCGGCCTGGTGGTGAACTTTAGCCTTGGAGAAAAGACCTCTACTCCATTCAGAGAGGCAGAGAGCCGTCTTCTTGAGCTTGTGGTAAAGAATGAGGTATGGCTCGGTGTGGTCGACCCTCTCGTTCCACACCTTTTGAACCACCTCGGTGAACCCGGGCATGGATGCCCAGAAGTTTTCAAATTTAAACACCCGAGGCCTTCTTGGTCCCTTGTCATCGGCTAGAAGAAGCGGACAATGGTCGGAGAGAGAGGAGGAAAGCGCATTGAGGACATGAGTGTTGAAAGTTGTGTCCCACTCGGCGTTGCAGAAAAAAGAGTCAAGCTTGCATAAGGTTGGATTTGCCCTCTCGTTGCTCCAAGTGAATCTCCGGTTTTGAAGGTGGATCTCTCTGAGCTCACAAATGTGAAGCATTGCCCTGAAACGGTTGATCCTGCCGCGGTTGACATTTCTCTTATTTTTATCTCGCGCCCGGAAGATTTGGTTGAAATCGCCTGTGGCAAGCCAGGCCACCCTGGTCGGTGGTTTCTCTGCCAGTAGCTCGCCAAAGAAGGCATCTTTGCAAGAGGAGTCCGAGGGACCGTAGACGGAGGTGATCTTGAAGAGCATGTTGGTCCCTCGCACACTGACCATGGCGGGAAAGCAGAACGCCATGGTGTTGATGCAGGAAACATCCACAAGGAGGTCATCCTAGAGCATCAAGATGCCACCCCTAGTGCCAGCTGCAGGCCTTTGCGCGAAGCTACGCAACCTATGTCCCCCCAAGAAGGCTGCCGTGAACTGGTCAACATTTTTAAGCTTAGTCTCTTGGAGGCACACGACATGGCACGACGACGAGGCGATCATGGCGCTGACCGTGGCACGCCGGTCTGGGCAGTTCAGACCCCTTACGTTCCAACTCAGAAAATTAATCGGCTGTTCTAACATATTGAAATGCGGGGCACCTTGTAGTCTAACTTCATAGTGGAGACAGAGCAAGCAGTCACACACACAGCAAAAACATGCGGTCTGGGGGCAACAGGGTGAAGCATCTGCTGCAAACTCAGCTCTTGAACAGTTTGGATACATGGCCAGAGACCAACACAACTACTCCAGGCACGTACAGCATCCTGACACATGGAACAGATACCTAACAGGGCACTCCAGGCCCGTTGATTACCCTTACACACTAACCAAATAGCTACCAGAACATGGAATTGTGCTAACATATGGAAACTGGGATCCCAGGTGCACAGCGAACATGATTTTCTCAATTGGCCGCCATATGTTAGCACAGTTGTGGTTTTCTCGCAAGTTACTTCATTTCACCTACATTTGATGCGAGCTTAGAGCAACTCTAGCCGATCGCCTAAAACCAGTTAGAGGAGTAAAACTCTAATTTTACTCCTTTGACCGACACCTAACCAATCTCATAAACTAAATAGCGGAATATAAATTTTACTCCGCCGCTTATCCTGTCAGTAAAAATACTTCACTGCCTGGGCTCAGAGTAAATTCCCCATGTCTCTGCTGCCTCTCCTCCACCATTACCGCACCACCCGATCCCGGCCGCTGGCGACTCCCTCACCGTTCCCGCACCTCCCCTGATGCCGCCATTATCGAATCTCGTGGCCACTGGTTCCCGCCACCCATCCGCGGCACGGGCGCATCCTCCTCACGCCGCCACCGGGGCGCTGCGGCCACATCCTGCAAGCTCGCCGGCTTCCCCGACCTCCACGTGTCGCCGCCGCCACAGAGGCGGTACCTAGGCATGCGGCACCGAGCATGGGGACGTGGCTGGCGGAGATAACCTATCGGGAGACCCAGAAGCGGATGTGGCTCGGAAACTTCCACACCGTCGAGCTCGTCGCGTGCGAGTACGGCATCTGGTCCATCTGGATCCACGATGCAGTGGGACGATATGCCGCTGCTCGATCCGCCGCCGCCGGCGGTGGTGAATCTGCAGGTGGCTCGGGAGTACCGGGAGGCGAGGGAAGGGCTCGCGGCAGAGGCCACCGACGAGGCGTACATGGCCAACCTCCGCCACAAGTAGTTAGGAGGCTCTCAGGCAAGAGGCATGCGCCTTTTCGATCCAGTTATCTTGTTTGTGCTAGTCTTCTTAAGGCAGACTTGTTTACTTATGTCTGTACTCGGATATTGTTGCTTCCGCTGACTCGTTTGTATTCGAGCCCTCGAGGCCCCTGACTTGTAATATAAAGCTTGTATGACTTTAATTTATGTTAGAGTTGTGTTGTGATATTTTTCCGTGAGTCCTTGATGTTGATCGTGCACACTTGCATGTATAATTAATGCATGACTAAGTCGGGCGTCACATACATAAATAGAAATTTGGTTTTTACTCGCTTATATTTATGGGATCGGTTAGGTCTGGACAAAGTTAGTGGAATAATTTTACTCCATTAAGCTTTACTCGGCTGAATACTCTAGTTTTTAAGGATCGTCTAGAGATGCTGTTAGGTCGACTCCGATGATAAAAAAATACTAATGCACGGTATCGTCAGCATCTTGCCAAGTGCTTACACATAAGCACATCTAATCTCGCAGCTTGCTTAATTTCAAAATCATGTGATGTTCATACAAAAAACTCGACATCATTAAACTAGCACGCAAGCATGAGGCCAACTTGTTGCCAAGTCCTTAAAGCCATTTATACGCATAGATTTTTTTTTCGAAAAGGGGGGCTTCCCCGGCCTCTGCATCAGCATGATGCATACAGCCATCTTATTAAACATAAAATAGTCCACAAAGTCTCCAAGTCTCGAAGATCTCAACATGAAAAAAGAAGAAAAGGCTCACACAGAGCCCGAAGGCTAGATACACAAGCTAGCCAAAGCACTATTACATCACAGCCGGTTGGCTCCAAATTAGACAGGTAAACTAATTGCCTATCCTATTACACGACCGTCATCCAAACCGGCTGAATATATCCCGAGCTACCATCTCCCATCGGATAGCAGCAGTAACCAAAGCTCCCTGGCCTCCATCGGAGTGAGTAGCGACCAGAACGGATAAGAGCCGTTGCTCGAAGATAACCTGCAAAACATGGATGTTTGTTGATCTGTTAAAGACAAAGTCATTTCGCAATTCCAAAGCGCCTACGAAAAGCGCAAACCCCTGCGAATATGTTTTGCTAACCCGGCTCTACCCTAGTTAGCCATGTCCCAAACAACATGTTAACCGACCTTGGTGGGGTAATATTGAAAGCGACTTGAATAGTCGTCCGCAGAATTCTAGCTAGTGGGCAATCAAAAATAGATGTTTAATGGTTTCATACGATCACGTAAACTACACCTAGTAGGTCCTGTCCAATTACGCTTAGTTAGATTGTCCTTTGTTAAGATAACTTGTTTATGTAGAAACCACATAAACACCTTGATCTTTAAAGGAACTCGACATCCCACACATGCTTGGAACTAGGAATCGAGCTCAATTAATAACATCAACATACATTGATTTAACCGTGAATTCACCCGACCTAGTGAGATTCCATCGCAGCTTATCAGTTGTTGAGATAGTTGTACCGCATCGCCTCCTAACTAGATGCAGCCACTCTTCCCAACGATTGCCCACTAACGATCTTCTAAACTGGATATTCAGGGTATCGAGATGAAGACCGATGCAACCAGAGCATCGCGCTTCAACTATACGATACGTAGACGGATATTTGGATTGCTAGGGAGCATCTCCGAGCCAAGTATCCTCCTGTAATCTCGTGCTTGCGCCATTGCCAACTATATGTTTTGACCTCTCGAAAATGAAAGCTTCACTTTCATAAGCCCTTTCCAAAAGGGTGAATCAGTTGGTCTAACCGAAACCTGAGCCAAAGTTTTGGTTTGGAGATACTTGTTACACGTGATTTGAGCCCACATGGCGCCGGTTCTCGAGGATAACTTCCACAACCACTTACTAAGAAGGCAACGGTTCTTGACTTCTAGATTTTCAATCCCCATACCCCTTGGTCTTTCGCCTACAAATGATATCCCACTTCGCTAACCGATATTTTCTCTTAAGCTCATCCCCGCCAAAAGAACTCGATCGATAGAAGTCCACTGCTTCCTAACACCAACCGGGACTTCAAAGAAGGACAAAGGAACATGGGCATGCTCATGAGCACCGAATTAATAAGAATTAAACGGCCTCCATACGACATGAGCTTGCCCTTCCAACAACTTAGCTTCTTCTCGAATCGATCCTCAATACACTTCCATTCATTATTCGTTAGCTTGCGGTGATGTATAGGAATTCCTAGGTAAGTGAAAGGCAGCTCACCCAAACCACAGCCGAACAACTGTTTGTAAGCCTCTTGTTCCTCCTTGGCTCTCCCAAAGCGTAACAACTCACTTTTGTGGAAGTTAATTTTGAGCCCACTCAATTGCTCAAACAAACAAAGCAGCAGTTTCAAATTTCTAGCTTTTACCAAGTCATGCTCCATGAAGATGATAGTGTCATCAGCAGATTGCAGAATGGAAATGCCCCCATCCACTAAATGTGGCACCAAGCCCCTATTTGGCCAACTTCCTTAGCTCTCCCTAACAAAACCGCCAACATATCCGCCACTATGTTGAATGTAATAGGGACATCGGATCTCCCCGCCGCAAGCCCTTATGTGTCCGAAGTAATGACCGACATCGCATTTACTTTTATGCCAACACTACCCTTTTGCGTAAAAGTTTCAACTGCCTCCTCCGGCCGTCGTGGAAACCTTTCATACGCAAAGCTTGTTGCGAAAAGGCCATTTAACTTTGTCATCACGCTTTCAAAATCTACTTTAAAGATGACTCCATCTAGTTTCTTTGAGTGAATTTCATGGAGCGCTTCATGCAACACCACCACCCCTTCTAGGATGTTTCGTCGGCATGAAAGCTGTTTGGGATTGCTGCACCACGTATCGCGCAATCTGTGTGAGCCTATTAGTCCCAACCTTGGTAAAAATTTTGAAACTAACATTCAAAAGGCAGATAGGACGGAACTGCTCAATCTCGAGAGCATCGGTCTTTTTGGAAGCAACGTAATAGTTCCAAAGTTCAAGTGAAAAGTTGAAGCCGTCCGCAAAAGGTCATGGAACATGGGTAGCAGATCCTTTGATGATATGCCAACATCTTTTGTAAAACTCCGCCGGAAACCCATCCGGGCCGGGAGCCTTATTGTTCTCCATCTAAGAGATGGCATCAAGAACCTCCTTTTCCGTAAACGGCGCAACCAGCATATCATTATCAGCAACAGTTAATTGAGGCACATCCTCGATCCGGACTCATCGAGGACACAGCGCTATCCTCCGCGGTCCAAATAACTGCTTGTAGTATTCGGTGATGTATAGCTTAAGATTATCGTGACCCACAATTGTGCCTTCATCTTGCTCGAGCTGAAATATTTTTTTCTTTCTGTGTTTGCCATTCGCAATCGATGAAAGAATTGAGTGTTCGTGATCCCTTGGATTACTTTGCTAACCTTTGCTCGAGCGCCCACTTCAGCTCTTCTTCATGGAGAAGTTCCTTCAACCTCTTTTCCGCATCAATCTTACAAGACAGTCCGCAGATTGAAGAACAAATGATTCAGCTTTAACATCTAGGGATTGAATAATATCCAGAGTCTGTCTTTCTCAACCTTATAAACTCCACTTAGATGTTTAGCCCATCCTCAAGAAAGCTCCTCAAATGCCCGATCTTATTCTCGCCATCTCTCGACAGCGATCCTCCCTAGACTCTCTAACCCACTCTCGGCAACAATATCCAAGAAACCTTCTCGCTCAAACCACGCCGCTTCAAACGAGAAAGTATTCTTGTTTCCCACATCCCTTGGCTCCCCGAGTCAACAAATAACGGCGTGTGGTCCGAAATCCCTCGCGAGAGCTCTGCACCGTGACAAGAGGGAACTTCGCTCCCATTCGGCACTTGCAAGAACCCGATCCAACTTCTCATATGTCGGATTTGGTAAAGAGTTAGCCCAGGTAAATTGTCGACCAGAGAGCTCGATCTCTCTCAAATCCAAACTCTCAATGATGGTATTAAACATAAACGACCATCGCCATCAAAATTATCGTTATTCTTTTCATCCCGCCTCCTAATGATGTTGAAGTCCCCCCAACCGAATAGGGAGTTGTTCGACCCTGATTCAACCAGTCAGCCAGAAATTCTGGTTTAAGCTCAGGTTGTGCGGCCCCGTAGACCGCCACCAACACCCAGTTAAACCCATCTATTTTGGACCTGACTCTAAATTTCACTGCGAAGTCACCCATAACAACACTCCGGACTTCAAGGGAATCACATCTCACACCCAGCAAGATGCCCCCGGACCTCCCTCTTGGAGGAAGACAATGCCAATCGAATTCCACACCTCCCGACAACGTGTTAAGAAACTGAGGCGCAAAAATATCCCGACCAGTTTCAGAAAGAGCAATGAAATCTAAACGGTGCTCCAAAGATGCCTCCGCTAGAAACCTACGTTTAGCCAAGTCCTTAAGACCTCTGCTATTCCAGAATATTCCTTTCATAGGTCATCATGGAATTTTTTGGCCTTACGAATTCTAGCACTCCTGCGTACCGCGGATGCAGGGTACACCTTCCGCTTCCACTTAAGTTTAGGAATGTTATCACCCGTAGCCCGGTCCTCATAACCGTGCTCCGATTGAACATATACTACATCATCCACCTGGAGTTCATCCTCTTCATGCTCCGCAGACGGAGGAACAAGATCCGCGCAGAACTTGTCAAGCACCCTTACACCCAAGGCCTCAATCTCCGCATCATTCATAGTTTTACGGCCGCTAGGTTTCTAATAGATTCTAAGGCCCGTTCCGCTTCCAAATCTAAAAGATCATTAACCGAATTTTCAATTTCAGAATTATTATTCCCAAGAGACACCCCCACTTGGTTTGCATTATTAATAATCTCATCCTTAGAGAAATGCAGAATGGAATTTGATAAATTAACTGACATACCGGTTGTGATCTCAACATCACGAAGCTTGGCCGCCCGCATAGCGCACCGCTGCTGCAAATCATCCACCTCCGGAAGGTCCTGGAGACGAGAGCTCATCCGCCTCCCCTCGGAAACCGGGTCCCGAATCCCTCCGAAAGCGATCACCTCCTCCCGAGTAGCGGCACCCGGAGGAGGTCTGGGAGAGGGGGACCTCGGAGGAGAGGAGAGATGCCGAGGAGTTGGCACCAGGCCGCCTGCCTAGTCCTACCCCCCACCGACGCCGCTGCAGCCGAGTGCACCACTGCAGGACCGCCGTCGGGACTAGAGGGTCAGGCCACCTGCCTCGACGATGCCTAGTGCCTCCGGCGACCCTCCACCAACGAGGCTCCTCGCGACAGACCTCAGGCCTCCTGCCCCAAAGGTGGATCGCCTCCGCTGACACCTGCACTGCGTGCCATGGGTGAAACAGAAGGATGAGAGGAGTCGTGGCCACCTGCCCCGACGCCCCTCCGCGAGAGAAACCAAGGACCCAGTCGATCGGCGACTCTGAGGCTCCACCGCACGTACACCTCGGCATCAAGCCGCCGATTGCCGGGTGACAGTCCAAAGTCCAAGACCGAAGCGAATGCTCAAAAGCATCATCGAGTCAACCCGATCACTCCACAGACGAGGAGGAGCCGACGCCGCGTAAAAGATCCAAACCGCAGAGAGTTATGAGGCAAAGACGGCCGGGACTGCTCCATCCTGCCCGCTTCTCGAGCTCTGAGCTCTGTGCCCCGATCCATTGGGCTCTGTGCTGCCCCATCCGTCTGCTCCACAGGAGCACCCAGATCATCACCCCCTTCGCATGTCCACGCTGGTGCCAGCAGCTACCTCAAAGAAACAACTCCGCATCCTCAAACTCAATATCAAGGGGAACACCTCGCCTTATAGGTCTAGTTGACGACGTCCGGGACATACTCAATATCCAAAATACTGACTCGCAGTGAGCCACCCCGAGCTCTAGTGAACGCCATATCAACTTTCTCCGCCTTACCAACCATAATACCCAAACTAGCCACCACACGCACATCAAGAAGCGCCTCGGATGGTGCCCCAGAATCGCGGCCACACACGAGTAAGAGGCTTCCCTTAGGCTCAACTTTCTTCCATTCGTGGAACTCCAAAATACCTTTGGTGCCCGCACCTTACACATCCCGGCTCAACAAACGCTGCAAGTCCTCAACCGAAGGAAACTCCACTCAACACTCTATCCTCAACGGTGCGAGGTCCCACTGAAAATCACCCGAGCCAACTCAAGTCTCTGCACAATCCGAGCACGAGACATCTCCTGTGTCACCTTGACCAAACCAGTAGTAAGGCTCGTATCAACTGGGATCTCCTCGCAGCCGCCGACTCGAAGAACATCAGCTCAGACAAGACACACCATATACAAGAAGAGCTGGAATATGGTCCTCAAAGAAAGGACATTCCCTCGAAGCATGCGCTGGCTTACCACAGACTCACACAGCTGGGCCACACACTCCGCGATGAAATGTCCCTTTTCCGCACCGGTAACAAAGCATTCTCTCTTCTTCCGAGCATACTTGGATACCCGCTCTGATCAGCCACGTGAACCACCTCAGCCTCCTTCGCAATCCCAGAACATCTGCAACGGCAAGTGCATTCACCACCTCCATCGCTCGGGTGGTAGCTCTGGGGTCTGGTCGATCTCCATCGCCGCCTGTCGAGTCAACTTCTCGGGAGGAGGCGGCCATGAACCTTCCACGGCCTCCACCACGACCACGGTATCCGCGAAACCTCCTCTCAGGTTCATTATCAGTCCCGAGGCCCCTCAACAAAGCCTCCAGCCGGCCCTAGAAACGGTCTCTCTGCAGACCCGTCACTCGCCAAGCATAACCACGCCCTCCTCCCGCGAAGATGAGCCCCGATCGACCCACTCCATACGCATCATAACCGCTATCACCCCACTTGCTCGAGGTGCATCACTCGGTCTCCCACTGATATTACTCTGAGTGCTCTGAGCCTGATTCTGCCCCAAACGATTCTGCGCCTGACGAACCGCAAGGTGAGGCGGAGGTGCACGCTGACCCCCGATAGGCGCCCTCACCAGATCAGCAGAGGCACCGCCAGCCACTGTAACGCCCTGCGCCTCGGGCCTTAGACCAGCCATCCCCGTCGCCGACGCGTTACGAGCCGGCACCACCGGCGGAGCAGGGCGAGGAACCCCACGGCCAGCATTAGCCAACCCCGTCGCCATCGTCCCAGGAGCCGGCGCCGCCGGCGGCGGAGGGCGAAGAACTCCCCGGCCGACCGCAGCCGCATAAGCCGCACCGGGTCTATGCGTAGCCCGCCAGCCGCCGTTAGCTGCGCGATCAGCGCCCGAGCGCCGGAGCTCCCAGCTGCCGCCTCGGTGGGTGGGCCCTCCACGCCCCGCAAAGACCGGCGCCAGGCCGCCGGCGGCCGCCGACCGAGGGCGCCGGCCCGACCCATGGGCGGCGGCGGGACTACTCTTCCACTCCGCGGCACTTTCGCGGCGAGGGGGACCTGCTCCATGGCCGGCCATGATCAGCGGCGGATCCTCCTCGCCGGCTGGCTCCACACACCGAAACCACGCTCTCGGGCGACGAACCCTAGCAGACGCATCGACGGCGCTTGGGCGAACAAAGGGTCGAACGTGCATGGCGATCGTAATCCCGGATCGAACATGATTAACACAATGGGCCTCATACCCATTGTTCTCAGGCCCACTGGCAACATGGCCCGAAGGCGCCCGGTCCAGCCCAGCCGCACCCAGCAGCCGAGCGAGCGCGGCTGCCCTCGTCGTTTGAATCGCGGCCGCGGCCTCCATGGCGGCGCCGCGATCTCACACTCCGGGACAACATCCGCCGCCCTTTCTTCCTCTTAACCGTAACCCACGATCCGGTCGAATCAGATCAAACACGGTGAGCTTCGCAAACATACCTTGGGTAAAGGTCCTTCCATGGTCGGCGCCGAGGCCGCCGTCTTTCTATGCACGATCCGACGAACCATCTCGATCTTCTCTCCGTCGTGCAGCCCTCACGAGCCGATCGTCTCGGGAACCACCGATCCACCGTTGTCGCCACTTCCTCTTGAATATCCTGAATGAAAGAATTCACAAATGAGGTCCGACGGAGTAGGAGACGGCGGCGACTTCCGGCGGCTCCGCTCCATCCTCTTCCGCATCGCTTCGCCGATCCAGCCAGGCCCGAAGCGCCCCCACCCGTCGGCGATCGCCGCACACGGCGGTGGATCCGCCGGGCGCGGAGATCGCCCGATCGCCTCCAGTCGCAGAACGGTCATCAGCGCCCTGCATTTAGATAATCACGCCTGTTTTTCGTCTAGAACTGGGCCGCCCTGGGCATGGGCAGGGGCGTCGCCCAGGCCCAGCCAGGAGGGGCCCATGATGTAGTGCACATATATAATATAGCCGAGCAAAAATAGGTGAGAAAAAAAATTATGAGAGAAGAAAAACAAGATGAGGTAGGCCCATCAGATAGCAGGTACTCCCTCCGTTCCGAATTACTTGTCTTGGATTTGTCTAGATACGGATGTATCTAGACTTATTTTAGTGCTAGATACATCCGTATCTAGACAAATCTAAGACAAGTAATTCGGAACGGAGGGAGTAGCGATTAGCGAAGCGTCACGCACGCCGCACGGCAGGGCCGCTCGTTTCGATTGTGAAACAAATCAATCGAAGATCTCGCGGACGCCTCGCTCGTCTGTTCGTCCTCTCGTCGCTGTGGTCGCCTCGGTCACCGTTGTGCGCGTCGCCCGCCGTGCGGCAATCCAGCAGCCGCAGCCCGCAGCAGTACGTATACGTATGTATGTGAGCAGTGAGCGCAGCCCACAACAGTATGTATACGTATCCATGCATAACTCTCTGTACCATGTTCCTGATCCATCCCTCCAAACCCCAATTTCAGTAATTTCTTTTTTTTAGAACGTATTCAACTATTCATCCATGATCCATCCTCTAATTTCAGTGTTCACGAAGTTCCAAATTTTAATGTATAGTTTTTGAATTCAATCTTTCATAATATGTATTCAACTATCCTTTTTTTGTCATTCTATGCACATGTCTAGGGTTCCAATCATTCAAATCATCCGATGTATAAATTTCTAATTCCTTGAATAATTTTTTCTTCATAATATTAGGACATTAGCCCGCCATATTGCCTAAGAAGCATTTGTCAGTTGCTCAAACAAGGAGAAAAAAGATAGAAAGGGATCTGAAGATTCAACAACTGAAGGGTACTTAAGTATTATTGTTGTCGATGGAGTCAGTTGAATTTGGTTCTTATTTGAGGTAATCATATCATGTTACTTTCAATTTTCTATCTTTTTAGTATTTCTGTCGTAATATGGCATTGTCCAACAATTATTATGTTTAAGTTTATGTACCACGCACGCGCATACATATATATGATCTTAGGACATAGGGGCACATGGCATCGAGTTCGCCTAGGGCCTCCCGAAACACAGGGCCGGCCCTGTCTAGAACAGACACATATTTAGCACGACTTGGAGCCACATGACTCGGTTGGTCTTGAGAAATAGAATGACATGATTCAGCACAGCAAAGTTAATCTCTATGACGTTTTTGTCCCGTAGCTCGTGCTATTATATTTGGCACAACGACGCGAGAGCAGAGTTTTCTGACAGCGGTTATTATTTCTTTTTCTCAATCCTTGGGGTGTTTTTCAGTTTTGTGATCATGCCCGTTGGCCGAGTCCGCAAAAATCCTCCTTTGTGTGGTCCTTGTTAGAATTCACGTTTATCTCTACTTGTAATCTCAACTAACATATCTTCTATCTCCCCCTCTCTCTCGTAGCTATCCAGGATTCTCTCGTAACGACCTGATCGCATGTGCTCGGTCTCCTCTTGCTTGTAAGCCAAGGCATGGCTGTTTTGCCTCACATCAATATAAACCATACGCGGCTCCTCCTCGAGGAGTAGGAACGCTTCCCAATCTAACATGGTCATCAGAGCCACCCCTTCCCTACACATCTAGCCACAACAAACCCACAAACCACAAACCACAAATGCCGCCGCCGTCGCCATGTCTTCCTCATCGTTCGTCGGCCTCAACCTCGGGTCACCGCCGACCGAGAAACTTGCAAGAGGAAACTTCATCCTCTGGAAGGCACAAGTCCTACCAGCCCTGCAAGGCGCGCAGGTGACTGGTTTGCTGGACAACAGCGACGCAGCTCCGCCCAAAACGGTGAAGACCACGCAGGCGGACAAGACCACGGCCATGGCGCCGAACCCGCTGTATGCGGCCTGGATCGCAAAAGATCAACAGGTGCTCTCATATTTACTGAACTCCATGACTCCAGAGATACTTGCGCAGGTCATCGGGAAGGACTCCACCTTCGAGTTGTGGACAGCGGTGACAGCCATCTTCGCCTCCCAGTCGCAGTCTCGGATCACGAATCTGAGAATTGCGATCACCAACACAAAGAAGGGCACCATGTCAAGCTCTACCTTTATGGCCAAGATGAAGAGCCTCGGCGACGAGCTGGCAGCTGCTGGCCGTCCGGTTTCTGACCCGAAGATGGTGGACTACATCTTGGCGGGGCTGGACCGTGACTACGATCCCGTGGTCGCGGAGATTGGTGCCATCAAGAACACGATCACCGCCGACGATCTCTTTGCCCAAATCTCTGCGTTCGATCAGAGAATGGAGATGTTGGGCGATGCTTCTTCTGGCGGCTTCCACACATCTGCAAACGCTGCCTACACAAGCCGCGGTCAAGGCCGCGGGAGACCCTACCGCGGGCGTGGCACAAGGGGGCGCGGTCGTGGAGATCGGCAGGCCTCTCCTGCTCGCGGCGGAAACAGCTACAGAGGGCGCCAGCTAGCAAACCAGCCTCAACAGGCGCGTGACCAGCAGCAACGTGACAACCCTGAGTGCCAGATTTGCCTCAAATATCATCCAGGGGGGCGCGGCTTTGCTGGTGGCGCTATGAAGATGGAGAACCAGAAGAGAAGGCGGCGCATGCAGCCACCTACGGCGTAGACACCAATTGGTACGCCGACACGGGAGCCACCAATCACATCACGGGAGAACTTGATCAGCTCACGATGCGGGAGAAGTACAACGGAGGTGATCAAATCCACACGGCAAGCGGTTCTGGTATGGCAATAACACATATTGGTAGTTCAATTGTTAAAAACCCCATAAAAAATTTGCATCTGAAAAATATCCTTCATGTTCCTGAAGCAGCAAAAAGTCTTCTTTTTGTTCATCGATTCACTCGTGATAATCATGTTCTCATAGAATTTCATCCCTATTTTTTCTTGGTTAAGGATCTGGTCACGCGGAGAATCATTCTTAGAGGACGGTGTGTGGGAGGTCTCTACCCACTCATATCATCATCATCATCGTCGTCAAATAAACAAGCATGCCTCGTCACCAAGCCATCCTCAGCAAAGTGGCACAGTCGCTTGGGTCATCCGTCCTCAGTAATCGTTAGATATGTCCTTAGCAAGAATAAGCTCTCCTATGAGCCTAGTGTTGAGTCAGTTTGCGATCCATGTCAACAAGCAAAAAGTCATCAATTACCTTACCCTATCTCTACCAGTGTGTCCACTGCACCATTGCAACTCATTTCTTCAGATGTATGGGGGCCAGCCCCCACTTCCGTTGGAAGATTTTCCTATTATGTAAGTTTCATTGATGACTATAGTAAATTTACTTGGATTTACTTGTTAAAAAAAGATCTGATGTATTTCAAGTTTTCATCAACTTCCAAAATCTTGTTGAACGCAAACTGAACTCTAAAATTATTGCCATGCAAACAGACTGCGGAGGTGAGTATGAGAAACTCAACTCCTTCTTTCAAAAACTTGGCATCTCTCATCATGTCTCTTGCCCTCATGCTCACCAACAAAAGGGGTCTGCTGAAAGAAAGCACCGTCATATTGTTGATGTAGGGCTTGCATTACTAGCTAATGCATCCATGCCCCTTAAGTTCTGGGATGAAGCCTTCTTAACTGCTACATACCTTATCAACTTGCTTCCTAGCAAAGTCATCAAACTTGAAACACCCATCACACGACTCCTTGGTATAACACCAGATTATACATCTCTTCGCATCTTTGGTTCTGCATGTTGGCCGAATCTTCGGCCCTACAGTACACGTAAACTTGCTTTTCATTCAAAGAGATGTGTGTTCTTAGGATATAGTCCCATGCATAAAGGAGTCAAGTGCTTGGATGTCCCTACAGGAAGAATCTATATATCCAGAGATGTCGTATTTGATGAGTCCATCTTTCCGTTTGCATCTTTACATCCCAAAGCCAGAGCCCTCCTTCGAAAAGAAATTCTTCTCCTTCCTGAAAATCTCCGGAGTTTTGATCAAGGGGGAGACAATTGCACTAACCAAAATGATGATAATATTGCTTGTACTAGTACTGCTCTTGTCCCTGTGCAGGTTGGCAACGAAAACGGCGCTCAAAATGGTGTCCAAGATGATCAAAACGAAGGGATATTTCATGTGCCACAAGAAGACGAAAACGGCGCTGAAAACGGAGCGAATCCGGCGGCGCCAGCAACTCCTGTGCGGCTGATTGCCTCGGATCGCGGGACGCAATCGTCCCTGGATCACGGGCTCAGCAGGCGCGGGCGCGCTCCTCTGATCAGCCAGCCCCGCGCCGCCACGTCGCCAGCAGGCGGGGCCGCATCTTCCTCGTGCTTCATGACGCGGTCCCGCGCCTCATCAAGCCAGCCCCGCGCCGCCACGTCATCAGCAGGAAGGGCCGCATCTCCCTCGTGCTCCACGCCGTTGTCTCCCTGCATGCATGCACCAGGCGAGGCGGGTTCTTCTGCACTTGTTGATCATGTGGCCACCAGGATGATTGGTGGAGACGGAGCCACACCAGACTCACCCGGATCGCCTGTGCCATCGCCAGCGGGATCAACTGGATCTTCTACGGCCGACTCTCCTGTACAGCGTGTACAGCCAGCAGCTTCTACACGAGTCATGACACGTCTACAGAAAGGTATAAAGAACCCAAAAATACGTACTGATGGCACTATACGATATGGTATGCTGTGTATCTCAGGTGAACCAACAACGTTGAATGAGGCACTTGATGATCCAAGGTGGAAGAAAGCAATGGATGAAGAATACTCTGCACTCATGAAAAATAAAACCTGGCATCTTGTGCCAGATCAGAGAGGTAAAAATATTATTGATTGCAAATGGGTGTACAGAATTAAAAAGAAGGCAGATGGAACTATTGACAGGTATAAGGCACGTTTGGTTGCAAAGGGTTTTAAACAGCGCTATGGTACAGATTATGAAGATACCTTTAGTCCTGTTGTGAAAGCTGCTACAATAAGACTTGTTCTAGCTATTGCTGTGTCCAGGGGATGGAGTTTGCGTTAGCTGGATGTACAGAATGCGTTTTTGCATGGTGTTCTGGAAGAGGAAGTTTACATGAGACAACCACCTGGGTATGTAAGTAAGAAAACACCACATTATGTATGCAAGCTTGACAAATCACTTTATGGGTTAAAACAAGCACCTAGAGCATGGTACTCTAGGTTGAGCACTCAGTTAAGATGTCTTGGTTTCTTTGCATCAAGGGCTGATACATCATTGTTCATCTACAACAAGGCAAAAGTAGTCATTTTTGTGCTTATCTATGTTGATGATATTATTGTTGCAAGTTCATCACAAGATGCTACTAATGCTCTGCTACATGACTTGATCTCAGAGTTTGCTTTGAAGGATCTAGGAGATCTACACTTCTTTCTGGGTATTGAGGTTAAGAAAACTCAGGATGGCATAGTATTGAACCAAGAGAAATATGCAAATGAGCTTCTGATTCGCATGGGAATGAAAAACTGTAAACCTGCACTTACTCCATATCCTCTTCAGAAAGACTCTCAGCTTATGAAGGGGAGCCTCTTCAAGATGCAAAAAGTACGAGGTATAGAAGCACTGTTGGAGCATTACAGTACTTGACACTTACACGTCCAGATATCTCATTTGCTGTTAACAAAGTTTGTCAGTATCTGCATGCTCCTACCACTGCACACTGGTCAGCTGTCAAGAGGATTGTGAGATATGTAAAACACACTGTGAGCTTGGGCCTCAATTTTAGACGCTCCAGTTCTACACTTGTGAATGCATTTTCTGATGCTGATTGGGCAGGATGTAGTGATGACAGAAAATTAACTGGAGGCTTTGCAGTCTTTTTTGGGTCCAATCTCATCTCTTGGTGTGCAAGAAAGCAGGCACGGTATCAAGGTCAAGTACAGAGGCTGAGTATAAACCTTTGGCAAATGCCACTGCAGAGATTATTTGGTTAGAGTCACTACTTGAGGAACTGGGAGTTAAGTTAAATCGTATCTCATGTCTGTGGTGTGACAACTTGGGTGCAACATACTTATCTGCAAATCCTGTATTTCATGCCAGAACGAAACATATTGAAATTGACTTTCACTTCGTATATGAAAGAGTTGCAGACAAGAAACTTGAGATACGGTTCATTCCCTCCAAAGATCAAGTAGCTGATGGATTTACCAAGGCACTGCCAGCAAAACCATTTGAAGAATTCAAGAGGAATCTGAACCTAGGATAGTTGAGATTAAGGGAGGGTGTTAGAATTCATGTTTATCTCTACTTGTAATCTCAACTAACATATCTTATATCTCCCTCTCTCTCGTAGCTATCCAGGATTCTCTCGTAACGACCTGATCGCATGTGATCGGTCTCCTCTTGCTTGTAAGCCAAGGCATGGCTGTTTTGTCTCACATCAATATAAACCATACGCGGCTCCTCCTCGAGGAGTAGGAACGCTTCCCAATCTAACAGTCCTCCCGAGTCCCGACCGAAGCAAGCCCTGCTTGCTCTAACTGAAGACAACCGTTGGTACAGAACTCTCTCTGCTCCGTAAACAGTTAAACTGGAGCGTACATTAGCATTCAAGGATCTCGGCCATAGACAAAAATCATCAGGCCGCATGGTGTATTTGATTCCAAACCAAATGAAAGCTTGTATGCAGTGTGCTCCTTTGGACAAGCTTATGTGCATGCAGACTACACAAACCCGGCCATGTCTCCAAAACGTTCGGTTTATTTTATCAGTACAGGCTACATCCAAAGCTTGCAAAAGCTCGGGCCACGATTCGGGCGTTCCTCCCTCCCGGCAAGATTGAATTCAGTGACAGGATGCAACACTAAGAAACAGAGAACTACGGTCAGACAAGATATTCTGAATCTCTAACATTGAGATTGCTACATGAGCACCATGATAGTACCATCAAGTTTGGCAGATGAAGTGCAATCCTTGCTGAATTTTGGACCAGATAATACACATCAGTCCTAATAAAAGGGTCAGTTGACCGAAGCATGGAGCCAAGATAACCAAAACCTATTCTCATAAAAGGTAACCAAAAAGCTCAACAAGTAGGTCTCATATCTCTGCCATAACACAAAAATATGTATCAACCAGCATAATGTTTTCAAAAGAATGTTTGCAGCATGCTTGTTTCAACAACCTTTATCAGCGGACTCCAACCGCCAACTGTCTGTTATTTATCATCTGCCCTTTGAGACATAAGCAGCTATACCTTTTAAGAATACAAGTAGCACACCCCATCGAACTTGCGCAATCGATGATCAATCAGCTATACAAACCCTGAGTGCCAGATCAAATAATGGCCCTGAATGAACTACTTTCTAGAGATGCCAGTAATGCTTATCGGGTAACTATGTTTGGCATAGGCTACAAATACATAATACGCATTTCTGACACTCACAAAATTATGCTGCTGCAGATCTATTGTTATCAGGATCTTCTTCTATATTCAAAGCTTGGAGCAGCTTCGGCCATGATTCGGGGATTCCTCCTGGTAAATTGAACTCCAAGAGTTTCCCCCGTGCTCTGTAGAAATCCTCCACTGGTTCACACTGCAAAGATGACAGCTTGCTTAAAAAGGATAACACCCATAACAGGGTCATACACTGAGAAAACAGAGCTATGATCGAATATATAGAGGAAATACTCCTAGCCTATACCAGTGAGGGGGAATATTACCATAGGAGTTGCACCATATAATTTCAAGTTTGGAAGATGAAATGTGCTCATTGCTGAATTTGGAACAACAAATACCCATAAATTCCAGAGCCAATTGGCTAAACAGTACTAGTAAATATTTATCATAAAAAACCTCAGCAAATAACAAAGTTCAATATGTCTCCACATGTCTCACTATTTCACACATGCAAGTTTAAGGTCATCTTGAAATATAAACGACCTAGCATCCCTTTTCTATACTGCTAAATTCACTACTGATCTCGTACCTAAACAAACATAGCTTCATACACATAAGTTCCAGAGCCAATTGGCTAAACAGTAGTAACTAGTGCAAGTTGATCGTTCTGAACCCATAAATTATAAATAACAAACCAAATAAAACTCAAAAAATGCAATCTAAGGTTCACTGCTACGTACCAAATCATGGTAAACACGCAATCGCTCCTTTACCACCTCTTCGGTATCATCTGCTCTGGTAATTAACTTTGATTCGCACTGTGGAGGAGGTAGTAGCGGAGGCATATACATTCGAGGCCCGCCATTCTCACCCTCAATGTCAATGGAGGCCACATTGAAGTTTCCTCCACACTGGCTGCACTTCCTTCTACCAATGCATTTTGCAAGCAGAGCCTCTTCTTGAAGTTTGAGATTGATCACCAAATCAATATCTGTGACTCCCTCAAGTATTTCCTAACAACCCACACAATACAATTTTAGTTTGGAAACTGTCACAAAATACCAGCAGGTAAGTTTTTCTTTTTATCAACAAAAAGAAAACTGTGGATAAGTTTCAAAACTCAGTTGATCTCAACCATAGACATTGAACAACCATACATCAAGACTATTACTAGAATCAGGTTCTATACAATTTCCATGATTCCACCCCCTGATGATAAAAGCCGAACTGAGAAGATGCAAGCATATATTTCTTGCATACTTACAATCAGGTCAAGTAACTAGCTCACCGCTTGTCTTATAGTTCTTGGAAAACCATCAAGTATGAACCCTAATTCACCCTTCTCTCCTCCCTCCTCAAGGCGCTTTGACAGCAGATTTATGATGATCTCATCAGACACCAGTTTTCCATGATTCACAATCTCCGAAAGCTGGAAACAGAGCAGACATAAGACAATCAATAAAGTGTTAGTGATAAAACAGTGTTGAACAAGTTGGTATTATGCTGATTTGGCTTCCCTTGCTAGAATCAAGTTCCATATTGTTAATTAGAATCAAAATCAGCATTGTTATTCTGAAACTGTACACAACCTACAGGTTATTCTTATTTATTTGGGCCTTGTCATCAATCATTCATTCATGCCTCTGCTACTGGAAGTGTAGCAGCACAAAACTAAACAGTCATAAAAGGGTTCAAACAATCTATCCTAAGCGGCGTCCATCAACCGAGCAAATTGCACATCCTTGCACTCAGGTTTCATTAACCAGCTCTAATGGATTATCTTGCAGACTTCACAATCTTGTGAGGGTTTTTGAGACTGAGTTAACCGTAGTAATATCTGTTTTCAAAAACTAGTTCTATAAGCTTCTTGTGAGGGTTTTCAGACTTAATTAACCGTAGTACTATCTGTTTCAAGAACTTGTTCTATAAGGTAACAATTCAGCTTGTTTGCAACGAATGGACAGCAAGGAAAACAGTTAGTCAGTATATATCGTCAGTCTGCTGCCGGTGTGCCGACTGCTGAAGTGTTGAGCATGTGCATGTGCTTAATAGCATGGTGCAGCTGTGGTGCTTCCTAGTTGTGAACTGGATGTTCTCCCTCGGGGAAATTCGCACCCAAACAAATGCTGGTGTCCTCTAACTGGATGTGATTCATCTTGTGTCTATGGATTGCGTCACCTAGAAATAATGGTGGCCAGCTGGGTTGCGGTGATGATACAAGAATTGCGCAGCCATGTGGTCGGATTGGTGTACTCTCATACAAAAATTTAAGCTCTCTTTCTGCACTAAAAGAGCACCATGATCGCTGCCGATTTGGCGGCTGATGCAGGGGAACACTTGCAGGTAAAATTATGCTTAGGCCCCCTTTCGTCAGCACCAGGGGGGATCTCTACTCTCTAGCTATCAATTCTTCTACGAAAATCACCACGCGGGATTGAGCGCGGGGAACCGGAATACCTGCTTGGAGAGGGGGCCTTGGGAGGCGAGCTCGTCGCGGACGAGGTCGCCGGTGGCGATGTGGGGCACGCCGAGCAGCCGCGAGAGGCGGCCGGCGTAGGTGCCCTTGCCGACCCCGGGGCAGCCGAGAAACACCCACTGCACCCGCGCCCCGTCCTCCACGGGGCCCCGGCCGCCTTGCCCGGCCCAGCGCCCCGCCGCTGGCGTCCCCTTGGCCGCCCCCATCGCCTCCAAGGACGCCACGCCCCTCCTCGACGCCCCAGCCGCGGCCGCGCAGGCCCCCCGGATCGCGCGGGACATCGCCGACGACATCTCGCAACGCCGGCCCGCAGATATTTTTCCGTCCGTCCGGTCGCCCTTTTTTCTCGCCCTGCTGCTGCTGCTGCTGCTTCGTGCTCGGGCCCGAGACGAAGACGACGACGGGGTCGCCGGGTGGTGGCCAGCTCGGTCGGGGGGCGCCTAACACGTGGCGGGCCCGGCCCGCGCCGATCCGAGCGGCGGTGGTGGGCTCACGTGCGCGAAATAGGAAAGAAATTTCCGCGGAGGGCCCACCGGCCGGGAATAATCTCGGTAGGTTCCGTGGGCGCGCTTGCTCTCGTGTGGGTGCGACACGTCGGACGGTTTGTGTCGCCGTCGGGCGCGATCCGGCGTGACGGCGAGCACGGAGCGGACGCGTCACGTATTTGCATCGTCACGCGCTGCCGTGCACTTGTCTTCCACCCGTCCGTCCGTCCGTCGCAACTCAAGTCGCGGTCACGGTCGGCGCATACGACACGGCCAACAACCAACAAACCAACCTCCAACGAAACCACGCAGCCGAGATTCATGCAATCGTGTTCTTTTTTTTTTCGAGAAAATTTCCGATCTATTCATCTTCAATCATGGCAGTACAACGAATACCAGAAATAATAGAAATTACATCCAGATCCGTAGACCACCTAATGCGACAACTACCAAAGATCGAAGCGGCCGAAGGCGCGCTGGCCATCGCCTCCATCGCGGAGTCGGGCACAACTTGTTGTAGTAGATACGGAAGTCGCGTGTAAGGCGTCTAGACCCAAATGGGACTGTAACAAAGAACCGCCGCAGATGAAGAATAACGTGATCGAAAAATCCAATCCAAGACACACGAACGTAGATTTAACAACGACGAGATCCGAAGAAATCCACCAAAGATAGATCCGCCGGAGACACACCTCCACACGCCACCAACGATGCTAGACGATCGCCGAACGGGGCTAGGCGGAGACCTTTATTCCATCTTCGAGGAGCCGCCGTCTCGCCTTCCCGAAAGGGGACACAAACCCTAAGAAACCGAAAGAAACGATTAAAACGGAGCCTCCCGCCAACCCTTGCCGAGATCCACTGCGCCCCCATGGTCCTAAGGCCATCGGAGAGTAGGCGGACCTGCGGCGGCGGCGGCGGGAGGCAAAAACCCTAGCTTTTTGTGGAGAGAAGGAGGAGGCGGCGGCGACTGTAACCCCAGGGAGACCTTCATGCAATCGTGTTCAAAGAGGACAAAGAAAGAAAGAAATCCGGCAACTTTCAAGCACGCAAATGCGTAGTACTATGCTATTCTGGAAGACTAATCAATGCAAAAAGAGGACAGTAGATGGATACAATGAATCCCATGGTCTCTTTGAGCCAAAATTCTAGGAGCTTTCATCCGTTGCCCAAATGAAAACTATAGGATTTTTTGTCCCCATGGCTACCTTGCGTTTATACATGCTAGTTTTAAAGTAAAATTTTCATTGTCTCCACAACGTTGGCATGCACTCACTGTCAACTAAGTTCTTTTGTACTATATATCTCCGCCATTTTGTTGGTTGACTACTCAAAGTTATTGCACGATAAGTGTCATTTAGAGCAACCCATCCTCATGAAGCATTTGAGAGAATTCTAGTGAGAAAAACCCCAAATACACTCAGCCGAAGTGATTGAGCATCACAAAGAAATTTGTTCTAAATGAACCGAAGACTACTTATTGCTCTTCAAGACTGTAATATTCCTTTCCGCAAAAAAAAAAGAAGAAGAAGAAAACTGTAATATTCCAAACAATTAGAAGTCAGTTCAAAGCTTCCAAGAGCCATTGTGGAACACCAAATAGTGAGTATGTGAAAGCTTCAAAAGTCTCCCACAAAGAATTACCACAAGTGATTGGTGTGGCCCAAGTGAACTTAGCTCTCCCATTTCTCCACACTTCGAAGGCTTTGCCTGGAGACTTTGCTTATTCCGTTGCACATGTGTTGTTTCTGTCTTCATTCTAGTAGATGGACACAATCAATCTAAGCCTATTTGGTTCAAATAATAATTTTTACAAGAATTTTGAAAGGATTAGGGCGCCAACAGAGAACTGATCTCGGAGGAACCCCAGCAAACGAATCGTTCAATCTGGGAGAGATCCTCTAGCAAACAGGAACGCCGTTCGGTAGGCATGTGAGGGGAAATGAGACAGAGCAACCAAAGCAGTAGGTATTGACTAGTTTTGCGCAATTTTCACCCCGGAGCGAACGATGTTGAGCTGGCAAAGGAAATGTGCAATCTATGCTCCCTAGAATAGAATACTACTCTCTCCGTCCCACAACATCTTTTCTCAAGCAGCAAATACCACAACAAAAACCCGTTTGCTCTCTGCTGCTAACTGAAAGCAATATAACACATTTGTGTTTGGAGATCTCAGGTAATCATCGCCAACATCTCATTAACAGCTTCCACAAACCTTGCAAGTTAGGCATGTGGAATGGTACGACGATTATATTTGTAAAGTAATCCCAAGAATGCCAACAGTATTTCTTTCCTGCACAAAACACCCATCATGTTGCTCTATCGTGTGGAAACAGAGGATGGTGTGGAAAAAGGAATGTGACACGAAGATCAACATGAAGATCAGTTGCATACGTGCGTTGAGACAGCCCCTAGTTCTATGCAAAGCAGTCTCCAACAACAGTCCTCAGACCTGCCATGTCTTCGAGGTTGGAGCATTCAACTGATCCTAGGCCTAGGAAGAACCCAAGCACATTCACAAGGACAAATGCACAGCGACACATGATTCATGTCCACAATGAAAAAAAAAACCATTATTCAGTACTCAAATTGTCACTTGTCTAAAATTTATTGATTAATTGGACATAACAAATTGGTAACGCTATAAATCCAGAGCCCAGAGTGCACAGCAGCACAGGCATCGATCAAATGTTCCTTGATCCAAAGCAACACGAGAAAATAGAACATGTAAAAAAAGAAATCTGAATTCAATCTTGCGTTCTGCCGACTCAGACTGACCGACTGCACACTGATCGGCTTCTGTCAATCTTCAGATCAATCGGGCATGGCAGAACGCAGCTGTAACGAAGAATCATCATCATCCCTAGGTGCGGCAAATCTGGAGAGGGGCGACGACGTCGGCCATCTCCTCGCAGGCCGCGGCGCCGACCTGGACGAGGTCCGCACGCCCTTGCTCATCAGCAGCCTCCTCCGGCATTCCTCGGCGGCGTCCATCCCTGACGAGTACGCGCCGTGCACCGCGCCAGAGTGCTCCGCGCTGGCCGCCTCTCCGGCGAAGTACAGCACGCTCTCCACCGGCGCCGAGAACCTCTCGCACACGTCCGACGGCTTCCCCACCAGGTCGCACGAGTAGGACCCCAGCGAGTTCGGGTCCGAGCCCCACCGCGACACCAGGTACTTGTTCTGCAAAATCCAACATTGATCATCAGCTCACAATCGCCATGGTCAGAATTCAGAAGTCACTGAGAGTGGTGGCGAGAACATACGGGTTCGGTGGCGTCGGGTATCATCTTCCTCAGGTGACACATGACGAGTTCCACGGCCTCCTTGTCCGAGAGCTTCTCCACATCCTGGGCGAACCGACCGGCGGCCATGAAGACGAGCACCGGGTGGCCGGTGGCCTTGTGGAGGTTCAGGAAGTAGCCGCAAGTCTTCGGCGTAGGGCCGACCATGCCCAGCACCTGGACATTCGGCCAGAAGGCCTTGTCGAAGTGCATGGCGACCTTGTTTTCTATGCCGACGCCGAGGTCGGCGATGGCCGAGCTCTTCCAGGATGGCAGCTCGGGCTCGAACTTGATTACGTTTGCCTTCAGCACACCAAGCGGCACAGTGATTATGCAGGCGTCAGCCGAGTATTGCGTGCCGTCCTCGATGGTGACCGTCACTCCCTTGTGCTGGCGTGCAATTTTCTTTACTCTGAATATATAGCAGTAGCAAAGGTAAGTAAATGTATATCTACCAACTGCAATTAGCAGGTGTACTTGAAGAAAATGAGGATTTGACTCTGAGGCAGAACACATGGCAGTTTCAGAACGACTATAATTTCACTCAGATAACATGTTCAACTTAAATTTCAAATGTACTTGGGCACCATCATGACAGGATAGTTTCAATAAAAACATGTGTGATAGACATACTGAAATTATTTAGTGTGCGGCATATGTATGTTCGGAAAGAAAATAATAATACACACCTCTGATTCAGACGGATGTCAAGACCTTGAGCGAGAGCCTGAATTACAGGAAAGTATCCATCAACCATCAGGCCATGGCCACCAGTGAGAACATGTTCCTGATCCCAGTTCTTCAGAGATATTTCATCTGCATCTGCAGCAAACCATGCCTCCAGCCGGCAGACACACCATTGCAGGATTCGATCATCTAGCCCTTCTAGCCTATAAATTCGCAACAATATCAGTCAAGCACTTGTGCAGCAACAATCCAATTTATAAACTGTATTTTGAATAAATCATGGCATGTACTCCCTCCGTTCGGAAATAGTTGTCATTGAAATGGATGTATCTAGATGTATTTTAGTTTTAGATACATCCATTTTGATGACAAGTAATTCCGAACGGAGGGAGTAATAAGCATGATAAAAGATTTTATGCATACTTGAGATCAGGGTGCCTCTCAAGCACCATTGAAATCGCCTGTTCAAGGGGCATGTCGTGTTCCTGCTCGTCACGGAGTTTCACCGTTTCCTTGAGAATTTTCTCGAATATCACGCCAACTTTAGCAGCTGTCTCCATTGGGACTGCAAGGCCGTTCTTATCAAAGAGCGAACAGCTGTAAATGAACAAATTAACAGAATGAGATATAAGAACATGAAAATAGTACGTATGTGAAATGAAAAATGTATGTTCAGGTGCGAAAATCACCTTTCCAAATCGTGATCATACAGAACAGAGTTGTCGCCACTTGTGTGGTATAATCTCAGCCCAAGATGGCCTATCAGTGGTGCTAAAGAATTCTCATTGCTGACACCGTGCAACCTGAAAGAAATTCAGCAACACCAGGTCGAAGTCAGTAAAGATTATACAGATGAAATCTACCAAGGATTGTTCCAATCAATCAGTTTAGGCGAAACTAACCATGAGGCTCCCATGTCAATGGGGCATCCAAAGGAGTAATCCGTGTGGACACGGCCACCGATTCGATCTCTCGACTCAAGGACAGTCACCTGTTCAGGAAGCACAGGCGTCAGTTAACACTAACACTCTGCAGATTCATCAAATTGGAGGAGACAGAGGACAGATTAGAAATTTATCGGTACCTCGAAAGAGGAATTGGAGAGGACACGAGCCGCGGCAATCCCTGAGATTCCGCCGCCGATCACGATGACAGATGGAGGCGAAGCGCAGCGCCTCTCGATGGTTGGAAGCAGAAGGCCTGGAACACATCAATGCACAGGAATCAGTACTGGCCGGAATTGTTCCTAATCAGAGCGGGAATCAAATCGGGGACGAAATCTATTATGAGCTTGGCAACAAAATTGCAGTTTTTTACTCAATTATGATCGCAATTGAGCGATTAGATCCAAAACTCCTGTTCCGCCCCCTTCCCGTGCAAGATCTAGCAGAGAACGACGAAATTACGGGACAGAATAATAGCCGTACCTCCGGTTTTGAAGCTGTTGGGATCCATGGCCGCCGTCGCGACCGTCAACCGACGAGAAGAAGAAGAAGATTCAGACGGAGCAGCAGCAGAAGAAGGCCCCTCCGTCCGCGCGAACGCAACCGCGAGCACGAGCGGCGTACGTTTGTTTACAAGAGAAGATTGCTGGCGCTACTACTAATAATACTGGAATTACTACTAGTACGATTGGTATTCAGACTACGTATGGGAATCGAGATGAAGAACATGAAGACGAGGAGGCCGTCCTGGAGGCGGCTGGCGTCGGCGGCGGAGCGGCGGAACGTGAGGCAGCTCATCACTGGCTCCAAACCGGCAACACCGAGTGGGATCCCCTGCTTCCTTCCTTCCTTCCTTCCTCCCTCACCGGCGGCGGCGAGAAGCAAAGATGCTTTCTTTCTTCTTCCGGCGGGCGGTGGACGGAGAAGGCGGAATTGATCCGAGGATCTCCGTGTTGCGTGGCTTGGGAGGAAGGTGGGGGCGTGGCGTTATATAGATCGGACGAGGCGAGGGGAGGGGAGGTCGGCCGGGGCACGGACGGACGGACGGACGTGGGCGGCTCGGAGAAGGAAACCGGCTACGTGCAGGGGTCAAGATATTTTCCCTCGCAAAGTGGACCAGTGGGCCAGTGGATTTTTGCTAGTCTCGTGCTCCTTCTTTGTACGCTTTCTCGGGAAAAAAAGTCAATTGGGGATTTCAATAAAAAATCAGGACATCACACACATACATTTATCCCTAGAAAAACACACACATATTCCATCCTCGTGAGAATATGTGAGAGCATCTACAACCGTACTTGTCAAATCCGGCACCCTATATGTTCGGGCGCGTCCGAGGTCAGTTACCAGGCAGCCACCAAATCGGTGCGTCCACACCCATATCTTATATACAACACAATATCCATCCAGGGCACCCTATATGTTCGGGCGCGTCCACGGTCAGTTACCAGGCAGTCACCAAATCGGTGCGTCCACACCCACATCTTATATACAACACTATATCCATCCAAAATCATGCAACGCACTGCTAGATCACCAAATGACCAAAATTAACAAGAAACGGACCTATAAACCGATAACAAATGGGCATAATTCACATAAAACATCACCAAAAGATCACCAAATGGGCAAAATTCAAAAAAAAAATGGAAAAGGAGGCTCGCTCCCTGCCTCTGCATCGGAACGATGCATGCATCCATCTTATTAAAAGTCTCAAAGTAGCACAAAGTCATAAAAGTATTACAGCTCGCAAGCGGGGCAAAACGGAAAAGAAATGTAAATGATCAATATCACAACCGCTATGACAACATAAAGGACAAGCTCCCTAGACTCCTATCCTGTTATGCGACCGCCATCCAAACCGGTTGAATATAGCCCGTGCTACCATCTCCCACTGGTTGCACCCAGTAACCA
This sequence comes from Aegilops speltoides, assembly GCA_021437245.1. NCBI lineage: Eukaryota > Viridiplantae > Streptophyta > Magnoliopsida > Poales > Poaceae > Aegilops > Aegilops speltoides. The sequence continues at coordinate 560,305,347 of CM038142.1, read as the reverse complement.
ATGGCTCCCTAGAGTCCGTAGGAGCGAGTAAGAACCATGTACAAATCCATGTGGTAGCTCTGAAAATGACCTGCAAGAAAGTTAAAATATATCGTCTGTTAAAAACCATATCGTTCCTGTAATTTCATATAGCCTAAACAAACGCACATATTCCAATCCGAATACGAGACGCAGTAATATGATCAACCTCAACTACCCACATCCCAAATAACGATTCAATGTTAACCGGAGGAGTAATGTTAAAGGCTATATGGAGCGTTCTCCAAAGCAATTTCGCGAGTGGGCAATCTATGAATAAGTGTTGTATTGTTTCATCGTGATCACAAAAACAATATCGTGAACTGCCTACCCACCGCCGCTTTAGTAAATTATCTTTGGTGAGGATCACTTGCTTGTGTACAAACACATAAAAAATTTAATACGCAAGGGAACCTTAACCTTCCAAATATGTATCGATCTTGGGATTGGGCTAGAGTTTATTACATCCATGTAAAAAAGATTTCACCGTAAACACTCTGTTTCTAGCCAACTTCCAGTGCATCGAATCGGGTTGGTCGGATAATTGAACATCTATCAATCTCCGTACCAAGTGCATCCAGGCATTCCAACCCTCCCCAACTAATGCTTGTCTGAACTGAATATTCAAGGGTATCGATTGAAATACTATGCCTATGTAATCCTCCTTACGTTGCACAATGTTATATAGGGTGGGGTATTGTATGGCTAGTGGCGTCTCCCCTAACCATGTATCCTCCCAAAATCTTGTTGACATCACATTGCCAACTAAGAATTTGACCCTACAAAAGAACAGATCTTTCGTTCGCATGAGCCCGTTCCAAAATGGTGAGTCAGTTGGTCTCGCGATGACCTGGGCTAGCGTTTTCGATTGTAGATACTTGTTGCGTAGTATTTGTGCCCACATACCATCCGGCTCTGTCACTAACCTATAGAGCCATTTACTCATAAGACATTTATTCTTAATTTCCAGGTTTTCAATACCGAGACCCCCCTGGTCCTTGGGTCGGCATGAAATATCCCATCGTGCGAGCCGGTATTTCTTCTTGGTCTCATCTAACTGCCAGAAGAATCGAGATCGAAAGAAATTAAGTCTCTTCCGCACCCCCTTCGGCACCTCGAAGAAAGATAGTAGAAACATCGACATACTAGTAAGTACTGAGTTAATAAGCACTAGCCGACCTCCATACGACATTAGCTTGCCCTTCCAGCAGCTAACCTTTTTTTCAATTCGATCTTCGATGCACTTCCGTTCTTTATTAGATAGTTTACCGTGATGAATCGGTATGCCCAAATAACTGAAGGGCAAAGAACCTAATTGACAACGTCTATATGAGTCTTGATCCTCTTTGGCCTTACCAAAGCAGAACAACTCGCTCCTATGAAAGTTGATTTTTAAATCAGAATCTGTTCGAAGAGACATAGTATGAGTTTCATATTCCGAGCTTTTGCAATGCCATGTTCCATGAAAAGAATAGTGTCGTCAGCATACTGTAAAATGGAAACTCCCCCATCGACTACATGAGGGACAAGTCCGTCCACTTAACCGCTTTCCTTGGCCCTGCCTATAAGAATGGTCAACATATCCGCCACTATATTAAATAAGAGAGAAGGCATCGAATCCCCTTGTCTCAATCCCTTATGTGTCTGAAAATAGTGATTGATATCATCGTTAACCTTGATTCCGACACTACCTTTTTGGACTAGAGAGCCCACTTTGTTCCACCATGCCTCATTAAAACCTTTTATGTGCATTTCCTGCTGAAGGAAAGGCCATTTAACTTTATCATATGCCTTATCGAAATCCACTTAGAAAATAACCCCAACTAGTTTCTTCGAATGAATTTCATGCAACGTTTCATGCAGGACGATGACCCCTTCAAGAATGTGTCTCCCAGGCATGAAAGCTGTCTAACTCGGTTGCACCACCGAATGGGCAATCCGTGTCAATCTATTAGTACCCACTTTGGTGAATATTTTGAAACTCACATTGAGAAGACATATTGGCCTGAACTGCTCGATCCGAACTACCTCTTCTTTCTTTGGCAACAACGTAATCATGCCAAAGTTAAGATGGAACAGTTCTAACTGACCGTTAAAAAAATCTTGAAACATAGGCATAAGATTGTCCTTATGCCAACATTTCCTATAGAATTCCACGGGAAACCCATGTGGTCTCGGTGTTTTATTCGGTTTCATTTGTAATATTGCATCTAGAACCTCTTTCTCAGTAAACGGTGCAGATAGAATATGATTCTCCTCCGACCGAAGCTGAGGGATATCTCCAATAACAGACTCATTAAGGGAAACCGTGCTCACTGCCGGAGGCCCGAAAAGTTGTAAATAATAATTAGAGATATATGCTTTCAGATTCTCATGACCCACAATAGTCCCTTCGTCCTGTTCAAGTTGTATTGTTTTCTTCTTCCTATGTTTTTCATTCGCAATCATATCAAAGAATTGTGTATTGTCATCTCCTTGGACAACCTTGAGAACCTTAGCACGCAATGCCCATTTGAGCTCCTCTTCTCTAAGAAGAGCTCATAAGCGTTGCTTAGCTTCGAATTTCATGCTCTGCTCGGCTACATTAGAAATGTTTACTTCCGCTTTTAAATCCAGAGCATCTATTAACTAGGTGAGTCGCTTTTTTTTCTTATTTGTATATCTCACTCTCGTTTATGGCCCAACCCCATAAGAATTGTCTCAGATGTCTAATCTTGTTTTACCATCTCTCTACACTTATCGTCCACTAACAGGCTTCGCCCATTCTCGTGCTACGATGTCCATGAAGTTCTCTTTCTCGAACCAACCTAGTTCAAAAAAGAAAGCATTCTTGTTCCCAATATGGATTGCGACTCCCGAGTCAACTAGTAATGGTGTGTGGTCTGAGATCGCCCTCTGCATCGCATGCACCGACACTAATGAGTACTTTTGTTCCCATTCCACACTAGCGAGCACCCTATCCAACTTCTCATATGTTGGAGTGGGCAACGTATTGACCCATGTAAACTGCCTACCTGTGAGTTCAGTCTCCCTCAAACTAAGACTCTCGATAATCATGTTAAACATCATGGATCAACCTCCATCAAAGTTGTTATTGTTCTTTTCATCTCTCCTTCGAATTGTAGTAAAATCCCCTCCGGCTAGGATTGGAAGGGTTTTATCCCCACAAATCCGCACCAAGTCTGCTAGAAAATCTGGTTTAATTAAGTTTGGGTTGTGCTGCTCCATATACAGCTACCAGAGACCATCGAAAGCCATCCAACTTCGATCTCACCCGGAACTTGACTGCAAAGTCCCCCCGAACCACATTAATCACCTCTAGCGTTTCACACCTAACCCCCAACAATATCCCATCGGATCTTCCTCTCTAGGAGGTAAATAGTGCCAATCAAAATCAAGTCCGCCGGATAAAGTTCCAAGGAACTGTGAGGTGAAATTATCTCGCCCTGTTTCGAGTAGTGCAATAAAATCTAGCTTTTTCTCTATCGTTGTCTCTGCTAAGAACCTTCTTTTAGCCAAGTCAGCTAGACCTCTGCTGTTCCAAAAGATTCCTTTCATAGATCATCATGAAATTTTTTTCTTAAACTTAACCAATGCCTCTGATTTGGCCCACATGATCGCCGAATTGTTCTCAGATGTGCGAATTTAGGCAGGCACTGCAAGGTTTTCAACACGAAGGAACCACCTTAAAAAAAATTCTAAACAGAAGAGTACACATAATAATGGATAGCAATAGCAATAACGATGAAATCAGATGGGAAATCTGCAAGTTATTCAGGGATTACATCAAAGGTCAAGCTGCGAAATTGTACTGTTCAGGAGGTAAATTACAGCTACGATGTTAACAGAACAACACGATGCTAATAATAGTAGACAGGTTTGTTCTTCCTTCCTTCCTTTCACAGCCTGGATATCTGGAGGGGGACCATGACTTCAGCCATCTCCTCCCTCATCACAATCTTCCCGACCTGGAACAGGTCGGAGATACCGAGCTGCGTCGAGAGGCGCCTTTGGCAGTCCTCCGCAGCGTCGATACCTGACGAATACGCTCCGTGCACGGACCCGGAGTGGTCGATGCAGGCGGCCTCCCCGGCAAAGAACAGGTTGCCCACCGGAGCGCAGAATCGCTCATACAGGTCGGCCGGTTTCCCGACCAAGTCGCACGAGTAGGAGCCGAGCGAGTTGGGGTCGGTTCCCCACCGTGAAACCAGATACTGCACCTGCAAATGTGTGACAGCAGCGGTTAGAACATGCAAGCAACTGTGAAGAATATGAACATTTACACAACTGGTTGCACTTCAGTCACTGTAGAGAATATGAAACTAAGCATCTAAAGCTTTACCGGCTCGGTGGCCCCTGGCAGCATTCTCCTGAGCTGTGACATGACAAAGTTTACGGATTCTTCATCTGATAGCTTCTCCATTTCGTATGCGAATCTGCCCGCCACCATGCACACTAGCACTGGATGCCCTGTGGCTTTGTGAAGATTAAGAAAGTAACCGCACGCATTCGATGTTTGGGCAACCCTGCCCAGTACCTCTACATTGGGCCAGAATACAGTGTTGAACCGCAGGGCTATCTTGTTCTCGAGGCCGACACCAAGATCAGAGATTGCCGATAGTTTCCAGTCTGGGAGCTCAGGTTCAAACTTGATGATGTTCGCCTTGAGTACACCGAGAGGGACGGTTATTATAGCCGCATCGGCAACAAAGCTTGTCCCGTCTTCCACGCATACGATGACTTTATTATACCGCTGGATGATTTTGGTAACCCTGATCACCAAAAAGGATGTGTAAGAAGCCACCTATTTGGGATTGTACCACCTCAACACTGGTAATCACTGTATCCATGTGAATTCTTGTCCCCATGAGGATATGTCGCTGTGCGTACCTGTGGTTCAGATGGACATCAAGATCTCGAGAGAGAGCCTTGATAACAGGGTCGTAGCCATTCACCATAAGCCCATGTCCACCAGTAAGAACATGTTCCTGCAAATTTGCAAAGCTCAGCACATTGTTGTAGCATAAAAGTGCATCCATGTAGCTCATGTCAGCATGCATTTCTCTGATGACCTGATGAATATGTAAATAGTATGAGTATATCGAATAGCCCTGTATTGCATACCTGATCCCAATTTTTCAAAGATATATTATCCACGTCTGTGGCAAACCATGCTTCCAATCTACAAATGCACCACTGCAATACTTCATACTGCAAACCCTCAAGCCTGTACAGATAAGTGCACATATGTTAACATTTCACAGCTGCATTAAAGATTTCATCATCCCATACTTAGACAAATTTACTCCTACACTCCACTTACTTTAGATGTGGATTTCTGTCAAGCACCATTGAGATGGCTTGAACAAGAGGCATGTCGTTTGCATATTCATCTCTGACTTTCACCGTCTGCGGTATTAACAAGAAACTAATAATTTATTCAATGACACAATAGGCAGAAAACATGTAAATGCAAATGATTGCAATACCTCCTTCAGAATCTGCTCAAATATTTCCCCAACTTTGGTTACTATCTCCTGGGGAATTTGACGACCATCTTTATCAAAGAGCGCGTAGCTAATAAGAAAACAAAAACAGTAAGAAAATGAAAACCAATCTATTTAACAGAGCATACACATTGGTATCATGGATGATGAATCACCTCTCCAAATCATGGTCATAAAGCACAGAGTTATCACCACTGGTGCGATATAATCTAAGCCCAAGAAGCCTAATCAATGGCGCCAAAGAATTCTCATTGCAAACACCATGCAACCTGAATAATCACATGATAAAGCCATGAGATCATTCGGCTAAAATCAATGCAAGGTGGAGAAATACAACCTAATACTAGTTTTAGGATGCAACTAACCAAGATGCTCCCATGTCAATTGGGCAGCCAAAAGAATAGTCAGTATGCACACGGCCACCAAGTCGCTCCCGCGACTCTAACAATGTGACCTGTAGGTGTGTAACTATATATAATTAAAAGGGTCTGAAACCATTAAAACACTAACTGTTTTACACTCTACAGAATGTGGAACATGAAGATTTCATTTCCTTTTTCCTCCTGCAAGGAGAATTTACCTTAAATGAAGCATTTGACAAGGCACGAGCAGATGCAATGCCTGAAATCCCTCCACCAATCACAATTACAGAAGGGGGAGAAGCGTTTTGCCCATCAATGTGCTGAACGAAAAGACCTGGAATCATGAAGAAACAGAGTATAAGATTTAACATCGTAAAACCAATGAAAGCATTTACCCTAGAATCACGTATTTGGTATTTCTGAAACTACCTGTATAAGCACATACCAAAATTTCCACCTATATGTGCTTATTTTGTACTGACCAATTGTTTGTTAAATCTGCAACTGGTCTTAGTTGTCTGTTCTAGCATTTGAAAAGCCACCTGAATAGGACTGCTTCTTAGGGGGTGACAAAAGAATTGTTCAGGAATATGCCTCAAGGGATATATTCTAATTTGCAGAAAGAGTCTAGTGATGGAAGAAACAAGATCAACCTAAACGGTCCCAAGAATAAATTCGACCGCAGCAATATAGATTAACAGATGAAGCGGCATATCCTAAAAAAACAAGAATAAGGAGCAAATTGACCTGGGATGCTGTCCCCCATTTTGTCTTCTTCCAAGCACAAAAGTGCTTTTCTTACACCGTTTAGTGGCCTCAGTTTATGGAACCTTCTTATACATCCCTTTCTCTGATTCTATCACAATTCCTTGGTTTGCTTCCAATATTTTTTGTTCTAAATTCAGCTAGTATCACGCATTCACAGTATTTTTCAACCATCTACCTGAACAAGCATACACATGCCAAAATTTCCACTCAGTGCACTATGTGGGTTAATCTATACTACTGACCAATTGTTTGTTAATTCTGCAACTGGTCATAGCTGTCCGTTCTAGCATATGAAAAGCCACCTGAATAGGACTGCCTTTCTGGGATTGACAGAACAATTGTTCAGGAATATGCCACGGGTGATTTATTCTGTCTAGTTGATTAGCACCAAGAGAGTTGGAACAATATCAGCCTGAAGAATCCCTAGAATTTATTCGATCCGCAGCAATATGGATTAACCGACGCAGAGGCATATGCTATAGAAAAGAAGGCGAACAAGAATGAGGAGCAAACAGACATTGGACGCTGCCCCCCATTCTGTCTTCTTGCAAACGCAAAAGTGCTTGATTTTTTCAACTTTTTAGTGGCCTCTGTTTTATGGAACCTTGTTCTACTTCTACATCCCTTTCACGGTTTCACTTGCCGGTCGCAATCGCAGCCCCTTGCTTTTTACATGTAACACTCTCTGTTTCTATCACAATTCATTGCTTTTCTTGTAATATTCATCCTTCTAGATTCTCATCGACCGACCAACGGCGCTTTTATGTGTCTACCATACGGCGATTTCAGTTGAGGTCACCAAAAATATCTCCTTGTTTCATAAGAAAATAAACAGCTAGGCTGATCAATCATACTAAGACGCATCATTTGTTAGAAAAAAAAAAAGAAGAAATCGTTTTCATGATGATTGGTCCCGGAGACGAGTGGTGGTCCCTGAAACATCAACATCAAATGAATCTGGAGAACAATTCTGGCCCAATAATTTTTGCCCCTTTTAGCGCTGGAGAAGACACTAAACTGTCACAGACAGGGTCAATTAGCATGATTGGGACGCCACTCCACTGACCACGACAGCAACATTTCGCCCGACAAATTTCACAGTTAGTACTACTAATTAGTACTGGTGATAATTGCCCCCCGCACCGCTGGAGACAATCCATTAGATAGTGGAATCAATGCAGTGCGAAAAGCTAAGAGATTTCTCCACGCTGACGCAACACTGAACACATCTAAACTGGAAAGAAAATCTACGCACGAAACAGCAATATCTTTTCAGGAAAGAAACGAGAAAATGGGAGGGGCGGAGTGTTTTGGTCGGGCACGCACCTCCGGCGGCGAAGCCATTCGGCGGCTGATCCATCCTCGGAGACGCGCGGTCGGACGAGCCCAGCTGCAGCGCGACGGCGACGGCGGCGGGGAGGATCGGGTCGAGTCGGAACAGAGTGGGAGAGAGATCGGACAGTGCGGTGCGGTGCGTGATCGATCCGGGCGGGAACGGGCCGGCGGGAGGCTAGCAATTAGAGTGGTCGCGGCCGCCACGTATAGGAAGCGAGAGGTAGAAGACGAAGACGAGGAGGCCGTCCATGGGGCCGCCGGCGTCGACGCTGGCTGCTGCTGCGGTGGTGGTGCTCGGCGCCTCGCGGAGGTCCCCTCTCATACCCAAAACGGCCCGTCACCGGTGGCGCCCGCACCGGCGATCCCTTCCAACGGAGCCACGCCGCCGATCGTGCCGGTGGAGGAGGAGAGCGCGCGAAGGTGCGTGCGTGGATGGGTGGGAGCGAGTGCGATAGAGCGATGCACGGTTGGGTTGCTGCTTGGCTGAGTTCGGTTCGGTTGGTTGGTTGGTGCGGGTCGGGTGCGAGCAAGGTTCGTTTTATAGCCAGCGAGACGAGAGGTGGCGTTTTTGCGTGCGCGCGCCCGGGGAGTCGGGTTATTTGCCGCCGGGATGACACGATGCGTGTGGCTTATACTAAGAGTGGAGTGTGGCGCGGTACTACGGTTGGACGCCGTGCCGTTTAAGCACCCGTGGTCTAATTTACGTGAGGGCGTCTATAGAAATGGTTGCATTGCTTGATGATGATGATGATGATGATGATGACGACGATGGCGGGGTGTTCAAGTCATGGCAAGTGTTTCATAGTCGGGTCTTTGATGTGTCCAATGGGATTTCACAGCCTTGCTTTTTTTTCCGCTCCCTTGTTGAACTCGGAGCTGCCAAGGCGGAGTCGAGAATGATGATGGCAAGCGGTGAGGTCTGGTTGCAGTGGCCCAGACCGGCTCTAGCTTTGCTCTTCTGATCTCCTTTCCAAGTTCTCCGTCAGAATCGGAGATGCCTTGTCGCTGACGTGGATGGTTGGTTGGATGGCATGATCTCCGTGTGTATGTTGTGATGATCGCGCCGTCGGTGGTCGTCTAACGGTAGAGTTGGTGTTGCCGGATTCGGGTTGATATTTGATGAGGATGACGTTCAGGTGACCTCCACGTTAGTTGTTTTCTCTAGGTGTGCATGATCTAGAATTTGTTGGTAGTCAGGGCGGCTGGCGTGCGGTGTTGTTTATTTTTATGTTGCATAATGGCCATTGTGGATGTTTATCTCGGGTTCTCGTTTGGTTTTCATCTAATTAGTTGGATAGTTCTCTCATGCCGGCCAATAATGGTAATAGCGTGCCTTGTTCCCTAATTTAAAAAGCTCAAGAGGGACCGTCGCGTGGACATTCACGCATGACATCCTCTTTTTCAAACATGATAGCCAAGGGGCGGATCGGGAGGGGGGTGTCACGGGTGCCATGGCACCACCTTCATAATTGTGAAATACTTTTTTTTTCTATATACCTAACACTAAACATCTGACAAGTTAATGCTATTTTAAGAATTTGTTAAAGATGATATTTTTTTGAACCATGCAAGAGGTTGCATGTATTATACTAGAGAGAAAGTAGAAAATCATTACACGGCCAAGAGGAAGAAAACATTGAAGAAGAACGCATGAACAACCCTTGGTTAGACAACTAACAATATTAAAAAATGTTTTAAAACTTGGTAAAAAATTATCCTAAAAAGAAACAACCAAGGCGCGCATCCGCCCATTTGGCGTCGAAGTTAATCAGATCAATGACTCTTTTGCAGTGGCTTGTACGAGTTCTGGAAGACCCTGTTGTTCCTTTCCTTCCAAATGCTCCAAAGAGTGGCACCAACGAATTCATAGATTTCTTCTTGTCCCATGAATTCTTGACCTGGCCTCCTGCCACCAATCCCGAATAGGGAAAAAAAGGCGGAGGGAACAACCTCGCTCAAGTTAGCCCACTACAGAGTCGAACTCCAGAGAATTGATATGACGTTGCAACCCCCAAAGAGATGTTGAACCGTCTCATGATCAGAGATGCAGAAACAACGAGTCATTATGGGACAACCCCTCTTGGCCAGATGGTCTGTTGTCCACACACGATCTCCGATGACTAGCTATTTTTCTTTTACATTTCAACGACGCCCAGGTTTTCCATTTGTCACACTGAAGTGGGCATTATAAACTGACTTTGTTGAAAAAATTCCTTTGGGGTCTCATGCTCAGGTCCATCATCAACAACCGGGACTGTTTGGAGAATCGAAAATGAGTTCCCATAAGAACAAGACCTGATGGAAAGTGCAAATGCTAATCTGCCCCTTATTGTCTTTTATCCATGCGTGCTCCATTTGTAGTTGGCGTCAGCGGTTGGCTCTGCAGACCAGATGAGCAACATCAAAAGCCTCAGGTGCAAGTTCCCTCCACCGAAGCACCTTGAATCCATACGATGCAATCTCAGGAAGAGTTCTATTTGGTCAAAAACCTCGATGGAGCGGAACTTGCACCCAAACGCGCCACCAAAGATGTCCAACAAATACCTTGCAGCGGAGGTATTGTTTTGACTTGCCTTGAGGAAGAGTATGAATATCACAGCTATTCGTAAAGGAAAAACGAGTATGAATATCAGCATAGACGATATTTAGACCTAATTATACCATTTTGTAGTGTAATTTTGGACAAATTTTGAATTGTGGCAACCGAATGATAAGATTCGGTCCGCCACTGCGACAACCCTTTTATAGGATTGATGAGATGATCCGGCTAGGTATGTGTGTTTGAACCAACGCGTACATACAAACCCCCGGCTGCATGGGCCCGCCCACCAGCCACATGCAGGCTCATGATCCGGCGTGTTTCAATGGTCACTGCTCCTCACCTCGCTGTTATACGTACAGGTACGTGTATGGCTTTGCTACATCAACGAACAATTACGGGGGGTTTACAGGCCCGGGCACGGGTTGAGATCCTCTGCGGTACTGTATGATGTTGTAGTGCGGATGACATGTGGGGCCGGGTCCACACGGCAGTGGCCGTACTGCATGGTGGGCTACTGCAGAGGATCCTAACCCCCGGGCACCCACCCCAAGTTAAATAGGGGGCGGTTAATTAGGAGGAGAAGGTTATTTAACCCAAGTAAAGAAGGACAAGTCAGCCCGTAAAGTTTCGTTGCTTCCGTCTAGCATTTCTGGACAATCTTTCTAGTAGTAAAAGAGAGTCTTTGGATTAGAGTGGCGGCAATGATCGGTCACAAGCCCGTCCGCCAGGAGCGGCGTACGCAACGTCGTGCACACCTTCCGACGGAATCATTATGGTGATCCGCTGCTGCTCACCACGTACCGTACGGGCGGTGGTGGTGCCGGCCCGTACGCAGCTGCCTGGAACACCATCTGCGTGGTTGGTCGTTGCGTGTGCACTGCATGGACACGTACGTATAGATAGATATTTTGAGCTAGGACTAGGAGGAAAAGCAAAGCAGAGGACAGGACAGGAGTAGCAGCACGCCCATACCCCATACCCACACCAGATTTGCCAGCCAAAAGACCCACCCACCCGGAGATAGCAGCTAGGGGTCAATTGATCGAGGCACATGCATGGACCACTCCATCCGGTCCCTGCAACTACAGCATGCATGACCGCCGGCCTCTACCCGGTCCCGTGCTTGTTTTTTCTTTCTTTCTTGGCAAAGTCGTACTCGTATCCATCTAGGAGTAGTAGTAGTTCTACTACGACTAAGAATCCAGGCGAGAAAGATAGGCACTTCCACAAGTCTAGCCGGTGACGAGCCTCTCCGTCTCTCATTCGGCGTGGATCAATCTACAAAAGTGACGTGTTGAATCGCCTACCCGTCGGGACATATCTTATGACGATTGCCCCACGGCCAAGCACACCAATCCACATGCCGCGCGAGTGATTGCGGGCGTCCATCGGCCACCAGCATAATCTTAGGGGTAATGCTAGGCGCCGGCGCACCGGCCCAAACGGTTCGGCCGGTTCAACCCCAACCACCCGATTCAGCGAGCAGCCGCCCGATCTGTGCGTTGACTTCTCCCTCTCCTTCTTCCTCTTCAGCAGCGAAGCGCGGCTCCTCGTCGCTGGCTGTCCCCTCGCCCATCGGCTACTACCCTCACCGCAACCCCTCTCCGCCGCTCCGTGCATTTGGATGCCGCACTCGCGCCGGTCACCGCCGTCCGATCCACGCATGCAAAGAAAACTTCGCCGTGGGTTGCGGCCCCCGTTGGTGATGGACGCGGCTCCGGCAACTCCAGACGCCGGTTGCAGCTCCGCTGGATGCAGCTCTTGTTGCCGCCGGTTGCAGCTCGACGTCTGCCATTGCCGTTGGCATGTGGCTCCCATGGTCGCCCGTTGCAGCTTTCTATTGCACGATCGTAGCAAACGGGGAAAACAGTTGCAGCAAAAAAGTCTGTCATCGTCGTCGCCGTTTGTAGCTTGTCGTTGCATGTAGCATCCATTGCGTTCTAGAAAAAGAATGGATGAAGCAAAAAGCTCCAACGATAGTAGCAAAACCACACTACGGTTGCAGCAAATCGTCGTTGTCGTCGTCGCGAGGTCGCAGCTCCACCTGATGGATGTAGCAAAAAGCTTCACCGGTAGTAGCAAAATTCAACTACGGTTGCAACTTCCCCTTGTTGTGCAGTGCCATTGAAGCTTTCTGTGTCTATGGTTGAAGCTTTTTTCAACAGTTGTTGAAGCTTTCCTAGGTGACGGTTGCAACACTTGTATACGTGGGGGTGGATCCGAGCATGGCAGCAGGCAACCATGGCGGCCGACGAGGGGAGCTCCTGGCCGCCGGCGATGGAGCTTGTGGTGGCCCATCGCAGCCCGGGAGGAGGGGGAGGGGGCAGATGTCCGCGTGTGAAGGCTGTATCTAGGGGATGGACATGGCCATGGCAGCAGGCAGTCATGGCGGCCGGCGAGGAAGCGCCTGGCCGTCGATGATGGAGATCGTGGTGGCCCAGTCGCAGCCCGGGTGAGGAGAGAGAAGGAGGGATGCGCGCGCGTAAGGCTGAAGGTAGGGAATGAAGGCGCATAGAAAAGAGGCGGGGCGCGCGGGGCCACTGCGTATGCGCGTTTGCCAGCGTGCGTGCGAACCGGCCGAAAGTTCGGCCGGCGCACCGCGCCCAATCGTTTCCCTAATCTTAGCTACATTGCCGCGGTGATGTTGCCAGTTTGCCATGTTGGGCAACAACAATGATAGAGGCGAGAGAAGACGATGGGGTGATGTTCAAGTCATGAAACGTGTTTGATAGTTAGGAAATTTTTATGTGACCAATGGGATTTCACAGCCCAGCTCTTTTCTTTTTGCTCCCTTGTTGAAGTCAGAGCTGCCAAGGCGCAGTCGAGAATGATGATGGCAAGCGGTGAGCGGTCGATTGGATGGCATGAGCTCCTTGCATCCGTTGTGATGATCGTGTCATTGATGGGCGTCTACGGTCAAGTTGGAGTTGCCGGATTCTGGTTGATATTTGATGAGGATAACGTTTTAGGTAACCTCCACGGTTCTTGTCTCCTCTAAGTATGTATGATCTAGAATTTGTTGATAGTCATATCGGTTGGTGTGCGGTGCTGTTGGTTTTTATGTTGCGTGTATGTTTATCTTGGTTTCCGTCCGGTTTTCATCTAATTAGCTAGATAGTTCTCTCATGCCAACTATTAATAATAATAACGTGTTTTGTTCCCTAATTAAATAGAACTCAAGAGGAACCGTGGTGTGACCATTCACGCATGGCATCCTCTTTTTCAAACACGATAAACCATGGGTGGATCTTGGGGTGTCACGGGTGCCATGGCCACCTCCATAATTGCAAATACTTTTTTCTGTGTGCCTAGCACTAAACATCTACTCCCTCCGTCACGGTTTAGAAGGCGCGCTTGGAAATTCTCTGGTTATCTATTGGTTGTGAGATGAGCTAAAAAATAGCATTCACACTACACATGCATATAGAAATAGTACTCCGAAGTACTAATTAGCTACTAGAAATAAATGTAATGCGCCCTAAACCATGTCTATTGTGGAAACACACGTAAATTTAACTGTGCCTTCAAAACCGTGATGGAGGGAGTAACAAGTTTATGCTATCTCAAGACTTTTGTTATGATTATGACAAAAAAAAATTAATCATGCAAGAGGCTGCATGTATTCTATTGGAGAGAAAGTAAAGAGTCCTTACACGACCAAGAGGAAGAAAACATCAAGGAAAAACGCATCAACAACCCTTGCCTACACAACTAACAGTATTTAAGGAAGTGTTGAAAATTGGGTAAAAAATTATCCTAAAAAGAAAATGACAGAGACTTGCATCTGCCCATTATCCGGCATCGGATTTAATCTTGTACAGTGGAACATCGTACCGTCTTTAAGCAGTTGTGGTTAATTTGTGTGACGGTATTTATAAAAAATGTTGCAATCGTGACTCTTAATTTGAATACATGAGGACAGGATAAAGAGGTTATTACCTCCGCAGGTACAAAAAATGTGCATTAAGAGTCAAATACTTACTAAAAAAATGAATATTTTTGGTTAAAGATTTAAACCAGTCTCGACTTCACAAGTAAGATTGGTGTATGAGTTATTTTCTAGTGGTTGTAGAAAACGCACACGTTTGAGGCTCTTAAAAGCATACCACAAGATTCTGGTAGCATTTCGTTTGGTGGCTTGTGTGACAGAGTGATGTTCAAGTCATGTCAAGTGTTTGATAATCGAGTTTTTGAGGTATCCGGTTGGATTTCACAACCTTGTTTTTTATTTTTATTTTGCTTCCTTGTTTTGAAGCCGGAGTTGCCAAGGCGCGGCTTGAGAATGATGATGACAAGCGGTGAGAGGTCTGGGTCGGGTGCGAGGAAGGTTCTTTTATAGCGAGAAAAGAGGTTGTGTTATTGTGTGTGGAGTTGGGTTAATTATCGCTACTGAGATGGCACAATGCATGTGGCATAGATAGTGAAATGTAGTGTGGTAGTACGATGAAACACCGTACCGTTTTTAAGCAACCGTGGTCTAATTTGCGTGAGGGTGTCTATAAAAAAAATGTTGCATTGCTTGACTTCTAATTTGAGCACGCGGGGATAGAATAAAGAGGCAATTACCTCCGTGGTATAATGGAGTTCATTCAAGAGTTCGATACTTTTTCTAGAAAAATAGTCTATTCTTGGTTAAAGATCCAAACCAAGGTCAATGTCAGAAGAGCGAGATTGATGTATATGAGTATTTTTAGTGGCTCTAGAAACCAACAAGTTTGAGATTATTTTCTAGTGGCTCTAAAAACCAACAAGTTTCGAGATTCTTAAAAATATACATCGTTCTCGTAGCATTTCATCGGTGCCTTATGTGGCAATGTTGATGACAGAGTGATGTTCAAGTGAAGACAGGTGTTTAATAGTCGGGTTTTTGATGTGTTGGAAGGGACTCCTCAGCCTCTCTTTAATGCTTGTAGTCAGTAGTCGTCTTTGGCAGTCTATGGTCCTAATTTTTTTTGTCTTGATTAATTATAAATAGATCCAAAGTTTTTTTTAAAGAAAAACACGACAGCCCTTTTATAGGTTGATGATGATGTACATGCGTCTGAAGGAACAGGTAGACAGAGCCCGGCCGGGCATGCATGAGCACCAGCCACATGCATGGTCCGGCGATCGAACCGGCGTGTTTGGACGGTCACCGCTTCTTCTCTTCTCGGAAACTACCTACTGCTGTACCTACCAGCTCCTCTCCTCGCCGTTGTACGTACGTACGGGGTACGGCGATTGTGTAAAAGATAGTCTTGGGATTGGAGTTGTGGCAACGATGGATCACAAGCCCGTCCGGCGACAGCGGCGTACGCAACGTCGTGCACACTGCCTTCCCACGGAATCACCGCGATCTGCTCCCGTGCTCGCTTTTCCTTTCTTTCTTGGCAAAGTCTATAGGAGCATCTGTGTTAAAAAAAAAGAGAGTCTATGGGAGTACTCCATCTAGGAGTAGTAGCACTACTACTACTACTACAATCCAAGCGAGAATGTAGAGATAGTCATCCAAGATAGGCACTTCCACAAGTCTACCCGGCCGGCGACGAGTCTACCAACCAACGCTACGCTCCGATCCGGTGCGGATCAATCTATTCTACAAAGTGACGTGTTGAATCGCCTACCCGTCGGGACATATCGTATGACGATTGCCCCACGGCAGAGCACACCAATCCACATGCCGCGCGAGTGATTGCGGTCGTCCATCGGCCGCTAGCATAATCCAGCTATATTGCCGCGTGATGTTGCCAATTTGCCATGTTGGGCAACAACAATGATAGAGGCGGGGTGAGGCGAGGCGAGGCGAGAGAAGACAAGAGACGGGAGCCGGAGCTGGAGCCGGAGCTGGAGCTGGATCGGTTGTCTGCTTGCTCTGTCCTACCTACAGATTCCGCTCCTCCTCGTCAACCCAGCTCAGCCAGTACTACCTCCGTCCGGGTTTATTAGGCCTATGAGCCACTGGAGGACGTCCGGATTTATAAGGCCACTGCGTGCATGTTGCTCCCTTTTTCCTCGTTTTCTTTCCATATTAGTTACTGTAGCAATTTAATAGCCAGCTTTTTCTCTGGCAATCAGCGCATGCGTCCCTTTGTATTGGGCAACCATGCATGCTGCATGCGCCGATGCGCATGTAAGCCGCTGCATGTGGACTTTTTCTTCATGGATGCAGATCAGTAGGTGAATCAATAGAGCTAATTATTACAGCTCCTTGGTACTGCTGTTTTGATCTTGGGACTAATGATCCCGGACGGAGGTAGTACTAGTTAGCATGCAAAAATATCTCCGCGCGCGGACGAATCCAGCAAAGGAGCAAACAAAAGTGTGAAAGAAAAATTCAGTAATAAAGGTCCAGGCCCCGGGAGCATCCGCTGTCGTTTAGTCCATCGCCTGCAGCCGGTGCAGTCACTGCCTCACTGTACACATGCTGTACACTACGGCCGGTCCAGGAAACAGCCTGCTGGACTACAGTACTAACTGACAAACACCACAGTTGACGGTAACTAAGGTTGATCACGCAAAAATGACAAGGATTCATCAATGAAACCGAGACATCGTCGACAAATATCTCTCTCTCTTTGCCAGGTCGATTTGGTATCTACTCCGTCCAATCCCATCCATGTAGATACATGGAAAAGGACCGCCCGGCCCGGCCACGGTCTCTTCCTAATCGAGCTACCCACGGAGGCCTACCTGTATGGAACAGTGCCCTTCGAAATGAAATGAATCTCGAGGCACAATATCAGATTGGCTCCACCTATTCTACTCCTTTTCATCTTCCAAAACACCAATCAGGCACAATTTCTTGGAAGATAAAGCACACTTCTTAGACTATCCACAATGAGAGTAACATAGATGGTGACATCACATATATTTAGACAAAATAGATGATGTGGCCAGTAATTAATGAAAAATAATAATAATATGGTAACATAGCTAGTTACTGGTAATATGAGTAACATCACACATACCAAGACAAAATGAGTCTACAACTTAATAAATAAAGTGTTGCATGACACCACACATATGTAACTCCTCATTGTAAAGGTAGTAACATAGACTAGTAACATATGCATGTTACTACTCTAAATTACTCCCCATTGTGGCTAGTCTTAGGATCCATCAAGAGGAAGGGAAGCTGAAAAGTACGGCGTCCAAGGAGCCAGGCTCATCCTCCAAGAGCGATTTTGGACAGCGGAGAGACTCGCTGATGAGGGCTTTCTCCAAATTGCGGCTTTGTATACGCTTTGCAGCCGCGTCCTGAAAAGCAGCTGCTCCTATTTTATTTCGGTGTTACTCAAAAGGAAAAATGATTGCGCCGATTGATTGGACCAAACGTAACATAGCTCGTGTTTTTTTGTGTTGGTATATAAAGATTGATTACCGAATTACATCCCATTCGTTGTTTAGGTGACTGAATTAGTTAATTGCATATAAAGGAGGACTATTATGTGTAGACGTGACGCCATGGAGCGCAATATGTTGATGTGATGCCATAGACCCACAGTATCATCGATAGATCGTGATTGCTTTTTGCTTTTGTATATAAAGTCCACTTGGCCCCCTTTTATTGTTTGCTTGCCACGATCGAGATCGATGTACAAATCAGTTTGTATCACCTGTCATTCATTACGACTGCCACTATGAAATATACATTTTGCATCCATACAAGACGACCAAGAGTAATTGAGGCAAAACTAATGATATTTTTTCGTACTACTACCCCTCTCTCAGTTTACAGGGCGTGCGCGTACCCCTAGGTCGTCAATTTGACCAACCTAATACAAGTCATATATTACAAAAAATATACCAACATAAACTACGGACTTTCTACTTTCAAAAGGTGTAATTTTTGTGTTATATAGTTTATATTAGGCTGATAAAATTGGCAACCTAGGTATATGCGCAGGACTTGTAAACTGAGACAGAGGTAGTAGCAACATGTTCAATACTCCTACTTGCATATATGCAATCATAATGACAATCAGCTACTTCATCCACTTACTTTCCTTGCATGCATGCAACGTTTTAATGATCCTAATAAACGAAAAGAAAAGCTAGCTTAAAGCAGGCATTCAATCTTATATTGATGCCTATAATCTAAGTTTGTGGCCTTATATATATATATATATATATATATATATATATATATATATATATATATATATAAATGAAGGGAGTACTAGCTAAATGCTAGCCGTGCAATATATCAGCACGGCCAACGGGTAAAACTGACCTGCAGTGTCTGTTTGGCCTATATCTATCTATAAACAGAACATGGCGTCCGTCCTGTGGATTAATTTGCCACTGCTGATCAGTGACAAAAGATGATGGCTGCTGCTACAACTTGGGCAATAATGGAATGGAATGGCCGGTGGAGAGCTGAGCTAGAATAGAACCCATGGTAGAGCACCCTGATTGATTTTTTCAGAATTCAGAAAAAGAATGCTCTCGTATGCCCCACTTGCCGCATGCGTTCTGCCTCATCATGCGTGTGTGGCTTGAGATATATACAATGGCAGGATATTCCAACCGTTAGGTTGATCGCCGTGGCCAGAAAGATGCATGCTTGGTTTTGATGCATGCATGTTTGTCCGCCGATTGGTGCCCGTCCCATCATCCATGGACCAATTATGCATGGCATGTGGGGCTAGCTGGTTGTTCTTTTCAACTGTAATTTGCCACTGAAACTATCATGAATCAGAGTAAAAAAAAAGTTCAGTTGCAAGACACGCAAGTTAACTGGAGTATCAAGCAAGCAATCCTCTTCTGTTTCGTTAACGTATACTCCCTCCGTCCCAAAATAACTATCTTAACTTTGTACTAACTCTAGTACAAAGTTGTATTAAGCTTGAGACACTTATTTTGAGACGGAGAGAGTACTATGATTTATTTCTCAAACCTATCGGAATTGGTTACCTTTCGATGAACAATTTGCCATTTAAGAAACACCGGCGTACAACGTAAGACGTACACGCTGACACAGGTTATCCATGCCAATCACATGTTGATTCTTTTTTTTTTTTTGCGAGGAAAACGCATGTTGATTCTTGATTTCACAATCTTTAGGTAACGGTGCACGGTCCACACGCATGATTATTTTCGCGCCGAGAGCTAATACCGGCCAGGGAACATTAGGGGGATCAGAGGCGTGCATGATTACGTACGGCTAGCTAGCAAGCTTTTGGTTGGTGGATTGTCGCGTGAGATGGATGGATAAAACCGGCCGGCTGGGGCCGGCGGCGGTGGCCAAAGCCCAAAGCTCGGTAGCCGGCGGTGGACGGGACGACGGCCAAGGCAGAAAGAGAAAGCGCCATATCCTTTTTCTCCATGCGAGATCTTCCGGGAAGGCGCCTCGATGTCGGGTGTCAGTTGCCGAGTGGACGTCGTCGGTGATCTCATCACGGAATGTAAACAATTGGAGTACCGAACTTGGCATGGCCGGTTTTCCCTGACGTACCACACGACCTGAAATTTGCGTGAGTTCTACTCACTAGAGATTTCAACAAGGGACTGCATACAAAGTAAAATGAGTGAATCTATTTTTTAAAATATGTCTATATATATCTATATGTGATAGTGCATTTGAAATCTTTAAACAGATAAATATTTAGGAATGAAGGGAGTAGCCGACTCGACATGGATCAGTTCAGTGGATATTTCAGGCCGGGTGTGGGGTGTGCCACAACACCTGGTTTCGCTGCCTCTTTTGTGTCGGTAAAACATGAATAACCGACTCGCGCCCTCATCCCCTCCGGATTACATTGTGCGGGCATCCGGATTATATGTTTAGAGCATGGGTACCACAAAGTACTTAATAGGATCCACCTCATTCTCTCACAAAGTTTGTAGGAGCATGTATTTAAAGTCTTACAGTATTATCTTGTACGTGGATGTATTTACATGTTGCATGGTCATGGTGTCGCATATAAATAGGGGTGTGGGTTTGAGGATTGTGGTTGTACCGCCGGCCAAACGATTTGACGTGTCGATCTCACTGGGGAATTTTCCGTGTGCTGAAAATTTTGTATCCATGGTGGAAGAAGGTTCGTATAGGGTGCTTCTTGTACAGGCGTGTGTCGAATTGGCTTCCCGTTGCTTCCGGCCGGTTTCAGAGTTGGTAGAGGGTGCCTTTTGTTATCATCATCAGAAAAACAAGTTAAGCTATTTTAAGACTTTGTTATGATTATGATGATATTTTTTTAAACCATGCAAGAGGTTGCATGTATTATATTAGAGAGAAAGTAGAAAGTCTTACACGACCAAGAGGAAGAAAACATTGAAGAATAACGAATGAACAACCCTTGGCTAGACAACTAACAACGGGTAAAAAAATTATCCTAATAAAAAGCTAGCTATCCTTGCATTGGTCCCCTCCCTCTCGGCCCCCGCGTCGCCTGCCCGGGCAACTCGTGCGGCGGCTAGGGTTCCCGAGCGCCGCCTCCCCCACCCCTCCTCTCCCTTCTCGTCGCCACCTGAGGTGGTCGGCGGGCAAGCCCGCGCGGCCGCCAGTGATGGTGGCGGTGAGGCCCTCGTCGCTCCGACTGCAGAGGATCTGGATCCCAGGGGCGGCGGCCCCTACCGGCGGGGCGTCGCCGTTCTTGCCCTGAACGGTGCTAGCGGAGGGCTCTGGCCGGCGTCCTCGACTGAGGGGCGGTGGGGCGTCGGCGCCTGGTGACTACAGCATGGAGGCCTCCTTCCTTGCCAGATCTGGAGGTTTGCCGCGCCCACTTAGCTCCCTCCCCCTCCGCGCCTGTTTTTCCCACAGCTGTTCGCTGGATCCGGAGAAGTTTGGCGCTGGTGGTACAGATCGGGACCGGGGGAAACCCCTGGCCGGCCGGTTCCACTACAAAAAAAAGACACATCCGTGACATTTTGGACCGAACGAATTTTTTCTGTCATACTTATGACACTTCTATGACGATAATTGTGACAAAACCCGGTATCATCATAGATGTGGTGGGTTCCTACTTCTATGACAAAAAATCATGACAGAAAATGGGCTTTTCGTCCTGGGCGGGCCGGAGACGCAGCTGCATGACATTCTTTGGGCTGTCCATGACGGAAAAAACCGTGGTAAAAGCGAGGGCGAGGAAAATATCGGGGTGTTCCCAGTTACGGTGGGTGGTCAGGGCCGAGCGATGCGCGTTTATCTCGTACACGCACGCGTGTGGGTGCGAGGCATTGGGCTCAAACTGAACCCGAGCGATTGCACTACAGGCTACGTGTTACTGAACCCGAGCGATCGGTCGATGGCTGTTAACTGAACCCGATCGAGCGATTCCTTCGCTACTGCTGCTAACTGAAGCCGATTGATGCTGCCTCTGGATGAATGATGAGCGTTGCTGGGGGGTTTGGATGAGCAGTTCCCGATGGGGGTGGATGAACAGGACCCCATGGTGTTGCCTCTGGATGAACAGAACCCTGATCGATCGAGCCGGTTGGGGCTGTATGAACAGGACCCCGTGGAGGCAGGATGGACTGGACCACCCCGTGGAGGGCAGGATGAACAGTAGACGGTGGAGGGCTGGATGAACAGTAGCCCGTGGAGGGGTGGTTGAATAGGAGACCATGGAGAGGGCTGGTTGAACGATGAGCCGTGGAGTAGCGCGCGGTGGAGGCCGGATGAACAGAGCCCGTGGATGAACAATCCAGTGTGGAGGCCGGAGGAGGTCGATGTGGATGAATCGTAGCCTGTGGAGGCCGGAGGGGTCGACGGTGGAGATGAACAGATCCGTGGAGTCCTTTTTGCGGTACACCACACCCTCCCGATGAACAGACCCTATTTCGACCGTAGTGCTCCAACACAAGTCCGCTTCCTCCGCTTTTGCGGACGCCACACCCTCCCGATCAACAGACCACCGCTTCGACCGTAGGAGGTCCTTTTCTCCGCTTTTGCGGCGCCGACCCCTCCCAATGAACAGATCCTGCCACTGCGTGGCGGTCGAACACAAGGCCGCTTCTCCGATTTGCAAGACGCCAGCCTCGCTTCCATCGGCTGTTCCGCCCAAGCCCTCCCGATGAACACGACGACGATTCCGCTCCAACCCACCGGTTGGCTCCCCATGAACACGCATTTACCGCACGTTTCTCTATTCCGACCCAGCCATGTACACGAGCCTCGCCGACGATGCGCCGAGTAGGCGTTCGAGACTCTGCTGTGTATGCGTGTGTCAGATTTTCTTTCTTCCACACTTGCCATCAGACGTGCGCAGTACATGCTACTTGCGCCTCTACTACGACACGCGCGCCGCCTCTACATCGACCAAGATGTACGTAGACGTCACGACTGAATGACAACGCCACGTGCGCTTCGACTGTGGGTCCCGATCGACCACTTCCTTGCTCGCGAAGATGTAGCTGGTGGGTCCTAGCAATCGGGGCTTAATCATTTTTTGCCCGGACGCACTTCCTTGCGTGCGAAGAGGTAGCTGGTGGGTCCCAGCAGTCAGGGGGAAATGTTTTTTTCGCGAAATACGGTGGCCCGCTCCGGTGGGTCCCCGCTGTCAGGTGGAGAAATAAATATTTTGCACGTAATAAGGAGGCACTTCCTTGCCGCGGCCTTGGACCCAGCTGTTAGCCTCTCCACGTACAGTACTCTTCCGACGGAAGTCGTTCCTTGAACACGTTGACCACGCCGCGCCGAGAGCACCAGGGCGATGGACGACGGCGAGGCCTAGGAAGGGGACGACGCGGAGCTGGGGAAGATGCGGCAGTGGATACCCAAGCGTAGAGTAGTATGAGGGTTCACTGGTTCGCTGTGGTGTGAGGCTGCCGTCGCCACAGAATAATAAGGGGTGTGGGTGAGTAGAGGGATGGCTTGGCCAGCGGTGGGAGTAGTACGGGGCGGTGAGGCCTCCGCCGCATCGCAGCCGGCCACGGGTGGCAGGAGCACGACGGACGACCGACGCTGGTTTGGGCGGCTGGAGCAAGAAGACCAGAGGTTGAAGAAGCACTACGGCCGTTGGATGGACATCGCACGGTCACTGGAGCTAGAATCGTGCATATTGACTAAGTTGACAAAGCCCTCCGTCCCCGTCAACTTAGTAGGCCCACAAGTCAGCCTGCCACTATACTGGGTCCTAGCTAGCAGGGGGAGTATTCATTTTTTGTGCGTAATAAGGAGGCACTTCCTTGCATGCGAAGATATAGCTGGTGGGTCCAAGCTGTCAGTGGCGGTAAAGTTTTTTCACGAAATACAGAGGCCCTTTCGATGGGTCCCAGATGTCAGGTGGAGGAATCATTATTTTGCGCATAATAAGGAGGCATTTCCTTGCGTGCAGCCGTGGACCCAGCTATCAGCCTCTCCACGTACAGTCCACTTCAGATGCATCTCGGTCGTTGACCACGTTGACCAAGCCACACCGTGAGCACCAGGGCGGTGGATGACAGCGAGGCCAAGGAAGGGAACGACACGGAGGCAGGGAAGACTCGGCAGTTGTTTCCCACGCGAAGGGGAGTACGACTGTACGAGGGTTTACTGGTTCGTCTGCCGTCGCCGGAGAATAACAGCAGGTGTGGGTGAGAAGTGAAGGAAATATGCCCTAAAGGCAATAATAAAGTTATTATTTATTTCCTTATATCATGATAAATGTTTATTATTCATGCTAGAATTGTATTAACCAGAAACATAATACATGTGTGAATACATAGACAAAACATAGTGTCACTAGTATGCCTCTACTTAACTAGCTCGTAAATCAAAGATGGTTAAGTTTCCTAACCATAGACATGAGTTGTCATTTGATCAACGGGATCACATCATTAGGAGAATGATGTGATTAACTTGACCCATTCCGTTAGCTTAGCACTTGATCGTTTAGTATGTTGCTATTGCTTTCTTCATGACTTATACATGTTCCTATGACTATGAGATTATGTAACTCCCGCTTACCAGAGGGACACTTTGTGTGCTACCAAACATCACAACGTAACTGGGTGATTATAAAGGTGCTCTACAGGTGTCTCCGAAGGTACTTGTTGAGTTGACATATTTCGAGATTAAGATTTGTCACTCCGATTGTCGGAGAGGTATCTCTGGGCCCTCTCGGTAATGCACATCACTATAAGCCTTGCAATCAATGTAGCTAATGAGTTAGTTATGAGATGATGCATTACGTAACAAGTAAAAAGACTTCCCGGTAACGAGATTGAACTAGGTATTGGATACCGACGATCGAATCTCGGGCAAGTAACATACCGATGACAAAGGGAACAACGTATGTTGTTATGCGGTTTGACCGATAAAGATCTTTGTAGAATATGTAGGAGCCAATATGAGCATCCAGGTTCCGCTATTGGTTATTGACCGGAAATGTGTCTCGGTCATGGCTACATAGTTCTCGAACCCGTAGGGTCCGCACGCTTAAGGTTTCATCGACAGTTTTATTATGAGTTTATGAGTTTTGATGTATCGAAGGTTGTTCGGAGTCCCGGATGTGATCACGGACTTGACGAGGAGTCTCGAAATGGTCGAGACATAAAGATCGATATATTGGACGACTATATTTGGACTCCGGCAAGGTTCCGGGTGAGATTGGACAATACCGGATCACCGGGAGGTTATCGGAACCCCCCGGGAGGTATATGGGCCTTATTGGGCCTTAGTGGAAAGAAGGGGAAAGGAGCAAGGGAGGGGGCGCCCCCCTCCCAAGCCTAATCTGAATTGGGAGGGGGGCCGGCCCCCTTGTCGTGGTTCTAAGTCTGACAGTAGAGTGGGGGGTAGGTATGGAGAGGCAAGGTCCTAGCTATGGAGAGGTTGTAAACACAAGAGATGTACGAGTTCAGGCCCTTCTCGGAGGAAGTAAAAGCCCTACGTCTCGGAGCCCGGAGGCGGTCGAGTGAATTACGTGTATATGAGTTACAGGGGTGCGAACCCTTCGCTTTGTGGAGGGGTGGCTTATATAGAGTCGCCAGACCCCGCCAACCCACGTAATGAAGGGTTTAAAGTACATTAAGTCCATGGCAAGCATCGGGTAACGCCCAACATAAAGTGTCTTAATTATCATAAAGTCTACTTAATTACGCATCGTTGCAAAGGCAAAGTGCCTCTTGACCTTCTGGTGGTCGAGTGAGTCTTCGTGGTCGAGTCCTTCAAGTCCGTCGAGTGGAGTCCTCGTAGTCGACTGGAAGGTGATCTCTTCTAAGGGTGTCCTTGGGTAGGGTACTTAGATCAGGTCTATGACCCTACCCTAGGTACATGACTCCATCATTAGCCCCCGAATGGATTGAGGCTTGAGTGAGGAGGGAGTTGATGTTGTTTCCGACTGGCTTTTGCATACTGATCATGCGTTGTTTTGGACCAAGAATTTCTTTGTTGATAACGAGCAACTTTTCTTCAGTCGACTCGATCCATTCTTTTCTTTCGTCGAGTGATCTTTTGGACTTTGGCGATTTCGAAGCGACGGATCGCAGGAAATCCCGCGTCCGACGAGACCGATCCGCCGCTCGCGGATTCTCGCGGATATGAAATTTGGGGAAGCGCCCAAGCGGGCGACCGCTGGCGCCGGATGGGATAGAGCATAGACGCCTCGATTCCCGCGCCGCCTTTTTCGCCACGTATCGCGTTCGCGCAACTGTTTCGGGATGTGATTAGATCGACCGGGCCCACCTGTCATCCACTCGGAAGGGATCTTATAAATGCGCTCGGTGAGGGTTTTTGAACAGTACTTCTGCATTCCTTCTCTGCTCTCCTCATCTCCGCTTAACGCGCCCGCTCTCGCCTCCGCACAACCTCCTCTCGCGCGTCTCGCCGGCGGCCATGGTGAAGGAGAAGACGGCGGCGCTGGAGCGCGCGAAGAAGGCGTCGGCAACGGAGAAGGCAAAGGGGAGAACTACCAGCCGCGGCGGTTCTTCGTCTAGATCTCGCCTGCCAAACGGCTGGGTCCAGGGAGATTGGATCCGGTCGACCATCACGGAGAAGGATCTCCTTGACATGGCCAACGGCGGTCTGATCCCCCACGGAGCAGCAAGGCTTCCGGGGAAAGAGTGGCAGCCTCAGCCGGCAGAGGGTGAGTGCGTGCTTCTGGCTACCCACGTTGACCGCGGATTTTCTTTGCCACCGAGTGTTTTCTTCCGTGGTTTTTTGAACTTCTTCGGAGCGCAACTCCACCACTTCACCCCGAATTCTATCGCCTATCTTGCCGCGCTTGTGTCCATGTGTGAAAATTTTCGGGCTGTCGACCGCGACCGGGCTTGTTCAAGCACATATTCACGTGTCGCTCTCGCATCGTGAAGAAGGCGAGCCCAGCGCATTTAAAAACCCAAGTTGTCCAGATGTGGAGGTGCTGGGATCCAGATGAGGAACAAGAGCACCTTCCCAGCCATGACGCTTTCCGAGTCAATCGAGGTCGGCAATGACCTGGTTTTATCGCTGAATGAGCCAACGCCGGGGCAGTCGAGTGGACTCCCTCAGTTTACCATGGACCGAGTGAACAAACCTTCTTCATTGAAGGTGATTCCGGAGGAGAAAGCCGACGTGAAGATGCTGATGGAACACGTAGTTCAGCTGGTTCGAGATGGAGTAACTGGTATGGATCTCTTGGAGGTTTTTCTTAGGCGGCACATCCAGCCTCTTCAGTTCCGGAGCCATTGCATGTGGTTGTACTGCGGAACCGAAGATGAGACTCGGATCCACCCAGAAGCAGTCGACGATGCCACGTTGGAAAGATGGATGACCGCGGTCACTGGGAACAAGGATAACCCCCGTGGAGCTAGAAGGATTTCTCCACTCGACCATCACAGCGTTCCAGACAAGGTACGTCCGCTCTACCTTCCATTGTATTCTTGTCACATTCGTTTCTGTTTTCTCCGCAAATTGGTCGATTGATCTTTGTCTTGATGTTTATCAGGCCCTCACCGAGCTGTACTCGATGCCCAATGGAGCTCAGGCTCCGACTGAAGAGGGAGAAGCAAGCGGGGGCGAGAGCCAGGAGGAGTGGGACTCGGACGCCGTCGAAGATGATGATGATGATGATGATGATGATGATGATGAGGAAGAAGAAGAGGAGGAGGAGGAGGTCGCACCACCGCGCTCGGAAAGGCGGTCGAAGCTTGCCCATGACCCTGTGACTGAACGTGGCAAGGGGTTGCGATCGTCATGTGATCGACCAAGCGCCTTTCTGACCACTTCTCCAAGGCCGACCGAAAGGGCGCCAAGCGATCCAGGTGGCCCTGTCAAAGCCGACTCAAGCTCTTACCAAAGATGAAGGTGTCCATCCCCACCATATCGTGGTAAACATGCTGCTTAAGTCTTCTTGTTTTGTGCAAGCTTTATCTCCGATCGACACTTGAGTTAACCGATCGATTCTTTGGAATTGCAAAGGTCTTTGCTACTCGAGACTTCATCGTATGACGACCATGAGATGGAGGATGCAGCAACCTCAAACCCCGTACTATACTCTTAATTCCATTTTTAGTCGATTGACTGCTCGCTCCTAACTCGACTCTTTTTGTAGTCTCATCCAATGTCGTTATCACTCTTCCCGATGATGATGACGACGAGGAACCACTCAAGCATAGGAGGAGCAGGAAAGTGTCTCGCCGGCGAGGTGGCCCAGATGTGACGCGCCGAGACTCGGGTCGCGGAGGAGGAGAACACCACTCGACACACCGTGTCTTTCGCGTGCCGCTGACGAGTGCTCATCCCGCTTCGCCGAGTGTGCCGCACAACCTTCTCTCTTCGCGACGCACCACGCCCCGAGAGGACCAAGCCGTCTTTGCGAAGGAAGCGATACGCCAAGCGGGGTCATGATGGAGCAGTGAAGGCCATCCGGAAGCAAGTCAAGCAGCTTACGACGCTAGCTCCGCCCTTCAAAGCAATGTTCAGGTCAGACGGCCATCACTTGTTCTGTTAGGATATGCTATCAAAAACTTTTCTTTCCTAATCAGAGCGGCCACCCACCGGGTGTGTCGATTGAAACTCCGTGTTAGCGGGGCACGCTGAGTGCACCCGCCGGGTGTAGTCCCCATATAAGGTCATCGCCGCGATCGGCCTTAGGTTTTATAAGTAAAGTCTTTCCGCCATTCGTCCGAGGCGTAATGGATTTCCTAAACCGGTGGGGCACGCTGAGTGCACCCACTAGGTGTAGTCCCGAGATCGCGGGTCGCATCGCTGCGCCGATTACGCCTAGAGAATACGCCTTGTTTTTAGGGGTCAACCGTCGACTCGTCTTTAATAGAACTAGTGCGGCATCGCTGAGTGCACCCACCGGGTGTAGTCCCCAGACTATGGTCGAATGTTTGTATTCGGCTGTAGTCTTAGAAACGCATGATTTTCTCTTATCCACTCGGAAGTGAATTATCCTTGACATTTTGTCGATTGGTGCTCCGCAGAAATCCTGTGACCTTGCGGCTCGTTACACCAAGCTGGAAAACAAGCACATTCAGCTCGAGCTGGATCTGAAACTGGTTCAGGAAAATCTGACGAAGGCAAAGGAGGAAACCAAAGGTATGTTTGGTGAGACCTCCACGACTGCTCTTTCCCTTCATTTGTTTCGAAATCTGATCTTGCCGTAATTTGCAGGTAAGGTGAAGGAGGCCCAGAAGAAAAAAGATCTGGAACTGGCCGAGAAGACCAAACTTGGTGATGAGAAGTTAGCTTCAGTCGCCAAGCTCGAAGAAGAAAATACTAATCTGAAAGCTGCTCTTGAGATTGCCAACAAGGAGGTTAGTCGACTGGCTAGGAAGAAGAGTAATCTGGAGGCCTTCCTGAGCGGACTTGCCAAGAAGTTGTTCCTCATGCTCGAAGGTAATCCTTTACGCCCGACAAACATTTTCAACAGTGATCTTTCCATTCGACCATTGTCTTGACTCGGAGATTGTCCTTGCATAATTTTGCCAAAACTTTGAAGAGGAAACTAGCCAGCTGGAACCAAACCTTGACCCCGTCAATTCTCCGGTGAACGATGAAGTTGCCATGAATGTGTTCCGACTGGAGTCCCGTGTTGCAACTGTCGTGGACTATCTTGCAAGGCTGAAGGTCGCCACTTCTCGCATTGACTCAACGCTCTGGCCCAGGGAGACACTCCAGAATGACCTCGAGTCACTGATGGCTCGACTAAACACGGTTCCTGGTCGAGTGCAGGAGTGGAAAAGTCCTCTGCTCGGTGCAGCGCCGACGTTGCTCTGTGTCTGGCTTGTGTCCACTGCAAGGATGCGCGAGAAGACAAGCTGGCAGCTCTTCGGGTGGCCAACACCAAGAAGCATGACTTCAGGTCCTTCATGGAAACCTTCATTGCTGCTGCCACTCGGATCACAGACGGAATTGATCTTGATGAGTTCGTTGCACCTTCCAGCCCTCCACAGGAGGGGTAAAAAACTTCTTTAAGCTCGACACTTTAAATTTGCCTCGGTATGCCGAGTGATTTTGTAACCGATAAACCTTAACAGGCTTAGCGCCTGAGCACTTTCGGTTCCTTTAGGTATCGATCTGAAGTTGGATTTGATGTTTGAATATGATTGCTTTTGGCTCAAAATGTCTTTTGCAGGTTTAAAGCAAGATGCTCACTGCAGTCGACTTATCCCTTAATTCACTTAGGAGAGCACCGGGCTGCAGCTAAGCCCCCGAGTGAGAGGTTTGCTCTTCACTCGGTAGGATTTTTATACCTTAGGCGAGCACTGGGCTGCAGCTAAGCCCCCGAGTGAGAGGTTTGCTCTTCACTCGGTAGGATTTTTATACCTTAGGCGCAGCACTGGCTGCAGCTAAGCCCCGAGTGAGAGGTTTGCTCTTCACTCGGTAGGATTTTTATACCTTAGGCGAGCACGGGGCTGCAGCTAAGCCCCCGAGTGAGAGGTTTGCTCTTCACTCGGTAGGATTTTTATACCTTAGGCGAGCACGGGGTTGCAGCTAAGCCCCCGAGTGAGAGATTTGCTCTTCACTCGGTAGGATTTTCACGTTATGCTTGTGGCGTAGCTCAGAAGAGATGGTCGCAGTCGACCTGCACCTCGTCCCCCTTACGACCGCACATTGTACTTGTGGTGTAGCTCAGAGGAGAGGGTCGCAGTCGACCTGCACCTCGTCTTCCTTACGAACGCACGTTGTATTTGTGGCCTAGCTCAGAGGAGAGGGTCGCAGTCGACCTGCACCTCGTCCTCCTTGCAAGCGCACATTGTACTTATGGCGTAGCTCAGAGGAGAGGGTCGCAGTCGACCTGCACCTCGTCCTCCTTGCGAGCGCATGTTATACTTAGGCGAGTACTTGGACTGCAGCTAAGCCCCCGAGTGGAAGTCTGGCTTACCACTCGGTAGGATTTTTATAACTTAGGCGAGTACTTGGACTGCAGCTAAGCCCCCGAGTGGAAGTCCGGCTACCACTCGGTAGGATTTTTATAACTTAGGCGAGTACTTGGACTGCAGCACGCCCGAGTGGAAGTCCGGCTTACCACTCGGTGGGATTTTATAACTTAGGCGAGTACTTGGACTACAGCTAAGCCCCGAGTGGAAGTCCGCTTACCACTCGGTAGGATTTTTATAACTTAGGCGAGTACTTGGATGCAGTGAAGCCTCCGAGTGGGAGTCCTGCTCACCACTCGGTGGGATTTTATTTAAACTTAGGCGAAACAGATTCGCAGCTAAGCCTCCGAGTGGGAGTCCGCTCACCACTCGTAAGGATTTTACAAACTTAGGCAAAACGGATTCGCTGCTAAGTCACCCACTAAGGGAAAATTTTATTGACAAATAAAAAGTGACAAAAATTATGGAGAAATTATGACACTATTATTTCAAATCCATGAACTATGTATACTTTTATTACAACTCATCCGAGTGAAAACTTTAAGTGTAAAATGGGCGGAGTAGCTCCGCGTTCCAAGCTCGGGGCTCGTCGATATTGTGTTCAACGTTGTAGAGACGGTACGCCCCGTTGTGGAGAACCTTGGTGACGATGAAGGGTCCTTCCCAAGAAGGAGCAAGCTGGTGTTGTTTCTGCTGATCCACTCAGAGAACTAAATCCCCTTCCTGGAAGGCTCGACCCCTCACATTTCTGGCGTGGAAGCGACGCAAGTCTTGTTGGTAGATGGTCGATCGGATCAGAGCCATCTCCCTTTCTTCCTCTAAAAGGTCGACTGCGTCCTGTCGCGCTTGTTCAACTTCTGCTTCGTTGTAGAGTTCAACTCGAGGAGCATTGTGAAGAAGGTCACTCGGCAAGACTACTTCAGCTCCGTAGACCAAGAAGAATGGAGTTCTTCCGGTCGACCGATTGGGTGTGGTCCGCAGTCCCCAAAGCACCGAGGGAAGTTCGTCGACCCATGCTCCAGCCGCATGCTTGAGATCACGATCGATCGGGTTTCAACTTTGAGGATCAGTGCCATTGGCTCGCTCTGCTTGTCCATTCGATCGCGGATGGGCGATCAAGCGTAGTCGACTCGTGTGCCTTGAGAGTTGCGAAATCCTGAATTCCTCCGAGTCAAAGTTCGACCCATTATCTGTGATGATGCCGTATGGGACTCCATATCTGAATATCGCCTCGATGAAGCTAATCGCAGCGATGCCGCGCCAAGGTTCTTGATTGGCTTAGCCTCAATCCATTTGGTGAACTTGTCGACTGCCACCAGTACATGCGTGAAACCACTTCGACCTGTTCTCAAGGGACCGACCATGTCTAATCCCCATACTGCGAAAGGCCAGACGAGTGGAATGGTCTTTAGAGCTGACGCAGGCTTGTGTGACATATTTGAGTAGAACTGACATCCTTCGCACTTGTCCACTATTTCCTTTGCCATCTCATTCGCCTTTGGCCAGTAAAATTCGGCTCGGTATGCTTTGGCCACGATGGTCCGAGAGGACGCATGATGACCACAGGTCCCCGAGTGGATATCATTGAGAATGATTCGACCTTCTTCTGGCGTTATGCACTTTTGACCAACTCTAGTCGCGCTCTCTCTATACAACTGTCCTTTGATAACGGTAAAGGCCTTGGATCGACGGACGATCTGTTGAGCCTCTTCCTCATCCTCTGGGAGCTCTTTTCTCAGGATATACGCGATATATGGAATTGTCCAGACTGGTGTGACTACCAAGATCTCCATGACCAAGTCGACCACTGGGACTTCTACCTTAGTCGGATCCGTGGCACTCTTGGGTTGCGGGGTTTCTTCAGTGAAAGGGTCTTCCTTAACTGACGGAGTATGAATGTGCTCCAAGAACACACCACTCGGAATGGCTTCTCTCTTGGAACCTATCTTTGCTAGATCATCACCGCTTGATTTTTCACCGGGTATATGATGGAGCTCCAACCCTCAAACTTCTTTTCCAGCTTCCTCACTGCATTGCAAGATCCAAATATGGTCGGGCTTCTCACGCCCCACTCCTTCATCACTTGGTCGACCACTAAATCTGAATCGCCATAGACCATCAAAGCACGGACGCCGAGTGAAATGGCCATGCGCAATCCATATAAGAGGGCCTCATACTCGCCTCATTGTTGGAGGAATCAAAGTGAATCGAGCACATATTTAAGCTTATCTCCTCTGGGAAAACCAAGACCACCCCAACCGAACCATTCAACATTTTAGAGCCATCAAAGAACATGGTCCAATGCTCCGAGTGAACTTCATCGGTCTGTTGTTCAATCCACTCGGCAAGGAAATCTGCTATTGCTCGACTTAATGGCTTTCCTTGCCTCAATCTTGATATCAAGGGAAGAAGTTCAATCGCCTGCTTCGCCACTCGACCAGTTGCATCTCTCAGCAGCAGAATTTCGAAAGTGGAGCGTCACGACGATCGTGATGGAATGATCGAGAAATAATGAGCAACCTTCTTTGTGGTCATGTATATCCCATACACAAGCTTGTGATAATGAGGGTATCTCTGCTGGATGGAGTCAAAACTTGACACAAATAATACACTTTGCTGAACTTTGAAGGCTTTTCCTTCTTCTTCCCGCCGACCGTAAGTTAATCTTCGACGACTTGTCCTGTGGCTGCGATATAAAGCAACAGAGGCTCTTTGCTGATTGGAGCAACAAGCACCGGCTGGGTGGAGAGCAGTGCTTTTAGCTCGGCAAACACTGCATCAGCTTTTGGAGTCCACTCGAACTTGTCTGCGTTCTTCATCAGTCGGTAAAGAGGCAATGCCTTTTCACCGAGTCGTGAGATGAATCGACTTAATGCGCCAAGCATCCAAGAAGCTTCGACATCGCACACTCGCACAGTATGCTTTCATTCGAGAATTGTGCCGATCTTCTCGGATTAGCGCCGATCCTCGCCGAAACGAAAACCGAGTAACTTGCCACCAGAACTCCGAATGTGCACTTTGATGGATTGAGCTTGATATCATACCTTCCGAGGTTGGCAAATGTTTTGGCGAGGTCACGAGCAGGTCGGAACCTTTTCGTGACTTGACGACGATATCATCCATATACGCCCACATTCCGACCGATTTGAGTGAGCAGACACTTCTGAATCATTCGCATAAATGTGGCTCCGGCATTCTTGAGGCCGAATGGCATGGTGATATAGCAGAAGCACGCGAATGGAGTGATGAAAGCTGTTTTTATCTCATCGGGTCCGTACAGACGGATCTGGTGGTACCCGGAATAGGCGTCTAGAAAAGACAATCTCTCGCATCCCGCGGTCGAGTCAACAATTTGATCTATGCGAGGGAGAGGAAAATGATCTTTCGGGCAGGCCCGATTGATGTGCTTGAAATCAATGCACATTCAGAGTGATTTGTCCTTCTTAGGGACCATGACGACATTAGCGAGCCACTCGGAGTGGTATATCTTTCGGATAAATCCTGCCGCCAACAGTCGAGCCACTTCCTCACCAATAGCCTTCCGCTTCTGGATGGCGGACCGCCGAAGATGCTCTTTAACTGGTTTTGTTGATGAGTCGACTCTAAGACGATGCTCAGCCATCCCCTGAACACCCGCATGTCACCGGCTTCCATGCAAAAATGTCCCGCTCACGGAGGAACCGGATGAGCGCTTCTTCCTATTTCGGTCGAGTGTTGTGGAGATGCGGTCGGGGCTGCACTGGGGTCGGTCGGGTGAATGTGGACAGGCTTCGTCTCACCGGACGACTGAAATGCAGATTCTGTGGCGGGTTTCTTGGATCGCAGCAAATCACTTGGATCTGCGCTTTGCTTATACTCTTCAAACTCGACCGCTGTCACACCGAATCGCAATCTTCGAGCCCTTCCGAAAGCACTCTTACGCTTTTTCCGATCACCGTGACAAGGATCACCCTTTGGGGCCGGCATCTTCAGCTTTGAGGTACACGTAACATGGTCGAGCCATGAACCGTGCGTAAGCTGGCCTCCCCAAAATGGCATGGTATGCGCTCTGAAAATCCACGACCTCAAACGTCAACTTCTCTTTGCGAAAATGTTTTGAATCACCAAACACCACGTCCAGAGCTATTTGGCCGAGTGACTCGGCTTTCTTTCCTGGTATAACTCCATGAAAGCTCATGTTGCTGGTGCTCAGTCGGGACATCGGAATGCCCATTCCTTTCAAGCAGGTTCAGATACAACAAATTCAACCCACTACCACCGCCCATCAAGACTTTCGTCGACCGAGTGCCTTCGACAACCGGTTCGACCACCAAAGCTTGCCTCCTGTGGGTGCAATATGAGTCGGGTGATCCGACCGGTCGAATGTGATGGGTGTTTGGGACCATCTCTGATAACTTGGTTTCGCTGGGGCAACCATGTTCACCTCACGATTAATGACTTTCAGTCGGCTCTTGCTTTCCACATCTGCGAAGATCATCAGAGTGGAGTTGACATGCGGATATCCTTCCTCACTGTCCTCCTTGTCTTCGGCTTTGTCCGACTCCTTTTCCTTATCCTTGGACTGCTTTCCTTGAAACTGTTGGATCAGGAGTCGACATTGGCGAGTGGTATGCTTTGGGTAAATGATATTGCCCTCTTCATCTTTCTTCGTGTGGATGTGACACGGCATATCCATCACGTCGTTCCCTTCTTTATCCTTTACCTTCTTAGGGTTCCGTGATCCTTTGGCTTCCCTTTGAACTTTCCACGAAGTCACGCCGAGCCTCTCCGAGAGCTGCTGGTTCGCCTTCCGCTTCGCTTCCCGATCGGTGTTTCTTCTTCGATCGACTCGCTTGTACTTGCCGCTCGAGTCGGTCTTCTTCTTCACCGTTAGGCATGCTTGGTAGCAATCTCCATCATCCGACTCAGGGTCATGTCTCCGATTCGACCAAATTTCAAACTTAATTCTCTGTTCTTGACACCATCCTTGAAGGCGCAGACTGCCTGATGGTCAGACACGTTCTCCACGGTATGATGCAAAGTGATCCATCTCTGAATATACTCTCTGAGAGTCTCATTCGTCTTCTGCACACAAACTTGCAGCTCTGTCAATCTAGCTGGTCACTTGCAAGTTCCTTCAAATGTCCTGACGAACACTCGGGACAAATCTTCCCAAGTGTGAATGCTGCTAGGAGGTAACTGATTCAACCACGCTCTGGCAGAACCTTCCAACATGAGGGGCAAATGCTTCATGGCCACCTCGTCATTCCCACCACCAATCTGAACCGCCACTCGGTAGTCCTCAAGCCAGGTTTCAGGCTTAGACTCACCAAAGGAACTTGTCGACTCTGCTGCCAACCTGAAATTGGGGGAATCATCGCGGCTC
Organism: Aegilops speltoides; assembly: GCA_021437245.1. Lineage (NCBI taxonomy): Eukaryota > Viridiplantae > Streptophyta > Magnoliopsida > Poales > Poaceae > Aegilops > Aegilops speltoides. The sequence continues at coordinate 560,269,242 of CM038142.1, read as the reverse complement.
GATAGCCCTCGCTGAAACATTCTCGACCGTAAACATGCACTCGATCGCTATGGGTGCATCTCTGTCGGGCCCACCCCGATGGGCTTTGTTCCGGTCGACCAAGCCTTGCACGATAATGGATCGCGCGTCGAAGCCTGGTTCCCTGGGGTCGACTGGAGCTCTTCGTCCCACACTGAGTTGACGCCTGTCATCTTGCTGCCGAGGAGCATAAGACCCACCCCTCGGAGGGGAAGTGGGCACTCGACGCCTATCATCTCAGTCGTGTCGGTCTCCGTACTGGTCTCGCCGATTCTCGCGTCCTTCACGCCGCGGAGGCGATCTGGGACTATGAGCCGATCGAACCAGATTCGCAGCGACGGATCGACCGTGAATTTCGCTTCTTGCGACTACGACACGGCTGAATTCTGGTCTCCTGCTGCCCGTAGCAAATCTCTGATCTGCATCAAGCCTCTCCCAGCTTCCGACTGAGAAGGCTGGATGGACTCTGCTATACGGGTTGCAGCTGCTAAATTCGGATTGGGGTTCGATATACCCGAGTCGGCGGAAGAGTTGACGCCGATTGGCGTCGGGAACTTCGTTGCGTCGCCTTGCGTCGAGTGCTCGCTGAAGGTTCTCGGACAAGCGCTGTTCACCAAATTGGCCAAACGTGCCTCCTCCAAAGCGCGAGCCTCGGGTTTCCCGTGATGGGAGTATGCGTGGCATCCATGTTCCTCGCGTGAAGCTCTTCCTCTCGCAGAGAGTCGAGTGGCTCAGCTGGTACTCTTCGTGGTCCCGACGGGTCGCCTCCGCCGCCTGCCCGCCCTCATGGGCGGCCAGAGGATCTGCGGGTCCGCTGACCATCAGATTTCCGCCACGGATCATCGCTATCGCTTTTCGGATGCGGTCTCTGGAGCTACCGACAGATCGAACAGCCGTAGAGAGATTCGCTCGGGCTCGATTGCCATGACTTGGGCGGTGGCCGTCTGGCGAGCCACAGCGTGCCTCACCCACCGCTGGAGCCTCGATCACCAGAGCGCTTTATACCAAGGGGAGACCGGAGGGTGGCCGATAGGGTCGACCGATCACGGGTCGACGGTTGTCGCAGCAGAACGCCGCGGACACATGCGCGAAAATGCGTCGCACTGTGGACGGGAAGCGCATCAACGTCGAGTGGAGCCTCCTGGAGCCAAGCAGAGTCGTCGGCGATGAAGGTGAGTGCGCCGAGACGGATCTCGCGGCCCTCGACCAAAACTCCAGCAGCAACCATGATGAAAGTACTCGGAAGAATCGCAACTTCTCCAAAAAATTGCTAAAACACCGGCCCCACGGTGGGCGCCAACTGTCGTTGTTCAAAGTTTGACAGTAGAGTGGGGGTAGGTATGGAGAGGCAAGGTCCTAGCTATGGAGAGGTTGTAAACACAAGAGATGTACGAGTTCAGGCCCTTCTCGGAGGAAGTAAAAGCCCTACGTCTTGGAGCCCGGAGGCGGTCGAGTGAATTATGTGTATATGAGTTACAGGGGTGTGAACCCTTCTGCCTGTGGAGGGGGGTGGCTTATATAGAGTGCGCCAGGACCCCTGCCAGCCCACGTAATGAAGGGTTTAAAGTACATTAAGTCCGAGGCTTTACTGGTAACGCCCACATAAAGTGTCTTAATTATCATAAAGTCTACTTAATTACAGACCGTTGCAGTGCAAAGTGCCTCTTGACCTTCTGGTGGTCGAGTGAGTCTTCGTGGTCGAGTCCTTCAAGTCCGTCGAGTGGAGTCCTCGTAGTCGACTGGAAGGTGATCTCTTCTAAGGGTGTCCTTGGGTAGGGTACTTAGATCAGGTCTATGACCCTACCCTAGGTACATGACTCCATCACCCCCTTTCCATCCTCCCTCCTTCCTCTTCTTCCCTCTCCTACTCCTAATAGGAAAAGGGGGAGTGCTACTCCCGGTGGAGTTGGACTCCCCCCCTTGGGCGCGCCACCCCCCTTGGCCGGCCCCTCCTCCACTCCTTTATATACGGAGGAGGGGGGCACCCCATAGAAACAACAATTGATCCTTGTGATCTCTTAGCCGTGTGCGGTGCCCCCCTCCATCATAGTTCTCCTCGATAATATTGTAGCGGTGCTTAGGCGAAGCCCTACAACGGTAGAACATCAAGATCGTCACCACGCCGTCGTGCTGACGGAACTCTTCCCCGACACTTTGCTAGATCACAGTCCGGGAAACGTCATCGAGTTGAACGTGTGCAAGAACTCGGAGGTGCCGTAGTTTCGGTGCTTGATCGGTCGGGCCGTGAAGACGTACGACTACATCAACCGCGTTGTGCTAACGCTTCCGCTTTCGGTCTACGAGGGTACGTGGACATACTCTCTCCTCTCGTTGCTATGCATCACCATGATCTTGCGTGTGCGTAGAATAAGTTTTGAAATTACTACGTTCCCCAACAGTGGCATCCGAGCCTAGGTTTATGCGTTGATGTTATATGCACGAGTAGAACACAAGTGAGTTGTGGGCGATACAAGTCATACCGCTACCAAAGATGTCATACTTTGGTTCAACGGTATTGTTGGATGAAGCGCCCGACCGACATTACGCGTGACGCTTACGCGAGACTGGTTCTACCGACGTGCTTTGCACACAGGTGGCTGGCGGGTGTCAGTTTCTCCAACTTTAGTTGAACCGAGTGTGGCTACGCCCGGTCCTAGCGAAGGTTAAAAAATCACTAACTTGACGAACTATTGTTGTGGTTTTGATGCGTAGGTAAGAAGAATTGTTCTTGCTAAGCCCGTAGCAGCCACGTAAAACTTGCAACAATAAAGTAGAGGACGTCTAACTTGTTTTTGCAGGGCATGTTGTGATGTGGTATGGTCAAGATGTGATGCTATATTTTATTGTATGAGATGATCATGTTTTGTAACCGAAGTTATCGGCAATCGGCGAGAGCCATATGGTTGTCGCTTTATTGTATGCAATGCAATCGCCCTGTAATGCTTTACTTTATCACTAAGTGTTAGCGATAGTCGTAGAAGCATAAGATTGGCGAGACGACAACGATGCTACGATGGAGATCAAGGTGTTGCGCCGGTGACGATGGTGATCATGACGGTGCTTCAGAGATGGAGATCACAAGCACAAGATGATGATGGCCATATCATATCACTTATATAGATTGCATGTGATGTTTATCTTTTGTGCATCTTATCTTGCTTTGATTGATAGTAGCATTATAAGATGATTGAGGGAGTCCCGGATTAGGGGGTGTCCGGATAGCCGAACTATCACCTTTGGCCGGACTCCTGGACTATGAAGATACAAGATTGAAGACTTTGTCCCGTGTCCGGATGGGACTTTCCTTGGCGTGGAAGGCAAGCTTGGCGATACGGATATGTAGATATCCTACCATTGTAACCGACTCTGTGTAACCCAAACCCTCTTCGATGTCTATATAAACCGGAGGGTTTTAGTCCGTGAGGCTAACAACAATCATACCATAGGCTAGCTTCTAGGGTTTAGCCTCTCGATCTCGTGGTAGATCTACTCTTGTACTACCCATATCATCAATATTAATCAAGCAGGAGTAGGGTTTTACCTCTATCGAGAGGGCCCGAACCTGGGTAAAAACATCGTGTCCCTTGTCTCCTATTACCATCCGCCTAGACGCACAGTTCGGGACCCCCTACCCGAGATCCGCCGGTTTTGACACCGACATTGGTGCTTTCATTGAGAGTTCCTCTGTGTCATCATCTTTAGGCCCTACGGCTCCTTCGATCATCAATAACGATGCGGTCCAGTGTGAGACTTTTCTCCCCAGATATATCTTCGTATTCGGCGGCTTTGCACTTCGGGCCAATTCGGTAGGCCATCTGGAGCAGATCGGAAGCTACGCCCCTGGCCATCAGGTCAGATTTGGGAGTTTGAACTACACGGCCGACATCCGCGGATACTCGATCTTCGACGGATTCGAGCCACAGCCAAGCGCGCCGCACTGTCTCGATGGGCACGATCTAGCTCTGCCGCCGAACAGTGCCCTGGAGGCCGCACCAGAGGCCGCACGATCTAGCACTGTAGCAAATTTCCCTCAAGTGGATGACCTAAGGTTTATCAATCCGTAGGAGGCGTGAGGATGAAGATGGTCTCTCTCAAGCAACCCTGCAACCAAATAACAAAGAGTCTCTTGTGTCTCCAACACACCCAATACAATGGTTAATTGTATAGGTGCACTAGTTCGGCGAAGAGATGGTGATACAAGTGCAATATGGATGATAGATAAAGGTTTTTGTAATCTGAAAATATAAAAACAGCAAGGTAATGAATGGTAAAAGTGAGCGTAAATGGCATTGCAATGATAGGAAACAAGGCCTAGGGTTCATACTTTCACTAGTGCAAGTTCTCTCAACAATAATAACATAGATAGATTATATGACAAGCCCTCAACATGCGACAAGGAGGCACTCCAAAGCCACTAATAGTGGAGAACAAACCTAAAGATTATGGTCGGGTACGAAACCACCACAAAGCTATTCTTTCGGATCAATCTATAGAAGAGTTCATACTAGAATAAAACCTTAAGATACAAATCAACCAAAACCCTAATGTCACCTAGATACTCCATTGTCACCTCAAGTATCCGTGGGCATGATTATACGATATGCATCACACAATCTCATATTTATCCAACCAACATAAAAGTACTTCAAAGAGTGCCCCAAAGTTTCTATCGGAGAATCAAGAACGTGTGCCAACCCCTATGCACAGGTTCCCAATGTCACGAAACCCGCAAGTTCATCACCAAGACATACATCAAGTGTTCTCATAAAAGACTCAATCCGATAAGATAACTTCAAAGGGGAAACTCAATTCATCACAAGAGAGTAGAGGGGAGAAACATCATAAGATCCAACTACAATAGCAAAGCTCGGATACATCAAGATCGTGCCATAGAGGGAACACGAGAGAACACGAGAGAGATCAAACACATAGCTACTGGTACATACCCTCAGCCCCGAGGGTGAACTACTCCTCCTCGTCATGGAGAGCGCCGGATGATGAAGATGGCCACGGAGATGGATCCCCCCCGGCTGTGGCACCGGAAAGGGGTCCTGATTGGTTTTTGGTGGTTCTGGAGGCTTGCGGCAGCGGAACTCCCGATCTAATCTCTGTTCTGGAAGTTTTAGGGTATATTGGTATATATAGGAGAAAGGGGTACGTCGGTGGACCTCCAGGGGGCTCACGAGGTAGGGGGACACGCCCAGGGGGGAGGGGCGCGCCCCCCACCCTCGTGGGCAGCCCGGGGATCCCCTGACGTGCACTCCAAGCCCATCTGGTTTGTTTCCTTCCAAAAATAACTTCTCCAGTTGATTTCGTTCCGTTTTGACTCCGTCTGATATTCCTTTTCCTCGAAATACTGAAATAGGCATAAAATAGCAAATCTGGGCTGGGCCTCCGGTTAATAGGTTAGTCCCAAATATATATATATAAGTGTATAATAAAGCCCATAATCATTCAAAACACATAGTAATATAGCATGAATGCTTCATAAATTATAGATACGTTGGAGACGTATCAGTATGCACCATTGCCAAAGTTCGTCGTGCCCAGACACCACGTGATGATCGGGTGTGATAAGCTCTACGTCCATCTACAACTGGTGCAAGCCAGTTCTGCACACGCAGAATACTCAGGTTAAACTTGACGAGCCTAGCATATGCAGATATGGCCTCGGAACACTGAGACCGAAAGGTCGAGCGTGAATCATATAGTAGATATGATCAGCATAGTGATGTTCACCATTAAAAGATACTCCATTTCATGTGCTGATCGGTTATGGTTTAGTTGATTTGGATCACGTGATCACTTAGATGATTAGAGAGATGTCTGTCTAAGTGGGAGTTCTTAAGTAATATGATTAATTGAACTTAAATTTATCACGAACTTAGTACCTGATAGTATTTTGATTGTCTATGTTTGTTGTAGATAGATGGCTCGTGCTGTTGTTCCGTTGAATTTTAATGCATTCCTTGAGAAAGCAAAGTTGAAAGATGATGGTAGCAATTACACGGACGGGGTCCATAACTTGAGGATTATCCTCATTGTCGCATGTAAGAATTACGCCCCGAAGCACCGCTGGGTGCCAGCCTGTCAGAGAGCAACACCGGATGTTATGAACGTCTGGCGAGCAAAGCCGATGACTACTCAATAGTTCGAGCAGCCATGCTTTACGACTTAGAACCGGGTCTTCAACGATGTTTTGAACGTCACGGAGCATATGAGATGTTCCAGGAGTTGAAGTTAATATTTCAAGCAAATGCCCGGATTGAGAGATATGAAGTCTCCAATAAGTTCTATAGCTGCAAGATGGAGGAGAATAGTTCTGTTAGTGAGCATATACTCAAAATGTCTGGGTATAATAATCACTTGATTCAACTGGGAGTTAATCTTCCGGATGATAGCGTCATTGACAGAATTCTCCAATCACTGCCACCAAGCTACAAGAGCTTCGTGATGAACTATAATATGCAAGGGATGGAAAAGACAATTCCCGAGATCTTCCCAATGCTAAAGGCTGTGGAGGTAGAAATCAAGAAGGAACATCAAGTGTTGATGGTCAATAAGACCACCAGTTTCAAGAAGAAGGGCAAAGGGAAAAAGAAGGGGAACTTCAAGAAGAACAGCAAACAAGTTGCTGCTCAAGAGAAGAAACCCAAGTCTGGACCTAAGCCCGAGATCGAGTGCTTCTACCGCAAGCGATCGTCATCGATGCGTAACTGCCCCAAGTATTTGGCGATAAGAAGGATGGCAAGGTGAACAAAGGTATATGTGATATACATGTTATTGATGTGTACCATACAAGAGCTCGCAGTAGCACCTGGGTATTTGATACTAGTTCTGCTGCTAATATTTGCAACTCAAAGCAGGGACTATGGATTGCTTAACACCGCCAAGGACGAGGTGACGATCGCTGAAATGGTTCCAAAGTCGATGTGATCGCGATCGGCACGCTACCTCTACATCTACCTTCGGGATTAGTTTTAGACCTCAATAATTGTTATTTGGTGCCAGCGTTGAGCATGAACATTATATCTGGATCTTGTTTGATGCGAGACGGTTATTCATTTAAATCAGAGAATAATAGTTGTTCTATTTATATGAGTAATATCTTTTACGGTCATGCACCGTTGAGGAGTGATCTATTTTTGATGAATCTCGATAGTAGTGATACACATATTCATAATGTTGAAACCAAAAGATGCAGAGTTGATAATGATAGTGCAACTTATTTGTGGCAGTGCCGTTTAGGTCATATCGGTGTAAAACGCATGAAGAAACTCCAAACTGATGGACTTTTGGAACCAATTGATTATGAATCACTTGGTACTTGCGATTCGTGCCTCATGGGCAAGATGACTAAAACGCCATTCTCCGGTACTGTGGAGAGAGCAACAGATTTGTTGGAAATCATACATACAGATGTATGTGGTCCGATGAATGTTGAGGCTCGTGGTGGATATCGTTATTTTCTCACCTTCACAGATGATTTAAGCAGATATGGGTATATCTACTTAATGAAGCATAAGTCTGAAACATTTGAAAAGTTCAAAGAATTTCAGAGTGAAGTTGAAAATCATCGTAACAAGAAAATAAAGTTTCTACGATCTGATCGTGGAGGAGAATATTTGAGTTACGAGTTTGGTCTACATTTGAAACAATGCGGAATAGTTTCACAACTCACGCCACCCGGAACACCATAGCGTAATGGTGTGTCCGAACATCGTAATCGTACTTTACTAGATATGGTGCGATCTATGATGTCTCTTACTGATTTACCGCTATCGTTTGAGTTATGCTTTAGAGACGGCCGCATTCACGTTAAATAGGGCACCATCAAAATCCATTGAGACGACGCCTTATGAACTGTGGTTTGGCAAGAAACCAAAGTTGTCGTTTCTGAAAGTTTGGGGCTGCGATGCTTATGTGAAAAAGCTTCAACCTGATAAGCTCGAACCCAAATCGGAGAAAAGTGTCTTCATAGGATACCCAAAGGAGACTCTTGGGTACACCTTCTATCACAGATCCGAAGGAAAGACATTCGTTGCTAAGAATGGATCCTTTCTAGAGAAGGAGTTTCTCTCGAAAGAAGTGAGTGGGAGGAAAGTAGAACTTGATGAGGTAACTGTACCAGCTCCCTTATTGGAAAGTAGTTCATCACGCATAATCGCTTCGTGACATCTACACCAATTAGTGAGGAAGTTAATGATGATGATCATGGAACTTCAGATCAAGTTGTTACTGAACCTCGTAGATCAACCAGAGTAAGATCCGCATCAGAGTGGTACGGTAATCCTATTCTGGAAGTAATGCTACTAGATCATGATGAACCTACGAACTATGAAGAAGCGATGGTGAGCCCAGATTCCGCAAAATGGCTTGAAGCCATGAAATCTGAGATGGGATCCATGTCTGAGAACAAAGTGTGGACTTTGGTTGACTTGCCCAATGATCGGCAAGCAATAGAAAATAAATGGATCTTCAAGAAGAAGACTGGCGCTGTTGGTAATGTTACCGTCTACAAAGCTTGACTTGTTGCAAAAGGTTTCCGACAAGTTCAAGGGGTTGACTACGATGAGACCTTCTCACCCGTAGCGATGCTTAAGTCTGTCCGAATCATGTTAGCGATTGCCGCATTTTATGATTATGAAATATGGCAGATGGATGTCAAAACTGCATTCCTGAATGGATTTCTGGAAGAATAGTTGTATATGATGAAACCAGAAGGTTTTGTCGATCCTAAGGGAGCTAACAAAGTGTGCAAGCTCCAGCGATCCATTTATGGACTGGTGCAAGCCTCTCGGAGTTGGAATAAATGCTTTGATAGTGTGATTAAAGCATATGGTTTTATACAGACTTTGGGGGAAGCCTGTATTTACAAGAAAGTGAGTGGGAGCTCTGTAGCATTTCTGATATTATATGTGGATGACATATTGCTGATTAGAAATGATATAGAATTTCTGGATAGCATAAAGGGATACTTGAATAAGAGTTTTTCAATGAAAGACCTCGGTGAAGCTGCTTACATATTGGGCATCAAGATCTATAGAGATAGATCAAAACGCTTAATTGGACTTTCACAAAGCACATACCTTGACAAAGTTTTGAAGAAGTTCAAAATGGATCAAGCAAAGAAAGGGTTCTTGCCTGTGTTACAAGGTGTGAAATTGAGTCAGACTCAATGCCCGACCACTGCAGAAGATAGAGATAAAATGAAAGAAGTTCCCTATGCTTCAGCCATACGCTCTATCATGTATGCAATGCTGTGTACCAGACCAGATGTGTGCCTTGCTATTAGTTTAGCAGGAGGTACCAAAGTAATCCAGAGTGGATCATCGACAGCGGTCAAGAACATCCCAAATACCCGAAAAGGTCTAAGGATATGTTTCTCGCTTATGGAGGTGACAAAGAGCTAGTCGTAAATGGTTACGCCGATGTAAGTTTTGACACCGATCCGACGATTCTAAATCGCAAACCGGATACGTGTTTTTATTAAACGGTGGAGCTGTTAGTTGGTGCAGTTCTAAACAAAGCGTCGTAGCGGGATCTACATGTGAAGCGGAGTACATAGCTGCTTCGGAAGCGGCAAATAAAGGAGTCTGGATGAAGGAGTTCATATCCGATCTAGGTGTCGTACCTAGTGCATCGGGTCCAATGAAAATATTTTGTGACAATACTGGTGCAATTGCCTTGGCAAAGGAATCCAGATTTCACAAGAGAACCAAGCACATCAAGAGATGCTTCAATTCCATCCGGGACCAAGTCCAGGTGGGAGACATAGAGATTTGCAAGATACATACGGATCTCTAATGTTGCGCACCCGCCGACTAAGCCTCTTCCACAAGCAAAACATGATCAACACCAAGGCTCCATGGGTGTTAGAATCATTAGTATGTAATCTAGATTATTGACTCTAGTGCAAGTGGGAGACTGAAGGAAATATGCCCTAGAGGCAATAATAAAGTTATTATTTATTTCCTTATATCATGATAAATGTTTATTATTCATGCTAGAATTGTATTAACCGGAAACATAATACATGTGTGAATACATAGACAAAACACAGTGTCACTTGTATGCCTCTACTTGACTAGTTCGTAAATCAAAGATGGTTAAGTTTCCTAACCATAGACATGAGTTGTCATTTGATCAACGGGATCACATCATTAGGAGAATGATGTGATTGACTTGACCCATTCCGTTAGCTTAGCACTGGATCGTTTAGTATGTTGCTATCAATTTCTTCATGACTTATACATGTTCCCATGACTACGAGATTATGTAACTCCCACTTACCAGAGGAACACTTTGTGTGCTACCAAACGTCACAACGTAACTGGGTGATTATAAAGGTGCTCTACAGGTGTCTCCGAAGGTACTTGTTGAGTTGACGTCTTTTGAGATTAGGATTTGTCACTCCAATTGTCGGAGAGGTATCTCTGGGCCCTCTCGGTAATGCACATCACTATAAGCCTTGCAAGCAATGTAGCTAATGAGTTAGTTACGAGATGATGCATTACGTAACGAGTAAAGAGACTTGCCGGTAACGAGATTGAACTAGGTATTGGATACTGATGATCGAATCTCGGGCAAGTAACATACCGATGAAAAAGGAAACAACATATATTGTTATGCGGTTTGACCGATAAAGATCTTCGTAGAATATGTAGGAGCCAATATGAGCATCCAGGTTCCGCTATTGGTTATTGACCGAAAATGTGTCTCGGTCATGTCTACATAGTTCTCGAACCTGTAGGGTCCGCACGCTTAAGGTTTCTTGTATTATGAGTTTGTGAGATTTGATGTACCGAAGGTTGTTAGGAGTCCCGGATGTGATCACGGACTTGACGAGGAGTCTCGAAATGGTCGAGACATAAAGATCAATATATTGGACGACTATATTTGCACACCGGAAAGGTTTCGGGTGAGATTGGGACAATACCGGATCACCGGGAGGTTATCGGAACCCCCCGGGAGGTATATGGGCCTTATTGGGCCTTAGTGGAAAGAAGGGGAAAGGAGCAAGGGAGGGGGCACCCCCCCAAGCCCAATCCAAATTGGGAGGGGGGCCGGCCCCCCTTTCCTTCCTCCCTCCTTCCTCTTCCTTCCCTCTCCTACTCCTAATAGGAAAAGGGGGAGTCCTACTCCCGGTGGGAGTTGGACTCCCCCCCTTGGGCGCGCCACCCCCCTCGCCGGCCCCCTCGTCCACTCCTTTATATACGGAGGAGGGGGGCACCCCATAGACACAACAATTGATCCTTGAGATCTCTTAGCCGTGTGCGGTGCCCCCCTCCACCATAGTTCTCCTCGATAATATTGTAGCGGTGCTTAGGCGAAGCCCTGCGACAGTAGAACATCAAGATCGTCAACATGCCGTAGTGCTGATGGAACTCTTCCTCGACACTTTGCTGGATCGGAGTCCGGGAAATGTCATCGAGCTGAACGTGTGCAAGAACTCGGAGGTGTCGTAGTTTCGGTGCTTGATCGGTCGGGCCGTGAAGACGTACGACTACATCAACCGCGTTGTGCTAACGCTTCCGCTTTCGGTCTATGAGGGTACGTGGACACACTCTCCCCTCTCGGTGCTATGCATCTCCATGATCTTGCGTGTGCGTAGGATTGTTTTTGAAATTACTACGTTCCCCAACAAGAAGAGGGATGGCTAGGCCAGCGACGGGAGTACGGTGGGGCGGTGAGGCCTGCGCTGCAGCATAGCCGGCCGCGGGGAGGAGGGAGCAGGCACTCCCGCCGGCGCTTGTTTGAGCGGCTGGAGCAGGAAGAGCAGAGATAGAAGAAGCACGACGGTCGTTGGATGGACATCCAACGGTCACTGCTTGTGCGTCAACCTTTTTTTTAGGAAAACCTCAAATCTGTGGAAAACATCATATAGCCCATCTGCCACTATTTCTAATAATGTACAGCCCATTTGCTAATTCTTAAGGTTTGTTTTGGACCCCATAATCTTTTTATTAGCATTACAGCCCATATTGTGGCCACGGTTAAAAAATTATACGAAATTTTACATATTTCGGTGCAGTCCGAACTGTTTTTAGTCCCGACATTTCGAGTCATATTCAAACTGATTTTAAAAATAAATATATATCAATATAAAATCCAACAAATTGTCCATGCATAGAAATCAATGCAATTTAAAATCTCGAAATGAAAAAAAGAAATTTGAAACTAATGGCCGGTTTGATGTGTTTTAAAAATGTACAACCCATTTCTCATTACTGATAGGCCATTTTCTCGGTCAGCCGAATGAAGCTCTCCTTGTCTTCAAAGATTTGCAGCCCAACAGGCCTGAGGGACTTACTTGGCAAATCACAAAAAAACTGGGCTGTGGCCGTGGACCCAGCTGTCAGCCTCTCCATGTATAGTACTCTTCCGATGGAAGTCGGTCATTGACCACATTGACCACGCCGCGCCGAGAGCACCAAGGTGGTGGACGACGGCGAGGCCTAGGAAGGGGACGACGTGGAGCTGGGGAAGACGCGACAGTGGATGCCCACGCGGAGAGGAGTATGAGGGTTCACTGGTTCGGCTACGGTGTGAGGCTGTCGTCGCCGCATAATAACAGGGGGTGTGTGTGAGTGGAGGGATGGCCTGGCCAGCGGTGGGAGTAGTATGGTGGCGGTGAGGCCTCCGCGGCAGCACAGCCAGCCACGAGAGGCAGGAGAAGGCGGTACAACTGAGGGTGTCTTGGATTAGGGGGTCCTCGGACTGCCGGACTATATACTCTTGCCGGACTGTTGGACTATGAAGATACAAGATTGAAGACTTTGTCCCGTGTCCGGATGGGACTCTCCTTTGCGTGGAAGGCAAGCTTGGCAATTCGGATATGTAGATCTCCTCCCTTGTAACCGACTCTGTGTAACCCTAGCCCCCTCCGGTGTCTATATAAACCGGAGGGTTTAGTCCGTAGGACAACAAAAACCATAATCATAGACTAGCTTCTAGGGTTTAGCCTCTACGATCTCGTGGTAGATCAACTCTTGTAATACTCATATCATCAAGATCAATCAAGCAGGAAGTAGGGTATTACCTCCATCGACAGGGCCCGAACCTGGGTAAACATTGTGTCCCCCGCCTCCTATTACCATCCACCTTAGATGCACAGTTCGGGACCACCTACCCGAGATCCGCCAGTTTTGACACTGACATTGGTGCTTTCATTGAGAGTTCCATTGTGCCGTCACGATAAGGCTTGATGGATCATCTTGTTGTCAAGGAAAACATTACCTCGGGGGGAGCCCTGGCTGTAGGCCAAACTCTCCGACTAGGCGGCTTCGTCATGACCGCCCGTTCGGCCGTCGCGACGACGATGACTTCTCGGGTCATCAAAAATGGCCTCCACGTCGGCTCGGGATTCACCGAGCAGATGGATCCAATAGAGCACTCTTCCTTGAACGAGCTCTTGGATCGCATCGCCGCCCTAGGAGTCGCTGCGGACTATGATCGGATCGGGCTTAAACCCGACCAAAGGGAGATTAACTCTCCGCCGGTCACCCATCAAATAGCAGTGGTGGAGGAGCAATGTAGCGAATCTTCCTCTATTTTGTGGACAAACTATGTCCGGATTACCTTGCTCTCCGAGCTGGATACCCGTCCACGGGAGGACATGGCCCAAGCTTCGAACCTAGAATCACACAGCGGGCCAGAACTATTGGGTAACGTCCCGGAGCCCGAACTGCCAAGCTCAGAAACTCCTCCGCCCCTGGGTCTCAGATCGGGTCTGGGTTTGTACCAAAATCTACCCACCCACCCAGACATAAGTGATCTTTCCCACATTAGACAAGAGCCCCAAGAGACAGTACATCACTATTGGGCCAGATTCCTCCTCGTAATGAGCAAGGTCAAGGACTGTCGCGAGGAAGACGTAATTTAATTCTTTTGCAAAAATTGCACGGACAAGGGAATCCTCAACGCCATAAGTCGCCGTGACATAGCACACTTCACGACTTCATGCCATAGTACGTATATCAGGCAATGGAAAGCGCCTGGAAAACCCAAACAATCTGGCATCCTCCGGCTCTCACTAAACCCCCCATCCGAACTAAAAGGGTGTACTCTCATAAGTCACCCGATCCAATTACAAAGAAACCAAATCCCACTACAGGGCGTGGAACTGTATTGGAGGGATGGCTCAATGGGCCATGCAAAATTCACAGTGCAGCGGATACCATGCCAACACACAGCCTTACAGCATGTTGGATACTCTAGCAGGTGGCCAAGAGCGGCGAGTATCTCCTCTTCAACAATACAACAGAGCACCATCCCGTGGAAAATAACAATACAATATTGACAGTCTTCGAGACCTTCGCCTCAAATAATAGGCGCAAGCGAGCACTCCGCAGCCTTGCCGAAGTCTGTCACGTTGCAGCAATAAATCCATGGAACGACACGGACATAACCATCAATGCCAGTGACGAACCTCAATTCCGAACAGCCCGAGCACCAGCTGCTTTGGTCCTTAGTCCAACTATGGACGGCTTCCGGCTTACTAAAGTGCTCATGGACGGTGGAAGCGGATTAAACCTCATCTACGAGGAAACTCTTAGCAAAATGGAAATAGACAAGAGCCGCATTGAGCAAAGCAGCACAACCTTCAGAGGAATCATCCCTAGTTGGGAGGCATCATGTGCGGGAAAATCACACTAGTTGTGGTATTCGGCACGCGAGAGAACTATAGGTCCGAAGAAATCACATTCCAAGTGGCCCCGTTCAGTAGCGGATACCATGCCCTTTTAGGGCGGGAGGCATTCATGATCTTCCAAGCTATACCCCATTACGGGTACATGAAGCTCAAAATGCCCGGGCCCAATGGAATCATCACTCTAGCGAGTGATCCGGACATAGCACTCCGCACCGAAAATAAAACTGCCGCACTAGCCCTCGAGGCGTTATCCGAAGCCCATGCGGCCGAAGAACTAACTGCGCTGTGCTCCATAGTGGACAGGGACGACGTGATACTCGACAAAAGACCCAAGTCCACCTCTTTTAAACCAGCGGACGAAATAGTCAAATTCCAGGTCCACCCAACGGACCCTACAAAAACAGCATCCATCGGGGCACAGCTGAACCCCACAACAGATGCCGCACTGCGGGAGTTCTTGCGCGAGAATTGGGATATCTTCGCCTGGCGTCCTTCGGACATGCCAGGAATCCTACGCAGGCTGGCCGAGCATAGCCTTAACATTCTAAAGGGATTCAAGCCGGTCAAGCAGACTCTTCGGCGTTTCTCTGAGCTTAAGCGACAAGCCATGGGAGAAGAGTTGGCCAAGTTACTCGAGTCCGGATTCATTAGAGAAATAAAACATCCGGACTGGCTAGCAAACTTGGTGATGGTACCAAAGAAGGACAAATCCTGGCGCCTATGTGGTGATTTCAAGGACCTTAACAAGGCTTGCTCCAAGGACCCCTTCCCCCTCCCCCGCATCGATCAAATTATCAACGCTACCGCAGGAAACGACTCATTGTGCTTGCTTGACGCATACTCTGAATACCATCAAATTAAGATGGCAGAGTCCGATCAAGCCGCAACGACATTTATCACTCCATACGGCCCCTTCTGTTTTAACACCGTGCCCTTCGGGCTCAAAAACGCCGGTGCAACCTATCAACGCAAGCTTCAGACATGCCTGGAAACACAAATCGGCAAAACAGTGGAGGCATACGTAGATGGTGTGGTCATCAAAACTAGACACATCGAATCTTTAATAGATGACTTGAGGCTTACGTTCGACAATCTCCAAACATATGACATCAGGCTCAATCCGGAAAAATGCGTTTCGGCGTGCCCGCGGGAAAGCTATTGGGCATCATCGTTTCTAATAGAGGAATTGAAGCAAATCCCGCTAAAAGTCGAGCTCTGTCATAGTTGGCTATCCCAACAGACCTCAAGCAAATCCAGAAATTAACTGGATGCGTGGCTGCCTTAAGCCGCTTTATCACCCGATTGGGAGAAAAGGCACTACCTCTTTATTGCCTTCTTCGACGCACTGAACACTTTGAGTGGACGGATGCGGCCACAGCCGGATTGGAAGAAATAAAAGCCGTCTTGGCCACCGGCCCAATCTTGGCCGCGCCAAATGTCGGCGAACCAATGCTATTGTATATAGCGGCAACACACCAAGTTGTAAGCGCGGTGCTCTTCGTTGAACGAGAGATGGAAGGACATAAGTTCCCGCTTCAAAAGCCCATATACTACGTATCCACTGTCCTCACTCCATGCAAATCACGGTACCCACATTATCAAAAGATAGCATAGGCAGTCTTCATGGGATCCCGGAAACTACGACACTACTTTCAAGAGTGTTCAATTACGGTGGCCTCCGAAGTACCACTCAACGACATAATAAATAACCGCGATGCCACGGGCCGGATTGCTAAATGGGCTAATGAGCTCCTCCCGTTCGACATAACATACAAACCACGACGAGCCATTAAGTCACAAGTACTGGCTAATTTTGTCGCTGAATGGACAGAAGCCGAACTCCCTAAAGATTACGGCGCGTACAATAATTGGATCATGCACTTTGACGGCTCTAAGATACTGGCTGGTCTGGGGGTAGGCGTCGTCCTGACATCCCCCACTGGAGATACAGTCCAATACATACTCCAAATATTATGCATAGACTCCAATAATGCAGCAGAATATGAGGCCCTGTTGCATGGTCTCCGGATGGCAGTCTCCATGGGCATTCAACGCCTAGAGGTGCGTGGGGATTCGAACCTCGCAATATCTCAAATAAATGGAGACTTTGACGCCAAGGACCCAAAAATGGCGGCTTACCGCAACGCCGTCCTCAAAATGTCAGCTCGGTTCGAGGGGCTTGAATTCCACCATGTGGTCCGAGAAAACAATCAAGCGGCGGATATCCTCGCCCGCATCGGCGCTAAGCGCGACCCTGTCCCACCTAACATCTTCTTGGAAAGGTTGTTTAAGCCATCCATGGTGTGGGAAGGGGAGACTGGCAACAACAGTCCAGATCCGGCCACAACACCAGATCCCGAACACTCTGACGTAATTGGAGGCCCTGCCACCGAAATAACAACTTCGGCCCACGTGATTATGGCTGTCATCGCCCCGTGGACAGAACCCTTCTTGGCTTACCTAACTAGGCAAGAACTCCCTGATGACCCAAACGAGGCACGTTGCGTTGTGTGGCGGTCTAAAGCCTACAAGGTCCATGAGGGAGAGCTTTATAAGAAAAGCGCTACCGGAGTACTTCAAAGGTGCATCTCCGAAGAGGAAGGACGGCAACTTTTGGCAGAAATTCATGCTGGACTTGGCGGCCACCACGCCGCAGCTCAGGCCCTTGTAAGCAAGGCCTTCCATACAGGTTTTATCGCCGACGCCCAAGCAGACGACAGACCTCGCTCAACGCTATGCGCCGGTTGCCGCTTTTGCAAACCAAAGCCATATGCCACCTACCGCTCTCCAAACAATCCCCATTACTTGGCCCTTTGCGGTATGTGGGCTCGATATGGTCGGACCCCTTAAAGGGGGAAGCCATAAGAAAAAATACCTGTTGGTCATGGTGGATAAATTCACCAAATGGATAGAAGCCGAACAAGTTAAAACGGCCGAATTCGGACCAGTGATAGACTTCATATCCGGGGTTGTACACCGTTACGGCGTCCCCCACAGCATCATCACCGATAACGGCTCGAACTTTACAGCTGATGAGGTAAAAACTTGGTGCAGCAACATGGGCATTAAGCTCAATTATGCCTCTGTCTATCACCCTGAAACTAACGGTCAAGTCGAGCGAGCAAATGGTCTTATCATGAGTGGCATTAAACCCAGATTAGTGCGATCCTTGAAGGAATCAGATACGCACTGGGTCGAGGAGCTTGACTCTGTACTATGGGGGCTGCGGACCACGCCGAATCGCACTACCGGATACACACCGTTTTTTATGGTGTACGGCGCAGAGGCGGTACTGCCCCGTGACATCATTCATGACTCACCTCGAGTGCGCATGTACGAAGAGAAAGAAGCCGAGCTTGATCGGCAGGACAGTTTGGACGCCCTGGAGGAGGAGCGTGACATGGCAAAAGCCCGCTCCGCATTCTATCAGTAACAAGCTCGGCGGTATCAAAGCAGAGAAGTACGGGCCAATATTTATAACGTTGGCAAACTCGTTCTACGCCTACCGGAGAAGAAAAAGGACAAGCTCAAGCCAGAATGGGAAGGTCCCTTGGTTATTGACAAAGTTCTGACTGGTGGAGCGTACCGTCTGCGGGATGCATCGGACAATCGACTCGAGCCAAACCCATGGAACGCAGCCAGACTCCCAAGTTTCTACGCCTAGTGCCGGACTCTGTGTTCGTCTCCTTACCTCCGTCAATTATATATATATATATATATATATATATATATATATATATATATATATATATATCCGTTATCTGTCTTTTCTTTCTTTCTTTCTTCCCTTTTTCTTCACGGCCTTAAAAGGTTAAAATGTGTCTTGACTACACAATCTTGACGAGCTAGGCATGCTCATTATACCTGGGGTCTTCTTATACATAAGCATAATATAACTATGTTCCGGGCTCTATGCCCCCCGCACATGTGTTACTTTTCTACATGTACCTTTTCTTCGCCGTTATATGCATCGATATGACTTAAGTTTTGGCCAAGCTGGGTTGCCTGGCTCTTGTGTTTATGCCCTACATTCCCGTTAATTCGGCTAGGGCATAAGGGGAGCACCTCTGCAATTGTTACTGCCGGGTCAGCCGGATGTGTACCTCAGACTGGGTGAAGCCGAAAGCTAGCATTCTTAAGGGAATATTTGGTCGGTGAACAAAAGATGACTTTTACTTATTTCAATAAATGCCCCCGGATGTTTATATCCTGCGTCTCTTTTCGCAGTTTGGACATGCACATTAATGCATGCGTACCCAGGGAAAGGAACCCTTAACGGAACTATTCTCCCTGGAAGATGTTTCTTACTATCCATGTAATATAACATAGCTAGTTGGGTACTTGTCTATTCAAGCACTTATGACCCCTACGCCTGGTTTCCACACATACCCTGTTTTTTTACATAACCGAGTGGGTATTCGGATACACTCTGGACTATCGGGTCTGTAGGTCGAAGAGAAAAGGTACGCCATGACAAATGATTTACAATCCGGCTAGAGACAAAATATGTCACTTGAAGTACAGAATCACTTAGACTGACTAAATTCTTCTTCTATACCATCCAACAGGCTGTCTAGCCTACAATCCTGTCGGGAATACATTGCGGCTAATTGCACCTGGTCATACAACAAACTGATGGGTATCTCTTTCCCATCAGACCCCACAGGTCCGACCTCGGCCATGTGGTTCGGGCCAGCCTTGGTATATCGAGTCTTCACCATGGCCCAGGCTTCCCTTACACCTTGTCGGCAGGCAGATATCTTCCATAATCGGAAGCACCTCCGCGCTCCCTTGAGCATCTCTACAAGCCCTCCCATGCCTCCTGGCAGGGAGGCGGAGGGCCACAAGGCTTGGGCAATGCCCTGCATCACCTACCGAACTTGTTCGTGCAGTTGTGAGAGCTCTGGCAGAAGATCACCCGCAGACCCAGGCATCTCCTCTGCGGGACGACCCGTTAGCATACCTACAGATATAACTCTGTTAGCCAGTTTCTTCGCCGAAATCTATAGAAGTTCATTCAAGCACTTACTAAATATGTCGCGTCGAAGCCTCTTATTCTCCTTAACGGAGTCAGTAAGCTGGGCCCGAACATCTTTCAGTTCAACACTCAGCCGGGTATTGGCATCTTGGAGATCGTTTTTTCTCCCGCCTAACCTGCGCAAGCACGCCCTCGCCAGCCTTTAACTGTCGTTGAGCATGTTGCTCATCCCCTCGCACGACCTCCAGATTCACTCCGGGATCATCTGCAGAATGTATTGCTAGATTTGCATGCATGCCGTATACTAACTGGTATATGTTGTTCTTTTTGATAGGAACATGTGTTACCAGATGGGGCCTTCTTGGACTCCTTCATTGTGGCAACTGTAGCCCGTAGCTGGGCTTTGCACTCGTCCAGCTCTTGAGACAACTGGGTATTCTTCTTCGTAAGAACCTACACACATAATGATCCTTAAATCAGTTGTGTCAACTGTTTGAAGTCTCATGGGCTACTGATATACATAATTATCAGACTTTCTTACCCGTATATCCTTTACGTACTGGTCCGTGGCTCTGGCAAGACCATTTTGAGCAGCTCGGATGTACGCGTCCCCTGAGTTGAAGGCACGAACGCCTCTTCAGAGAAACCATGGTCACGGAGTATGGCCCGACGACGCCTATGATTCATGGCACTCTCCACTTCGGAATTCATAGCGGACAGCCTATCCGCATCCTCTGTAGGAGGAACATCCGGCGTTGTCCCCACGTTAGCACCTGCCTCTAAGTCCGGCTCTGGAGCCCGACTGGTGGAGGCGTGGCCAGCAGGCTCTCCGGATATGGTCCGGCGAGCGTTTTTCCTGCTAGGAACCATGGACGTTATTATATTTTAAAGACGACAACCACGGAGCAGGGTTCTTTTTCATACCTCCGTGACGGCATCTCAATCGTGACCGCCTTCCTTTTAAGCCTACCCAGTTTCGGTGCCCCTTGTTGGTGAGTCACTACGGGTTCGGCGTGGCGTCCTGAGGGCCTTCCCTGTAAGACACCATATGTGTGCGGTGGGTGAAGTGCAAAAAAGGGATCCTTCTCGGA
Source organism: Aegilops speltoides (assembly GCA_021437245.1). Classification (NCBI taxonomy): domain Eukaryota; kingdom Viridiplantae; phylum Streptophyta; class Magnoliopsida; order Poales; family Poaceae; genus Aegilops; species Aegilops speltoides. The sequence continues at coordinate 560,248,502 of CM038142.1, read as the reverse complement.
AGTTGGGACTACGGTTTTACTTACATGCGATGTAGGGAGCAGCCCAGGGTAATCGGCTATGATGGCCACCAAGGCACCGTCACAGCTTAGCTGATAGAACATCCTGTCGATGAGCTCCACAAATGTGTCCGGATCTTCTTCAAGTCCGGGGTCGAAGGCCCGGTCAGGGTCCTCTGGCTGTGGAGACGGGCTGTAGACCTCCCTCACAGATTTTCGCAGTTCCTGCTATGAAATAGCAAGGTAAATATATATGACAAAGAATGCGGGAAGGTCCGGAGTAAAAAGTAGCAGCTCACCCAGTTTGGGGGGTTGTACATGCAGAATCCATCCCGTGGCTTAATGGGGATGAACTCCTCTTCCTCTCCTTTATATAAATCGGACAGTATTTTCGCTAGAGAAGCGATGGAGTCCGGTCCGTTACGACTGCAGCGGGTGGGATCATCTTCTCCATTGAAGTGCCACATGGGTTGTCCCCGATATTGAAGTGGATGCACCCCCCGCATTATACATATTGACATAACCTCGATTATTGCCAGTCCTGATTTGGCCAGCATTTTTATCCGGCCCATCAAGTAAAGGACCTCTCTGTTATCTTCCTCCTGGGGGCTCCGGGGGCGCCAGCTGCGGCGTTTCCTCAAAGGGGCGTTATTGAACTCAGGAAGGTCCATCTGAATAAGGTCCGGAAGGGGGACGTCCTCCATATAAAACCACTCTGAAGGCGATGCGCCATATCTCGGCTCCGTCCACTTGATATATTGACCCCTCCTGTGTACGGGGTACGAGGCAGAATAGCCTCTTCCATAGCTCGAAATGAGCTTCTCAGCCCAGAAACAGCTCGCAAAGGGCGACGTAGCTAGCAATGTGTAATATGGAGGCGGGAGTAAAATTATGCAGCTGGAGGCCGTAGAACTCCAAGAGCCCGCGGAGGAACGGATGGATTGGAAATCCAAGTCCCCTTAATAAGTAAGGGATAAGACATACCCGCTCCCCCATGGATGGGTTGGGAAAGCTCTCGCTTGCTCCCCGCCATTGTAAGTGGCTAGTCCGGCTCGGACGGGGACCATATACGCAGGAGGCAGAAACCCCTGGGTCTGTAACTCTACTAATTGGCTGTGGGGGACGGAACACTTCTTCCAATTGCCTGGCTTAGGGCTACGGGAGCGAGAGGAGGAGCTGCAATGGCCGGCCATGATGGGATGGACTTTTCCGGGCGCGCTCCGATGGATACTCACTATGGGAGGATGGTTCGATCTGGATCTGAGGATCCCTGGCTCTTTAAATAGACGATTTACTCACATGGTTAGGGTGGCAACTGTAAAAATGCCCCGACTTCTCGCATTCGCTCGACACGTGGAGGATAACCATTATTAGGCGCAGAAACCAAGGAGTGCAACATTCATGGGAAGCCAGACACTACTCGATAGGTACTCACAATTTGGAGAAGAACCCGGCTTGCAATGCCGAAGACAATCTGCGCGCCGGACTCATCGTCATTGAAGCCTGGTTCAGGGGCTACTGGGGGAGTCCTGGATTAGGGGGTCCTCGGACTGCCGGACTATATACTTTGGCCGGACTGTTGGACTATAAATATACAAGATTGAAGACTTCGTCCTGTGTTCGGATGGGACTCTCCTTTGCGTGGAAGGCAAGCTTGGCAATTCGGATATGTAGATCTCCTCCCTAGTAACCGACTCTATGTAACCCTAGCCCCCTCCGGTGTCTATATAAACCGGAGGTTTAGTCCATAGGACAACAACAACCATAATCATAGGCTAGCTTCTAGGGTATAGCCTCTACGATCTCGTGGTAGATCAACTTTTGTAATACTCATATCATCAAGATCAATTAAGCAGGAAGTAGGATACTACCTCCATTGAGAGGGCCCGAACTTGGGTAAACATTGTTCCCCCGCCTCCTGTTATCATCCGCCTTAGATGCACAGTTCGGGACCCCCTACCCGAGATCCACCGGTTTTGGCACCGACAATGACCGGCGCTACTTTGGGCGGCTGGAGCAAGAAGACCAGAGGTTGAAGAAGCACTAAGGCCGTTGGATGGACATCGTACGGTCACTGGAGCTAGAATCGTTCATATTGACTAAGTTGACAAAGCCCTATGTCCCCGTCAACTTAGTAGGCCCACAAGTCAGCCTCCCAATTTGGTGGGTCCTAGCTGGCAGGGGGTATTCATTTTTTTGTGCGCAATAAGGAGGCACTTCCTTGTGTGCGAAGATATAGTTGGTGGGTCCGACCTGTCAGCGGAGGGAACGTTATTTTCGCGAAATACAGAGGCCCTTCCTGCGGGTCCCAGATGTCAGGTGGAGGAATCATTATTTTGCGCGTAATAAGGAGGCATTTCCTTGTGTGCGGCCGTGGACCCAGCTGTCAGCCTCTCTACATACAGTCCACTTCCGATGGATGTCGTTCATTGACCACGTTGACCACGCCGCTCCGAGAGCACCAGGGCGGTGGACGACGGTGAGGCCTACGAAGGGAAAGACACGGAGCCGAGGAAGACACGGCACTGGCTGCCCACGCGGTGGAGAGTACGAGGGTTGACTAGTTCGGATGCCGTCGCCGGAAAATAACAGGAGGTGTGAGTGAGTAGAGGGATAGACATGCCAGGGATGCGAGTATATGATGGGGCCGTGAGGCCTGCCCGGCAGCACAGTCGACCACAGGAGGCGGGAGCAGGCGGTTCCGACGGCGCTGGTATGGGCGGCTAGGGCAGGAAGATCAGAGACTGAAGAAGCACGATTGCCGTTAGATTGACATCTAACGGTCTGACGATGGTAGAGTCGCTTGTTAACTAAGTTTCTTTTTTGATAAACCTTGTGTATGCATGAACTTATTAGGCCCACAAGTCAGCCTCCAAATCTGTGGCAGACAACAGAGAGCCCATTTGCTATTTTTTTAATAATTTGCAGCCCATTTGCTAATTCTTAAGTAATTTATTACAGCCCATTTTCTGCCCAGGACCACGATAAAAAAGTTCAACCTTATTTTGCATATTACGGTGGAGTCCGAACTTTTGTAATCCTGAAATGATAAACATTTGTTTAAGAACTTATTGATTTGCCAAAAAAAATCGTTTTGTTTTTTTTAAGCAAATAAGACGTGGGACAATTGAGTTGGTTTAAGGGAAAATCAGTGGTAAAAAAATCAGCGCTGGGAGGGAAAACAACAACAAAAATAAGGATGTAAATATGAAAAGTGAATTTTATGTATTTTCAATATAATGATACATATATATGAACTAGTAAAACTATAGGTAGAGATTACAAAACGGATGTAGGACATGCGTTTCAAGAGGAAAATAGAACTGGCTGTGTGTTTGATTCAGTAAAAAAGTGCCTGTGGATGTTGTAAGACAAAATATAACTAACCCTGGCGCGCTAGAGGCCAGTAGATACCTGCTAGATCTTTGTGCCCCGTTGTCGTCATGGGCTGGGCTTGTTAAAAACAAAACCAAGCCTGGGCAGTCTATAGCCCAGTTGAAACTTGCTCGACCTGGAAAAACAATATACGTGCTCAATAAATGAGAGAATTTTGCAAGTACAGACTGATAACTGGGATGCAGCAGGGATATTGCTTTTTTCGTGATAATAAGAGCATGCACTTGTTTCGATAAATTTGGAGAACTGGGAATTCGAAAGGCAGGTGCTTATGCTACCCATCAAATAAAAATCAGGTGCCTAAAAATTTGTTTCGAAACAAATGATTCAGCTTTATATCCACGTCGACCCTTGGCATGATGGTTGGAAGCAAATGCCAAGTTCATCCCAAAAAATCATTAACAACAATACCAACTTGCGAACGACAAGGTAGTACAAGTACCAATACCAAACTAACTTATAATCTTTTTACTCCTGGCCCTAGTGTTCGTCTGGTAGAAAATCTTGCAGAGGACCAGCTCCCGCTCCTTCTCTTGCTCCAGGTCCCCGAGGTGGTACTGGTGCATCACCAAGTTAGTCCTCTGCTGGTCGAAGTTCTTGTTGGTGTGCAGCACCAGAACCTTTTTGCTGCCCGTCTGCCGGCCGTTGACCATCACTAGCAAGGTATTGCCAGTGTTGTGCCACATCGCGTGCATGCCGCACTCCGACTATATCTTGCGAAGCGTCCGCATGCCCCTTTTGAATGCCCTGGAATTGCGCTGGAAGAAATGCTTGCTTAGGCCACTCGGTGTGATACCTGCAGTATTGTCGAATACAGGTTTTAGTGTACGTAGTTGGCATTTTCATAACATCTTTGGCATGTTGCAGTCACTTGTTTCACTTTTTATTAACTGTCAAATCGTAATTGCTTCACCAGGTCTGCGTCTAAAAAGAAAAATAGAGATATAAACAAAGGAATATGTTTGTGCAAGTAGACGGCCGATCGGTGTCTTACCTGGAAGTTTCTCAGGATGGGTGTAGCATATGCCGTGCTCGCTGTCGATGGTTGGTATGAACAAATCAATGAGAGGGTGAGATCTCATGCTGGCAGCACTCACTTTGGCCTCAAGGTGCTCGATCAGCTCCTGATCCGTGGGATCGAACTTGACACCAGCCGGCAGCACCGGCCAATCCTTCTTCAACTTGCACGGGTTAATTCCAGTTATATGGTACTCAATGTATGATCAATCGACTGTTTTAAGTGAATGATGAAAGATTTCGACAGATAAGTGGTACTCCAAATCTGAAGTCCAGAATACCCTAACACGCCGCCGGGATTCTTGTGTCACCTCACGCACAGCGTGTTGTCATGTCAATTCAATGTGTCGACATGATAAATAATTTGACCGACATATACTAGTACTGCTACTGTACTACTTACTAGTCATATTTAGTGTCACATTTTAACCATAGGTTTAACTAACAAGTACACACTTGAAGTCTAAGTGAGATATATACATATTATACTGCACATCATCTCCATCATCATTATCAGAATAGCCTGCGCAGGTGAGTTAGGATGCACTTGATCCCAGAAAGGTATCTATCCTTCAAACCAGAGGAGTGCTTCAAACTAACAATAGTACATAATATCCAACAAAAGAGGGTCGTGCTACAGCAGCAGAATACATGGCTCAGTGTACATATTAGTACGAATCAAGTTGTGCATATTTGCTGTTGGCATGAACCACATCGCCACATGTCGGGTTTGCAAAAGCCATCCATCGCATGGAAGCTTGATGGCTTTCACACACGGAAGATTATCTGGCAACAAGCAGTGTCGACGAATCTCTGGATATGGTGATTCATGAAACCCATGGTATGCTGTGTAAAAACGGTACCCCCTGGCGAATGGAAGTTGCATAGCACGGTAATCATCGCCGGTGATATGATCGATGATTGGTTGGATGATCGGATAATTGAGCTCGAGGAACATGGAGTGGTTGCCGAGGTTGTAAAACCGCCTCCAGTTGAATACGCTTGGCCCAACAGAGCTGGGATCTTTCTCGAACATGAAGCAGCCATAGCCATCAATGTCACGAACGCCCCAGGCATTGTACTGCATGTGGTTTGATGAAATGGTTTGGTCAATTTGGTACGTGCAAATGAGCATCAAATGACCACCGTCAGCTGAACGAGCGATAAACCACCACCCATCGGCCGGTATGATTCCAGGTCCTAGAATCATCAAGGCCAGCGCATTTGCGTCTGCTGCAACAATTCAAATTGGAGACCAAAAGGACAAAAATAAACAATCATGTTCAGAGTATGTGTGGAATTAAGATTATTATAACAGTGACACATATCATAGACAGAGAATTGCAATGCCGTGGTCATAATCATACCCCAAGTTAAAAAAAATAAGCCAATGGCTTTCATATTCTAGCAATATATCATGGTTCAAACATCATGTAACAATGAGAGGAAAACAGATATGACAGGGCCTACTCATATTTTACCATAGTACTTACTACAGTTATCATATCAACTCTAAGCAATAACATGCGTTGTTATAAAAATCCTGGAAATGAGAGTAACATATAGCAATCATGAGGTTATACTCATAATATCTATTCTAACAATCATTAGATACCAATTGTTCTCATATCAACTCTAACAATAACATGTGTGGTCATAAAAATCTAGGAAATGAGAGGAACATATAGCAATGATGTAGTTATAGACATACTATATATATTCTAAATTTGTAACAATGAACAGGCAGTCATATTTTTAAGGTAAAGATGAGATGAGATAGAACAATTACACGACGATAGATTCCACCAGTATAGGCAGCCAATCTGTGCGTCGACCGCATAAATAATGCCATCATGCACTATAGCATCAGACAGAAGTGTTAGGTAAAGAGGATCGACGATGAGCCATAACCATGTATGGCGACCGGATTCCAGATCGACTAATCCCATGTTGAACACGACAATGAGCTTGTAATCCATGTAGTCTTCTAATGGTGTGGGCACTTCGCAGATTACAACCTTCAGCAAACAGAGGTCGAGCCAAAAGCTCGACGCGTCTCGTGCGTAGTAGGCAGGAGTGCCCGGCAGGCCGTGAGGCTCGATGGTGGCGGTATCCAAAGATGGAAGGGTGATCTCTTGCTGGGTGTAGATGTCCACGAGATGCCATGGACTACCGGATTGGTGGATGAGGACGATCCAGTTGGCCTTCATGCCCGCCCAGTAGTGGCCGCACATGAAGGACAGGTGGACGGGTAGTGGTAGCATGTCGAGGGGCACCACAGCAACCTCCGTAGGATCATCAAGCCGGTGTCCGGGCCACTTGCGAGGATCGGGCATCAGCAAGCAGGGTGTCTTGAAAAGAGCCGACCAGTTGCAGACGAGTAGACGGTACAAAGACACCGAGCATGCGGCCAGACGGACGGTGCTGAGTAGGTCCATACGATTACAGATCTGCTCCAAGAGAACATCGGGGAGGGAATTCCAATCGCGGCTCTGCATGTCAGTCGGTTCTGCCATTGCGGTTTTCGGTGGCTGTGAGCCATCGGGGAAGTGGATTCGGGCGGGCGAGCGAATAAGCTTCTCCTCGTGTGCCCGAGCAGTGAGCGGGGGGATATGGCACGCGCGAGCTACCAAGGAAGATAGCACGGGCGGGCGAGCAGAGAGCGGGGGGAAATGGTGTGCGACCGACGATGGGAAAGAGAGGAGGAAGAAGAAGAGAGGAGGAAGAAGAGTGGAAGACGGGGAAGAAAGTGCATCAATTCTACTACTACTACCAGGATATACCGTCCTTCGGAGTGTAAATAGTTACACCGATGACATATGTGTCTACCACAAGAGGGCCCATATGTCAGTTAATGGAGGACAGAAGCATGCTCTACTGGCAAACATCATGGCAGTACTGGGTAAGGCTGATTCAGTAACACCAACACGCTGGTTCAGCTTATTAATTAAGTGTCCCATCTGCTGCAGCATGTATTGTCACTTCACTGCGAAGACTAGTTGAATAGTTCTCTCTGACCGAGATGGGGAATAATGGATCACGAAGACTTCCTTTCTACATTATCCCTATGCCTCTACGCTCACTTCACTCATTTTGCTCTGTACGTAGTCACTTGTTGAAATCTCTAGAAAGACAAATATTTCGTATTTGGGAACAGAGGGAGGATTTTACTCCGTATTTGAGAACAGAGGGAGGATTTTACTCCGTATTTGGGAACAGAGGGAGTATCACCATATGGAGGGAACAGAGGAAACTTGAAATATGAACATGTCAATGGGAGGGAGTAAGCCCCATGCTTGCATGCATGCACGCAACATGCAACACTCACAGGTACACATGGACGCACGCAACACTCACGCACCCATGCGGCACACAGCACACGACGCAACACACACGCTCACGCTCAAGTGCTCAATCTACTCCCTACGTCCGTGAAAGACTGTACATTTAGAGATTTACACATTGACCAGGGCATAATTAACGCCCAAAAGTAGAAGACTTATGGGTGCATGCGACCATTGAGAGAAGAAGATTAAATGAAGGTCGTTGCATGCTGTAATTAAGGATAGACATGTAGCCTATACCTAGAGCACAAGTTGGTGCATTAGTCAATCAATAGAGATTTAGATTAAAGGCTAAATGCATTGGAAGTGTAGATGTACTACACTCTTTGTTTTTTAGCTGATTTCTTTGCCCTGCCAACTGACAGGTGGGACCCAGAAACCAGGTGACAATTTAACCAGTCAACAAAGTGCCACGTCGACTATGTGGCCGGTCAATAGGGTGCAATACGGTGCTCTACGATGAGCTAGTGATCGTATAATCACCGCAAAATTATATATAGTGGCCGTAAAGAGCATACTGTTACATACGTTGACCGCCAGTGTATTTTTCTCATTTCAAATTAAGCCATATTAACCGGAAAGGACGCAATATGGACTAGTACTAGTACTGCTTTGATGTGTCCCGTCAACTCGTCGAACAAGGAGAAGCTTGCTTACTACGCCTCTCCCTCGCCCACGCGCGCGGTGGTTCGCAGCACGCGGTGTTTCGCCCACGAACGCTGTCGTTTTGACTACAGCGCCCTCTCCCTCTCCCTCTCCCTCGCCCTCGCGGTGGATGTGCAGCAGTTCAATCGGTGTTAGATTGCCAGAAGCATGATGTGTACTGTAGTATCATCATTGTTGGACCTTCCGAAGAGGCGAAGATCCAAGTGCAAGGTTCACACGAGTATGAACTGTTGAACCTCCCGAAGAGGCAAAGAGCCAAGCGCAAGGTTTTATAGGAGTTGTCGTCCAAGTAGGAGCGTACTACAACTATAGCGAACGATGCTACTGTATGATGCCGCCACGTCACGTATATCCAAAGCTATGCCACCTTTTTTTTTCTCAAAGAGCTTGTTGGAGCCCGTGCAACAACCACACAAGTTGCACGTACACATAACACATTTACTAGCAATAAATTCTAAAGGACAAATGCCAGTATGCCACACAAGTTCATCTCCAATTCATGTGATAAATTTGTGCAGGACTAGTCTACATATATTCACAGCGCTGCCGTTCATAATTTACCGTACTCCACTTACACGTTATAGATGGGCTACATGTCCTCCTCCAGGTTCCAGTCCCAGGTGTTCTTCATGGATGGCACGATCCATAGCGGTGGGCAATGGGAATCATTGTCGCAGCTTTCTAGTCCGGTTCCACACGATGGAGACTCATCCAAGCTGAAGCGGCATAAATCAGGGATAGCGTGTCCCAGCATGTCGTTCATCTGGTGGTGCTCACTGAAGACACAACCATGCTTCATGAACGGCAGGCCTTCCATGTCGTGCACGGAAGGTGGCATCCGCTTCATAATGGGGTAGCTGTCCCCAATGAAAAGTGAGTACTCTCCAAGCCACGTAGCATCACGGGGGTCGAACTCGGCGCCGTTCATCTGGTACATGCGGCATCTCAGATATGGACACATGGTGATGTACATAGTCAAGGCCCATGCATAATAATGTTGTGCTCAAACATGGTGGTCAGTAATACTGTGCAGCAAATAGTACTACTCCGGTATAGGGGAAGTAAAATAACTGGCTTATTATATATAGCCACTCTTGGCTACATGGATGAGATAGTAAGACATGGAAAAACAAAAATGGTGGCAGCTAGTGGGTTCAAGTCTTCAAGGGCCTAGCTAGCTATACGCATCATCCAAGGTAAAAAGTACTCCTACTAGTACGTAAGTAGAGTACTAGTACAACAATGAAAGAGAAGGCGAGAGGGTTAAAAAATGGAATACCTGGGTAGATGGTGACAGTCCGATCGTGGTAGATTGTGTGACCATGTTGCACATCAGTGGTACCATGGGTAACGACTGCTAAGATAGTTGATCCCAATATGCCAAAGTCGGCTACAAGGTTCCAGGTTAGACCGAATCACGGATGCAAATGCACATCCAGGATCGGCGATCTTATTTTGATCGCGGGATGACTGGTCCCTGCAAAATAATGGAGTACCGTTAGGGATGCAAATGATGGTTTGTGCATTCTGTTTGTAATCTTCTGTACCGTAGGATGGCAACAAGATGAAACAAGTCCCCTGGCTTGTCACCGTGAAGATGCAGCCTAGATGGTGCACGGCGGCTTCGAACGTGTAGGGGTACAAATCTACCGCCGCCAACATGCGCCAGCCTCTGCCGTTACTGCCTCTTGCATTGATGGCAATCCTTATGTCAAACACCGCGATGAGATAGTAATCGTCGTAGCCGCGTCACTTTGTCGGCGGGTCCGCAATTGCTATCTTCTTCAATCTCATGTAGGCATCATCATACGTATTCAAGCCCAGCCAGTCTGGAAGGCCGATCCCAATGGTGGAGAAGGGGTCTACCGAACGGCTGCACTGCTGTGGATGTTGTGCAAAATGATGGTGGTATCCGGCCGGAGGTATGCAAGACAATCTTCGTTGGCACCAACCCAGACCTATATATAAGACGGCGGGCAGCGGAGAAATTACAGGATGAAAATGGAATAACTAAGTACTACATGATCAAACTCCATTACTGGCCTTCTCATCGGACAAAATCCGACTACCTCTCAACGTCGGCAACTCTAGCAGAGTCAACGTGCAACCATGGCCAGGGAGCGGTGGACTGTTTGAAGGATTGTCCCATAGAAGAACCTTCTCCTCGAGGACGCATGGAAGACCAACAAGAATGGCATTTTCCCAAGCCATTTTAAGCACGGTCTTGAAAAAGTTGGTGCAGGAAGCACCGAGTCTTGCGGCGGTGAGGACGTCAGAACAGCATGCGATTTCTCATAGAGGATCGTCGTCCAAGGTCTCCCAGCCCCGACGAGGAGGAGAATAGCCTAGCGAATCCATGGGAGCAGCGACGAACTACCATCTCTTCGGGGGGAGGGGTACTGGCGAGGAGGAGATAAGAGCGTAGTAACCGCAGGGCCTCGTCCCTTGCAACTGTAGATCGTTCCTTCCAACTGTAGCGAAGGGGTGAGGCTATTATTTACTACTAGTACTAGCATTATGGGACATTATGGGATTGCATTATACTGTAAATAATTGCACTAGTAAGAAATTTTCGGCACTAGCTAGTAATTTTTGGCGTGGATTAAGAAATTTTGGGTATGTTTTTGCTATTTTTTGTACACGCCAACTAGTGTCAAAAAACGTCTTACATTATGTGACGGAGGAGTATGTACTCGTACTGTAGCAGTACTAGTACTACTTTCTCAACTAGTAGTGCGAGGGTACTACTAGTGCTATGTACTGTACTTCTAGTATAGTGCACCAGTTTTGAACTATTGAATCTCAGGGCCAAGGAGCTACAGTTCGAAGTGGAGGGTACTATTGTTCTCTAGAACCATCGATGTACTATCAATGCAGGGAAAGTACACCTGCGTAGTGGCCTAGTGGGTACTCTCGGTGCTCTGTTCAGCCGCTCCTCTCACATAGCTGGCCTACTCAGCCGCTCCTCTCACGCACACACTAGCAGCTTGTTTATCATGCACGGTTACTGCACAGGCAAAATATTTTATTTATTTGATACAGCGAGACTAGGCTTTTCGCTTGCATTTGTGGAGGTGTAATGGATCTCGTCGAACTTTGTTAGTAGTTCCTTCTTTATGAATGATATGAAGCAAAGCTTTTGCCTCCGTTTAAAAAAACATGTCAAGAGGAATTTCTTTTATAGTAGAGCCGATAATGGAGTGAATTCCATGCGTGCAACGCCACAAGCTACAGGGTAGTAGTAGAGCACTTTACGTATAGAGCCATATTGCACAGTTCCCAATGCCCCGCCAGGCTATTCCGGCTCCTCGGGCTTAATTGGGGGGCGCTAGTTTAAATATGCTACTAGCTGATGAGGAAGCTGCAAGTGAGGTGTGGCTAGGGCGAGCACGCGAGCCACGAGATGCTGGGAAGTAAAACCCATTCACGTGGCTAGGCTATCCAGTGCACCAAGATTGTGGTGCCGCACGTCCGTTTGACTTCAAAACTCAAACTACCCGTCTGAAATATTGGATCGCAGCAAAGTTACTGATTAAAAAAGGCCACTGTGCGTTCGACCGGGATCGAACCCACAAAACAAGGCATACACTCCCGCGGCCACTAGTAGTACTCGTTGGAGTACAACGCAACCTAGAATCGCCTTTTGTCGGTAATAGTACATTGTTCCTTACAAGAAACCCCTAATAATGCAAGAAACCACTAATAATGCCAAGAAACTACTACCACTTGCATACATGGTAGACTTAAGATAAGACTACCTTATCAACCATTGTACATGCTCTTACCAACCAGCCCTACCAAGAAACGACTACTCTACAAAGTGCTGTTATAGGCACGTTTCAACCCATGGCCCTATTTGGATATATTAGTTGTCAATCTAACCCTGCCATCCAAACACCACTTTGGTTAGAGTTAGTTCAGGGTTAGAATCTAACCTCTGACTTAGAGTATCCAAACAGGGCCCATGTCGCCAATTAAGTCAACGCCTTCTATTCGACCGGGCGTTATGACTTGTGGGACCTACATGTCACGCACAAAAATCCCCGAGTGACCTCCTACCTCCGGCCCGTCAACCTAGTCATCCTCGGCCATGGGACGCAGCTACTACCGCCGGCAGAAGGCGAGGTCAAAACCGCCAGCAGTGCGGAGCCCATCTTGCGGCAGCCCGGATGCCAGCTCCGTCCGGCGCTCGCGGCTGCTAGCTAGCCAAGATAGCTCCGTCCAGCTGCTTGTCTGCAAGGTTTGCTAGCTAGATTGGCACGACGGCGCAGTGGCTTGCTCGTGCGCGCCGCGCTAAGGCCAGCCATCTGGCTCGAGTGAAGGCCAGCACAACGTCTTGCTCGCTCGTGAGTCACGCTCGGGCCAGCCTGCCAACCCATGCGGAGGCCAGTGCGGTGTCCGGCCCATCCGGCGGAGCGGCGGCCAACTCGCTCATCACCGGCGCCACCGACGAACACGCATCAGTACTGTTTGAAGTAATGTTTAGGAAAAATAATGATTTCAAGGGGGATAACTGGATAGAAGGTCAGATGTGGGTCCCTCGTGTCAACGGTCAAACAAAATGTGGTTGTTTAAGCTGCCTCGTCAGCATGGACGTGTGGGCCAACCCTGTCATAAAGGGGTTTAAACTAACCTAATCGGTAGGTAGTAGTTTTTGGCGTGGATTAAGAAATTTTGGGTATGTTTTTGCTATTTTTTTACAATAGAGTCTTCCTAGGGCTGGTTGAAAGTGGTAGATTTTTGTTAAATACTCGACATATTGCAAGTAGGAGTGAAAGTTAAGCTTTGGAACCCAATAAGCAAGGCTAGTTACATAGTGCATATGTGTACATGATTGAAATTAAATATCAACCATGAGTGACTAATATCTTGATGGAAAACTCGAAACTATGGAATACTAGGGAAAAAAATTCATGGTTGGAAATACTAGCAATGTTCATGTGCGTTGCAACGAATCATAATTAGAATAATACTTATTCACAAACTTGATACAAAACACTCTAATTTTGATATACATATATCACTAGAGATATATTATGTTACAATTAGAATATATTCCTTGGGCTGTTTTGGTGAGGTCAGGGAGGGATGTGGTTGGTTTTAATATACTAATTATGGGTTTTTCTGCAAATTGGTAGACAAGTGGGATGTTTCTGAGAAAAGGCAACAACTTACCTCACAGTCGTTAGATGTTGATCTAATGGTCACAAACGACGGATGGCAGACACACCATCATCACCAACTTAGTCTTCTGTAGGAGTACTAGCAAGATCCGTGCATTGCACGGAACATCAAGATGCATTTTTTTATAAAAACTCTTGTTGTGATTGACCCATGCAGGAGAATCCCATGTGTAAAAACTCATGATATCTCGAGAAATAGGAGATAAGGTGAAGAGGAGTGGGGCGTGGTGGTGATTGATGGTCGGACTGAGCGGAGGCATGGGGATTAACGACGCCGATAGCGGCCACCAGGCCAGTTTGTTCCAGAGGCTTTCTTTCTTAATTGCTCAACAATGAGGTTGTTGGAGATAAGGATGAATGAGGGAAGGCCTTGTCTGCAAATGTGCAGAGGGGTGCGGGTATCTTTTAGTTTAATTTCCATCAGTCAGATATAGATCGAATAGTCTATATTGCAAGATGGCACGCGTACCATCATCACCAAATCGGTTTTTTATAAGAAAAGAAATATAAGTATGGAGATACAAACGTATTATCGATACTTGTTTCCGTAAACTAGAATCTACATTCTATTCAACGCCTCAGCATGTGAGGCCTTAGCACAATGACTTCTCGACTGTGTAAAACAAAGGTTTTCCTGTCAAAGATAAGGAGGGGGTGACGGTGGCGCGCTTTTTGGCTTGCTCTAGTCCTAGTAGTCATACTAGGTGGTCTAAGCACGTGTAGATTTATTCTTTTTCATGTCTCGTGTTCGCCGTACTGCCACGACTCTTGATGAATAGACGGTAAGTTATTCACGGGGAAACCCTTGTTGAGCATGTTTGCGAGAGAGAGAGAGAGAGAGAGAGAGAGAGGCAGTGTGCGTGTGTGATATGTCTAGAGACTGAGGCAATGATAACAGATTCTTTGTGTCTATGTGTGTGGAGGATAGAGAGATACATGTACAAGGAGCTTTGTGTTGTGTAACGTGGAGACACATATACATGATTAGAGAGTGAGTGTGCGAGATACACATGCGGACATGGGGAGAGATGAGGATCCAGATTAATGGGTGTTTGTGCGGGTCTGTGTGCGTTTGTGCGTGCGTTTGTGTGTGAGAGGGAGTGTGTGTATGTGGAGTAGAGAGACCACTAATGATGTAAACCTAGTATAAGGGAAGGGGGAATGGTGTGACATGTGCAGTAGCGGGATAGCATGGGTGCGGGCGGGGGGGCAGACTATTTGGAAAAGACATCGATTGTGTGTGGGAGATGGGTGTGAGAGAGATAGAGAGCTAGCGACGGAGAGAGAGAAAGAGAGGGGGCGAGAGAGGGGGTGTTTGTGTCCATAAATGGCGTATAGATAGGGAGACAATGTTGATGTTGTTTGAAATTGGCCTATGTACGGAGACGCAAGGGAAGCGAGTCATCGTCTGTGTGTGTGATAGGGACTTCATGAGAGATCTAGAATAGATGGTGTAGAGAACAATGTGCGAGATCAAGAACAATGATACATTAGGGAGCTATGGAAAGAGTCAAGACATATATGTATACAGGGAGGAGCTGTGGCGGGTCAGCCTATGGGAGAGATAGAAAGAGGAGAGTGGTGCACAAGGAGACAAAGTGTGCTTGTTTTGCAGTGGGGGTGGTGTGTGAGGTGAGTGTGCGAGAACCACATAACTAGGGAGATAGACGTTTGGGGGCGACATTTTGTGTGTATGGGAAATATACACTCTACATAGTGCGTGTGCTTGGGAAAGTGAGATGCCGGGTGACCTAGCTAGAGATTGGGGGAAGAGATGTGTGCATGCCCAAGAGACAAAGTGATAGAGACCTATATTGGGGTTCGGACTTTAGAAGAGAGAGGGGTGTTAATGTGCTCGTGTGTTGGTGTTTGGGGGAGAGAACGACTTCTCTGTGTGTGGGGGCTGACGAGTTGGGGGGGAGGGTTGGCTTCAGATAAAGAGTGAGGTGTCTATATCTGAGGGACTTTAGCGTAATTGAGATATACATGGTCAATAGTGTGTGCACTCAAGGTTGATCAATTTGTTTCACAGTCCATACTTTTGAACATGCGTGATATACTTTGATGTACCATAATTACAAACCTAAGATTGGAATTTTGGAATTCAACTCCATCATTAGCTTTTGTAATTCATTTAAACGGAGGTACATTTGATTTCAAATTCATATATCAAACCTAGAGATATACACATACTGGCATGTTCAAACTTGATAATCATCCACTTTATTCATACACATACACATTTTTGCTTTTGTCATCATATTTAGGATAAACACATTTGGAATTTCATTCGAATTGGACCATATGATGGTATTTGCTTGTAGTAGCTCAATGATCCATATTTGAATTGAATGGACAATCTAAGTTTCGAGTTGGAGACATTGATTTTCAAAACTTGCACTTTTTTGCGTGCAAAACAAACAAATTATCGGCCATGATATCATAGTCGGCCGTACAAGAGCAGAATATAATTTCAGGCGCCAAAAGCTTTCAAACTTCCCGCTCACATCGAAATATCTCGCGCCCGAAAGTTTAGCCCTTGATATTCCTGTTTTACCCCTACCACATGAACGGAAAAGGGCTGCTTTGGTAACTCCATTGTTTTCCCCTCTTTTCCCCCAACATTCTTCCGCAGAGCCCCTCCCCTTCCCCTCCCCGACCCCCCCAACCACGGCAAGCCGCCGAATCTAGTCCTCCGCCGCAGCGGTGGACCTCACACCCCGACGGATCTACCCTCCGCACCTTGGAATCCCCAACTGCCAACTCACCACTTCACCGGAGCCGCTTCAGCGACTGGCTTGTACACCGCTCCAGATCTCCTTGACCGCCATCATGGTCCACCGCACCGGATCTGCTTAAGTGGCGCCCTCGTCCACCATAGTGTAGGCCCTTCACTGACTCCCTCGTCCATCCTTTCACTGGCCCTCCATACAAGCCCTCGTCTGCCGCAACCGATCCGCCTCACCGAAAGCACTGTACAACGCGCCCGCCGAAGCCTTCGTCCACTGCACCGGATCCGCTCCACGGACGCCATATTCAACTCCACTGGCCCTGCTTTACCGACGCCGCAGCCTCATCAAGTTATTTCAATCTACACTCCTTCAGTTTTTCTCTTTATTGTGCAACTGTTCACTTACCACAGATGAGCTTTCTTGTATGTCGACACGCGCCGCAATCGTAGCACCGGAGCCGCTTCAGCGATGGCGATAGACGGCCCAAACTCAACCGCAACACGAGCGCCATTGACGATTCTTAGCTATCAAGTATGCCAACGGTACCCATACGCCGCCGAGAATCACGTACAATTATCGAACGGCTGGCGCCTATGTTCACTTTCTTAGCATAAGCACCGCACCTTTGAATTTCTTCAGGGCATCATTCAGTTTTTAATAAGATGCCTTATTCTGCTTGCACCTGTAGGTCCATACTTCTGGCAGTGAACATGTTACATGTGCTAAATTACATACCAGTGCACATATAGTTAATATGCTTCAGTTTTCTCCTAAGTATTACTGTACTTCCTAGATATCACTTCCTACAATTTTACTTCTTCCATGCTATATTTATGATAATGGTGTTGTTCTGATGCCACCTGTTGGTTCCATCAGACTGCTTCATGTTCTCTATGCTTAATTACACATCAGCAAACTAGCATGTGGTTCCGCTGGTTTTTCTTCATTTTACCCTACATTTTCTGATGCTAGCTATTACATCACTGCTACGAGCCTCTGTTCATTACTTTTTTGTGTGTTCTTGATCTTCCCAAGTTGCATGACTAATTTGATGCTTCTATTAATTATGGAGTTGCCAACCCCATCAAGCAAAATATTTGTTCTTTTGGGGCTGGCACCTCGAACAAGCATAAAAATAGAGGGAAGCAGATATATTGTCGTGTATGCACACACCCTTCTTTCATTAGTTTAGATGAACCATTGATGATCAATTCGAACCAGTGCATGCGATTAAAATTAATTTTACCTAAATAGAGGGTGCAGAATAAACTACAACAAGTAGACTTGCATCCACAGGATGCTGACGATATCTTCAAAGAACATTGCAACAGCAGCGAGGCTTCACAGCAACATATGGTAAGCCAGTGTGTTTTAGTACATGTGAAATGTAATGCGTGTGGGCTGCTTTCTTGGCTTGTGCCCTCAACTTGTAATCCTACAGAATAACAAATAGTTCAGTTGTCCGCTTTCCTATATTGCTTGATTCGAATGCTTGTTTGTTACTTGTTACGCAATACCTGAGTTGGCCAATATGTCAGCAGTGCCTGCTGTACTATCGTAAAGAAATGCATGCCTAGTTCATTTGCGTCCGTAACTTTTCCTCTGAACTTCATCACAAGACTGTCTCCGTAGTTTATATGAGGCCACACTGTTAAGTGTTTTCTCAGATTATTTCAACTGCTTAGATGCCTTGGCAACTTAAATATAGCGGTGGTACACTCCCTTTCAACTAGGGATGTCAACTGGGTCCCGTTTAATCCCGATTAAAGTCCACTAGTGGTATGATAGTTCAAAAGAGTTTTTGTTTTTTTTGAGGAAAATGAACGAGGGAGCTAGCAAAAACTAACTAGATGGGACTGGCGGATGTTGTTTATTTGCCACTTACATCCCTAGTTTCATCTTACCATTTTGATTTCTTTTCGGCCGATGCTGCTTCGAACCATTTAAATATAGCTTGCCATGCTCGGCAATAATTCGTATGTCGTTTACCATGTAAGCTTACTGCCTAGATCATGCGATAACTATCTCTTACTTATGTCCAGCGGAAACCTTTCAGGATGCCGTTCACACTAGGACACAATGTACAACCCCAGAATCTATTTGTGGAAGCAGTGCGCCATCCATGTTACCAGATGGTAGCAGTTCAGAGGCAACACCACCGGAGAGTAGTCTGAGCACAGATATTATAGTTCTTGAGGCTCTACTGGAGGCAGAAAGAGATGGTGTGGCTGCCATGAATGAGGTAATCTCGATCTTGAAGCTGGAAATTATGCAATTAGCTGCACGCATTATGCAAGCAACCCAAGAATTGGACGAAGTAAGAATGTTGCATTTGAAGACGGAGGAGGTCTTGCTGCTTCTGCTATTTGAAGCCTAGGGTAATCCCAGTTCTTCTTTAGATAGCAGTTGAAATTGTCATTAGATTATTGTACTTGCATGTTGTGTCATGTCTCTGAATGGATTATGTTGTAAGACCCCCTATGTTATCCATGTGTTGTAATGATCCGAATTTTTAGGCGAGGTAATCCTCAGTACTAGTATGATTGACATAAGGTGAACTGTTTTTCGTGTGAGCATATTGCATTGGATGAAATAACTGTTTGACTCAAAGTGTATCCAACCTACTAAATTCGAAGATCACGGCATTTCTAAATCATAATCATATATAAAGGTGGAATAAATCTTTGTTGTGGTTTTGAAGAAATAAATAACAAAACATAGAATTATCTGTGGATATTCGTAATCGAATAAAAATTGGATTTGGATTTATTTGCTAGGGCCCAGGGCAAACGTGAATGCTAATTCTCCATAGTTTTGAACGAAGCGGCTAAACACCCACTATCATTTGTGGGTTGCCCGAAGCAAGTGTTTGCGAGATGGAAATTACTGTCTACCCCTGACACTTGACATCCTTATCGACCGGATTTACACTACTGTCGAAGGGGTAGACTAGTAACTTCAATCAGACATGACACGACGGCCTCTGAGCCCAATGAGACACGGTGGGCGCCAAACGTGGGCGGCAAAACACATTTGATTCAAGCTCGTCCGAAAGACATGTGCCTCTCCCTCCATTTCCTCATTCATCCAAGGTGGGCGTCAAAACAAACTCTCCTCGTCCGAAATCGATGTAGCCTAATATTTTAAATAGGGGCAGATGTGTAACTTCCCTCAGATGTGACACAACCGCCCTACCTATCAGCCCCGTTCATACACCGTCTCCTTGACTGTGGGCGGCGAAACACCCTCTCCTCGACGGAAATCGTTACCGGCAAATATTTGGGAGATGCGAGATTACCGTCCTATCCCCAACCGACGTGATGTCCGAAATTTTAAACGGGGGATAAGTTCGTAACTTTGCCACATTTCAGACAAGCGCGTCCCAAAGTTTGAGATCCTCCTCCCCCTCCATTTTCCCATTCATACACTGTCGGTGCCACGACAACCTCCCCACTACGGCCAGCCTCCTCCGCCCGCCACCCCACCCTCCACCTTGCCGGAGCCGCTACCCCTACCCCGTCGTCCACTGCAAGAGATGGACGTCTCTCATCCACGGCGCCGGACCAGGATTCTTTCATCGCGTCGTCTCACTTCATCAGCGCCGTCGTCCACTTTGTCGTTGCTGCTCCTACGACCGCCTCGTCCACGGCAACAGGATTTATCCCCCAACCCGACCGTCTTCCATCTAAAGTCTTCTTCCCCGCCGCCGACAGCCATCGCACCCGCAGCACCCTCAACGTATCAGTAGGGGCCTACACGGCGTCGCAAGAGAGGTGGTACTCTTCCATATGTGCTTAAGTTATTGATCTCACCCAGAAAATAGATCTTAAATTGTTTACTGTACTTTTCTTGTCCGTACCAAATCATAGTGGCTAGTTGGATACAAACATTGGTTGTGAAGTACCTTTGTCCGGTTTGCACCTTCTGATCCGCCATGTCACGGTCACTATACTCGTCAAGCTTATGGTTTCCCCCCTTTATATTCACTACCATCATCGTAGGTGCTTCACTGCTTCGTGTTGTGCTAGCACTGCTCCTCAAGACCTCAACCCATCAAGCAAAACAACATGCCACTCATAATTCCAAAGCTTACATGTTGAAATACGAATCTGATATGATGCTCATATTACTAAAACAGAGAATGTTTAATTGGTCACCTAATGTTCCTATATTCGTTTCGAAAAGCATGTGCGCCACACACTGGTCCAGCTAGTTCCACTTTCCTGATTTTACTCTTGATGCTTAGGGTTTTCCCCTTTTATCTACTCTACTATGATCTGCGTGGGTGCTTTATGTCATACTAGTATTACTCCACCCTTCAAGCTAAACAACACAACAATCAAAATTCCAAAGCTTAGTTGTTTAAATATGATTGTGATATGATACTAATATTAAGTAAAACACACATTTAATTGGTTAGCTAAAGGTCCCACTTGAGTTTCCAAATGCATGTGGCGACATATAGAGAGATAGCAGAATTGCATTTCTTTGTCACTTGTTGACTGTACTTTCTTGTCCATACCAAATCTTAGTTGTTATTCAAAGTAAATATCGGTTGCTAACTACCCTTTGCGCGGTTTGCAGCTTCAGATCTGCCATCCCACTGCCACGGTCAACACTATACTCATCATGCTTACGGTTTCCCCATTTTATGATGACCACCATCAGCCTACGTGGTTTATGTCGTAATAACACTACTCCACCCATCGACCTAAACAAGCTTAGTTGTACAAATTCAAATCTGATATTATGCTGATATTAGTAAAACTGAGAGATGTTTAATTGGTCAGCTCAATGTTCCTACTTTAGTTTCAAAATGCATGTGAGCCACATACGGAGAGACCGGAAGGAATAGTATTTCTCTGTGCGCTCTGGTTCATCATGGGTGGCCAACCGACATTGTATAGAAAGACTTGTAATATCTTCACTGCTTGCTCTTCTGCTCTTCTTTAAATGATCCTCTTCTCTTGCGGTCGACTGGTCAGGTCGAGTTATTCTCCCTTAGTATATTTTGAATCTATCAGGTCAGGTCGACTTGTTCTACTTTACTATATGTTGAAGTTATCATCTGCGAAGTATCATCGCTTTTCGAGCTCTCATATTTTGAGTAGTAGGCCACATTATATTAATGCACACACCAAATTACAGCATGCATGGCACCTCTTAGAAGAATTGCAGAGATAGCACAAAGGGATTTACAGGGAGGAAGTATTGGATTAGAATCACATCTGCATTACAAAGATAATCTCACTTGTTTTTATGTTTTCATGCATGTCACGTATTGAACATTATCAAAATGAATATGAGAATGGGCGCACGAGAGGAATATTGCGGAATAATCCACTGGCTAACAAACTTGGCATGGTGGAGGATGGCCTATCTTATTCACCCATCAAGGTGCATGCTCTAACTTGGCAAGGTTGTATTGGTCGCACATATTTTGCATCTGACCTCTTGCATTACTTCTACTTTGTTACACCATCTGCTTAGTTTAAGCATCATATATGAGTATATGCCATACCTATCCATTTTCTGTACCTATTCCATGTGTCGTCATACTATGTTTTTTCAGTCAAATGTTGTTTTTTCGTAATAGATGTCCAAAAGGAAGAGGGTGATTGCAGATCCTCAAGGAGTACAAACTAGGTATTTGGAAAAGGTAGTGATATGATACATCTCCAACGTATCTATAATTTTTTATTGTTCCATGCTATATTATATTCTGTTTTGGATGTTTATTGGGCTTTATTATACACTTTTATATTATTTTTGGGACTAACCTATTAACCGGAGGCCCAACCCAAATTGCTGTTTTTTTTGCCCGTTTCAATGTTTTGCAGAAAAGAATATCAAACGGAGTCCAAACGGAATGAAACCTTCGGGAACGTAATTTTCGGAACAAACGTGATCCAGAGGACTTGGAGTCTACGTAAAGCAATCAACGAGGAAGGCACGAGGTAGGGGGCACCCCTAACCCCCTGGGCGCGCCCTCCACCCTCGTGGGGCCCAAGTTGCTCCACCGACGTACTTCTTCCTCCTATATATACCCGTATACCCTGAAAACATCAGATACGGAGCCGAAACCCTATTTCCACCACCGCAACCTTCTGTACCCGTGAGAACCCATCTTGGGGCCTTTTTCGGCGCTCCGCCGGAGGGGGCATTGATCACGGAGGGCTTCTACATCAACACCATAGCCTCTCCGATGATGTGTGAGTAGTTTACCTCAGACCGTCGGGTCCATACTTATTAGCTAGATGGCTTCTTCTCTCTCTTTGGATCTCAATACAAAGTTCTCCATGTTTCTCTTGGAGATCTATTCGATGTAATCTTCTTTTGCGGTGTGTTTGTCGAGATCCGATGAATTGTGGGTTTGTGATCAAGATTATCTATGAACAATATTTGAATCTCCTCTGAATTCTTTTATGTATGATTGGTTATCTTTGCAAGTCTCTTCGAATTATCAGTTTGGTTTGGCCTACTAGATTGATATTTCTTGCAATAGGAGAAGTGCTTAGCTTTGAGTTCAATCTTGCGGTGTCCTTTCCTAGTGACAGTAGGGGCAGCAAGGCACGTATTGTATTGTTGCCATCGAGGATAAAAAGATGGGGTTTATATCATATTGCGTGAGTTTATCCCTCTACATCATGTCATCTTTCTTAATGCATTACTCTGTTCTTATGAACTTAATACTCTAGATGCATGCTGGATAGCGATCGATGTGTGGAGTAATAGTAGTAGATGCAGGCAGGAGTCAGTCTACTTGTCGTGGACGTGATGCCTATATACATGATCATACCTAGATATTCTCATAACTATGCTCAATTCTATCAATTGCTCGACAATAATTTGTTTACCCATCGCAATACTTATGCTATCTTGAGAGAAGCCACTAGTGAAGCCTATGCCCCCGGGTCTATTTTCCATCATATTAATCTTCCAACACTTTGCTATTTCTGTTTCCGTTTATTTTACTTTGCATATTTATCATAAAAATACCAAAAATATTATCCTATCATCTCTATCAGATCTCACTCTCGTAAGTGACCGTGAAGGGATTGACAACCCCTTTATCGCGTTGGTTGCGAGGTTCTTGTTTGTTTGTGTAGGTGCGTGGGACTCGCGCGTGGTCTCCTACTGGATTGATACCTTGGTTCTCAAAACTGAGGGAAATACTTACGCTACTTTGCTGCATCACCCTTTCCTCTTCAAGGGAAAACCAATGCAGTGCTTGATAATCCCCAAGTGCAAGGAATCATCGTAGCACTTTCCAAAGGTGGAAGTGATAAATATGGAGTGTCGAACCCACAAGGAGCTAAAGGTAAGATCAATATTCTCTCAAGCCCTATCTGCCACTGATACGACTCTACATGCACCGGAATAAAACTACGTTGTGGGTATGAAGAGGATAACTTTGCATGATATCGGAGAGCTAAAACATAAAAGTAGGTGCTGTTATCATAAACTTAGAATATATTACTAAATAATATAAATAGCGAGTGTGGAATAATGGTGGATTGGTATGCGGAATTGTCCTAGGCAATTGTTAACAAGACCGGTAATCACTATTGCAGTTTCATATGAGGGAGAGGCATAAGCTAACATACTTTCTCTACTTGGATCATATGCACTTATGATTGGAACTCTAGCAAGCATCCGCAACTACTAAAGATCATTAAGGTAAAACCCAACCATAGCATTAAAGCAACAAGTCCTCTTTATTCCCATACACAACAATCCCTCTTACTCGGGTTTGTGTTTCAGTCACTCACCAACCCACTATAAGCGAATCATGAACGTATTGCAACACCCTACAGCGGGAATCCCTCACGCTTGCGCGACACGAAGGGCACCATAGGACAGCACCAAAGTAAAACATACAACTCATACCAATCTAGATCATCAATCAACCCAAGGACAAAAGATAACCGCTCAAAACATCATAGGATGGCAACACATCATTGGATCATAATATGTGGCATAAAGCACCATGTTCAAGTAGGGATTACAGCGGGGTGCGGGAGAGTGGACCGCGTAAAAGAGATGAGGATGGTGATGTTGATGAAGACGATCACCGCGGTGATGATTCCCCTCCCGATGGCACTCCGGCGCCACCGGAAGAGAGGAGGAGAGGTTCTCCCCCTTGTGCTTCTTCCTCCATGGCCTCCACCTTCTGGTCCTTGGCCTTCATGGTGATGAAGACCCCTCCGGGATACTCCTCCATGGCCACCGGTGATGATGGCCCCCTCCGGCAGGGTGCCAGAGAGGGCCTAGATTGATTTCTCGTGGCTACAGAGGCTTGCGGCGGCGGAACTCCCGATCTAGGTTAATTTTCCGAGGTTTCAGTATTTATAGGAATTTTTGGCGTCGGTCTCACGTCAAGGCGGTGCCCGAGCTGTCCACGAGGTAGGCCCACACGCCCTGGGGGGGTGGGTGCGCCCCCCACCCTCGTGGGTAGCTCGGGACTCTTCTGGCCCAACTCCGATACTTTTTGGTCTTCTTTTGGTCCATAAAAAATCATAAAAAATTGGCCCGTCAATTGGACACCGTTTGGTATTCCTTTTCTGGAAAGCTCAAAAACAAGGAGAAAATAGAAACCGGCACTAGGCTCTATGTTAATAGGTTAGTCCCAAAAATCATATAAAATATCATATAAATGCATATAAAACATCCTAGAAGGATAATATAATAGCATGAATACTTCATAAATTATAGATACGTTGGAGACGTATCAGCATCCCCAAGCTTAATTCCTGCTCGTCCTCGAGTAGGTAAATGATAAAAGAAATAATTTATGAAGTGTGAATGCTAGCAAGTGCTTAAGTTTGATCAATGATAATTCCAATCACTTTTTCTAGCATCATTATATGTCATAACAATAGTCATCTCATAAAACTTTTCATGATTAAGTAACAATCTAATCACAATGTCAAGTATGGTTCAGAAACTCCATTGAGAACTAACAAACTATAATCTTAGTCATTGAAGCAATTGCAATTTATCATAACATCAGAAAGAGTCACTACTAGGGAAAATCCTAGCAGTAGCGCGTGTTTTGTGCCCACTAGTAGCGCGGGTGGTCAGCATACTAATAAGGCGCCATAGTTATTTCTTAGCAATAGAACGCGTGCCATCACGCGCCATCGCTAGGACAAATAGTGCAGCGCTTGTTCACTACCGCCATCTGCTAAGGTATCTACTTGCAGCGTGTTTTCTTTCCATCGCTACTAATATTTTTTTTATTTTTTTTATTTTTAGTGTATTTATGCGCCATCATACAAATATTGGTACAATACCAGCTGTTATGAGGTTTACATCATTATGTCCATAGCAGTGTATTGAATGAAGGTGGATTAGGTTCAAGTGGAAGCAATATGTGGTGCATGTCAAAAGTATACTACTAATCCAAACTTGATCTAGTTTGGACTAGTAGTACTTTCGATGTGCACCACATGTTGCCTCCACTTGAATCTAATCCGCCAGCACAAGATATTTAATCATCATCATGGTCATTACCACCAACAGTATTTATTTAATCACCACTAACACTAGCTAATAATAATCATCATAGTCATTACCACCAACACTAGCTATTTTATCATCATAGTAATAGTGTAGCACATCATCATCCTGAAACTCATTTCTAGCCAGCTACTCACTCCTGCTGCTCTCTCTTAGGTAAGAGAACATAAAACATGTGTAGCTCTCCTCCTTGATCAAGTTGGAGCATGCAGATGAACCTGTCTCCTAATCGTGGAAGGCGCCTCTGTTTGCTGCTCCCTAGTACTTCTCTACGCTCCCGCAACACATATTTGGTCTAGTCTTGCACTATTAAGCATCCGTCGCTAATCTTGAATGCACTAAAGTAATCTATAGGATATCTTGGCCGTAAGATGATAATACTCATGATACCTTTAGTCTCGATCCCATAAGGCACAACATTCATCGGGAGTCCCTGTTGAAGAACATCGTATGGTAACATACTTAGCAATGAAGTTTAGCTTCAAAAATAATGTATGGAAAAGATGCAATGAGGACAAAAAGTAAAAATCTTACCATCCTTCCTAAATGGATGTGACCGTAGTTCATTACGAACACTATTGGTCGACATTTTCAGACTAACATTTCTAAATGCAGGAAGAAAATTTGTCTTGACAAGATCAAGATCCTCAAGCCATGAAACATAATGACCGAGCTCCTCGCATTGACTTCAGCCCAGGATAGTATACGGTCCTGTCTACCAAGCCACGGACATGTTTGCTTGCACGGAAATAACTCGACAATACAAATTAGTTGTCAACTATTTTGAATAAACAATATCAAAGACATAAATATGGTTGAGAAACTTACATAATGGTATAACTAGAGGCATTTGCACATTGACCAGGATGTCGGTATTACCTTCAATATCATCTTCCGACGAATATCAAAGGTGATAACCATATCGGGATCAAATGCATAAGTCTTGCATAGTGCTCGCCATGTTTTGCATCCAAAATAGGTGTAGTCGTCTGAATTGTATAACCGCATGGAAAATATAACCATGCTCGGTCTTCAAGTAAACTTTCTTTTCCTCCATACTATGACTGAAACCTATCTTATCCAATACAAAAACTCTTGCATGGCAGGGGATATGCTAGTAGAATAGTAAAAAAAAATAAGTTGAAGCAAATGAAGCAGATGTCATGCTTAATTACGAAAAAAGACTTGTCGTCGTGACTTCATCAGATCCACTTGAAGTTCTCGTCCAGCTTGATGCTGAAGCGCCTATCATCATCTAGGAAGATTCCGTCACGCACAGCAGCCATCGTCTTCGCAGATTTGCAAATACCGAAATCCTTCTCGTCGTCGAGACATTTCCAATGTTCATAATTAAAACATTAATTGAAAATCGATCGAAGACAACTACCAAGATACTCAACACACAAATCCGGGGCACTCGATATTTCCTACATATTCTAGCACAAGTCATGCCAAAATTCACGGAAAAATCCGGCATGACCTTTGCTAAAATAGGACATATCGCGCGCCTGAAATTTGCCGGAACGGAAATGAATCAACACTCCGGCAAAACATAGGCCACTCGAATAGAAGAAGGTCAAATTTTACTCGTTTTATTATGCATTACACTAGTGTTTATTCATCATCTAAGAAAACATCACCTAAGAAAAAATCCCAGCCGCATCTGTATCCAATTCATTTCCACCCATAGATGAACCCTAACTATTTGATGCAACTAAAATTTGAAGAACTCTATCTAGACAGAGGTAGGGGAGGGGGAGGAGCAGGCGTGCTCACCTCGATCGGGTGTCTGTGGTGAGAGAGGGGCAGGTGGCGTCGAGGTCGGGCTTGGGGCGGCGTCCGGGGCGGCGTTGAGGTCGGGGGCGGCGTCCGGGGCGGCGTTGAGGTCGGGGGCGGGGGCGGCGTTGAATCCGGGGGCGGGGGCGGCGTAGAGGGTGTGCGGAGAGCGCGCGGCGACCGACGGGCGATGGCGGCGGCGAGAGCGGAGTAGTGAGATTTGGGGGAAGTGGCCGTGGGGAAGGATGAACGCGGTGGTTAAGTCAGAAGTAGCAGTAGCGCATTCCTAGAAACACGCTGCTGCTACATTAGCTACAGCGCGTTCTGCGATACGCGCTACTGCTACAACTTTCTCCTTTTTCACCTATTTTTCTTCACATTTTATTTTTTTTCCTTTCACTTCTTCTATTTCTTTCATTTTCAATTACCTTTCTATTTGCTTTTCATTTAATTTTATATCCCTTAGTAGTAGAGAGTTTAGAGCAAAACGCGCTGCTACAAAGAAAGTAGCAGTAGCGCGGTTCCATGTAGATCGCTAGTACTATGTGTACCATATCGGCTAAGCCGTGAGAATTTTAGTAGTAACGTGTTTTCAGCGAGACGCGCTACTGCTACGACATTATCTGCAGCGCGGTTTCGGCAGGCTCGCTACTGCTATTTAGCACCAGCGTGTTTCTTTGACACACGCTACTGCTAAAGTTTTGTGTATAAGGTTTTCCCTAGTAGTGAGTCATCAATAGAGCTTTTCAGCAAGTTCACATACTCAACTATCTTGTAGTCTTATATAATTGCTAACACTCACGAAATACTTGTGGTTATGGAGTTTCAGCTGGACACTGAGAAAGATAGGGGCTTATTGTATTGCCTCCCAACGTATTCACCTTTAGGTGATGTCAACAATAATAGCCCACGCTAACTTACATCCATATATATATATATATATATATATATATATATATATATATATATATATATATATATATATATATATATATATATCATGATCTTTCAAACACGAAGAGCTTGCCAAAGGATAAAATGAAAAAGGGAAAGGTGAAGATCACCTTGACTCAAGCATAAAGTCAAACATAAAGTAAAAGATAGGCCCTTCGGAGAGGGAAGCAGAGGTTGTCATGCGCTTTTAAGGTTGGATGCACAAAATCTCAATGTGAAAGAACGTCACTTCATATTGCCCCTTGTGATATGAACCTTTATTATGCAGTCTGTCGCTTTTATTACTTCCACATCACAAGATCGTATAAAGCTTATTTCTCCCACACCAATCAATCATACATATTTAGAGCAATTTTTATTGCTTTGCACCGATGACAACTTACTTGAAGGATCTTACTCAATCAATAGGTAGATATGGTGGACTCTCATGGCAAAACTGGTTTAAGGATTTTGGAAGCGCAAGTAGTATCTCTACTTGGTGCTGAGAAATTTGGCTAGCATGAGGGGGAAAGGCAAGCTCAGCATGTTTGGAAGGTCAATGACAATATACTTTAACTGAGATGTCGGAAAACATAAACCATTACGTTGTCTTCCTTGTCCAACGTCAACTCTTTTAGCATGTCATACTTAATGAGTGCTTCACAATCATAAAGGATGTCCAAGATAATATATCTGTATGTGAACCTCTCTTTCCTTATTACTTCCTATTAATTGCAACGATGACCAAAACTACTTTTGCCAGCTCTCAATAACTTTTATGCCTCATTCTTTCTATGTGTGAAGTCATCACTAACCATGTTATAAGCATATGAAACATATATAAATTCAGGTTTATGACATTCTATTTATTCAACCATTTACTCATAGGATGGACATGAAGCATGTGAGCAAATGACAAACTACTCCAAAAGATATGAGTGAAGAACACTGAGTAGTAAAATTATTAACTAGCCATGGGAGGATTCTTTTTCATTCAATATTTCAGATCCAATGATTTTATTCAAACAGCAAGCAAAGAAAAATAAAATGACATTGCAAGGATAGCGCAACTCATGTGAAGAAGCAAAAACTTAGGTTCAACCGATACTAACCGATAGTTGTTGAAGAGAAAAGGTGGGATGCCTTCCGGGGCATCCCCAAGCTTAGATGCTTGAGACTTCTTGAAATGATGTGTTGGGGTGCCTTGGGCATCCCCAAGCTTGAGCTTTTGTGTCTCCTTAATTCCTTTTATACGTCGGTTTCCTAAATCTCAAAAGCTTCATACACACCAAACTCAACAAGAACTGGTGAGATAGGTTAGTATAAACCAATGCAAAACCTTATCATTTTCTACTGTAACAAATTACTAAAATTATTATTCAACATTGCATACTAAATGCCTCTGCATATTTAACACTCCTATCCTCAAATAGAATCATTAAACAAGCAAACATATGCAAACAATGCAACCATAACAGCAATCTGCCAAAACAGTATAGTCTGTAAAGAATGCAAGATTCATCATACTTCCCTAACTCCAAAAATTATAAAAGAAAATTCCCACTGTAGTAAATTTATCAGAGCTTATTATGCAAAAGGTTTCAACATTTTAGCACATTCTGACTTTTCTAAGGAATTTTTGCAACAGCGGTAAACTTTCTGTTTTCAAACAGCAACATGTATTCTTGCAAAATAAGCATGGTAAAAGGCTATCCTAGACATTTTTATTGAAAATAAAGATGCAAAACATTATTCTACATAACAGAAAGCAAATGCTAACAAAAGAAAATGACGCTCCAAGCAAAACACATATCATGTGACGAATAAAAATATAGCTCCAAGTAAAGTATACCGATAGTTTTGAAGACGAAAGAGGGGATGCCTTCCGGGGCATCCCCAAGCTTGGGGTCTTTCCACTCCTTATTCTCCTCATATCGATATCTCACCTAAAGCTTGAAAACTTCAATCACACAAAACTTAACCAAACTTCGTGAGATAGGTTAGTATGATAAAGAGTAAACCATTCACTTTGGTACTGTTAAGGACAAGTTTCATAATTGTTATCACACAATGCCTAATGTACCATATCATTTCTACAATTTATATGGATAAATATAAGTCATAGAAACTAGAAAACAAGCAAACTATGCAATGAAAACAGAATCTGTCAGAAACAGAACAGACTGTAATGATCTGAACATAAACCATACTTTTGCTACTCCAAAAATTATGAAATAAATTGGTGGACATGAGGAATTTTTCTATTAATCTTCTGTAAAACGAATAAACTAAAAAGCATTCTTCTGTAAAAAATGACATCTATTCTCGTGAGCGCAAAGTTTCTGTTTTTAACAGCAAGATCACATTGACTTTCTCCCAAGTCTTCCCAAAGGTCTTACTTGGCACTTTTTGAAACAAAAGCTATAAAACATGATTAATAAAGTAGCTTAATCATGTAAACACACAAAAACAGTAAGGTTAAATATTGGGTTGTCACCCAACAAGCGCTTTTCTTTAATGCCTTTTAGCTAGGCATGATGATTTCAATGATGCTCACATAAAAGATAGGAATTGAAGCGCAAAGACAGCATCTTGAAGAATATGACCAGCACATTTAAATCTAACCCACTTCCTATGCCTAGGGATTTTGTGAGCACACAACTTATGGGAACAAGAATCAACTAGCATAGGAAGGCAAAACAAGTATAACTTCAAAACTTTAAGCACATAGAGAGGAAATTTGATATTATTGCAACTCCTACAAGCATGTATTCCTCCCTCATAATAACTTTCAGTAGAATCATGAATGAATTCAACAATATAACCATCACAAAAAGCATTCTTGTCATGATCTACAAGCATAGAAATTTTTCTACTCTCCACATAAGCAAAATTCTTCTCATTCGGAATAGTGGGAACACTAATTCCTAAAGTTGACACTCTTCCAAACCCACTTTAGATGATAGTATTATTCATATTCCAAAAGATATAAGTGAAGTTAATGTATCATTCTACAATTAATATAGGCTAACCAATATCCAAGCTCAATATATATAAGTGAAGCACACGAAGCATTCTATAAAACCATACTCAAAAAGATTTAAGTGAAGCACAAAGAGCAATTCTATAAGATTGTACTTAAAAGATATAAGTGAAGCACATGAAGTATTCTATAAATCAATGAAAGGCTATCTCATGCTAGCATGGTTCTTAAAGGAAAAACAAAAAACACAAAGGACACAAATCATGTGAACAAAACAAAAACCGAAGTATACCGATATTTGTTGAAGAAGAAAGATGGGATGCCAACCGGGGCATCCCCAAGCTTAGATTCTTGAGTATCCTTGGAATATTTACTTGGGGTGCCTTGGGCATCCCCAATCTTGAACTCTTGCCTCTCTTTATTCTTCTCACATCGGTAACTCCTCATTCTTCGAACACTTCATCCACACAAAACTTTAATAAAAACTTTGTGAGATCCGTTAGTGTAATAAAGCAAATCACTACCTTTAGGTACTATAATGAACTCATTCTTTATTTATATTGGTGTTAAACCTACTGTATTCCAACTTCTCTATGGTTCATACCCCCCGATACTAGCCATAGATTCATCAAAATAAGCAAACAACACACGCAAAACAGAATCTGTTAAAAACAGAACAGTCTGTAGTAATTTGGAAGTTTGGTAAACTTCTGTAACTCCTAAAATTATGAAATAAATTTGTCAATTTTAACAATTTGTACAGAAGTAATGTGCAAAAAGTTTCAGACCCATTTGACCTTCCAGTAAAAAAATGTAAATTCATCCATGTAGCGACCAGACCTCAAACAGTCTGATCTCTGTGCATCAGTGTCATCCCTGGATCAGTAATGCTGACACGCACAGTACTTGAAGGATTTATAACAGAGTAGCAATCACACACTTATTACATCGAACGTCTTAAAAGAGAACTTATTGCAATATATATGGCTTAAGGCCATCTAATAATGATAACAGCGGAAGGCTTGGAAGATAGGCGAGTCCATCAACTCCAATGGCATCACTGAGTATAGAACCACGACCTAAGGCACCTTACTCGTTGTCTGAAAAGTCTGCAACATGAACGTTGTAGCCCAAAAACGGGTCAGCACATGGAATAAGTTGGCAATGTAACACATAGCGAAACAATATGAAAGAGTAATGCTATACTACATGCATATATGGCTGGTGGAAAGCTCTATGGTTACAGTTTTGCGTAAAGCCATTTTTTCCCTACTGCAAAGGAATAAATTTTGTTTAATTATCATGGTGGTTGTTAAACATTGAGAATGGTTGACAGCATTCTCAATCCCAATTAAGCATCATCAATTAAAAACCCAACAATATTAGTTAAAGTAACATGATGAGATTCACATGATAATCCAAGTACTAGATACTCAAGATGTCCATAACCGGGGACACGACTAACCATGATTAGTTTGATACACTCTGCAGAGGTTTGCACACTTTTCCCCACAAAACTCGATCTCCTCCGTTTGATTTCTCGCACTACATGGTGTTTAAGAAACGGATGACCGAGACATAGTCTTTTAGAAGCGCTAGCACCTTACGAACGGGTAGACCGTACCAACCTACATCCCCTACATCAGCTAGTCTACCACTGTAAGAGTTCACACGACTTAGTCAACTATGCTAGAGCCCATAGTAGCTTGTGGCTGCACACGGAAGTTTCTAGCATGAATAATCTCATGATCCCTTTCAGCCTGGGTGGCGGTCCATAAAGAAAAACAGGCAATCCTGGAATACCCAGGTACCTCAATCCACCCAGATGTGTGTTTAAGTTGCCACCATAAATAAAACATTAATTAAAATCTCACATCTGTCATGGATACACTCACCCAATCCACGTCTACTAGCATAGCATGCCATAATAAGCAAACGTAGAGTAACTCCCAAGGGTTTGATAATAAAACAGGTAATAGGTACTACCTCAACTACTATCCCAAAACCCACAGATTAATTAGATCCTAATCATGCAATGTTTGAGGATTGATCTAATGCAAAAAACTGGGTATGAAAAGGGATATGATCAAAGTGTTACTTGCCTTGCTGATGATCCGTGAAACCTAGAGATTCGAAGTAGCAAGCGGCGCACTCCGGGTACTCTATCGCAAACAAACAAGCACACAATAAGTACTCATCTAATGCACAGGTAAAACTCAAATAAAAGATCTAACCGGAAAGTTCAACTTAAGAACTCCGGTTTGCAAAAGAAACAAATCGAACGAAACAACGAAGTCAAACAGCGAAAGAAACAGGCTTCGTTTTACTAATCTGGACCTAAATCAAATTTTACAGAGGTAAAAACTTTTTTGAGTTGATTATTCGGAAAGAGGGTTTCGAGACGAAACTCTAGGCGCCTGAATCGCCTGATTCCGATAAACGAGCGAAAAGTTATACTAGATCAAAAATCGGATCAGAAATCGCGATCAGAAAAAATCGCGGAATAAATCCGAGAAAACGAAAAATGACGAACAGCTTAACGAACAGACGTTCGTTAACTGTAACTAAACAGTGAGCGCGTTCGTAAAAACGAACGAACGAGCGAACGCTCGCTAACTAAATAAACCGATAAAACCGGTTTAAAAAACGAAACGAAAACCTAGGTTTTCTTAAAAAAAACCGGATTGTTTTTTCTCAGAAAACCGGGGCGGCGGCTACCTCGCAAACTCCGCGGGTGGGCGGCGAGGGCGGCGGCGGCGGGGGTGGGGCGGCTCGGCGGCGGCAAGCGGCGGCGGCGGTAAGCGGCGGCGGCGGCGGCACAAGGCGGCGGGCGGCGGGCTCGGCGGGGGAAGTGTGACGGCGGCTGCGGCTTGGGGCTCCTAGGGGCCCCGGCTGGGTATTTAAAGGGAAGGGGTCGGCGGCTTGGGGAGGGGCAATCGGCGGCGGCGAAGGCGGAGTCCGCCTCGGACTCTGGGCGACGGCACAATGGAAAAGGCGCGGCGGCTGGGTTGAGCCAACTGGCTGGCCTTGCCCGATCGAGCAGAAGACAGCGCTGCGTTTTTTTAAACAATTCATGAAATTTAGAAAAATTCTAGAAAAATAAATAAAAATCTAAAAATGCCAAAACAAATTTTCACCGCCTAAATATAATATTTAGGACGAGGTGAACACTTTCTTGGCTCTAAAATGCAGTTTTGAAAACGTGCAATTTTTCCTAGATCCAAATAAAATAGAGAAAAACTCCAAATAAAATCTTATCTGATTTTTTTATTAAATCTTCAATATTTCCTTATTTTGGGGAAAGTCATTTTATTCCCTCTCTCATATTTTGACAATAGAAATAATTGAAGATAAAATAAATAAAATCAAATGATCCTATTTTCAGAATTTGAGCAACTCAAATATGAAAATAACAAAATCTCCAACTCTCTCCGTGGGTCCTTGAGTTGCGTGAAATTTCTTGGATCGAGCCTAAAATGCAATAAAATATGATATGCAATTGATGATCTATGTATAACATTCCAAATTGAAAATTTGGGATGTTACAATGCACTAGAGCCAAAGTTTCTGTTTTTGTTCTGCACATAGTAAACAAGCAATCTAATCATCCTAAAACCAAAGCTTGGCACATTATTTTTATAATACAATGGATATATACAAGGGGATAGTTATTTACGGAGAAACTTCCATGAAAAATTCTACATTGTTTCCGTGAGCATGAACACAAGTGCTCAAGGTCGACCCTCACTTCTTCAATGCATAACTTTCCAATCACTTCTCTTTTTGAAAAACTTTTTAGGCATGAGAGGCAAGTAAGTTTTTTTTGTATTTTCATTTTTTAATTTTTTTTTGTATTTTTCACCCACAACTAAACAGAAACAAAAAGGAAAAACAATATCTACTTAGTGAAGAAAGCAAACACACACGAGAATATCAACCCCACGCTATTGCTCCCCCGCAACGGCGCCAGAAAAGAGCTTGATAATCCCAAGTGCAGGGAATCAACGTAGCAATTCCCAAAGGTGGAAGTGATAAGTATGGAGTGTCGAACCCTAAAGGAGCTAAAGGTAAGATCAATATTCTCTCAAGTCCTATCTGCCACTGATACGACTCTACGTACACCGAACGTTTGCTTCCAACTAGAAACGAGAAATAAAACTATGTTGTGGGTATGAAGAGGATAACTTTGCATGATATCGGAGAGCTAAAATATAAAAGTAGGTGCTGTTATCATAAAGTAAAAATATATTACTAAATATTATAAATAACGAGTGTGGAATAATGATGGATCGGTGTTCGGAATTATCCTAGGAAATTGTTAACAAGACCGGTAGTCGTCATTGCAATTTCACATGAGGGAGAGGCATAAGCTAACATACTTCCTCTACTTGGATCATATGCACTTATGATTGGAACTCTAGCAAGCATCCGCAACTACTAAAGATCATTAAGGTAAAACCCAACCATAGCATTAAAGCATCAAGTCCCCTTTATCCCATACACAACAACCCCCTTACTCGGGTTTAAGCTTCTGTCACTCTAGCAACCCACTATAAGCGAATTATGAACGTATTGCAACACCCTATAGCGGGAATCCCTCATGCTTGCGCGACACGGAGAGCACCATAGGACAGCACCAATAATAAAACATACAACTCATACCAATCTAGATCATCAATCAACCCAAAGACAAAGGATATCTACCCAAAACATCATAGGATGGCAACACATCATTGAATCATAATATGTGGCATAAAGCACCATGTTCAAGTAGGGATTACAGCGGGGTGCGGGAGAGTGGACCGCGTAAAAGAGACGAGGATGGTGATGATGATGGTGATGTTGATGAAGACGATCACCGCGGCGATGATTCCCCTCCCGATGGCACTCCGGCGCCACCGAGAGAGAGGAGGAGAGGTTCTCCCCCTTGTGCTTCCTCCACCATGGCCTCCCCCCGATGGGTAGAGGTTCTACCTCTGGTCCTTGGCCTTCATGGCGATGATGGACTCTCCGGGATACTCCTCCATGGCCACCGGTGATGATGGCCCCCTCCGGCAGGGTGCCGGAGAGGGCCTAGATTGATTTCTCGTGGTTACAGAGGCTTGCGGCGGCGGAACTTCCGATCTAGGTTAATTTTCCGAGGTTTCTGTATTTATAGGAATTTTTTGCATCGGTCTCACGTGAAGGAGGTGCCCGAGGCGTCCATGCGGCAGGCCCACGCGTCTGGGAGGGTGGGCGCGCCCCCCACCCTCGTGGGCGCCCCGGGACTCTCCTGGCCCAACTCTTTTACTCCGGGGTCTTCTTTTGGCCCATAAAAAATCGTCAAAAATTGGCACGTCAATTGGACTCCGTTTGATATTCCTTTTCTGTAAAACTCAAAAACAAGGAAAAACAGGAACTGGCACTGGGCTCTAGGTTAATAGGTTAGTCCCAAAAATCATATAAAATAGCATATAAATGCATATGAAACATCTAAGATGGATAATATAATAGCATGAATACTTCATAAATTATAGATACGTTGGAGACGTATCAGGCATCCCCTCTTTCGTCTTCGTCCATCGGTAACTTTACTTGGAGCTATATTTTTTATTCACCACATGATATGTGTTTTGCTTGGAGCGTCTTGTATGATTTGATTCTTTGCTTTTTAGTTTACCACAATCATCCTTGCTGTACACACCTTTTGAGAGAGACACACATGATTCGGAATTTATTAGAATACTCTATGTGCTTCACTTATATCTTTTGAGCTATATAGTTTTTGCTCTAGATCTTCACTTATATCTTTTAGAGCACGGTGTTGGATTTGTTTTATAGAAACTATTGTTCTCTCATGCTTCACTTATATTATTTTGAGAGTCCTACAAAATAGCATGGTAATTTGCTTTAATCGTGAAATTAATCCTAATATACAAGGTGTTCAACTTTAGAAAAAATTCTCTTATGAGTGCGTTGAATACTAAGAAACTTTTGATGCTTGACGATTGTTTTGAGATATGGAGGTACTAATATTAAAGTTGTCCTAGTTGAGTAGTTGTGAAATTGAGAAATACTTGTGTTGAAGTTTGCAAATCTCGTAGCATGCACGTATGGTAAACCTTATGTAACAAATTTGAAACATGAGATGTTCTTTGAGTGTCATCCCTTGTGTGGAGGTCGGGGGCGCGCGATGGTTAACTCCTACCAACCTCCCCCCTAGGAGCATGCGTGTAATGCTTGGTTTTGATGACTTGTAGATTTTTGCAATAAGTATGTGAGTTCTTTATGACTAATGTTGAGTCCATGGATTATACGTACTCTCACCCTTCCATCATTGCTAGCCTCTTCGGTACCGTGCATTGCCTTTTCTCACCTTGAGAGTTAGCGCAAACTTCGCCAGTGCATCCAAACCTCGTGATACGATACGCTCTATCACACATAAACCTCCTTATATATTCCTCAAAACAGCCACCATACCTACCTATTATGGCATTTCCATAGCCATTCCGAGATATATTGCCATGCATTTTTCCACCGTTCCGTTTCTCATGACACGTTTCATCATTGTCATATTTCCTTGCATGATCATGTAGTTGACATCGTATTTGTGGCAAAGCCACCATGCATATTATTTCGTACATGTCACTCTTGAATCATTGCCCATCCCGGTACACCGCCGGAGGCATGCATATAGAGTCATACTTTGTTCAAGTATCGAGTTGTAATCATTGAGTTGTAAATGAATAGAAGTGTGATGATCATCATTCATAGAGCATTGTCCCTAAAAAAGAGAGAGAAAGGCCAAAAGAAAAAAAGGCCAGAAAAAGGGGGCAATGCTACTATCCTTTTCCATACTTGTGCTTCAAAGTAACACCATGTTCTTCATGATCGAGAGTCTCTTGCTTTGTCACTTTAATATACTAGTGGGAATTTTTTGTTATAGAACTTGGCTTGTTATATTCCTACAATGGGCTTCCTCAAATGTCCTAGGTCTTCATGAGCAAGCAAGTTGGATGCACACCCACTTAGTTGCATTTTGTTGAGCTTTCATACATTTATAGCTCTAGTGCATCCGTTGCATGGCAATCCCTACTCCTCACATTGATATCTATTAATGGGCATCTCCATAGCCCGTTGATACGCCTAGTTGATGTGAGACTATCTTCTCCTTTTTGTCTTCTCCACATAACCCCCATCATTATTCTATTCCACCCATAGTACTATGTCCATGGCTCACGCTCATATATTGCGTGAAAATTGAAAGAGTTTGAGAATTCTTAAGTATGAAACAATTTCTTTGCTGAAACCGGGGTTGTGCATGGTTTGAGTATTTTGTGTGACGAAGATGGAGCATAACCAAACTATATGATTTTGTAGGGATGAACTTTCTTTGGCCATGTTATTTTGAGCAGACATAATTGCTTAGTTAGTATGCTTGAAGTATTATTACTTTTATGTCAATATTAAACCATTATCTTGAATCTTTCGGATCTGAATATTCATACCACAATTAAGAGGGTTAAGTTAAAATCCATGCCAAGTAGCATTCCGTATCAAAAATTCTGTTTTTATCATTTACCTACTCGAGGACGAGCAGGAATTAAGCTTGGGGGATGCTTGATACATCTCCAACGTATCTATATTTTTTTATTGTTCCATGCTATATTATATTCTGTTTTGGATGTTTATTTTGCATTATTGTACACTTTTATATTATTTTTGGGACTAACCTATTAACCGGAGGCCCAGCCCAAATTGCTGTTTTTTTGCCCGTTTCAGTGTTTCGCAGAAAAAGAATATCAAACGGAGTCCAAACGGAATGAAACCTTCGGGAACGTGATTTTTGGAACAAACATGATCCAGATGACTTGGAGTCTACGTAAAGCAATCAACGAGGAAGGCACGAGGTAGGGGGCACCCCTACCCCCTTGGCGCACCCTCCACCCTCGTGGGGCCCACGTTGCTCCATCGACGTACTTCTTCCTCCTATATACGTTGCTCCACCCTCGTGGGGGCATTGATCACGGAGGGCTTCTACATCAACGCCATAGCCTCTCCGATGATGTGTGAGTAGTTTACCTCAGACCGTCGGGTCCATACTTATTAGCTAGATGGCTTCTTCTCTCTCTTTGGATCTCAATACAAAGTTCTCCTTGTTTCTCTTGGAGATCTATTCGATGTAATCTTCTTTTGCGGTGTGTTTATCGAGATCCGATGAATTGTGGGTTTATGATCAAGATTATCTATGAACAATATTTGAATCTCCTCTGAATTCTTTTATGTATGATTGGTTATCTTTGCAAGTCTCTTCGAATTATCAGTTTGGTTTGGCCTACTAGATTGATATTTCTTGCAGTAGGAGAAGTGCTTAGCTTTGAGTTCAATCTTGCG
The DNA here is from genome assembly GCA_021437245.1 of Aegilops speltoides. Taxonomy (NCBI): domain Eukaryota; kingdom Viridiplantae; phylum Streptophyta; class Magnoliopsida; order Poales; family Poaceae; genus Aegilops; species Aegilops speltoides. The sequence goes on along the minus strand of CM038142.1, from coordinate 560,208,580 downwards.
GTTTCCTTTCCCAGTGATAGTAGGGGCAGCAAGGCACGTATTGTATTGTTGCCATCGATGATAAAAAGATGAGGTTTATATCATATTGCTTGAGTTTATCCCTCTACATCATGTCATCTTTCTTAATGCATTAATCTGTTCTTATGAACTTAATACTCTAGATGCATGCTGGATAGCGATCGATGTGTGGAGTAATAGTAGTAGATGCAGGCAGGAGTCGGTCTACTTGTCGCGGACGTGATGCCTATATACATGATCATACCTAGATATTCTCATAACTATGCTCAATTCTATCAATTGCTCGACAGTAATTTGTTTACCCATCGCAATACTTATGCTATCTTGAGAGAAGCCACTAGTGAAACCTATGGCCCCCGTGTCTATTTTCCATCATATTAATCTTCCAACACTTTGCTATTTCGATTTCCGTTTATTTTACTTTGCATCTTTATCATAAAAATACCAAAATTATTATCCTATCATCTCTATCAGATCTCACTCTCGTATGTGACCGTGAAGGGATTGACAACCCCTTTATCGCGTTGGTTGCGAGGTTCTTGTTTGTTTGTGTAGGTGCGTGGGACTCGCGCGTGGTCTCCTACTGGATTGATACCTTGGTTATCAAAACTGAGGGAAATACTTACGGTACTTTGCTGCATCACCCTTTCCTCTTCAAGGGAAAACCAACGCAGTGCTCAAGAGGTAGCAAGAAGGATTTCTGGCGCCATTGCCGGGGAGTCTACGCACAAGTCAAGACATACCAAGTACCCGTCACAAACTCATCTCCCTTGCATTACATTATTTTCCATTTGCCTCTCGTTTTCCTCTCCCCCACTTCACCCTTGTCGTTTTATTCGCCTTCTTCCTGTATGCCTTTTTGTTTGTGTTTCCACGTGCCTTCTATTTGCTTGTATCTTTGCTTGCTAAAAATCTATTGATATGGATCCACTTAAAGTGTTCTACTTGGATCATCTTTGATCCTTATGCGCTCGTGCTGAAACCCCAACTAGCCTAGTTGATGGGAAATCTTTAGATGAGCATGCTCATTTTGTGCGTCACCGTTTGTCTGCGCGTTTATATGCACTCGTGGCGACCTTTGATGCCCAGTGTATGTAATCCGCGGTCATGTTGCGCTTTATTATCACCGGTAGCGAACTTTGATTCCCAGTGGATGTAATATGCCGTAATTTCTTTGTTGTATAGTCTAGGTTTATTCTTTGGTCGGTATGCTGCAATTTAGGCCGGAAGGTTCAGTGAATCTCAGTGTTGTCGGTCTTCAGGCCGGCCCGTTACTCATATGGGCCAAAACGTGGGCCTATAATCATCTTGGGCCATTAGCAGGTCTAAACCTATAGTAGTTTCCCTCATTTAACAGGCCATGGGCTACATATTTACTGTAGTGACACTGGGCTTCCTACGGGCCGTAGAAACAATGGGCCTTCTATGTTCCGTAGGAACAATGTGCCTTCTACTGGCTGTATCATTAATGGGCTTAGACGGGTCGTATGATCGATTGGCCAAACATGGGCCAAAAACAGACCGCATTATGGCCGTAAACGGGCTAGAGTTGGAGTCGTCCGTTCATGGGCCGACCATAACGGGCCGTCGTTAATAAGCCATATTTGATGACGCTATGAACGGCCCAACGTATTAACGGGCCACAAATGGGCCGACTGTAACCACGGGCTGAATTTGGCTCACAAGCAGAAAATGGCAGTAACGGGCCGTAAGTAACCGAATGCTGAAAATGAGCCCAAGAATAAATGGGCCCTGAGAAGGCCGAAAGATAACATGGGCTGGAAACGGCCCAACGGAATAATGGGCCGTTAATGGGTATAAAGTGATTCACTGTTCATTACGGGCCAGTTTCACCACGGCCCGTTAATGGGCCGAGGGTTACTAAGGGCCTCATATGGGCCAAAAGACGTCATGGGCCATACATGGACCAGAAGTTAAAACGGGCTGGAATTATGTTGGACGGCCCTGATGACGCTACTGGGCCTAATTTGGATAGGTCGTAAACGGGCCCTGGGTTAGCGGGTTGTAAATGGGCTATATCCGAACAGGCCGTTAACAGGCTTGTTGTGGGCCGGCCCGCCACCTTTTGACCAAGTCAAACGGGCCGGCCTTTTCACAGGAATGGGCCTCTGTTGGGCCGTGCCACGTGTCGACGTATCATAGGCGCCTTCGGTCCAATGAGTGGATGACATCTGTCCCAACGGTGAGCCGACACGTGTTTCCTCCAGCCAATGATGATTTTACACGTGGAAAATCCCCATTGGTTGGGGCTGTTAACGGGTTATCGGATCCAAAACCGGACTCGATAGCTTAACAGCGTCCCGTTACGGTGGATGCCACGTGTTGGTCACCTTTGACGAAAGCACTTCTATGACATGCGATTTATCGTCATGGAAGTGGACACTTCCGTGATGATAATTTTGGTAATGTCATGGAACACTTTCTACGACAGCACAGGTATGAATATCTTGATTCTGTCATAAATTTGTCATGAATGTACATGCATGACAGAAAACGTGACCTACTATGACAAACACGTATCTTCACGGACGTGTATTTTTTTTGTAGTGTTCGGGCCGGCAGTGGCGTCGGCCTTGGGCGACGTTTCCTTCTTGGAGGCGATGTCGTGGTCTGCTTCTCCCCACCTCCATTTCCTCTCCCGGGTGTAAAACCAAAATCCGGCTGGATTGGGCAGCTGCGGCATCATGTGTGTCGTTCCCTCCATGGTGGCGTTGCCTGGGGAGTGTGGACTCGGGAATTGGGTTGCTGAAGGTGGGTTTTTTGGCTAGCAGCAGTTGCAATGACTCTCGCTGTCCCGCTGTCCGCCTCTCTGTTGTTGCTCGGCAACTTTCCTGTAGCCTTCAGACGTTCTAGGCGCGAGATGGTGTGGCCGGCTTGGTGTGCTTTCTTCGTCAAGGAGGTCATGACCCGTGTTTGCTCTGGATCCGAGGATCGACATTCTCTAGCTCTCAGTGAGAGTCTCTCATGTCCGACGGGTGGCCCTCTTCGGCGGTGGAGGGAGGTGATGTCCCCAATCTTTCGAGAGCATAACCATGTTGCGGCGCTCCTCCTGTTTGTCCTGGCGCCTGAGGTTTGCGGTCATCCGTTTATGCTAGTTGTGCTCTATCTTAGTATCTCTTGTATCTAGATCTCCAATGTGTTGTAAGTTCAGAGTGCCCCCTTGTATCTTTCGGGCATTTCTTGTTGTTCTTTTTTGTGTCGTTTGTATGATGCTCGTGTAATCCTGGCTCGTTGATGGCTTTGTTAATTCAAGGTCGGGTTAGGTCCGAGCCTACTTTAAGCTCGGGCTAAGCCTTTTCTAAAAAATTATCCTAAGAAGAAACGACTGGGACTCGCATCTGCCCATTTGGCGTCGGACTTAATGACTCTTTGGAGCGGCTTGTACGAATTCTCAAAGACCCTGTTGTACCTTTCCCTCCAAATGCTCCAAATGATGAGTGGCACCAACAAATTCATAGATTTCTCCTTGTGCCATGAATTCTTGGCCTGGCCTCCTGCCACCAATCCCGAATAGGGAAAAAAGGCGGAGGGAACAACCTCGCTCAAGTTAGCCCACTGCAGAGTCGAACTCTAGAGAATTGATATGACGCTGCAACCCCCGAAGAGATGTTGAACCGTCTCATGACCAGAGATGCAAAAACAACGAGTCATTATGGGACAAGCCCCTCTTGCGCCACCAAAGATGTCCAACAAATACCTTGCAATGGAGATATTGTTTTGATTTGCCTTGAGGGAGAGTATGAATGTCAGCATAGATGATATTTAGACCTAATTATACTATTTGCAGTGTAAATTTTTGACAAATTTTGAATAGTCGCACCCCAATGATAAGATTCGGTCGGCCACTGTGACAGCCCTTTTATAGGTTGATGAGATGATCCGGCTAGGTATGTGCGTTTGAACCAACACGTACATACAAACCCCCGGCCGGTTCCGACCACCAGCGGCATGCAGGCTCTTGATCTACCGATCGAATCAACACGTTTCGATGCCCACTGCTCCTCGCCTCGCCGTTATACGTACGGGTATGGTTGGCGATCTTCTAAAAGAGAGTCTTGGGATTGGAGTGGCGGCGATGATCGGTCACGAGCCCGTCCGCCAAGAGCGGCGTGACGCAAGGTCGTGCACACCTTCCGACGGAATCTTGGTGATCCGCTGGTGCTCACCACGTACCGTACGTAGTACGTGACGCCAAAGCCACCACCTCCCGGGTGGTGATGGTGCCGGGCCCTACGTAGCTGCTTGGAACAGGAACACCATCTGCGTGGCTGTTGTTTTGAACTAGGACTAGGAGGAAAAGCAAAAGCAGAGGACAGGCACGCCCATGCCCATACCCTGATTTGCCAGCCAAAATACCCAGCTAGGTTAGAGTTAGATTATAACCCTGAACTAACCTTAAATTAACTCTAACCAAAGAATTGTTTAGATGGTAGGGTTAGATTGACAATAAATATTATTTCTCAAACATTTGATTACTTTGGACCCTGTTTGGATAGGAGGGGTAACCTTTTTTTATTAATTTTTTAGTGGGTCTAGGAGAACTAACCCAAATAAGCTCCTTTAGCGTGGGCTAGATTTTTGGGTGGGTTAGATCCAACTAACCCAAACTAACCCATCATGTTTGGATACTTTTGGGTTATTTGAGCCCCAACTAACTAAAACTAACTCTATCTTAGGGATCCAAACAGGGCCTGTATATGCATCAATGACGTGTGGTATCCGTAGGGTATATTCGGTTCCCGTCCGCTCTTATAGTGAGAGTTATTTAACCAAAACCACCACACTTGGGGTTGGGGTAACAAATTGATATCAGATTCAAGTCAGGGCACAAAAAACCATCAATTTCGTGCCTAACCTATAGCGGAGAGCATTGATTGTACTCTCTTCAGTCCTTTTTACTCTGCATATAAGATTTGTCTGAAGTCAAACTTAAAAAAGTTAGACCGACTTAATAGAAAAAAGTATCTCGTAATACGAAACCAATATCATCAGATGTCTCATGAATTCAGTTTTCATATTGTATAATTTTGGTATTGTAGATGTTGATATTTTTTCATATCAATATGATCAAACTTTATGAAGTTTGACTTCAGACAAATCTTATATGTGCAGTAAAAAGGATCAGATAGAGTATGATAAGCCCGCGAAAACAACAAAACTGACAAGTGGGCCCTACCTATCAGGCTGATGTGGCGAAGACCAAGAAATTTGACCAACTGATGAGGGCCCCATCTATCAATGACTAGAAGGTCTTCTTCTTACTCGCTCTTTTTATGTGGCATTCTATCGAAAACAACAAGTCATTGTGGGACAAGCCCCGCTTGGCTAGACACCTGTTGTCCACACATGACCTCTTACGACCATCTAAACAAAAAAAAATCATTTCAACGGCACCCAGGTTTTCCATATGATGCAAGCCGTGCTGCATTGATCGTCGCACCGAAGTTGGCATTATGAATTGACTTTGTCGGAAAAGAAAATCCTTTCGGGTCGCATGCCCAGGTCCACTCATCATCAACACCCGGGACTATTGGAGAATCAGAGATGAATTCCTATAAAGACAAGGCCTGGTGGAAAGTGTGAATGTTAATCTGCCTTAAACCTCAGGTGCAACCGTGCAAGTTCCTGCAAAAGATGGTCTTCAAATTGGAGTGGCGGCAATGATCGTTGTTAATCACAAGCCCGTCCGCCAAGTGCGGCGTACGCAACGTCGTGCACGCGGGCCTTCCCGCTGAACGGAATCCCCGTGATCTGCTGGTGCTCACCACAGTAGTAGGAACGTACGTGACACCTGGGTGTCGGGCTGTCGGCCCCTACGTAGCTGCCTGCTTGGAGCACCGTCTGCGCCGTTGTTGCGTCGTACAGTAGAGATATTTTGAGCCAGGACTAGGAGGAAAAGCAAAGCGGAGGACAGGAGTACCTGCATGCCCATACCCATTCCCAGATTTGCCAGCCAAAAGACCCACCCGGAGCTAGCTACGTAGGTCCGGTAGCCGGTAGGTACCGGTGGTATGGTGCCAAGGGACACATGCATGGACCACTCCGGCCGGCCGCTGCAACTACTAGCAGGCATGACCGCCGGCTAGGCCTGTATATGGGCATCAACGACGTGTCCTGGCTGGTATCCGTTGGTATATTCCCTTCCCGTCCCGTGGTCCTTTTTTCGTTTCTTTCTTGGCAAAGTCCATCTATAGGAGCACGTATCTTCATGGCAAAGAGTAGTAGTACAATCCAAGCCAGCAGTCCTCTTCCCGAAAGTCCTGTTCTACTCCCGAGCACAAAATGAGCTCGGGATGAACAGTACATTCAAAGAAAAAAATGAAAGCGCATTCAAAAAATTCTGAAATAGTTTGGTGGCAAACATTGACTAATTCTCTAAATACTTGCAAAATTTCGTCATGAAAGAACATCCGTGGAAGTCATGGCAAAAATAACCAAATCAGTACTCCAAAATGCTTTTGAGCCTCTTTGAGACAACCAACCAACCAACGCTCCGCTCTCCCTCGTTCGGTGCGGATCCGATCAATCTACAAAGTGACGTGTTGAGTCGCCTACCCGTCGGGACATATCCTGTCACGAATGGCCACGACCAAGCATACCAATCCACACGCCGCGTGACTCTGATTACGTACGGTTCGTCCATCAGCCACTAGCACAATCTAGTCTAACTACATACTCCCAACTCCCGAAGGCCCGAGTCTGTTATGAGCTGTACACTAGCGTATCTTGATCGAAACCAGTCTGTTAATGGAGCCAAACGCTGGGAAAGCTAGCACGTGATGTTGCCAATTTGCCATGTTGGGTGGCGGGCCCAATTATTAATTTATTATAGAGGGGAGAGACGGGAGCTCTGCAGTAGGCAGGCGGAAGCTGGATCGGTTGTCTCCTTGCTCTGTCCTGCAGATTCCCCTCGCCCTCGTCGTCAACCCATAGCACGCAAAATATCTTGGCGCTTGGCAGCCACCGCGGGCAGAGTTGTGCAATCAAAACAGCGGAAAAGATACCACCAAAGGTCCAGGGCCCGGGCGAGCCGTCGAGCCAATCGCCTGTACGCAGTGCAGTCACTGGCTCATCACTGTAGAGTGTAGACAATTACCACGCCTGTACATCTGGTCCTGCAAAGAGGCATACTACTACTACTAACTGACAAGCACCACAGTTCAGAGTAAGTGAGGTTGATCGATCGTGCACCGAAACGTGCCACCGCCGAGAATATATCTCTCTTTGCCAGGTCGGATTTGTTTTGGCGATCTACTACTCCTAGGACAGCCGTCCCATCCATGTAGATATACAAGGAAAAGGACCACCCGGCCGGCCCAGGATTTCCATGGAGGACGTCCTGATCGAGCTAGCGACGGCAAATGAATGGTGAGTTTATTCGGCGGCCGCAGAAAAGATGAGGGCGTACGTGTATGGAACAATGGCCTTTCAATCTCGACTGAATTCCGAGGCACAAGATCAGATAGGCTCCACCCATCATTCTACACCACCACTTTTATTGTTGAGTATATCAGTCGTTAACCATCTTACCGGGACACATCCAATTGAAACTAGAATCCCAACCTCCTTGAAAGAAGCTCCAAATAGAAAAAGTTCTCTTTGTTATTAGTAGCCTACAAAACTACTCTGTGGTCTCGGCCCAAAAATAAATAAATTGCAAGGACCTTTGTAGCTCATCATCCAAGACCGGGTTTGGACGGCGGATAGACTCACCCAGAGAGGTTGCCCAAATTGGCTTGTGTACACTTTGTAGACGTGTCCCGAAAAATGGTGGCTCATATCCTATTTCGATGCTAATCCCCAACGACCTCGAAACATGTTAAAAAGATGGACCCCAATAACACCCGAATGTTTGTGTTTTTACCATGGCAAACCAATTATTTTCGACCGTGTTCAGTGTATGTTTTACTAGGAAATTACCGTGTGTGTCAACTAAATTTGTCATCCTCACGTCAATAAAATTGTCATAAAAAAAAGTTCAATTTTGCCATGGTCAAATCCCAAATGTTCGGGATTTTGTCATTTCCGTAAAAGATGACTCAAAAGAAAAAACATGCGCACATTGATTGGACCATTATCGCAAAAGAAAGACAAATGATTGGGCTAGACGTAGCATTGTTTTTTGTCTTTCGGATTGGCTCGTACTAGTAGCACATATATAGACATGGATACTAAATATGAAGACTGATATTAGTTTAAAAAACACTAACGATAATATGTTCGAAATTAGATGCTTTCTAAAAGATCGGTTACCGAATTACATCCCATTCGTTGTTTAGGTGCGAGGATTAGCTTATTGTCGATTCTGTTGGCGTGACGCCATGGAGCGCAATCTGCTGATGTGACGCCATAGATCCACAGTATCATCCATGGATCGTTATTGCTTTCGCTTTTGTATAAAATTCCAATGGCCTCCTTTTTTGGTTGCTTTGCCATGATCGAGATATACAGCTCCGTTTGTATCACCCGCTAACTAAATGCTAATCATGGGTGATACTGTTGAAAATATGAGCAATTTACCGAGTGATTTTATTAAGAAATACTAGATAAAGCATGACTAGTGTAGCAGTGATAAAACAAGCCATGCAATTTGACAAAGAGAAGGTAAACATCATCCGCATATATGAACTTGAGGTAAACATATCTACAACAGTCACTAGATGAAGTTGTTTATACGACATAGAGCCTAACATACGTAGGACAGAAACTAGAGCCAAGAACTGTAACAGGACTTCTAACAGAAAGGAGAAGAACACGTACGGCACGGCAGCAGCAGAAGCGCTGGACTTGGGGTCGGTGTCCTCGCCTGCCATGTCGTCGAGGAGGTCGTGGACGTCGGGGAAGAAGTTGTCGTCGGGGAAGTAGTCGTCGGCGACTGGATCGTCCGTGATGAAGAAGCCAGTAGTCGCGCTAAGCGCTCCCCAAAAACCTTATCACCCATCTCCCGTACAGGACTCAAAAGGTGCGGTCTCGGAGGCCTACTGTCCCGTGAGGAAGAGTACCTTCTGATGTGTCTCTCTGGAGAGGAGCGACCTCTCTTATATAGGCACAGGAGAGGGATGCGAACAGGCTGCGACGGGAGGTGAAGCAACGGAGGGAGGCGAAGTGAACATGCAGCACGCGAAGGGTGCGCGACATCGGCTTGGCTCATTCCCGCAACCCGCGGCGAGGCGAGGCGAGGCGAGGCGTGGCGTGGCGAGGCGGGCGGCGGAGGAGGAGCGCGCGTGGATGTCCCTCTTGTTCTGATGCTCATACAAGTAGGGAAAGAATCTCCCTTATAAGGAGGTCCAACTCCCACTCAACTAGCAATGTGGGACTAAACATTAGTAGTATCCCTTGCCTTGCACAAATGGGCTAAGTGGGCCTCTAGGATTTATTAGAAATTTCTGAAATAGTTATTGGGCTGCTCAAATAGACTAAATTCCAGCAATCCCCCACCAGATCCCAGAGGCACACAGAAATTTGCCTTTGGTTCCAAAACACTGTTTTATATACCGGTACTGCAGTGGAGACTGTTAAGTTGAACTTCCACCTAGAACTCTCACTAGTAGAAAAAGGGTCAAACGTGAAGCACATTAGTGCCGGTTTGTATTAGAGACGGCACTAATGTATACATTAGTGCCGGTTCCAACGGCTAGCCGGGCCGCTCTCATTAGTACCGGTTCGTGGCTAACCTTTAGCACCGATTCGTGCCACGAACCGGTACCAATGAGGGTGGTGGCGAGGATGTTGTCGATCTGGGCCCCTCCAAGACCTTTAGTACCGGTTCGTGCCACGAACCGGTACTATAGGTCCTCCTGCATATAAACCCTTCGTCCAGCTTGCTCTGTTCTTCCTCCTTTCCCTCTCCTCTCCTCTCTGTTCTTCCTCTTCCTCGAGCTCACCACAAATTTTGCCCAAAATTTGTCAAGATTTGAAGGCCCCCATCCATTCAAATTATGACAAAGGTTAGCAACTTTGTCCTTTCATCTCTCATTGCTAGATTAGCTCTTGCAATGCTTTATATAGTTACTAATTTGTGAGTTTAGTAATTTGGGAGGAAATATATATATGTGCTAGTATTTGATTTATATGCAATTTGAGGTCAAAAATAACACTTAGTTTGCATATGTAGGTGTGGTTTACTTAGTGCCTTCTAAACCTCCGTCGTAACCACCGTCGATCGCCCGCACCGTCCGTCACGGCACCACCTTGTGGTGAGCCTCTTGTTCATGTAATTTTATATAAAAAATTGATGTTTGTGTGATTTGGATATATAGTTAATCATGTAATAATTATCTTACCCGTACGTTGTTTGTTATACATAGTGCCATGGTTTTGATATCCGTCCCCGTCGGCCCTCGTCCTTGTTATGATTCGGATGTGGTATATTCTCTTTTAAAACTATTAGTTGCATTTCGTGTTTATGACAAATTATGCCCATCAAGTTGACATAGATATTTTTATCTAGGAGGTATGTGAACCGGAAATTCCAACCGACCATATTGTCGAGAGGTTAAATTTAGTTGAAAGAGAAAACGAGTACTTGGAAGAAAAATTGAAAAGAATTGAGGGGGAGAAGATGGAATTGGAGTTGCATGTTGCCGATGTCGTCGATTATCACAAGATCAAGATGGAGAAAATGCGCTTGAAGAATAGAAAGATTAGAAAATATGCCATCGATAGTGAGGCTTGGTATCATTATACTGTTGGATCAATTGTTACCTTAGTTGCGATCTTGATCGCATTTGTTGTTGCATTTAAATGCTTTAGCTAGAGAGTTATTTGTTTGTTGCATTTAAGTGTTGTATGAACTTTATGTATGAACTTGTATTAATTTGGTATATTCGTGTTGTGTAATGAAGATGAGCCGCAATGGATGTACGATGACCGATGCTCACCCCAGTTCGTTGAGGGCGTGCATACTTTTCTCGCTTATGGCCGAGGCAAACAAGCGGGCGGATGGTTTTATGCCTTGTCCATGTGGTGTCTGTAAGAATGGTCACAATTACTCTCGTCAAGAACCATTCACGTCCACTGTTTGAGTCCGGTTTCATGCCCCACTATAATGTTTGGACCAAGCATGGAGAAAGAGGGTTATGATGGAAGACAATGAAGAAGAAGAGGACGACGACAGCTATCCCGCCATGGGTTCCCTGAATACGATGATACAACAATGGGGGAAGAAGCTGAGCCGGTAATGCGGAAGAAGCTGAGCGGCAATGCGGGAAGAAGCTGAAGAAGAGGCATCGGATGAGCCCGTTGATGATCTAGGTCGGGCCATTGCCGATGCAAAGAGAAACGCGCAAGTGATTTGGAGAAGAAGAAGTTGCAGCGCATGTTAGAGGATCACAAAAATTGTTGTACCCAATTGCGTGGGTGACAAGAAAAGCTGGGCACCACATGGAATTGCTGCAATGGAAGGCGAGAATGGTGTATCGACAAGGGATTTGGAAAGTTCTTGGTAATGATAAAGGATATGCTTCCAAAGGACAACGAATTGCCCGAGAGTACGTACGAAGCAAAGAAGGTTGTCTGCCCTCTAGGGTTAGAGGTGCAAAAGATACATGCATGCCCTAATGATTGCATCCTGTACCACGGTGAGTACGAGGATTTGAACGCTTGCCCGTTATGTGGTGCATTGCGCTATAAGATCAGCCGCGATGAGCCTGGTGATGTCGAGGGCGAGCGCCCCAGGAAGAAGATTCCTGCCAAGGTGATGTGGTATTCTCCTATAATACCACGGTTGAAACGTTTGTTCCAAAACAAAGAGCATGCCAAGGCGATGAGATGGCACAGAGAAGACCGTAAGAAAGACGGAAAGTTGAGAGTACCCGCTGACGGGTCGCAGTGGAGAAAAATCGAAAGAAAGTACGGGAAGGAGTTTGCAGATGACGCAAGGAGCGTATGGTTTGGTCTAAGCGCAGATGGCATTAATCCTTTTGGGGAGCAGAGCAGCAACCATAGCACCTGGCACGTGACTCTATGTTTGTATAACCTTCGTCCTTGGTTGTGCATGAAGCGGAAGTTCATTATGATGCCGTGCTCATCCAAGGCCCTAAGCAACCCGGCAACGACATTGATGTGTACCTAAGGCCATTAGTTGAAGAACTCTTATAGCTGTGGAATGGAACAGTGTATGCGTCGTGGGATGAGCACATGGGGAAGAATTTGACCTCAAGGCGTTGCTGTTCGTGACCATCAATGATTGGCCTGCTCTTAGTAACCTTTCGTGACGGACAAACAAGGGATACCGCGGATGCACGCACCGTTTGGATGATACCGACGATATATATTTGAATAGTTGTAAGAAGAATGTGTACAGGACATCGTCGATTTCTTTCGGCGGGCATCCCGTAAGAAAGAAAGGCAATCATTTCAAAGGTGAGGCGGATCACCGGACGAAGCCTCGCCATCGTACTGGTGCTGATGTACATGATATGGTCAAGGATTTGAAGGTGATATTTGGAAAGGGTCATGGCGGACAACCTGTTCCGAAGGACGCGGACGGACGCGCACCCATGTGGAAGAAGAAATCTATATTTTGGGACCTGCCATATTGGAAAGACCTAGAGGTCCGCTCCGCAATCGACGTGATGCACGTCACGAAGAATCTTTGCGTGACCTGCTTGGCTTCTTGGGCGTGTATGGGAAGACAAAAGATACACCGAGGCACGGAGGACCAGCAACGTATGCACGGAGAAGATGGCATACATCGTGGTCATGCAAGCTACGCTCTTACCAAAGAAGAGAAGGAAATCTTCTTTGAATGCCCGCCAATATTAAGGTACCGTCGGCTTCTCGTCGAATATAAAGGGAATAATAAACATGGCAGAGAAAAGTTCCGAACCTAAAGTCTCATGACGCCACGTGATTATGACGCAACGCTTCCGGTTGCATTGAGGGGCTTCTACCGAAAACGCTCGATTAGCCATTGTGAAGCTATGTGCATTTCTCAATGCAATCTCGCGAAGGTAATCGATCCGAAATCATACCAAGGTTCTGAGTAATGATTTGGTGCAATGTCTTGTCGGTTTCGAGTTGGTGTTCCCACCATCCTTCTTCAACATCATGACGCACGCCCTAGTTCACCTATCTTGCGAAGAGATTAACGTTTTGGGTCCTGTATTTCTACACAATATGTTCCCTTTGAAAGGTTCATGGAGTCTTAAAGAAATATGTTCATAACCGTGCTAGACCGAAGGAAGCATCTCCAAGGGCCATCAAAATGAGGAGGTCATTGAGTTTTGTATTGACTTTATTCCCGACCTTAAGCCGATTGGTGTTCTGAATCGCGGCATAAGGGCGCATCGATGGAAAAGGCACGCTAGGAGGGAACAAATAATATGTATGGACGGACATTCTCTCACTGAAGCACACTACAGTTCTCTGAATTCCACCTTGGTGGCTCCGTATATGGATGAACACAAGAATTTGCTACGCTCCAAACACCCGGAGCGGTCTGATGAGTGGATTACACGTGAACAAACCAGGAGTTTCGCCAACTGGTTGCAGACACGTACCATGCATGCCACCTCTATTGAAGATGACATGTACTTGCTGTCCCGCTACCATCTTGAATATAATGACTTTCAAAGGGTGCGAGATAAATGGTAATACCTTTTACACGATTGCCCAAGATAAGAAGAGCGCCAACCAAAACAGTGGTGTCCACTTTGATGCAGAAACCAAGACGGGAAAGGAAACATATTATGGTTATATACAGGACATATGGGAACTTGACTATCGACGTGGTTTAAAGGTCCCTTTGTTTCGGTGCAAATGGGTCAATATGACACGAGGCGGGGTAACGGAAGACCCGCAGTACGGAATGACAACAATGGATCTCAACAATCTTGCGTGATGCGAGCGAACCATTCGTCCTAGCCAATTATGTGGCACAGGTTTTCTATGTGAAGGACATGTCTACCAAGCCAAGAAAAAGAAAAGATAAGGAAGCGAATGCATCGTTTATGAGCCAAAGCGGCACATAGTTCTTTCGGAAAGAGAAACATCGTGGGAGTGGATGACAAGACAGACAAGTCAAGATTATGAAAAGTTTGATGAAATTGCTCCATTCACGGTGAATATTGACCCGAGCATCCCGTTAAATGATGAAGATTTTCCATGGTTACTGGCGCAAAGGGACACACGCCAAGAAAAAGTTTCACACCAAAAGATCAGGGATGTGATCAGCTTCACTATCATCACTTTCTTCTGTGTTTCACACCCGGGAGGGAATGTCTGTAATAGTTAGGGTAGTTATGTGTTTTGGCATTTGAAACGTGAAGAAATTTTATGTGCAAACAAATTCTTTTCATGCATTTACTGATTTTTTCCATTAAATGACCCTGAAATTGAAAAGCAATTCAAATGAACTCGAGAAAAGGTTGAAAGTTGGCATGGTATCATAATTTCATATAAATAGCATGTGCAAGAAAGTAGAGAGGGTTACGACAAAAACTGGATGCACTTCGTGTACATAATGGACAATCTCTTTCAAGTATCGGGGTTTCCATTTAAACTGAACTGTTACAAAGGCATTTCATTTTTAAATAACACTAAATTGAATATAATGATAAAACACACTAATATTGAACATAAGAAAAAGAATCACTGAAAAACTTTTTCAAAGTTAAGTTATTCACAAACTAGTGATTCACACAAATTTCAAATAATTCAAAATTTAAACTATTCAAATTTGAAATCTACCGGCACTAACAGAAAGTTTGTAATTTTTTGTACCTAAAGCAAAAATATTCACAAAGAAACTCTAAATACAGCAAAAAAACAACTCAAAAATAAATAAAACAAAAAAATAAAGCAAAAAAAAGCCCGCCAAATGGGCCAAAGCGGCCTGCATACGACTAGCGACACAACCTTTCGTTGGGCGGGATGCAGGCCCCAAGGCCCAATGAGGCCCACAAGGCGAGGAGGACAGGTAGGCCCAGTGGGCTGATTAGGAGAGGAGCTCGAGAGAGCTACCGCCTGGGGCTTATAAACTAGTCGGTAGCCCTCGACTAGCGAGGTGGGACTAAACTTCCGACCACACTTTGCCCAGCCTAAGATTTCTTTAGTACCGGTCGTGGCACAAACCGGTACTAAAGGGGCCTTTAGTACCGGTTTGTGCCACCACCGGTACTAAAGGGGTCGCTTCCGCCGCTTGGCGGCCAAAAGACCTTTAGTACCGTTGGTGGCTCCAACCGGTACTAAAGGTGCCTTCTATATAACTAAACACTTCAAAATTTCGCCGCTTCTCATCTCCTCGCTTTTCTCCTCTGCACTGTCGCTGCCCGTCCCGTCCTCGCCGCCGCCCGCCGCCCCATCCCGTCGTCTGCCGCCGCTTCGCCGCCGCCGTCTTGCCGCCGCCCGTCCCCCGTTCCGTCGCCCCGTCCCGTCGCTGCCGCCGCTCCGTCGCTGCCGCTTGCCGCCGCCGCCCGTCGCCGCCTGCCCGACGTCTCTGTCCCCGTCGTCGCCGCCCGTCGTCCTGCCGCCGTCATCCGTCCGCCGCCGCCCTTCCCCAGTCGCCTCTCGCCTAGCCGCCGGTGAGCGCACACACACACACACACACATACATTGTTAGACATTTTTCTGTTTTTAGAAATAGTTAGAAATGTTAGAATTGTTAGATTTGTTAGAAATGTTTGAAATTGTAGAAATTTTTCTGTTTTTAGTTATAGAAATATATAGTTATAAAAAGTTAGAATTGTTAGAAATTTTTCTGTTTTTTAGTTATAGAAATAGTTATAAAAATGTTAGTTATATATATAGAAATGTTATAATTTTTTCCTGTTTTTAGTTCTAAAATATTAGAAATGTTATAGAAATGTTAGTTATATATAGCATTGTTAGAAATGTTATAGAAATGTTAGTTATATATATAGAAATGTTAGAAATTTTAGTTATCAAAATCCAATCATTAAAAATGTTACTTTTTTGGGCATATAACTAGTATTTGTTCTCGACGATGCCTGCCCGCATCCTCGCCGTCGACCCGTCATGACGACGTCCAGCCGACCCATGTCCGGACTGGCTCACTGGCTGGCACTGGGAGGTGCTGCTTGAGGGCGCGCCGCTTGACGAGAACCCGCCATGGTCGATCGTCGACTCGATCTCGTTTGGTGGCGTTCACGTGGGCGATTTGGTGCGGAGGGACCCGCCCCGCGGAGGTGGTACGTCGCCGTGTCGGGGAGGAGGACGAGCACGTCCATCGCTACATGGTTGCGTTAGAGGGCGGCGAGTTCTCCAATACGTGGCGATATCTTGGGATCTCACTTCAGCTATGATCCCGTGAGGGTTCCTTCTCTTTGGGTGTCCACCGCCCGCGCCGGAGGAACCGCGAGTGTCCTAGATTCTTCAGTAGTATTCGATCTTTATTAGCTAATAGCCGTGATGTACTATTCAATATTATATATTCTTGAGACGATGTATTCGAGATTATATCTATTATTCGGATGATGTATTCGAGATTATATCTATTATTCGGATGATGTATTCGAGATTATATCTATTATTCGGGCGATGTATTCTAGATTATATCTATTATTCTAGATTTGAATACTAAATTGTTTTATATTTCTTTTGGATTAGTTAAACAAAAGCTATGGCGGATAATACCGACAAAGAGGAGAAAATGACCATGTTCGATATGATACGTGAGGCGATGATAATCAAAATGAAGAAGATTATGACGGCTCGAATTTCTAAACAACACCGGAGAGGGTGATATGATATTCGATCACGACGAAGTCATGAATGATTATGACGATGACGAAGAACATGATCCTGAAACAACAAACACCGACGAGGTATATATATTTATATAAGCAGGCATCTGGTGATCATCACATGTTTTAAATGACTTGAAGATATATTAACGAATCGATCTTTGTTCTTTCAGCCATCCGGATCGAGCAAATCTTCGTAAAAAGGATTTAAATGAGGCCCGAACAAAAGTTGAAGCCGGGCGTAAAGTACAATATCGAGGCATGCGGCCCTACTGGCAAACCAATAGCGCCTAAGAAGATTGCGGACAAGTTCGTTCGTCAGTGCGGAGTTCTTGTGAAGGACCAACTCCCGATCAAACTTCAATAATGGAGAGCGCCAGCAAAGCCACGTCCGGATGTTACTTATGTCGACAAGAATCAAAAGATCGCTTTGGGATACTCTCATGGAACATTTCACCCTACCAGATCATTTCACGAAGCGGATGTGCGAGAAAGTCAAAGAGGCTGCTCTTAAGATGATGGCGATCGCATTCAAGAACTACAAGAATGGTGAATGGAACAAGTACGTCGGCGGAGGAAGGAAGACTCCAGATTCAAGGGAACACCGGAGAACCAACGTGATCATTGGACCGATTTCGTGAAATTCAAGGATTCGGAATTAGCTAAGGAACGGTCGAGAATAAACCGGAAGAATGCCAAAAAAGGATAAGTTCCATAAGTGGGGCGGTGGCTATCGGTGGCAATGCCTAAGTGGGATAAGTCCGAGAAAGAGATGGAGGATGCAGTGTCACTCCGGCTACTAAGAGCTGGCCCGCCAGGTCGGGACTTGGTTCTATGCGCATGGGGGAGTTGGACCGGAGGCGGAGATGTTTCGACGAGGGCAAGTCTGAAGGAGCCGACGATGCGATACTTGTTGCAATAGAAGAGGCACGAACGGGGTGTTCCAGCCCAACAGAGAGATCGATGAGCTTACGCGTGCCACAGGAAATCTGAACACCGGGAAGAACACGAGGCAAGGGCGCTATTCCGTGGTATGAGGGGTTTTGATTGGAACACCGACTACGAACCCGTGCGAGAAAGAAGATTGCGGAGGAGAAGAAGAGGAAGATGGAGGAGGAGCAGAGGAAGCGGGACTATGAACGCCTTCAAGGCCTAGAAGCAAGTCAAGCGGAATTGGTAGTCAAATTCCAGCGGCAGCAGGAGCAGATCGACTCACTTACCCATCAAAGGGGTCTCAAGCAATGCAGCAGCTAGCGGATGATCCAGCATTGGATAGCACCGGCCCATCATGCCGAGAAGCAGCGTGGGTTCCGTCCCCGACGACCCAATGCTGGGTAGATACCCCGTGGATGACATCACGGAGAACACTAAACTGCGAGCTACACTACAAAATGAAGAACATATCCATGAAGGTGGCGGACGGCTCGCTTTCACAAATCCCCGAGGCAACCTTCCATTGCAACCCGATTCCAGCGGGCTATGCTCGTGTCGTGGTTGATGAGGTGCTGGACCCATATTCGGGCTACAGACTTGACATTCTTTGGAGGTGACGGCGCGCTTTCTCGGAGAGGCCAAACATCGTATCATCCTATGGAAAAAGGATTGCATCATCTTTCCAAGGCCACCCACACCGCGTCACCCGAGTCCTCATTGAAGTCCACCACCGAGTCAGAGACTCCGCTCCTCCAAGTCCGGCAAAGTGTCGACAATCCTCCTCCTCAAGTCCGGCAAAGTGTCGACAATCCTCCTCCTCCAAGTCCGCCACAAGATCGACGCCCACTCCTCCTCCAAGTCCGGCACAACCTCAGGCCACTCCTCCTCGTCCAACTCAGTCCGTCGGCCATCTCCGCCGCCTCGGCAATCGCAGAGACACCCCGCAGCTCAGTGCGTAGCCGTCTGAAGTCGAGGTAGTACAGAAGTACAAAGGAAGCAAGCGGTATAAATATGGTCCAAGCACAAGCCTCTTCCGCAGAGGTCTTATGACAAGTCCGAGGAGGAAATCACAGCCATATCGAAGGCCGAGGTGGAAGCCCATTTTGCACCGAAACCGCCACCGCCGCCAAGGGAGAAAGTGCACGAGGAAGCGATTGACCACTTCATTCAGATGGCTCAACCACCAGCTTCCAAGCCTGTTGACACAGACTATGAGCGCCACATCGGAAGTTAAATCGAGCACGTCTACAAAGGGAGGCGAGCACGTCTACATCGGGATCGAGCAAACAAGAAGCAGCTGCCAAAAATGCGGAAAACCATTCCCACCTGGGAGAACAGTGGCGAATCGATCCCTCGCTTGTTGTGCCAACAACAGTGGCGATCTGCGCCCCAATATTATTGTGGGCAAGCGATTACATGTTCGAGGTGGGCAATGTGGTAATAATGGAGGAGCATATAATGCAGGCTGAAGTTCTCAACATCACTGTTGGACAACTCCCGAGATCGAGCCCATGCCTTTGCTTAGAGAGGATGAAGTAAAACGGCAATATGTCCGGGGCCAACCTTTGGTCGCGCCAGACAAGGTCAAGAACCTCCCAACGAGAATGTATGAATTGCATCAATGGTACATGAACATTACCAAGATTTCAGATCGAGTGTCCCTCATGGTGAATGTCAAGGAGGACCATTACTACCATGAGAAAGCTGGGTCCGTTGAGTATTTAGAACTGTTTCAGTTATACAATAAGGAAGCACTCGACAAATCTATCGTCAGTTGCTATTGTCTGTAAGTGATTTCTTTCTATAATTGAAGTCTCAAGCTAGCTGTAGTGATCCTTTTGAGATCAATCATTACCTTAATTATCCTCACTATATATATTCTTTTCTCTGGTATTATGCAGGATGAAGATATATGAAATGAGAAAAGGTGGACGCTATGGCATTGGGTTCATTGACCCAAACACCGTTAATGAATTCACATGGAAGATAAATGAACATCATGCAAAGGAAGTAGAAAGCAGCATGCTAGAGTTCTTGAAGCGCCTCAAATACAATGAAGATATACTACTTCCTTACCACTTTGGGTGAGTCACACTGTCTTGTACTACAAATTCTCTGTTTTTGCCTACTAGCTATAGCTATACATGTTTTTGCTAACATATGCCTGCTTAATTAAGACATGTAAACGTGTGTGCATATGCAGATTTCACTTGGGTCTTGTGTATTATTAAAGTTGACCTTGAACAGCTTGAAGTCTTCGGACTCACTAGTCTAAAAAAACTGACTTTAACATCTTGTATGGGATAGTCAATGTAATTTCAATCATTATTAACTATATATCTCGACCTATTTATATAGTTCGTCATTTCATGATATGAACTATTTAATAACCCCTTTATTCATTTTCTTTGTCGGCGGCAGGGCTTGGGCAAGATTCATCAGCGTCACGGAAGGTGAATGGAAACAAAAGCTTCAATGGTTTCGACCCAAGGTAAGTAATTAAGTAGCACTAGCTAGCTAGCTAGCTGCCATCTCTTTAATTATCATATTTGATTAATTTTATCTGATCAAATTCCATTCTCGTAAAGGCCCCAAGCGGTAGCGAGGGACTGATCTGTGCATTCTGCGTTTGCGAGAATATTCGCATGATGGCGTCCGAAAGGAGCAGATCTCAAAGACAGCAATGGGTACGCTTGTCAGAACACTATTCACAATTTTTACACCATTATCGATATCTAGCTAGTCACACAACTAATACACATTCATATTGATCTCTTTGTTAACAGTTCAAAGAGGTGCGGGAGAAGCTCATAGAAACGGAGCGCGTAGAAGCAGTTCAAGAGGAAATAGCGGGATTTTTGCTCGACCAGGTCATAAATCCGAATGGAGAATTCTATTACCCGCTACCGCCCCAATAAAAACCACTTTCAATTGTCATCGTGCTCCGAAGGCACCAATTAGACTGGCTCCGAAGGCAACATTCATATGTAGGAGAAATTGTATATATCTATACATGTGTGTATGTGTGAATTAATTAATATGGTGGTTTAATTTGTGAGACAATGATGTGATATATATATGCATGATTGGTTCTACTAGAAAAATATATATATATATATATATATATATATATATATATATAACGTGTACAATGTGTAGTATCGTAAAATACCGACAAGCGAAAAAAATTAAAATGGAAACACAAAATTAAATGAAAAAGAAATCATAAAACTAAAAACCCAAACCTTATAGTACGGTTGGTATTACAAACCGGTACTAAAGGGCTCAGTCCCGGAGCTGGCTCGTGCCACGTGGTCGCCCTTTAGCACGGGTTCGTCTTT
Source organism: Aegilops speltoides (assembly GCA_021437245.1). Lineage (NCBI taxonomy): Eukaryota > Viridiplantae > Streptophyta > Magnoliopsida > Poales > Poaceae > Aegilops > Aegilops speltoides. The sequence continues at coordinate 560,187,561 of CM038142.1, read as the reverse complement.
GAACCGGTGCTAAAGGGGGGCTTTAGTGACCACTAATTAGTGCGGTTATGTAACCGCACTATAAAACCTACGAACCGGTGCTAATGCCGGTTACGCACTAGTGTCTATGCTACACTAGTAAGCAACTTGAACGATGGATCGGGCCTTGAACGCAAGTTTTCTGCGAATCTAGCTTCACATAAAGCCTTGACCGATACGTGGCTACCGTGGGTCTTCCCCGCGGGTGGAGCTTATGCGTCATACTCCATGACCTTTCAGGAGTTTACTAGAGAGAACCCTACTCTCATAGATTGCGACGTTTGACAATCAGACTCATATAGGTGTGTTCTTCAAAAGATGTTATGCAGGACTCTGCTTCAAAGAGCCACTTAGAACACATTAAGATATACATCAACCTGCCATGCAGATTAGGAGAGTATTGCATCTTCATGGAGTGGTATTTTTAGTAGTAAGGGTACTCTCCTCCCAGTTGACCAACAACTTGTCTTCCACATCTAATTCACGGGATCTCCGATCACAAAGAATAGGTTACCACTGTGAACAACTCATATTGTGGGTCTCATACCCATCTCCCTCGATGCATTATCTACCACATTACGTGATAGACCCTTAGTAAAAGGATCTGCCAAATTTTTAGATGTTTGGATATAGTCTAATGCAATAACTCCGGAGTTTCTCATTTTTCTGACAGACTTTAACCTTCTCTGAACGTGTCTTGATGACTTCATGTTATCCTTAGAACTGTTCACTTTCGTGATCACAGTTTGATTGTCACAGTTCATAAGGATACCCGGTACAGGTTTCTCAACTACCGGCAAGTCATTCAATAGCCGGCGAAGCCAATCTGCTTCGACCGTAGCTGTATCTAGTGATGTGAGTTTTGCTTCCATAGTTGACCTCGTTAAGATGGTCTGCTTGCAAGACTTCCAAGAAACAGCACCACCTCCATGAGTGAATACATAACCGCTCGTGGCCTTTATCTCATCAGCATCTGAGATCCAGTTTGAGTCACTATACCCTTCAAGCGCCTTTGGATGCCCAGCGTAGTGAATTCCATAATTCGCAGTGCCTTTCAAATAACGCAAAACTCTCTCTAGAGCTTTCCAATGCACATCTCCTGGTTTTGAAACAAACCGACTCAGTTTGCTAACAGCAAAAGAGATGTCAGGTCTTGTAGCACTGGCTAAGTACATAAGCGAGCCAATAATCTGTGAATATTTCAATTGGTCTCTAGCAATTCTTCGATTCTTTTGAAGCAGCACGCTAGCATCATATGGTGTTGGAGAGGGCTTGCAGTCACTATAGCCAAAGCAACTCAAGATCTTTTCCACATAGTGAGATTGAAGCAATGTAATCCCACCATCATCATCTCTCAACAACTTGATGTTCGGAATGACATCAGCCACTCCTAAATCCTTCATCTCAAAACAGCGAGATAGGAAATCCTTGACCTCCTTAATAACATTCAGATTTGTTCCGAAAATCAGTATGTCATCAACATACAAGCAAAGCATAACTCCCTCGCCCCCACCATGGTGATAGTACACACATTTGTCAGCTTCGTTCACAACAAATCCTGCAGCTGTTAGAGTTCTTTCGAACTTCTCATGCCACTGTTTGGGTGCTTGCTTGAGTCCATACAAAGACTTCAGCAACTTGCACACTTTCCCTTCCTAACCATCTATTACAAACCCATCTGGTTGCTCCATATAAATTTCCTCATCTAACTCTCCATTTAGGAAAGCAGTCTTAACATCCATTTGATGAACGAGAAGACCATGTGAGGCAGCTAGTGAAAATAGAACTCGAATAGTGGTCAGTCGAGCCACAGGTGAGTAAGTATCAAAGAAGTCTTCACCTTCCTTTTGGGTATAACCCTTAGCCACGAGCCGAACCTTGTACTTTTCTATAGTACCATCAGGCCTAAGCTTCTTCTTGAATACCCATTTGCATCCTATAGGTTTGCACCCATAAGGACGATCAGTTATCTCCCAGGTTTCATTCGCCAAGATAGAATCCATCTCGCTACGAACCGCTTCCTTCCAGTAATCAGCATCTTCCGATGCATAGGCCTGTGAAATAGAACTGGGAGTGTCATCTATGAGATACACAAGAAAATCATCACCAAAAGACTTTGCAGTCCTCTGTCTCTTGCTCCTAGTAGGAACTTCATTGTTCTCCTCCACGGGACTTTCAAAGTGTTCCATCGAAATGGCAGGTTCAGTAATTGTAACCGGTTCCTGATTCGATGAACTAGGCATCTCCTGATTATATGAGGTAGCCATATCCTTCATGGGAAAGATATCTTCAAAGAAAGTCGCATCATTCGACTCCATGATCGTACCGACATGCATGTCAGATACCTCAGATTTTACAACCAAGAATCTATAGCCTATGCTATGAAAAGCATATCCCAGGAAAACACAATCCACAGTTTTTGGTCCCAGCTTCCGCTTCTTTGGGATTGGCACATTGACTTTCGCCAAACAACCCCAGGTTCGCAGATAATAGAGCTTTAACATTTTCTTCTCCCATTCCTCGAATGGAGTTATCTCTTTGTTCTTTGTGGGAACTCGGTTTAGGACATGACAAGCAGTCAATATCGCCTCCCCCCACCATGCCTTGGAGAGACCCGATGTGTCTAACATGGCGTTAACCAAATCAGTTGAGTACGGTTCTTTCTTTCGCCACCCCATTTGGTGAGGTGAGTAGGGAGGCATCCTCTCATGGATTATACCATGTTCCGCATAAAAAGCATCAAATTCATTGGAAAAATACTCTCCACCACGGTGGGACCTAAGCCTCTTGATTTTTGATCAAGTTGGTTTTCCACTTCAGCTTTATAGATCTGAAAAGTTCAAAGCCTCATCCTTAGATTTCGAAGATACACACGGCAGGTATCTAGTGGAGTCGTCAATTAACGTCATGAAATATTTCTTTCCACCTTTTGTCAAAACACCATTCATTTCACATAGATCTGAATGTATAAGTTCTAGTGGTGCAAGATTTCTCGTCTCCGCAGTCACGTGAGACTTACGAGGTTGCTTAGCTTGCACACACACTTGACACTTAGATCCCTTGACAGTGGTGAAACTAGGGATTAAGTTCAACTTCGCTAGTCGTGACATGCAACCAAAGTTAACATGACAAAGACGTGAATGCCACACATTTGATTCACTATTGTTGCAAATATGATTAACAACTTTATTGCAAACGTCTGATAAAGATAAATGAAACAGGCCTCCTGACTCATAGCCTTTACCAACAAAGGTTCCATACTTGGATATTACAAATTTATTCGACTCAAAGACAAGCTTATAGCCATCTCTACACGAAGAGATCCGCTAACAAGATTTTTATTGACGGAGGGACATAATGCACGTTCTTGACCACCAAGACGATCTTCCTGAAGTAAACTTCAGATCGACCGTACCAACACCACGAACGAAGCACTTGAACCGTTGCCCATCAGCACGGTTGAAGTCCCTATGATCCGATAAGACGAAAACATGGAAATATCACCGCATACATGCACATTAGCACCCGTGTCAATCAACCAACGGAGAATGACATCTTGAAAGAATAGTGGAAATATACCATACCCAAAGATCCTTCATGTCGGTGTCTCCAATGACAACATTAACGGTCTTGCCGCTTTTCCTGTGATGACGCTTGTCATAGCGATTAGGGCAACTAGGAGCCCAATGATCGGATCTCCACACACATGAAAAGCACCTTTCTTCGGTCATTCTTCTTCTTGAAGTTCGTGTCTTTGCACAGCCTTGTTCTTTCCATCAAACTTTCCTTTACCATCAAACTTGCCCTTGTTCTTGAATTTGTGGGATGGAAGTTTTTCTTCATACCAGATTGGCACTAGATCCTCCTCAATACCTCGAGCACGTGTGTCCTTTGCTCTCGCCTTTTCTTCCACATCAAGAGTGCCAATGAGATCCGAAAGGAAAACTCCTGCTCTCTTATGCTTCAAGAAGTAGCAAAGTTCCTCCATGAAGGAGGAAGCTTAGTGATGATACCTCCGCAACAAACTTGTCCGTAGCATGCAATTGAAGTGCTCAAGTTCTCTAGCAAATGATCAGTATCTCATGAGCTTGCTCAACCACGGAGCGCTCTTGACCATCCCGTAATCATAGAATTGCTCCATGATGTACAGCTCAAGGTGCGCATCCGAGACCCCAAACTTGGCCTCGAAAAGTCCCCACATATCTTTTCCATTATCAATTGGCGATAAGCATCAACTATGTTCCTCCAAGAACACTCAAGAGCGCAGCCTTAAACAAGGTATCCATTTTCTGAAAAGCTTGTGCCTGTTGGGCATCTTGCTCTCCTTCAGGTTTGCCAAGAGCGGCGTCATAGCAACTCATGGTTTGAAACCATAAGACTGCTCTCACGCGCCACCTCTTATAGTGGATACCCTCAAACATAGGAGGTCTCATGGAAGCAGCAAAACCACTTGGGGTAAATTGCCCATGATAAGGTTTTTGGATTGTTGGAAATATGAGCAATTTACCGAGTGATTTTATTAACAGAAATACTAGATAAAGCATGACTAGTGTAGCAGTGATAAAACAAGCCATGCAATTTGACAAAGAGAAGGTAAACATCATCCGCATATATGAACTTGAGGTAAACATATCTAGAACAGTCACTAGATGAATTTGTTTATACGACATAGAGCCTAACATACGTGGGATGTAAACTAGAGCCAAGAACTGTAATGGGACTTCTAATGAAAGGAGAAGAACACGTCGGCACAAAGCAGCAGCAGCGCTGGACTTGGGGTCGGTGTCCTCGCCGCCATGTCGTCGGGGGAGGTCGTGGACGCCGGGAAGAAGTCGTCGTCGGGAAGTAGTCGTCGGCGATCGGATCGTCCGTGATGAAGAAGCCGATGGTCGCGCTAAAGCGCCCCCAAAACCTTATCACCCTTCTCCGTCAGACTCAAAAGGTGCGGTCTCGGAGGCCTCTCGTCTCCGACGTGCGGTGCATGCCGCAAGCCAGATGAGGAAGATGGACAGCAGCGCGAGATTGGAACTGTGTGGCGTGAGGAAGAGGACCTTCGATGTGTCTCTCAAGAGGAGCGACTCTCTTATATAGGCACAGGAGAGGATGCGAACAGGCTGCGACGGGAGGTGAAGCAACGGAGGAGGCGAAGTGAACAGCAGCACGCGAAGGTGCGCCGCTCAGACATTATCCACTACCGCAAAAGCTTTTCAGCTCCCAAGTGACCTTTCATATACCCGTAGTGCGTGGCAAAAATTAGACATCGGCTCGTTCCCGCAACCCGCGGCGCGTCGTGACGAGGCGTGGCGTGGCGGGCTGCGGAGAGGAGCGCGCGTGGATGTCCCTCTTGTTCTCATGCTCATACAAGTAGGGAAAGAACCTCCCTTATAAGGAGGTCCAACTCCCACTCAACTAGCAATGTGGGACTAAACATTAGTAGTATCCCTTGCCTTGCACAAATGGGCTAAGTGGGCCTCTAGGATTTATTAGGAATTTCTGAAATAGTTATTGGGCTGCCCAAATAGACTAAATTCCAGCAGATACAAACGGACCCGCAAAAAAAACGCTAATCGTGCAACTGATCGCCCCGGCTGGTAAAATTCTTCATGACCTGCCGGTTGTCCCTTCTCATTTTGGGCTCAATTTGCCACTGAACCTGGCGACTCCGACGCCGACCACGCCGCCTGTCGCTGCTGCCGAAGACGATGGTCTTCCTGGAGCTCCCTTTGTTGGCCCCGATTTAGGTGCAGCCCCGGCCTTGTTGTGCGGACCCGCCGCCGCCGTTGGCGTGTCGTGGGCTTCTCGCGGACAATGTCTGCAGCATTGATGATGACGACGAAGCTCGCTTCACCGACGCCGTTGGCTGCGAGTGCTCCATGGGGTGAGCGATCCGCTGCCGCCGCTTTGCTCTGAGGCGTCTTTGGACCAGGATGGGTGAAGGTGGGGGCGGCGTCGTTCGGCGTCGCCGACATCGGCTCGCTCCCCACCCTATCCTCGCCGCTCATGATCGATGCTGCAGATGCTCGCCCACAGACACCGGGCGGCGGTTTGCAGAGATCCTTTCCGATGCTCTCATTGCTTGGAGAACGGTCATCGTGCTCGTGATCGCCGCAACCCATGGCGTTCTCTCAGCTCTCGGCATGTCTTGTCGTCCCGCCTGCCTCTCGCCTTTGGCATCCAACATTGTCAACCTCCTACTCCAAGAGAGGCCCAATTAAAATCCACACTCCCTTCCGTTGCGCTTCACCGTGGATCTTGGGCGTCTGTGGTTTCTGCTTCCGCTAGCCCGCATCCCCATCCATTGATGTGCTTCAGACCGCTCTGGCTGATCAGACCGAGTTGCTTCAGGGTTGGCAGACACGTATTGAGAGCTTCCTGGAACGGGCTGAGGCTGCTTTGAGCAGGCTCTCCTTTTTGCCGGCTACGTTTCTGGCCACGCAGACACCACTCCCTCATGTTGGCTCCACGGAGGACGAAGGGGCAGATCCTTATGGTTGTTTCTCCCCTCGTGTTCGGGACAATTCATCATTGATGTCTGCTTTGTCCGTTGTGCATGCCGATGTGGGCGAGTCCATCGCCGTGCTTGCGGCTCCGGTGCTACAGCTCATGCCCGAGCTTCGAGATATATGTTCGAGCCCTGCTTCGCCTCTGTCCTTGGAGCGGTTGGAAGTGGACTCGTCGACGGCCCTGTGTGAGGGGCATGTTTTGCCTCTGTCGTGTGAGCAACTGGAGGCGCCGAAGTCCATTGTGTCGCTGGTTCCTGTGATGGAGGATGATGTGTTGGGGGTTCCTCGGGCCGATGATGTCGATGCGGCCGGTGTGTTGGTGCCTGCCCCTAGTAGGAGCCCCTTGGTTGATGACAACTACATCAAGAAGTACAATGAGTTCTATGATTTTCTTGACAAATGGGTGGCGGATCAGCCTGGACCCGGCATCACAAGTGGTTGCCTCCCCAAGAAGAAACCCAATAGGGAGAAAGCAAAGAGAAACAAAAGCAAGAAGGGCGGTGTCATTCGGAAGACGCCCACGATTTCATGATGGAGGGTGCTCCTTTTTATCGTGGTCGATGTTCTTGTGTGAAGCTCCGCTGTGTTGTACAAGTGTCAAGGGTTCCGGTTGTGGTGCATTGGGAGGGCCACATGTGCGGTCACGGTGTTTCCTATTGTGTGAGTAGTACGACCTTGGGTTGTTTGTGTCGGTTTTTGCCCGGTTCTCCAGAAATTAACTGGGCAATTCTCTTCTTCTTAATTAATCGATGAGGCAAATCTTTTGCTTCCGTTTCGAAAAAAAAGAAATCGGTGACAAGATGAGGCTGCTGCTACAACTTGAGCAATCATGCAATGGCCGGTGGAGCTGATCAAGGTATAGTAGAAAACTCTGATTGATTGCCTGGAAAAAGAAGGGCTGCTCTCATGGCGTGCGCCGGTGCCACCACTTGCCGCATGCGTCCATCTGTGTCTGTGATGCCTGCCTCATCATGAATGCATGTACATGGACATGTGTGGGTTCATATAACAATGGCAGGATATTCCGACCGTTAGGTCGATCGCCGTGGCCAGATGATTGGTGAATGATTGCCCTCCTAGCTACTTGTGTCCATCCCACCACCCATTTTGCTGAATTTGGTTACTACTAGTATCTACACACACAAAAAAACTGCCAGGCAGGCCGTGTTTTAGCAAAAACGTTTTCTGTATAGTCCGCCGCTGTATCTTTTGTCTTTTCTTTTTGAGGGAGAGAGAGAGAGTTGTATCTTTGTCTTTGGTTCGTCCATGCATGCATGTTTGATGGACCGGAAAAATCTTAGGGTTCCTCCCTTCCCGCTAGCAATTTCCTCAGGGCCATAGAAGCGCGGTGATATCCGGACCTTTGCCCGCGGGAGGGCTTCGTTTTTAGAATTTTTTTTTTCTTTGAGTTTTGACAGAGTTTGTGTTTTGCTTAGAAAGGTGAGAGTGGCGGCTCCATGAAGATGGAATAAGCTTCTCCTCGTCTAGGGCCCATTTCCGTGGTGCGTCTAGTATCATTGGTAGACGTGTGGAGGTGTGTTTCCGGTGGATCTGCTCGGATCTGACCATGTTCGTCTAAGTTCGTGTGTCTTCAGGTTGCACCCTTTTGATCTACACCACTCTTCATGGAGGTGGTTGTTGTTCTGATGTCTACTACCACAAGTTTTGGCCCGCTCCAACGAGGGAGGGGCGATGACAGCGGCGTGTCTTTGGCTCGCTTCAGTGATTGTAGTCTTTGCTAGGTGGTCTATGCATCTACATGCAATCTTTATTATTTATGATGTTCGTTGTATCATGATTGAAAATGAACAGATCAAAAGTTTTTTCGAAAAGAAAATAATGTTGGATAGACCGCGTTCCACTGTGCATGTGTCTTTCATCACGGGCACTAGAGCGTTCCACTTCACACGATTGATTGTATAAGAGCATCTCCAATAGACGCGCGGTAGCATGGTGCGCTAAAAAGAAATTGCAGCGCCGAAATAGCATTTTAGCGCGCGGGGGGAGGGTGGTTGCTTTTCCATGCGTTGCAAAATCGCCGTAGGTCGGCCGGCGCTTGGAGCTTGAGCTGACGAACAAAATACCCAGACGCAGTTTTCCCCAACGCGTTAAATCCTGTTTAGAGCGCGCGGGATTATAGCGCGGATGCTATGGCGCTACTTTCGGTCGCGCGTGCGTTATATAGCTGTTCTATCTGGCGCGCAGCTTATTTAGCTCATCTGTTAGAGATGCTCTGAGTATTGGATGGTGATTACGGCTGTCTAGCTTCGGCTCGTTCGTGGGGTGTGGCGTGAGATGGTTCGATGATCGGTGGATAATTAAGAAGCAACCGGCCGACCGGCGGCGATTGCAAAAGGCCAAAGCGGTAGCAGTTTGTGTTGGTGCCGGGACGACGGCCACGCCAGAAAGCGTCACCCTTTTTCGCCGCGCGCGAGAGCCGCCGCTTTTGGATCAGAGTCGGGTAGACATGTGCCGGTTGCCGAGTGGACGTCGTCGATGATATCATCACGGGCGGCGGCGGCCACGCCAGAAAGAGAAGAGAAAAGCGCCGTCGATCTTTTCCTCCGTGCGTGTGATCTTCGGCGAAGCCGCCGCGCGCCTTCTCGATCGGTGCCGGGGGTATGCCAGTTGACGAGTGGTCGCCGCCTCGCCGGTGATCTCGTGGCGCCATGTGCGCATATATAGTAATAAGCAAAATACGCTGGTGGTACACTACATAGTGGCATGACCGGTTTAATCCGGTGGGGCGGGCGTCGGCACGTACGTACGCGTACGCGTCGCCTCATCACGCACCGCGACCTACTAAAACCTACTCCCTCTGTAAACTAATACTCCTTCCGTTTCTAAATATAAGGCGTATTATTTTTTCAAAAATTCAAACTTCTCCAACTTTGACCAAGCTTATAGAAAAAACCATCAATATCTAGAATACCAAATCATCATCACTTGATTCACCATGAAATATATTTTTGTATTTGATATATTTAGTATTGTAAATCTTCATATATTTCGCTATAAAGTTGGTCAAACGCATAGACCGTTTGACTTTTTGAAAAACTAATACACCTTATATTTAGAAACGGAGGGAGTATAAGAGTGTTTAGATCACTACTTTAGCATTCTATAAACGCTCTTATATTAGTTTACGAAGGGAGTACTACGTGACTCCGCACCGTCTCGACTCGCGCGCGGTCCGCGCTTTTGGATCTCTCATTCAGGTCGGTCGATGTTTCAGGTCGGGTGTGGGGCGTGCTGTTGAGATGTAGATAACATATGTGTATTTCTTGTACAACAAGCCCTCCTCCTTCCATGTATAGTTGAGGACGTGACTATCCTTTGTACTTATATATACGTGCATATTGCACCCGATCAATACATCGTGAGTTGCATAATTCTCTACATGGTATCAGCCTTAGTCCGATCCCTCCTCCCCTAGCGCGTCGCCGTCGCCTCCCAGCCGCCGCCGCTTCCCTGCCTACGCCCGCGTCGCCGAGCCCTCGCCGCCGCCGTAGCTCTTCCCCTCGCGCCGCTGGCTCCCTACCGCCGCCCCCACTCCCGATCCCTCCCAAGCTGCCGCTAGCCGCACTCTCCCAAAACCCTAAACCCTCGCTATCCGCTGCCTTCCCCCTCCCATCTACCCCCAAACCCTAAAACCCGCCCCGGCCGCCGCCTAACCCTAGCCATGTCGGGTTCCAATCTACTCTCCGACCGGTCCGCCGCCTCCACCCCTCCCGTGGTGAAGCCGCCGAACCAGTTCGACTCCTCCTCCGGCTCCTCCACCGCCACTCTTCCCGATCCCGCCTACATCCGTGATGTTCCCATCGAACGTCGCGTCCCGGTAATCCTCTCCCACAAAGAGGCGAATTTCTATGCTTGGAAGACATACTTCAATCTCCTCTTTCGTGAGTATAATCTGCAGGACCACATCGACGGCACCGCCAACCTCTTCGTCCTCAACCGCGATGCCGACTGGCTGGCGATCGACGCTACCATCATCCTATAACGCCCTCGATGCGGCTATATCTCCCACGTGTCGAAGCACGACTTAGAGGCATAACCGCATTGAAAGCAATGTCGCAAGTGAGGTAATCTTCACACAACCCATGTAATACATAAGGGAAAGAGATACATAGTTGGCTTACAATCGCCACTTCACACAATTACATGAATAAGCATTACATCATATAGATACAATCAAGGTCCGACTACGGAACCAATATAAAAGAAGAACCCCAAATCGATAAACGGTCCCCGATCGACCCTAACCGGGCTCCACTCTTGATCAACTAGAACGAAACAACACAAAAGGCAAGATCTTCATCAAGCTCCTCCTTGAGCTTGGTTGCGCCACGCTTTCGGTAACATAGGCACCGCAAACTGGTTTTGGAAGTATCCGTGAGCCACGGGACTCAGCAATCTCGCACCCGCGAGATCAAGACTATTTAAGCTTATGGGTAAGGTAAGGCATGAGGTGGAGCTGCAGCAAGCGACTAGCATATATGGTGGCTAACATACGCAAATGAGAGCGAGAAGAGAAGGCAAAGCACGGTCGATAAAAGTATGATCAAGAAGTGATCCTATAGCAACCTACGTCAAGCATAACTCCAACACCGTGTTCACTTCCCGGACTCCGCCGGAAAGAGACCATCACGGTTACACACACGGTTGATGTATTTTAATGAAGGTCAACTTCAGGTCTTCTACAACCGGACGTTAACAAATTCCCATCTGCCCATAACCGCGTGCACGGCTTTCGAAAGTTCAAATCCCTGCAGGGGTGTCCCAACTTAGCCCATGACAAGCTCTCACGGTCAACGGAGGAATAGACCTCCACCCGAGACACTCCGATCAGACTCGATATCCCGGTACAACAAGACATTTCGACAGGGTAAAACTAAACCAGCAACACCGCCCGAATGTGCCGACAAATCCCGATAGGAGCTGCACATATCTCTTTCTCAGGGCACACTCAGATGAGACTAGCTACGAGTAAAACCAACCCTCAAGTTTCCCCGAGATGGCCCCGCAGGCAGCTCGGTTCGGACCAACACTCAGAGGAGCACTGGCCCGGGGGGGTTAAAATAAAGATGACCCTTGAGTCTGCAGAACCCATGGGAAAAAGGCTTAGGTGGCAAATGTTAAAACCAATGTTGGGCATTGCTGGAGAAGCTTTACTTAAGGCGAACTGTCAAGGGGTTCCCATTATAGCCCAACCGTGTAAGGAACGCAAAATCCGGGAACATAACACCGATATGACGGAAACTAGGGCGGCAAGAGTGGAACAAAACACCAGGCATAAGGCCGAGCCTTCCACCCTTTACCAAGTATATAGATGCATTAATTAAATAAGATATATTGTGATATCCCAACAAGTAAACATGTTCCAACAAGGAACAACATCTTCATGTTCCAACAAGGAACAAACTTCAATCTTCACCTGCAACTAGCAACGCTATAAGAGGGGCTGAGCAAAGCGGTAACATAGCCAAACAACGGTTTGCATAGGAAAGGTGTCAAAGGTTAGGGGTTTGACATGGCAATTTGGGAGGCTGACAAGCAAATGGTAGGCATCGTAGCATTGGCATAGCAAAAGAGCGAGCAAACTAGCAAGCAAAGATAGAAGTGATTTCGAGGGTATGATCATCTTGCCTGCAAGGTTCTCAGAGTTGTCGAAGGCTTGATGCTCGTAGGCGTTCACAACAGGTTCCTCGTTCACGTACTCGTCTCCCGGCTCTACCCAAAGCAAGAACACAAGCAACGGAACCACAACCAAACAAGGAACAATGCACAAGCAATATGATGCAAAACATGACATGCGATGCAAGATGTGATATGCAATGCATATGTGTGCTCCGGAAGGAAAATGATGAACCGGGCATCAACTTGGCAAACCAAGTATGCCGCTGGAAAGATGAGATGATTTCGGTTGAAATTGATATAAAGATCACCGGAATCGGATGCACGGTTTGCAAATGACAAGCAAAACAAGAATGACGCAAATCTGCGTTTAACAGACCGAAGCTACTTAGCACGCAACAAGAAACTATGCTACAGCACCCCAACATAAAAGCAAAGCATATGGCAGCGAACTACAGGAGATGCTTAACAAAAGAGGAACACTGAGCTACGGCCAAATCACATCATAACATGTTCAAACAAGCATGGTGAAAGTGCTAAAAATATCAGGTTCACAGACTTAGTGAAATTACTAACATGCCAGGAATTAACATCAGGAAGGCATGTTTAGAGCAAGCAAACAACAAGCTACAGGAACTTATAATAGCAAAACAAGGCATGACATGATTCTACTCAAAGCATATATCAATAGTCCCTTACTGACCATAAGCCAAAAAGGACTCTAAGAAATGATGGCACCTATGTAAACATAGCAAGTTTTATTACAGATTTCAGACTTAGCAGAAAAACTGGGCATGGCAAAAACAGTTAACGAGTAGGCATGTTCGTGAGCTCGATGCACTCACTACAGAGCAATACATGGCATGGCAAGGCAACCAACAGTAATAAGGCATGATTAGGAAGCTAAGCATGGCAAGATCAAGGTCATAGCATACACGGATCAACTACAACGACCTCGTGAAAATTGAATCTCATGCAAACAATCTGCCAGGAAACATTTTCAAGCAAAAGTAGAGCACGAAAATTACGTGCTAGACTACTCCATAAATGCCAACAAAGGCATGGATGGATAGAGCACATCCATATGTTCAAAACACCCTTACTGATCATGCTCAAAAAGGGCATAGATCTCTCTGTAACAACATGAACATATGGCATAAAAATAACAGCAGGACAAGACTTAGTGAAATCACTAAGTTCCTGAAATCAGCAACATCATCATCCCTACTTTGCATGCTTGTTCTAGTCAACACATAACTCACAAAAATACATGGAAAACACTCCTGGAAAGATGGCATGGCAATGTTCAACTCACATGTAGGACTCAAGTTCATAGGGTGCACACATAAATCATGGCAAAAATGACAAAAGAGCTCGAGCTGATAAGATTCTGAAACTAACGATCTGAAGCCTACTTCCAACAGTATTTCGGGCATCAAGATGATCTCAAATGAAAATGATGCAATGGAACAAAATGTAGTACTCGTCGAGGCGAACAATTTGACATATTATACGCCCAAAACGGAGCCACGGGTGCAAAGATGTGATGGCATGAACATGGCATGAAAATATAAAATCACGGGACTTAGGCATACGGGAGCAACCTCTTGCGGATTTCAAAGCGGCGCGAAGTCGAGGTTCGCGGACTTGCGCCGGAGGAAGAAGGAGTCGGCCCGGAGGACGCCCGCGATGGCCCAAGCGCGGCGGGGCCTCTCCCGACCGATCCAGCCGGATCCGGCGCGGTGAGGCGCGGACGCCGGTGGGATCTGTGGGCGGCGAGGAGATGCTGCGGGCGAGCGACGGCCATAAGCCTGGCGCCGTGGGAAGCTGGGCGAGGCGGCGGCGGAGGCGCGCCGGCCGGAGGAGCTGGTGGCGCGGGCGGCGCTCGGGCGGCGTGGTCATGGAGGCGGAGGACCGGGCGGCAGGCGTGCTCTCCGGCGAGCCTTGGCCGGGCCGCGGCGAGCGCAGCGGGCGGCGGAGGAGGCTGAGCGGCGGCCGGAGCGGCGACCGGAGGTGGCGGCGGCGACGGGCCTCATGGCCCAGGCTGCGGGCTCATGGCGGCATGCGGCGGCGCGGGTAATGGCGTGTACGTGTGCGGGATTGAGGAGGAGGCGGCGGCTGAGGTGGCGCCCTCTGATTGGCCCGGAGGACGGGCGGCTGGACGCGTTCGAAGCGGGCGGACGTGTCCGTGAAGGCAGGAGAGATCTAGGGTTTCGGGAAAATCAACCGAGATTTGGAATGGGGGTGTATAAATAGGCATAGAGGAGCTAGGAGAGTCCAAATGAGGAGCGGTTTTGACACGCGATCGTGATCGAACGACCGAGAGCATGGAGGGGAGTTAGGTGGGTTTTGGGCCACTTTGGAAGGGGTGTTGGGCTGGAAACAAAAGAGGGCTTTGCGGTTACCCGGTTAACCGTTGGAATACCAAACGACCTCCAAATGACACGAAACTTGACAGGCGGTCTACCGGTGCTATACCAAGGCCGCTTGGCAAACCTCGGGCCATTCTGAGAAAGTTTAACACCCGCACAAGAGAAGAGAGAAGAGGGAGACGCCGGAGGACATAGGAGCGCCGGATTGCAAAACGGACAACGGGGAAAAGGCTCGGATGCATGAGACGAACACGTATGCAAAATGAAATGCACATGATGACATGATATGAAATGCATAAGATGACATGGCGAATGCAACACGCAAGCAAATGACATGGCGACGACGGCGAATAACTGGCAGACACCTGGCGCATCGGATCCGGGGTGTTACAACACTCCACCACTATGAGAGGATCTCGTCCCGAGATCTACGATGGCACCGGAGGGAAAAGGAAGAGGAGAGGTAAAACTAAGTTGCTTCTTTGACGAACGAGTGAAACCACGAACCTTGAGAGGTTGAGCAAAATGAAAGGAAGAAAAACAACGAAGATGAACAAAGTTGAAAGCACTCTGTTAGAAGAGGAACAAGGGATACAACGAGAACCAAGAGGTTTAGTGATAAGATAGATATTGAAACCACTCCGGTTAAAACTAGATAGAGAAGGAATAAGATTGATATAATTTGGGCAGCACTCCGACTGAAAGAAGGAAAACTTGATAAGATGAAAAGAA
Source organism: Aegilops speltoides (assembly GCA_021437245.1). NCBI lineage: Eukaryota > Viridiplantae > Streptophyta > Magnoliopsida > Poales > Poaceae > Aegilops > Aegilops speltoides. Next base: position 560,172,299 of record CM038142.1, on the reverse strand, counting down.
CTTGAAGAGATGACACCACACTCTGGATAAATGGATAAGCATGAAAAGAACACGATCCTCACAATTCGAGATGATGAGTGAAAAGAGCAACATCACAAAGCCTCCGTAACGAAAGAATAGAAGTTAGACCATTGGGATAAAGGGACGGAGAAGAAAATGACAACTTTTACCACAAGTGAAACTTGGAAAGCATCCTTCCAAGAAGGTTAGAACGGAATTGTTGGTAAACCAACAACGAAAAGAACAAGCTTGTAGTGGGCTTATGGAAAACATCTCAAAACTATGAGGTGACAACCGGCCACTAACGGAAACCATTGATTGGTTGAGAACACCAAAGAGATGAAAAACTTCTTTCACCAAGAGGATAGGAGATAACTCGGATCATTGATATGCACCACAAATAGCAACATCCCTTAAGGAAAGGCTTTAGGTGAAATCTATACCAAGATAACTCCAATGAAGAGACTGATGGATTTAAAATACCTCATTCTTGACAACATGTGAATCATGGAACATGAACTTAAATTATCAAGAATGGCATAATACCACCTCCAAAATATGGTAAAAGAATTGCACTCCGGATTACCATATGAAGAAAGCTTGAGCTCCTTATGAAAGAATCTCGATGAAAACTTTGAGAAGGGAATTAAATCCTTGATGAACCATCATGTAGAACCTCCATGAAGATCTCCGGTACACAAAAGGAATGAAAAGAAAGAGAAATTGAAAACACAAGGTGAATCCTTGCAATGATTTAGATGGATCTCCGTGATAATTAGAGCTTGGAACTCCGGGAAAAAGAAAAGATGAAACAACTGAAACCGAGAATTATGATATGATGACCAACTCCGGAAAGAAAGATGAATCACTTATAAACAAGAATAAGAATTATGTTATGCATATCCTTCACCAATTAAATTGATGACAATCAACGGATTTGGCATACTACTTATTCTCGTAGAAAGGATTGAAGAGAGATATTGCTCAACTTGGGAAGGTCTTCAACGAACCACCGGTAGGATTGGAACAACAAATGAATTGATATGATGAACAAGGAAGAGAGATCTTGAAAGAACCACCGTAAGAATTGAAAATGAATGTAGCAAAGGCACAATTCACCGGGAAGAATTGGAAAATGAATGAAGATACTTGAGGGGATTTAGATACATGAGAACGAAGAGATCATGAACTGATTAGAGAGTATATTTGAATGATTCACCGGTAAGAATTCAAGAACGAGAGCTGAAAGCTGAGAATGAGTTGTATTCAGAAATGATGGCCTTCGGAGGAAAGAAATGGAAACAACTCATGAAATGCTCCGGATGCATTTGACTGATGATAACTCATTCTTACGTCAAACTTGGAGAAGAATTTAGAATAGCTCTGGGAAAATAGAAGAGTAAGGTAAGATCCTGGGAAAAGACCTGTGGGTTAGGGCCCACTCAAAAGAACACCGTTGAAAAGATTTAAAAGAGATGTTGCACCGGTTGAATTAAATGACTTGAATGAGATACCAATCTCGAAAGAGCTTGAACGAATGCAGAGTGGAAACACGAATCTTCGAGATATCTTGAGCACTCCGGAATAACAAATAGCGAGAAGTAGAATGATAATGAGGTGCACCGGTATGAGAAAGCATTAGAAACAAGGAAAGGAATATGATGAATATCGAAAGCTTGAATTGGATCCACCGAAGAAGAAACAACAATGAAGGATGATGAACTTGAAACTGTCGAGCATCTTCATGGGAAATCACCGGATAAGAACATTGATTGAAAAGAGTGAAGTGACTTCACATGAATAAATGGATACTTGATTAAGAAATCTGTGTCCTTGAAGAAAAAGGGTGGGAGGGTGGGGAAAACAAAGGCAACTTGGGATGAACGAAACAAACACCGTTGAGAAAACTTAGATTTGATCTTGCGGATGGGAAAAATGATGGGATCCACTTGAAGAGAAGCACACCGGTTGGAAAGAATAGACATGACAATCTCGATTGTCGAGAAGGATTGGTATTTACATCGGAGTATGAGAACACCATTTAGGAAAGGTATGGAATCAACACTTGACATTGAAGCAACTCGAATACCACAACTCCAAACAAAAACAAAGGACTGGCTTGCAGATAAGCCGGAACAAACATATGATAGAGATTTCGTCCGAAGTTTTCGTGGTGGGGCCTACACGGGCTCAATCGTACAACACCATCATGTACAAGGCAGTGCACATGACATACGAAGCGTCCCCGAGTCGGCATAGCCAAGGACTCTTTAAGACACAACGAGACCACTGTAAAACCAACCGTGAATAGGCGGACCACTAGACGTCGAACCCCAATTTCATATCATACATCCGTCGGAAAGATATCCTAAGAGCTACTTGAATTCCCACCTATGAAACTCCCAAAACTTTACGGTTATGCAATCTGGTGTTGGGGATCAGGGAGCAATATATCTCACACAAACTAACAATCCCTACATCCATTGTATCCATCCGTCAACACATAACCAAGAAACCTTGAAATCGTCTACCTCAACCTTGAAAAGCATCCGTTATACAAGTCATGGCAATACTCCGTACTCACCTCGATCTTTGGGTTAGCGGGGTTATCTCACCAACAACTGCATAAAAGAGATTTTCGATGTCGGCGTACTAAACTCGGTATTCGAATCTGCAACGATAAAATTATGACGACAACACCTCGAGCTCAACTCCCGGGACACCGCCACAACCCCTAAATGTCGAGGCACCAAGAACAATGTTCTCGTCATAAGAATATCGGAACGATTCCAAGATACCAGCGTGATCCTAAATTTTTTTAGTGAAATTTAAGAAGAGAAGAGTCAAAACTCTCGTCGGGATACCTCACCGGAAGGTCGAAGGACCGGGAGTAAAAAATTCCTAACTCTCCGATATATATAATCCTAAATGACTCAAAACATTTTTCTAGACACAACTCGGCCGCTAAAAACGATCAAGCAGTGGGGCTCCTAAGGTCGGGGAAGGCTCTGATTACCAACTTGTAACGCCCTCGATGCGGCTATATCTCCCACGTGTCGAAGCACGACTTAGAGGCATAACCGCATTGAAAGCAATGTCGCAAGTGAGGTAATCTTCACACAACCCATGTAATACATAAGGGAAAGAGATACATAGTTGGCTTACAATCGCCACTTCACACAATTACATGAATAAAGCATTACATCATATAGATACAATCAAGGTCCGACTACGGAACCAATATAAAAGAAGAACCCCAAATGCGACAAACGGTCCCCGATCGACCCCAACTGGGCTCCACTACTGATCAACTAGAACGAAACAACACAAAAGGCAAGATCTTCATCAAGCTCCTCCTTGAGCTTGGTTGCGTCACCTGCTCGGTAACATAGGCACCTGCAAACTGGTTTTGGAAGTATCTGGTGAGCCACGGGGACTCAGCAATCTCGCACCCGCGAGATCAAGACTATTTAAGCTTATGGGTAAGGTAAAGGCATGAGGTGGAGCTGCAGCAAGCGACTAGCATATATGGTGGCTAACATACGCAAATGAGAGCGAGAAGAGAAGGCAAAGCACGGTCGATAAAAGTATGATCAAGAAGTGATCCTATAGCAACCTACGTCAAGCATAACTCCAACACCGTGTTCACTTCCCGGACTCCGCCGGAAAGAGACCATCACGGTTACACACACGGTTGATGTATTTTAATGAAGGTCAACTTGGGTCTTCTACAACCGGACGTTAACAAATTCCCATCTGCCCATAACATGAGGCACGGCTTTGAAAGTTCAAATCCTGCAGGGTGTCCCAACTTAGCCCATGACAAGCTCTCACGGTCAGCGGAGGAATAGACCTCCACCCGAGACACTCCGATCGACTCGGTATCCCGTACAACAAGACATTTCGACAGGTAAAACTAAACCAGCAACACCGCCCGAATGTGCCGACAAATCCCGATAGGAGCTGCACATATCTCTTTCTCGTGGCACACTCGGATGAGACTAGCTACGAGTAAAACCAACCCTCAAGTTTCCCGAGGTGGCCCAGCAGTAGCTCGGTTCGGACCAACACTCGGAGGAGCACCGCCCGGGGGTAAAATAAAGATGACCCTTGAGTCTGCAGAACCCAAGGGAAAAAGGCTTAGGTGGCAAATGTTAAAACCAATGTTGGGCATTCTTTGGAGAAGCTTTACTTAAGGTGAATGTCAAGGGGTTCCCATTATAGCCCAACCGTAAGGAACATAAAATCCGGGAACATAACACCGATATGACGGAAACTAGGGCGGCAAGAGTGGAACAAAACACCGCATAAGGCCGAGCCTTCCACCCTTTACCAAGTATATAGATGCATTAATTAAATAAGATATATTGTGATATCCCAACAAGTAAACATGTTCCAACAAGGAACAACATCTTCATGTTCAACAAGGAACAAACTTCAATCTTCACCGCAACTAGCAACGCTATAAGAGGGCCGAGCAAAGCGGTAACATAGCCAAACAACGGTTTGCATAGGAAAGGTGTCAAAGGTTAGGGGTTTGACATGGCAATTTGGGAGGCTGACAAGCAAATGGTAGGCATCGTAGCATTGGCATAGCAAAAGAGCGAGCAAACTAGCAAGCAAAGATAGAAGTGATTTCGAGGGTATGATCATCTTGCCTGCAAGGTTCTCAGAGTTGTCGAAGGCTTGATGCTCGTAGGCGTTCACAACAGGTTCCTCGTTCACGTACTCGTCTCCCGGCTCTACCCAAAGCAAGAACACAAGCAACGGAACCACAACCAAACAAGGAACAATGCACAAGCAATATGATGCAAAACATGACATGCGATGCAAGATGTGATATGTAATGCATATGTGTGCTCCGGAAGGAAAATGATGAACCGGGCATCAACTTGGCAAACCAAGTATGCCGCTGGAAAGATGAGATGATTTCGGTTGAAATTGATATAAAGATCACCGGAATCGGATGCACGGTTTGCAAATGACAAGCAAAACAAGAATGACGCAAATCTGCGTTTATGTAACCGAAGCTACTTAGCACGCAACAAGAAACTATGCTACAGCACCCCAACATAAAAGCAAAGCATATGGCAGCGAACTACAGGAGATTCTTAACAAAAGAGGAGCACTGAGCTACGGCCAAATCACATCATAACATGTTCAAACAAGCATGGTGAAAGTGCTAAAAATATCAGGTTCACAGACTTAGTGAAATTACTAACATGCCAGGAATTAACATCAGGAAGGCATGTTTAGAGCAAGCAAACAACAAGCTACAGGAACTTATAATAGCAAAACAAGGCATGACATGATTCTACTCAAAGCATATATCAATAGTCCCTTACTGACCATAAGCCAAAAAGGACTCTAAGAAATGATGGCACCCATGTAAACATAGCAAGTTTTATTACAGATTTCAGACTTAGCAGAAAAACTGGGCATGGCAAAAACAGTTAACGAGTAGGCATGTTCGTGAGCTCGATGCACTCACTACAGAGCAATACATGGCATGGCAAGGCAACCAACAGTAAGAAGGCATGATTAGGAAGCTAAGCATGGCAAGATCAAGGTCATAGCATACACGGATCAACTACAACGACCTCGTGAAAATTGAATCTCATGCAAACAATCTGCCAGGAAACATTTTCAAGCAAAAGTAGAGCACGAAAATGACATGCTAGACTACTCCATAAATGCCAACAAAGGCAGGGATGAATAGAGCACATCCATATGTTCAAAACACCCTTACTGATCATGCTCAAAAAGGGCAGAGATCTCTTTGTAACAACATGAACATATGGCATAAAAATAACAGCAGGAGAAGACTTAGTGAAATCACTAAGTTCCTGAAATCAGCAACATCATCATCCCTACTTTGCATGCTTGTTCTAGTCAACACATAACTCACAAAAATACATGGAAAACACTCCTGGAAAGATGGCATGGCAATGTTCAACTCACATGTAGGACTCAAGTTCATAGGGTGCACACATAAATCATGGCAAAAATGACAAAAGAGCTCGAGCTGATAAGATTCTGAAACTAACGATCTGAAGCCTACTTCCAACAGTATTTCGGGCATCAAGATGATCTCAAATGAAAATGATGCAATGGAACAAAATGTAGTACTCGTCGAGGCGAACAATTTGACATATTATACGCCCAAAACGGAGCCACGGGCGCAAAGATGTGATGGCATGAACATGGCATGAAAATATAAAAATCCTGGGACTTAGGCATACGGGAGCAACCTCTTGCACGGATTTCAAAGCGGCGCGGAAGTCGAGGTTCGCCGGACTTGCGCCGGAGGAAGAAGGAGTCGGCCCGGGAGGACGCTCCGGCGACTGGGCGCGGCGGCGGGGCCTCTCCCCGACCGGATCCAGCCGGATCCGGGCGCGAGGAGGCGCGGACGCCGCTGGATGGGCTGTGCGGCGAGGAGATCTCGTGGGCGCCAGCTGCCATATGCGCCTTGTGGGAAGCCGCGCGAGGCGGCGGCGGAGCGCTGCCCGGAGGAGCTGGTGGCGCGGGCGGCGCTGGGTGGCGGGTCATGCGAGGAGGCGCGACCGGGCGGCGCAGCGGCTGGCGGCGCGCCGGGCGCGGCGAGGCGAGCGGGCGGGCGGCGGCGGAGGAGGCTGAGCGGCGGCGGAGCGGCGACCCGAGGCGGCGGCGGCGGCGGAGCCTCATGGGCCTCAGCTCGCGGCTCATGGTGGCGTGTGCGCGGCAGGCGTGTACGTGGTACGCAAGAGGATTGGAGGGAGGCGGCGCGCTGAGGTGGCGCCCTCTGATTGGCCCGGAGGACGTGGCGGCTGGACGCGTCCGGCGGCGGGCGGACATGTCCGGCGCGCAGAGGAGGAGATCTAGGGTTTCGGGGAAAATCAACCGAGATTTGGAATGGGGGGTGTATAAATAGGCATAGAGGGAGCTAGGAGAGTCCAAATGAGGAGCGGTTTTCGGCCACGCGATCGTGATCGAACGACCGAGAGCATGGAGGGGAGTTAGGTGGGTTTTGGGCCACTTTGGAAGGGGTGTTGGGCTGGAAACAAAAGAGGGCTTTGCGGTTACCCGGTTAACCGTTGGAATACCAAACGACCTCCAAATGACACGAAACTTGACAGGCGGTCTACCGGTGCTATACCAAGGCCGCTTGGCAAACCTCGGGCCATTCCGAGAAAGTTTAACACCCGCACAAGAGAAGAGAGAAGAGGGAGACGCCGGAGGACATAGGAGCGCCGGATTGCAAAACGGACAACGGGGAAAAGGCTCGGATGCATGAGACGAACACGTATGCAAAATGAAATGCACATGATGACATGATATGAAATGCATAAGATGACATGGCGAATGCAACACGCAAGCAAATGACATGGCGACGACGGCGAATAACTGGCAGACACCTGGCGCATCGGATCCGGGGTGTTACACATCCGGTGGCTCTTCCTCACCGTGTCCAAAGACATCTGCCACACTGTCGTTCGCGACAGGGACGATGCATGCACGGTGTGGAACAAGATCGTCGGTCTCTTCACCGACAACAAGCTCCAACGGATCGTCTTCCTGCAACAGGAGTTCTTCGGGTGTCATCAAAACGACTCCTCCGTCGACGACTACTGCATGCGTCTCAAGACCCTCTCCGACGAGCTCAATGACATCGGCTTCAAGGTGGGCGATGAGTTGCTCCTCTCCACCCTCACCGCCGGCCTCAATGAGGATCTCGGCAACGCTGCCTCCAACCTCACCCTCATGGCAAACCCTACCTACAAGCGGGCGGTGGCTTATCTTCGTCTCGAGGAACGCCGGTTGAAGCATGTTCACTCCCGTGCCATTCACACCGCCTTCGCCGCCGGCTACTCACGCGGTGGCCCTCCGCTCTCGGATGCCCCCCCGGCTTCCCAGCGCCGTTCCAGGTGCCCTGGCCACCGGCTACTCCAGCAGAACGGCGCCTACAGCGCCCCGTACCAGCAGCGGCCTCCGCTCCCTGCTGCTCCTGCGGCTCTTCCCCAACACTTGCCGCAGCAGCCGCAGCAACAGCAGCCGAGCCAGAGGCGCCGTGGCAGCAAAAAGGCCAACAAGAAGCAAGAACAACGCCAAGGCTGGGTCCGTCCCAAAGCAGCAGCCGACGCCACCTTGGGGGGTGGCCACACCCCTTGGACAGGGGTTGTGCACGCCTACACTATGCCCGTGCCCCCCCCGCTCCGAGCCTCCTCGGGCCCGGTCCTTCCGGGCATCAGGCCTTCTTCGCCGGTCAGCAAACCGGTCCGGTCGCTCCATCAACCTACTACGCTCCTGCTCCAGTTGGCTATGGCGGGCCACCTGCTAGCAATGGTGTGACCGGCTACTCGGGCCACCCTGCGCCGGCTGATGGAGTCATGTACCTAGGGTAGGGTCATAGACCTGATCTAAGTACCCTACCCAAGGACACCATTAGAAGAGACTACCTTCCAGTCGACCAAGGAAGATTTCACTCGGCAGACTTGAAGGACTCGACCATGAAGACTCACTCGACCACCAGAAGGTCAAGAAGCACTCTGTACCGTAACGGTCTGTAATTAAGTAGACTTTATGGTATTTAAGACACTTTATGTAGAGCGTTACCAGTAACGCCTAGACTTAATGTACTTTAAACCCCATGTATCGAGGGCGGAGGGTCTGGCAGGCACTATATAAGCCACCCCCACCTCAGTGTAAAGGGTTCGCACCCCTGTAATTCATACACGCATAATCCACTCGACCGCCTCCGGGCTCCGAGACGTAGGGCTATTACTTCCTCCGAGAAGGGCCTGAACTCGTACATCTCTTGTGCATACAACTGCTCCATATCTAGGACCTTGCCTCTCCATACCTACCCCCCACTCTACTGTTAGACTTAGAACTACGACAGTTGGTGCCCACCTTGGGGTAGGTGTCTTAGCGATTTTTTGGAGAAGTTGCGATTCTTCCGACTACTTTCATCATGACTGTTGGTGGAGTTTTGGTCGAGGGTCGCGAGATCCATCTCGGCGCCCTCACCTTCATCGCCGACGACTCCGCTTGGCTCCAAGAGGCTCCACTAGACGTTGATGCGCTCCCCGTCCGTGGTGCGACGCATTTTCGCGCATGTGTCCGCGGCGTTCTGCTGCGACAACCGTCGACCCCGTATCGTCGACTCCCCTATCGGTCACCCTCCAGGTCTCCCACCAGCGCAAGCGCTCTGGTCGGTCGAGGCTCCAGCGGTGGGTGAGGCCTTGTGATGGCTCGCCAGACGGCTACCGCCCAAGTTGCGACAATTGAGCCCGACGAATCCCTCTACGGCCTGTTCGATCTGTCGACTGGCTCCGTAGAGACCGCATCCGAATGCGATAGCAGTGATCCGGCGGCAGAAATCTTGATGGTCAACGGACCTCGGAGCCCTCCTGGCTTCGCCCACGAGGGCGGAGTAGACGGTGGAGGCGACCCCGCACAAGACCACGAAGAGTACCAACCCGAGCCACTCAATTCTCTGCAAAGGGAAGAGCTTCGCCGCAGGAACATGGATGCCCTGCATACTCCCATCATGGGAGAAACCCCCGAGGCTCGCGCCTTGGAGGAGGAACGTTTGGCCAACTTGGCTGAACGCACTCGTTTGGAAAATCTTCAGCGAGCACTCGACGAGCGCGCGCGGCAACGAGCACCCGACGCCAATCGACGTCAACTCTTCCCACCGACTCAGGTATATCGAACCCCGATTCAGAATTTAGCAGCTGCAACCCGTATAGCAGAGTCCATCCAGCCCTCTCAGTCGGAAGTTGGCGAGGATTGATGCAGATCGAGATTTGCTCCGGCAGCAGGAGATCGACCAGCCGTGTCGCGATCGCGCAACAGAATTCACAATCGATCCGTCGCTGCGAATACGGTTCGATCGGCTCACGATCCTAGATCGCCTCCGCGCGTGAAGGACGCGAGAATCGGCGAGACCATCTGATGACCGACATGATCGTGATGATAGGCGCCGAGTGCCCACTCCCCGAGGGGTGGGTCTTACGCTCCTCGGCAGCAGGATGACAAAGCGTCAACTTCGATGTGGGGCGAAGAGTTCCAATCGACCCCGGGAACCAGGCTTTGACGCGCGATCCATCATCGTGCAAGGCTTGGTCGACGAAAGCAGAGCCTATCGGGTGGCCCGACAGAGATGCACCCTGGCGATCAGTGCATGTTTCGGGTCGAGAATGTTTTAGCAGGGCTATCGAGCATGGTGATTCCCCCAACTTCAGGTTGGCAACGGAGTAAGCAAGTTCACTGGTGAGTCTAAGCTGAAACCGGCTTGAGGACTACCGAGTGGCGGTTCAGATTGGTGGTGGGAATGACGAAGTGGCCATGAAGCATTGCCCCTCATGTTGGAAGGTTACGCGGGCGTGGTTGAATCAGTTACCTCCTAGCAGCATTTACACTTGGGGAGATCTGTCCCGAGTGTTCATCAGAACATTTGGAGGAACTTGCAAGCGACTAGCTGGATTGACAGAGCTGCAAGTCTGTGTGCAGAAGACGAATGAGACTCTCACAGAGTATATTCAGAGATGGATCACTTTGCATCATACCGTGGAGAACGTGTCTAACCATCAGGCAGTCTGCGCCTTCAAGGATGGTGTCAAGAACAGAGAATTGAGTTTGAAGTTTGGTCGAACCGGAGACATGACCCTGAGTCGGATGATGGAGATTGCTACCAAGTACGCCAACAGCAAAGAGGAAGACCGACTCCGAAGCAGCAAGTACAAGTCGAGTCAGTCGGAGAAGGGAAACACCAGTCGGAAGAAGAAACGGAAGGCCGAACCAGCAGCTCCTGGAGAGGCTCTGGCCGTGACTCAGGGAAAGTTCAAAGGGAAACCCAAAGGATCCTGGAACCCTAAGAAGGTGAAGGATAAAGAAGGAAACGACATGATGGATATGCCGTGTCACATCCACACGAAGAAAGATGAAGAGGGTAATATCATTTACCCGAAGCATATACCACTCGCCAGTGTCGGCTCTTGATCCAGCAGTACCAAGGGAAACAGTCCAAGGACAAGGAAAAGGAGTCGGACAAGGCCGAAGACAAGGAGGACAGTGAGGGAGGATATCCACATGTCAACTCCACTCTGATGATTTTCGCGGATGTGGAAAGCAAGAGCCGATTGAAGGTCATTAACCATGAGGTGAACATGGTTGCCCCAGCGAAACCAAGTTATCTGAGATGGTCCCAAACGCCCATCACATTCGACCAGTCTGATCACCCGATTCATATTGCCACCCCTGGGAGGCAAGCTTTGGTGGTCGACCCAGTTGTCGAAGGCACACGGCTGACGAAAGTGCTGATGGACGGTGGTAGCAGACTGAACTTGTTGTATGCAGACACATTGAAGGGAATGGGCATTCCGATGTCCCGACTGAGCACCAGTAACATGAGCTTTCATGGAGTTATACCAGGAAAGAAAGCCAAGTCACTCGGCCAAATAGCTCTGGACGTGGTGTTTGGTGATTCAAAACATTTTCGCAAGGAAAAGCTGACGTTTGAGGTCGTGGATTTTCAGAGCGCATACCACGCTATTTTGGGGAGACCAGCTTACGCACGGTTCATGGCTCGACCATGTTATGTCTACCTCAAACTGAAGATGCCCGGCCCCAAAGGAGTGATCACTGTCACTGGTGATCGGAAAAAGGCAGAAGAGTGTTTCCAGAAAGGCTCAAAGATTGCCGATTCCCAGGTGACAGCGGTCGAGTTTGAAGAGTATAAGCAAAATGCAGATCCGAGTGATTTGCTGCGATCCTAGAAGCCTGCCATAGAATCCGCATTTCAGTCGTTCAGTGAGACGAAGCCTGTCCACATTCACCCGACCGACCCCAATGCAGCCCCGACCCACATCTCCACAACACTCGACCCGAAATAGGAAGAAGCGCTCATCCAGTTCCTCCGTGAGAACTGGGACATTTTTGCATGGAAGCCAACCGACATGCGGGTGTTCCTGGGGATCGGCTGAGCATCGTCTCGTGGTCGACTCAACAGCAAAACCAGTTAAAGAGCATCTTGATGTCTGCCGTCCAGAAGAGAAAAGCTATTGGTGAGGAAGTGGCTCGACTGTTGGCGGCAGGATTTATCCGAGAGATATATCACTCCGAGTGGCTCGCTAATGTCGTCATGGTTCCTAAGAAGGACAACTCACTCCGAATGTGCATTGATTTCAAGCACATCAATCGGGCCTGCCCGAAAGATCATTTCCCTCTCCCTCGCATTGATCAAATTGTTGACTCGACCACGGGATGTGAGAGATTGTCTTTTCTAGACGCCTATTCCGGGTATCATCAGATCCGTCTGTATGGACCCGATGAGATAAAAACAGCTTTCATCACTCCATTCGGGTGCTTCTGCTATAGCACCATGCCATTCGGCCTCAAGAATGCTGGAGCCACATTTATGCGAATGATTCAGAAGTGTTTGCTCACTCAAATCAGTCAGAATGTGGAAGCGTATATGGATGATATCGTGGTCAAGTCGCGAAAAGGTTCCGACCTGCTCACTGACCTCGCTGAAACATTTGCCAACCTCAGAAGGTATGATATCAAGCTCAATCCATCAAAGTGCACATTCGGAGTTCCTGGTGGCAAGTTAATCGGTTTTCTCGTTTCCGAACGAGGAATCGACGCTAATCCAGAAAAGATCGGCACTATACTCCGAATGAAACTCCCCTTGCGAGTGCACAATGTCCAGAAGCTTACTGGATGCTTGGCCGCATTAAGTCGATTCATCTCACGACTCGGTGAAAAGGCATTGCCTCTTTACCGACCGATGAAGAAGGCGCAACAAGTTGAGTGGACTCGAAGCGATGCAGCGGTTGCCAAGCTAAAAGCTCTGCTCTCCACCCAGCCGGTGCTTGCTGCTCCAATCAGCAAAGAGCCCTGTTGCTTTATATCGCAGCCACAGGACAAGTCGTCGATCTGATGCTTACGGTCGGCGGGAAGAAGAAGGAAAGCCTTCAAAGTTCAGCGCCCGATGTACTATCTATCTGAAGTTTTAACTCCATCCAGCAGATACCCTTACTATCGAAGCTTGTGTATGGGATATACATGACCACGAAGAAGGTTGCTCATTATTTCTCGATCATTCCATCACGATTAAATCGTGACGCTCCACTTTCGAGATTACACTGTGAGATGCAACTGGTCGAGTGGCGAAATGGGCGATTGAACTTCTTCCCCTTGATATCAAGTTTGAGACAAAGAAAGCCATTAAGTCCCAGGCAATAGCTGATTTCCTCGCCGAGTGGATTGAGCAACAAAGAAATTGATCAAGTTCACTCGGAGCATTGGACCATGTTCTTTGATGGCTCTAAAATGTTGAATGGTTCCGGTGCTGGGGTTGTCTTGGTTTTGAAGGAAATATGCCCTAGAGGCAATAATAAAGTTATTATTTATTTCCTCATATCATGATAAATGTTTATTATTCATGCTAGAATTGTATTAACCGGAAACATGATACATGTGTGAATACATAAACAAAACTATAATCACTAGTATGCCTCTACTTGACTAGCTCATTAATTAAAGATGGTTATGTTTCCTGAACATAGACATGTGTTGTCATTTGATTAATGAGATCACATCATTAGGAGAATGATGTGATTGACATGACCCATTCCGTTAGCCTAGCACTTGATCATTTAGTATACTGCTATTGCTTTCTTCATGACTTATACAAAGTTCCTACAACTATGAGGTTGTGCAACTCCCGTATACCGGAAGAACACTTTGTGTGCTACCAAACGTCTAACGTGGCTGGGTGATTATAAAGGTGCTCTCTGGTGTTTCGAAGGTACATGTTCAGTTGGCATAATTCGAGATTAGGATTTGTCACTCCGATTGTCGGAGAGGTATCTCTGGGCCCTCTCGGTAATACTCATCACCTAAGCCTTGCAAGCATGTAACTAATGAGTTAGTTATGAGATGATGTATTACGGAACGAGTAAAGAGACTTAACAGTAACGAGATTGAACTAGGTATTGGATACCGACGATCAAATCTCGGGCAAGTAACATACCGATGACAACGGGAACAACGTATGTTGTTATGCGGTTTGACCGATAAAGATCTTCGTAGAATATGTACGAGCCAATATGGGCATCCAGGTCCCGCTATTGGTTATTGACCGAGAATAGTTCTAGGTCATGTCTAAATAGTTCTCGAACCCGTAGGGTCCGCAACGCTAAGGTTTCGATGACAGTTATATTATGAGTTTATGAGTTTTGATGTACCGAAGGAGTTCGGAGTCCCGGATGAGATCGGGGACATGACGAGGAGTCTCGAAATGGTCGAGACGTAAAGATCGATATATTGGACGACTATATTCGGAGTTCGGAAAGGTTCCGGGAGTTTTCGGAGAAAACCGGAGTACCGGAGGGTTACCGGAACCCCCCTGGGAAGTAATGGGCCTTGATGGGCCCTATTGGAGAAAGAGAGGGGCCGGCCAGGGCAAGTGGCGCGCCCCCTCCCCTTGAGTCCGAATAGGACAAGTAGGGGGGGGGCGGCACCCCCCTTGCCTTCCCCCTCTCCTACTCCTTCCTCCCCCCTCCTTCTTGGATTAGGGAAAGGAGGGGGGAAAGCTACTTGGAGTAGGTTTCCTCCTCCTAGGGCGCGCCTCCCCTTAGGCCGGCCCCCTCCTCCCTCCCTCCTTTATATACGGGGGCGGGGGGCACCCCATAGACAGACAAGTTGATCTACGGATCGTTCCTTAGCCGTGTGCGGTGCCCCCTTCCACCATATTCCACCTCAGTCATATCGTCGCGGAGTTTAGGCGAAGCCCTGCGCCGGTAGAACATCATCGTCGTCACCATGCCGTCGTGCTGACAAAACTCATCTCCGGAGCCTTTGCTGGATCGGACGGCCGGAGATCGTCATCGAGCTGAACGTGTGCTGAACTCGGAGGCTCCGTACGTTCGGTGCTTGGATCGGTCGGATCATGAAGACGTACGACTACATCAACCGCGTTGTCGGGGATATACCCCGCGGTGTTAACTGGCCGGAAGTTTAACCCGGCCGGACTGGACGACTCACTGGTAACCCGCCCGGAGCTTGGCGGTTCATGGGATACCCGCCCGGTCTTAGCGGTTCAGTCGTAACCCGGCGGGCGGGTCAGATGGATGACGAGGCCCAAGGCCCAGAAGGCCGGTTCACGATTAATGGTGGGCCGGTTTATGAGGAAAGCATAAGGACTATTCTCCTACAAAGGAAGCAAGACTAGGACTCCACTTGTAATAGAGTAATCCTAATCCAACTAGGACTAGTCATGTAAACCGCCCCTTCAACATATATAAGGAGGGGCAGGGCTCCCCAAAGAGGGACAGGTCAGAAACAATAATCTCTAGGGCTAGACACAATTAGGAGAGCCGGTTTACGGCGACTCCCCATGAGCATAATGAGATCTAGCCTCAAACAGCATGTAGGGTTATTACCGGATGATGTTTCCCGGGGCCCGAAGCTGTCTAAACCCTTGTCTTGCGTATTGATCCGCCCTGCGTCTCTCGTCCCACTCAACCCCTCTCAAGCTACCACATAGATGCGTTGGCCTCGCGACTAAGTCCTGACACTAAGGACATGTGCCGTGACAAATCCACGACACGCGTTGTGCTAACGCTTCCGCTTACGGTCTACGAGGGTACGTGGACGAACACTCTCCCCTCTCGTTGCTATGCCATCACCATGATCTTGCGTGTACGTAGGATTTTTTTTGAAATTACTACGTTCCCCAACAGTGGCATCCGAGCCTAGGTTTTATGCGTTGATGTTATATGCACGAGTAGAACACAAGTGAGTTGTGGACGATATAAGTCATACTGCCTACCAAAGATGTCATACTTTGGTTGGCGGTATTGTGAGATGAAGCGCCCGGACCGACATTACGCTGCGTGCGCTTATGCGAGACTGGTTTCACCGTTCTACGAGCACTCGTGCTTAAAGGTGGCTGGCGGGTGTCTGTCTCTCTCACTTTAGTTGAACTGAGTGTAGCTCGCCCGGTCCTTGTGAAGGTTAAACGGAGTCTATTTGACGAACTATCGTTGTGGTTTTGATGCGTAGGTGAGAACGGTTCTTGCTAAGCCCGTAGCAGCCACATAAAATTTTGTGTTAAACGGTTTCTTTGACCGGTATGGCTTTTCATCATCAAATTAATCCGGTGTTTATTGACCCGTCCCGGCTTTGGACTATAAGTCGCCAAGATATATTTGATTGCGCCATTGGAATCATGCGCTTATAAATCATTGAGTTCTATTATTCAAAATAGCCAAACTTGGCTGGATCTTCATTATGATATTGAATGATTGAGGTTTCATACGGATTATATTATCTTGAATAGCCAACATGGCTGGATTTTTATTATGGTTATTCATATTATGATTGAGGTTTTCAAAATTCGCTTTAGCGCAATGGATATTATGTTATCAATGGATATATTCTACAATTGAAGGAATAGTCGAGTTGTCTGCAGGCTTACAACCCGCACTTGGGGGCTACATTATTGAAGTTGAGATTATATCAAATATGCAAGTCTCATGTCGCTGCAAGCATGCACCATGACACTTGGGGGCTAATGCAAAGTCATTTTTGCTCATCTTATTGAAGACCCAACTCATCACATTATAATGAGCTGGCCCTTGGGGGCTACCAATTGCTCATGTCAACAATTCAAGGTACATAAATTTTCATTGTATTGAAGGGTCCACTGCTCAGTTGGTAAAACACAAGGCTCTTAACCTTATGGACGTGGATTCAAGCCCCATGATGGGGGTTACATCATATGATGTTATTTTCATTGAAGTATATATCAAGTCCCAGCTCAATATTATCTTACTGAACCGGCCCTTGGGGGCTACACTGGTTGAAGTTTTATGAGCATCGAGAGATTACAAGTCCTGTCGCGCCAAGCATAACAACCCGGCACTTGGGGGCTACATAATATGGAGTATTCAGTTTTTGCTAGTGACTGGGATGAACAACATGGATTTCTTCGATAGTGACAGTATTTATATTGAAGCAAGTCTTAAGCCATCACTTTGTTCTACTCAAGACTTGGGGGCTACAGGTATTATATTGTTATCAAGGAAATATTTTCAAATTTTCTGTTTGAGCAAACTAGATTGACCCGGCGTCACCAATCATTATGACCCTGTGGCTGCAAACCGGTGTCATCAATAGTCATAAACCGGTGTTGGCAACAATCATGAACCGGTGTCTGCAAATATCATGACCTGGAATTATCTGTTTTTATAACCCGACAATGGTGGTAATCATAAACCGGCAGCTTTTATATCTTCAGACCGGCTGAATATCAGATGAGTATTTCAAGACCAATATTTCTTTAACCGGCGCTTTGGAAGCCGATTCAAAAGGAGGAAATGACAAGGACTTAAGGACGATCAGGTGCTGGTCTACAAGAATTCTTAACCCGGAGCACAACCTATCAAGTTTGTTTTTGTGTTTATTTTACAGGATCAGTTTAACATGGATAAATCCAAATTAAACTGGGGGCTAATGTCGGGATATACCCTTGGTGTAAACCGCCGGAAGTTTAACCGGCCGGATCGACGACTCATCGTAACCCGCCCGAGCTTGGCGGTTCACGGATACCCGCCGGTCTTAGCGGTTCGATCGTAACCGGCGAAGGGTCGATGGATGACGAGGCCCAAGGCCCGAAGGCGGTTCACGATTAATGGTGGGCGGTTTATGAGGAAAGCATAAGGACTATTCTCCTACAAAGGAAGCAAGACTAGGACTCCACTTGTAATAGAGTAATCCTAATCCAACTAGGACTAGTCATGTAAACCCCCTTGAACATATATAAGGAGGCGGGGCTCCCCAAAGAGGGACAGGTCGAAACAATAATCTCTAGGGCTAGACACAATTAGGAGAGCCGGTTTACGGCGACTCCCCATGAGCATAATGAGATCTAGCCTCAAACAGCATGTAGGGTTATTACGGATGATGTTTCCGGGGCCAAGCTGTCTAAACCCTTGTCTTGCGTATTGATCCGCCTGCGTCTCGTCCCCACTCAACCCCTCTCAAGCTACCACATAGATCGTTGGCCTCGCGACTAAGTCTTGACACTAAGGACATGTGCCGTGACAAATCCACGACACGCGTTGTGCTAACGCTTCCGCTTACGGTCTACGAGGGTACGTGGACGAACACTCTCCCCTCTCGTTGCTATGCCATCACCATGATCTTGCGTGTACGTAGGATTTTTTTTGAAATTACTACGTTCCCCAACAGTGGCATCCGAGCCTAGGTTTTATGCGTTGATGTTATATGCACGAGTAGAACACAAGTGAGTTGTGGACGATATAAGTCATCTGCCTACCAAAGATGTCATACTTTGGTTGGCGGTATTGTGAAATGAAGCGGCCCGGACCGACATTACGCGTACGCTTATGCGAGACTGGTTTCACCGTTACGAGCACTCGTGCTTAAAGGTGGCTGGCGGGTGTCTGTCTCTCTCACTTTAGTTGAACCGAGTGTGGCTACGCCCGGTCCTTGTGAAGGTTAAAACGGAGTCTATTTGACGAACTATCGTTGTGGTTTTGATGCGTAGGTGAGAACGGTTCTTGCTAAGCCCGTAGCAGCCACATAAAATTTTGTGTTAAACCGGTTTCTTTGACCCGGTATGGCTTTTCAGTCATCAAATTAATCCGGTGTTTATTGACCCGTCCTGGCTTTGGACTATAAGTCGCCAGTATATATTTGATTGCGCCATTGGAATCATGCGCTTATAAATCATTGAGTTCTATTATTCAAAATAGCCAAACTTGGCTGGATCTTCATTATGATATTGAATGATTGAGGTTTCATACCGGATTATATTATCTTGAATAGCCAACATGGCTGGATTTTTATTATGGTTATTCATATTATGATTGAGGTTTTCAAAGTCGCTTTAGCGCAATGGATATTATGTTATCAATGGATATATTCTACAATTGAAGGAATAGTCGAGTTCTGCGCAGCTTACAACCCGGCACTTGGGGGCTACATTATTGAAGTTGAGATTATATCAAATATGCAAGTCTCATGTCGCTGCAAGCATGCACCATGACACTTGGGGGCTAATGCAAAGTCATTTTTGCTCATCTTATTGAAGACCCAACTCATCACATTATAATGAGCTGGCCCTTGGGGGCTACCAATTGCTCATGTCAACAATTCAAGGTACATAAATTTTCATTGTATTGAAGGGTCCACTGCTCAGTTGGTAAAACACAAGGCTCTTAACCTTATGGACGTGGATTCAAGCCCCATGATGGGGGTTACATCATATGATGTTATTTTCATTGAAGTATATATCAAGTCCCAGCTCAATATTATCTTACTGAACCGGCCCTTGGGGGCTACACTGGTTGAAGTTTTTATGAGCATCAGGAGATTACAAGTCCCAGGTCGCTGCAAGCATAACAACCCGGCACTTGGGGGCTACATAATATGGAGTATTCAGTTTTTGCTAGTGACTGGGATGAACAACATGGATTTCTTCGATAGTGACAGTATTTATATTGAAGCAAGTCTTAAGCCATCACTTTGTTCTACTCAAGACTTGGGGGCTACAGGTATTATATTGTTATCAAGGAAATATTTTCAAATTTTCTGTTTGAGCAAACTAGATTGACCCGGCGTCACCAATCATTATGACCCTGTGGCTGCAAACCGGTGTCATCAATAGTCATAAACCGGTGTTGGCAACAATCATGAACCGGTGTCTGCAAATATCATGACCTGGAATTATCTGTTTTTATAACCCGACAATGGTGGTAATCATAAACCGGCAGCTTTTATATCTTCAGACCGGCTGAATATCAGATGAGTATTTCAAGACCAATATTTCTTTAACCGGCGCTTTGGAAGCCGATTCAAAAGGAGGAAATGACAAGGACTTAAGGACGATCAGGTGCTGGTCTACAAGAATTCTTAACCCGGAGCACAACCTATCAAGTTTGTTTTTGTGTTTATTTTACAGGATCAGTTTAACATGGATAAATCCAAATTAAACTGGGGGCTAATGTCGGGGATATACCCCGCGGTGTAAACCGGCCGGAAGTTTAACCCGGCCGGACTGGACGACTCACTGGTAACCCGCCCGGAGCTTGGCGGTTCACGGGATACCCGCCCGGTCTTAGCGGTTCAGTCGTAACCCGGCGAGCGGGTCAGATGGATGACGAGGCCCAAGGCCCAGAAGGCCGGTTCACGATTAATGGTGGGCCGGTTTATGAGGAAAGCATAAGGACTATTCTCCTACAAAGGAAGCAAGACTAGGACTCCACTTGTAATAGAGTAATCCTAATCCAACTAGGACTAGTCATGTAAACCGCCCTTGACATATATAAGGAGGGCAGGGCTCCCCAAGAGGACAAGTCGAAACAATAATCTCTAGGGCTAGACACAATTAGGAGAGCCGGTTTACGGCGACTCCCCATGAGCATAATGAGATCTAGCCTCAAACAAAGATGTAGGGTTATTACCGGATGATGTTTCCCGGGGCCCGAAGCTGTCTAAACCCTTGTCTTGCGTATTGATCCGCCCTGCGTCTCTCGTCCCACTCAACCCCTCTCAAGCTACCACATAGATGCGTTGGCCTTGCGACTAAGTCCTGACACTAAGGACATCTGCCGTGACAAATCCACGACAGTTGGCGCCCACCGTGGGGCCCGCGCATGGTGGTGATGAGTTCTTGGAGGGAATCCTTCAAGGGATTGAGAGGTTCACGATCGGCCGGATTAAGAAGACCCGGCGCAGAAGAATCTACATCTGGCATATACAAGATTTGAGATCTAGAAATTTAGTTTTGTATTTTATGCGGCGAAGGAAGCACCATGGGGATCCGCCGAGTCCGTGGCGAGTTTTTTTACGGTGGCAGTTTGGCGATCAATCAATCGCAAGTTGCACCGACAGAGCAGGGAATCTCTGTTGCAATCATTCTGTCCAATCCATCAAGTTCGTTTGCTGCTCCGTGCCTCCGCAATATAATCTGCCGATGTACCAAGTACCGAGGCAAACAAGCAGACAGGTTTGAAAATATTGAGAAAAGAAGTAGAAGGCTTGTGGGCGCCTGAGTGACTATCGTCTTGGCGTGGACTAGAGGGAGTACTATGGCAGGTTTATCATCATGTCAAGACAAAAGGAAAGGAAGTTTTCTCTCGCTCACGCAAGGAAAGGGAGAGACGCAGTTTAGGACTCCGCCTCGATCTTCGTTCCGGAGCGGCGGCAGAAAAACCAGCTGAGAGTTTATGCCATTAAAAAAAATTGGGACAAACCCGAGCGTTAACTCAATCTGAGTAGCGAGACATCAGCACAAGAAAGCTAGTCGAGTCGGTTCGAGGAAAAGAAAGGGAAGCGAGTCAGCCCGCAGTGACCAGACCGGACGACGTCGTTTTCAGATGTCACATCAAGCAGTAACAAGGAAAGAAGGAAAATGCCAATATCGCTGACAACCACGTATTGTCAAGTGTAATTATGAAGGAAAAGGTAACATGCTACATGTGAAGATCGAGCCAAAAGAAGAAATCAGATGCTGCTCTATCAAGAAGAGCTGGATGTTTAAAAAAAATATTTGGGGCTCGCGTCAGCGTTATTCTACACCACCCATTGCCACGTCGCCTGATGACGCGCGCAAGCCGTCGCCCTGCGGACTGCTCTACCTCAACACGCTGGTGCCGCGCTCGCTCTTATGAACCGCCGGACGGACGCGCACAAACCGCCGCCCACGCTACCGGTTTACATCCATCCGCACTTGCGGCCGATTCTCCATGTCACGTCTGCACTAGTACTTGTTCATGCTGTGATGCTCGATGGATACATACCTTAATCTATATAACTAGCCGGAGCCGCGTTGAGCCGCCTTTGCCGCTTTGAGCCGCCGGGGTTATATTAAGTCGCCGGTCTATATGACCCGCCCCTGACGCAGCATACAGATCATTTATCATTCACAAAAATCAGGTGATATCTATCTGAACTTATTTTATTAAACACTTGTTGTTTTTTGTCAAAAGAAAAATTACTCTGCCCTGTAACATTTTTACACAGGACAATTGTTTATGCTATTATACCGCGGATGCACGTTCGGCTGTGCCGCACAGCTTCAAGGACATGTGTGTTGCGGTCCATTTGCATCAACACCTCGGCCGACTTGCCCATCCGCGTCGCCTTACAACGCCACGGATGACTCGCCCGTCTGCTCTCGCGGCCGGTTCAGGCGTCTGCACCGGTTTACAATGAGGAGGACAACTTTCTCGTCCACACCGGCTTACAACACCTCGGCCGACTCATCTGTCTGCTCCCGTGGCCGGCTCGGCCGTGATTGATTTCAGCATCACCATGGTGATCATCAACTCCGCGGTGATTATTTCTGGCCTGACACATCAGGTGATATCCATTTTAAATATATTTTATTGGCACATATCATTTTTTTTCAAAGAGCAGTTTAGCTTTGCCTTGGTCTGCAATATTGTTGATGCAGGACAATTGTTCGCTGCATCCAAACGACGTGGTTAACTCGCCCGTCCGTGTCGGTTTACAACACCGCGGCTGACTCATCTATTTTGAGCCACCTCTGATGTGGCGGTCATTTTTATTGTCCGTCTCTCGCGGCCTGGTCTACATCAACGCACCGGGCCGCACTTGTCTGGATGAGTTGTTTATTGAGTATGAACAAGTCACTACTTGGGAAGCCCGGTTTTTCTTCCAACAAATTGGAGGCAAATTAACATATATTATCAGCCGCCGTCTGCACTGGATGTTTCAATGGGCAGGCGCACAAGTCGCTGCTATTACATTTTGGTTGACTTCAAATAGCCAATTGGAAGGAACCATTGGCCGAGTTGCTGACACGGTTTATACGGGATCATTTATAACCCGCCGCAGTCACCGCAATCTTCTGTGGATTCACATCATGCTATCAACACCAAAGATATACAAGTTATGCCGGTTGATATCACGGCCAAGTATGAAGAATCTCAAGACAACTCCTCGAGTCGTCTTAAGACTTGGGGGCTACGATGACATGACTTATCAAATCTTGTCAGTTTCAGCAAATTTAAGAACCCCAGACAATGGAGAGAAAGATAACCCGGTCCGGAGGCTACTGCTATATTCATGAAAATTTAAAGGCCGTCGAGAGTATATGACAAAATTCGGCTCAATGAAGAAGTTCGGGTCATCGAAAAGGATTCGGTTCAAAATCCGTTCAAGACACATCTCTCATAAAGCGTTGAAGCTCTCCAAATATCCGGTTTACAATCCGTTCAAGGAAATTTATCTATCACGAAGCTTTGAAGCTCTAAAATTCGGTTCAAAACCGGTTCAAGGGACATCTATCTCCCACAAATCTCTGAAGTTGTTAATATCCGGTTTAAAATCCTGGTTCAAGAAGAATTTATCTCTTGCAAAAAGCTAAAGGTTGCCGAAGAGGACCTGTTGCCATGATGCACGGTTCAAAAATGGGAGTCCCGCCTTATTGGCTTATCCTTTGAGTTACATGGGGGCTTCAGCTGACAAAGCGGAGTACTGCCTGTTAAACCGGCTATCACGCCACAACATAGCTTGGGAGCTTCACACCCAAGGGGCGAAAGAGAGTCTGGATGCTATGCACAACTCAAACATAGGCACCCAATGAGCACA
Source organism: Aegilops speltoides (assembly GCA_021437245.1). NCBI lineage: Eukaryota > Viridiplantae > Streptophyta > Magnoliopsida > Poales > Poaceae > Aegilops > Aegilops speltoides. The sequence continues at coordinate 560,148,665 of CM038142.1, read as the reverse complement.
GCTCATCACGTTACTTGGGGGCTCCTTGTGTCAAATACCAAGAAGTTTGAATGGACCCTTGTAGCTGGGTATCGACCCACGGCTTGGAAGCCTGGTATATTTACCTAAAACCCCGGGTTAACCTGCCTTCATCAAGTAAGACACTCCTATCCAGGTAATCCTGGCATGACCCTCGAGCAGCTGATGCTTACTCTCATTGAGACCACGAACTTGTCAAAGTTAAAACGGTGATTGGTTAGTTGGAGGTCCATCTTAAAAGGCTTTGCTAAATGGTTCAACTCAGCGGCCTGGCAGCCCATGAAAAGCCTCGAATTTGGGCCTGGCAGCCCTTGAAAAGCCTCGACTACACGGTTTTATTTGCATTTGTCACTTCTCTTTTGATAAATTTTGTGTTAAACCGGTTTCTTTGACCCGGTATGGCTTTTCAGTCATCAAATTAATCCGGTGTTTATTGACCCGTCCTGGCTTTGGACTATAAGTCGCTAGTATATATTTGATTGCGCCATTGGAATCATGCGCTTATAAATCATTGAGTTCTATTATTCAAAATAGCCAAACTTGGCTGGATCTTCATTATGATATTAAATGATTGAGGTTTCATACCGGATTATATTATCTTGAATAGCCAACATGGCTGGATTTTTATTATGGTTATTCATATTATGATTGAGGTTTTCAAAGTCGCTTTAGCGCAATGGATATTATGTTATCAATGGATATATTCTACAATTGAAGGAATAGTCGAGTTCTTTGCAGGCTTACAACCCGGCACTTGGGGGCTACATTATTGAAGTTGAGATTATATCAAATATGCAAGTCTCATGTCGCTGCAAGCATGCACCATGACACTTGGGGGCTAATGCAAAGTCATTTTTGCTCATCTTATTGAAGACCCAACTCATCACATTATAATGAGCTGGCCCTTGGGGGCTACCAATTGCTCATGTCAACAATTCAAGGTACACAAATTTTCATTGTATTGAAGGGTCCACTGCTCAGTTGGTAAAACACAAGGCTCTTAACCTTATGGGCGTGGATTCAAGCCCCATGATGGGGTTACATCATATGATGTTATTTTCATTGAAGTATATATCAAGTCCCACTCAATATTATCTTCTTGAACCGCCCTTGGGGGCTACAATGGTTGAAGTTTTTATGAGCATCGAGAGATTAAAAGTCCCAGTGTCATTTGCAAGCATAACAACCCGGCACTTGGGGGCTACATAATATGGAGTATTCAGTTTTTGCTAGTGGCTGGGATGAACAACATGGATTTCTTCGATAGTGACAGTATTTATATTGAAGCAAGTCTTAAGCCATCACTTTGTTCTACTCAAGACTTGGGGGCTACAGGTATTATATTGTTATCAAGGAAATATTTTCAAATTTTCTGTTTGAGCAAACTAGATTGACCCGGCGTCACCAATCATTATGACCCTGTGGCTGCAAACCGGTGTCATCAATAGTCATAAACCGGTGTTGGCAACAATCATGAACCGGTGTCTGCAAATATCATGACCTGGAATTATCTGTTTTTATAACCCGACAATGGTGGTAATCATAAACCGGCAGCTTTTATATCTTCAGACCGGCTGAATATCAGATGAGTATTTCAAGACCAATATTTCTTTAACCGGCGCTTTGGAAGCCGATTCAAAAGGAGGAAATGACAAGGACTTAAGGACGATCGGTCTTTGGTCTACAAGAATTCTTAACCGGAGCACAACCTATCAAGTTTGTTTTTGTGTTTATTTACAGATCGGTTTAACATGGATAAATCCAAATTAAGCGGGGGCTAATGTCGAGGATATACCCTTGGTGTAAACCGGCGGAAGTTTAACCCGGCGGATCGACGACTCATTTGGTAACCCGCCCGAGCTTGGCGGTTCACGGGATACCCGCCCGTCTTAGCGGTTCGATCGTAACCGGTGGGCGGGTCGGATGGATGACGAGGCCCAAGGCCCGAAGGCAGTTCACGATTAATGGTGGGCGGTTTATGAGGAAAGCATAAGGACTATTCTCCTACAAAGGAAGCAAGACTAGGACTCCACTTGTAATAGAGTAATCCTAATCCAACTAGGACTAGTCATGTAAACCGCCCTTGACATATATAAGGAGGCGGGGCTCCCCAAAGAGGGACAGGTCGAAACAATAATCTCTAGGGCTAGACACAATTAGGAGAGCGGTTCTGGCGACTCCCCATGAGCATAATGAGATCTAGCCTCAAACAGCATGTAGGGTTATTACCGGATGATGTTTCCCGGGGCCCGAAGCTGTCTAAACCCTTGTCTTGCGTATTGATCCGCCCTGCGTCTCTCGTCCCACTCAACCCCTCTCAAGCTACCACATAGATGCGTTGGCCTCGCGACTAAGTCCTGACACTAAGGACATGTGCCGTGACAAATCCACGACACGCGTTGTGCTAACGCTTCCGCTTACGGTCTACGAGGGTACGTGGACGAACACTCTCCCCTCTCGTTGCTATGCCATCACCATGATCTTGCGTGTACGTAGGATTTTTTGAAATTACTCGTTCCCCAGCAAAGGCATCCGAGCCTAGGTTTTATGCGTTGATGTTATATGCACGAGTAGAACACAAGTGAGTTGTGGGCGATATAAGTCATCTGCCTACCAGCATGTCATACTTTGGTTCGGCGGTATTGTGAGATGAAGCGGCCGGACCGACATTACGCCGTGACGCTTATGCGAGACTGGTTTCACCGCTACTTGACTAGCTCATTAATCAAAGATGGTTATGTTTCCTAACCATAGACATGTGTTGTCATTTGATTACGAGATCACATCATTACAGAATGATGTGATTGACATGACCATTCCGCTAGCCTAGCACTTGATCGCTTAGTATACTACTATTGCTTTCTTCATGACTTATACAAAGTTCCTCAAGAATATGAGGTTGTGCACCTCAGATAATCGGAAGAACACTTTGGTGCTACCAAACGCCACAACGAATCGGGTGATTATAAAGGTGTTTCTACGTAAGCCCGGTTACATGTTGAGTTGGCATAATTCGAGATTAGGATTTGTCACTCCATTGCTCAGAGGTATCTCGGCTCCTCTCGGTAATACTCATCACCTAAGCCTTTGCAAGCATGTAACTAATGAGTTAGTTATGAGATGATGTATTACGAACGGTAAAGAGACTTTAATAAAGAACTAGATTGAACTAGGTATTGATACCGACATCAAATCTCGCAAGTAACATACCGATGACAACGGAACAACGTATGTTGTTATGCGTGTTCGACCGATAAAGATCTTCAGAATATGTACGAGCCAATATGGGCATCCAGGTCCGCTATTGGTTATTGACCGAGAATAGTTCTAGGTCATGTCTACATAGTTCTCGAACCCGTAGGGTCCGCACGCTTAAGGTTTCATGATGTGCTTATATTATGAGTTTATGAGTTTTGATGTACCGGCGATTTCGAGTCCCTGATGAGATCGATGACGAGGAGTCTCGAAATGGTCGAGACGTAAAGATCGATATATTGGACTATATTCGAGTTCGGAAAGGTTCCGGAGTTTTCGGAGAAAACCGAGTACCGGAGGGTTACCGAACCCCCCGAAGTAATGGGCCTGATGGCCCTTATGGAGAAAGAGAGGCCGCCAGGCAAGTGGCGCCTCCCTTGAGTCCAATAGACAAGGAAGGGGGCGCCCCCTGCCTCTTCCCCCTCCTACCTTCCTTCCTCCTTCTTGGATTAGGGGAAACCCACTGGAGTAGGTTTCTCCTAGGGCGCGCTCTCCCTAGGCCGCCCCTCCTCCCTCCCTCCTTATATACGGGCGGGGCACCCCATAGACACACAAGTTGATCAACGGATCGCTCTAGCCGTGTGCGTGCCTCTTCCACTATATTCTACCTCACCATATGGTCGCGAGTTTAGGCGAAGCCCGCCGGTAGAACATCATCATCGTCACCACGCCGTCAGGCCGACGGAACTCATCTCCGGAGCCTTTGCTGGATCGAGGGTCAAGATCGCCATCGAGCTGAACGTAAAGGAACTCGGAGGTTCAGAGGTACGGTGCTTGGATCGGTCGATCGTGAAGACGTACGACTACATCGATCACAGTTAACGCTCTCGCCACGCATCTACGAGGGTACGTGACATCACTTCCCTCTCGCTGTTATGCTATCACCATGATCTTTGCGTACGTAGGATTTTTTTGAAATTACTACGCTTCCCCAACAAGTTCCCCTGAGGAGATAAGCAAGCTCGATATGTGCTCCAGATTCACTTTGATTCCTCCAACAATGAGGCAGAGTAGAGGTCTTTTGTATGGGTTGGATGGCATTATTTCACTCAAGGCCCATCGCCTTTATGGTCTATGGCGACTTGGATTTAGTGGTCAACCAAGTGATGAAGGAGGGACGAGAAGCCCAGCTATGACTAGATAACGCAATGCAAGGAGGAAGCTGAAAAGAAGTTTGAGGGGTTAGAGCTCCATCATATACCTTAACTAAAAAATCAAGCAAATTGATGATCTAGCAAAGATAGGTTCCAAGAGAGAAGCCATTCCGAAAGGGTGTTCTTGGAGCATATACATACCCATCAATTAAAGAAGATCCTTTCACCGAAGAAGCTCCGCAGCCCAAGAGTGCCACAGATCCGATCAAGTAGAAGTCCCAAGAAGGGTCGACTTGGTTATGGAGGTTTAGTAGTCACCCTGACCTCGACAGTTCCATATATCGTGATATCCCGAGAAAAGAGCTCCTGAGATGAGGAAGAGGTTCGATGATCGTCTGGCTTCATCCAAGGCCTTTACCGTAATCAAAGGATGCTTGTACAGAGAAAGCGATCGAGTCTGCCGTAAGTGCATAACACCGTAAGAAGGTCGAATCATCCTTGATGATATCCACTGGGGACTCAGGTCATCATATGCGCCCCTTCTCGACCATCGCGGGCTAAAGCATGCCAAGCCGGATTTTACAAAGGCAAATGAGATGGCAAAGGAAATAGTGGACAAGTGCGGGATGTCGCTTTACTCAATATGTCACACAAGCCTCGCTGCTCAAGACCATACCACCGCCCGCCCTTTCAAAGATGGGGGTTGGATATGGCCCCTTGAGAACAGGTCAAGCGGTTTCACGCATGTACCGGTGGTAGTCGCATAAGTTCACCAAGTGGATTGAGGCTAAACCCATCAAGAACCTTGACGCCGGTATTCGTTAGCTTCATGTGAACCATATTCGATATGGAGTCCCGCATGATCACATGTATAATGGGTCTAACTTTGACTCGTGAGAATTCAGGGATTTCTGCAACTCTCAAGGCACACGAATCGCATTTCACGTCACTGCCCATCCGCAAATGAATGGACAAGCAGAGCGAGCCAATGGCCCGATCTCAAAGGGTGGAAATCCCGATCGATGCGTGATCTCAAACATGCGGCCGAGCATGGGCCATTAACTTCCGGTGCTTTGGGGATTATGGACCACTTAATCGGCTCAATCGAGAACTCCATTCTTCTTGGTCTATGGGTCAAGCGCTTTGCCGAGTGATCTTCTCCACAATGCCTCGGTTGAACTCAACTCTACAACGAAGTTGAAGCTGAACAAGCGCAGACGCAATGACCTCTTAGAGGAAGAAAGGGAGATGGCTCATCCGATCGACCATCTACCAACAAGACTTGCGCTTCCACGCCGAAATGTGAAGAGTCGAGCCTTCCGTGAAGGAGATTTAGTTCTTCGAGTGGATCAGCCAGTAAACAACATAAGCTTTCTCCTTCTTGGGAAGGACCCTTCATCGTCACCAAGGTTCTCCATAACGAGCATACCGTATTCACAATCAAGAACATATCGACGAGCCCCGGCTTGAACGGAGTCGCCTGCTTTTACACTTAAAGTTTTTTCACCGACGAGTTGTAACAAAATACTTCAGAGTTCATGGATTGCAAATAATAGTGTCATAATTTCCCCATAATTTTTGTCACTTTTATTTGTCCAAGAAAATTTTCCCTCAGCAAGGATCCCCTGCACAATCCGCTTTCACCTAAGTTTGTAAAAAATCCTTAAGTGATGAGCCGATTCCCACTGAAGGCTTAGTCAACCCGCTTTTTAAGTTTAAATAAAACTTACCGAAAGTGGTGAGCCGCATCCACTGGAGGCTTAGCGCAGTCCAAGTACTCGCCTAAGTTTGAATAACCCACCGAAAAGTGAGCCGCATCCCACCTGGGCTTAGCTGCGTACCAAACACTGCCATACAAGTAACGCGCCGCAAGTGAGGATGAGGAAACATCATACCTCTCCTCTCGAAAGCGCGCCACAAATACAACATGCGCCGCATGAGGATGAGGTGCGGCCCATCACACTTTCCTCTCGAGCTACTCCATAAATACAATGTGCGCCGCGAAGGAGGATGAGGTGCGTGCTCATCGCGAATTCTCTCCTCTCGAAGCACGCTTACAAATACAACGACGCCGCGAAGGGAGGACGAGGTGTGTCGACCGCGACTTCTTCGAGCTACGCCATAAGTACCGCTGGGAACGTAGTTTCAAAAATTCCCACGCACACGCAAGATCATGGTGATGCATAGCAATGAGAGGGGAGAGTGTTGTCTACGCACTGTAGACCCAAGCGAAGCGATCACAACGTAGAGGAAGTAGTCGACGCTCTCCTCGATCCGACCGATCCCTCGCCAGCATTCGGGCGCCTGAAGTTCTTTTGACACATGACAAACGATGACGCCCCTCGGACCAAATCCAGCCGAAAAGTCGAGAGTTCACAGCACGACCATGGCAGGAGATCTTGATGTTCTATCGGGCGCAGAAGCTTCGCTTAAGCTTCGCGATATGACCAAGGTGGAATATGGTGGAGGGGGCACCGCACACGCTAAGGAACGATCCCGAGATCAAACTTGTGTGTTCAGGGTGCCCCCCGCCTCAGATATAAAGGAGCAGGGGGGTGGGCTGCCTGAGGAGGCGCTGGGCCGAGAGTCCTACCTGAGAGGGACTCCCTTCCTAGTTGGTAGGATTGGGGAGAAGAAGGAGGGCGCCTCCTCCTTGTCCTATTCGACTAGGGGGGGCGCCTGCCCCCCGGCCGCCCCTCCTCTTCCTCGAGGCCCACTAAGGCCCATTTAGTTCGGGGTTCCGAACTCCTGATTCCCAGAATTCTCGATTTCACCCTAACCATTCAACTCCAAATATAGGCTTCCAATATATCAATCTTTATGTTCGACCATTTCGAGATCATGTCCGTGATCACAGCTCCCGCTGGCACGCGGATAGGGAGGAGAAGAAGCGAAGATGACGAAAATGATCCGGAGATAGATAAAAAGACAAGATGCTGAGTCACCCTAAGGATGCGAGCGAAGTGGCAAGCGTTGAACTTCAAGACCCGAATTTGGGAAGGATCCAAGGAACATCGTCTTTGGCGCGAGCACCGATGGAGTCAATCCGCTTGGCAGCCGAGAAGCACACATAGCACCGCCCGTGTTTGTGTGGATGTACAACCTTCCCCTGGTTGTGCATGAAGAGGAAGTACATTCACATGAGTATGCTAATTGAAGGGCCGAAACAACCAGGAACGACATCAATATGTATCTGGGCTGTCAAGGAGGAGCTAGACACGCTGGGGAAAACGCCACCAATACGTGGACGCCGCAGAAAGAATATTTCCCTATGAGAGCCGCTGACCGCCACGACGGTGCACGACTATCTCGATTACGGATATCTCGCGGGGCAGGTAGTCCACGGATTTTCTGGATCGTAAGGTGCATGGATGACACAACGTATCGCCAGCTAGATAGAGATCCCGGTCTTGAAAATCGTGTTCATGGGACATCAAGGTGGCTTCGCGACGATGACCCGTGGAGGAAACGCAAGGATCTGTTCGATGGTGAAACCGAACTCAAAACGCCTGCGGTACGAGGAGCGGCGAGGAAATAGACAAGCTGCTGAAAAATTGGAAAGACCGCCCACCGCCGAAAGATGCGAAGGCGCCAGAGCATTGCTGAAGGTATGGAAAACGAGGTCTGTTTTCGGGACTTGCCGTCATCGAAGATCCACCGTGTGCCTCACAGCCTTGATGTCATGCATATCACGAAGAACGTGCGAGAGTCTGCTTGGTACCCTGCTCAACATGCCGAGAGGACCAAAGATGGGCCAAAGCAAGGGCAGACTTGAAATCAATGGGCATCGTGCAGGAGCTTCACGCTAATGATGATGATGATGATGATGATGATGAGGCGGGCAGACACGGAAAGTCGCCGCCAAAGGCAAAAAGGCCAAGAAGACCGAAATGACTACCCTCCCGCGCTTCACTCTAAGTCGAGGAGATCGAGCAATTTTTCACCTGCCTCCTAGGAGTAAAACTTCCTTACGGTTACGCTGGGAAGATAAGCAGATACCTAGACCCAAATGAGTAGAAGTTCAGCGGGATGAAGTCTCACGACCGCCACGCGGCCGATGACGCAGATATTTCCAGCTTGTAACCGTGGGATCATGGACGCGACGTCCGTGGAAACGCTATTTGGCCTGTGTAACTTTTTCGACGCCATCTCTCGGAAGTCGATTGGCGTGAGGCAACTTCGAAGGCTACAGAAGAGATCGTGGTGATACTATGCGAGCTTGAGATGGACTCCCTACCGCATTCTTCGACGTTATGGTGCATCCGCTGGTCCATATAGTGGAGGATATCATCCAACTCGGCCGACGCTCTGCACAAAGATGATGCCGCTCGAAAGGATGAATGGTGTCATCAAAGGATACGTTCGCAACATGTCACGCCCAGAGGAAGCATAGCCGGGCTTTTCGATCAAGAGTGCATCTCCCATCGCACGAATTATCTAGGCATCGAGAACCCCGCTGGTCCGCCTCGTCAACAGCACCTCGGCAGGCTCGCCGGATGGGGTCACCATGAGGGTCGCCAAAATGCATGTCGGCCGAGGGTCGACTCACGACTTTGAAAGAGCAAACCTAGTCGCGCTACAACACATAGACGTGGTCGATCCTTGGGTGGTAGAGCATAAAACCTTTATTAAGAAGACGACAATGACCGAGGCCAACAGAGGACGGACGGAGATATACTCAAAGAGCACAACTCATGTTTCACGCGTTGGTTCAAGCGTAAGCTTCGTCGCACTTTTACATGAGGATTCTTCCGCGGAAGAACAACTACTATTCGCCTTGTCACGTATGCCGAGCACAACCTCGATGACCTATGAGGCGACGATATCAACGGCTACACATTCTACACCGAGGACAAGGACATGAAGAGCGATGGTTATCGTAACTCCGGGTAACGATGGAATCCTACACCGTAACGATAAGGACAGATACTACGGAAGGATCGAGGAGATCGGGAGCTGAGCTACGTTGAGAGAAGGTCCCATGTTCCGTGTCGATGGGCCAAAACGCCATAAAAGAAGACCGGTATTTCACCACCATGGTTATACCCGGTTAAATCAAGATCAAGGGCGAAACGCCACCGCAAAAATGAGCCATGGGTACGGCTTCCCAAGTGGACCAATGCTTTTTCATTACCGACCATAAAGCCCGGTCGTGTTGTCGTGGAGGAGAGGCAAAAGGAAGATCATCGGAATGGATGGAGTAGCCAATGAGCAAGACTTGACAAGTACGGCGACCAAGATCGAACATGATGACGATTTATGAAGTAGCAGCACACACCACAAGAAGAAGCAGACCACCCTACCTAAAGGACGTCCGCTCCACGTAAGAACTCCGCTTATAAAAAGAAGGGCAAGAAGATTGTGAACAGATAGCTAGCTAAGACCGATTGTATTTAAATCGTAGTCTTCATTTCTCGATTGTATTTCATGGGCACTTTTGATATCATGAATATTTTTAAATTTCATGGGCACTTTTTGAATTCATGAGGACACTTGATCTCGATTCCTCCATCTCGATCTCGATCTCCTCCATCTCGATCGCACTCCGCACCTCCCCCGCTAGCTCCACCCATCGCAACCTCCCCGCCTCCACCGCCGAGCACTTTTTAAATTTTTTTACTATTTTTATAAAAAATATTATTGTTATAATTTAAACAATTTTGAACATATTTAAACACAAATAAATATAAAAACAACATTTAAAATGCATAAAAAATATTACTGTTATGATTTAAACAAGTTTGAACATATTTAAATACAAATAAATATAAAAACACCATTTAAAATGCATAAAAATATTGGGGATCCTGAATCGAACCCAGACCTCTGTGTGTGTCAGAGTCTTGACCACCGGGCTAGTGGGTGGGTTCGGTTGTAGAAAGGGTTGGGCTGTAGATATGGCTACTGGTAGATAAAAACAACATTCTAATGGCGACTGAGAGGTGGTGCGCCATTAGAACAATCGATTTATATGGCGCGGGCGCGTGGTGCGCCATTAGAAAGCATCCTCACCTATCTCCTCCGCCTCTCTCCCTCTCCCCGCCAGATCCCCCCCTCAGCCTCAAATCGCCCCAGCGCCCGTCGCCCGCCCAGCCAGAGGAGACGACGATCCGCCCGCCACCAGGGCCGTCCCTCCTCCTTTCAGCGCCTCCGGCCCTCGTAATCCTCCGCCGCTCGCGCCCTCGCCCATGCCCATCAGCAGTAAGCCGCCACTTCGCATCTTCTACCACTAGCCCGTGCTCCCTCCCCACACCCCCATCCGTCCCCATCCCTCTCCTCCGTGGCGCCTCTCCCCGTCTCTCTCCTCAACCTCAGAGAACAGCAAGGCCGCTTAAAATCCTAATCCTTTCCTCCCATTTTCGCAGAGTTGGCTCCAGTCAAGTGGTGAATCTGCAATGGCAACGATCAAAGGAAAGGTAATGTAAATACCATCCATCTGTTATTTTCATGACCAGATCCGCCTTTGCCCCAAGGCGCACGACACAACCTGTTCGACCCATTGCTCGTCTCAAAGATAAGTCACGCTTCACCGACGGTAGCGCATGGATAGATGAGCACGCCACGCAGATTTTAGTATGATGGCGTGTTTGTTCCTTAGATGATGCCGCGTTCGCTGTCCCATCGCCGTGATGGCCAACAAATTCGTGCATCTTTGTGTAGCATATATAATACCTACTCTGTTTCTTTTGAAAGGGAGGTTTCATGTTCAAGGTTATTGAAGGAACTCGGTTTCTCCAAGATTAGGCAGCGCCACACTGTTTCTTTGACAGTAAAATTTCGCAGTTCACGGTTATTGAGGAACTCTGTTGCTCCTACACTACAAGCCTACACTAGCTAGTAAAACCATCACCATATGCCATGCTCTTTTCTCCAGATGTTTGGTTCAGATGATTTCATTTACTTGTTGCCTAGTGTTGATATTTCAGTAGGGATGCATGGAGTATATTCATGTCAAAGCCAAGTTTGACAAATTGTGTTCTGGTTTTTATTTGAAAATTGATTAGTCACGAGTAAAGCTTCTTGTGCATTTTTTTGCATCACTGTTCATTTTTTTATCAACTAGCTAGTTGTTGCTGCAGTGCAAATTTTGTTTCTCGTTGTTGACTTGGAACGTTTCATCCCTGTGAGGAGGTTCTCAACAGTCATGAGCTCAAGTATCTGTAGGGTGCCTAGCATTTAGTAAACTAAATTCGAGTAACATGTATGCCGACAAGAGCGAAGACAATCAAACACTTTGTGTACAAAAGTTGTCATTTTCAAATTTTGTAGTACTGCGGTACTAGGATGTTTGTTGAACTGGTGGACACATGTGGCAGGATGTGGGTACTTCTGTGCTGAGTCTGAGTCTCAACAAGCAAATTTGCAGTACCCGAGAGGTCCTTGAGTTTGCCGAATGTCGATTAACTTCCGTTCGGCAAATTGGTACTCCATATGTCCTATTTTCAGCAAAGGTCATGCTGAAATTTTCCGTGAATTTTAGCATGACTTTGCTAAAAATAGGACATATGGGGTACTTATGACTAATGCATGGGCCGGGCTATCTTAGTACTTAGTTAAGTAGGATCAACTCGCCCGCCATTCTTGCTGCATTAAATCATAGGTGGCAATAGAGCCAAGTGATTAGGCCCAACTTAGAATTATCGTTAGCATCGATAAACCCTAGATGATAAACCCAACATAGGTGGCAATAGAGCCAAGTGATTAGGCCCAACCCTAAATCATGAGACCATGATCTTGTTCCTTGACAATAACCATCTTTTTGACCAAACTTCTTTCCTATTTAGAGAGAAACATGGCCCACAACGATGAGGCCGGTGGTTCGGGCGGCAAGCAATTCGGGAGATGTCCCAAGAGTTGGAGGAACAACAACCTCACCGCTATGATGACGCCGCGAAGACACCGATCCTGATTACACAACCCCTAGTGGCGCTCGGGATGACACCACCGATGGTGCCGCAGAGGATGCCACCATCGATGATGGTGGCGCATACACGATGGCAGCCAACCGAAGAAGCAAAGGAAGGACCGGCGCTCAATGCGCTCCGCACCGTCAAGGAGGAATTACTCAAGTGGACTCCGACGGAATCCAACGGAGCCCAAACATATAGTCAAGGGTGCAGCGGTTCAGCTCGGTGCATTCTCCGGAGCACCATCTCGATCAACACCGAGAACCTTAGGCATAAGGACCGAGGGAATTTGCGTAGCCTCCTCTTCACGGTTGCACGAACGATACAAGTTCCCGACGAATTTGAAAACACACGCCTCGTGGAATAGAGGAACAATGCCGCCTCACGAAGATGAGCACGGCCTGCCTACTTGGAGAAGCACGGTGAAGAGAATGATTGATAAAGGTGATAGTTATGACAAGATCAAGGCGAAATATCATTTGATGAGCAAAGATGAGTACAACGAAGTTCAAGATCAAGTGCCGAGCCCCGCAAGCTCCGAATCAAGTCGATGGGGAAAGAAATGCGGAGTTGAACTTAGGGGAACACAAACTCGGTCCCGGCGGTTATAGAGTGGCGGAGCCTATATGGGACAAGGAGGACGCGGGGCGTGAAGGCAAGGCCTACCGCCCGCTTCGAGAAATACAGCGGTGACAAGCGGATCAGAACTATGTCGGGGCCCGTACAAGGAGGACCCGATAACAAAGGAGCTTACCACGGATCCAAGACCAGGGCGCTGAGCTTGTTCTCGTAAGGAATACACCCCGCCGTAATTAGCTCCATATGGCTGCACTCTAATTAATCACCAATATTTCTAAATGGCTCATGTTCCTTTCGCAGACAATGAAAGCGATGAGCTGGGTCGTCTAAGAGCTCCCCTTCGACACCCCTTTAAATAGGGCGCTGAACGTAATGAAAAGAAGGATAAGCTCGATAAGCCGACGTCACCTGGTCGTGGTGGCCGCAAAGGCTTGTCCACAAAATGGGGTCATACTATACCGCTGGTGTGCGGAAGGAGAAAAGGCCAGCTCGGAAAGCCGACGCGAGGTTGAAGCACTCAAGGCACAAGTGGCGCGGATTCCGAGCTTGTCCAAGAGCAAGTGGAACAACAGCTGGAAACAAAGCTCGGCCATGGTGCCTACGTTGATTCATGGGTCGACGACGTGGATTGCGGGCGGCCAAAAGGGTCCTCCCCGTTCCCAGCTTCATGGCAAGAACTTCGCCTGTGGCGGCGGCACCATTGGTGTCTTCGGCGGCGACATTGGTGTCTCCGCGGCGGCGCCATTGGTGTCTCCGGCGGCGGCGGTATTGGTGTCTCCGCGGAGGCGGTATTCGTGTCTCGGCACCGCACGGTATTGAGCTTAATGCACCGGGTGTACGCCGCCGGCACTCGCCAAAGAAGCGCCCCGTCGCTTACACGCCCGCCGTTGGCGGTGCCTCGACATTAGCCGAGCTTGACGGCATCACGGTAACTAAGCCTCTCGGCCGATGACTTCATCTCCTTGCCTTTGATCGGGCATCCTCGACGCCCTACACATGTTTTCGCAGGCACCGCCGACGCCTTGCACTCTTCTCGCACTTCGTGGCGCCGAAGTTGGTCGATGTCGCCAAGGGCAAAATCGCTCAACCGGCAACCCCATGTTCCACGGTAATCCGATGCCACCCACAATGTATAGGGTTGAAGTGGTCCGTGCTGCCAGCTGCGACGAGTTGTTACCTCCGATTCGACCGGCTGGGCCGACGAAGAAGATGAGATGACCCTCGGCACTCCGTGCATAAGCTGGCCCTCGCTATGGCCGAAGAGCCGATTCGTTTGGGGCGGGGACACCACCCCACGACAAGACCGCCCGATCGTGCGGGCGCCAAGCCATGGCAAGAACGCAGAACGCTACCGACCTGCGGACATCCCTATGGCACAGATCCGGACAGCCCTATGGCACAGATCCGGACGGCGGCGACAACGACGACGGTACATTTACCAAAGTTGACAAGTACTTTGTTGAACATGGGTACGCCGACGATTTCAGCGGGCCTCTTTCTCAAGAACCCAGCCAAGACCACCGCGATCTAGCTGGTGCGGCGGAGAAATCCAATTGCAACAAGCGCCGTCGGCATTCAGCTTCGGAGACACGCCTCAGGCTCCCGTCTTCACCGAGCCTCGGATAGCTGAGGCGCGAATATTATCAGCCCCAACACGCCAAGAAGGCGGTCTGTGAGCAGAACTCGTCCCATTACAGGAGATCAAGAAGAAGGGCCGAAACGAAGACTAACAAGGGCGCCATGCGAGCCAGCCGCACCGAAGTTCGATCCGTGCTCGTGACGGGCCACCTTCACCTAAGGATATCTCGAGGAGGGTGCATGTGGCGGGGCGATGCTACCGCCAAATATGCTGAATGCTGCAACCGTGCTATGCGGAGTCTGCATGATGTTGTTCTGATTTTGGAGAAGCGGCGCTCGAGAGAAGGATGTGGCATACCCGTTTTCGTGGCCAAGGTGCCGAGAGAGCAAGGGCTTTGTGGATGGCGACATCGGGGTATGATCGTCCCGCGGTTTGATGACATCTTTGCTATGTTTAACCTTCATCCGCTGCACTACACCTTCGTTCGGCTTGTTTTCGCCGAGCATGCAGATGCGGATCATTAGAGACAATACCCCGGACATCGTGATAGTCGAATTCTTCTACATGCGTGCAAGCACTTGAGCAGCGCTGGGACCGCCAAGTTGCGAGTTCACACCTCAAGGCGCTATTCGCAAACGCAGATAAGGATAACTTCCTTGTGCCTTACTTTCCCGAGTAAGTCATCCCTTAACCGCCCGTAACATATGATTTCTTAGATTTCGATCGTTTTTTTTTTCTAACATTCCGTGTTACGTGCAAAGGACACACATTGCACACTCATCCTCTTAAGCCCGAAATATTCCATGGCCACGATTTCAATTCAACCGTAACTCCATGATAGACTACACAAATGT
This sequence comes from Aegilops speltoides, assembly GCA_021437245.1. NCBI lineage: Eukaryota > Viridiplantae > Streptophyta > Magnoliopsida > Poales > Poaceae > Aegilops > Aegilops speltoides. The sequence goes on along the minus strand of CM038142.1, from coordinate 560,133,379 downwards.
GAAGAAAGTTCTTGATGATGTTCTCCCTGCCACGCCTAACTGGAGGCACCTTCACCAGGCGGTTAGGCACGGCAAGCACATCTTCTCACACAATACAAAGTTCTGCTGCGTCAAGCAGCACCTGGCGGTCGAAGGATGCCTACTACGCCCTCCATCACATGCGAGGCGATCGTAAGGGACCATCATCACCTTCGCTACCAGATAATCTCAAAGATTGGGCGCGAGCTTGTCGGCAGTCCAGACGCGGACCTCGCATAAGAATTCTTCGCATCCAATGGAGTTTGCGGACATCATCCATCAAGATGTCCTTCATACGTCCGGGCAGTTCTTCCTCGAAATCAACCGTCCAACAAAGTGAGATAGATGGAATGCTACAAATGCAGGGTGACAACGATCATGATTTCATGACCATCGCGACAGGGCGGCTTCATCCACGCCCCGTCCGATGAGTCGAGTCGAAAGTAGTGATGTGTAGTTCTCAAACATTGATTGGTTCATGTTGTAATTAAACTTTTAATGAATTCAGTGTCTCTTTGGTTTGGACGGTTGTTCAACTTAGATGTAATCGATGCTATTTTATTAGTAGGACCATGAATCGTGCTATTAATGTCTTGCTTTTCTTCCGATCCTTTTGTTGCATACTTACACATTGCTTATGTATTGTCTCATTGTTTGGCTTGTGCATAGAGATGCCGTCAGATGTCGTGTACAAGGGTAAGGTTCCCTGAGTCTACGATGATCGGAGGAGTGTCGGAGACAGGTTCACCGCTTCAGCGTAATAGTTACAAAGGGTACACCACTAGGGCGGAGGCCGAATCTAGATACGCCCGCTATCTAGCGTGGAGAGAGGAGGGAGCGTTGGAGGAACCGGATGAAGACCAGTTTGATCGCGATGATGCTCATCGTGATGACCACAGCTCTTTCTATGTGATGGTAGTTTAGATGATCGATATCGACTTGTAATGTGAAGGCAAACTCGATATCATGGTCTTGAGACTTGTAATGTTTTATCTTTGTCCGTCTTTTGAATCAGGAGACTAATATGATGAATTGTATTCGAGACTAATCTTCTATTGTATTTGATGAATTTGATGTTGCTGTGTGTCTTTGCTCATATTCTATGCAATAATATATTTTGTAATCTGTGCAAAAATCGAAAAGCAAAAAAAAACCTAATATTCATACTAATGGCGCACCACGTAAGACACTAATGGCGACCGTGATCATCACACTAATGGCGCATGTACTTGTAATGCGCCATTAGAATGCCATAGCACATTTGTTCATATGGCCTGGGAGGCATTCTAATGGCGCCTTGTGAGCGAAAGATTAATGGCGCATCGCCAAAAGCGCCATTAGAATACAAGATTCTAATGGCGACATGTGGTGCGCCATTAGAAAGAAATTCTAATGGCGTGATGCCAGTGGCGCACCAGCCATGCGCCATTAGAAGGCAAAACTGGTGCGCCACTAGCATGCCTTTTCCTAGTAGTGGTTGCTAAGAATGGATCCTTTCTAGAGAAGGAGTTTCTCTCGAAAGAAGTGAGTGGGAGGAAAGTAGAACTTGATGAGATATCTGTATCTACTCCCTTATTGGAAAGTAGTTCATCACGAGACCGGTTCCGTGGACGACTACACCAATTAGTGAGGAAGCTAATGATATTGATCATGAAACTTCAGATCAAGTTTCTGCTGAACCTCGTAGGTCTACCAGAGTGAGATCCGCACTAGAGTGGTACGGTAATCCTATTTTGGAAGCCATGTTACTTGACCATGATGAACCTACGAACTATGAGGAAGCGATGATGAGCCGAGATTCCGCAAAATGGCTAGAGGCCATGAAATCTGAGATGGGATCCATGTATGAAAACAAAGTATGGACTTGATCGGCAAGCCATTGAGAATAAATGGATCTTTAAGAAGAAGACTGACGCTGATGGTAATGTAACTGTCTATAAAGCTCGACTTGTTGCGAAAAGTTTTCGACAAGTTCAAGGGGTTGACTACGATGAGACTTTCTCACCCGTAGCGATGCTTAAGTCTGTCTGAATCATGTTAGCTATTGCTGCATTTCATGATTATGAAATTTGGCAAATGGATGTCAAGACTGCATTCTTGAATGGATTTCTAGAAGAAGAGTTGTATATGATGCAACCGGAAGGTTTTGTTGATCCAAAAGGTACTAACAAAGTATGTAAGCTCCAACGTTCCATTTATGGACTGGTGCAAGCATCTCGGACTTGGAATAAACGCTTTGATAGTGTGATCAAAGCATATGGTTTTATACAGACTTTTGGAGAAGCTCGATTTACAAGAAAGTGAGTGGGAGCTCAGAGCATTTCTAGTTTTATATGTCGATGACATATTATTAATTGGAAATGATATAGAATTTCTGGATAGCATAAAGGGATACTTGAATAAAAGTTTTTCAATGAAAGACCTCGGTGAAGCTGCTTACATATTGGGCATCAAGATCTATAGGGATAGATCAAGACGCTTAATAGGACTTTCACAAAGCACATACCTTGACAAAATTTTGAAGAAGTTCAAAATGGATCAGGCAAAGAAAGGATTCTTCCCTATGCTACAAGGTGTGAAGTTGAGTCAAACTCAATGCCCGACCACAGCAGAAGAAGAGAGAAAATGAAAAATGTTCCCTATGCTTCAGCCATAGGCTCTATCATGTATGCAATGCTGTGTACCAGACCTGATGTATGCTTAGCAATAAGCTTGGCAGGAAGGTACCAAAGTAATCCAGAGTGGATCATCGACAGCGGTCAAGAACATCCCAAATACCCGAAAAGGACTAAGGATATGTTTCTCGTATATGGAGGTGACAAAGAGCTAGTCGTAAATGGTTACGCCGATGTAAGCTTTGACACCGATCCGACGATTCTAAATCGCAAACCGGATACGTGTTTTTATTAAACGGTGGAGCAGTAAGTTGGTGCAGTTCTAAACAAAGCGTCGTGGCGGGATCTACATGTGAAGCGAGTACATAGCTGCTTCAAGCAAATAATGAAGGAGTCTGGATGAAGGAGTTCATTTCCGATCTAGGTGTCATACCTAGTGCATCGGGACCAATGAAGATCTTCGTGACAATACCGGTGCAATTGCCTTGGCAAAGGAATCCAGATTTCACAAGAGGACCAAGCACATCAAGAGACGCTTCAATTCCATTCAGACCAAGTCCAAGTGGGAGACATAGAGATTTGCAAGATACATAGGATCTCAATGTTGCAAACCCGTTGACTAAGCCTCTCTCACGAGCAAAACATGATCAAAGACCAAGACTCCATGGGTGTAAGAATCATTACTATGTAATCTAGATTATTGACTCTAGTGCAAGTGGAGATCTGAAGGAAATATGCCCTAGAGGCAATAATAAAGTTATTATTTATTTCCTCATATCATGATAAATGTTTATTATTCATGCTAGAATTGTATTAACTGAAAACATGATACATGTGTGAATACATAGACAAAACTATAGTCACTAGTATGCCTCTACTTGACTAGCTCATTAATCAAAGATGGTTATGTTTCCTGACCATAGACATGTGTTGTCATTTGATTAATGAGATCACATCATTACGAGAATGATGTGATTGACATGACCCATTCCGTTAGCCTAGCACTTGATCGTTTAGTATACTACTATTGCTTTCTTCATGACTTATACAAAGTTCCTGCAACTATGAGGTTGTGCAACTCCCGTATACCGGAAGAACACTTTGTGTGCTACCAAACGTCTAACGTGAATCGGGTGATTATAAAGGTGCTCTTCATGTGTTTCGAAGGTACATGTTGAGTTGGCATAATTCGAGATTAGGATTTGTCACTCCGATTGTCGGAGAGGTATCTCGGGCCCTCTCGGTAATACTCATCACCTAAGCCTTGCAAGCATGTAACTAATGAGTTAGTTATGAGATGATGTATTACGGAACGAGTAAAGAGACTTAACAAAGAACGAGATTGAACTAGGTATTGGATACCGACGATCAAATCTCGCAAGTAACATACCGATGACAACGGAACAACGATGTTGTTATGCGGTTCGACCGATAAAGATCTTCGTAGAATATGTACGAGCCAATATGGGCATCCGGTCCCGCTATTGGTTATTGACCGAGAATAGTTCTAGGTCATGTCTACATAGTTCTCGAACCCGTAGGGTCCGCACGCTTAAGGTTTCGGCGACGCTTATATTATGAGTTTATGAGTTTTGATGTACCGAAGGATTTTGAGTCCCGATGAGATCGGGGACATGACGAGGAGTCTCAAATGGTCGAGACGTAAAGATCGATATATTGGACGACTATATTCGAGTTCGAAAGGTTCCGGAGTTTTCGGAGAAAACCGAGTACCGGAGGGTTACCGAACCCCCGGGAAGTAATGGGCCTTGATGGGCCCTCTCGGAGAAAGAGAGGGGCGGCCAGCAAGTGGCGCGCCTCCCCTTGAGTCCAAATAGGACAAGGAAGGCGCCCCTGCCTTCCCCTCCTACTCCTTCCTTCCTCCTCCTTCTTGATTAGGAAAGAGGGGAAACCTACTTGGAGTAGGTTTCTCCCAGGCCGCGCCTCCCCTTAGGCCGCCCCTCCTCCCTCCCTCCTTTATATACGGGCGGGGGCACCCCATAGACACACAAGTTGATCTCTGGATCGCTCCTTAGCCGTGTCGCGGTGCCCCTTCCACTATATTCTACCTCACCATATGGTCGCGAGTTTAGGCGAAGCCTCGCCGTAGAACATCATCATCGCCACCACGCCGTCGGCCGACGGAACTCATCTCCGAGCCTTTGCTGGATCGGAGGGTCGAAGATCGCCATCGAGCTGAACGTGTGTTGAACTCGGAGGTCTCCGTGAGGTACGGTGCTTGGATCGGTCGGATCGTGAAGACGTCACGACTACATCGCATCGCTGTTGTGCTAACGCTTCGCCACGATCTACGAGTGCGTGGGCGGAATACTCTCCCTCTCGTTGCTATGCCATCACCATGATCTTGCGTGTACGTAGGATTTTTTTTTGAAATTACTACGTTCCCCAACAGGTTTCCCCCAGAGGAGATAAGCTCAGATATGTGCTCCAGATTCACTTTGATTCCTCCAACAATGAGGCAGAGTACGAGGCCCTTTTGTATGGGTTGCGCATGGCCATTTCACTCGGCGTCCATCGCCTTATGGTCTATGGCGACTTGGATTTAGTGGTCAACCAAGTGATGAAGGAGTGGGACGTGAGAAGCCCAGCCATGACTAGATACTGCAATGCAGTGAGGAAGCTGGAAAAGAAGTTTGAGGGGTTAGAGCTCCATCATATACCCCGACTAAAAAATCAAGCAGCTGATGATCTAGCAAAGATAGGTTCCAAGAGAGAAGCCATTCCGAGTGGTGTGTTCTTGGAGCATATACATACTCCATCAATTAAAGAAGATCCTTTCACCGAAGAAGCCCCGCAGCCCAAGAGTGCCACAGATCCGACTGAAGTAGAAGTCCCAGCAGTGGTCGACTTGGTTATGGAGGTCTTAGTAGTCACTCCTGACTGGACAGTTCCATATATCGCGTATATCCTGAGAAAAGAGCTCCCGGAGGATGAGGAAGAGGCTCGACAGATCGTCCGTCGATCCAAGGCCTTTACCGTAATCAAAGGACAGTTGTACAGAGAAAGCGCGACTGGAGTCGGTCAGAAGTGCATAACACCAGAAGAAGGTCGAATCATCCTTGATGATATCCACTCGGGGACCTGTGGTCATCATGCGTCCTCTCGGACCATCGTGGCCAAAGCATGCCAAGCCGGATTTTACTGGCCAAAGGCAAATGAGATGGCAAAGGAAATAGTGGACAAGTGCGAAGGATGTCAGTTCTACTCCAATATGTCACACAAGCCTGCGTCAGCTCTGAAGACCATACCACTCGTCTGGCCCTTCGCAGTATGGGGGTTGGATATGGTGGGCCCCTTGAGAACAGGTCGAAGCGGTTTCACGCATGTACTGGTGGTAGTCGACAAGTTCACCAAGTGGATTGAGGCTAAACCCATCAAGAACCTTGACGCCGGTACTGCTGTTAGCTTCATCAGGGAACTATATTCAGATATGGAGTCCTGCACAGCATCATTACAGATAATGGGTCTAACTTTGACTCAGAGGAATTCAGGGATTTCTGCAACTCTCAAGGCACACGAGTCGACTACGCTTCAGTTGCCCATCCGCAGTCGAATGGACAAGCAGAGCGAGCCAATGGCCTGATCCTCAAAGGGTGGAAATCCCGACTGATGCGTGATCTCAAACATGCGGCTGGAGCATGGGCCGACGAACTTCCCTCGGTGCTTTGGGGATTGCGGACCACGCCTAATCGGTCGACCGGGAGAACTCCATTCTTCTTGGTCTATGGGGCTGAAGCAGTTTTGCCGAGTGATCTTCTCCACAATGCTCCTCGGGTTGAACTCGAACTCTACAACGAAGCTGAAGCTGAACAAGCGCGGCAGGACGCAGTCGACCTCTTAGAGGAAGAAAGGGAGATGGCTCTGATCCGATCGACCATCTACCAACAAGACTTGCGTCGCTTCCACGCCAGAAATGTGAAGAGTCGAGCCTTCCAGGAAGGAGATTTAGTTCTTCGAGTGGATCAGCAGAAACAACATAAGCTTTCTCCTTCTTGGGAAGGACCCTTCATCGTCACCAAGGTTCTCCATAACGGAGCATACCGTATCTACAACGTCAAGAACAATATCGACGAGCCCCGGGCTTGGAACGCGGAGCTGCTCGCCTGCTTTTACACTTAAAAGTTTTTTTCACTTGGACGAGTTGTAACAAAATATACAGAGTTCATGGATTGCAAAATAATAGTGTCATAATTTCCCCATAATTTTTGTCACTTTTTATTTGTCCAGTAAAATTTTCCCCCTCAGTGGGTGACTTGCTGCGAATCCGTTTCACCTAAGTTTGTAAAAAATCCTTGTCGAGTGATGAGCCGGACTCCCACCTGAAGGCTTAGCTGCAACCCGTTTAGCCTAAGTTTAAATAAAATCCTACAAAGTGGTGAGCCGACTCCCACTCGAGGCTTAGCCGCAGTCCAAGTACCTAAGTTTGAATAAAATCCTACCGAGTGGTGAGCCGACTCCCCACTCGGGGCTTAGCTGCAGTCTAAACACTCGCCTAAGTACAAGTACAACGTGCGCGCTGAAGGAGGATGAGGTGCAGGTCGATCGCGACCCTCTCCTCTCGAGCTACGCCACAAATACAACATGCGCCATAAGGAGGATGAGGTGCAGGTCGACTGCGACCCTCTCCTCTGAGCTACTCCACAAATACAATGTAAAGCCAGCAAGGAGGATGAGGTGCAGGTCGACTGCGACCCTCTCCTCTGAGCTACGCCACAAATACAACGTGACGCTCAGAAGGAGGACGAGGTGCAGGTCGATCTGCGACCTCTCCTCTGAGCTTACGCCATAAGTAATTGTTGGGAACGAGTAATTTCAAAAAATTCCTACGCACACGCAAGATCATGGTGATGCATAGCAACGAGAGGGGAGAGTGTTGTCTACGCACTCGTAGACCAAGCGGAAGCGATCACAACGTAGAGGAAGTAGTCGACGCTCTCCTCGCGATCCGACCGATCCCGCGCCAAGCATTCCAGGCGCCCAGTTCTTGACACACGACAGCTCGATGACGCCCTCGTACTCAAATCCAGCCGAGTGTCGAGGGAGAGTTCCACAAGACGACGGCGCAGTGACGATCTTGATGTTCTATCGCAGAAGCCGCTAAGCTTCATGACGATATGACCGAGGTGGAATATGGTGGAGGGGGCACCGCACACGGCTAAGGAACGATCCGTAGATCAAACTTGTGTGTTCTAGGGTGCCCCCCTGCCCCAGATATAAAGGAGCAAGGGGGTGCGGCCGCCCAGAGGAGGCGCTGCCGAGGAGTCCTACTCCCACCGGAGTAGGACTCCCCCTAGTTGGAGTAGGATTGGGGAGGGGAAGAAGGAAGGGCGCCGCCTCCTTGTCCTATTCGGACTAGGGGGAGGGCCCTGTGACCTGCCCCGCCGCCCCTCCTCTTCTCCCTCGAGGCCCACTAAGGCCCATTTAGTTCCCGGGTTCCGTAACCTCCGTACTCCCAGAATTCTCGATTTCACCCGAACCATTCCAACTCCAAATATAGGCTTCCAATATATCAATCTTTATGTCTCGACCATTTCGAGACTCTTCGTCATGTCCGTGATCACATCCGGACTCAACTTCTTCGTACATCAAAATACATAAACTCATAATAACCGCCATCGAAACCTTAAGCGTGCGGACCCTACGGTTCGAGAACAATGTAGACATGACCGAGACACGCCTCCGGTCAATAACCAACAGCGGACCTGGATGCCCATATTGGTTCCTACATATTCTACGAAGATCTTTATCGGTCGATCCGCATAACAACATATACGTTGTTCCTTTGTCATCGGTATGTTACTTGCCCGAGATTCGATCGTCGGTATCCAATACCTAGTTCAATCTGCTACCAGCAAGTCTCTTTACTCGCTCCGTAATACATCATCTCACAGCTAACTCATTAGTTGTAATGCTTGCAAGGCTTCAGTGATGTGTATTACCGAGAGGGCCCAGAGATACCTCTCCGACAATCGGAGTGACAAAACCTAATCTCAAATACGCCAACCCAACATCCGCCTTTGGAGACACCTGTAGTACCCTTTATAATCACCCGCTTGCGTTGGACGCTTGGTAGCACCCAAAGTGTTCCTCCGTAAACGGAGTTGCATAATCTCATAGTTAAAGGAACATGTATAAGTCATGGATAAAAGCAGAGCAACATACTAAACGATCGTGTGCTAAGCTAATGGAATGGGTCATGTCAATCGATCATTCTACTAATGATGTGACCTTGTTAATCAAATAACAACTCTTTGTTCATGGTTAGGAAACATAACCATCTTTGATTAACAAGCTAGTCTAGTAGAGGCATACTAGTGACATGTTGTTTGTTTATGCATTCACACATGTATCATGTTTCCGTTAATACAATTCTAGCATGAATGATAAACATTTATCATGAAATAAGGAAATAAATAATAACTTTATTATTGCCTCTAGGGCATATTTCCTTGCCTCCCACTTGCACTAGAGTCAATAATCTAGATTACATAGTAATGATTCTAACACCCATGGAGTCTTGGTGCTGATCATGTTTTGCTCGTGGAAGAGGCTTAGTCAACGGGTCTCGCAACATTCAGATCCGTATGTATCTTGCAAATCTCTATGTCTCCCACCGACTAAGTCCCGGATGGAATTGAAGCGCCTCTTGATGTGCTTGGTCCTCTTGTGAAATCTGGATTCTTCGCTAAGGCAATTGCTCCAAAGATTGTCACGTAAGATTTTCATTGGACCCGATGCACTAGGTATGACACCTAGATCGGATATGAACTCCTTCATCCGCACTCCTTCATTAGCTGCTTCCGGCTGCTATGTACTCCGCTTCACATGTAGATCCCTTCACGACGCTTTGTTTAGAACTGCACCAACCGACAGCTCCTCCGCTTAGTGTAAATACGATCCGTCTCCGCGATTTAGAATCGTCTGGATCGGTGTCAAAGCTTGCATCAACGTAACCGCTCATTTATGAGCTCTTTGTCACCTCCATATACGAGAAACATATCCTTAGTCCTTTTCGTATTTCAGATGTTCTTGACCGCTGTCGATGATCCACTCTGGATTACTTTGGTACCTCCTCGCTAAACTTATAGCAAGGCACACATCAGGTCGGTACACAAGATTGCATACATGATAGAGCCTATGGCTGAAGCATAGGAACATCTTTCATTTTCTCTATCTTCTCAGTAGGGTCGGGCATTGAGTTTTACTCAACTTCACACCTTGTAACACGAGCAAGAACCCTTTCTTTGCTTGATCCATTTTGAACTTCTTCAAAATTTTGTCAAGGTATGTGCTTTGTGAAAGTCCAATTAAGCGCCTTGATCTATCTCTATAGATCTTAATGCCCAATATGTAAGCAGCTTCACCGAGGTCTTTCATTGAAAAACTCTTATTCAAGTATCCCTTTATGCTATCCAGAATTCTATATCATTTCCGATCAGCAATATGTCATCTACATA